>JALPQD010000096.1:1986164-3344828 GCA_023101885.1 Typhlomys cinereus
GATTTGACACTTTTAAGTACATTAGTTAGTTTTGATAGATTATTAATGAAGTTTGCTTATTTAACCACCAGTCTAGATCATAGGCAGAATGAATTTGTTATAATAGGCAAAATTTTAATAACTAAATGAACATATTTGTCATTAAATTAAACATAAATGTCATTAAAAGTCATTAAAATAACTTTGAATGTATAAATTATTGAGTGCACAAAACAGGAATAACTGTTTTAGATAGAATTTTCCCTACCTGGGCTGGAGAGGTGGCTCAGGGGTTAAGCCTCTGCCTTGCAGGCGGAAGGTCCTGAGTTCGAATCCCAGATCCCACGTATAGACGCCAGGCGGAAGCGGGGGCGGCCTGCGCTTCTGGTCCTGGTAGGGCGGAACCTGTGAATCCCGGGGCAGAAGGAGGTGGAGGCGTCCATGGTGGTTCTCGAATTCGTCCGTGGTTCTACACATACACAGATACACACACACACAGACACACACACACACACACACACACACACACACACACACACAGACGCACACACGCACATGCGCACAGTTGAATAAATAATAATAATAAAAAAATTAAAAAAAAAGAATTTTCCCTACCTGTAATAAAGTGTCTATTCAGCAAGTAAAGACTCTGACCAATGAGAAAACAGAAATTACCATTGGATAATATCTACTCGCAGGTTTTAAGTGACTCCTTTAGTAAAGGGCAAAACCAAAAAGTTCCTTTTCTAAGCATTATTAGCAATAGATCAATATTTGCCAAAACTTCATTGTAGGCAGAGAATATGGCACCAGTTTTTAATCTCAGGTTGAAATTTGACTCTAGGATTTTAATAACCTTGGTTATGATCATCTTAATTGTCCCTTGCCATCACTCTTTAGGTTTTCTCTCTTAATCTTTTTACAGCACCTTAACCTTCTGGCTTTGTCTGTGTCTATTTTAACAATCTTTTTTCTTAGGATGAACTTTCCAATCAAAAACCTTTCATCCCTGGGAGCATTTATTTTGGACTTTAACCTTCTTTATCAAAAAATCATTTACATCTATATCTCTTTTTCTTCTTTGATTTTTTTTCTTCATTTTTCTCATAACACCTTGGAAAATTTCTTTATTAAGTAACTATGTTTTAATTATATTGAGTGAAGTATCCCAGACCCAGAAAATTAAGCGCCGTATGTACTCCCTAATAGGTGGCTCCTAGTACCAAACCCACTTAGAGACACTCAAGGATAAATCTCTGTAATAACTACAGTAATTTCAAGGATTATGAACAGGAGGGATGGGG
This sequence comes from Typhlomys cinereus, assembly GCA_023101885.1. Classification (NCBI taxonomy): domain Eukaryota; kingdom Metazoa; phylum Chordata; class Mammalia; order Rodentia; family Platacanthomyidae; genus Typhlomys; species Typhlomys cinereus. The sequence goes on from JALPQD010000096.1 coordinate 1,987,448, forward strand.
TAGGAGGGCCACACCAGAAATAAGGAGAGAGGGGACCAAGTTACAGCAGAGAAAATAGGCCACCATCAAGGACTGCAAGTAAGTAATGAGATATCTGGTTAAGTTCACAGACTTTTCTTCCTGATCATTTACAACTCATGGGGTATGATCTCACCAGAAGGGTGGACATATAGTCTGGCAGATAAAAAAGTAACCATTTTGCAAATGGGTGATTGACCCCTCCCTCACTGCGGTTTCCTACTTTTATTACATCTACCTTTGAATATATTCTTATAACAAGACTCTAGTTTAACAGCTTTTTATCTCTGGCCTGGGGGTGACATCCAATACCCATCAGGATAGAGTGAAGGGCATTGCAGGAGCAGCAAAACTGAAAAAAAATCAACAAACCATAATCCAGAACTTCAGAGACTCTATATCAACCACCTAGAACTAGGCCAGCTTAATCTCTCCCATCCTGAAGCTCAGGGAAATTTGCGGAAGAGGGGGCGGTAAGATTGTAAGAGCACAAGGATGGGAGGAGCAACGATATCAAGATACTCCACACAAGTTAGGGCTGAAGCAATCATATTTGGACTTTGCATGCCCTGCGCAATGTCCAACATACTGTTGACCCCACAAAGTCTAGCATTTGCTAAAGGCACTAGGATCCTTGGAGGCAAGGGATTGACAACCACAGTAGTGTTCCTATGCTTAAGGGGAACACAGGAAAGGGTTCTGGGAAATGCCACTGGATCCTTGCACCTCATCGGAGAGGAGGACCCAGAGGAGAGTTTGGCATGCACATTAAAGGATGCTCCGGGGATGGACGGGGGAGGCACTGGGGAACGGGGAGGGATGGGGGAGAGGAGGGAAGCACAGAGCGGTGGGAGGTTGGAGGGAGGGAGGGGACCGGTGTACCTGTTTAGTTTGTATGAGTGGAAATAAAAAACAAAAGAAAAAAGAAAAAAAAAGTAATTATGTTTCAAATAGAAACTCAAGAACCTGCATATGAAACACACATTAATGTATTAATATATAAATATCTCTGGAGACATATTTACTTTCTTTTTAGAATAATTTAAGTTAATCTGTTTCTTAGAGGTTTAAGTTCTAGTGTAACAGGCACACAGAAATGGCAACTGTTGAAAGGATTTATTTCTCACTTGGGCTAATGAAACATCCAAAGTAGGATAGAGTTCTGACATTTCTGCCTTCATTTTGTGTCTGTCCCTTTACTAACTGCAAACCTCTATAGGAAAGCATATTTATCACTTAAGAAAAAAGCACAGAGATGACATATATTTCCAAGTCTTAGCATTGCAAAGTAGCACACCAAAGTTTCACTCTGGCGAAAAAATAATCATTTGAAAACCATCTCTTTTCCCCTCAAGCAATAGGGACTTCTCAGTTCATCTCATAGAACCACAATTGAGACAAAGTTCATTAGTTAACAACCTGGCTAGCACTAACTATATATAAACCTATTTCTTTTTGTTTAAAGGAAACAACTTCTTAGATTTCAACTTTATATCAGTGCTCCACAGAGGAACCACGAGACCACTCAGTCTGTTTCTGCAATTTGGTTACTTTCACGAATTTTGTATCTTTCTATAATTTTTTCTCCTTAACCAGCATATTGGATGGGTAGCTAAGCCTACCTCATTTTTATAGGGCCATTGGAGCTTTATCTTTTGTTTTTCTTTAAAATTCAAATTTTGCTATGAGTTAAATGAATTAAGCTAAATTAACAATTTAGAGTTTCCCAAGTTCTTACTTTTAAGCTAATCCTCATCAAGTGAAAAATATTGAAGTGTAGTACGTGTAGTCAAAACACATATACATATATTCATACATAAAGATTTTGGAATTCTCACTTGGATTTACCAGGTCACTTTTGAAGTTAGACCACTGATTTCATTATTTTTTTTTCATGGCATGAATTAGGTACTAATACCAAATCTGTACTTTCAAATGTATGGGTTTTTTTATACAACTAGATAGAAAATATCTATTTTAATGGCAAGTTGTCTAATCTAATCATTGACAGGGCTTAAGGCTCAAATAATCTAGTAATCTCATAATCTAATAAAAGCATCAACTGAACCAAGGAAGGTTCTACATCCAGAAATAACTGCTCATCTGCCAGAAGAGGAATACTAGTCAGTAAAGCACTCCAAGTTCCTGTTAGTACCCGGCACTGATTTGGATGATGCCTCTGATGAAAAGTAGATTGTACTCAGGACCACACATCGAATGGACCATTAGCTATCCATGTAAAGCCACAGCTCTCACAAACATGGTAAGAGTTCATTCTGCAGCTAAATATGAGTTATCATGGCCCAGGAACACAGATTTAAGACATCTTAAATCCTGCAATTTTATGTAGTAAGTTTAAAGAAGCTTTTTAAAAATAATAATCAAACAAAGAAAGCCATAAATCAAAACTCTTAAGTATATTGGAGAAAGGTAGAGAATGGAAAAGCAGGAAATCTGTATTACATTTCTTTGATGATAGCTGAGGACATTATTAGTTTTGGAGTTGGTGGAAGTTAAGGAATTTGTTCACACATTGCAAAGAATTTACCTAATTGTCATAGGCTATTTATTAGGTCACACCTAGAGATGTACAATAAATGGCTATTTAAGGGTCATACCCTTTAAGGGGTTAAAGCTGCCCAAGATATTTGGTTGTGGATATGTAGCATCTAATGCAATATTAGAACTGAGGTTCTAGAATAGGAGAGCTGGCTTGGGGGTTAGGACTTTCAAGCAGAAAGACCTGAATTCAAATCCCAGTTCCCAAATAAATGCTGGATGCAAATGGCAGCAGCCTGCACTTCTGGCCCTGGAAGGTGAATCCTGGAAAACCCCAGAGTAAAGCAAATAAGAAGTTGAACAATCCAGGTTGGCCTTGGCTCTCCATAGACACACACAATGCTTCTGACATACACACAAAATTACTTAGTTAACTAATTAATTTTTAAAAAGAACTGAAGGGGCAAAAGCAATGTAAACCAGAAATTGGAAGAGGAGGTATCTCCTAATAGAATCCTTTGGACATGATGGGGGTGTTGCATCTATGAACTCACTGAACTCCCAAGACCTGTGTGAGATTTCGCTTGTCAGGATTTGATCATGGGGGAGAAAGCATCATGAGGCACCAGCCAATCAGCCTTTGTAGAATACCGAGTGTGGATGTGGCTTACTTTCTTTTCATAGAGATTTTGGACTCTGAGAGTTTCATGTAAGTATGCAGTGCTTTTGAGTAATTTTCACCCTTATTGCCCAATTCTCTTCCCCTTTTTTGTCCCACTGGAAAAAAAAATTCTTTTTCCCAACAGTCCCTCTTACTTTCACATCCCTTTGCATGCATTGTCCATTAAGCTCCATCTGGGTTGCTTGCATTAGAATGTCTGGAAGCTTGTTAGAGAGTGGTCAGTAGGTAAATGGGTAGATCACTAAAGAGGTTCCCATCTCCAGAGCCAGCATTAGTCTCCCTAGTAGTCTCTCAGGTGCAGTGGTACTTCATGATGCCTGTCCTCTCCCATGATGAAATCCTGACAAGCAAAATCTCATGTAAGTCTTGGGAGTTCAGCGAGTTCATAGATGGAACACCCCTGTCATGTTTAGAGGACTCTCATGTTCAGAGGACTCTATTAGGAGATACCTCTCCTAACTTCTGGCTTACATTGCTTTTGCCCCTCTTCCACAATGTTCCCTGTGCCTTGGAGCTTGAAGTGATATAGAAGTACAGTTTAGAGATAAACACTCTACAGTCAAATATTCTCTGCACTTTGGTCAGTTGTATTCCCCTGTATTGAACACCTCATATTACAAAAAGAAAGTTCCAAGGTCACACAGACAGTGACTATGTAACAATTAAATTTTTAAAAAAATATTTAATTTTCTTTAAAATTTCATTGAATGAACAAATGATCGAAAATGCCTAAAACATGTTAGCCTTATGTTCAGTATGAGACATCCCGGGCTTTTCCTTTAAGGTCTGAATATAAGTCATGATTAGGAATCAAGATCAACAAAGTTATTACCACTGTTCAGAAAACAGCATTCAGACAAATGAGCTTGATTCATTCTCCAAAGAAATTCTGGATATGCCATAATAGTACAATGCTAAAAGGGGTATGTGAAGAAGCTCCTTTGCTTTTCATAGTCCTGTATCTTAATACAGGCTATGAGGTCCTTATGTGTCAGAGAGTCCGAGAGTTTGTGTACATACTCAGCCAAGACAGGATGACAGGCTAGACCATCTTCACCAGGACCACCTCTAGGACAGTCAATCATGTCAAAGAAATTCTCAGAAGAAAGTCTGTGGCAAAATCTTTGGAAGCTTCCGATATTCCCTACTTCCTCCTGCTCCAGAGACTAATCACAGGCAAGACTCCTCTTTGTGTGATGCTAGCCATAGGAGGTAGGGATGGGCTATAGGATAAAATGACCACAGATGCTGAAGTGTTTTCACCATGGTGGGGCATGGTGAAACAATCTTCCGTGTTTACTTCTGTCGCTTTGAGTTACTTCTGTGCTGGCCTCATTTGTATTTCTATAAAATGCTTGTCACTTGCAGACTGTCCTTGTCATAAGCCAGAGCAACATAGGAAGCAAGCTGTAACTGTGGAAACTGAGGGAGGCTCTCCTCTTTGGGTGAAAGGCTAGACTTACATGGCAACTACATCTGTATCATTTAGTTTTGAATGAACCATATTGAATATATGTAAACGGAACATGTATCTATAATGTTATCAGGTGTTTGGAAGATTTGACTCACACTCTAAAATGAGCATGTGTCATGTAAAAAGAGAGATTAGTTACATATCGGGGCATGGTACAAATTAAAACTCCATTTCTGAAGTTTGGATACTAAAGTTTTTGAAACATGGAGTAAAACAATGGCAAATTAGTTAGATTAAAAATGATGAATTGTTGGGCCTGGAGAGATGGCTCAGGGGTTGTGACTCTGTCTCACAAGCAGAAGGTTCTGAGTTCGGATCCCAGGTCCCACATTAAAACAAAACAAAACAAAAAAACAAACAAACAAAAAATGATGAATTGCCTTAGTTCTGAATTCTATTGCTGTGATAAATACATGACCCCCCCCCAAATTTAGGGGAACATGGAGCTTCAATTCATGCTCACAATTCTAAGTTATAGTTGATCATTTTTTTAAGATAATAGTTGATCATTTTTTTAAGATAATGATAACCACATCGAGAATCAAGCCACATTATATCTACAGGAAAAGAGAAATAAACTTTCTAGCTTGTCAGTCTGCCAAAGCCAACCAGTTTTTCTCTCAAGCTTATCCACCTTCTCAGAGAATAGTCTACTCCTATGGATCAGGTCTCGCCACATCAATTAGAGAATCTTCAGAATTACTCAACAGCTTTCCTTAACTAAATAATCCTTCATAAGTGTCCCTGAAGGATTAGTTATCAATTATTTAGTTGATACTAACTTCCACAAATACCAAGAGAACAAAAGTAATACATGATATAATTATTAAATTTCTGTAATTTTAAGAAATAAATTAAACAATATAAATTTTGAGAAACAAAAAGTCCATTTATTTCAGGAAATCTCTATGAAAAGTGTTGTAGAAACAGGGTCTAAGACCACGCAAATCTCACTATTCTGCAATCTTTATTTTAGTTTCAATTATCTCCAAAATGGGTACTGTTAAGTGGTTTCAGTACCTTTAACACTTTAACACTTCAATACTAATACATCGCTTTGGAAAAATACAGATATAAGAATGTCCATTTATAGTTACAAGTTCTTACTTCTTCCTGTGATACGAGGTCACAACAGGAAAGCAATCACATGCAAAATCAGAAAGGGGACCTTATGCAAATTGCATGCAGTCACACCATGACTGTGGGCTTCCTGGCCCTCACAAGTATGAGAAAATAAGTTTCTGCATTCATTCTTTTTTTAGCATATTGCAGAGCTGAAGGCATACAAAAGGTATGATGCATAATTGCATTAAAATATCACCAAACACCCAAGTATACAGACCGTTTAAGTTCAAGACAAGGAAAGAAGCAATTACACTATGCATGGAGCCAGATTTGTAGGCCAATGGTTTCCCCTGGAGATGCATCCCTCCACAGATCCATTCCCGAACACCTGTTTATGCACAACTTCTCTTTTAGTTAGTTCCATTTTGATCTTATTTTGGTTCTCACACACATAATATTCCTCTTGAGTTCGATTCGTGAAAGTCCAGGTTGTAGAAACAACCTAAGAACATTCACTGCAGTCTTTCTTTTAGCTCTGACTTCTGTGGCCTTCATCTGGCACGTGTGCTGAGGGAACAAAGACAATCAACTGCACCATTCTTGGCCTTGTTTGAAGTGTGGTTTATACAATAATACTCTCAGCAAGAAATCTGGCCTTCTCTCCTGCTGGAAAAGGCATGCTGAACTGATCTATTTAACAATTACTGAACAAATATTTACAATGATGAGTTGGTTTTGTTTTAAAGCCCAGACTCAAGAAATTTAGAAACCGTGATGTTTATGTTCAGTGGTAATAAATTTACATTCTTGGCTTGAAGGGAAAAAAAAACGTATGTGGTTATAGCACAAGAAAGGTCTTGATTGAGCATGAAATACTGAGTTCCTTTCTGCTCAAGTTTACCAGTAAATTAGGGATAGGATTCATTGGTTGTTTGTTTAATCTAAATCTACTAGCTGCTTCCTCTAATAGCAACTTACATGAAGGTAAAATAGCAGACTTTTCAAATGGCTTCTGGATATGGTTAACTGTCACCCAGTGTAGTAAACAATGTGAATGTGAATTAGTTCTATGCGATCCTATAGAAAAAATAGCAAAGCCAAGTCTAATAATGACTCTTGCAATAAATGTTTAAACAAAAAAGAACACATTGCAGGGAATACTAAGAAGGCAGAGATGGGTTATTTCAAAATACTTTACCACCCACCAGCTAGAGATTGGTGCTTGAACACTTAGTCACTGCACAAACTCTTCTGGCCCCCCACTCTGCTTCCTTCTTGCATCTCGACCCACCTTTCCTCACAATCCTCCATTATGTTGTCTCCCTCCCATTTCTAGGACTCGTTGCTTCCCAGAATGTCTCCCCTCACTCTAAACTCTCAGGTGCCTCTAAGTGTGCAAGAATGTGATACATGGCATTTACATGGAGAACTGCACAAGCCAATCTGCAGTCTTCATTCTTAGTGGTTTCCATCAGTAAACAGAAGTGCATCATTTCCTTGTTCCTCAATTTGCAATCTCTCTTTCATCGGTAGTGTTCTGTGTGTCCCATTTATTAATTGTTTCCTTCACAAATCTGAAGACTAAAACCTTATGCATTCTCACTGAGACTGGAACCTACCCCAAAAGAGTCGAATATTTGGAAATGAAGTCATGAGGGCAGAGGTACAGGAATGAGATTCATGCCCAACAAATGGAAGCTATTCATATTTTTATAAACTGCTGTGGGGCAGGCTTCAGGATCCTAGGCATACAGTAACCAGGGCTTGGACTTTAAGATGTGTAGTCCGGGAATCTGATGGGTGAGAGGCTGGAGCCAGGGAATGAGATGAGAGGAACAGCAAAGACAGCATCTCCAGGCACCGCAAGGTCTCCTAGACCTAATGTTTTTAACTTTCATTGTGGATGGCTGAGAAACCTTTGGAGAAACCTTTGGAGAGATGGGAGTAGGAAAGTTATGTAAGACTTATATGTCTGAAAGTCACTCACTGCTGTGAGAGTGATTAGCAGATGCAGAAAAGTTTAGAACAACCAGTTAAGAAGATGCAGCACTTGTTCAGATGAGAGATGATGGAAACTTGGCCTGTGTTTCAACAGTAGAGATGAAGAAATGAGAATAAATCAGAGGCTTTTGTTGCAGAGCACATCTAACATGATTTTTCTGATATATCTCAAATGGAACAATATCAAGCATCATCACAAGATGATAAATACTATTAGCAAAATAGGAAAACAAACAAACAAACAACAATGTGCTAAGTTTTTCCTGGTCAGTGGAACTCATCCTTAAGTTGTAAAAGAGCCCAGTGACAATCTTCCCTAATGATTTTGTGCTTGATGATAAAAAGTTACCATATGTTTTCCAGTGCCTTCATGTTAATACAGGAGTTCACTATTATGTCATGGATCATAAATGTCCCCCCAGAGCCTACATGATAAGGACTAAGTCACAACTCTGTTTTACCCAGAAGCCGTGGGGCCTGATTGGAGGCAGCTCCTCCTAGCAGCTCACTCTTGAAGGGAACTTTGGGATCATAGCTATTTCCTTGCTCTCCCTCTGCTTCCTTCCTGCTGTGAAGTGAGCAGCTTTGATTCCCACATGCTCCCCACAACGGATCCACAGCAGCAAGAGTGAGAAACTAAGGACTGAAACCTCTGAAACTCTGAACCAAAGCAAATCTTTAGTTATTCTGTCACAGCAATGGGAAAGTGACTAACACACTCATCACATCTCTTGTTTTAAAATCATTGCTGAGAGGGCAGAGGGCGTGAGAACTCCCTGGTCAGCCAACCTAGCCAAAGAGATGTGCTTCCAGTTCAGTAGAGACCGTGTCCCAAGACACCAAGGGAGAAAGTGGCAGAGGACACCCAACACCCCACTGTGTCCTTTCCTTGCACATGCTTGTGAGTGCTTATGTTCACACACATGTATCCCCTACACAAACACATATATAGCACACAATAAAAAATCATTTTATTAATAATTTTCACTATTTGTCAAAGATAAATAATGTTTTATTCAAGCATTCCCTTCAAAAGTACATTGAACTATTAGTTTCATTGATTTTCAACTGAAGGACAGAACATTGAGCAGGTAGTGAAGACGGATCTTATAGAAAATCTATAACTTCAGAGTTCTCTGCTTCTCCTATATTTTGTACAGCATAGCATGATCAACTATGCACACAAATAATTTTATAAAACATGTTTTGATTGAATGGGTTACACATTCCATCTGACCAAGAAAGGGATTTTTGTCTTTTGTTAACCACCCACTGATTATCCCAATGAGACCAAATCCTGGAATTTTATGTCTGCTACTTAATGGTTTTATCTGTTTTAATTCAGTTCATCTATAAACATTGAAGTTTTAAACCTAAATCCATTTTCTAATTAAAGAGTATGGAGATACCCTGGAATTATCCCCTTGCTAATTTTTTCTAATCTGTTTATTTGGATTTTCCCCAGGAGCTAGGTGTGAACTGATGCATGAATGATTAAAAACCAGAATTCTGCTTCCACCTGAACTTAAAAAAAACTCACCAGAAACAACTCATCAGCAGCAATTAGCACTGAATCCCAGATGGTCAAGGAGACAGACCATCACCTAATTTTATTAATTTCTTAAGGAAATGTTACATGGTTGAATGTAATCTTCAGAAATGTCCTCCAAATATTTTATTTTTCCAATAAGCTAATTTAATTAATTCTACCTGGATTAATTTGAGCAGATCACCATTGTTTATTTAAAGAAAACAGGTACAATGTGTTCTGACATAGCGGAGTACACAGCAGAAGATTGAACCCCGGTATGTAAATTCAAATATCAAGACTTCAAAATCTGGACATGAGCTGCCTCCTAGAGTAAGAATCTCACTGAGCTTGAGTTTTGACTTAGAAACACAGTGGAGTGCACATTAGAATTGAAGATTGGGACAGATAGAAACAGTCCCCCAAAGCTCCTGTATTAAAGGTAATGGCTTTGGTAGGAAAGTAGTTCACTGGGGCTCTGGCCTGATCAACAATTGATCCACTGATGGACTGAACTGTGATGCTAGAGGTGGTAGATCACTAGGAGGTTGGAGCTCGTTGGAGGAACAGTTCCTAACCCATCTTCTCAATCACTTTTCTTCCTGGTTACTATGTGGTTAACATCTTTGCTTCACCAACGCTCTTGCCATGAGACCCTGTGTCACAGGAATGATAGATCTAGGTGACCACAGGCAGAAATGCCTGAAACCAAGAATCTTTCATGGTGTTTTGTCACCTACTGTTGCTGCAAGGAAAAACTAACCACACCATCATTAAAACCATCCAGTTCCATTGTTTTCATTTCCAGAGATTGTTTTTTTTTTTTTTGTTGAGATTTGTGAGATCTATCCAGTGTAAGGCAGAGAAAGTTTACATGTGATCAGACAGCAATTAGATTACTATCTGAAGAAAAGCAGGTGAATACTGCTTCAGGAGAAGTGGCATGACTCACAGGACAAACTGATTATGCAATGTGCGTGACTCATTTTCCTTCTGTGCTATTGAGATGAAACAGACAGGCATTTCACATTCCCATGAAGTGAAACATTTTTCAACTTTATAACTTGATGTAGCTCCTGGGAACCTCTAGATTTAATTCTAAACTGCCTCCTTTAGACTCGAGATTGAAGCACAGATACCTTGAACCTCTGAGCTTAACGTTCCCGTGAGAACAGAGTGGTTGTCCTTTGTCCTGCTGGTTTGCTATTAGATGTTGTTACTATGGCTTCTACCTGTGTGGGCTTTTGTTTCAACTTGCAATTTAGTTCTTTTCCAGATTATTCTGCCACAGACAAACAAGGACAGAGCTCCCACAGGTACAGAAGTAAGAGATGACAGTAAGAAAGGGAAACACAGAACAGACGATCACAGCTGTCCAGGGAAAACTGTCTTTTCTTAGAGAAATCCTTGGGGTCAAAGTTCTGCTGCAGCTATGCTTAAGGTCTACAGAAGAGCCCGAGTCATCCAGAAAACATCAACCTATGTTCAAGTATTTGATAACTGAGACTGTAGAGTGCAATAAACTTATATAATCTAAAAGATATTTAAGGGAGGGACAAGGCCCATTCCTATAAACAAACTTGGCTGAATCCTTCATTTCTTCATAAGTCTGCTGCTGCACTTTCACCAATAGAGACCTGACAGATAAAGTTTGCATCTCTAGAAAGGTGAAATTGCATTGGATGAAATCAAGATCCAAGCCCCAAAGACAGTGAACCACATAATCTGAAATTCATAAATGAAATTATAAGGAGTTTGATTTCCTAATATAATGATAACAGAAATCACAACAGATAAAATGTATCTCCATGTAGAGATCTGATTTCTCTCTCAGCAGGCCTAGTAGACTTTGTTCTTACTCTCAGAGGACTAGAATAAACACTGCAGCTTTCACAGTTTGGACACTGTTCCCATTGCAGACTAGGGACAGAGCTAAATTTGAATCCTGCCATTTGGTTTTAGAGATAATGTAAATGTTTGGTTCAGGTAGTTTTCTTTATCACTTTATCAAATGTGAGTGTTTCTGAAAATAATGTTTACTTTTTTCAAAAATGTTCAAAACCGTGTTCTCTGATTTAGATGTGCAGTTTCAAAATCAAATTGACTTTGTAGAAACTTGAAAAGCTAAAGAAGAAAATTGGTATACAAACTGAAAGAACACTTTTAGCTAAGAGAAATCATTTAATGATTATTCATTCTTTATATATAAATATATATGTTCATATATTTACTTATATATATAATTACTAAATAAAATAAACTTCAAGGTTTATTGCTTTCAAGTAAGTATAATATAGGTATACAAGTACGTACAAACATAATTTTTGCAGTATTTTAATAAGACACTATGAATTAAAAATGTTATGTAATAAATGTAGGCTTGAAAAACAGGGGAACCACCTGAGTGGCGACCTGAATGGGGATGACAGGGAGAAAGGAGCCTCCAGCACTGCCAAGGAAGCCACCAAGAAGGAAAGACGGAAGAAGGCTAAAAGGGCTGGCTCAGCAGCAGAGCAAAAGGATCCTGACAAAGAATCAGTTGGATGAGTTAGCGTGACAACTGGAAAGACAAGCACTGGAAGAAAAGAAAAGAGATATATGATGAAGATGGAGATGGAACAAGTAGGAAGAAAAAGAAGAAGGAGGAGGAGAAGGAAGAGGAGGAGGAGAAAGAAGAGGAAGAGGATGAGGAAAGAGGCAGAAGAAGAAGAAGAAGAAGAAGAGAAAGAAGAAGAAAAGAAAGAAGAAGAAAAGAAAGAAGAAGAAAAGAAAGAAGAAAGGACCAAAGGTTCAAATAGTCCCTCCCTCAGTTCCAATATGTGACCTGTATCCTAATGGTGTATTTCCCAAAAGACAACAGTGCGAATACCCACCCACACAAGATGGACGAACCGCTGCTTGGAGAACTACAGGTGAAGAAAAGAAAGCCTTAGATCAGGCCAGGGAAAAAACTTGGAATAATTTTCAAGATGCTGCACAAGCACATCAACAAGTTAGAAAATATGCTATGAGCTGGATCAAACCCAGGATGACAACAGGAGAAATTTGTGATTTCTGTTCACATAAGCTAATAAAAGAGAATGGGTTAAATGCAGTCCTGGCATTTCCTACTGGGTGCTCTCTCAGAAACTGTGCTACCCATTATTCTCCAAATGCGGGTGACATGACAGTATTACAGTATGATAACATCTCTAAGACTTTGGAACACATATAAGTGACAGAATAACTGATTGTGCTTTTACTGTTACTTTTAATCCAAAATGTGATACATTATTAAAAACTGTAAAAGATGCCACTAATACTGGAAGAAAGTGTGCTGGGATTGATGTTTATCTTTGTGGCATTGATGAGGCCATTCAAGAAGTTATGGAATCCTATGAAGTGGAAATACATATCAAGTGAAAACAATCCATAATTTAAATGGACATTCAATTGGACCATTAGAACACATGTTGGAAAAACAGTGTTGATCATGAAAGGAGGGGAGGCAACAAGAATAGAGGAAGGAGAAGTGTATGCCATTGAAATCTATGGTAGTACAGAAAAAGGTGTTGTTCATGATGGTGTATGTTCACACTATATAAAAAATTTTGATGTTGGCCATGGGCTTCCAAGAACAAAGCACTCATTTATTAACTGTAATCAATGAAAACTTTGACACTCTTGCCTTCTGTCACAGTTGGCCAGATCACCTGGGAGAAAGTAAATACTTAATGGCTCTGGAGAATCTGGGTGACTTGGGCATTGTAGATCCATACTCACCACTATGTGACATTAAAGGATCATACATACCACAGTCCAACTTGTTGTCAGCAAAGGAGTCCAAAGCCACCTCAACACCTTATTTTCTAAGCTTTGTTGGAATACATTATACCACAATTAATTTGTGGCACGTTATCTGTTTTAACAGTGGACCTGTGTAATATCTTTATCTTCATAAAAAGAATTTGAGCAAAAGCAAACTGTCTAAAAGTAATTAACCAAGGAAAAAGCTTCCAGAACTTTTAAATGTTGTTTCTCCCTTGTCTAGGAAATGCTGTATATAAAGCTCAAATTAGTTAGGAATGACTTACACATTTTGTTTTTAGACCTAAGAGACGCTTTTGGATATTTATATTGCCATATTCTTACTTGAATGCTTCAAATGACTACATACAATAGTTCTGCACCGATGCCCTCTGATATTGCTTTTTAACCTTCCTGGAATCCATTTTCTACAAAATAAAGACATTTTCAGATCTGGAAAAAGTAAAAATAAAAATAAATTCACTGCTTAACTAAAGATATAATTGTGTTTATAAAATATGTTGAGATTCTAAATAGGATTTTGGTGCCCTGAAATCCAAATTCTATTTCTTTACTTGGCCAATGCTTACACAGAGTTACCTCCAGTACAGATTATATTATCACATATTGGTAATTAAGGGATATGGTGACTTAGTGTATTAAGTAGCTCATAGCTTTTTTGTCCCCTCTTGCAGTTGAATGGACTAGGTCTGTCCTTTTGTATTTTAAACTAAGCCCTGCAGAGCAGGACAGATCCGAGAAAGAATTCAGGGTTGTCTGTTTATTTGAATGCTCATGAATGTTTCAATGAATGTAATGGTAGCAAATTGCACACTGATGATTCAAGCTCTTGTTTAGTTTGATATTTTCAGGAAAATGAAGTTACCTTAGCAACTAGGACATCACATGGGACATGCTGTTGCATGCGGAATGTCTCAAAGTCAGAAGCTCTTCCCTCTGGAACAAATCATACCACAAAACAGGAAAACAAATAAGCCAGCATCTTTCACATAATGAATTACATTATTCATCATTATGACAGGTAGAAAATAGTTTTTATTTATATTAGTTTTTCTTTGCCCATATCCTGTCCAAATAACAATGCATATATTACAAAGATGAGGAGAAAAGGTAAACTACATAGCATAAATGTACAAAGGAAATAAATCTTCAGTTAAATGTGTGACTGCATTACTTTGGGGCATATTACTGATAAAATTACTTTACATTTTTAAATTGTACATTGGTAAGCACCAAAAAATAAACACACTTTTATTCTAGTGGCAATAACTGAAGTTGCAAGGTAATTATGATAATTTAAAACTATATCTGCAAGAGAAAGACAGCCAAGGTAAATGAAATATAGCAGCAATCTGATTGCTATATGTATTAGTATGGAGATGAATCTTACTAATTCACAGCTCAATTCTTTAAGCCTTTGCCTGTTTTGTTATTGTTTGAGATGAGTTCTTGGTATGTATCTCAGAGTGTCCTCAGCCTCCTGAGTATGTACACCAGCATATATGATTTTTAAAATACTTTACACTTGCACTGTAGGAATAACAAATGTGCACTGTTTTCAAGCACAAAAATTTCTCAAAATCATGAGAGAGATGTGATTACCTCTGTGTAGTTTATATTCTAGTTGAAGGAGATGAACAATACAAAAAGATTCAAAATAAACAAGAGCCATTACATTTTAGCAACTGCCATGAAAACTATGGAACAGAACTTTTCTTCTTCTGCTTCCCTTTCCTTCTGAACAGTTTAGTCCTGAAACGCCTAGGTGGAGCACAATGAGGCCGGGCAGCAGTTCAACTACCTGGAACAAAAGATCCAAATTCAAGCAGGGGAGACTCTGGGGGCGGAAAGGGATTGAAAGGCTGGAATTTCTCACATGGCGGGGGCAGGAGGGTGTCATCATAAAAGGAAGTGCACTCAGGACAACAAAAGTCAGATTTCTGACCCATGAAAAAAGAAGTCACATATTGTGAAAAAGAGAAAACCAGGATGAGGATTGCACAGTTCTGTTGAAGTGGGAATTGTGTCTTCGAGTAATGCACAGATAAAGTCTACTGGGTGTCACACTATGTATGTCCAAATTTACCTGAAGGATGTAAACATAATTTTAAATTGCAATATATTACATGGGATATAATTACATAATTGTCCTCTGGCTCTTTATAAATCAAAGGATGTATGAGAAATGTTATGTGGTTTTTTAGAATAGGATAAACAGATTTAAACTTCAAAAATTGAGTTATAGATGAATCTTAGTTAGTAATAATAATTCATTGTTAGGTCATTTACTATGCCTTTTAAGTTATTTTTTAAATCTAAAACTGCAGCATAAAATTAAGTGCTTTAGAAACTCAGACCAAGAACAAAGTTGAGGATATACAGTATCTGATTTCAATATTTACCATTTAATTGCAACAGATAACAGACAGCAGGACATTGCCATGAAAATGCACATTAACTCCATAAATAGATGTCTACAGAATGATTGACTGATTTTCTTTTTGTTATGGTAGCAGTGCAAAGGAAAAGAGGAGTCTTTCAAAAATGGGCCTGAACCAATAGACACCAATATAAAAAAATGATCTCAATAATTAACTTACATCATAATAAAATTAAATTAGGAATGGATTATATATCCAAAAGAAAAGCTGAGCCTGTTTTCTAGAGAAAATATTGGAGAAAATGTCTTTAACTTTAAAGAAAGCAAAATGATGACAGAAAACGTTTACTCCACAAAATATCATTAATTTAACTTCTGTAAACTACATTTGATCCTAAACTGATAGAACTTAGAAAATGAGATGGCATGGCATAGCGCATATTCTTTTTGCTAAGGTATGATGCCTGTGTAAGTTTCTTTTCTTGTTCAAATGGTTCCAGTTCTTCTTCCATTGGGAGCTCTTTCCTTAACTGTATGTGATTTTTCACAACTGCCATCCACATTGGAGTCATTTGTTGCCTTGGTCTTTGTTTTCTTAACACATGCTACTTTTTGATACTACAAAATACTAAAGAAGCATCAAGAATAATCTCTGTCTTAGCCTAAGAACCAATCATTATTTTCCATTAACCTTGGGTGTTGTCATTGGACAACAATATTAGAAAATGGATTTGTTCATAGTACATGTTTTTATTTCATTTCAAAGGGGTTTTGCTTTATTTTTATACATCTCTTGCAATTTTGTGGAAAACTCATTCCTATTTTGGTCAAGATCATATTGACTATCTCTAGGTTTTACTGAGCACTAGCAAGAATATGACATCTTTTAGTGTTACTGGATAATGTGGAAGAAAATTAGATGAACACAACAGCATCAAAATTTATATTTTGAACACTGACATAGACCCTATTCACCTCATAGCTTTCAAAATACAGAGTGTGGATGTGTGAGATAATGAGAACAATAGGGGCATGAATTTATTAATCAAAGAATGGCTTGCTTAGCATCTTGTCATCTGTGATTGATTTACATATACCTGATGTGGAGAATAATGAATGTAACTACATATAGATGTGTATGGTCTCAGTAAAGGTGAAAGAATCTAACATTTCAATGGAATCTATTATATTTTAGATAGTATTCAAGGTGTTTTGCAGACATTATGTATTTCGAATTTTATAGCAGTCTGAAAAGAGGCCATTATCTTCCCCAGCGGGTAAATATGAAGATTGAAGTCTGAGAAGTCGTAATTTCTCCAAATTACATAGCAGGGAAAGAGATTTGAATTTAAAATAGGGTTTCCTGATAAAGTACAGCATGGACCACACACTGAAAAATTACCCATTCCTTAATCTGCAATTCAATAGAGCTGGGCATCTTACATTTTTATTTTGCTAAATTTGGCAGAGAGGTTATTTAGGGCCATATGGCCCCAAAGGCTCTGTTCTTTCTGCTGTATAAAGTCAAATTCCAGGGAGGCTCCCCTGCCCCTAAGCTATTTTATTTAAAGAATTTTGGTTGTAGGATATATGAGAAATGTGACTCAGAAATGACCATTTAAAGAAAAAAAGAAATGACTATATGTTGGATTCAAAGAGAAGATGGTCCTTTTTTGTTTTATTTTTGCTTTTTTTGTTTATTTGTTTGATTTGGTTTGCTTGTTTTGTTTTGGGAAGGCAGACAAACTGCATGAGCCTCTAATAAAATTACCTTTTGCTTCAATCAACTGCCGTTGAAATTTGGAATTTTCTAACCCAGTAATTCATTACGAGTTTAAGCTGTTCTGCAGCACTTCAAAGTACAATCTAAAATATCTGAGAAAAAGAAATAGATACAATGTCTTGTCACATTTGATGTTCTCAGTCTCTAATTAAAACACCACGTAAGACTAGTGATGACTTTGTTCTCTCTGGAGACAGCAGCTGCCAGAGAAGCGCGAAGAATGAGTGTATCCTCACTCACTGTCAACTCGGTCTATCTCTTCAAGGTTTTGAGACTTTTTCTCACCCCTTATGGTTCATTTTGATGCACATATATTTGTATTTTCTTGTTAGTGTATGTATATATGCCTTAATCAATTTTCATCCTTAGTAATTGCATAAAATATTACATAAGTTTGATGTGTGGTGGCAAATTCTTAATCCCAGTACCTAGGAGGCTGAGGCAGGAAGATGAACTGAGCATCAGCCTGGAGCACACAAGGAGACTCCGGTCTCAAAAAGAAAGCATATATGACCCTGAATAATGAAAGAAGCATTCTACAAACAATATCAAGCTTAAATATATATACAGGCACATGTTATGATTGATAAATTTGCTATATCAGAACATTTCTCAGTACAATCAGAAGCCCAGTGACAAAATTAAAAGATAAATGTCATATTGGTTAAGTATTTTTACTTAAATAGGTTATAAATACTTAATGATTGATTCAATTGATATTGTCTTAAGTTTTATTTTTAAAAAATTGTACAACATTAAATTCATTGTCACTATTTCCAAAAGATTTAGGTTTCCTGTCCTTTTATTATTTCCCAACATTCCATCTGTCTTCTCAAGTTATACTCTTCACTGTTACTTTGTATCCTCCATAGCACATGATTGCATTTGGCCTCTCTATGTCTACCTTGCACTTGAACTCTAGAATGAAGTGTGTCAACAGTTCAAAGTTAATTGCTCCTTAGGATTAATTTAGTCTATTTTTATGTATTTTAATGTTTCACATTCCTTGTACAGTTTTATTATATCCACTTGTTAAAATATGTGCACAGTTCAAATTCTAACTCGAATTATAAAAAATAAAGAAATCATTATATTTGATATCTTCATAGTCACAGGCAAAAATCGAAATCCACAGAGATCAGAATGTAGTGGCCTGAAACAGACTTAAATTCAGTGTTATTTTGAGATAAGTGCAAAACTCTCTGAGAGCAGCCATGTACAATGTGGTTATCGAAGGGGTTCTTCAGGCTCTTCGATGCCAACTCTGGGTTTTTACATACTTCCACTCAAAGAGAGAGTCAGTTTCAGTAACCACAGTTCAGGGAGGCAATTCATCCTTGGGCATATCTGGTAAAGAAGTAATCATAGTTTAGGAAGGCAATGTATTCTTGGGCATAGCTGGAGACTGGAGTAGAATAGAAACTGGTTGAGCCAGCAGGTTCAAGGGCTCTCCCCAGCTGGTAAGATCTCAGGATAGATGGAGTTGTCACTCAGGGGTAACTGTCCCCTAATCCTTTTGAATCAGGCCTAAAGGCCAGAGGTAACTGACTTAGGAAATGGCGGGTCATTTGGTTTATGTTCTCCTGCTGCCTCTCCTAGAACTGCTTCCATTCCCAGTGTGTCAAGAACAGCCTTGGTGCACACCATTGTAAGTGAAGTCCCTCTTGCAGTACTGGCCAAGTTTCCCTGAGTTCAAGGAAGCTGCTTAGAGGAGAAAAGAGGAGGATGGAAGTGGACTCAAGCTCTGCTCTCCAAGGAGAGTGTAATATCTTTTTCAGAATAGCAAGTGAATCAGGGAGCACAGTTTCCCCATATTATGAAGACATGGACATAGAGAGCTGAGAAGATTCACTGTGGAAAAAGGAGATGCCTAAAGGAGTTAAATGTCCTGCTTGAGAACACAAATTTCACTGGGTGGTGTCACAGCAAGCATGATATTCCCATTATCTGCCTTGCTCAGCTTGGAATGCAAGGACAACATCAAAGTCTCTGTGTTGTAAACAACAGTTGTTTATCATCTTCCTGTTAGGAAGGTTGAAGTCTGAATTCAGAGTGTCTACATGGTTAAGACCCCAGAAAGGACACTCATCCAGGATTGCACTGGGTTGACTTCTCACTATGTTCAATGAGATGGTCAATTCTTTGATCTTCCATCAAAGAATTAACCCCCCCAAGAATGAAGCAGGCAGACAGTGAGCAGTGAGGGAAAATTCACTAACATGGAAGAAACGATTCAAATAGGAAAAAAAGTCACCTCCCAGAAAGCAGGTTGCCTATTGGATGTGATGGCATCGAATAGGACAGAGACACTGGTGCTCTGGTAGCAGCAGGATGCTAGCTGAGAGCCTGTCACAGTGCTCCAGCCCCTACAAGTGTCACAGCTGAAAAGAATCACAGATCAGGGAAGACGCAGAGCTCTGAGAAGTGTGAGGGCTCTATGCCTTGGGGTGCTGAGAGCCATCTCAAGCAGTGAGTCTTGGAAGCAGGTACAGTAATCTGTCACCACGGCAGGAAAAACTTGCTGCCTGAAGCTGCAGGTCCTCCAGGCTAGAGCTGCAGGTCCCCAAGCTTAAGCTGTAGTTCTTGAGGTTGGAGGCTCAGACGTCAAAGAATGGAGTTAATGGCCAGTGTGAATGAACAACACAACTGGAGCTATCAGGTCTTCAGCAGTAACTATGGCTACTAAACACCACCTCTTTCCCACATCAGGAGCTTTTTGCAACTCCACCCCCTTTATCTGTCTCAGGGATGGGAGTGGGGGGGTTCATATTTTTGTTGTCTGCAGCTGGCACTTCAGTGACAGCTGTGGTCTCTCCTAACACTGTCATTCACAAAGCCTCTCTTTAGTGAATGTTCATGGAGAGAAAGTGAGCCAGTCTTTTAGTGTTTCATACAAGGGCCCTAATCTGTCTTATCAAATAATGCACATTCAAGACGTCATCTAAATCAAACTGCCTCTCAAAGCCCTCGTCTCTGCGTACCATCACTTAGGGTTTAAGACTATGATACATAAATTCTGAGAGACCAAATATTGGTGCATAGCACTTGTCAAATCACTATGCTTCTGCTACCAACCACCAAAGGAACCCAATTCTGCTTCTCTACTTGGCACCAATAACCAAAGCAGTGTTTAGCTGATCTGCCCTCTGAGTTTTCTCGAGCTGTAGGTTATGGAAGAATAAGGTTCTTTTATAGCTTCGGTTTCCCCAGGGCAGGAAGTAGGATAGCACTCCTGATGTTTGCAGGAGACACAGTGGAGAGGGCGGAGTGGAGGGAAGGAAAGGACAAGAAAAGAAGAAAGGCAGCAAGCCACCCCCGGACACTGCTCCTCAGAAACACAGCCAAGGGGGATTTGCCTACAGTGTCATCAGTAATGTTTCCCGTGTACCTAGGACCATCGCAAAGATGGAAAGCTCTGAGCTTTCACTGAGGAAGCCAGCCTGGGTGTTGTCCTATCTTCTAGGCTTGCTGGGGTTCGTAGAGCAGCTGCAGCTACAACCATTGCAGGCAAGGTGAATGAAGATGGCAAGAGGCCCAGAAACCCAAAGAGGCAGATCCAGATAAGAAGCTGGCAGAAGTTGGGGTCAGGTGATTGAGCTAAGTACCTGCGTTTGTGAATTGAGTCTGTACAGTCTATATTTTTCTGATGTTTGATATCTGGGGCATTCAAGAGTGGGTTCTTCCAAAGGTTTATCAGTTTGGGGGTATAGTAAGCACTCCACATTCCAGCAAGTGTGTCTTTCATGTGCAAATTCTATATTCCCAACCACCTCTACAAAGTCATTATACTTTGGTGAGTCGTTGTTCCATCGTCCAATGCTTGATACCTAGAGGTGAACCTGTACCTACAACCCGTGGCTCATAATTCACACAAGTCCTTCTTAAGTTTGCCGACACTGCCTGGCTTACTCCTTCTCTTAGAAAGCAAAATAAACTCTCTTCACTCCCTTTACCTTATACTCTTCTGCCTCCTGAGATTTGTATTTCTCCATGTGGCACCTCTATGAGCAGAGATTCCTTCACTCAAGAACTAAAAAGAAGACATCTAATCCTTGACAACCATGTTGGCCTACCTGAATTTCTATCCACCATATTTGATCAACAATAAAACTGACATTTTTAAGCTGAGGCCAATACCAAGAATCCAATGACACGAGACAATGTCTCCAAAGATCAAACTGGAGCAGACGTCTTCTGCCTAGCTGAGTCATAGTCTGCCTTCTGCCTGAAAATATCTGTAGGAAGAATAAGAGCAGAGGAGACTGCTTAAGACTGGATTAACTGTCTGCTCTCAGATTGACACACACAGTATTTAATAAAATCATTTAATGATTGAGTAGTCATTAAAATAAGATATCCAAGACCAGAGGGAATTCTGCTGCATTTATGAAATATAATCAATCAACCAATGATTACATAAAGATGCCTGGATAAATGCTGCTATATTTAATAATAACAACAAATTAATGATAAACATTTTCTTGGTCAAATGTCTCAGTCTTCAAGATTTTCGAAGCAAATAAATAAATCAATGAAAACAGCTTCCTCAAGTATCTATTGATCAGAGTTTTATTTCTTGTGCATGCATGCATGTGAGTGCATGTGTGCCAGAGGGCATTTGAATGTGTGTTCCTGTGGAGACCCAGTGATGACTTAGGTAATCCTCGATTACTCTACCTCCTTATTGCTGTGTTCTGTGCTATTCCAGGCTCGGCCTTCCAAGGTCAGTAATGCAGGCCACAGTTGTGTCTGCCTGGCATTTTTATATGGGATCTGAGGATTCAAATTCAGGCCCTTTTGTTTGTGAGGGAAGGGCTTCAACTCCCAAGCCATCTTCCCATCCCTAGACTTCCATATAATAAAATCTTTTTTTTTTTTTTACTTTTCTTGGGGCATTTGACTCTTTCCTACTCATTCCAAAAGTTCTTTCAAGCAATGAAATCTGTTAAGAATATTGGAAAACTGTGCAGGCTCGGGGTTGGCAAATAAGACGACTAAACAGTTTTCTTATGAGCTACAGAGACAATCCTCACAATATCCAATCTCCTGTTCTGTGTCCAAGGTCTGTGAATTCTTGGACAGAAAGCATCTCGCTTAACTTGAAGCTTGCCAACTTTGTCTCAGTGTGAAAGGAGCTGCGTGACCTGCCTAAAGGCATGCAAGAAGTGAGTGTAAAGGCACCACCTTTCACCAACACACACAGCTTCCTTCCCACTGTCAATTCCATGCTTTTGTTACATGGTTACTTCCCAATGTCAGAAAATTTTGAATGTTTTAAAATCTTTCTCTAGATCAATAAAAGTGGTGGTTGCACACTGTGCAAGTTTCATATTTTCATTGCTATAATAGGTACATGATTCAAATCATTCAGGAAAACTAGGGGCTTTCATTCAGCTCATAGCTATGGGTTATTACCCATCATTGCAGGAGAGTTATGTCAGCATCAAGAGGAAGGGAACTTTCCAGAGTGATCCACAGTAAGAACAGGGGACAAAGAACATTGCTGTTTTCTTGTTTAGTGATTTGTCATAGCAAACTAGTTCTCTCTCCATCTTGTCCAACAGCCAGAGTAATGGTTCCACTTTCTGTGTGCTTGTCTTTCGATACCAATTATGCAGTTAGACATAATCTTGGTTTTGTTTTAAAAGCACATTTATGTATTATTATATAAATATAATGCTACAGGAATATAAAATCCCCATAGGTGTGCCTCAAAGCTCAGCTCTGAGTTGTCAAGTTGACAGATGAAGCTGTCAGAAGAGCTGTGAGTGAAAAGTGAAATTAGAAAACATACTAGGAACGTTTTACCTGGCCATGCTTCTGTCAGGCATGTGCCTGATCTTAACAATACACTCAAGCTTCACAACTCTCAAGGGAAGGGACAAACCTACTAAAGTACAAGGAGCTTCCACTCCTTTGTGAAGTGACATATTATTTGTAGACGGCCTACCCATATCTTCCCATGTGTTTTGAATTATTTCTAGAATACTTATGATCCATCATGCAATGTAAAAGTATGCAAACAATTGTGACATTATACTGAATAGAACTAGTAACGAGAAAATTCTGTACCTGTTCTATGTACATGTAATTTACTTTTCTGAGCCTTTCTGATCCATGCTTGGTTGACACTACAAACATTAAAGACCCACATGGAAAACCAACCACAAACAGAACAGACAAAACATCATTGACTTCCTCTTTCTCTCTGTGGAATCCAATGCAAGAACATCTTCAAAAGAGATTCTCTACCTCTCTTGTAGAAGAAGATGAAAGAGGAGGTTGTGGCACTGTCAGTGTGTCCTCACCATTACAAGTGAAGGAGCTAGAAGATACCATGAAAGAGCGGAAGGCCCAAGTACAGGGTGGTTCATTCTTAGCTTATCCTTGACTGACGGAAAGTTTCTGAACCCCATTCCTGTTTAACTCTGCACTGTCTCTGCTGCATAATCTGTGCCATCGTACTGTGTGATTGTTGGAGTGCTTCTGAATCATCTATGCCCGACCATTGGGGCAAGTTCTATGATATGTGGAGCACTTCTTTTAATCACCAGTCACTAAAGCACAGTGAGCACCATGAAATGTGAACAGTCGTGTGGTCATTTTCACAGGGAAAGGGCCTCACGATGCTGTGCTCTCAGGTCCACCATGAGGGTCTCATTGCCTCTCTTCTTTAGTTACAAGGATGTAGGCACAGCAGACTCTTCACTAGCTGCATCCTTAGCTAGATGCATTATATTTCTGTAGCATTATATTTATATAATAATACATAAATGTGCTTTTAAAACAATCAAGATTATTAAATTACAGAAAACATTTGTTTTACTTTTATATGAAAACACACTGGATTTTCCACATGCAGGATAGATACATACTGAGTCATTGAGACTCAAAGGACTGAGGCTTACAGAGAAGAGGTGCCTTACTTCTCACATAAATGAGGAATAACGAGGTCTAAATGCTCCAGAGAATCTAATTTCATAAAGTTTTCAAGTATACGAACTCTGCGTTTTGGTCATACTCTTTATGAACTATGAATTCCTGAGCTTTCTCCTGGCACAAATCACTCCTTCAACTTCAGCAAATGTGGTACATTCTGGCACATGGACAGGAGACAGGCATGAAGAAGACGGGGGAAAAGCACATGGTGGTTGTGTACTAAAGATGGTCCAAAGCCTCCCTGTGGCAATGTGGTTTATATCACATTGGCCAAAAATAAGTGGCATTACCTTACTCTGCTAAACTTCGGCAGACAAACATGACCTATAAGCCAGGAATGGTGGTGAAATCAGTTGTCACAACTACTTGGGAGGCTGAGTCTGGAGAGGATCTCAAGTCTGGGCAATTGAGACCCTGTCTCAAAAATAGATGAGGAAGAGGATGTTGTGTGACACTTTTCCTGGGGAGTTGCCACACAAATGTCTCTTCATTCGGAGAGGAATTTGACGACAGATCAAAGTACTACTACACCAAAGTCTCACTTGGAAAAAACAATGAGTTTATTGGGGTTACTTACAGGAGTAGTAGTGGATGATTCTTACAGTAGAAGGGATGACTCAGAGGTAGCTGCATCACTAGAAAACCCAACCTCTAGTGGACATGACTCTTGGAAGCTGCAACACTGGAGTTCTTTGCACGACTTGCTTGTCAGAGAGTTTCTTTCAGATGGCTGGACTGCTTACAGTCTCCTTCCCATTGCTCGGCTGGCCTTGAAACTCAATTCCAACTCCCCCACCACCACCACATACAGTTGTTTACTGCTTTCTTTGTTTTGGGGAGGGCTTCCACCACCTGAATCCAGTTAGCTTCAAGAGCTTCCTGAGACTAATGAGTTGTTTAGTTTGGGCCCTTCCTCCAGATAGACTGTTTTAAATTTTTACAAAACATTCACTGTCCTTAGACCAGAAGCAAATACCAAGACCATGTTATGCCCAGAGGGAAAATGCCATGTAACCCTGGGGCAGAATATACTTTGGAGGGAGAATGATAGAACCTAGTATGTATAAGACCAGGTTCATGGGGCTGGGAAAATGGCTCAGCAAAAGGACCATTTTTCAGAAATGCAGGCAGTCGTGCATCCAGCTGAGGGAGTGGAGCCTAGGAAACCACAGAGCAAAGCAGTAAGGAGGTAGAGTAATTCAGGATGGTTCTCAAGCACACTCACATTACACACACACACACACACACACACACACACACACACACACACACACTTTATCTCTTTCTCTCATCAATACACAAAGATTAAAGGGTTCAATCTCAATTATGCAATCTCAATTATGCAATTATGTAAACATCGGGATTCAACAATAACGTGAAGAAAAAATGGATTTAAAAAGCAATTAATTTTTTCATCAAAGCTCAGAGAGGCTGACTACAAGCATATTCCCATTAGACTATTTCTGAGTTGCTTTCGGAGTCTGTAACACATTTTTATACACAGACTCGGAAGTGTCAAACATTCAGTCTTACTGAACATATTTGATTTTTTGACTTTTTTTTAAAGAAGTAATTTCAGGTGAAGTGTTAAAAGAAATACATGCAGTGAAGCAACTATTTTTCAAAGCCCAGAAGTTAGACAGTTATTCAGATTTACACATATGTCTCTGAAAACAATTTTCAAAATGTCCCTCCATTCTCAGGACTGGAGTCACCAGTTTGTCCCATCAGAATCACCACTGGCACGCCAGTGAGGAAGACTGTGAACACTCTTGAGGATGGGACAGGCTTATGCACACCTTCCTTCTCCTCGAAACATAAGAGCTCCTGTAAATGTCTTGCAACTTTAATGGTACATTTAAGACATCTTCACTGCAGTCAATGTTGTCTTCTAGACTGGAGAGAAACTCACTTCCAAAATAAAGTTTCTCTAAACTTAGGATATTTTCTTTTAGTGTGAAAACTACCTGAGACTAACTTAAAAAGCCATGTGATGTTGTACTTTCAGTTTGCTGGATAATGTCAAGCTCCAGAGGTAAGTGCTTATCGCATAAAATGCTAAACATTATTGCTACAATAATTTGAATTTGGAAAAATAACAAGCATTGGTTTGATTTAAAAGAATTTACTGTGGAAAATGCTGAGGTGGCTCAGTGGACAAAGGTACCCGTGTACAAACTGACAACCTGAGTTCTGTCCCTCCAGTCCGCATGGTAGAATGAGAAAACCTACTTCTGAAAGCTGTTTTCAGTTTTCCACTAAAGCCTAATACTCTGTGTCTGTCTCTGTCTCTCTCTCTCTCTATTTCACCGTTTGTTTCTCTGTATTTCTATCTTTCTCTCTCTATTTTTTTCTTCTCTTGTTCTCATATGTGTACAATTAACTACAATATTTTTAATTAAAAGAGATTTTCTACAAATTGATATAACATTTTTCAAAAGATTTTAAAATTTGACTGATTGCTTCCCAACTGGGAAAGTAGTTTTCTGTTTATTTACAAGCTAAATGTGAGCTGAATGTACATGTCACCTAAACTACAGCTACACTGTGCCTCCCTGTGACAAATCCCAGAGAGCTGGTTCTGCCTTAAGTGTCCTTGAAGCATCTGATTTTAATGTTACTTTACTTACTGATTGGTTCTCACCAGACCATTTATTCCTTTAAGGTCAAAACTATCACAAATCAGTCACTTCTGCTTTCAATAATCTGCCTGTAGCTCAGCAAGCATTAGTAAATCTGGCTTCCCCCTTCACACATGCATTTATTTTGTGTGCGTGTATATGTGTGTGTGTGTTCATGTGTGTATATGAGCGTATATGAATGTGGACACATGAAGACCCAAAATTTGCCTTTTTTAAATTTATTTTAATGTTTATAATATTTTCAATTCTTAGTCCCAAATACCACCCCATCTCCTTTTCCCCTTATAACCTTTATACATGATGGATGTTCCTCTTGAGAAACTGACATATAGAGGAAGATCCATAATGCATAATTAATGAGACGATAGAGGAAAATTTCCTTGACCTAAGAAAAGCAACACCCATCCTGATTCAAGAGACATACAGAACACCAAATATCCAGGACAAAAAAAAAAAAAAAGAAGTACCCTATAGCATATGATAGGCCACACATTAAATATACATGTTAAAGACAAGAACTCAAGAACACACATCAAGGCAACCCCCATCAAAACAACTGACTTTTCAGTGCACATGGTGAAAGCCAGAAGGGCTTGGAGAGACATAATACAACTTCTAAATGAACACAAACGCAAACCCAGACTTGTAGCAGTCTGGGGGGGGTGCAGAGAGACCCTTGGGAGCAGGGATAAGCTGGCGCAGAGTCAACGGCACAGACCCCAGAAGTCAGGCGAGTGGCCTAGCAGGCTCTCATGCTCTCAGGCTCCTCCTCTATTGTAAATATCAGGCTGCTTATATGCCCCACCCAATCTCCCATAAGTCTCAGTGTGAGCTTTTGCTGAGTCATCCTGACCGATTGGTCCTCTCAGCCAGGCAGTTGACATTAGCCCAGGCGCGGCAGCAGGTGTAGCTTGGGGAAGTTGCCTTAGGGCATGCAGCCCATACAGCTCATCCCTGAGTGGCATGCTCCTCAGGTGGAGGTATTGTAAGTAATGGTTGGTCAGAGACATTAATACAGGCCTGCCTCGTCCATTCCTCCTACACAGACTATTATATCCAGCCAAACTATCAGTCAAAATAGGAGGTGAAAGAAAAATATTCCATGACAGAAACAGGCTAAGAGACCATATGGCCACTAAACGAGAGCCACAGAGAATACTGTGTAAGATGAAAAGAACAATAAACAATGAAGAGGCTAAAGGGAATAAATAATACCAGCACAAGTGTTGATGAGGAGCTGAAAATTCAAACACTACAAGATCAACAGCTTTTAATAATAACTTTAAATGTAAGTAGGCTCAACTTGGATCAAATATCACAACCCATCAATTCTCTGCCTCCAAGAAACACACTTCACTTTGATAAATAAGCACTTTCTCTGGGTAAAACGGTAGCCAAAAGTACTCTAAGCAAACAGAAAGAGGAAACAAGCAGGATTTGCCTTCTTGTTATCAGACAAAATAGACTTCAAATTAAAAAGCAAACTTTAAGAGATGCAAGTGGATACAGCCTTCTCGTTGAGGAAATATTCTAGCAGGTGGGTCTTAAAATCCTAAACATATATGCCCCAAACACAGAAGCACCCAAATTCATCAAGCAAATAATACAGGAGGCAAAACAACTGATCAACACAAACACAGTGCAAGTGTTGATATAGAGAGTAATCCTTGATTGCTCTCCTATCTTATTCTTCTGAGTCAGCACATTTAATAAAGCCCAGAGCTCACCAATAGGGTTAATGTTGCTAACTGGCTTGCTTTGGGAATGCCTCATCTCCACCTTCTGTGACTGGAATTGTAGACAGGCTGTCACACTCACCAGACACTTTGTTGGGGACTATGGGAATATTAATACTAATGCTTTTTCTTGTAGAGCAAGCACTGTAATCACTGAACTATCTCCCTAACCCAGTAACTGAATCTTAAAGTGATTTTTGAAACTCATGACAGTTTTTTAAATTTTTTAATTAGTGTGATCATGAAGACACAATAGTACTAAACAGAGTGAGATATGATGGAAATATCTGAAAATACAGAGATGTAATTGGTCTGATGGAAATTATAGGAAGCAACATGCTAACATGTAAAAAAGAGAAATGACATAAAGTTTTTCTGTGGTCCCTAATCTAATGCAACAAATTTCAAAATTAGAACTTCATAAACACATTCATTAGAGCTACAATAGACACTTTTAAATAGTAGTTGTTTCTTGCATGTAAACTTCTCCAAATCTAAATGTTAACAGTAAGCTGCTGGTATGGGATCACCATTAGCAACATGAACAAGATGATCATGGCCACTGATAACTCTATTATGCACATCTATTTTGTGCATTGTTCTGAAAATTATTCTAGCAAAAGAAAATGCACATGAGGAAAATGTGAGATATAAACACTAAAAGCAAGGAGAAACTACTGTGCCTATCGATATTAAAAATTGACACTTGAAGCAACAAATAAGGGAAACTAGAGAAATAAATAAGTTGGACAACAAAAAAATCATGTAAATTCTGTAAATTCTTTTATTCTCAAAGGAAAAGAGTAGTGTTCTCATATTTCTCTGTTTCTAATATAAATATATGACCAAACAACTTAGGGAAACAGAGGGGTTATTTCATCCTATAATTCTTGGTTATACTTCATCAGCATGGCAGGAGTTCATGCCAACTTGGGGAGCCTAGGGGACTAGTCACAGCATATCCACAGGAAGAACCGAGAAAGAAGCTCATTTTCTCACTTACTAGCCAGCCAAAATAAGGAAGAATCTCTCTCTTCTTGTTTGCCTGCCAAGGGAACAGTTCCACTGCTATAGGCTGGGTCTTCCTCATCAATTAGATAACCTCTCACAGGTTTCCTCAGGCCTTACCTCAGCTAAATAACTCCTCACAGATGTGACCATCTGTAAGCTACTAATACAAACAGGTATGCACAAACTATAATGAAAGAGGAAACCATCTTCAGATAGCATTCAGAGACGATTCTGTTGCACATAACTAAGAGTTCTGCCTAATTTAGAAATAGCTCTCAAGCTGTATGGGAATGCAAACATTTGATCAGACAACAGCTGCCCTCTCAACTGGCATCAGAGACTGCTGGTATGCTGATATCCCAGGGTGCACAATGAATGAATAGATAATTAAATCAACATATGAAATAGGCTAGCCTTAATTCACAGTCTCACAAGGTCTACACAGAAGTGAAACCTATTAATTTCACAAATTGAAGAGACAAAGCCAAAACATAGTAGATAAGCAGTTCATATAAGGCTATGTGCCTAAGCCATGGAAAAAGTGGAAATAGTATTTGAGTTCAGGGTATCAAGTTTTAGAATTTGAACATAAGTCACTGCATAGAACATCTAGAAGAAAAAGGTTGGTAATACTATTACATACTGCATAGAATAAGTTCATCCTCTACTGTCCCCATAATACACACATATGCACAGTCACCTCACATATTAGAAAATATGTAAGGGATAAAGGACTGTGGGTATTTTGGAGAATGCAAATTAAGTAAGACTAGAAAGAGGGTAATCATGTATTCCTAAATTTTCTAACACGGGATGTTTTAATTCTGCTTAATTCAAATAGAATATAGCTTGAATTAATGCAAGTTCTTAGCTGTCTGAAAAGCAGAATGGAATTTTATGATGATTCATAGAGGCATATCCAGAACAGGAAAAATGAGTTTGAAGAAAAAAGCAAGTGTTTGAAAGCCATTCTATATATTTTGGATCTGATCCTAAAATTAATGGGAAATCATTTAGAGTTTGAAGTATGGAGTACCATGATCAGACCAATGTTTTTTAAGTGGTCACTGGCATAATACTGAGTACAGTAGATTTGAAGAAGGGTAGCAGAGATACCAGGGTCCATTTATAAGGGAAAAAGAGGAGAGTAAGAGAAGTGGTGGGCTGAGAATAGTGGGGAAGGAAGTGGAAGGACCACTCAGCTGTGAGGTAGACAGTTAGACGAGTTGACGCTGGGCAGATTGGCAAGAGAAGGTGAAGGGATGAGACTGACTCCCACGAATTTCAAGTCCTTTACTCTTTGAAAGAAGGAAATTAGAGGAGAAAACGTACTTTACATGGAACCTGGCAAATCAGAGGCAGTAATTAGAAAAACAAATAAAAATATTAAGAAAGAAAATGGATTATAGTTTTGGAGCTCAGAGCAGAGCTCTCGGGTAGACCACATGAGCATCACAGGATCAAACAAAAACATCTAAGAAGAAATTGGCTGGTGTTGCCGCAGTAATTTCCTCTGAATGGAGACATCCTGTGTTTTTCATATTTCCCCAGAAAAAGTTTCATCTCTGGGATGGAGACATAGACAATTGTCAGAAGAAACTCAGAAAATAATTATCAGATGAATGAATTCATGAATGAATGAAAAGGCTAAGAAAATATTTACCATGAAAAAGTATAAGGTATATTTCATTGCATAAAAAGTAGTGTATTCAGTAAAATGACATGGAGATATAAATTTCATACATGTGACTTGATAAAGAAATCAATGTCAAAATAATTGTGGTATTAGTAGAGATTTGGTTTGAAATCTAATATTTATTTTGGCATGGTTTATACTCCCATAATCCCAGAACTCAAGAAGCCAAATTAAGAGAATGGTGAATTCATGACCAGCCTGATCTATGTAGCAAGATCAAGAATAGTCTGAGCTCTAGAGCAATAACTTGTCTCAAGAAAAAAGAAGGTGGCACAAGCCTATAATGCCTCACATTCTAGACAAAAATACTAATATTACCAAGAATATAGGACCAGCCTGGTCTACATAGTTAACATTCCAAACTACCGTTAACTATACTCAAAAGTTAGTTTCATCTGAAATAAAATACCATAAAAGTTATAACATTGGCTATCATGTTGCTAGTATAGTAAAGTTAACAACTCAAAAAAATAGACCCAAAATGCTCTCAGAAAATATAAGCTAATTTGTAGTTCTGACCTTTTATTTTTTTAAATTTTAATTTAAGTTTACCCAATTTTGGAAACAAGTAGTTCAATGAAATAAATTATAATTGAACTTCAAATATAATACATGTAATTGAGAAGTAGGTACACAGTTTCCAGTAGATAAGATATGCAAGAAATACATGCATTAAAATTGAATCCTGACAAGTATCTAAGAAACAATGACATCTATGACTGATTGAATGTAAGACATTTTTATTTTTTATTTATTTTCCTAATATTTCTAGACAGTTTTGAACATGGACAACAATGAGTTAAGACATCCAAAGGCTCCTACCATAAGCAGCTTCCATTTGGGTAGAGAAGTATGAAGATAAAATATAATCTTTTAAGCAAAAATAAAGATACATGCTATTTCACAAAAGTATTGATTTGTCAGACATCCTGTGGAATACATAGACTGAGTTTAAGTACAATGTTAGGTTCTGTGAAGAGGGCTCAGTCAGTGAGGTGCTTGTTATACAAGCATGAGCACTACTGTTCAGATCCTTATACTCCACATAAAATTCCAAGTGTGGTAGTGCCAAAGTCTAATCCCGGTGTTGGAGAGGTGAGAGCAGGATAATCCCTGGGGCTTGCTGACAATTAGACTAACTGGATTGGTAAGCTCCAGGTTCACTGAGAAACCCTGACTCATAAACTAAAGTGGAGAACAGTTGAGGAAGACACCTGACATTGACCTCTGACCTCTAGGTGCAAACATAACACATATACACAGTATACATATCCCCCCTGCTCACATGTCAAGCATTGGACACAGGATCTATGAAACCGCCACAGACCAGAGTCGCGGCCTCGAGACCAGGGCTCCCCAGGACCAGATGGAGAACAGAACACACACAACTCTCTTTAGGTCGAGTGAATTCTGAACCCATTTATTGAAACTTTCATGACAGCTTTTATACAGAAAATTTTTGGGTAAAGAATATTGCACCTACAATAGATGTATAATTTTCTAATCAGCAAAATCACCTTCAGGGTGGACCTTTTTTCAAGAACCTAACCCATTGCCTTAAGGGTAAAGGCACTTAACAGAAACATTCTCTTATCTAATCTATAATGCTTCACTGGATAGCCATGGGGCTGAGCCTACATTTTAACAGAGACTGCTTTTTTAAAATACACAGAAGAGGAATGATCTTTTGATTTCAGCAAGGAACATATTTTACAATTAACTATAGGAGTCCCAACACCCGATAAGTCCCAGCATGAGCTTTTGCTGTTGTCCTCTCTAGATTGATCCTCTCCAGGTTGATCCTCTCAGTCAAGCAGGTTGACATGGGCACCAGGCATGGCAGCAGGTTCTAACTTGGGAAGTTGCATGCAGCTCATGCAATCTCTGCTATCCAAGCTTGAACCATGTCTCTAGGGGGGTCATGGCTTGGATATTCAAGGCCATAAGCACCTAGAGTGTGGTTCTGTTGATGGAGCACTACTGAGATATGCACTGAAGAAGACACTTAAGCAATATAATTATTAAAAGAATAATTCCTCCTATAATAGCATCCTTCTATTCCTTTAATAGTAATGTTGCTTATGTCTTCCTTTGAGGAATTCCAGAAGTGTATTGCCATCAGTTAGATGACCCATCTGTGAACCATGCATTCTCCAAACCTAGGGTACAATCTGTCAAGCCCCATATACCTGCCATGGGTGTCTCTTTCGGGGCAGATGCGATCATTGGTGAGAGTGCACTCGAATGGTCCATCTCTGTGATTTCTCATAAGAGTGCTGTTTGGGATAGGAAAGACACGGCCCCCTTTGCTT
The DNA here is from genome assembly GCA_023101885.1 of Typhlomys cinereus. NCBI lineage: Eukaryota > Metazoa > Chordata > Mammalia > Rodentia > Platacanthomyidae > Typhlomys > Typhlomys cinereus. The sequence goes on from JALPQD010000096.1 coordinate 2,021,021, forward strand.
CTGGAAAGACACGGTTCCCTTTGCTTCTGACATGGATACTCCCAGTTTGGATTGCAAATACCATCTTCAGGGGCAGTCTTGGCATCTAGACTTTCTGGCATGATGGTCTCTTCCTTGGCCTTCAGCCAGGGTAAGAGGGTATCAGTTTCTTTTAAGGTTCTAGTGGACTGATAGCATAGTCTTATACTTCTGGAATTTCTGAGTTAGTACATAGGTGGGAATTTTACCCACCTATGTTTTAAGACTCTAGAAGTTATTCTCTAATTTCTTTAAAATCAGTGTACACATTCTGGCTAACAAGTCTACTTATTGTAAGTGACTAGACATGAAATCTCTATTTAGAATTTGACTTAAAGTTAAAAAGCAAGCTTCTTCTCTAGATCAGAGAGCAGGAAGCTATTCCCCGCCCCCCCCCCAAAAAAAACCCTAAGAGCAGGTAAAGGGCACTCCTAATTCCCAGAAGAATTGTTCCTGCCAGAGGCAAAACTTGAATTATCTCTATTCCCAAAAAAAACAAAACCAGGTAAAGGGCACTCCTAATTCCCAGAAGAATTCTTCCTGCCCATGGGGTTACTGTGACCTTCCTCAGGAAACTGGGAAGAAACACCAAGGCCTGACAATTCCCATATTTTTCCTTATTTCTCTTAAATAAAGCCATGTCCCTATCCCAAAAGATGTTTCTTTGAATCCATCTTTTCCAAACTGAGACATATACTACCAGATTGGTCGGATAAGGACTCGGCATGGAACCAGACGCTAAGTGTGCTGGGCAGGTAATGGAACCTCATCAAAGAATCAGCAACAAATGGAAGTGTGGTAATTAACCTTCAATGTCAAAATGACAATTGAGAACCGGGCCCTTAAGCTCACCTACTTAAGCTAAGGCAAACCTCTGAGAAAACTTGTAGGGAATTGTCTAATTAATGAGGGAAGATCCAGCCCATAGTGAGTAGGACTGTTTTCTGAGCAGGGCATAAGCTAAGAGAGATGTGGTTGGAATTCAGGAAACTGGCAAGCTGGAAAGTATCCCTTGATCCTTAGGTTCTAGTGGACTGAGAGCACTGAGTCTCTTAGACTTCCTTGTAATGAGCTATGGTGTGGCCAGTTCCCTAAGTTCCTCATGCTGGCATTGCTCTCCTGTCATGATGGCCAACTGCAGTCTAAATTATAAGCTGGAATATTCTAGACCCCCATTTATCTTCTAAGTCATTCTGGAATGTATTCATTTCAGCAAAGGGAAGATGAAACCAAGGCAGCAAGCCTATTTATTGTGTTGGGCAGAAGGCAAGGTTAGTGATGGTGGGGGGGTGTCTTCACATCCTCAAAGCCTGCAGATGGCTATAGCCACAGGCTGAGTGAGAATGAAGGGCCCCACCCAGCACAGAGCTTGCAACCTGCTGTGGGCAACTTGTACAACTACAGTTTTTATCGCAGCACCACATGGCAAAGAACCTGACAGAAATGCTTGTGGCCAAACCCAGTGAGACTAAATAGACCTCAAACTAAAGAAAGCACGGCTTATCAAAGATGGCCCAACAATATGAAGACAAGCTGTGTCTGAAGACCCAGTGCTCAGTAAGTTCACCAACAGGGATGAAAGGAGGGCGGATCCACTGTTCAGCTCAGATCTACTATGATGTTGACCCTTGAACTGTGAACAGGTAGCCCTTTGCCATTGCTTCAATGGGTCAGGCATCTGTGGATCTCAACCCTGTACCATCTTTCATTAAGCACCACCCTCCAGGATGGCTGTTTCTGCCAGGTTCCAGTTCCTCTAGCTGCTGAAGGTTGCTGCCCCCTGGTCATGAGTCCTGTTCCCTGAATGCTGACAGAATAAGGGAACACTTGCTTCAGAGAAGCCACCAAGGGGCTGCAGCTTGCTTTCCCAAGCCGTGGAGAAGCATGAGCTCCACAAGGGGGAGGAGCCAACAAAGCCAGCTGCACTACCACTGGTGGGAAAGAAAGTAGAAGTTCCAGGAGGATCCCAAGCCCCTATGCCTCAAGAAACAGAAACCACAGCAACATTGAAGGATGTTCATAGGTTAAGGATGTTATTTCTCTTGAGGGTAGGCAGATCTGCAAGAAGGATGGAGAGTCATGTCTACTACCACTAATTCTCTCTCTCTTTAGAGTCACAACTTACTTTCCCTGTCCTCTTTTCTTGTCAAGAACCTGAAGCACTGAGTTGGCTCAGTAAATCAAGGCATCTGTGTGCAAACCCAACAACTCTTGTTTATCCTGGAATCAACATGGTGAAAGGAGAGAACTGACTTCTGAAACTTGTCCTCTGACCTCTGTATGAACACTATGACTGGTGCACACCTGTTCTCTCTCTGTCCTTCTCTGTCACTCTGTGTCTCTCTATGTCTCTGTCTTTCTATCTCTCTCTCTCTCCTCTCTCTGATGGTCTCTTTCTCATAAATCAATAAAACCTGAAAAAATTTAACAAAAGAATTTATGCACTAACTAGAGAGTTTTCTCAAGTCTGGAGAATGGACTGAATCTTTGGATGATGAGACACAATAAGTTCTGGCATTTGTATTAGTCAGGGTTCTCTAGGGGAAGAGAAACGGCCCTCCTTGGTAGCCAGTTTTCACATTACCAAAAAGTATTATTTAAGATATTGGGGGACAAAAGCAATCAATAGTCTCAGACAGCTAGGAGAGCTGTCTACTTCAAGCTACAGTAATAACCACCTTAGCATGACATGACCATAGTGGCATGTTTTGAGGCAACCAACTGCTTTCTGATGGGATAAAAAGCACACATTTTTCAGCAGGGAGCACACACTGATACCAAAATACTTGTGGGACAGAAAGCCATAGCCCTTGGAAGCAATAAACTCTAACGTTTAACTATATAGACATAACACCAGACTGCCATCTGGATTTTTATATATTATACCCAAAGATTAGAGGAATTCTTGGCATTCATCCTAGAAGCTTCCTCCTGAAAAGGAAAGTGTTTAATACAGAGAACTACAACTAATCAAAGTTCAGAGAAAAGGTGAATGTGTACTACCAGACAGGAAACAGGGCATCTAATTCACCCTCAAGTCTCAGGGAACATCTAAGAAGAAGGTCTTTAAGAACGTAAGAGCCTGGCCTCATCACGCCACGACCCAGGTAAGATCGGTCCCCGCCCGCCCCCAGAGCCCCAGGCCCCCAGAGTGGACCCAGCTCCTCCCACCATCCAGCCAGAGCCCCGCGCAGGGCCTGGGAGGAGGAGAGGGCACCCCCTCTGCACCCAGCCCTGCCCTCCGGTGGCCCGGGTTTAAATAGCGCCCCGCCGACGCCCCATCCCCCCTTCCCCTCCACTCCGCCACCCAGGACACGCGCATGGTCCAGCCTGGCCTCACCAAGCCAAGACCCAGGTAAGATCTGTCCCCACCCAACCCCAGAGCCCCAGGCCAAATCGGTCCCCACCCACCCCCAGAGCCCCAAAAGTAGTAGAAGAGAGGAGATTAGCAAAATAAGGGGAGAAATATCTGAAATCGAGATTAAGAAAACAATAGAAAATCAACCAGTCAAAAAGCTGGTTCTTTGAAAAGATCAATAAGATTGATACACCCCTAGCTAAATTAACCAAAAGCAAGAGAGAGAAAACCCAAATTAACAAAATCAGAAATGAACATGGAGTTATCACTACGGATACCCAAGAAATCCAGAGAATTATAACATCATATTTCAAAAACTTATACTCTGTGAAGTTTGACAACACAAAAGAGATGGATGAATTTCTAAGTAAACACAACTTACCTAAATTGAATCAGGAAGTTGTGAATTATTTAAATAGTTCTATAACATATAAGGAAATTGAGGAAATAATCTCAAATCTTCCCACCAAAAAATGTCCTGGACCAGATGGATTCAGCACAGAGTTCTACCAGACATTTAAGGAGTTAATAACACCAATACTCCTTAAACTGTTCCATCAAATAGCAAATGAAGGAACACTACCAAATTCCTTCTAGGAAGCTAATATCGTCTTAATCCCAAAACCTAATAAAGATTCACTTAAAAAAGAAAACTATAGGCCGATCTCCCTGATGAACACAGACGCAAGATTCTCAACAAAGTCTTAGCGAATCGGATTCAAAAACATATTAAAAAGATTATTCACGGGGACCAAGTAGGCTTCATCCCTGGCACACAAGGTTGGTTCAACATACGCAAATCAATAAATGTAATTCATCATGTAAACCAGTCCAAAGTCCAAGACCACATGATACTCTCCATAGATGCAGAAAAAGCTTTTGACAAGATCCAACAGCCCTTTATGATCAAAACGCTAGAGACAGTAGGAATGGAAGGAACCTTTATCAATATAATAAAAGCTGTATACAACAAGTCCACAGCAAGGATTATGCTCAATGGAGAACAATTGGAATCATTCCTACCTCGATCAGGAACTAGACAAGGCTGTCCATTCTCGCCACTTCTTTTCAATATTGTACTTGAAGTCTTAGCCAAAGCCATAAGACAAGAAAGGGACATAAGTGGGATTCAAATCGGCAAGGAAGAAGTCAAGCTATCCCTATTTGCATATGATATGATCTTATACCTGAGTGATCCCAAAAACTCCACCAGGAAGCTCCTGGATCTAATTGAGAAGTTCAGCAGGGTGGCAGGATACAAAATAAATGTGCAAAAATCAGAGGCCTTCCTATATGCCCAGAATAAAAGAAGTGAAAAAGCCTTGAGAGAAACAATACCAGTTATTATAGCCCCTAAAAAAAATGAAATACCTTGGTATAAACCTAACTAAGGAGGTAAAAGACCTTTACAATGAAAACTTTAAAACCCTAAAGAAAGAAATTGCAGAAGACACCAGAAGGTGGAAAGACCTCCCTTGTTCCTGGATTGGCAGAATCAACATCGTGAAAATGACCATCCTACCAAAGGCAATATACAGATTCAATGCTATACCAATCAAAATCCCAAAGCAATTCTTCAAAGAAGTTGACCAAACAATCTCAAAGTTCATATGGAGGCACAAAAGACCCAGGATAGCAAAAACAATCCTGAGTAACAAAAACACAGCTGGAGGTATAACCATACCAAACCTTAGTCTATACTACAAGTCCATAGTTGTAAAGACAGCCTGGTATTGGCTCCAAAATAGACACACAGATCAATGGATAAGGATTGAAGACCCAGATATAAGCCCACAAAGTTACAGCCATTTGGTCTTTGACAAAGGGGCCCAAAGAATCCAATGGAAAAAGAACAGCATCTTCAACAAATGGTGCTGGCAAAACTGGATCTCCACATGCAGAAGATTAAAGCTGGACCCGTACTTGTCACCATGTACAAGACTTAATTCCAAATGGATCAAGGACCTTGATATCAGGCCAGAGACTATAAAAACCATAGTTGAAAGGATAGGGAACTCCCTGGAGCTGATTGGGCTAGGCCAACAGTTCCTAAACAGACATCCAATGGCACAGTCACTGCTACCAACTCTCAACAGTTGGGATCTTGTGAAATTAAAGAGCTTCTGTTCAGATAAAGAGATTGTAACACAAGCTCAAAGGCAACCCACAGAATGGGAGAAAATCTTCACTAACCACATATCTGATAGAGCTCTATTGTCCAGAGTGCACAAAGAACTTAGAAAACTAAACACCAAGGAAACCAATGGCCCAATTAAAAAATGGGCCCTGGAACTTAAAAGAAACTTTACCAGAGATGAAATTAAAATGTCTAACAAATATCTGAAAAAATGCTCCACTTCTTTAGCCATCAGGGAAATGCAAATCAAAACTTCCCTGAGATATCATCTCACCCCGGTCAGGATGGCAAAAATCCACAATACTAACAACGACAAATGCTGGAGAGGATGTGGAGAGAGGGGAACTCTCCTACATTGCTGGTGGGAATGCAGGCTCATACAGCCACTCTGGCGAGCCGTCTGGAGATTCTTAAAGAAATTAAAGATTGAAATGCCATATGACCCTGCTATTCCACTTTTGGGAATAACCCCCCATACAGCAGAGGTTCGCCTCGATAGCACAAGCACGACCATGTTCATAGCAGCACTGTTTACAATAGCAAAGACATGGAATCAGCCCAAATGTCCAACAGTTGACGAGTGGATAAGGAAACTGTGGTACATCTATACAATGGAGTACTACTCAGCCATCAAAAATGATGAATTACTGGAATTTGCCGGGAAATGGATGTCATTAGAAACAATTGTATTAAGTGAAGTATCCCAGACCCAGAAAATTAAGCGCAGTATGTACTCCCTAATAGGTGGCTCCTAGTACCAAACCCACCCAGCCCACCTAGAGACAGGAATTCCAAGGATTATGAACAGGAGGGATGGGGAAGGAGGGCCACACCAGAAAGAAGGAGAGAAGGGACCATGTTACAGCAGGGAAAATAGGCCTCCACCAAGGACCCAAATAAGTAATGAGACATCTGATTAAGTTCACAGACTTTTGTTCCTGATCATTTACTACTGAGGGGGAGTGATCTCACCAGAAGAGGAGGACATATAGTCTGGCAGATAAAAAGTAACAATTTTGCAAATGGGTGATAGACCCCTCCCTCACTGTGGTTTCCCACTTTTATTACATCTACCTTTGAATGTGCTTTTATCACAAGACTCTAACAACTTTTTGTCTCTGGCCAGGGGGTAACATACAATGCCCACCAGGATGGAGTGAAGGGCATTGCAGGAGCAGCAAAACTGCAAAAGAAAATCAACAAACCACAATCCAGAACTTCAGAGACTCTATATCAACCACCTAGAACTAGGCCAGCTTAGTCTCTCCCCATCTTGAAGCTCAGGGAAATTTGCGGAAGAGGGGGCGGTAAGAGTGTAAGAGCATAAGGATGGGAGGAGCAATGATATGTAAGATACTCTATACTAGTTAGGGTTGAAGCAATCATAATTGGACTTTGCATGCCCTGCGCATTGTCCAACACACTGTTGACCTCACAAAGTCTAGCATCTGCTAAAGGCACCAAGATCCTTGGAGGCAAAGAATTGGCAGCCACAGCAGTGTTCCTATACCTAAGGGGAACACGGGAAAGGGTTCGGCAAAGGCCACTGGGTCCTTGTACATCATCGGAGAGGAGGGCCCAGAGGAAAATCAGTCATGCACAAGAAAGGACTCTCTGGGAATTGGGGTGGGAGGCACTGGGGGATGGGGAGGGAGAGGGGTGGGGAGGGGGAGCAGGGGGTACGGGGGGAGGAGGAGGGAGGGAGGGAACTGGTGTACCTAATAAGTTTGTATGAGCTGAAATAAAAAAAAAAAATAACACCAATACTCCTTAAACTGTTCCATCAAATAGCAAAGGAAGGAACACTACCAAATTCCTTCTATGAAGCTAATATCGTCTTAATCCCAAAACCTAATAAAGATTCACTGAAAAAAGAAAACTATAGGCTGATCTCCCTGATGAACACAGACGCAAAGATTCTCAACAAAGTCTTAGCAAATCGGATTCAAAAACATATTAAAAAGATCATTCATGGGGACCAAGTAGGCTTCATCCCCGGCACACAAGGTTGGTTCAACATACGCAAATCAATAAATGTAATTCATCATGTAAACCAGTCCAAAGTCCAAGACCACATGATACTCTCGATAGATGCAGAAAAAGCTTTTGACAAGATCCAACAGCCTTTATGATCAAAACGCTAGAGACAGTAGGAATGGAAGGAACCTTTATCAATATAATAAAAGCTGTATACAACAAGCCCACAGCAAGGATTATGCTCAATGGGGAACAATTGGAAGCATTCCCACTTCGATCAGGAACTAGACAAGGCTGTCCACTCTCACCACTTCTATTCAATATTGTACTTGAAGTCTTAGCTGAAGCCATAAGACAAGAAAGGGACATAAGAGGGATTCAAATCGGCAAGGAAGAAGTCAAGCTATCCCTATTTGCAGATGACATGATCTTATACCTGAGTGATCCCAAAAACTCCACCAGGAAGCTCCTGGAACTAATTGAGAAGTTCAGCAGGGTGGCAGGGTACAAAATAAATGTGCAAAAATCAGAGGCCTTCCTATATGCCCAGAATGAAAGAAGTTAAAAAGGCTTGAGAGAACCAATCCCATTTACTGTAGCCCCTAAAAAAATGAAATACCTTCGTATAAACCTAACCAAGGAGGTAAAAGACCTTTACAATGAAAACTTTAAAACCCTAAAGAAAGAAATAGCAGAGGACACCAGAAGGTGGAAAGACCTCCCTAGTTCCTGGATTGGCAGAATCAACATTGTAAAAATGACCATCCTACCAAAGGCAATATACAGATTCAATGCTATACCAATCAAAATCCCAAAGCAATTCTTCAAAGAAGTTGACCAAACAATCTCAAAGTTCATATGGAGGCACAAAAGACCCAGGATAGCAAAGACAATCCTGAGTAACAAAAACACTGCTGGAGGTATTACCATACCAAATCTAAGTCTATACTACAAATCCATAGTTATAAAGACAGCCTGGTACTGGCTCCAAAATAGACACACAGATCAATGGATAAGGATTGAAGACCCAGATATAAGCCCATAAAGTTACAGCCATTTGGTCTTTGACAAAGGGGCCCAAAGAATCCAATGGAAAAAGAACAGCATCTTCAACAAATGGTGCTGGCAAAACTGGATCTCCACATGCAGAAGATTAAAGCTGGACCCGTACTTGTCACCATGTACAAGACTTAATTCCAAATGGATCAAGGACCTTGATAGAAGGCCTGAGACTATAAAAACCATAGTTGAAAGGATAGGGAACTCCCTGGAGCTGATTGGGCTAGGCCAACAGTTCCTAAACAGACATCCAATGGCACAGTCACTGCTACCAACTCTCAACAGTTGGGATCTTGTGAAATTAAAGAGCTTCTGTTCAGATAAAGAGATTGTCACACGAGCTCAAAGGCAACCCACAGAATGGTAGAAAATCTTCACTAACCACACATCTGATAGAACTCTGCTGTCCAGAGTGCACAAAGAACATAGAAAACTAAACACCAAGGAAACCAATGGCCCAATTAAAAAATGGGCCCTGGAACTTAAAAGAAACTTTACCAGGGATGAAATTAAAATGTCTAACAAATATCTGAAAAAATGCTCCACTTCCTTAGCCATCAGGGAAATGCAAATCAAAACTTCCCTGAGATATCATCTCACCCCAGTCAAGATGGCAAAAATCCACAATAAAACAACAACAAATGCTGGAGAGGATGTGGAGAGAGGGGAACTCTCTTACATTGCTGGTGGGAATGAAAGCTCATACAGCCACTCTGGCGAGCCGTCTGGAGATTCTTAAAGAAATTAAAGATTGAAATGCCATATGAGCCTGCTATTCCACTTTTGTGAATAACCCCCCATACAGCAGAGGTTCACCTCGATAGTACAAACACGACCATGTTCATAGTAGCACTGTTTACAATAGCAAAGTCATGGAATCAACCCAAAAGTCCAACACTTGATGAGTGGATAAGGAAACAGTGGTACATCTATACAATGGAGTACTACTCAGCCATCAAAAATGATGAATTACTGGAATTTGCCGGGAAATGGATGTCATTAGAAACAATTATATTAAGTGAAGTATCCCAGACTCAGAAAATTAAGTGCCGTATGTACTCCCTAATAGGTGGCTCCTAGTACCAAACCCACCCAGCCCACCTAGAGACAGTAATTCCAAGGATTATGAACAGGAGGGATGGGGTAGGAGGGCCACACTAGAAACAAGGAGAGAAGGGACCATGTTACAGCAGAGAAAATAGGCCTCCATCAAGGACTCAAATAAGTAATGAGACATATGATTAATTTCACAGACTTTTGTTCCTTATCATTTACTACTGAGGGGGTATGATCTCACCAGTAGAGGAGGGCATATAGTCTGGCCGATAAAAAGTAACCGTTGTGCAAATTGGTGATAGACCCCCCCCACTGTGGTTTCCCACTTTTATTACATCTACCTTTGAATGTGCTTTTATCACAAGACTCTAGTTTAACAGCTTTTTGTCTCTGGCCAGGGGGTAACATACAATGCCCACCAGGATGGAGTGAAGGGCATTGCAGGAGCAGCAAAACTGCAAAAGAAAACCAACAAACCACAATCCAGAACTTCAGAGACTCTATATCAACCACCTAGACTAGGCCAGCTTAATCTCTCCCCATCCTGAAGCTCAGGGAAATTTGCAGAAGAGGGGGCGGTAAGAGTGTAAGAGCAAAAGGATGGGAGGACCAATGATATGTAAGATACTCCATACAAGTAAGGGCTGAAGCAATCATAATTGGACTTTACATGACCTGCACATTGTCCAACACACTATTGACCCCACAAAGTCTAGCATCTGCTAAAGGCACCAAGATTTTTGGAGGCAAGGGATTGGCAGCCACAGCAGTGTTCCTATACCTAAGGGGACCACGGGAAGGGTTTAGGGAAAGGCCACTGGGTCCTTGTACGTCATTGGAGAGGAGGGCCCAGAGGAAAATCAGGCATGCACAAGAAAGGACTCTCTGGGAATTGGGGCGGGAGGCACTGGGGGATGGGAAGGGAGGGGGGTGGGGAGGAGAAGTAGGGGGTACGGGGGGGAGGAGGAGGGAGGGAGGGAACTGGTGTACCCATTAAGTTTGTATGAGCTGAAATAATAATAAAAATTTATTAATAATAAAAAAAAAGAACATAAGAGCCTAAGAATGTGGATGGATGCTGCCATGCAGTATCTTCTGACGTGACTGCTGTAGCCATGAGCTCAGCCACAGCTGGATCTCTTTTCATAAAACCTGCATGAGCTATGACCTATCGCCATTCACCATGGAAGGGGCAAGATCTTAAGAGCACCAATCCTCCCTGAGAGAATATTAATGGTCAATGCAGGGTGCAGGGGAGGGAGTACTGAAGATCTGAAGGATTTCTAAAGACCCACTGACCTTCAGTCCACACTGGAAAGCTCCAAGAAACAGGCACTGATGTTTGGAAAGAATGATAACAATAGTAACATGATTAATGGAATGAATGCATGACCCCGACAATTTAGAGGATCAAAGGGTTTGTTTTTCTAGCTTATATAGTTTTTGGTTTCAAGACACTAATAGTAAGTCCCTGTGGCAGACATGGGTCTAGAAAGAAAAGAATAAAGTAGACAGCTCACCAGCCAGATGCAAAGGCAATCAGGGCAAAAACAAAGCTCTTCCCTCTGGTTTTCTTGCATTTGGGCTGTCACCAGAGTAACCTCATCAAGAAATATCCCTCACCAATGTGACCTGGGGTTTAGCTATCTGATTCCATGTTTAGTTAAGTTGCTAATCAAAATAAGCAGCACCTTATCTGAAAAGATTTACTTAAAAATTCTCACCCTGAACTGATGCAGCGTGTGAAACAGAATTGCCACTCATAAAGTCTAATTTGGGGGAGAACAAAAGGAAAGGAAAATATATGATACAGTGAGCAAGATTTGCCAGAGAAATGGGATGGTTAAATTAAGAGCCAGTTCTCTTTTCCTGCCTGTGGACTCCTCTGGTGTAGAATTCCCAGGGCAGAGCATTCTGCATATACTGAAACTCAATGAACATCATCAGATACCAACATAGATGGAACAGCTTCCAGGCATTAGGCTAAGACTGTCCTTTCCTTGTGCTTCCAGGACTGGCACAATGAGACCATATGCTACACTACACTCTTTCCCTGAGGATAGCCAAGTGTTTTTCAGCACCTAGTGCACCGTATCATTACCATAACAATCTGTGAAGTGAGCAGGATACCTGCTTCCATCCCATTGTATCCATGAGAAAACTAAAGTTTGCATTGTGAAGGGTTTACTTAAACCAGCATAGCAGGGAGATTATGGAGGAGGAGGAGGTTTTTCCAACTTCTGAACTAGTGCCCTTTGGACTTTAGCATATGTCTCCTGCTGCTCTTGGTTTTGCTTCCACTAACCAACCAATGAAAATGTAAAAATTAGTACACTTACAGTAGTCCACATGGAAAATATCAGGACCTATATGATATCACAAATTACTGACACCACTATATTTGAAACAAAAGGATATATGCAGTTAATTATTTTAGAAAAGATAGTCGAAGAAATGGAGATAAAGAAGAAATAAAACATTTGCATAGAACTTTATTTATTGTCTGCAACATTTTATACCTGATTCTTCTGATGAAACAAAATTCTCCACTTTCTGATTAAATCACTACCCTCCTCCATGACAACAGTACTTTTCTCATGGGGGCTGTATGTGTGGAGATGAGGTGAATGTGTTAGTTCCTAGGAATTCTTATCCTCCGCCTATACCACTGTAACCAGACCAAATAGTAAAGGCATAACACCCATTGAACCAATAATTACTTTTGGAAATGAGGTCAGCAAAGGAAGGACTTTTTCTTTTTCTTCTCTCTGTGAGCTACAAATATGGAATTGCAAGGAAAGGTACAGCTAATTCAGAAAAAGATAGGTATTCATGTAGAGTAGTGCAGCAGAGAGAGAACAGGAGTTACATAGTTAACCACTAGCATTAATTCCCTATTTACTGTAGTGTGACATGGGTCTCTGCTTAAGGTATATTGCAGGTACATTTCTTTTCAATAACTTTAAAGCAAAGTGTCATCATTTATATAAGAGTTAGATGGCACTGAGGAAATAAAATGAGGTATTAAAAATCTATGTAATGTGGAGATCAGTAAAAAGGAAAGGGGAGGAATAAGATCAATGTTCTAGTTCATGAACGATTGATCATGCAACATTAACTGATTGTGTGTATATATATATATATATATATATATATATATATCAAATGTGATGTGCTTGTCAACTTTTTCAGAAGACAATCAGCTCATAGGTGGAGATACATGAGTCTCAACACCTTATGTGCAGTTTTGGAAGGTATAGGCTGAAGATTTAGCATATAAATGATAGATGAACTCTTCAAATCAGTTCACTTAGCAATTATGCAGAGATAAAAATGGTATGATAGGAAATCTGTAGAATACCAAGAGTTAAAAGGTCAAAGAAGCAATCATAAAGTATAGAATAAAATAAAGAAAAAGAAACAAAAATATTCATGGATATAGAAAATAAGCATTACAAAGCATCTAGAAATGAGGTATTAACTGACTTTAAATCTACAAAGAAGTCCAATAGAAAAGTGTTTGAAAAGTCTTCATGAAAAGTCTCCATGGCAACTGGAAGTTGATCCATGATCTCATAGAAAACAATTAGCATCCTGTGGGATAGATGAAGGACAGCAAATTTCTAGTCAGGGGAAAGAAACCCATGAGATGAGAAAATTAAGTGCAATTAATACAGTTCTTCCTTAGTTTTTGTAGATACAAAACAAAAAGTTAGATAAGAATTAGAGAAGAAAACTGAGACAGCTACACAATTACACTACACACATATACACACATAAACATGCACATACACATTGACTCACATGTACAAGCACTTACACACATGCATACACACACATTCACAGTCACAGGCACAAATACATGCATGCACACACATACACACACACACTTAATTGTTTCTGGAAACAGACCCCCTAGTATTAGATTTTGTTGGGTTTTGTCCTGGGATAACATACATAACATCTCTATGTCTCCTTTATCCTCTCTGGAAAATGGGGATAATGAGATAATGATAGAAATTATTTGCTGGAAAAGTGAGGGTTAAATGAGTCATTGGACCAGAAGAGCTTGGTACAGATCTGGTGCACAGTAAGCCCTTGGTAAATGTTAGCAATTGTTACAGCACAGAATACCCAGCTAGGAGAGCTTCTGTAAGCATTTAGAAATGCGCTTCTGCAGAGCTGCTGGAATGTACAGGCAAAGAAGGTGCCTGCGCTCACACAGACACACCATTACTTCTACTCCCTAATAATGGGCACATCTCGCACGACCAAAAACCCTTTCCACTGGCTGAGAGAACGCTGAACATTGATTTTCCGACTTTCCTTGTCAGCCTTCCAGCTCATGAGTAATTTATGTTCTAAACTTAGGCCCTCAGGTGAGCTTTTTATCTAATCAGTCCAACATGCATTCTCTCCAGTCCTGGAGGGTCCACTTAATGGTGCTGCAGCCAAGAAAGCATGACGTCATTTCCACACAAGCGCTCGAGCTTCCTTGCTGAGCCAGTCATTACTTGGAATTCCTCAATCCATCTAAAGTCGTTTTACATAAATATTGATGCACACATTATATGATGTGCCGCAATTTAGAATTAATGAAGAATTACTATGGATAGGTTGCTTGTAGCAAAAGCCAGACTGTTAAAGACTTTCTAGGTGGTGAAAGCAGATACTTGTGTTCTCTTGTGCTCTGCTTGAGAATTGGCCACATCTGGAGATTGCACACATGCAGTGTATCCGTTTTCTCTTATCTTCCCAAATATTCATAGAGGTCTTTTATGACCCCACAATTAAAAGAAACACAGTTTAAGGGGCTGGATTGTCACTCAAAAACTACCTCCTCGAGAGCCAAAGTTCTAGGAAATGTGGCAATGGTCCTCCTAATATTTCTCGACATTTCCTTCACATTCTTTCATGCAACAAACACCAGTTTCCTTGTTATGTGCTGGTCTTTATTCCCTGAAAGTAAAACAAGGGCAAGTGCAGATATGAATGCCTGACTTCTTTGATCATGATAGCACATGATATATTCGAATCAAATTGTCTATTGTCATCGCTTCTTATTTCCATTACTGTAATGAAAACATGACACCAGCAATTTAAGGGAATGAGAAAATTTATATTCCAGTTTGCGATTCCAGGTTACAGTTCATTATGGCACAGGAGTCACCCCAAGGGTCCCTGGTCACACCATATTCACAGGAAGCGCTGAAAGGGGCATACTTGCTAGTTTGCCAGTCTGCCAAAGTCAGTGAGTTCTCTCTCCATCTTATGCACCTGCCCCAGATATAATCTGTCCCACTGTGTGCTGGATCTTCCCAAGTCAATTTGATAATCTCCTACAGGTTTATTGGGCCTGCCTCAATGAAATAATTCTTCATAAGTGTACCTAGAAGTTCATTTCTCAATTGTGACACTGATGCCTGAAACTAAGGGCCACATGTCATGATAGAATGCCTATCTCGTATTAAGCATGACTACTGTGATTAGAGGAGCAGTGCTTCATTTCCTCCCTCTAAGTGCATACCCAGTAATATTTGCCCTTTCCTGACTGTCACACCTTAACCTCGTAATCACTTGCTGAATTTCTGCTGACTCCAACTACAGATATTTGTGCAGTGGCAAGGAGTATCTTGAAGACAGGAAAGGGAAAGGAGTTAGCAGGGTTTGGTTGTACTCTTCTAATTCTGATAGTCTAATAGAAAAGGCTGAGAAGAGGAAAGTGGCTTAGTTAAAAGTTCAATATTCTTCCACATTCACAGAGCTGGAAAACAGCAGAACCAGGGTTGGAAACTTTTATAACCTGACTTCTGAGTCTATATTCTACCATAGGACTGGTAGGCAGAGTGCAGAGGACACAGACTGAGCAACAGATGCAAGCTCTCCTGTTTAAAACAGTTCTGTTATCACATTCTCAGTGATCCAAATTCATCCATAGGCCCACACTTTTTAGCCACTTTCCTGGGACATAATTATGTCCTTAGAAAATGCTTTCTAAGGTTGGACAGATGACTTAGGGGTTAAAGCCTTTGCCTCACAAACTAAAGAGTCTGAGTTCAGAACCTAGATTCCACATAAAAAATGCCAAGACCGCACCCTTCTATCCCCGAAAAGCGGAGACTGGGAAACCCCAGACAAAGCAATAAGGAGGTAAAGCAATTCAAGATGATTCCTGATGTCGCCCTTGGGTTTTCATAGCTATATACACTTAAATGCACGTGTGCATGCACGTGCACACAAGCACGCACACACACACACACACACACACACACATTCATACACACACCAAAAATGCTTCTTAATGGGGAAAAAGGAAGACAAAAAAGCAATGAGAAAATGAACTGTTGTAACACAAGTTTTCCTTCTTTGTGGTTAATCCACTGACTGATGCAACACATTATTAAGTGGAGCACGTAGTTGTTGGGCATGGACTGGCAAGTGAAGCAAGTCACAAGCTGAAACATGGGAGGCAGGGCATGAAAAGCAAGTTTCAACTGTAAGTTCTGCCTGAGGAACATGTGGGGACTTCCAAGGAACCTCTAGGCAGAAAGAGAAAGAGCCAGAGACCTGAAGGAGCAGGGGGGAACTTTCACAGGATTTTCTTCACCGTTTCATGTTCAGTCAGAACTCTGCTCCAAAGCCAGTTGCCCTCCCAAAGTCATCTTTCATTATGCACCAATGCTACTGTTGTATACTTTGATTTCAGTGCAGTAACATGCATCCATTTGAGTGTGCAGTCAGATGAGTTTGACAACTGTATATGCCAGTATGCACTGGTCCGCAGAGCACAGAGCATTTCCATCAGAACAAAGCACTCATTCCTGCCCCTGTAGTCTCACCAATCTCATTTCCATAGCTCTGGCTTGATTATTATCATGCCTGCTTTTAAACAAGCCCACAAGACTTGCTATGACTTTCCCCAGATTCCTGCCTACTCACTGTTTACAGAATGGGTAATTACCAAACTCAGTTGTAGCTGCAGAAATCATTCGCTACATGCAGTTACAGAGCTGATAATCCCATAGACAAAGACTCCAAAGAGTTTGCGCACAGACAGAACCGGCTCTGCAGCCCTTGTTCAGGAGAATGTGACTGCACCGGTTAAGGGGCTCCTTCCTTAGGTTTCTAGGAATGGAAGTCACAGTGACCCAGATAAAAGCTCCTCAGTGTCTGACACTGTGTCCAATGCTGAGTTCTTCACTCAACTTTCTTGAAGGAACTTTAGTGAGAACATTTTTAATTTTTTTAAACATTTAGAAAATTGAGCTACTCAAGGATTTACCATCTCAGATGTGTCATTCACATTGCTGGAAGCCTGAAAGTATTTACAATGGAAGATCCTTTTGTTACTAAAAAAACACAAAGAAATCATGTGCTTGCTAGCTTCTGTTGGATGATAATAGTGAACAAGAGTCAGCCTCAGCCAGTAAGAAGATATTGGGCATTTTATCACAATGCCCTGTGACGTCCAAAGCTTTTGCTTAATATGGCTTTTTTTCTTTTATTCTCTTTGTGGGAAGTCCACCAACATCAATGAATATAAGGAGAAAACTGCATGAAACTCAAGAGCTCATATTGCTTATATTCAGCACTCTAATCTACTACTTCTGCATTCGCACTTGTAAGAGTCACAAAGTAGAGACTTAGATAGAGGCAAGCAGTAGAGAACTTGGCTAGCATTTGCAATGGTCTTTGTTCAGTCTGCTACACTAACAACAACAAAAAAAGCACTGGCAATAAAAAAAAGTGGATTTATTTTTTCAGATTGGTCAATACTGAAAACAAAAAATTACTACATTTTTGTATAGAAAGTAATGAATCCTTGTATTTTAAAAGTATTTAGAGCATCTAGAATTCTCAAAGGCCACTTAATGTCTAGAAACCATGTTCTGAAGATAAGAAAGGCATGTTACTAACAATTCTACATGTAATTGGCAAGAAGGTAAAGGTCCCATGTTTCCAGCCCAAACTTGAAATAAAATATTCTCTTTGTTTCCAAAGATATGACAAGTACAATATGGAAAATTGAGGAAAATGAAGCAAAGGAAAAGGAGATTAAAAAGGAGAGATCAGAGAGATCTCCAGCTTTTGGGATCCATGAACAACCTATGTGCAAAGTCAGCTTGAGCATTATCTGGATTTTACAAGTTCCAACAGAAAGCAGTTTGCTTACCTTTGAGTTCCACATGTTCCGCCATCCTGCCCAGCAGGGATTTGGCTCTCTATCATCTTGTATGATTTTCTCTAGTCTCCATTAATTAATTAAGCACACAACTGTATCACTCATCAGCCATGTACCAAGCATATCCAGAATATCAGGTTCTGTATTAGACTTTTATTAAAAGCAAGATTTTGGCTAGCAAGATGGCTTAGCAGGTTAAAAAGTACATGTCTGACAACTTGAGTTTGATCCCTGCAGGAGTCTGCAAGGCATAGAGAGAGTACTGGCTCCTGCAAATTATCATCTGACCCCATGCATTGTCCATACTCAGATATGCACACATGTTCATGTGCATACCCACAAAGTAAATAAATAATTAAAATGCAGACATGAAAATGCTATTAGGCATACATGATACAAAAAAGAAAGGAAGATATCTCAGCATATAGAAAACAAAATGAGTTTTACGAAACTAAATAATACTTGTCAAAGGCAGATGGCTGTAGCTGAGTGAGATTTTTTTCCTGAGATTTTTATTTTATTGCCTTAGTCTGCAATTGTGTTTCCATGCCAAAGCTCTGATACTTTGGCTAGAATGTCTCTTCATACGTTCTATCAGTGCAATTTTTCCCCTAGTTCTTCCCTAGTCTGCTATTGGTTTAAAGAAAGACTACTGATTTGTATGTGATCATTTTTATATCCTGCCACTTTACTAAAAAAGCTTATGACAATTAATTTTTTGTCAGTCTGTAGAATCTTTTTGGTGTAGGATCATTCCATCTGTACATAAGAATGAATAGATTTCTTCCTTTCTTATTTCCAACCCTTTGATTTTTTTCTCTTGTCTTTTGCTGTTGCTAAGGTGTCATGCACTATAGTAGATCGGAGCAGAGAATGATCATCCATGCCCTAATCCAGACTTTAAAAGAACTGCTTCCAGTTTTTCTTATTCACTATAATGCTAACTGTAGGTTTGTTGTACAAGCCTTGCTTGTGTCAAAATATGTTCCTTATACTCCTACTTTCTTCAATATTTTTATCATGAAAGGAATTCAAACTTTATCAGAGGTTGTTTTGACACTTATTGGAATGATTATGCAATTTCCAGGCTTGGTTTTATTTATGTACTATATTATTTTCTATTTATTGGCATACATTGAACCAACCTTGAATTAAACCAACTTGCTCATGATATGTTACCTTCTTAACATGTTCTTGAATTCAGTTTTCAAGTAAAAGTGAATAAAGCTGTTGAGGAAGGCTACTCATTAGTGCACCTTATGTTATTTGAACAAAATACCTGAGGCTCTGTGTTTTGTGAGAGAGACAGGAGGGAAGGAGGGGAGAGAGAGAGGAGAGAGAGAGGAGAGAAAGAGAGAGAGAGAGAGAGAGAGAGAGAGAGAGAGAGAGAGAGAGAGAGAGAGAGACAGAGAGAGACTTAACTCATAGTATTAGAAGTTGAAATTCCAGGGCTGGAGAGGTGGCTCAGGGGTTAAGCCTCTGCCTTGCAGGCGGAAGGTCCTGAGTTCGGATCCCAGATCCCACGTATAGACGCCGGGCGGAAGCGGGGGCGGCCTGCGTGTTTCTGGTCCTGGTAGGGCGGAGCCTGTGAATCCCGGGGCAGAGTAAACAAGGAGGAGGCAGTCCATGGTGGTTCCCGAATTCGTCCGTGGTTCTACACACATACATGCACACACACACACACACATACATGCGCACAATTGAATAAAAAAAAAAAAAAACATTTAATAAAAAAAAAAAAGTTGAAATTCCAAACAGCATGATGAAGCCTACATAGTTGCGACATTGTGAAGGAATTCCTGGCAGCTGGGGGTGCGAAAGAAATTTACTGATCACATGACAAGACGGAGTTGATAGATGGCAAGAATTGGTCTTGCTAACATTGTAACAACTCACTCTCATAAGAATTGGGATTTCATGAGAAATTTCATTGCTTCCTTCTGAAAGTAGTATTCTGAATGACCTCATGACCTTGCACTGGGCTTTCCCTGTTGAAGGTTACACACTGTCTCCCAATACCACCCACCATATGAACCACTGGGAGCCCATCAAGCTGTTATGAAGGTAATAGAGGCAAGTCTGTATAACTTTGATTATTTCAATTTGTAGAATGTGGCATTTAAGATAGGCTATCTAATACTTTTATTTTACATTACTATTGATAACAGGAACCCGAGCTATAACAAAACATGATTCACTCAACAATTAACAATAGCAACTAATTTGGTATTCAGAAGCTAGGAGAACACAAGAGCAAAACAGTGAGACTGGCCCGTGCGAGTTAAATCCTAACTTAGCTAATTAGTGAAGAAATTTTGGGAATTATAGATCTGTCCCATGTTTGAGGGTAATTGACTCAATTATTGTGTGTAAAGTACTCACAACAGTGTCTAGCACACACATGTGTGGCCTGAGAAGTTTGAGCTGGAACTTGGGGCCAATGAGAACCCAGTCTTCCTCTTTATCTCTCAGCTTTATTTCTCTTTGACCTGCTATTTTCACTTCCTGTACTTTCAGAGGTTAGAGATTAGATGGAAAGGTAAATGAGAGGGAAAAAAAAATGCAAACAGCTTTGACTAGGGGGTTAAGGCATTTGACTTTACTGCTAGAATATAAGGAGTAGGACATTTTTGAAAGATTGAAGTACTATGCTCATTTGAATTTTATCATACTTAAGAAAGATCCCATACAGAGACATAGACTGAGATGCAACCCATAGATGATGGATGCAACCCTGTTGCTGGTGTATACTTCAGATGTCTAATATTATTGGTAATTGATTATCTGTGTTTTGAGTCCTTCGTTACATGCCTTTACTGATGGAGAGACAAAAGAGATGATGTTACCACATAGATGTTGACAGATGATAACAAGGTGATAGATAGATGATAGATAGATAGATAGATAGATAGATAGATAGATAGATAGATAGATAGATAGATAGATAGATGTTTAAAGGAATATTTCTTGTTACAAAAGACTGAAGACCATTTTAGTGAAGACTTATCTCTAGAACTGCCAAAATAAGATACCATAGACCGAGAAACTTAACCAAAAAATCTATTTCCATATTGTTTTGGGAGCTAAAAGTCCGAAATCAAAAACATTAACAGCTTTGGTTTCTCCTAATCCCCTCTCCTTGGCCTGCAAATGACTCTAGCTTGTTGTTTCCTTACATGATCTCTTTTGAGTGCTCCTACCTGTGGTGCTTCCTCTAGGTGGCCAAGGTTTCTTCCTTATTATAACAGAAGTCAGATGGGATTAGTTCCCATTCTACCGGCTATATTTTAACTTAATTACCTCTTTAACAGCACTCTCTCCAAATACAGCCACAGCATTAGGCAATTAAGACTGAGTTCTTAACATGTGTATTTTAAGGACAGGACAAATAAGAAAGTATAATGCTCTTGTGAGGAAAGACAATATACACTAAGGTGGTAACAGGAGGAATTAGACAGTAGGAAATGTACTGATGCAGAATGTAAAGTGTTTAATGCTGATGATATGCAGAAAGTAAATCGTAAGAAAAGTTGAGATGGCCAGGGCCAGCATAGTATGATTAACTAAAAAAAATACTGGACTGAATGCATCATTAATTCAGCAATTATTAAAAAAGTATTTGCAATGTAACTAGACTTTTTCAACAAACAGTCTTTCAACTCCTGAGCTTATTTATGTGAGTTCACTAAAGGTCCAAGTCATTGACAACAAGATTAGACGAAAAAAAGTAAAAACCCTGAACAGTTGCATAGATGCTTATGATTTTGCTTGGGCCTTTAGCCTCCAAAATTTTATATACATACAGAGAGAGAGAGAGAGAGAGAGAGAGAGAGAGAGAGAGAGAGAGAGAGATATGCAGGGGTTAAAGACATGAATTTCAAATCACAATGTATTTTCTCCTAAAGCAAGGAATCTGGACTGAGGCTAAAGTTCAGTGGTAGAGGGCTTGCCTAGCCTGACTGAGGGTCAGGGTATGAGTCTCAGCATGGTCTCAAATGAAAAAAAAAGATATCATTAAAGTCAAGAATTCAGTCAAATGTTTAATGCTTGGGAGATGATTCAGTCTGTAAACTGCTTGCTGCACAAGTGTGAGAACCCAGGTTTGGAACTGCAGCACCCACATCAAAAGACAGACATGATAGCATGAGCTTGAAATGTCAGTGCTGAGGATGTGGAGATAGGAGGAGCCCTGGGGTTCCTTGCCAGCTAGTCTTGCCAAATCTGTGAGCTTCAGATTCAGTGAGAGACCCTGTCCCAGAAAATAAGGTGAAGTATAATAGAAGACACCCTGATGGAACATGGCCTATAACACAGTCATAAATGAGTACACAAGTATAAATACACACACACACATGTATACCTGCACCTATACATGTAAAAAAATCAGGACTGATATAGAGATGGAAAAATGAATCAGTGAAGTGGGAAGAAAGTGAAAAATGATTTCAGTTTTGACTTTGTTCAAAGGGGAATGTCTAGGAAATTTTCATATATGTTCTTTTGAGTGACTATTACAGAATAATCACTTTAAGACAGACATTTGGGGTATCCAGGTCATAACAGCAACACTGACCTATGATTCTATACTTAGAGGTTCTGAAGGAAGGGCACTTGAGCAGTATCTCTTCCATTCTATAATCAACAGGAAGCCACTCAGCCCTAGAGGAGTCTGCTCTCTTCCCAGACATTTTTTTCTGTGTCTGGCAGCCTTGTTTCAAACACTAATTAGCTAAGTGTAGACCATGTGAAGGTAACTGTAGCTGACTGGCCTGCTTGTCACTAACTTTCTGGTACAATGTCCTCGGACTTCTTGATCTTTTGTTTGCCATCTAAATTTCCCCAGTTTCCCATTATCCCCATTGAGAGTCCCTACACTGCACTAAGACTCTTTCTTTTGCATTGAAAGCCTTTGATTATTCTCCCAGACATCCCTTCCCAGTTTGGCAGTGCATAAACAGACTTCAGGGAAAGGTTTGCTAGAATTAAATAAACAGATTACATCAGTGTTTTCCTGTTCTTTTAAGAATAAGGGCAAAATTGTATCTTTGTCATTTTGGTATATGTGGGGGTTTGGGCCAAGGAGAAGATTGCCAATTGTCTCATGAGGAGAATGTTTACTGGCCCTTCATCATCTGTCACAGTAGATGATGGTGATTCCGGAGAAATAAAGATGAAATCTTTTTGGCTTCTATAAGGAGACATTCATTTCCTTTCAGATGTTGTCCTCATTTCACCATAGCTGCGTTCATACTGCTGGTGACTAGGGCCATCTGTGACCTTGTCAGTTTCCTCCTGAATGCTGACCATTTCTAAGATCATTATTCCCAAGTTGGATTTTAACATCATCTTTTCAACTGGTAACGACCTTTTCCAAATCTCTCCCAAATTCCCAAATTTTGCATTCAACAAACACACATAAAAGTATTTTCTTTCAAAATATACAGGTATAATTTAGGCTTCTGTTTTAACTCCTCAGAATAACAAAACAAGTTCTGCAAGTCCAAAAGGAGCCAACTTCAAGATTCCATCATACCCCAGTCAGAAAAGTTATCATCAAGTCAATAAATGACCACAAATGCTAATAAACATGTAGGGAAAGAGGAAACTTTATATACTGTCAATGGGAATATAAAGTAGTTCAGTCCCCTTTAGAAAACAATCTGGATGTTTCTCAAAGAAGTAGAAATAGAACTACCATATACCCAAAGAACTTATATCCCACTATAGAGAAACTGTGTATCTATGTTTATTGCTGTTCTATTCACAAAAGCCATGAAATGGAACCAGTGTAGATGTGATGAATGGATATAAAAAACTGTGGCACATATACACAACAGATTATTAGTCAGTGTAAAGAAAAATGAAATCATGTAATTTGCAGATAAATGGGATGGAATGGGGGGTAAAGAATGTTCTGAGTAGGGTCACCTAGGCCCAAAAAGTCAAATACTACACATTTTCTCTCACATGTGGATCTTAACATCAAATCGTCTGTTTTATGAGTTTATTTTGGTGTTCAAGTTAGGAAAGTAGAAACAGGCATTGTGGGCAGGTAAATTAGAAGAGGAAAGAAAATAGATCAGAGGTAAAATGAAGATAAAGAGGGAATTCAGAATTGGAAAGTCCAAGGAACATGAGAGCTGAGGGCTGTGGAGGGGTCAGGGGAATATTAGCTAAAGTGAAGGATGTGTGAAAATCCATATGGAAACTAACAGCCTTGCAACCCAAGTGAAAAACACAGCTGGAGGGGACAGAAAAGCACATGTTATAGAAAGAATAAGGGGTAGGGCATACTTAGCAATTAAAATGAGCAGGAACAAGGGGAAGAAGAGGAATTGGGGGTGAAGTCAACAAAACCAAGGATATATAAAAATAGTTTTATGGACATCCACAGTTTTATATGGCAGTTAAAATATATTTTTGAAAGGAGTTGAACAGAGGACCCTTCGTGGATAGACAACACTGTTCCAAGAAGATAGGGGTTATGAAATGACCAGGCACAGGATACCTCCCCACAAGTTAGGACAGGGAAATCTCAGCATCTCCCCCAAAAGCTCAAGCTATTGCCATTAGTTTTGATTTCCCACTAGGGACTAGATGAATTGCTGAATACTACACATGTTTTGGCTGCAGAGCATAAAACAATCAATCTCCAGCTGACCAGGAAACTCCTTCCCTGTTGGCTAGCTTTCATAGTGCCAAAAGGTGCTGTACAGAGTGCTGGGGGAGAAAAGACATTAATGATCTTACCTAGCATTAGATACTGCATGCTATACTGATCTACCACGCAAAGTGTGTCCACTGGTGTAATAGTGACATGATTGTTATGGAGGAAACCAATTGCTTTCTGATTGGATTTCAGGCTTGCTCCCCTATTCAAGAAATTAACCCTTGGATATTTAGACCAGGTTAAAAGTCCATGTCTGGCAGGTTCTAGACTCAGGTATGGACTGCTATCATTTTGCTAAATAACTATCTTATCAAACTGCCTTCCAAATATTTATGATTTTACCATAGACTTGTGCTGCTCTCAAATTGATCAGCAAAGCTTCTCTTGTAGTGGGCAGTGGTTGGTTCAGTAATTCATAACTGGACAAAGTGCACAGAGTGAACATGAGTGCTTACGCATAGAGGGGATATCAATTTCAACATCTGTATTAGCCTCTAACCACAAGACTCAGAGAACATCATGGAAAAGGAGGTGAAGAGAACGCTTTGAAATGTGAAATGTCATTGTACATGTAAGCAGCGACTGTGGTACCTGCAGGAGACCTTCACAAGATCAAACCAGTACAAAATCCACCAGAGTTTGGGACTCCAAAATGCCACCCTTAGCTGAGGAACTTTTAACAGTTGATGGCTATGAATGGAGGGAATGTCACTCTAGGGTGACTATGGTTCCCATGGAAGGCTCCAAACATTGGAAACACTAATTAGACTCAGTCAGTTATTTAAAAAGAGAGAGAGAGAGAGAGAGAGAGAGAGAGAGAAAAGTGTTTAGAGCTAAAAGTGTAGGAGAATAGTGTAGTGGGGTGGTGAATATGATCCAAATATATTGTATTCATAAACAAAAGCTTTCAAAATCTAAGCAAAAATATATTAAAAAACAAATGTTGGAAAATATTATGTATGCATTGAGAGTTAATAGCAGGTATCATTTCTGAATGTGTGTGGATGTCTGTGTGTGGTATATTCACATGTGTACATACAGGTGTGCACCCCATGCATACACAGAGGCGATATCAAACCATTTGGTGCCCTATTCTACTTTCTTCCTTATTCCCTTAAGACAGGGTCTCATTAAAACTAGAACTAGACTGGCATCTAGCAAGCTCCAGTAATCCTTCATTTCCATCCCCATAGCACTAGGGTAATAATGGTATATAACCTTACCTAATTTTTTACATGAACTCTGGAGATTTAAATTCAGTTTCTTATACTTACACATCAAGCCTTCTCTTATCTACTGAGTTATGCCTCCAACACCAACAGTAGTTATCTGTTGATTATAAATCATACTGTTAATTTTTCCTTACTATTTTTTATTTCCTGATACTTTCATAACTTTCGTTTTACTTTATAAATCAATGAAAAGAAAGTTGTATCCAAAATGTGGATTGTGGCATTTCAGGGCTTACCATAAGCCCACTTCCTGAAATTCTGGGAGGCCATTCTGGCCAAGAGAAGAGTAGAAATTCTGAATGAAAGTCCAGTCCCTTCCTGTGGCCTTCTGGTACAGAGGCCACTGTTCTCATGGGCCATGCATTGTTTTATATATGGGTACCCCCGGTTCCTATAGTTTATGTGCCTTGAGCAAATAAAGAGGAAATATGATGGCACCCAGTCCTGTTTTGTAATTTCTAACATTTTTTAATATTTTTGTCTGGTTTTTGACTTTCTTAATTTTTAAAAGCAATATGCATTTGGTGGAGATAATCTGCTTTTCCTAGTAGTGAGTTCCTTAGTCATATACATATCTTGATCATGCTGTTTGCCAGTTCCTAGTGCTAGAAAATAGGTGTTTGCTGAATAAATGAAAGAAAAATGAATCAGAGAAACATAATATGATGCCATAGGAGAGGGTGTGTTCAGAGCTCAGACAAAATGACCTTGTGATGCTCAGCTTGTGAATTAAACCTTCAAAAGTATACATCTTCATGATGCAGCTTCAAAGTACCTTTGTGATGCTAAAGCGTTTTAGGAATGTCTAACATCTCATATGAATGGGCCTAGACAGTGGTTTCTTTTCCACAACAAGCAAGAAAATTAAGGCCTATGGAAAAAAATATAATCATTGACTAGTATTGCTACCACCATAACCATGAAGGAATTGGGGGAAAGGATGCAATTCACAGAGAAGAAAAAAGGAAAGAAAGAAAGAAAGAAAGAGAGAAAGAGAGAGAGAAAGAGAGAAAGAGAGGAAGGAAGGAAGGAAGGAAGGAAGGGAAAGAAGGGAAAGAAAGAAAGAAAGAAAGAAAGAAAGAAAGAAAGAAAGAAAGAAAGAAAGAAAGAAAGAAAGAAAGAAAGAAAGAAGAAAGAAAGAAAGAAAGAAAGAAAGAAAGAAAGAAAGAAAGAAGAAAGAAAGAAAGAAAGAAAGAAAGAAAGAGGGAGAGAGAAAGAAAGAGGGAGGGAGAAAGAGAGAAAGGAAGGAAGAAAGGAAGGAAGGAAGGAAAGAAAGAAGGGAAAGAAAGAAAGAAAAAGAAAGAAAGGAAGGAAGGAAGAAAGAAAGGAAGAAAAAAATAAATACGTTTTTCTTTTTCAAAAATTTTATTTATTCATTATTCATTTGTGTGTGTGTGTGTGTGTGTGTGTGTGTGTGTGTGTGTGTGTGTGTGTATCAGAGGGCACTGTGTGTCCCTGTGGAGAAGCAAGGGTGACTCTGAAATTATCCTGGATTGCTTCTACTTCCTTTTTGGTTTGCTCTAGGATTTCCCAGGCTTTGCACACCAGGGCCGGAAGTGTAAGCTGACATCATTTCTGCCTGGCATTTTCATGTGGGACCTGGGATCTGAACTCAGGACCTTCTGCTTGTCAGGCAGAGTCTTAATCCCTGAGTTATCCTCCAGCCCGTGAAATATTTTTAGAAACCTACCATGTGATCTAGAAATCACTATTGGGTACATGTTCAAAGAAAATTAAATCATGTCAAACATACATCTGCAACTGTAACTCTATTGCAGCATTATTCACAATAACAGAGACAAGAAATTGACCTGTGTCCATCAACAGATAAGATGATAATGAAATTGTCATAGGCAGCATAATAACAGACTACTTAGCAATAATACAGAACAAAAAAAGATGGGGTGTTTTGTGGAGAACAAGAGTATCTTTGGAGCCTACAGCCTACTCTGTCATCTGCAGATTCTAGTTTCTACATGTGTAAAAAGGTATGACCTATGATGAGTTGTTATGCTTAGAATATTGGACATGGGTTCCTAGTACAAAACCTCATATGTAACCAACTCCTTAAATTCATATTTTATCTTTTAAACATCGTCTCTAATCTGTCATTGGCACCTTTCCTTGTATATGTTAGATAACACCATAGCTCACAGTTCTTCTGTGAGAAAGGAAGGGAAGTAAACTATTCTGGGTGATGCCCGTGTGGCATCCATTGAGCCAGACCATATTGCATATCCTACAACACAAGTTGTTATACAAGAGTTTTCCTGTTACACCTGTCTGTTTTGCCCATTGAAAGAATTTACCTATTAGAACTAGACCTATCTACTGTTTTTTTCCAGAGATTTCTCAAATGAATAGAAGTCCAGAATTATTTTTATTTTTATGGATTTCTTAATTTCATGAAATCTCAGAAAAATCTTCACTTAGTAAGAAAAATATAGAAATAGCAACATATTTGCTGAATGTTTGCTCTGTGACAGAATTTTTCTTCTTAATAAGACCTTGTGCTCATTGAGTCATTAACTGGTACTAAAACACTTGATATATGTACCAAAAAGTACATAATCATATCATGATTAAAAGTACATAATCATGATATCATAATCATGGTCAAACTGTATTTCAGAATGACTACCCCGTTTAGAGTCCCATAAGCAATATAAGAATGTTCCAAAGTCTACTCTTTGGCTAATTTGTGTTCTTTCTTTTCCCATTAAGTAGAGGAAGCCTGGTGGGGATGAAGAGACGACCCACAGCTTTAATTCACATTCCTTTAATGATTAGTGACACTGAGGAAACTTCGATATGTTAATTTGCTTGCATTCTTTGAAAAATGTTCATTCAAATCTTCCGTCCATTTTATACATTATTATTCAGTTATGGGTACTGTTTTAGCTTTATTAAATGAGACTGAAACAAAATCCTGACCCAAGAAATTTAGAGGGAAAGAATATAAGTGACTGACTAATGACAGGCTGTGGTCCAACACTGCAGGAGAAGTTCCTGCAGCAGGACCTTGTAGACCTTGGTCACATCACATCCACAGCAAGAACCGAGAACAATGAGTCAGTGCAGGCAAGTGGCTTGCCTGTTTGTTGCATCCTGTATACAGACTTAGATCCCAGGCCCAGGACATGGAACTGCCCACAGCGGGTCTACACATAGATTGCTGTTAATGCAATTTAGATGATGTCCCTCCCCTGATGCATGTCCAGAGAGTATTTCCAAGTATGCCAAGGGACTGGTGTGAGCTAGACAGTAAAAAGTAACCATCACAGTCGTCCTGAAGAAATTCTGCTCAAGTCTTTTATGATTTCAAGTACTTTGTTCCTAATCCTGAATTGCATGCATTTTCTTGATCAAGTTTATCGAAGCACCACATTTTATAACTTTTTTTACACACAGAATATTTCAGTTAGCTGACTGCATATGCTTTCAATGTGTCCAAGAAATTATATCATGAAAATTTACATGTAGTTTGTTTACATACGGAACATTTCAGTTCACTGAGTGTATATGCTTTAGATGTATTTGAAAAATTATATCATGAAGACCTACATTCTGCTTGTTTACATACAGGGCATTTTAGTTCAATTAGTGTATATGCTTTCATGTATCTAAGAAATTATTGCTAAACACAAATCATAAAGTGCTCTCCTTCTTTTCTTCATTATTTTACAAATTTTGTGTTATAGTAAATTATTTAGGAACAATGGCTATTTAAAATTTTTTTGCAATGTAAGTAAATGTATATAAATAGCATAAAGGAAAGAATATAGGCATAGTCATTCAACATATTGCACTGAAGACTTTATACCATCTATTTTAGTAGAGATAAAATTTAAAGTATGTAAGACACAAAACATCCCCTGTAAAAATTATCTGTAGGCAGCAGACAAAGAACAGAGAGAGGCTATTGAAAATAAATATTATTGAGAGATGTCATCATATATTATATCATATACATATTATATATATATAATCCTTATGAAGATAATACAGACTATAATGAATAGTACAGCAGGGGAATCTATAGAATAGCTAGTAAGAGAAGGTGAGATGATGGATTTGTATGAGACATTGTACTCTAAAATTGGTGGAAATTGAAATAGCAAACTTGTTCGAAAATGTCCTCAAATGACCTCAGAGACACTGGAGTTTAAGAAGAATAAGACTTACTTCAACATGATAAAGCTCGAGTTCATTCACTATTCTCACTTTTCTGCTAGCTGGTGTATTTAGGGACAGCAAGAATGAGAATGTTTTACTGACTCACAGAGAATCCACAAGTGTCCTATTTAGACTGAAATATGAACATGTCTAGGACATTTTAGATCACTGTCCATTCCCACTACTATTTGCTTGAATAATAATCTGCTTGTTGCCAAATCTGTACAGTCACATATTCTTTGTCAACTAGGAAAGGACAACTTGAGAAATAGGAGATAAATAAAGACTGTTAAAGGGATTATTGAATTTTGAAATGCAAAAATGAAGACTTTATTTATAGACTTTAAATGCTATAATTAGTGAAGGAAGATTAGTCTCATCTGATCTTTTTGTAACCAAGGATTTGAAGAAATTGTTTGAAGACTTGACCCTATTTCGTGATCCAGCTCTCAACATAATTCAATACCCAAATGTTATGGTAATATATTAATTTGGTGTGTTAAGATCATTCAGGTACTCCAACCTGTGATCATGGACTACATGTATCCCAGAAAACCTTTGAATGTGACCCACTGTATTTGTAGATGACACATTGCCATGTCAAAAGGCTGGACCTTTCTGAATGTTTCATCCTTTTAATCATGAGTTTTGTAGAAGAAGGAAATGCATGCTCATCGTTCAAATGAGAAAACTGAGTTGCAGAGAAGTCAGAAAACCTAGTCAATGCTTGAGGTTACTTTTTACAGAGCTGGAGTTTGAAATGTGCAGTATGAATTCAGAGCTTATATATTTATACCACTCTGGGTTGCATCTCAATTAACTGCAGCTTCTCTGGTTTTGATTTTATTATTATTCATACATTA
Organism: Typhlomys cinereus; assembly: GCA_023101885.1. Taxonomy (NCBI): domain Eukaryota; kingdom Metazoa; phylum Chordata; class Mammalia; order Rodentia; family Platacanthomyidae; genus Typhlomys; species Typhlomys cinereus. The sequence goes on from JALPQD010000096.1 coordinate 2,051,749, forward strand.
ATATAGTGAATTTGATATTTTTACACCTTAATTCCTAATCCCATCTCTCTTCTCCTCCCATTATATCTCCACTGAAACTTTCTCTTATTTTCAAGTCTTTAAGGATGTGTGGCCCACTGGGTTTCATCTGGTTTGCCTTTGATGTCATGTGCCTCAGTACTTGCTGGAGCATGAATCATACATCAGTATCAGCATTAACCCTCTCAAGGAGGCATAGAGTTTCTTGAGATTTTTCCCTGCCATGGTGAAATGCTGAAAGAACAATTACCATGCAGGTCTTGTGGAAATACACACAGCTGCAGTGATTTCATGAATACAACAGTCCTGTCCTATCCAGAACATAGCACCTGGCAGGATCCCTATCTACTTCAGGCTCTTAGAGTCTTACCACTCTCACTACTATGATGTCCCCAGAGCCCTTCAATGAAGGAGGGATGGCTAAGATGTCTTATTCAGGACAGAGCAGTCCAGAGTCACTTATTTTCTGCATTTTGTCCAGTTGTGATTTTCAGTGATAAACACCTTCCATTTCAAAAGGAAGCTTTATATTAAGTATTGAGTGCTCTACCAATCTATAAGTATAATAACAGTTGCTTAAAAGGCAGTTTGATATAGTATCTTTATATATAAACCTTCATAACTTACATTCATTCTATGGCCTATATACTCCCCTTTCATAGGTTCTTGTTCTAGTTTACAGTACCAGGAATGTGACCCTTCTGAAAAGTGTCCCTTAAATCTCATCAGAAAGTTGTTGGTTGCTCCATTAACATTCAAGTCACTACTACACTGGTGATTATTTATTGTCATGGTGATTTCTATTGCCATTTGCAACTGTCACATTAATGAAACTGTTGATTGCCTATTTTACCCACTAGCTTTAACCCAGTACTTTTGAGTACTGTGTAATCTGTCCAGCAAGGAGTAAGCTTCCAGATTAGTTCCAGCTATTATTTTTTGTCCACGTTATGTGATCCATATGTGTTGCATCTTTAGTAATAGAATCTTATTATCAGATTGGGGGAACAACTGAGAGCAATGGCAAAAGCTTGTACTATTCAGTGGCACTTTGAAATCTCTCTGTCTAACACCATATCAGGAAGTTATTTGTATTATTTATTAATTGCAGCTGGTCCAACAGTATTTTTTAAAAGGTTCACTAGATTGGATCATTTGTTCTTACAAATACAGCTTTAAAATTATAAAATGAAATTCTCTGTAGTATTAAACGCATTTTCTTTTGCTATGACCAAAATTCCAGACTAGAACAATTTAAAGAAAGATGCATTCATTTGGACTGTGGCTTTGAAGGGTTCAGTCTTTCGTGGAAGGAAGGCATAATGTGGTAGAAGCTCTATACTTGGTATTAGGAGTAGCTACTGGAGAGTCTTCATAAGCTGCCATCTAGAAGGGCAGTGCTGAACAAAGCTAAATCCAATCTTCAAAGTTTCATCCATCTTGACCTCTTCCAGACAGTTCCACAGTCCAATTTGCTACACAGGCTCCTAGAAATACAAAATCAGTCCGTCATCTAGGGACCAAGTATTCAAAACATGAGCCTGTGGATTTAATGTTTTATTCCTCCCCTCTGGCGTGGCTCTCTCCTGGCCATTATCCCTACTTAAAAGTTCCACAAGTGTATCCCATCTAAGCATGTTAACCCATGAAGCTATCCCAGGGCTGAGAAAGATGAAAGGTAGAAAAAAATAGTACACAGAGATGGAAATACAGAGAAAAGTTGGGCTGAAAACAGGTGAGAAAATCTACCACTCCCTGGAGGCAGAACACTAAGAGTCCCCTGCCCAGGCCTGCCAGATTTTAATTATAATCAGGGGGCTGGGAATCTGTATGCAAATCCAGAGGTGGAACTTCTGATTGATTGGAAGAACGCTCCAAGTTTGCAATGCATTCTTGGATTGCCAACTTGAGAGTCAGGAAATCAACATTTTTGATGTCTACTGTGGATATGAGAGACGGTCTAATAACTATGGAGAGAAAAATCTCAGCTTTCAGGCTGTGGCCCTATCCTTTGTCAATTGGCTAGTTGCCAGTGAGTTTTTGTGCTTCTGTTTTCCATGAAAGGTCATGCCCTTCCATGCTTTTTTTTTCTACTTTTACAAGCATATTGATTATTCATCCCAGCTTCCCTTCCCTCCCACTCCGCCCTCCATCCTCTCTCCCTACCCTCTCCTCCTTCTCTTCATCATTCCCTCCCACTCCTCTCACCCTTACACTTGTGTGTTTCTATAGTTCCTTCTGACCTGTCTACATCCTGTGGATGCCTCTGTGGTATATTGAGTTACTTCTCTTCAGGCCACCTCACTGGTATGTGTATTTCACTTCACTTATCCAGCTTTAGACCCAAAGGTTTCCACAGTAAGCACCCTTTCTTTGGGTACCATAACAGCTATCTACAAAGCAGTTTGGTATTCTGTCTTCCTATCTATAGGCTTATTGGCTGTTTTCCCTATTGCTCTATTTCCTTCCCCTTTTTTAGGTTCTTGCCCTAGTTAACAGTAACAGAGATGTGTTCCATTCTGACAAGTGGGTCCCTCTTATTTCCTTGTTCTGTTAGCCTGGAGTACTTTTGACCAGCCTTTTGCTCTGAGAATGTGCTTGTCCTTTATGATGAGGTGTGTTTCCAGAAGGCAGCAGATTGATGGGTTGTATAAAAATTTTAAACTGTGGTGTCAGTTACTTGAGGTTAAAGAGAAAATAAAATGGATTACTTATCTTAGGGTTAGATGTAAAGAGTCTCTTCTGTAGGATTGTTAAGATTTTTGAAGCCCTTAGTTATACGGTGTGGTCCACCAATCCCTGGTTTGTGGTTTCTGTGGACTCTATTAAATTATTAGAGGGATTTTTAATGATGGGAGGCAGTAGTGGAGAAGGAAGTTGCTGGTGCGTGAGTCTGGGGGCAAACTCTAGTACTTGAGAAGGTTTCTAATCTGCAAAGTCCTCCTTAAGAGTGCGTTGGCCTAGGCGCTGAGACTGCTGATCTAGCCCTGAGATGGGACTCCGAGTCCAAGCACAAATGGTGCTAGTCTAGAGACAAACCCCAGTGAAGAAGAGGTGGGAATTTCAGGTTTTTAAAATAACATCGTTAAATTAGCATAGAAACATGAAGTGGGGAGTGAAAACTCCCAAGATTTTTTAGTTCCTTTTTGACCTATACCTGAGAAACTCACAAGTAGTTCTATGTGGAATAGCTTTCTTAAGAAATTATATACATAGATATATTCATTTTATATGTATGTAGACATGTACATGTATAATTTGTAATTCTTTTATATACACTCTATATTAGAATGTGAAAAGTGTGCTCAGTATTTCTCCATAGAATACATATGATTCTGCTTTACTACATTTTTTTAATGCATCATGCTGGAATTCTTATCAAATATACTTAACTATTATTGGGTGGATGAAAACAGAAGAAAAATGCAAAAGAAAAAAGAAGAACAAGAAAAGCATTACTCTTGCCATTATACGGCTGAATCCCAAATACAAGTGACAGTAGACAGAAAGGATGAAGTAAAAGAAAGATTACTGAATTGCAGAAACAAGTAGATTCCCACCAGCTGCTATAAGAAGAGAAGCAGATTCAAGCTTTGCACACATCCTAACAAAGCTAGAGCTTGATGTTTAGGTCATTATTTTGTCATGAGAAACCTCAAAAGAAGAATAGAATGACTAGTACATGTAGTACTGTAGGCTTCATGATTTGATGAGCTTTAGTGATATTCTTCATATTCTGCTGTTGTTACTGGAAACACAAGCTTGAAGATACTGAGGAAATCATGTAAGAACAATCTGGATTTGTTATAACACAAGCAATATACATCGTTGCTGAACTTTGTGTGACTGGATTATAGTAACATAAAACATCGATGGTTTATGTCTTTAAATTCCTTCTCCTTTTCTGTTAAACATATGTAATATTGCCCTAGGTTAATTCTGACCATGGTTCATAAAATGTAGACTGCGACATAGATGATCTCCTGCAAAGTAGCAATTGTCAGAGAATTCTCACAGTCCCTTGAACTTACATTAATACAACATGTAAAATAATGTGTGCTGCTATAGTCCCTTCATTCCCAATTGCAAAAACTTAGAGCTGAGAGATTAACTAATGTCCAATGTCATATAAAGAACAAAATAAAAATAGGAAATAGCATTTTCCTGATCACAATCAGAAAAAAAGTTTTTGTTCAATTTGCTAGGAAATTGCATATATTAAAATCTACTTACGGTCATGGTTAATGTTGCTATCAAAGTCATTATTGGAGTGGCAGAGTCATTTCCCCCAAAAGGTCACAAGGGAAAATCATTTATTTTCCTTGTCCTAATTTGGTCCTAATGAGGAGCCAGCCAGACATTTGTAGTATTTTTCTTCCTTGAGTTGCAATGGTTTGATTTACCCCTGTGAAGGTATCTGATTGTTCACCTGCTTCTCCCAACAAAGACTGATTTTCATATGAAAAGAGTCAATGAGTGTTTTCCCCTAGGTACTAGAGCTAGGCTGCCAGGAGAAGCAGAGGGTCTGTGGCTGCTTTTTGTCATCCTCCTTACAGAACTGTCTTCCCTGGGCAGCAGTGGCAGAGGCAGATCCGCTCATTGTTTTCATGAAAGTGTTGATGGAAATGAGCTTTAAGCAATGTCAGCAACAAGTGTTCACTAGCACGCGGACCTTGATTTAAGGCAATTAGAGATACAGGGCTTTTTCACAGAAGGCTCTAATCATACCCTCAGTCTTTTATCTACCCAGACTTGAACATTCACTGTTGGTTTTGATTTCCCCGTCCACTTCTGATAGCATCAAACATTCAGAAAGAACTAAGCACTGCTGAATTCAGCTCTGAGCCACTCCGGTTCAGCCATGCCTTCATCTGTTGCAAGAGTAACCAAATTCCTGGGCTTGGACTCTGTCTTGACTTGTGAAATGCCTCTCACTTCTACCTCACTGCTTTTTAATGTACAACGAACTCCATTTGAGTACAGTACTCTTCATGGGAATTTTTCTTTGAAAGGAAGTAAAGGTTTTTGATACCACGAAGATGCAATGCCACGATCAGACCAGTAAGTTATAATTATGGAAAATAACCTTCCACTGGTATCTAATTAAGAACAAATTAATAAGCATTTTGAGTAACTCTGAAGAATCTGTTCGTATTCTCAGCAGGGAAATTCAGCATCATTCCTGATAGGGTGCCCCAGATGTGTGTCTCCACATAGATATGCTTTGCAGGATGAAGAGCAGCTGAAGAAGGGAGTAGAAGAATCAGAACTTGCTCAGGAGGGGCTGGGTCCTTCCTCTTGAGGGATCTGGTTCTTAAAGGCTTAGAAAATGCAGATCATGGGCTAGAGAGATAGACCAGTGATTAAAGATTTTGTCTCTCAAGCAAAGAACCTGACTTCAGATCCTTAGATCACACATAAAGACGTCAGATGGAATTCCTGTAATTTCAGCCCTGGAAAATAGAACCTTGGAAACCCCAGAAAAAACAAAAAGAGGTAGAACAATCCAAGATGATTCCCAAAGTCATCTTCAGGCCTCCATAGTGTACTCTTTTACACACACACGCACACACACACACACACACACACACATACACACACACTCATCTTCAGGCCTCCATAGTGTCCTCTTTTACACATACACACACACACACACACACACACAGAGACACACACACGCAAAACAAAAACAAAGAAAAGAAATACAGATCATGGGACATGAGAGGATGAGTCCTAGAGATAAAGATTCCAGCTGTCTCTACTCCCAACCAAGGACCTGACCTTCTGTATCAGAACTCAGAGTAGACAGATGCTAAGGAAATGACAATGAGGTTGCCAGAAGAAGAAAATGCTAAAAAACAAGGCTAATGATTGTTTCATGGAATATTTGGGGTTTAGTAGAAAAAATAATCAACAACATAGTATTCAAGTCCATTAATTAAAACTTCCAGTTACAAGCTGAATAAGTTCTGGAGATCCAATGCCCTCGTAACATGGTACCTAGAGTTAACATTATTATTTGCTGTATACTTACTGAGGGCATCTCTTAAAAATTGATGTCGCTTTATGATAAAGAAGGATAAGATGAATCACCCTTCAGAAGCGCTTTCTTGGGAATGTGACTGACCATAGACAGTCCCATTGGATCTATTAGAGAACATTAGGAGAAATGGATGCCGTGGATAGTGTGAGTGGATCCGGTGGAGAAAGAGAGCCTGCAGTTCCATAAGACTAAGGGAATTTCTGAGTCTAGGGTTTTTGTTTTTAGGGAAGATGTGGTTAATTCCACACCAGGTGATCTTCACTACATGGACTCTGGCATTGAGAAAGGCTCCAGATAAAAAATAAACTTACAATCTAAGGTTGCCTTGCAACTTCGGGGTGGAAGGAGATCAACTCTGAGAATTTCAAGTTGCAGCTTCTTCTCTCTGAAGTCTTGAGAGAGGGTCTGCAAAAGTATGATGGAGAAAGAGCAGAAGCTAGAGGATCTGTAATCTAACAGTCTATATACAAAATGGTAACTAAGTGAGGTTGTAGACATATAAATCAATTGGCATTCACGTTATATAGCCATATCGAATTGTTATCTCACGTATCTTAAATACTTTAGTTCATATTCCAAATGTCTGTCTCTCTGTCTCTCTCTTTCTCTCTTTCTCTCTGTTTCTCTCTCTCTCTCTCTCTCTCTCTGCATGCTTGTTATTAATTCAATACTGGAGGTATTTAGGTCCTACATAGCATCGCATAAGAAGCAATAGTAGAAATGCTAATAACTTGAAAAAGCAAAAAATGCAACAATCACCACTTCCTAGTATAGATCTTACCCAGTCTAGGCCTAACCCCATCATACATGATCATGTAAGTACATTAGTGTTTAATTTGAAAAGAAAAACAAGCTCCATCTAAAAAGTGGCTTTTGTTTTGAAGTATTGCTATCAAAATAATATTGAAAAGACCTAAGGTCATGTAGTATTACCAATTATTTAGAAGTCTTTTAAATACTATATAACATCTTTAGTTTTCTCTTTTTTCTGTGTGCGTGCATGTGTGTGTATGTGTGTCATCTGTATCTGTGTCTGTATGTATATCAAAAGGCCCAAAGGTGACTTTATGAGTCAGTCTGGATTGCTTTACTTCCTTTTGGCTTTGCTGTGGAGTTTCTCAGGTTCTGCCTTCCAGGGGTGGACATTCAGGCCACTGGAATTTCCACTCGATGGTTTTACAAGGTCTTTCTACTCTCAAGGTAGAGGCTTAACCCCCAAGCCAACTCTCTAGCCCTCTAAACATCTTTAATTCCAATATGACTCTTGCATTTATTTCACATGCATTCCTTTCTCTTCGACCTAGGGAAATTAAAAGTAAACAATGGCTAAGCATTAAACTAGTGAGAGTAAATGAAGTCTTAGAGACTTAGAGACTTCAGAATTTGTCTTTGATTTTAGTATAGTTTAGTACCTTAGTCAAAATGCTAAAATCATAATCAATCCATTATGATATTCTAAATAACCAAAGTCCTTCTTGCCTCTTATATTAGCAAACTAATAGTATTTCAATGCAAAAAGATGAAAAGTATGATGCTGAATGAGACATAGAAAAGTGCTTAGCATACTGTGTGCATACACTGACCTCTTACTCAGGATTGACTTGCAGGAATCCACCATTGATCCTTCCTCTTAAACATTCAATCTCCCCACCCCAAGTCTCTTACCAGCTTCATAAGAGGATATTTTAGCGTAATGCACAATTTAAACAGGTCACAGAAAAAACTGCTGTGTTATTGTGTTGGCTGTTTTCAGAAAACATGAAGTTAAGCATACTATTTTAGTCTCTGTTTCTATTAACCTAGAGAATTGATTAATGCTGAGTTCTGGAAAGGAGAATCAGAGAAAGAAGTCCTTCACTGTGCTACATAGTGGCATATTCATTTTTTTTCATTTTCTAAGGTTTTCAAATAAAAAAGTTTTATGTTTTCAAATAATAAAGTTTGGTGGCATTAGGGATAACTGTATCAAATATAAAAATGTATAGTAAAAAGTTAATTTCACTTAAATATCAAACTGCTTTCTCTGTTTCTTGTTTTTTACTGCCTATCTTTATGAGACAGAGATCAAGTAGAAACAGTTGTTTACATATAAAAACTCTGCTAGGTTTCCCTGACATGCCATCAAATCCAGAGAAGACAATTTGAGCTAACTAATTTCAGTGTTGATAGATGTGTGAAGTTTCTCATTACTCTTCCATACTTTCAGGAAGACTCTTCAAAGAAATCACTTTCGATAATTATTTCAAGGTGCTTCAGTGCTTCTATCAAGAAATAGATGATTTCTATTGCCTCAGAGCAAAATACAGAAACAAAGAAAATAAGAAATTTCTACGATACACTTCCTGTGTGAAAGTTCTCCATATTCAAATGTTGTTTTGGAAATGAATGCAAGGGAGATTCATTTAAAATAACTTAAAATAAAAGCTAATGTTTAATGTATTTACTTAGCAAGAAGATTTGGAATTTCCCCACTCTTTCACCAACAATGTCTTATACATTCTCACCTTGCTCAGGAGATGAAATCTAATGTGAATGTTTATCCTCACCTGCGTTCCACCTGAGAAAGCCTCTTTACCTGGCTTTCTCTTCCTTTGTCCATCTCAGGACCCAGATAGGACCAAACATTTCACATCCGTTTAATCAAGCTCTCTCCTCTCCAGTCTCTTTGTCCTCTTATACTTGTGGACATCATCTCCCAACACTCTTTGGTCTTTTCTAACCTCACCTATGTCAACTTTACAGGACTAATGTTAAACATAGTTCAGTGTCTCAGGTCTTGATTTCTGGTAAAGAAAACAAACGTATGATGGTGCCTCCATGATCCACCTCCAGATGGCTGCAGCCCTCCCTGCTCTCACTCACAGCAGCAAGTCAACATCATCAACTGGCACGTGTGTATTCGCATTTGCACCCCACTGTCCTTGCCCAGCAGCTCTCTTCTCTCTCCATGTTGACATTGTGACTTTGCAGGTATCCCACCACCCCCGCCCCGTGATGTAGCAGTTTTCTGGCAGTTAAAGCATTCCTGTTTGGAGGATAGTTGCTTGAAACTCGGGAAGTAAGCAACTCCCAAGTCTCAGGGAGTTCCTGAAATTTACAAGATTCACAAGGCCCTCTCCCAATGTTATGTAAGCAGTGAGGATGTTAGGGATGGAAGACTTTCATTGGACTGTCTGCCAGTCACCTTCCATATTTGCAACTTTTGTGAGTCACCACCCATGCTGGGGTAGGATTTTAAGCGATGCAGCTGCCTTTATATTCTCTATGCTCCTATAAGAAACCCTTCATCCATGTTCTTTAGGTAGCTCCACACCCTGTAAGTAATTCCAATGAATTCATTGGTTTACTAAATTGGACTTCGGTGGAATCATTACTTTGGTCTGTCATTTGCTACCTGTTTGGTCTAAGTAGACATTTGTTCATGTCTCTCCAGTAAATTCATAGAACTCCCAAGGTCCTGCACTGTCTCTCTTTTGGATATATTTTTATATTTCTTTAATTCTCTTAAGAATTATGTTAACCAGTATCTCTTCCCTCTTCTGTGTCTTCAGTTCTTTTCTCTTCCTTCATCTGTCTGTCTTGCACAGACTTATCTACTTTCTGTCTATAGTCTGCTAAAACTTTCTGGTGAATTTCCTGTTCTCTATGTAACAGTTTTCCACAAAACTCACAATCTATATCCACCACACTAAGTAGAGTATTTACAATAGTTGGCACATGTCATAATTAAGTATACATTTCAGCTTGACAATTGAAGACTTGAAACCTGGGCACAGTTGTGAAGAATTGGTAGTTGAGTTGAGCGCTGGGAAAACATGCAGGATTTCAGAAGGTTATCTGATTGGTGGGGAGGGCACAACTCATGGATCCAATCCATGGTGGGTGGGGCTAGTCTCTGAGCAGGCGAATAAGACAGAGGGAACTGGTAGGGGAAGTTGGCATTCTTTGGTATACTTGACCTGACATGCTGGTGACACAAATAGAGATTGTTCCTCTCTCAGCAGTCCTGTGGATTTAGCGTGCCAAGTTCTTATATCATGACTCCTGGTATTAGTATGAGCTTCCCTGCCAATCTGGATAAGGAATTGTAACTAAGAATCACAAGCCGGAATAAAACCCCTTGTTTCCTTAAGCCATTTAGTTGTAACTTTACAGGTAGAACCCAGAGTAACTGAGACAGCACAGTTGACCATACCATTACCCTGAACTTTTCTCATATTGTCCCTTCATATATATACACTTTCATAGTTCCCTAATGCTGCAACCTCCTTCCTGACCTTCATTCCTTATTCATCTCCTTAATGCTTATGTCCTCAGAGATGGGGTACAGCCAGACTTCAGAGTCTAGCTTTACAGCCCCCATATTTCATAATGGCTAAGCTCACCACCTACAGAATGAAGAGAAAAAAATAGGTTGAAATCCTAGTCAACCACTCCCTAGATGAATATTTTAAGGGAAAGCTACTTAGCTTCTTTGCACGTGGGCTTTCTCATCTTAATAATGCAGACATGATACATCTAGATAAGTTGTTATGACGAATGACTTTAGTAATGCATGCAAAGTGGCTAGGAAAATATCTGCAAATATAGCTCTCAATAAATGGTATCTATTACTCTTCTATAGATTTTATATCTCCTTAACTACTTATGAGGCAGAAATCACCTAAGAAGCACTGTATAAAGGAAAGAACAATTCTTGCTGCAATCCAATTAGACCAGTTAAGAATTGATATTGATAGCAACAATTCTTCACAATCTTCTCCATCTCTGCCCTCTCTACACTGGTAACTACATTAAACTTCAAGACAAATTCATGTTATTCCTTTTAAGTTCATCTCTGAATAGTGAAAAAATACTTCTTGAGACCTTTTCTAATTTAGTGAAATTTTATTGCCAAAAGGTATGAAATCCAAAGATAGATCATGGCAAAAAGTTTTCAATAAGGTATTTCCTACAAACAAATATAGAAATATATACCCAACTTATGATTTTTTTAAAGAATTAAACCATGATTTTATTATGAGGATTATTTGACAAAGTTGCAATTCCCATAAATTGTTATTTTTCATGGTAGATATAAGATTACAGGTTCTTTTTTCTTTTTTTATGTTTTTTTCCCAATCATACAAACTTAATAGGTACCCTGGTCCCCTCCCCCTCTCTTCCTCTCCCCAGTCTCCCTTGCACCCTCCCCCTCTTTTCCCCTTCCTTTCTTCCAGTGCCTCCCCTTTCTCCCTTCCCATTCCCTAGAGCATCCTTTAGTGTAAATGTCAAACTTCCCTCAGCGTACTCCACTCTAATGAAGTATAAGGTCTCAGTGGCATTGCCCAGAGATCTGTCTTGTGCTCCCCTGTAGTATGGGAACACTATTGTGACTGTTAATCCCTTGCCTCTAAGGATCCTAGTGCCTGTGATCCATGCTAGACTTTGGGGGGTCATTGATATGCCAGTCATTGCACAGGTCATGCAAAGTCCTATTATGATTACTTCGACCCAAACGTGTGTGGAGTATCTTGTGTATCGTTGCTCCTCCCCATCTTTAGGCTCTTACAATCTTACCACCTCCCTTCCACAAATTTCCCTGAGCTTTAGGATGGGAAGAGATTTGTCTGGTCTGATTCAAGGTGATTAATGTAGGGTCTCTTATGTTCTGAATTATGGTTGGTTGTTCTTCAACTTACAATTTTTATAAGAATTTTCAAAGGATTTTATAGGAAATAGAAGGGAGTCAATTGAGAAGGGAGATACGAAAGAGAATGAGGTGAGAGCAATTTGCATGCTTTACATGTATATATACATATACACGCATATATCAAACTTAAGTTTTTCTTTCTGCCTGATTTTTGCTCTTTTTTCACCATAAGTCTGAATAAGAACACTAAAAAGTATCTGTTTCACAGTGTCAAGATGATATGATCTTGAAACTTTCTCCACCAAGAACTTTATTCAGCTTTACTTCAGGTAAGCTATTAGGAAAAGGACAAAACTTGGTCAAAGTCTCCATCAAAGTATTACTTCAATTCCCCATAGTTCAGTTCTTAAAACAATCTCTGTTCCTCCTTTCTCTGGACCATGACAAGCTAGACTTTCATTGTCAGCATCTCTCTCAGTATTATGATCTTCAAAGCTCTCACTAGACTCATTCTTTAAGCTCTGTCTCCAAAATTCAATGGCTTTTCTAGTCTAAAGTTGCAAATTCTCCATTTCTCCCAAAAAAAGACAGTTCCAATCTTGGGAACTAAAGCTTGCTGGATGAGTGAAGGGAAATGCCTCTAATCAATGGAGTAGCCTAAAGAAAGGCAACTTGGTAAGCCACAGAAGCTCGAATCCCCACAAGAGTAGACAAACCTGAGGCAACCCTGGGTTCCATAGAAGCAGACAGGGGATTGATGGAAAGAAGGAAGGGAGAGATGATGGAAGGAAGCAAAGATAAGTACTCAATACGCTTGTAAAAGTAGAGAAATTTAAAAAAAGAGTAGACAAACCAGAGAGAACTGTGGGGTCCATAGAAGCAGACAAGCAGAAGGTGGGAGAGAGTGGGATGGATTGAGGAACGGAAGGGGAATGGGTGGGAGAGGGATGGAGGAGGTAGGGATAAGTACTCAATAATTTAGAAAACTAGAAAAATAAAATAATAAAAATGAAACACAAGTAATTTTAAAAAAGACCATTGCAAAAGCACATTAGCCACATGAAAGCAACAGCCATCCTTCTCAATACCAAGTTCTGTCAGTTTCACAGTAACACATCAGTTTCTGATACCAGATTCTCTTTGTCTCACTTTTTCATCTCAATATCTGTTAAAGTTCATCTTTTTTCTGCTGCTTTAAGACAAAATTCATGCAGCCATCTTTGGAGAGAAAGGGAGATTTGTGTGGCTTACATTTCTAGAGTAGATAGGATTCTCTAAACCTATAATGGCATGGCCATTGGCAGAAGCTAAAAGCAGCTCAGGTCACATCCATCATCATGGAGCCAGAACGAACAAGCAGCAAACTCAAGAACAGACTGCTAATGGAACCAGGGTAGGGCTACCCAACCTCAAGGCCCACATTTTGTAGTGTGTCTTCCACCAGCAAGTGTCTACATCCTAAAGGTGCCACAACCTTTTTACACATTAACATTAGTTGAAGTTGCAAACACACAAGCTTTTTGGGAGGAAACTATCATTCAACCATTATATAAGGGTACTGGAGGAGCTATATCAATGAAGAATCTTCAGATATGAATGCAAAAACCTCAAAGGATGTACACATGAATATACACAGAGATGTGAAACCAAAAGTTAGCCACCAACATTGACTTGCTAGGGTCCATCACACACAGCTTACTTGTGATCCTGTGGAAAATTATTTTTGCATCAATGTCAGTTTTCCACAATTTACAGAACTGTAAAATAATTCAAGGTAATGGTAGACCTATAAGAAGACTCAGTTATTAATGTACCTCTTTTGAAGGTATCACATTTTTTTCCTGACAGTTTTAACTCTGAAGTTAAGGTAAAAAGTTAACTTTCTACCTTAAAGTGCACACAGCAAAAAAAAAATGAGAAAGATCTAGAGTGTTTTAAGCAAAATAATACATAGTAGTCAGATTCTGATTGAGCAACAGAGCTTGTGATTTCCACTATTAGAGACAACAATTTGACCATAGTATGTCCTGCTTTCCTTACATGTTAAATGACATTTAGGCATATTGTGAAGCTGCTTCCTGGGGTTGCTAGACCAGGAACTCACTGTTAGGAAAGGTGGTGCTCATGTAGTACACATATACAGCATGATAGAGAAGCACCATCACCATGTTGGCATCTGCCTAAGGCGTTTGCCAGGCAGCATGGTCAGATCCCTTTGCCCTGATCCCAGCGCTTAGGGTACAAACCCCACACTTTGTCCAACAGAAGCTCTGAGGACAGGGAAAACAATATCAGACTCTACTTTGCATGTGACATGAAGGCGGATAGCAAGCCTCAGTCTTTGCACAGGAATCAGCAATAAACATGCATTTAGTACAAGAAAAACCCAGCTACCTCTGTCACCTGAAAAGAAGAAAATATTATTTTGTAAATCATGGAAATTTTAAAAAATGCAGAAGGAAAGAAGGCAGGAAGAGAAAGGAAAAGAAACCATAAACATAACACAAAGAAGCCAGTTGTGCTGAGTATCATCATAGTGTGTGAAAAGGCTACTTTGCCTTTGTTTATCAGAAGTTCCAGTGCTTATGTTTAGTTCTTATTCTGAGCATTGGCTACTATGTCAGACTTTAAAATATATTTTATTAATTTTATTTTAGCAATAATACAAAAGAGCATAGCTGTAGATGTTATGTGGATAGAGCTTCTCAATGTTCCTGCAGCTCTCCTAATACTAGGGAAAAGAAACCTTTCTTTCTCCAAGAGCAGAGCTCTTTCTGCATTTACTAGCCATAAACAAAAATACCAGTAACTAAACAGAGTGTTTGCATTCCTTTTACATATCGTTTCAATTCTGTTATGTTCATTTGAACAAATAATTCATTACTGCTCCTTTTATAATTGGATCCATTAGACAAAGACTTTTTAAAATGCAGGTAGGGTATTTAAGTGCCTTACTGGAAAAGAGTCTAAGGCAAAATACAATTAGAGAACTCAATAGTAGAGATCTCAATCTGAAGGAGTGTGAGTTTGTTTAAATATCTGTAAACCAATCCTTCCTCTTTTCAGTAAAAATCCCATCAGTTTTCTAATTAAACAAAATTTTCTCTCATCAACGCTTTTGCTTTCTAAAATCAACCACCATTAAAAAATGCGAACTGGGAAATTCCAAAAATAAACAGTTTATAAATTTTAAGCAAAACACCATTAGGAGTAGCTTGATGTAATTGTACACTGCCCCCTTCCTGGTGAGTGTGCATTGGCCCTTTGTCCAGCAAATCCACTCTGCCTTTGCCACCAGTTCCTTAGGCACTGACCAAGCCTCTGAATTATTAGGTCCATTGTGGGAAGACCACAGGGCTGTGCTCCAGTAATCTTGTTTTAACTAAAAACCCTAAAAAGCCAAAGTAGCAATGTTGAGGTTTTACATGTTCCAAAGAGAAGCTGTAAAGTACTGCTGCTCAGCAAAAAGGTAAATGTTCCTTAATAAGGAAAGGAAGGAAAATGCGCTGAATCAGGTAAGTAATACAGTAAGTGAGTGTGCTGATGTAAGGTCAGTAATACAGTAAGCACAGGAGGAAGAGAAACAACATATGTGGGTTATAGTGTCATTCAGTGTTTTAGACAATCTCTAAAGTTAAGGAGTAAAAGAATTTACTGTACTAATAATAATTATTTTTGTAACTACTGGATCCTTTTTAAGGAAAAATATCAAGATTGCTCCAGAGATAAAGTTTCTTGCACTAAGCTTGTTGACTGAGTTCCATTTCTGGGACCCCTATGGTGTAACCATCTGTCTCCCACATGCATTCTCTCTCTCTCTCTCTCTCTCTCTCTCTCTCTCTCTCTCTCTCTCTTTCTCTCTCTCTCTCTCTATTCACACCCACACCCATCCACACCCCACACATTCACACACATATACACACACACGCTCTCTCTCTCTCTCAAACATGGATTATGATTACATTTTGAAAAATGAAAGATAAACATTGACTGTTTAATTGAAAATGAATAAATACTCATAAATGCATTGTTTTTGTAAATACAGACAGACAAAAATTCAGAAAAGCTAAATTGCACACTGTCATTGAACTTTGTCAGTAAATATTTACAGAGGATAGAGCTGTTGATAATGAGTCAAATTTGACCCTTTTAACTTCTAATTACTGCAGAAGAGACTTAGAACCTCTGCTCAACCTCAGATCAATAATTTCAAAGGCAGCTTTGACACTTTCTTCAATAATTTTTGCCATTAATAATAAGTGATAAAATATGATGGTTTTCAAATGCAAGGTGCTGAATTAAGTCATAGATGTACTAATTATTCTTAACCACAGCAGCAATTTCATGAGGTGAATGTTATTTTTACCAGTCGAATAGCTGTTATTAGCCACCCTGATAAAAGTACGGAAGTTAAAGACCTGAAAGATTAAAACTTGCCTGGAGTCAGAGAGCTTGGGGGCCCTCAGTGAGCGTTATCTTATCCCTCTTTGCTCTGCAGTGGCTTCAGAACACAGCAGTTTGAATCCTAAAATTCTGGGGCACAGATACTCCACACTTAGAAATGCTGAACAATGGGAAATTGACAGATTGGGACTAAAACAAATCCATCTTGTTACATAACCACAGGAAGCTCTCTAGGTACTGAGAGTATCAAACGCAGGATTGCACAAATGGCTGTGTGGGACACAGAAGAGAAAAAATGACGTGAATATGAGAGGAGAACATGTAGGGAAGGAGGCCTGACTGTAGAGGAGAGAAAGATTACTAAAGACTCAGAGAGTTAGTCAGCAGGATGTACTTACTACACGTGCATGAGAATTGTCAAAGAGTAAGATTCATCAGTAGGGAAAAATGAAAGCAAATATTTCTCAAGCTTTGAAGCAATATTTTCCCAACACTTCCCATTTCTATTTGTGCTTCCAATGTGCACAGCACCTTAGCCTTGTGTGTGTGTGTGTGTGTGTGTGTGTGTGTGTGTGCGCGCGCGCACATGTGTGTGGTTCCTTTTATCGGTGCATTACTGGAAGGTTCTAATGAGATCTGGGGAGGTTCCCATTGGATCTATGGCCGATTTTTGTATTATCCAGATAATCTTTTCAGGTGGTCTCAGCTGATCTTAGTTAATGTCAGGTGTGTCAAGTTGACATCCAGGATTAACTATTACTCTTTGTGTGTGTGTGTGTGTGTGTGTGTGTGTGTGTGTGTGTGTGTTGTGTATATGGATCAGAGGGCACTGTATGTCCCTATGGAGGCCCAAGGATGACTTCCGGAGTCATCCTGGATTGCTTCTACCTCTTTCTTGCTTCTCTCTGGAGTTTCCACTCACTACAGCTGGAAGTGCCAGCTGCCACAGTTTTTACCTGGTGTTTTTTTGTTGTTGTTGTTGTTTTGGGTTTTTTAATTTTTTTATTTTTTTCTGCTCATACAAACATAATAGGAACCCCTGTCCCCTCCCTCCCTTCACCCCTCCCTGGACCTCTCTGTTCTCTCCCCGCTTTGTCCCTTCCTTTCCCCCCTCCCTCCCTTTCTCCCAGTGCCCCCTCTCCCCATTTCTGAAGCATCCTTTAATGTGTATATCAAACTTTCCTCTGGGTCCTCCTCTCTGATGAGGTGTAAGGACTCAGTGGGATTTCCTAGAACTCTTTCTTGTGTTCCCCTTAAGTATAGGAACACTATTGTGGCTGTTAATACTTAGCTTCTAAGGATCCTAGTGCCTTTAGTCCATGCTAGAATATGCAGAGTCCTATTATAATTGCTTTGGCCCTAACTTGTGTGGAGTATCTTGCATATTGTGACTCCTCCCATCCTTGTACTCTTACAATCTTACCTGCCCCCTCTTCCGCAAATTTCCCTGAGCTTCAGGATGGGGAGAGATTAGGCAGGCCTGATTCCAGGTGGTTGCTATAGAGTCTCTGATGTTCTGAATTATGATTTGTTGATGATATTTTTTCAGTTTTGCTGTTCCTGTAATGCCCTTGGTTCCATCCTGATGGGTATTGGATGTCACCCTGCCAGAGATTAAAAAGCTGTTAAACTAGAGACTTGTTATAAGAGTATATTCAAAGGTAAATGGAATAGAAGTAGGAGACCGCGGTGAGAGAGGGGTCAATCACCCATCTGCAAAATGGTTACTTTCTATCTGGCAGCCTATATGCCATTCCCTTCTAGTAAGATCGTACCACATCAGTTGGAAATGATCAGGAAGGAAAGTCTTTGAACTTAATCAGATGTCTCATTACTTACTTGCAGTCCTTGGGTGGCCTATTTTCTCTGCTGTAACTTGGTCCCCTTTGTTTCTGGTGGGGCCCTCCTTTCCCATCCCTCCTGTTTATAATCTTTACAATTACTGTAGGTATTACAGAGATTTGTCCTTGAGTGTCTCTAAGTGAGTTTGGTACTAGGATTCACCTATTAGGGAGTACATACGATGCTTAATTTTCCGTGTCTGGGATACTTCACTCAATATAATTGTTTCTAATTATATCCATTTCCTGGCAAATTGCATTAAATCATCATTTTTGATGGCTGAGTAGTATTCCATTGTATAAATGTACTACATTTTCCTTATCCACTCATCAACTGTTGGACATTTGGCCTGATTCCATGACTTTGCTATTGTAAACAGTGCTGCTATGAACATGGTCGTGCTTGTGCTATTGAGGTGAACCTCTGCTGTATGGGGGGTTATTCCTAAAAGTGGTATAGCAGGGTCATATGGCATTTCAATCTTTAATTTCTTTAAGAATTGCCAGACGGCTCGCCAGAGTGGTTGTATGAGCCTGCACTCCCACCAGCAATGTAAGAGAGTTCCCCTTTCTCCACATCCTCTCCAGCATTTGGTGTTTGTATTGTGAGTTTTTGCCATCCTGACAGGGGTGAGATGATATCTCAGGAGGTTTTGGTTTGTATTTCCCTGATGGCTAAGGATGTGGAGCATTTTTTAAGATATTTGTTAGACATTTTAATTTCATCCCTGGTAAAGTTTCTTTTAAGTTCCAAGGCCCATTTTTTAATTGGCCCATTTGTTTCCTTGGTGTTTAGTTTTCTAAGTTCATTGTGCACTCTGGATAATAGAGCTCTATCAGATATGTGGTTAGTGAAGATTTTCTCCCATTCTGTTGGTTACCTGTGTGCTGGAGTTACAATCTCTTTATCTGAACAGAAGTTCTTTAATTTCACAAGATCCCAACTGTTGAGTGTTGGTTGTAGTAACTGTGCTATTGGATGTCTGTTCAGGAATTATTGGCTTAGCCAAATCAGCTCGAGGGAGTTTCCTACCCTTTCAACTATGGTTTTAATAGTCTCTGGCCTTATATCGAGGTCCTTGATCCATTAGGAATTAATTCTTGTACATGGTGACAAGTACGGTCCAGTTTTAATCTTCTGTATGTGGACATCCAGTTTTGCCAGCACCATTTGTTGAAGATGCTGTTCTTTTTCTATTGGATTTTTTGGGCCCCTTTGTCAAAGATCAAATAGCTGTAGTTGTGTGGGCTTATATCTGGGTCTTCAATCCTTATCCATTGATCTGTGTGTCTATTTTGGAGCCAATACCAGGCTGTTTTTACAATTATGGATTTGTAGTATAGACTAAGATTTGGTATGGTGATACCTCCAGTCGTGTTTTTGTTACTCAGGATTGTCTTTGCTATCCTGGGTCTTTTGTGCCTCCATATGAATTTTTGAATTGTTTGGTCAACTTCTTTAAAGAATTGCTTTGGGATTTTAATTGGTATAGTATTGAATTTGTGTTTTGCCTTTGGTAGGATGGTCATTTTTACGATGTTGATTCTGCCAATTCAAGAACATGGGAGGTCTTTCCACCTTCTGATGTCTTCTGCAATTTCTTTCTTTAGGGTTTTAACGTTTTCATTATAGAGGTCTCTTACTTCCTTGGTTAGGTTTATACCAAGGTATTTCAATTTTTTAGGGGCTATAGTAAATGGGAATGTTTCTCTCAGGGCTTTTTTGCTTCTTTCATTCTGGGCATATAGGAAGGCCTCTGATTTTTGTACATTTATTTTGTATCTTGCTACACTGATGAACTTCTGTATTAGTTCCAGGAGTTTCCTGGTGGAGTTTTTGGGATCACTCAGGTATCTGCAAATAGAGATAACTTGACTTCTTCCTTGCTGATTTGAATCCCTTTTATGTCCTTTTCTTGTACTTCAAGTACAATATTGAAAAGAAGTGGTGACAGTGAACAGCCTTGACTAGTTCCTGATCAAAGTGGGAATGCTTCAAGTTTTTCCCCATTGAGTATAATCCTTGCTGTTGGCTTGTTGTATACAGTTTTTATTATATTGATAAAGGTTCCTTCCATTCCAACTGTCTCTAGGGTTTTGATCATAAAGCGCTGTTGGATCTTGTCAAAAGCTTTTTCTGCATCTATCGAGAGTATCATGTGGTCTTGAACATTGGACTGGATTATATGGTGAATTACACTTATTGATTTGCATATGTTGAACCATCCTTGTGTGACTGGGATAAAGCCTACTTGATCCCTGTGGATGATCTTTTTGATATGATTTGAATACAATTTGTTAAGACTTTATTGAGAATCTTTGCGTCTGTGTTCATCAGAGCGATTGGCCTATAGTTTTCTTTTTTAAGTGTATATTTATTAGGTTTTGTGATTAAGATGATATTAGCTTCATAGAAGTAATTTGGTATTTGCTATTTGATGGAACAGTTTAAGGAGTATTGGTGTTATTAGCTCGTTAAATGTCTGGTAGAAATCTGTGCTGAATCCATCTGGTCCAGGACATTTTTTGGTGGGAAAATTTGAGATCACTTCCTCAATTTCCTCATATGTTATAGGACTATTTAAATAATTCACAACTTCCTAATTTAATTTAGATAAGTTGTTTTAGGAATTCATCCACCTCTTTTGTGTTGTCAAATTTCACAGAGTATAAGTTTTTGAAATATGATGTTTTAAGTCTCTGGATTTCTTGGGTATCAGTAGTGATAACTCCATGTTCATTTCTAATTTTGTTAATTTGGGTTTTTTCTCTCCTGCTTTTGGTTAATTTAGCTAGGGGTGTATCAATCTTATTGATTTTTTTCAAAAAACCAGTTTTTTGACTGGTTGATTTTCTGTATCATTTTCCTAATCTCAATTTCAGATATTTTTCCCCTTATTTTGCTAATCTCCTCCCTTCTACTCCTTTTGGGATCAGATTGCTCTAGTGTCTCTAAAGCTTTAAGCTACATTGTTAATTTATTTATTTCTGATGTTTCCATCTTTTGATATAGGCATTAAGAGCTATGGACTTACCTCTTAGGACAGCTTTCATTGTGTCCCAGAGATTTTGGTAAGTTGTATTTTCATTAACGTTCACTTTCAGGAAATCTTGAATTTCCTTTGTAATTTCTTCCTGAATCCAACTCTCATTCAGCATCATAGTGTTAAGTTTCTAGGAGTTAGTGTGTTTTCTGTTGCTTGTTGTGTTGTGGATATCAAGCTTTAGGCTGTGGTGGTCTGATAAGGTACAGGCTAGAATTTCAACTTTCCTGTATATGTGGAGATTCGTTTTGTGTCCCAATATGTGATCTATTTTGGAGAAAGTTCCATGTGCTGCTGAGAAAAATGTGTATTCTTTTGTGCATGGATGAAAAGTTTGATAGAGATCTGTAATGTCCCTTTCACTAAGGGTTTGATTAAGCTCCAAAGTGTCTCTGTTAAGTTTCTTACCTGTTGATCTATCCCATGTTGAGAGGGCAGTGTTGAAATCCGCAAGAATTATCGTTTTGGGATTGATGTCTTGCTTTAGATGTTGTAGGGTTTGCTTAATGAATGTGGGGGGACCCGTATTGGGTGCATATATGTTCAGTATTGTGAAGTCTTCCTGGTGAATTGTACCTGTGACTAAAATGTAGAATCTGTCTGTGTCTCTTATGATTTTTTTTTTTTTGCTTTGAAGTCCACTTTGTCTGATAGCATAATGGCTACCCCTGCCTGTTTTCTGGTTCCATTAGCTTGTAGAATTTTGGAACAGCCTTTTATTTTTAGGATGTGCCTATCTTTTGTGGTGAGATGGGTTTCCTGCCGGCAGCAGATTGATGGATTGTGATTTTTAGTCCAAGTTTGTAATCTGTGTCTCTTGATTGGTGAGTTAAGTCCATTAACATTTAATATTATAAGGGAGAAACTCTTTTTAATTCTCGACATTTATTATGTTTAGTGGCTTTTGTAAGTATATTGTTACACCTTTAAGTTTTGGTAGTATTATACTTCCCTTCTCTTCTCCTGGATATGCCTGTTTTTTTCTTCAAGCTTGAGTATCATTTCTAGCATTTTTTGAAGGCCTGGTTTGGTGAACATGTATCCCTTCAATTTGTCTTTGTGCTGGAAGATTTTTCTTCCTCCATCAATCATGATGGATAGTTTTGCGGGGTATATCAGCCTGGGTTGACATTTTTGCTCATTCAATACTTGAAGTATGTCTCTCCAAGTTCTTCTTGTTTTTATTGTTTCGACTGAGAAGTCATTTGTTATTTTAATAGGTTTACCTTTAAAAGTGACTTGTTTTTTTTCCCTTGATGCTCTCAGCACCATTTCTTTATCTTGAACATGGAGTGTTTTAACTATTATTTGCCGTGGCGAGTTTCTATTTTGGTCATATCTCTTTGGGGTGCGGAATGCCTCTTGTAAATGAATGGGCCTCTCTTTTTTTAGAAGAGGAAAGTTTTCCTTGATGATTGTTTGAAAAATTTCCTCAGGTGTGGTATTTTGAGATTTTTGCTCTGGTATTCCATGAATACACATGGTAGGCTTCTTCAGGGTGTCCCATAGCCCTTGAATATTTCTCTCGAGTATCTTTTTGGCTTTAACGACCTCTTCCATTGAGCTGGTTAATACTCCCACTTTGTCTTCGAGGTCTGAAATTCTGTTTTCTGCTCCATTAGTTCTGCTGATAAGACTCTCTGTGGAGTTCTGGGTTGAAGATAACTTGTCTTTTAGTTCAGTTTTAAACTCTGCTTGAGTTTGTTTTAACTGCTCTATGCTTGTTTTTGTTTCTTACACTGTTTTTTTCAATTCCTCCATCTGTCTGTTGTGTTCCTCCTCAAAGCGATTGATGCGGTTATTTAATTCTTCCCGGATTTCTTCTTTCATAGTATTGAAAATTCTACAAGCTAATGGAACCAGAAAACAGGCAGGGTAGCCATTATGCTATCGGACCAAGTGGACTTCAAAGCAAAAAAAAAATCATAAGAGACACAGACAGATTCTACATTTTAGTCACAGGTACAATTCACCAGCTAGCTGAAAGTCGTTACCCTGGGTCTGGCTTTCTTGGCCATTTTCCGTGGGTTTGTTCTGGTTGGAGTCTATCATTATGGGATTAATTCCTTCAGTGGGAGATTTGTTTACTTGGGTGTTGTTTCTCTTTGACTTGGGCATTGTCTTTTTAACTCTTGAGACCTTCTTTCAATTTCTGTGCGTTTTTCACTGAACTGAATTATTTGGCCTCGAGTTTTGCGGTTGGGCAGGGGCAAAGCTTACCTAGGTCGCGGTGAGTCCTGCTAGACTGCAAGAGTATGGGTGGCGGGTTTGGGAAAGGGGTACTTGGTGCTTTTACATGGGATCTGGGATCAGAACTCAGGACCTTCTTCTTGCGAGGTAGGGTTTTAATCTCTGAGCCATCTCTCCAGCCCTTAAATTTTGACTCATTTTTCTCTTCTTTGTTTCACTAACGTTCTTCCCTCCAACACAGAATGAATTGTTCATTATTTTGTTCTGTGAGGGCTGAGTTCATAATTTACTTAATTTTAACATGAAGCTGATTAGGAATTTCTAAAATAAAATGCAACAAGCATAATGTTATTTGTGAAGTTTCAAGTAATTATAAGTTGGTGAGAATCAGAGTATATCACAAAGTGAGGGGAAATCATTCTATGCTTCAAGTCCTGGATTATGCCTAGACCATAGTTAACATGTAACTAACTAGTTTCCTCCCACAGTTGACTAGATGATCTGAAAGGTCCAAGACAAGTGAAAATATCACTTTCAAGGTGTTAAAATTAAAATATTTCCACTTTTCTATGGTCTGTATCTCTTCACATATTCTATATTCACCAGTTAATATCATATGTCCCTAGTATCAGAATGTAAGAGCTACCATAGCCATCACAGGGCCCAAGATTGTAATACTTGGCACATAGTAGCTCAGCATGCCATCTGGGTTACCTCCCACTAGTTATGGGACATGCAACAATTAGAGTAAGTAATGTTTGGTGTCCCACCCAAATGTAGGACATGCAGTTAGGCATCTGCTCTGCCCTTGGTGCTCCTTCCAAAACTCTAGTGGATGACTGACCAACAGAAAATTATAGTCTCTGTAATGGAAACTGTTTGATACCTAGGTTGTAAGTGAGCAAGAGCCTCATGGGGACAGTTCTCTGCACCTCATACCCTACTGTCATTGTAAACTAAGGACAGCTAAGTCAGCTGCCCTGCCTTCCCCATGTCCTTCCTTCTTCCTACTTCCTTACCTCTTCGTAGGGTTGGAGATGAAGAAATGAAGAAGGTCAGGTATTGGTCATAAGGGATGTGAGTCCAGGAGCACGGCTGAGAAACTGCACAGAGCAGACAATGAAGGGACCTAGAGGCCAAGGCTCCAAGCCCTGCACATGCTTGTTGTTCTATCAGAGTCTCATGTAGGGATCTGAGGAGATGGATCAGGGGTTAAAGCTTTTGCCTTGTGAGCAAGATCCGGTGCAAAATACCATGTGAAATGCTAGCCTTGGAAGGCGGAGCTTAGGAATCACCAGAGAAAGCTGGCTAGCTGATTAGCCTTAATGAAATACTCTGAGTTTAATTAGAGACCCAGGCTCATAGCTGTAAAGTGGAAGAGTGATTCAGGATGATTCCCAATATCACCTTTGGGCCTCCACAGGCACACAGACTCAGGTACCCTTGCATACATGCACTCTTATGAACACCCATCCACATGCAAAAACACACATGGAATGCACCCATACACACATGAAAGAGCAAAAAGTAAAAAAGAATTCTCATTTACGACATCAAAACAAGAAGCCAATCGTGAGTCTTCTCCTAGAGAGTCTCTCTAAGCTCAGCCCTCTGTGGGTAGAACTTACACAAGTTTGCAGTGATGAACAATGTGTCTCAATGTGTAATGTTGAAGTATTCTAAGTAACATCTGTAATTTTCAATTCCTAAATCTTTGTTTAACTTACCCCTAAATTTTTTATATTTGGAGTCTATTTTAAAATAAACTACCTTTTCCTTTTCTTTCAATTATTGACAGTTTTACATATTGTACAATGTTTTTATCATTTCTCTTCATTCTTCGTAACAAGAGTGTTGTGTGCATTAACATGAGCCAGGCACTCACTTCTGCACAGGTGATATGTCAGTGGCAACACCATTGAAGCATGTATGAACCATCCATATTCACTCACCACAAGTTGGGGCCACATGAGCTCTCCTCCCACCCATGATGTGATGTAAGGTCAGTGGTCCAGTCCTATGGAGGTATTGTGTAGTTTATATGGCTGTATTGAGCTCATGGGTGTAGGTACCTTATTCATGCCTAAGAAAGACTGATTAGTGGAACCCCTCCATACTCTGACTCTTAGTGGATTTCAGTGCTTTCTATAATGTTCACTGAATCTTAGGAGGGTGTGTTTGAAGATTGGGATGTCCTGTTTAAGGTCTAGTATGCTTTTACTTTGAAACTTTGATCACTTGTGGATGTATGTATTAATCACAATGCATTAAAAAGATCCTCTTAGATGAAATCTAAGAGCTTCACTAATTTGTGGATTTAAATAAAAGCATTGAGAAGATAATGCTCACAAGAGTCCCCATCCCTGGGATGGACTTTTACTACATGGCAAAACTTTGCAAAAGATATTTAATAAAGAACCACATGAGATTCATTGATACATAAGTTCAGGAAAATATCCATTTACAAACTAGTGATGGGAATTAATGTGAGGAAGAAACACAGATACTGATATTGTTGCAGACACTTTTCTGAAGACAGAAGAGAAAGAATATCAAGAACCACAATGTGTGAAAGTCTCAGAGGATGTGTGTTTACTGACCTATATCATGTCAATTGCTGGGAGACCAGAGCATTATTTAGGATGTTACTTTTTCCAGAGCACTGGATAGTGTTTGTTGCACTAATGGGATTAATGTAGCTAAGACAGTTAATTGAATCAATCCATCCCCCAGAGCAGCTTCTCTTCACCCTCATTTTCCACTGAATTAAGGAGAAGCCACATTTTATTTTTCCTGTGCTAGGGATCTATATTTAGCATTATTCCTTGGTGATATAGCAGAATTGAAATGACAGAATAAAAGTTAAGGAAAAAATTCATTATCGATTTTGGCAAACATACAAAATTGTTTAGGAAAATCTTAAAATGCAATTTATTTCTAAAATTACAGAAGAGTGCCACCTTTTCTCAGTAGCTATTTAACCTTATTCTGGAAGATGGGTTGTTGGAAAATAAATCTCTATGCAGATTTAATAGAATTTTGTGAAGTCGTGTGACCGGGTATGTCAATTATGTATGGGTGTCAACTTGACAATTGAAGGCTGATTCTTTGGACACATCTGTGAAAAATTAATAGTTAATACAAGTCCTGAGCAAGCTTGTGGGTGATTTTCTGGTTGTGTGGGAAGACACAGTGTATGTATGATGTGTGGGACCATTCCCGGGCAGATGGATTAAATGAAGAGAGTTGATTCAGTGCTGGCCTTTATTTTGGCACTCAGACATGTTTGCAGGCAAGAAAGTAGGTCCCACCTTATTTCTTTTGATGAGTATTTTGCGGAGAATTCCTTCACTTCCTGGTGTTGGTAGGGATCTTTCTGCAATGCTGATGAAATGATAAACTGAGACCCACAAGAAAGAAATAAACCCTTCATTCCCTTTCAATGTCTGAGTCCTGTGTTTGTTCAGCAACTAGTAGATGAAATTAACCCCTGGGAACCTGAAAGTAGTACTATACTGCTTCAATACTTACACGTGACAGTGGTATTCCTGGATTCCGTCTTAAAGCAATTCCTACAGAGCAGTGAGTAGAGCCAGCAGTATTAACTGATGTGTTAGCCAATTAATACAATTTAGGAAAGAGTACTGTCTCAAATAATTTTCTAGTTTTCACGACAGATTTTCTGCCGTCTAGGTGACTTGGCATGGGGGTTTCTTGGATATGGACTGAGGATTACTTTTGCCATGGCTGGCGATGGAATGTTGGACCATGAAGCTTTGCATCGGTTTGCTCAGGCTTCTGTATCAAAGCATCACACACCCTATGGATTAACCAAAGAACTTAGCTTCTCTCAATTCTGGAAACTACAAACTAGATATGAAGATGTGAAAGAGTTTAGCTTCTTCTTAACAAAACTTCCTCTAGGCTTTAGGTTGTCATATCCGTTTCTCTGTGTGAATGAATATCTAGGTCTTCCTTGTCTGTTTCCTACTCTCCTTTTTTTCATAAAGACATTAGTAATGGGCCAGGAGAGAGCTCAGTGGGTTAGGCACCTGCTCCCAAACCAGGCAATATAAGTTCAATCCTCAGAAGACCACATAGCAAAAGAAGAGAACTAATTTCCTCTAACCTCCATCCATGCTATGGCATGCACATATAATCTCTCTCTCTCCCTCTCACTCTCTGTCTCTTTCCTCTTTCTCTTCTCTCAAATAAATAATTATTTTTAAAAATCAGTCATATTTGATTAGACCCATAATAATTATTTTACAGTATTTATTCTCTGATAGATCTAATACCCAAATATTATCACATTCTGAAATATTAAAAATCGGTCTTACAACATGAAAATTTTAGGGAGAACAAATTCCATTCTGAGTGGCTTCAAGCTTGTATTTCCTCCTTCAAGATGACAGGTCAAAATGGTGGAACCGTCAAAATAAGACTTAAGACTGTTTAATCTCTGAAAGATTAATATTATGTTGAACAAATGACCATTGTATCTTCTTTAAGTTTCTTGACTTATGACATTTTTTACTATGTTGAAAATGGCTGTGGCCAACATAAGGAAAAGTTGTTAAACTGTGGAGGTTTACACATAAGAAAAGCCCGAAGGCTTCATCGAGTGAGCAGGACAGACCCCAGCACTCAGCACTGTTAGTAAGGGCTTTATCCACTCCTGTTTTCCTTGCACATAAAAAGAATAGGGTGTGACACATGGGATTCCCATACCTAAATTATAAAATGAGGTGAAAATGAAAGATCTCCCTAAAGGGCAGGGAGGGACCAAAGCAGAAGGAATGGACATAATCCTCTCCAAAAACTACCATATACCCATTAAGAATTTTTTTTTATTTAATTTGCCTTGAGTTGCATCAGTATACAAAAACTGAAGTACTCACATTAGCTAAGGAAAGGAACCAGTCTAAATGTCCATCAAAGGTGAGTGGATAAAAAATATGTGGCAAAAAAACACAATGGAGTTTTATTCAGCCACAGGACTTTATGAAAGTGCATGAACAGAGATCGTATTAAGCAAATTAAGTCAGATGCAAAACAAGTTCTAGATTTTTTATGTATTTATCACATCATATATATACATATGATATGAATATAAAAGAGAAACTGTTGAAGATGCTAAGGGCTGGGGAAGGCTAAGTGTACATAGAAAAGTGTAGATATAGAGAGAAACATTGTCAAACTGCATTATATAGTTGTAAGGAAATGTCCTTATGAAATCCATAATTTTGTGCAATGAGTATATGCCAATAAAATAAAAGATAATTAAACTATCCTTTTGAAAATACCTCCAAGAAGTTTCTAAACTTCCAAGTCCATAGTTTTTTTTTTCAATTTAAATTGCATGTGGGACCACAGGTTTATGAAGCACTCAGAATTACTATTTTATGAATACAAAAATATAGTATACACACAAACATGTAAATTTGAAAACTTCAAACATACTAAAAAGAGTGATAAGTTAGCTTTAGTAAAGAGGGATATGGAAACTGGAGAAAATTTTAAAGTGACATCAATTTCAACAGTTGTGACCCTTTGAAATTGACTAAGTTTGCAAATTTTCATGAATATATATTGCTGCATGTCTTTGATGCAGAAGTTGAAAGAAAATGGGATTTGACTTCATTTATCTTGCTTTCTTTTCCCTTTAATCCAGACAAAATGCTCACAGAACCTTTAGTGCCAACCTGTGAAAGATGTGTTACCCAAGTGCTGCCAGGGAGTGGCAGAGACATGAGAGTCCTGAAAACTGGCTTGGTGCCTGTGCCCTTTCACAGTCATTCACGTAAGCATGATGTTCAAAAGAAAAAACATAGTCCTGAATTTAGAAAAGAGGAAAAGGAAGAAGGGGTAGGGAAGAAAAAATAGGGGAAGAAGGAAGGAAGGAAGGAGAGAAGGAGGGAGGGAGGAAGGGAGGGAGGGAGGGAGGGAGGGAGGGAGGGAGGGAGGGAGGGAGGGAGGGGGAAGAAAAGTTTTTAAAGGGACAGAGAAGCAAGTCTTCCTAATCAATTCACATTTGCAAGTTCAAGTGTGTAATCCAAACTAGATGAATTACTACATTGCTTCGGAAACTCAGCACAAGTTGCCCTCATCCTCTGCAGGGATTTTTAGATAGCAGAATTTTTATATAGTGGACACTGAGAAGGGAAAGTCAAGCCCTCGTGCCTTCATTGTCCCAGTTGCTTCCTACATGGAAGCTTCCTACACCCCCCAGGCCTACCTGGAAGAACCCTGAGCACCTCCATAGCCCTCCCAGACACATGTCCTCCAGGAAGCTCATCTTCCTTCACATACAAACCATATCAAACTTTCGGAAATCAGTTTCATCTATATTCTTCCTTCTGCATCTGTAACGGGAACCTCTTCTCTTCTGCCTGCTGTGGCTCTTGCCCTGTGGTGTAGCAGGCCTCACACGGGACAGGCATTACCAACTCATTCACTTGTTCTCCAAAGACACATGACCTTGGGATAGACTTCTCACATCTTCAATCCCTTCCAGTTTCTAGAACAATTCTGTGCTTTTTGTGCAGTGCTTCCATGGCTCAGTATTTTTCTACAACCAAACAAAAGATAATTTGTTGGAATTGGCAATTTCATAGTAAACAAGGAGAAGCAATTAGAAATAGTAGGAAGGTGAGCCTGATGCTCTGAGTGAGACCTAGGAGCTATTAACAGACCTTAGACTTTTGGCCCACTTTGACAGAAATCTGTGGCTTGCTTCTACCTTCCCTTTTTGAAAAAAAAAAAAAAAACTTTATTTATTCATTCAGTGTGTGTGTGTGTGTGTATGTGTGTGAATGTGTGTGTGTGTGTGTGTGAGAGAGAGAGAGAGAGTGCACCATGTGTCTCTATAAAGGGCCAAGAGTGACTTCAGGATCATCCTGGATTGCTTCTACTTCCCTCTTGCTTCTCTCTGGGATTTCCCAGGCCCTGCCCACCCGGGGCCATTTTTCCATGGGATCTGGGATCCAAACTCAGGACCTTCATGCTTGTGAGTCAGAGTCTCAACCCCTGAGCCATCTCCCCAGCCCCTATCTTTGTTTTTTAAACATTCCTTCAAACTAACACAGAATAGTACCAATTTCATAAGGTCCTTTGGCTTCTTTGAAAGTCCCTTTGAAGGTTATGCAATGGAGAACCACAATTTTCATTAGGAACTCATGCTTTTTAAAAGAAAGGGCAAGTAAGCAGGACAGAACAGAAAGATGAGCCCTCAGGAGTGGACATGAACCACAGATACACATCGAACTGAAAGGCCTGGGGATTTCTCCTTCTGTCGTGATTGGACACCAAATACAACCTGCCTGGGGATGATGTATTTGGGAGTAAGTTGATAACATGCACCAAACCCTGTTAAAACTTCCAGCTGAGGGGTGGCCTGGATAGCACATATACATTCTCCATACCTTTTTCTAGAATCCTCTGTTTTCAAGAAAAGGATATTGAAAAACAGAGCTAAACACTCATATTGCCATCAACATCCTGCCTCCAGCTAGCTTTCAATGACAGAGCCCAAGATTCCCGGGAGAAGCTTCTGGAAGATCCCTTCCCTGTCACTGACCTGTTGTGGTCTCACAGCAGTGGTTGTTCTAGTTTCCCAGCTGTGCCCAGTCCTGGCACCACAGCACATGGGCACATTGGAACTCCCCAGCTCCAGTTGCCAGACTTTCTTGAGATGTCAGTGCTGAGAGAAGTGGAACTGGGTAATTAGCCAATGGCTGGAAGATTCCTTCCATCCTCTGAGGTTGTCAGCAGTCTTTACGTCTTAGGATTTGCATGGCTGTTGTTGGAACTACAGCAGTTATGACAAGATGTAGATGATGAAATATTTTAGGATTGTAAATCACTTTGAAGAATGAGATCCATCTTAACTTCTAATGAGTTGTTCTCTAAGATCAAGGAACCTGTTTCCTAAAAACTGTGCTTAGATACTGTCAGATACTAAAGAGGACATGAGACAATTTTATAACATCAATACTTTGAAATATCACAGTAGTGACAGGCCCTGGTGGGCAGAGCCTAGAAAATCTCAGAGCAAAGCAAAAAGGAGGCAGAAGCAATCTAGAATGACTCCTGAAGTCATCCTTGATCCTCCACAAAGATACACAGCACCCTCTGAAACACCCCCCCACACCCCCCCATACACAGCATGACAGGCATGCAAAAATAAACAAACAAACAAACAAACAAATAAATAAATAAATAAGATTCTGTTTCACAGAAGACTGAGTAGGAATTTCTAAATTAGATGTTTCATTAAACCTGGAACATCCTGATCCAGGGCTCTTCTTCACCTTCTTTTATCATATCAGGCATTTTTTCCTTCTGCCTCAGTTATAGGCTCATTTGAAAATCTGAAGAATTACTTTAGAGAGATGTAGTGTAGGAGGATGTTTATTTCCATTAGTCAAGTATTTGGGTCTTTCTTTTCTAAATACCTATAAAATATTACTTTGAGAATTCCTAATGGAGTCTTCAGCCTGGGATCCTATGTAGTGAGAGGAAGTGACATTAGAGGAAGTGACATCATCTCTGCAGTGGTCAGCGGAACACAGCAGCAAGAAGTTCCCAATGGCTGGAAATCATCGATATCTCGTTGCCCTAGTCTTTCCTTAGAAGAGAACCTGGAAATATGTTATGGGTAACATAATCACCTGGGTCTTTCTCTATTTGTTGAATTTTTGTTGGTTTGAACTGTATATTTCTTGCCTATCAATTTAATATTTAAATTTTATATCTTCTTAAGAGCAGATTTTGAAAGGCCTACTGAAAAGCCTTATATCTGAATGGATAGTTTTCCAACAGTTTCTAGAAGCACACAATTATTCATATTCTATAATTTTAAATACTTAATCTTTTAGTGAATACATTTAAAATGGATAACATTTGACAATTACTGGATCTATTACAAAGTATACATATGATATTTTTCATTAAGATACTGTATTATAGTCAAGTAAATATGAAATTAATTCTTCATTCTAATCTGTGAAGTGATGCTCTGATTATTATTCTTCCTTCCTCATCTACACCTACTTCTTCTATAGCTTTGAAGTTTTTGACCTTGAGAATTCAAAAGAAGCTTCTTAAAATATGGGATTGTAGGGGTTAGAAAGATGGTTCAGAGTAAAAAGACTCTGACTTGCAAGCTGAAGGTTCTGAGTTCAGATCCCAGGTCCCACATTAAAAAAAAAAAAAAAAAAACAGGCAGAAATAGTGGCAGCCTGCACTTTAGGCCCTGGTGAGCAGAGCCTAGAAAATCTCTGAGCAAAGCAAAAAGGAGGCAGAAGCAATCTAGGATGATTCCTGAGGTCACCCTTGATCCTCCACAAAGATACACAGCACACTCTGATACACACACCCACACCCCCCAACACACCATATAACACACATGCAAAAATATAAATAAATAATAAATAAATAATAAATAAATAAATAATAAATGGGATTCTGTTTCACAGAAGACTAGGGTAGGAATTTTTAAATTAGATGTTTCATTTACTACTTTATAATTGCATCTTTTGTGTATCTAGTAAAGTTACTTTGAAATTACTCTCCTCATTTCACTTCCTGTGTTCATTGGTCTGGAGACAAGATGCCACAAGTATTTTTATAAGTGAGTGGTATTTTACTATGGTTATGGATATATGTTTTGCATTGAGAATGGTTTTAGACATCTGTGTGTGGTTATTCTGAAAGAAAATCTGAAATATGGAATGACTCACTTGCAGGAAATCTTCAAAGAAATTTCTGTGGTACTTTTAGGAAAAAAATTGACAAAGTAAGTCAGGCCCAATTCAAGTATTGATCAATGGTGATTTCCAGGTAGGTTCACATATCTTACGACCTATGTGGGGAGGGATGAATAGTGTAATGAAGCTGCACAGTCAAAGATGAGGTAAGACTAAGCAGCACAAATTTGTGCAAGCCCTTGATTTGATATATCATTGTCCTTCATCTGTGTAGCTCAGGCTTTGTCATTTGAGCATAGAAGGCAGTCTATCATAAGAAATAATAATACAGAAAGGAGAATAATGGGAAGAGCACAGGTTTGCTTAGAAGTGGAGGATGATGGCAGTGTTAGCAGGTTTACCCTTGTCTACTGGATTAAGTAATGAGGAAATGATAGTAGCTTTTCTCGAAACCATATTGAAGGAATTCAGATAGTACCAGGTTGAAGACTACAAAGTCAGAGAGAAGAGTAAGTAACTGGTGAGGATTTGATAATACAGATGAGAAACAAAAGACAGAGATATGTTGTTGGAAAAAAATTAAAACATGGAAATGCTGAAAGATATCAATGTGCTGAGGGAAAGAGAACAGTAAACAGACTAGAACGTATGGAAAGAGACACAGAAAGTTTGTATAAAGTTATCCCAAAGCAAGAAGAGATTGATTATGTTTGGTAAAGAGAGGTAGGACAGAGCTGTGCAAAGAAGGCACAATAAAGATGATCAGCAGCAGTGGAAGGCCAGAGGCTGGTGGAGTTCATGCATGCTCCCTATTTCTAAGAAGACAACTCATTATTATAGAGAAGTGTTCGAAAGCTAAATGTTTCATGAGCTCCATGCTGAAATGACTTCTGCTAGGCTCTCTGAAAGGAGCTTCAGCTCAGAGGAAAGAAAAGGGAAAAGCTTGGAGAATGAAGTCAAGCAGTGCACCAGCTCAAGAACTGAAGCCGCCCAGGAGAAACACAGAACGCAGGGCAACTGGGGAAGACGGGAGCAGGGTGGCTTCAGAGAGAGGGAAGAAGGAGAGGGAACGAATGCTTTGTGTCAGAAGCTCGATTTCTGCATCAGTGTTGTGGTCTCAGGCAACTAGAAAGATTTTTTTAATGTGCAAGGAGCTACCTGGAAGTACCCCTCGTGTGTAAGACAAGGGACCACAGGGATCTCTCAGAGTAATGAGCCCAGGATTCAGATATAGGCATAGATGAGCAGCCATAAGCGACTGGCATGCAAAGGGAACCAATGGTAGGCAGGCAAAAGATCTAAAGAGACAAAGCTGGGCCACAATATGATTTAGACAACAGAAAACAATAAATAACATTTGCAAACAGCTTCAATATCATCAGCAGGTAAGTGGTTAAAGAAAATGTATGTGTTATGCTTGCAGAAATCTTGATGGTAGGTTAGGGCAATGATTCAGGAATAAAGCCTCACAAGCAAAAGGACCTAAGTCCGGATCCCTAGAACCCACATTAAAAAAGTCAGGTGGATATGGTCGTGGTCTTCCGTTCTAACTCTGGAAGATGGAGCCTGGGAAATACTTGAGTAAAGCCACAAGAATATAGAAGAATCCAGTATGATTCCCCATATCACCACAGCCACATATACTCAAGTGAATCTTGTACACAAATATCCAGACACATGCACATCCACCACATGAACACACACACACACACACACACACACACACACACACACGCACATACATACACATATACACACAAATACACACACACAAGAAATCATGATAGTCTACCAACATGGGATAACATTTAGCTTTTAAAAAGAAAGAAATTCTACTATTTCCAACAGGTTGGAAAACACTTAAAGACATTATGTGAAGTAAAATAAGCCCATCAAAGGACAAATATGACAGATGCCACATGACTCCTCGGGTCCATCTGAAACGGTCAAATTTTCAGAATCAAAGAACACAATGATGGTTGTCAGGAGCAGGGGCTGGGAAGTATGACATGGGAAGATGCAAATAAATCGACTCTATAGTATAAAAACTACAGGTAGTAAGAATATCACTGAAAATGTAAGACATTCAATTCCATGCTGTGTTCTTAACCCAATAAAGCCAAAGTAAATAAATATAGCTATATAACTTTCAATAACTAGCTCATAGTCATGAAAATTTTATAAGCAAAAGCCGAACGATATTCACAATCCTTAAATAGTTACTGAAATAGACATGAACACTTATTTATATATATAGGTAATTGAAGGGTTAAGGAAGCCAGTCTTTTTCATGCATGAAAGAAGATGAAAAAATGTAAGAACTCAAAAAGACCATTTGTCTCTTTCCACTAACAAGCTAATGAAAGTCCTATAATAAGCAAAAATAAAGTGGAAGGAAAAATATTTTAAGAAAAAAATGAAGCCAAAAAAAGATGGAAGCATGAACCTGTTGAAAACCAAGAAAGGAGGATTCAAAAGCAAAGATGCCACAAATGACACCGTGGCTATGTTAATGTATATAGGCATACACACGCATAGTAAATAAATCTTGGAAAAGCAGTCATGAATATAGAAGGGGACTTGAGAGGAAGAAGAGAATAGTTCGGGAGATAAGAAAGGTTGATAGAGAAAATTGAAGGGGATTTTATCAAGGAATATTTTATATGTATGAAATTACAAAAATAAAGAAATTGAAAAGGAATAAGTTTCATGAGAAATAATAAAAGTTTCTAATCAGAAGTCTCAAAATCAAAAACAAAGAAAAGGTGTCTCTTATTGCTGCTTCTATTCAGGATTCTAATGGGAGTTGTGCATAGTCAATGAGGAAACCAAGTGAAACAAAGCATATGAGTTGGGAAAGAAAAAGGGAAAAAGAACTTCTGGTTGCATGATCTTGCTCACTCTGACATCTGTGTGAATCTACAAATGTGTGAGTGCTAATGTAAGTGCTAACCAAGTTCAAAACTTAAGAAAACGGGGAAAGATAGCAACACTTAAAAGATGAATCAATTAGAAAAACATTCTTCATTTAAAGTACCTTAGGAGTAACATTAAAAGTAATAGCAGCAATGAAAAATGAATTCAAAGTACAAAACTCACAGGTCTTTGCAGGAGTAGCCTGTGCTCAGATATGACATATAGGTAAAAGGGTATTGTTTCCAGTGCAAAAACAGAGGAGAAAGGATGATGTTGGAATGTCACCAGAAATCTCTAGCAGATTTACATCTGAGTCTGATTGGTGTGACTATGAATGGGCTGTATCTTTACAGCATTTTGCAATATAAATACATGTGTTTATTTTTTCTTTTTTCCATTTTCTTGCATATGTTAGGGGGAGGGTCCAATGTGGATATCATGAATTTTCCTTAATTGCTCTTCCATTTTTCTTTTTGAAACAGGCTTTAATCAAACCTAGAGCTTTCTGATAGGATAATCCTGCTAGCTAGGTAGTTCTGAAGATTCCCTTTCTCTTGTCATCCAAGACTGGAGTGACAGGTGGACTACCACACCTACCGACATTTCACCTGGGATCTGGAGAGCCTAACTCGGTTCATTTTTCTTGCACCACAAGTATTATCCCCAATAAACAATATCTCCAGCCTTAAATACATATTTTAAATATACTAAAGGAGTTAAATGTCCCTTTAATGAAATTTAAGTACTGCAAGAAAAAAATGTTTGAGGGCTGGAGAGGTGGCTCAGGGGTTAAGCCTCCGCCTTGCAGGCGGAAGGTCCCGAGTTCGGATCCCAGATCCCACGTATAGACGCCAGGCAGAAGCAGGGCGGCCTGCGCTTCTGGTCCTGGTAGGGCGGAGCCTGTGAATCCCGGGGCAGAAGGAGATGGAGGAGTCCATGGTGGTTCGCGAATTCGTCCGTGGTTCTACACATACACAGACACACGCACGCACACATACACACACGTGCACACAGTTGAATAAATAATAATAAAAAAAATTAAAAAAAAAAAAGAAAAAAATGTTTGAGTGGTTATAAAACTAGAAGCAGTTAGTGGGCTGGTAAGGAAAATTTCTTGCAATTCACATTCAAGGATGAACAGTTGGGTATAGCAATACAGACTTCTGTTTATTTCAAATGTGTGTATTCCATGATCAACAGAACAATGTAGCTTTTATATTTCTTTTCAGCCATGATGATATCTGATGTCTCTGGCAGCTGTCATAACAGCTCAGACTATTGGTTTTGTCTCAAGTGGAAAAAAGTAGAAAAGTGTTCAAATAGTAGATTTACTGAAGTATTAAATACTGGTTGAAAATTTAACTTGTACCACCAAACAGTCAGTAAAGTTTAACTAACATTAGACTCTAGACAGTTGAAAGTCTGTGTTGTCCAATTTAATAGTTCTGTGGAAGATTTTAAGAACTTTGTAGACCATCAAGAAAAATCAAAATAAAATTTCCTACTTTGCGTTGCTGATGTCTGCTTATGTAGAATGTAGAACCAGAAAAAATCATCCTGCTTGTGGAACCACTAATTGAGGAAAACTATAGCTTCCTAACCTTTATGAAAGTGAATGCTGCTGTTACATATTTTCTCATTGTATTTAAGCAATTTCCATTGTTCAATTAAAATTTTTGCTGTAGGAATGCACTTTTAACATCACATGTTTATAATGTTTTTTTTTTTTCTAAATTAGCCTGGTTACAAAACCCTAATTATTAGAAACCTAGCCATCACTCCACTACCCAAAGGGAGCTGGGGTTCACTATATAATTCATCCTTTTTAAAGACAATGATTCTGCTTCCTCTCCTGGGCTCAGAATGGAAACTTCTAAAGTACTACTATTCAAAGGTTATCAAACACAGAAGTTTGAAAACTTAACACTTGGCTTAATTTACATATCAAAATTTGAACTGTGATACATATTCTTTTTTTAAATTTTTTATTATTATTATTATTTATTCAACTGTGCGCATGTGCGCGCGTGTCTGTGTGTGTGTGTAGAACCACGGACGAATTCGGGAACCACCATGGACGCCTCCACCTCCTTCTGCCCCGGGATTCACAGGCTCCGCCCTACCAGGACCAGAAGCGCAGGCCGCCCCCGCTTCCGCCTGGCGTCTATACGTGGGATCTGGGATCCGAACTCAGGACCCTCCGCCTTGCGGGCGGAAGGTCCAGAGTTCAGATCCCGTGTATAGATACCGGGCGGAAGCAGGGGCGGCCTGCGTTTCCGGTCCTGGTAGGGTGGAGCCTGTGAGTAGATACCGGGCAGAAGTGGGGGCGGCCTGCGTTTCCGGTCCTGGTAGGGTGGAGCCTGTGAATCCCGGGGCAGGGTAAACAAGAAGGAGATGAGGCGGTCCATGGTGGTTCCCGAATTCGCCCGTGGTTCTACACACACACACACACACACACACATACATACACGCACGCGCACACATGCACAATTGAATCAATTAAAAAAAAAAGAAAATATTCTTTCATAGAAAATCACTATTTGTCATCTTCACTTCTGGACTCTGATTCCTTCTCTCTCTGATCTTCATTTTTAAACTTTTATTTATTTACAAACGAATTGGGTTAATATCTTCGTCCTGATCCCTTCCATACCCTTCCATACCTACTTCCCTCCTTTCCCATTCTCTCCATCCACACACTCCTCTCCCATCCTCTCCACCCTTCATCCAATTCTCTGTCCCACTCCCTCTCTGTCCATTCTTTGGGGTTCCTGTGCTGGTAAAGGAGCAGATTTCTACTGAACTTTAAGTGGCTCTTCAGTGAGTAAGTTCATAAGTAGGGAGGTTCCTCCTACCTTGTCCAGAACTTGCCTCCGAGATACTAAGAGCACTGTTTCTTCTAAGATCTTAGGTGGTCCTCGTGAGAATGCTGATAAGTCAGCCATTGTAAAGATATGGTGGTAGAAGTTCTTCTCATCACAGTGACCTTCTGAGTGTGGAAGCCTTGTCTTGGCCTGGAGTGTGTTGGTCAGCAGTACCTCATCCCACCTTTAGACTCTTGCAGTTATATCACCCCTAACCTCGAGGTTCCCTGAACTTTGGTGTAGCATAAGATTTCGATGGGCTGAGTATTCCAGGTTCCATATTTTGTATGGCCTGATGCAGTTTTCTGCTTCACTAGTCTTCCATTGTAATAGGGTGCAACTTAATTGAGCTCTGAAAGTTTTACTTACCTAAGGTTAAAAAAAGGATTGTTTAGATGGTGTTATATTATCAATCTTTTTCAGTTAACACTAGAATATCTTTTCTTGTCCATTTACTTCCCTTCTCTTGTTATTTGGATAGATTTACAGTATCAAGCAAGATTTCCCTGTCAATGAGAGGAAAAGCAACCATTCTGAGTAATTTCTTCTCCATGGGTCTTACTCTCTTGCTCCTATAGATTCTTCTTACCAGAGTTGTAGTGGTTTATGCATTTACTAATGGTTTAGGCCCTTGATCTCTCCTTTACACTGAGCTACTTGTCTCTTATTTTTCCTCCCTTACCAATCCTTAAGATATACCACCTTACTTCACTTTCCTTAAGGGCTTTTCTTCCGTAGTGGCATTATTTCTCTCTCTGTGTTCCTTTGTCTCCAGTCTCTTGGAGTCTCATTTCCCTTACCCCCCCCCCCAAATTATGTTACTTTGCAGGTTGAAGTGTTTGTTTTTGAAATTTCCTCTTGAATGTATCGTAGCTAAGCTCCACTTATAAGGGAAAACAGGCGGCATCTGTTTTTCTGTGTTTGGAATACTTCACTCAGTATAACTGCTTTCAACTTCAACCATTTGCAAGCAAATTGCTTTAATTAATTTTGCATAGCTGAATAGTATTCCATTGTGTATATGTACCATATTTTCCTTATCCATTCATCTACTGTTGGGCATTTAGGCTGATTCCATGACTTTGCTATTGCGAATAGAACTGCAATGAACTTGGATGTAAGTATGTCTCTGGAGTAAGATGAAGCATTCCCAGAAGTGGTATAGCTGAATCATACGGCATTTAAATTTTTAAATTTTTTAGGGACTCTCATAACCGATCTCTAGAGCAGTGTAAAAATCTGCATTCCCACCAGCAATGTGTGAGGGTCCCTTCTCCCCACATCCTTTCCAGCATTTGTTGTCATATGTGTTTTAGACTTTAGCCATTCTGACTGGAGTGAGATGATATATCAAGATGGTTTTGATTTGCACTTCCATAATGACTTGGGAGATGGAACTTTTTCTTTAAGGCATTGGTTGGACATTTAAATTTTGTACCGGGAAATGTTTAAGTTCCAAGGCTAGTTTTCTAATTAGGCTTATTTATGCTCTTGGCATTTAATTTTTTGAGTTCTTTGTATACTGTGGATATTAGTCCTTTATCAGATTTGTGATTAGTGAAGATTTTTCTCCCATTCTGTGTGTTGTCTTTTCTGCTCAATTAACAATATCTTTTGCTGAACAGAAATTCTTAATTTCATGAAATCCCACTTGTTGAGTGTTGGTTCTTTTTCCTGGCAATTGGTATCCTAGGGTTTTTACAGTCTGGTCTAATATTAAGATCCTTGAACCATCTGCAATTATTTTCATTCAGGGTAATGGGTCAGGGTCCTGTTTCAATCTTCTGTATGTAGATATCCAGTTTTATGAACACCATTTTTGAAGATGATATCCTTTTTCCAATGATTTTTCAGGGCACCTATGTTGACGGTAGGTATATGAGCTTATATCTGAGACTTCAATACATATGCATTGATCTATGTGCATATTTTGGAGCCAGTGCCATACTGCCCTTTTTACTATGAATTTGCAGTTTAGATTAAGGTCTGGTATGGTGATACCTCCAGCAGGGTTTTTAACACTAAGAATTGTTTTTGCTATTCTAAGGCTTTTGTCCTGCCATTCAAATTTTGATATTATTTTGTTAATTTGTATGAAGAATTGCTTTGTAATTTTGATTGGTATTGCAGTGAATCTGTATATTGCTTTTGATAGCAAGATCATTTCTTCAATGTTAATTCTCCTGATCCAGGAGAATGGGAGGTCTTTTCACCATCTTCTGAAATTGCTTTCTTTAGGGTTTTAAAATTTTCATGTATAAGCCTTTCATATCCTTAGTTAAATTTACACCAAGGTATTTCATTTTTTAGGAGCTATGGTAAATGGAATTGTTTCTCATAGGACTTTTTCCACTTTTTAAATACTTGGTGTATAAGAAAGCTACTGATTATAGAACATTAATTTTGTAATGTGTCATTCTACTGAACTTATTTATTAATTCTAGGAGTTTCCTGGAACTCTGTACTCTCAGGTATAAAATCATGTCGTTTGCAAATAAGGACATCTTGACTTCTTGTTTTCCTATATCCCTTTTATTTCCCTTTCTTGTCTTATGGCTATAGCTAAGACTTCAAATACAATATTGAACAAAAGTGGTAAAAATGGACAGCCTTGCTCAGTTCCTGATCCAAGTGGGAAGGCTTCAAAATTTTCACCATTTAGAATGATCC
Source organism: Typhlomys cinereus (assembly GCA_023101885.1). NCBI lineage: Eukaryota > Metazoa > Chordata > Mammalia > Rodentia > Platacanthomyidae > Typhlomys > Typhlomys cinereus. Next base: position 2,093,081 of record JALPQD010000096.1, read on the forward strand.
TTGCTATAGGTTTGCTGTATATGACCATTATCAAATTGATATAAGCTCCTTCCATTCCTATTGTCTTCAAGGCTTTTATCATAAAAGGATTTTGTCCAAAGCTTTTTCTGCATCTATGGAGAGAACCATGTGATCTTGTTCATATGATAATTCACATTTATTGATTTGTATATGTTGAGCCAGTCTTGTGTGTCTGGAATGATTCTACCTGGTAATTGTGAATGGTCTTTTTGATATGTTCTTGAATCTGGTTTGCTCAAATTTTGTTAAGGATCTTTACATCTGTGTTCATCAATGAGATTGGCATATAATTTTCTTTTTAACTGTTTTTATTTAGTTTTGTGATCAATGTAAAATTAGTGTCATAGTTAGGTATATGTGTAAACTTGATGGTTGAGGGTTTGAGCTCTAGGCACATTTGTAGATATTTAGTAGTCATATTAAGCCCAAAGCAATACTGCAGAAGATTGTCTAGTTAATGGGGATGGCTCAACCCATGGTGGGTGGAACTAGGCCCTGCATAGGTGAATAAAACACAGAGATTTGGTTGAGAAAGTTGGTATCCTTTTCTACACTTGGACAGACATTCTGGCTTGGCAAGTAAGGATTGTCCTTCTCTCCTAGTTGCCATGCGGACATGGTATGGCTAGTTCTCTCTATCCTGGTGTTGGTGTGAGGCTCTCCTACCTGTAACCATAAATCACAACAGAGAATAAACCACTTTTTCCCTCAAGCTGTTTGGTAGTAATTTATCAGCAACAATGTAGGTGAAGAATAGCTATAATTAGTTTCATAGAAAGAGTTTAGAAATGGCCTTTCCTGGTTATTTTGTGGAATAGTTTAAGGAGTAGTAATATTAGTTGTTTTTTAAATGTCTGGTAGAATTCTGAATCCAACCAGTCCTTGACTTTTTTTGGTGGGAAGATTTGTAATTACTTATTTAATTTCATCACATGATAAAAGACTATTCAAATAATTCAATTCATCCCATTTCAATTTTGGTCAGTTGTCTTCCATTTCTTTCTGACTATCAAATATTGCCGAGTATAAGTTTTTGAAGTATGACCTTATGGTTCTCTGAATTTCCTTGGTGTCAGTTGTGATAATGCCATTTTCATCTCTAATTTCATTAATTTGGGTTTTCTTTCTTTTGGTTTTGGATAATTTAACTAAGGGTTTATCAATCTTGTTGATTTTTTCCCCAAAGAACAAGCTCTTTGTTTGCTTGATTCTTTGTGCTTTTTTTTAACTCAACTTCAAATATTTTTCCCGACTTTACTAATCTTTGCTCCTCTAATGCTTTTGGGATTGGATTAGTTTTGTTTCTCTAAAGCTTTAAGTTGCATTGTTACATTATTTACTTATGATATTTGCATTTTTATGTAGGCATTGAATGCTCTAAATTTTCCTCTTAGGACAGCCTTCATCATGTCTGAGAGATTATGATATGCTTTGTTTTTATTATCATTCACTTTTAGGAATTTTTGAATTTTCGTTTTGACATCTGCCTGAACCCATTCCTCATTCAGTATCATGATGCTTAGTTTCCAAGAGTTTGTGTATTTTCTGTCATTTACCTTGTTGTGGATGTCTATCTTTATTCCATGGTGATCAGATAAAGTACAGGGTGTAATTTTAACTTTTCTGTATGTGTGGACCAACATGTGGTCTATTACGGACAAAGTCTCATGGGCTGCTGGAAAGAATGTGTATCCTTTGCATTAGGATAGAAAGTTCAGTAGAGGTTGGTCAGATCCATTTAGGTTATGGTTTGATTTAGCTCAAGGGTGTCTTTGTTCAATTTTTGGTCTGTTAACTTATCCATTGGTGAGACTGAAGTGTTGAAATCTCCTACTATTATCATATTTGGGGTTATTTGCTGTTTTAGGCATTGTAGTGTTAGTTTAATGAATGTGGATGAACTTATATTGGATATGTATATGTTCATAATTGTGATGTTTTCTTAATGGACTGTTCCTTTAACAAATATGTAGTGTCCTTCTGTGTCTCTTATGAATTGTTTGGTTTGAAGTCTATTTTGTCAGATATTAGTATTGTTATTCTTGTTCGTTTCCTTGTTCCATTAGTTTGAAGTACCTTTGACCAGCTTTTAACTCTAAGATTGTGCCTATCTTTTATGGTGACATGTGTTTCTTCAAGGCAGCAAACTGATGGGTTGTGATTTTTAACCCGTGTTTGTAGCCTATGTATCTTGATTAGATAGTTAAGTCCACTGACATTAGGGTTATAATTGAGAAATGTTTGCTGATTCCTGTTATTTTCTGAGTTTTGTGGGTTTTATATTTGTCTTTTTTGCTTCTTAGTCGTTTTAGCATTATTTTTCCCTCTGTCCTCTTGGGTATGTTTCTCTTTTTCTTTGAACTTGAGTATTTTTCCTAGCATCTTCTGTAGGCTTGGTTTGGTGGACATGTAGGAATTCAGCTTATACTTGTAGTGGAAAATTTTTCTTTTACTTTCAATCATGATTGATTATTTTGATGGATATAGTAACTTTGGTTGGCATTTATGATCATAAGTTGAAATACGTTTCTCCAAGCTCTTCTGGCTTTCACTGTTCCCATGGAAAAATCACCTGTTATTCTAACAGGCTTGCCTTTACATATGACTTGGTTTATGTCTCTTGAGGCTTTCAAAACATTCTCTTTGTCTTGATCTGTAATATATCGACCGTTATTTTCCTTAGAAGTATCTATTTTGGTCTTATCTGATTGGTATGTGACATGCCTCTTGCCCATGGATAGTGATCTCTTTCCTTAGCTGTGGAGAATTTCCATTTATGATAGTGTGAAAAATCTCTTGTGATGTGTGTGTGTTTTTTTTTTTTTAATTTCTTGTTCTGGGATTCTGTGAATGTGCAAGTTTGGCTTCTTCAAGGTATACCATGGCTCTTGAATATTCCTCTAAAGTGTTTTTTTTTTTTTTTTAGCTTTTTTAATTGAACAATTTTGTTTTGCCATCTTGTCTTCTAGTTCCGATATTTATTTTCTACTTCATAAGTCCTGTTCATGAGATTCTCTGTTGAGTTTTGGAAGGTACCTAGCTTGCTTTTAATTACAAGTTTAATCTCTGCATGAGATTTTTAAAACTGCTCTATGCTTAGTTTTGTTTTTTAACTGCCTTTTTCATCTCATCCATGTGCCTATTATTTTCCTGTTCATATTTACTTATGTAGTTATTCAACCCCTCTCAGAGCTCCTCTTGCTTTGCTTTCATCCTATTAATAATCAAGCTTTGAAAATAATTATCTTGGTTTTGATTTCTTGGTTAGTATCCAAGAAGTTATTCTGGTTGGAATATATCATTATGGATTAATTGGTTTTTTTTGTAGAAGGTTTTTTATTTTATTTTGTGGATTTTCAGTGTGACTTGGGCATTTTATGTTACGTCTCAGGTTTCTTTCTTTGGTATGTGCTTCTTTCTCTTGAGTTGATTGAATTGCCACACTAGAACAGTTGTTGCGACTGGTATGCCTTGGTATAAAAGGGATCAGTCTAGGGCTACTTAGTGCTGCTTCATGGGTAAGATTATTGTAGTATCTATCCAAAGAATAGTTAAGCTCAGCTCTGGTTAAAGGATGTGACAGAGTTTTCCTCTAGTTTTAGCTGAGAGATTTTAAAATTTGGCATCAGTGTTTGTTATGTGAGGTTTGGATTATGCGTCAGAACAGCTTTTAGAAGATAAAATAGGGTGAATTTAGTAGCCAGGCATTGGAGTTGAGTGAAATTATGGCAGCTTTTAGATTGTTAGGGGTATGAAAGGGTGAGTGGCTAAGACCCTCACATGGTGGTTGTGTGGGGCATTGTGCATGCCGTATAGAAATCTTAGACTGTGGTTGCTATCAATTAAGATTAAAAGAAAAATAAAATAGATTACTTACGTTAGAGTTAGGTGTGATGATTCTCTTCTATTAAATGAGAGATGATTGGGTCTTCAGTTGTATGGTATTGCCTGGCATTTGGTTTCTGTGGCCCCTATTAAATTCTTGGAAGATATTTTAATGATTAGTGGGGGAGGAGGGCTGGACGAAGGCTTGGGTTAGATAGGTAATGAGCCAGATAAAGTTAGCTGGGAGATAGAGGCTACCAGCACGCAGGCCTTTTGGTAGGGCTGCAACAAAAGCCGAACTCAGGCAGGAGAGCTAAAATGTGTTATTGTCCTAGGGTTGTGTGTGGACTTTAAAGCCCTCCAATGAAGGTGGTGGGAAACATTCCTAAGACTGTGTTTGCCAAAGTTTATACTAAGCTTTCATATGTATGAGTTGAATTAATCTGCCTGTGAAGCACCACAGGTGAGTTGTTTTTTTTTTTTTTTTTTTTTTATTTTGCTGTGTCTGTTTCATAGGTGAAGAAATTGAGTTGAAAAGACCTTGAAGTACTTGCTGTTATCATGAAACTATGAGAAGGACAGCCAGAATTATCACTGGAACAACAAATATGCATCACTTCAACAAAAATTAAGAGTAAGTTAATACATCTTTTTTTTTAATTCCAGGATGTATAAAACACATGTTTTCTCTCTGTGTTTGCATAGTTTTACTTTTTGCATATGATGATGTTGGACTCATAGTGAATAACTAAAATATTCATATCGTAAGGTTGTGAAAGATCTGAATCCAGCACCAATCAGCGGTATTGAAAAACAGTAGTAGTGTTCATCTCACTGAGTCACAGCAACTTAGAAAGCATGGCATTTCAGTTGTTCTGTATAGTGAAACATTTATCTCCTTCCTTCTAGCTTCAGGGCGACTATCATCCAGTACCCTGTGGTGCAAAACTACATCAGAATTTTCTCCTGCTGTCTAACTAACCTAGGATCATTGATCTGCCTTCTACAACTTCCATTTCATTTGCATAGTTCTAAAACAGGAAACAGCTGAATTGCTAAAGGATAGACAATATATTTCAAAGAAAGTAGAGAGAGGTCCAACATAAAACTATCGAATGACAACACTAAGCAAACACAAAGATTGCGTCGACATCTGGATATAGCCATTCTTTGGGTTTTATCAATTATGAAGACATGCTAGTTCTTTCAACCAACATAATTATTCTAAATTTTGTGTAATACTTATTATGTGCCAAGCATCATTGCAATCACATTAAAATGACCAATTCCTTTCTTTTTCTAGTTTTCCAAAGAACTTATGTTGTAAGCACTATTACTATCATAACTTTGTGACAAGCAAGAATGCAAGAAGAAATTAAGCAACTTCACTGAGATTAAATAGCTGATCTGGCTCGAGTCCCTGTTCTTTCCTGAATAATCCATGATCAAGTTAGAGCCTGCTCTTTGTCATGAGATTTAGTTTATTACTGCTAATTCTTGCCATGCCACACTGTCAAGGGGATATTTCTTACCCACCATAGAACACTGAAGCACCAAGTTCACAAGAGATAAGTCATTTGCCTTGTGTCACAGACCAGCAGAGTGTTTGCATCATGATTCAAACTAAAATTCATCCTAGTCTGGAAAAATATGTCTTTTCCATTTTACAGCATGTCTCTTCTCTCAATAAAGAAAAGCATGGAAAAAATAGCAATAGTTGCTCATACTTGGCTACCTCTGTTTACATGAATTGCAGAGAAAAATGCCACTGAAATGTAACTGGTCTCTTCTCTATGAAACAACAGGATGTAGTACAGACTGTCCATGTTTCAAATTTTGTGGGATTGGATATTTCTTCTGGGGAAGACATTGTGGGTCCAGTGTTGAAGAACTGCTATCCTGATTTTGAGGATTACCAAGAACATGACAAAGTTTTGAAGCTAAAGAATGTCAGCAACCATGCCCCACTATTTTTCCTAAGAACACAACATTCGATACAACACTTCTGTGGTCCTGGGTCCAAGCTGAGCTTCCAGATGCTTCAGTGACAGCTGATGAAATGAAAAATGAAAAAAAAATCAGAATTATGTGAGCATCATATCACAATACCAATAGGTGTGTGTGACTAATCAAACAATAGCACTAAATAACATAGAAAACGGATGCTCTTAATTAGCAGATAGACTTCATTGTCAACATTTGAGGTGGAAGCAGTCAGCACCAGTGAAATGGTTCAATAGATAAAGATGCCTGCAAATCTGGTGTCATAGTTAGATACTGGTGTCAACTTGGCAACTGAAGGACCTGAGCTCTGGACATAGGTGTCAGAAATTAATAGTTGAGTTAAGCCCAGAGCAAGCCTGAAGGAGACTGTCTAATTGATAGGGAAGGTCCAGCCCATGATGGGTAAGATTAGTTCCTGAACAGGTGAATAAGATGGAGGGAGCTGGTCAGGGATGTTGGCACCCTTTGGTATGCTTGGCTGGACATGCTAGTCTGACAAGTCAAGATTGTCTCATTCAGTAGTTCTGTGGATGTATGGAAATAGTGTGGCCAGTTCCCTTGACCCCTAGTGTTGGTGTGGACTCTCCAGACAAGCAGGAGTAAGAACTGTAACCAGATAATTTGTTTGAGAAAATAATTTCCCATATTTATCTTAAACTGTCTTTTCATGAATTTATTGACAACATTCAGAGTAGCTATTACACCTGAAAACCTGAGTCCTATCTCCAAAGCCTGCATTGTAGAAGGGGAAAAAAAGAATTCCAAAAGTTGTCCCTGACATTCATAAGTGTGACACATGAACTATGACTCTCTCTTTCTAATAAATAAATACAGTATTTTTATAAGAAGGTGATGTGTGGTGTGAGTGCAGTGAAATGGCTCAGTGGGCAAGGAGACCACTTGCAAGTTGTCTCAGTTTATCTTCTGCTGATAACAATTTATGAACAGCTTAAGGGGAAACAAGGGATTTTATTCTTTCTGACAATTATCTGGCTATATCTTTGTCCAGCCTGTCAGGAAAGTTCATACCAAAATAAGGAGTTAAGGGAACTGGCCACACCATATCCATTTTTGAGAGAGGAACAATCCTTACTTGCTAGAACAGCATATCTGGTCAATTATATCGAAGAGTGCTAACACCCTGAATTACCTCCTTTCAATTTACTTATCTGCTCATAGAAGAGTTCTCCCACAATGAGCTGGACCTTCCCGATCAATTAGATAATTTCCTGTAGACTTGCTTGTTGTTTAACTACTAATTCTAGAGGTCAAGACTTCAATAGTTAAGTTTATATCACTAAATAACTATGACTTTAGAAAAATAGCATGTGGGATGTGTAGTGAGATAGTTCAATGGGCAAAAAGCAGGCAAGGAGCCTGCTTTTAAATCTTGTGACCTAAGTTCTATCTTTGGAATCCCACATAACTGAAGGAGAAGATCACTTTCAAAAGTGGTCCTCTGACCATCATCTGTGTGCCATGTATGTATGGGTGATCTCTCTCTCTCTCTCTCTCTCTCTCTCTCTCTTTCATCCTCTAATAAACAAATATTAAAAAAGTAATCCATGAACTATATTTTAACAATAAAGAGGAAATAAATGGGTCAGTGTAGTGTCACTGATCTTTATAATATTAACCATGGGGAAATGGTGTGTATGTGTAGATATGAATTCATGAAAATTCTACACTTTCTATGCAGTTTAGTTGTAAAGTTGAAACTATTGTAAAATAATCAATCCTACTAAAATGAATAAAAAGGAAGAAAATCATAGTACAGATAGTTAACTTCAATTTATACTATAGATATTTATAAAACTACAATGTTTGTATCCTAAAAGTCACTGAGATATAGTGCAATATTGATGCAATTTTTCTTTCAAATGGAGAATATCATGACGGCAACCACATGCTAAGATTTTTGACTGCAACTGTTTGCATAGGTGGGAATTCAGAAATGAGTATAACCCCTTCTAGAATCAGATTTACAGCAAGTATTCCTCAATCTTTGTAGTTAGCATGAGGGTGCAACTCAAAAGGAAAGTGCTTCTGTAGATTTTGAACATGTAGACTCAGCCCCCAGCAGAAAGTAGACTTATAAATGAGCAGAGGCCAAAACAGTAGAGAGAGTAGAAGACAAAGGAAGTGAAAGAAATTTTGCTGAGAAAAATCCATCATGTGTCATACCCACATTCCTATATGCTCCTATTCCTATACGTTACTATACCTATATGTTCCTATTCCTAATGTTGGCATTAGTTGGGTAGATTATAGAAACTTTAGGGCGTGGGGCTTAGCTGACAAAGGTATACCTTTGCAGGTCTTCCATGACTACATTCACCTCCACTTCTAGTCTAACTCTTTAACTTCTGATCTGCCAAGAAATTGCAGTTGAAAGTTTTTACCTCCAGACAAAACCACTCACCATGCTTTCCCTGTCAAAATGAACTGAAAACATGAGCCAAAATAAACCTTTCTTCCTTGCATTAAATTTGTCACATCAAAGAAAAAAATTAACACACTTTGGAAATGACAGGAAATGATAGTTTTCACATTGGAGAAAAGCCCCAGGGAGTACGCTAAACAAAACTGCCATCATTTTTGCAAAGCATGTCTCCATGTTTCTTTAACTTCATTTTTAATAAAAAAAGACATTGAAAGAATACCCCTTTGGGAATTGTGATATAGCCTAGTATGAGCAAGTCCTTGGGTTCAATTCCTAGTTCTACAGAAAAAGAAGGGAAAAAAGAAAAGAAAAAAGAAAGAAAGAAAAAGAAAAGGAAAGAAAGGGGAAGAAAAGAAAGGGAAAGAAAAGGAAATAGAATAAGAAAGAAAGAAAGAAAGAAAGAAAGAAAGAAAGAAAGAAAGAAAGAAGAGAAAGAAGGAAAGAAGGAAAGAAGGAAAGAAGGAAAGAAGGAAAGAAGGAAAGAAAAGAAGGAAAGAAGGAAAGATTTGAAAGAGTTTGCTATACAGTTAGCTACAGAAATCCATAACTTAGGAGGGTTCAAATTGTGTTTCTGATATTTATTTTTATACTTTACTTTCTCTCCCAAACTATAATTTCCATAATGTTGTGCTCTTCCTTATAATTTGTTCTGCTGGTTGTTGCTTAACATTCAACTTCTACGTTCAGCAAATTTAGAGTGAACTTTTTCTTCTCTCTTGTTCTAACTCTAGCTTAAAGACAATTTTATTTTCTTAACAAAATAAGTAAGTGGCTAACAAAAGATGAACATCGGGGCTTACTGGTTCTGTCCCCGAAACCACAGGAAAGAAATTTGCTGCCAAACATTCCATTTTCGGTGCCCAAACATAAATTTGGTCAATCTTTGATCATTTCTCAACCCTCTCAGTGATTCCCAAATATTTTTAATAGAAAAAATCTCACATTTTCATGAAGTTACCAAAGCAACATGGTATCTGCCACATAGGCAGGATAACATTGAGCCACTGATCCCCGCAGTGCTCTCTGGAAGGTTTTGAATTGCAGTTTTTTTTTTTCTGTACCTCAGAGCTGATAAACCCAAGCCAGATCATCACCAAAGAATGACTTGAAGTCATCAATTCTTTCCCTCATCAAATATCTCCACTAACTCCACTTTTATGCTCTGGGCTCCTGTTCTTGCGTGTGAATGTCATTATAAATAGAAATTAAAGTTTTTAAGTTATTTTGAGTTTTTGCTGTTTATTTAATCTGTGGATTTTTTTCCCATTTCACATGGCCATCTTTGTTTCTGGATTACTTTCCATGTAGTTAAAGTGACTGCCACTCTTACAGTGCCTGTAACAGTAAGTAGATACATCTCCTAGGGGACAGAAAACCATAAGACACAGTGATTTGCTCAAGAACAGTACCCTGACATATTTGAAGGGGCTGATTAATTAAATCCATGAATTAAATCCACAGGGCAGAGTGGTATGTTTGAGTTGAAGAATGAATTTTCTAATATCTAGGTCCGTTCAATGTGCTGAGAACAGGAGCTCTTATGAGTTCTCAGGCATGAGAAGTACAATCCAAGAGAGAAGGAAGCATGCTCCCATGTGGCCCAGATCCTTCCCAAGCTTGAGATTCACAAATTCCCTAATCACCAAGGAACCATATATACAACACATAGGCATAAACTTTTCAAAGACATCATAAGGATGGTTCCCAGAGCTCAGTCTCTAGTGCAAGGATTCACTATTACACTGCTTTTCCAGATACGGCTCTGTACTGGTTTGCAGAACAGGGATTGAGAGAGGGACTTCTAATGCCCCTGTGCTGGGTGAGTATTGTGCACTTGTAGATAAAACAGTAGGATTCTGGTGTCTCCCTGAACAGAAGAGAAACCCGGATTCCACTGATAGCTTGCCCACTTCTATCTCCTTACAGCTCAGTTTGTTCTTTGTTCCCACAGTTTAAACTAAAGAAACCCTGCAGACCTGTCCCACTTGATGTTCTTCAGGAGAAACATCTGTTGGTGTTGATTAGAGCAACACATGACTATGAAGATGTTTAGGCTGATAGGCTACAAAACTATTGTGTGTTACCAAATGACTCTCTTATGATAGCAAGAGATCATTGAGTGTCCTGTTTGAGTACAGGAAAGCCATTAATTGTCTATAAGAAAACAAGAAAGAAATAGTCACTTCCAAGTTATTAGCATATTTTAAGACTAAAATCATCTTAACCATAGTAGCAGAAGATGTTTTCAATTATCTAGTCCCTTAACAGCTATAAATTAAGTGTTTATTAAGTTCCAGACACTGGAGTGCCAGGTGCCAAGAATAAAATAGTAAAAATACTAGACCACACACAATTCGGATCCCTGCAAAAGTTCACTGTCTAATGCTTCAAGCAATAGGAAGCTGGTCTTTCTGTTGCACAAACTAAGATTTAGAACAACAGAGGGAACAAAAGGATATTTAAGATGTATATTACTTGTTCTGAGCATTCCAAAATAAAAGAAGAAAAACAAAACCTGGCTGCTGGGACTTTTGCCTCCCAATCGTTAAGAAAGGCTCCAAGTACTGAGTCATCAAAAGCTAAAAGCTCACTGGCAGTAATACCCGCATCTGAGAAAGCACAGTTAGCCGTTGCAGCTTGCCACACAGAAAACTGGTGCCTGGCGAGAGGCTAATCTACTTTGAACATGATATGGCTTGAAGAGGTTGACACCTCATGACTTCTCTGAGCTCCATTCAAATACAGCCCCGAGCCTCACTGCCAGTCAGCAGAGGTGCAGTCTGTGCAAGACGCCCTTCTGCCCAGGAGTGATGCAGAGTCTCCTTGGTGAATGAATGAATAAGCAGTGGCTGGTTCCCTGCTTCCCTCTCCTGTCTGCTGCTCCAGTCCACTCTTCCAGCCAGTGAACTGTCTTTGCATCTTCGCATAAGCTAAGAAGTTTTAGAGAAGCATAGAAAGGCCCCCTTATTTGCAGATTTCAGTTTGGGATTGGTGATGTGGGTCATTTGGGCCCCACTTGGGCAGTGAATGGCCTCACTGTTTTCAGAGGAGAGTAACTCTGGGGTGTGTGGGTGTCTCGCTGGAAAACTGGAGTTCATCAGAACTAGCCTGATAGGATAGTGGACCCAAGAAATAGAGTGGATTTGTAATCCCATTCAACAAAGCTGTTTAAAATGCAAAAACAAAGCAGGCAATTCACATGTTCAAAAGGTCACTTGTAAAAAGCCCCCATGAAATTCATATTAATTTTGATCTGATAAATTTTCATGTGGATATCTGAATCCTAAGCCATCTAGTAAGTAATACTAGGAGTCTTATTTCTTTAATCCTAAACTGGTTTTATCTTTGAAATCAAGGCACTTCTGATCTATCTGCATTGAAGGATGAACAAACTCTATACCAACCTTATTTCAAAACTCACATTAAGTCATCACATGACATATAAGAAGACCACTCTGTCCATATAAACACAAAGCGAACTTGGTTTTTTCTTGTACATGTGTTTTGTGTGTGGGTGGATGTACATGTGTGTACAAGCATGTGTGCAAGAGGACACTTGACTATGTGTGCCTGTGGAGACCCAGGGGTGACATTAGGAATCATCGGACATTGCTCTTTTTCCATTTTATTGCTTTGCTCTGTGATTTCCCAGACTCTACCTTCTATGACTCGAACTGAAGATCACTTCCATATCTGTCCAGTACTTTAGTGAGATCTGGGGATGGGAAAACATGTCCTTTTGCTTATAACGGACTTTAACCAGCGAGTCATCGCCCCAGCCCCGTGGGCTTGATTTCTAGCGGAAGCCATTGCTCACTTAAAATTTTATTCTACCTGCTGAAACTGACAATCTTATGAAGACTTCAGGCAGCATCTGCAGGAGTGCAGGACTTACCAGAAACCCCAGGCGGGATGACTGGTCTGCAGCATCCAACTCTAGCACACGCTGCAAGAGTTCTAGGCAGAGTCTGAGTATCAACAGCACAGCTGGCGCTGCAGCAGCTGGAGCAGGAAGCAGCACAAAGATAAAACCATTATGCTCACAAATATGCTTTGCAGAAACTCGGCCTATAGCAGCACTCTATCACGAGCCCTATTAAGTTATTTTTTCAAATGGACCATTTTAGAGCTGGGGAGATAGCTAAGTCAAAAAGTACTTGGTGTACAAGAACGAGGACCTGAGTTCGAGGCCTATCATCGAGGAAAAAAAGCAGACATAGCATCAGAAGCCCGTAGTCCCAGCACTGGGGAAGCAGATCTCAGGGGCTTTATGTGCACTCTTCCTGTTGGATTGGTGAATATCACTTTCAGAATGTTGCTGGATTTTTCACTGGGCAATACTGACTATTCCTTTTTTAGCACTTCCTCTTTCCTGGGTGTTTATGGCTGTGTTTTTCTCAGGGTCCCTGTTTGATGGCACCCTTCCCTGTGCTCTGCTCTTGAGTGTCCTGTGCCCTACCTCTTCGCTTGCATTCACCTCCAATTTTCTCCTTTCTTCAGAGGCCACCATAGTTGTTAGCAGCCTTCTCTTACCAATGTATTGGATCATTCCAATAAGCACGTGAGGTTCAGCCCTGTCTACTAAGTTCTAGGCCTATCCATGCCCGAGTTCCTGGAAATAACTGGAACAGCAACACAAAACAAACATGCCCGACCAGTCCCTCCAGCAGAACACCTTCCCAAGCCGCATCCCTCCATACCCCCTGCATCACTTCTCTTGTCTTCTCTGCCCTCATCTGTGGTCAACTCTGCTTCTTTCCTTTCTTTCTCTCCCCTCTGTGAGATTTGTTCTTGTGTTGTCTCTCACATCCATCCTTCCATTATCTGCCATGGGATGTCAGTCAAATTGTGAATCCTCCACATTTACTTAGGGCCCAGAAAATACATTTTTTTAACCTGGCCAGATTAACCAGTTGTTTTCACCAATCATCTAGTTTGGCCTGAGCAAAGGAACTTGTGCTAAACTAACATGGGCTTTAATCTCCAAATTCCAAGCATGTACTTTAGGGCCCAGTGTCTTTGGGACCTCCGAATTTAGCTGCGAGGAGGTGCCTGGTATTCTGAAGAGTGTGGTCCTCTGTGTCACAAGACACTTTTTGTGCTGCTCTTTCTTTGGGGCAGAGAGATTACTCATCCAAGCCCTGTGAGATACAATTACATCTATGTGAAGCTCATACCACCCCATGCTAACAAGAATTATATTTCATTATAATGCTTTTAAACAACTTTTTTCCCACTAACACATTGTAAGCTCCAAAAAAGTCAGACTCTAATTTATTATCATATTTCTGAGTAACTGGGAACATTCAACCTCAATAAATATTACTGAAGAAATGTCGTTAATGGCAAACCAGAGTAAACGCTGTGGGCCACACATACAAAAGAGCAAAAAAGGAGGAGGGAAGAAGTTTTGAAGTGGTAAAATGTAGGGTATTGGGTAACAGGTGGTAAAAATGGTACAAACTTACTGTATTCATGCATAAAACCCTAAAAGAATATAAATAAGGAGAGCACAAAACATTAGTGAAGAGATCTGTTAGTAAATTTTGCATTCATTTCCATCCAACCATAAGTATAAATTATAAACAGTTTTTTATTAAAAAATGTGGTGCATGTTTTTTGTTGTTTTTTTCCATCTAATTTTTAAAATATTTTTCCTAGTTATACAAACTCAATAGGTACCCCCCTTGTCTCTCACTCCTCTCTTCCTGACTATTGTCTCCCCCACTTTCCACTCCTTTCCCACTCTCTCACACACCTTTTCCGTCCCTTCCCCTCTCTTGATGATTCCTGCTTTCTCCTTCCTATCCTTCAGAACATCTGTTTATGTGGGCACTGAATTGAGCTCTGACTTATCTAAACCCGTGAGGGTTTAGAACTCAGTGGCATAGCTTGGGACCCCTTCTTGGGCTACCCGCTAGTATGGGATTATGTCTGTATAACCCCTTGCTTTTAAGGATCCTACTGTCTTCTCTTCTGTGATCCCTGCTAGACTTTGAGGGCATGTTGACATATGTCAGCCATTGTGCAGGTCAGGCAAGGTCCAATCACATTGTGGTTATATCCTGGCTGCAGCCCTGACTTGTGTGGAGTATCATGGATATCATTGGTTTTCAGAATTTTAGGCTCTTACAATCTTGCTGCTCCCTCTTCCCCAAGGTTCTCTGAGTTTTAGGATGAGGAAAGCTTTGGCTGGTCTGGTTCTGGGTGAATATTGTAGGGTTTTTGGTGTTCTGAATTATGATATGTTGTTGTTCCAGTTTTGCTGTTCCTGCACTGACCTTGGTTGCATCCTGATTGGTTGTTGAGGTCATCCCCTCACCAAAGATAAAAGACTTTTTAAATGAAGATCTTAATATAAGAAGAGACTGAAAGGTAGATGGAAGAACAGGAGTAGGACATAGCAGTGAGAGGGGTCAGACTCCTGTTTCCTGGTTGGTTACCATCTAACTGTCAGTTCCTAGTGAACAGGAAGAGAAATGAGAGTGAGCTTCATTAGTTGTCTCCCTATTTATAAGCAGTACATGACTGTGGCCTAATTTCTCTATTGTAGTGTATTCTTTTGTCTCCTTTCTTTTGAGGTCTTCTTTCCCTATCCATGCTGTTTATAATCCTTTAAGATTATAGTGGGTATTACAGAGATTTGTCTTTGAATATGTCATTAAGTGGGTTTGGAACTAGGATGCACTTATTAAGGACTACATATGGCATCTAACTTCCTAAGTTTGGGATACTTTACTCAAAAAATTTTCTTTTAATTCCATCCGTTTCCTGGCAAATTTCATTAATTCATCTTTTTGATGGCTGAGCATTCTATTGTATAAATGTATCACATTTTCGTTATCTATTTGTCAACTGTTGGACATTTGGGTTGATTTCATAATTTTGGTATTGTAAATAGTGCTGCAATGAATATGGTTGTACTTGTGTCACTGTAGTGAACTGATGTCTTTTGGGGGATTATTCCCAATAGTGATATGGAGGGTTATATGCCATTTTAATCCTTAACTTTTTTAGAAATACTGGTGTCCAGAGTGGTTGTATAAGCTTTCATTCCCACCAGCAATGTATGAGCGTTCCCTTCTCACCAAATCCCCTCCATCCTGACCAGAGTGAGATGATATCTCAAGGTAGTTTTGACTTGTATGTCTCTGATGGCTAGAGATATGGAGTATTTTTAAAGATATTTGCTATAATTTCAATTTCATCCCTGGAAAAGTTTCTTTTAAGTTCTGAGGCCCATTTTCTAATTGAGCTATTTATCTCCTTTAATTTTGTAAGTTCTTTGTATATTATGTATAAAAGAACTCTATCGGCTGTGTGCTTAGCGAAGATTTTCTCCTTTAATTTTGTAAATTCTTTGTGTATTCTGGATAATATCAGCTGTGTGTTTAGTGAAGATTTTCTCCCATTCTGTGTATTGCCTTTTTGCTTGGTTTACATTGTTTAGCTGAACAGAATTTCTTTAATTTCACAAGATCCTATTTGTTGAGTGTTGGTTCTAATGCCTATGGCTATTGGGTTTCTGTTTAGGAACTGTTGGCCTAGCCCAATCTCCTCAAGGGAGTTCCCTACTCTTTCAATTAGGATTTTTATAGTCTCTGGCATAATATTAAGATCCTTGATCAATTTGAAGTTGTTTTTTGTGTGTGGTGAAAAGTGCATGTCCAGTTTTAATCTACTGTGTGTAGGTATCCAGTTTTGCCAGTACCATTTGTTGAAGGTGCTGTTCCTTTTCCATTGAGTGTTTGGGCCTTTTGTTAAAGATCAAATGGCTGTAATCATTAAAATCTGGTTCTTCAACCCTTACCCACTGATCTATGTGTCTATTTTGGCGCCAGTACCAGGCTGTTTTTATTACTATGTATTTGTAGTATAGATTAAGGTTTGGTATGGTAATACCTCCAGCTGTGTTTTTGTTACTCAAGATTGTTTTTGCTATCCTGAGCCTTTTGTGTTTCCATATGGATTTTGAGATTGTTTTGGTCAGTTTCTTTAAAGAATTGCTTGGGGATACAGATTGAATCTGTGTAATGTTTTTGATAGGATGGTCATTTTATGATGCTAATTCTGCTGATCCAAGAGCATGGAAGGTCTTTACATTTTCTTGTGTCTTTTGTAATTAATTTCTTCAGGGTTTTAAAGTTTTCATTACAAAGGTATCTCACTTCTTTGTTAAGATTTATACCAAAGTATTTCATTTTTTTAGGGACTATAATAAATAATATTGTTTCTCATTGGCTTTGGACTTTTTCACTTTTTTCATTCTTGGTGTAGAGGAAAACCACTAAATTTTGCACATTTATTTTGCAACTTGCCACTCTGCTGAACTTATTAGTTCCAGAAGTTTTCTGGTGGAGTTTTTAAGATTACGCAGGTATATGATGATGTCATCTGCAAACAGAGATAACTTGACTTCTTCCTTTTCTATTTGAATTTCTTTTATCTCTCCCTCTTGTCTTATGCTGCTAGCTAAGATTTCAAGTACAATATTGAATAGAAGTGGTGAGAGTATACAGCCTTGTCTATTCCTGACTAAAGTGGGAATGGTTCAACTTTTTCCCTGTTTATAATCTTTGCTGTTGGTTTGTTATATACAGTGTTCATTATGTTGATATAAGTTCTTTCCATTCCAACTGTCTCTAAGGTTTTGATCATAAAAGGCTGTTGGATCTTGTTAAGAGTATCTATCATGTGGTCTTGGACTTTGGATTGGTTTACATGTTTACATGTGAATTACATTTATTGATTTGCATATGTTGAACCAATCTTGTGTGCCTGGGATAAATCTACTTGATCACAGTGAGCAATCTTTTTGGTATGTTTTGAATTCAATTTGCTAAAGATTTTGTTGGGAATCTTTGCATCTGTATTCATCAAAGAGATTGGCCTATGGTTTTCTTTTTTAATTGTATTTATGAGGTTTTGGGATTAATATGATATTAGCCTCAAAGAAAGAATTCGGAAGTGTTCCTTCCTTTGCTGTTTTATGGATTAGTTTAAGTAGTGTTGTTAGTTGTTCTTTAAATGTCTGGTAGAATTCTGTGCTGAATCCATTTGGTCTGGGACAATTTTTCGTGTGACGATTCGAGATTACTTCATTAATTTCATTTGTTATAGTACTATTTAAATAATTCAATACTTCCTGATTCAATTTATTTAAGTCAGCTTACTCAGAAATTCATCCATTTCGTTCTATCAAATTTCAAGAAGTATAAGGTTTTGAAATATAATATTATAATTTTCTGAATTTCTTGGGTATCAATTGTGATAACTCCATTTTCATCTCTAATTTTGTTAATATGAATTTTCTCTCTCTTGATTTTGGTTAATTTAGCTATGGGTGTTATTAATCTTATTGATTTTTTTCAAAGAACCATCTTTTGGTCTTCTTGATTCTTTGTATTATTTTCTTTGTCTCAATTTTGGATATTTCTATTCTGATTTTGCTAATTTCCTCTCTTCTACTACTTTTAGTACTGGATTACTCTTGTGTCTCTAAAGCTTTAAACTGCATTGCTAAGTTGTTTACTTGTGATGTTTCATTTTTTTGATATAGGCATTAAGAGCTATAAACTCATCTCTTAGGATAGCTTTCATTGTGTCTCAGAGATTTTGATATGTTGTATTTTCATTATCATTCCCTTCTAGGAAATCTTGAATTTCCTTTTTGATTTCTTTCTGAACCCATTTCTCATTCAGCATTATGGTGTTTAATTTCCAAGAAATAGTGTATTTTCTGCTATTTATTGTGTTGTGGATGTTATAGTAATAGAGTACAGGGTATAATTTCAACAACCTTCTATACATGGAGATTCATTTTGTGGCCCAACATGTGGTCTATTTTGGAGAAAGTTCCATGGACCACTGAGAAGAATGTGTATTCCTTGGTGCTTGGATGGAAGGTTCAGTAGAGATCTATTTGGTACTTTTCAGTAAGAGTTTGATGTAGTTCCAGTGTATCTCTGTTGAGTTTTTGGTTAATTGATCTACCCCATGCTGAAAGTGGGGTATTTAAATCCCCAACTATTATCGTTTTAGGATTTACTTGTTTAATTCATTGTAGTTTTCATTAATGAATGTGGAGGAGTCTATATTACATGCATATATGATCAGTTTGTGAAGTCTTCCTGGTGAATTGTTCCTTTGACTAAAATGTAGTATCCTTCTGTATCCTTTATGATTTTCTTTGAAGTACACTTTGTCAGATACCGTAATTGTACCCTTGCTTGTTTCCTTGTTCTAGTAGCTTGAGGTATTTTGACCAGCCTTTTACTTTTAGAATGTGCCTATCTTTTGTGGTGAGATGTGTTTTCTGAAGGCAACAGATAGATGAATTTTGATTTCTAATCCATGTTTGTAACCTGTGTCTTTTGATTGGTGAGTTAATTCCATTGACATTTAGGGTTATAATGGAGAAATTACTTTTGATTCCTGACATTTTTTGTGTTTAGTGGCTTTCATATGTGTATTATTTAGCTTATAAGTTGCAATGGTGTTATACTTCGCTTCTGTCCTCCTGGATATGGTTGTTTTTTCCTTCAAGCTTGAATATCTTTTCTAGCATTTTTTGAATCTTGGTTTGGTGGCCATGCAAGCCTTCAACTTGTCTTTATGGTGGGAAAGTTTTTTTTCACCCTCAATCATGACTAATAGTTTTGCTGGATATATCAGCCTGAGATGACATTTGTGCTCATTTATGACTTGAAGTACATCTCTCCAAGATCTTCTGGTTTTTATTATTTCCATTAAAAAATAATTTGTTATTTTAATTGGTTTACCTTATATGTGTAGGGTTTTTTCCCCCAATCATACAAGCTCAATAGGTACCCAAATCCTTTCCTCCCTCCACCCCTCTACAGTCCCCCTTGCACCTTCTCCCCCCCTTCCCCTTCCTTTCACTTCCTCCCTCTCCCTCTCCCAGTGACTCCCCTTCCTCATTTCCATCCCCTGGAACATCCCCTTGTGTGAACACCAAACTTCGCTCTGAGTCTCCATTCCAGTGAGCTATAAGGACTCAGTGGCATAGCCCAGAGCCCCACCCCTTTCTGGGTTCCCCCTTAGTATGGGAACACTATTATGACTATTAATCCCTTGCCTCTAAGGATCCTAGTGCCTGTGATCCATGCTAGACCCTCGGGGGTCATCGACACATCAGTCATTGTGCAAGTCATGCAAAGTCCCACTATGGCTACTGCGGCCCTAACTTCTGTGGAGCATCTTGCATATTGTTGGTCCTCCCTATCTTTAGGGTCTTACAGTCTTGCTGCCTCCTCTTCTGCTAGTTCCCTGAACTTTAAGATGGGGAAAGATTTGGCTGGTCTGGTTCCAGGTGATCAATGTAGGATCTTTTGGTGTTCTGAACTGTGGTTTGTTGTTTTCAGACTTGCTGTTCCTGCACTACCCTTGGCTCATCCTGAATGGTATTGGAGGTCACCTCCTAACCAGAGATAAAAGGTTGTTTAAATGAAATCTTACTATAAGAGGAGATTCAAAGGTATATTCATAGGAATAGGAGACAACAGTTACAGGGGGCAGGGAGGGTTAGTGACCCATTTGCAGGATGGTTACCATCTATCTGCCAGTCCATATACACTCCCTGATTGGTGAGATCAAACCTCCTCAGTCGCAAGTACCCAGGAAGGAAAGTGAGAGTGAGCTTCACTAGATGTCTTGCTACTTACTTGCAATATTTCATGGTGACCTATTTTCTCTACTAAAGCATGATTCCCTCTGTCCTTATTTCTGGGGAGCTTTCCTTCCCCCTTAATCTCCTGTTCATAATCTTTATGATTGCTGTAGGTATTATAGAAATTTTTCTTTGAATATGTCATTAAGTGGGTTTGGTACTAGGATCCAACTATTAGGGAGTACATACAGTATCTATTTTTCTGTGTCTGGGATACATCGCTCAGTATAATTTTTTCTATTCCATCCATTTCCCAGCAAATTTCATTAATTCACTTTTTTCGATGGTTGAGTAGTGTTACATTGTATAAATGTACCACATTTTCCTTATACACTCATCAACTGTTGTGCATTTCATGACTTTCCTGTTTACAATAGCAAATTATAATAGTTCTGTTATGAACATAGTTGTGCTTATGTCATTGTAGTGAAGTTTTGCTTTATTGGGATTATTTTCTGAAGTGGCATAGCAGGGTCACATGGCATTTCAATCATAACTTTTTAAAAAAATTGCCAGATGGCTCGCCAGAGTAGTTGTATAAGCCTGCATTCCCACCAGCAGTGTAGGAGAGTTCCCTTCTCTCCACATCCTCCCCAGCATTTGGTGTTTGTGTTGTGGATTTTTGCCATCCTGACTCGGGTGAGATGATATCTCAGGGAAGTGTGGATTTGCATTTCCCTGATGGCTAAGGATGTGGAGCATTTTTTAAGATATTTATTCAACATTTCAGTTTCATCCCTGGAAAAGTTTGTTTGGAGTTCCCAGACCAGTTTTTTAATTGGGCCATTTATCTCCTTGGTGTTTAGTTTTCTGAGTTATTTGTGCACTCTGGATAATAGAACTCTATTAGATATGTGGTTAGTGAAGATTTTCTCCCATTCTGTGGGTTGCCTTTGTGCTCGGTTTGGTTCACAATCTCTTTATCTGAACAGAAGCTCTTTAATTTCATAGGATCCCATTTGTTGAATGGTGGTTCTAGTGACTGTGCTATTGGATTTCTGTTTAAGAACTGTTTGCCTGCCCAATCAGCTCAAGGGAGTTCCCTATCCTTTCAACTAGGGTTTTTATTTTCTCTGGCCTAATATTGAGGTCCTTGATCTACTTGGAATTAATGTTTGTGCATAGTGACAAGTACAGGTCCAGTTTTAATCTTCTGCATGTGGACATCCAGTTTGCCAGCACCATTTGTTGAAGATACTATTCTTTTGCCATTGGATTTTTTGGGCCCCTTTGTCAAAGATAAATGGCTGTTATTGTGTGGTCTTATATCTGGGTATTCAACCCTTGTCCATTGATCTACATGCCTATTTTGTAGCTAGTACGAGCCTTTTTTTATTACTATGGATTTGTAGTATAGATTAAGGTTTGGTATGGTGATACCTCCAGCAGTGATTTTGTTACTCAGGATTGTTTTAGCTATTCTGGGTCTTTTGTGCTTCCATATGAATTTTGATATTGTTTGGTCAATTTCTTTAAAGAATTGCTTTGGGATTTTGATTGGTATAGCATTGTATCTGTATATTGCTTTTTTTAAGATGTTCATTCTGCCAATTTAGTAACATGGGAGGTCTTTCCACCTTCTGATGTCTTCTCTAATTTCTTTCTTTAGGCTTTCCTTGGTGAGGTTTATACCAAGGTATTTCATTATGTTAGGGGCTATAGTAATTGGAATTGTTTTTCTTAGGGCTTTTTTACTTTTTTTATCCTGGACGTATAGGAAAGGCCACTGATTTTTGCATGTTTATTTTGTAACCTGCCACTCTGTTGAACTTTTGTATCAGTTCCAAGAGTTTTCTGGTGGAGTTTTTCGAATCACTCATATATACGATCATGTCTTCTGCAAACAGAGATATCTTTACTTCTTCCTTGCTGATTTGAATCCCCTTTATCTCCCTCTCTTGTCTTATGGTCCAGCTAAGACTTCAAGTACAATATGGAATAGAAGAGAGTGGACAGCCTTGTCTAGTTCCTGATCAAAGTGAGAATGCTTCAAATTTTTCCCCATGGAGTATAATCCTTCTGTTGGCTTGTCGTATACAGCTTTTATTATATTGACAAAGGTTCCTTCCATTCCACCTGTCTCTAGGATTTTGATCATAAAAGGCTGTTGGATCTTGTCAAAAGCTTTTTCTGTATCTATTGAGAGTATCACGTGGTCTTAGATTTTTGGACTGGTTTATATGGTGAATTACATTTATTGATTTGCATATGTTGAACCAACCTTTTGTGCCTGGGATTTTTGATATGTTGTTGAATCCGATTTGCTAAGACTGTTGAGAATCTTTGCATCTGTGTTCATCAAAGAGATTGGCCTATAGTTCCCTTTTTTAAGTGTATCTTTATTAGGTTTTGGGATTAAGACGATATTAGCTTCATAGAAAGAATTTGATAGTGTTCCTTCCTTTACTATTTGATGGAACAGTTTAAGGAGTATTGGTGTTATTAGCTCCTTAAATGTCTGGTACAACTCTGTGCTGAATCCATCTGGTCCAAGACATTTTTTGGAGGGAAGATTCGAGATTACTTCATCAATTTCCTCATATGTTATAGGACTATTTAAATGATTCACAACTTCCTGATTCAATTTAAGTAATTTGTGCTTTCTTAGGATGAATATCCATTTCTTTTGTGTTATCAAATTTCATGGAGTATAATTTTTTGAAATATGATCTTATAATTCTCTGAATTTCTTGGGTATCAGTTGTGATCACCCCATTTTAATTTCTAATTTTGTTAATTTGGGGTTTCTCCCTCTTGATTTTGGTTAATTTAGCTATAGGTACATCAATCATTGATTTTTTTCAAAGAACCAGCTTTTTGACTGGTTGATTCTTTGTATTGTTTTCCTTATCTCAAATTCAGATATTTCTCCCTTGATTTTGCGAATCTGTCTTATACTCCTTTTCTGATTGGATTGCTCTTGTGTCTCTAAAGCTTTAAGCTGCATTGTTAAGTTATTTATTTGTGATGTTTCTATTTTTTTGATGTAGTTATTAAGGGCTTTAAACTTACCTCTTAGGATGGCTTTCATTGTGACCCAGAGATTTTGATATGTTGTATTTTCATTATCATTCCCTTCTAGGAAACCTTGAAATTCCTTTATGAGTTCTTCCTGAACCCAATTCTCATTCAACATCATAGAGTTTAGTTGTCAAAAGTTAGTGTTTTTTCTGCTGTTTGTGGTGTTGCAGATGTCAAGCTTTAGACCATGGTGGTGTGACAGGGTACAGGTTAAAATTTTAACTTTCCTATTCATGTGGAGATTTGTTTTGTGGCCCAATATTTTGGAGAAAGTTCTGTGCATTGCTGTGAAAAATGTGTATTCTTTGGTGCATGGATGGAATGTTCGATAGAGATCTGTAAGGTCCATTTCAGTAAGGGTTTGATAAAGTTCCAATGTGTCTCTGTTAAGTTTTTGACCTGTTGATCTATTCTACGTTGAAAGGGCAGTATTGAAATCCCCAAGTATTATTGTTTTGGAATTGATTTCTTACTTTAGACATTGTAGCATTTGCTTAATGAATGTGGAGGAGCCCATATTAGCTGCGCATTTGTTCAGTATTGTTAAGTCTTCTTGGTAAATTATACCTGTGACTAAAATATAGTATCATCTGTGTCTCTTATGATTTTCTTTTTGCTTTGAAGTCCACTTTGTCAGATATCATTATTACTACCCCTGCCTGTTTCCTGGTTCTATTAGCTTGCAGAATTTTTGACTAGACTTTTACTTTTAGAATGTGTCTGTCTTTTGTGGTGAGTTATGTTTCCTGAAGGCAGCAGATGGATGGGTTGTGATTTCTAATCCATGTTTGTAATCTGTGTCTTTTGATTGGTGAGTTAATTCCATTGATATTTAGTGTTTTAATGGAGAAATTGCCTTTAATTCCTGACACTTTTTGTGTTTAGTGGCTTTTATAAGTGTATTATTTGGCTTGTAGGTTTCAGTGGTATTATACTTCCTTTCTGTCCTCCTGGATATGCTTGTTCTTTTCTTTGAGCTTGAGTATCTTTTCTAGCATTTTTTGAAGGTCTGGTTTGGTAGGCATGTAAGCCTTCAAGTTGTCTTCCTGCTGGAAAATTTTTCTTTCACCCTCGATCATGACTGATAGTTTTGTTGGGTATATCAGCCTGGGTTGACACTTGTGCTCATTCAATATTTGAAGTTCGTCTCTCCAAGCTCTTCTTGCTTTTACTGTTTCCATTGAAAAATCATGTGTTATTTTAATAGGTTTACCTTTGAAAGTGACTTGTTTTTTTCCCTTGAAACTCTCAGCACATTCTTTGTCTTGTATATGGAGCATTTTGACTATTTGCTGTGGTGAGTTTCTATTTTGGTCATATCTGTTTGGGGTGCAGAATGCCTCTTGTATTTGGATGGGCCTTTCTTTCTTTAGATGAGGAAAGTTTTCCTTAATAATCATTTGAAAAATTTCCTCAAGTATGGTATTTTGGGATTCTTGCTCTGGTATTCCATGAATGCTCATGTTAGGCTTCTTCAAGGTGTCCATAACTCTTGAATATTCCTCTCAAGTATTTTTTTGGCTTTAACAACCTCTTCCATTGAGCTGGTTAGTTCTTCCACTTTGTTTTCAAGATCTGTTATTCTATTTTCTGCTTTATTAGTTCAGCTGATATGGCTCTCTGTTGAGTTCTGGGCTGAAGATAACTTGTCTTTTAGATCAATTTTAAACTCTGCTTTAGATTGTTTTAACTGCTCTATGCTTATTTTTGTTTTTTCAACTGTTTCTTTCATTTCCTCCAAGTGCCTGTTGTGTTCCTGTTCAAAGTGATTGATGTGGTTATTTAACTCCTCCTGGATTTCCTTTTTCATAGTATTGATCATAGTGAAGATCAGGCTTTGAAAAAATCATTGTATTGGGTATGGCCTTTTGGCTATTTTCTGTGGATTTGTTCTGGCTGGAATCTATCATTATGGGGTTAATTCTTTTGGTAGGAGGTTTGTTGTCTTGGTTTTTGTTTCTCATGGATTTGCGTTGTGACCTAGACATTTTTGTTTTGTTTCTTAAGACCTTCTTTCAGTTTCTGTGTGTTTTTGACTGAACTGAATTAGATGGTATTACTACTCTTGAGCAGTCATTAGTGTTTGCCTTGGTGTGGGGTATGTTTGTCTGGTATTGGTGTCACTTCCTAGATGAAGCTATTAGACTGTTAGTACATCAATGAAGTCAGGTTTAGTAGACAGGGAGTGAAGATTAGTATGGTAGTGCACAAAATACTTTGTAGTGTTTTGACTATTATCTGCTGTGATGAGTTTCTAATTTGGTCATATCTGTTTGGGGTGTGATATGCCTGTTGTACTTGGATGTGCCTCTCTTTATTTAGATTTGGAAAGTTTTCCTTTATGATAATTTGAAAAATTTCCCTGGGTGTGGTGTTTTGGGTTTCTTGTTATGGTATTTCATGAATGAGCACGTTTGGCTTCTTCACAGTATCTCATGACTATTCCTTCCAAGTATCTTTTTGGCTTTAACAACCTCTTTGATTGAACTAGTTTGTTCTTCCATTTTGTCTTCAGGATCTGATATTCTGTTTTCTGCTTCTATCAATTCTGCTGATAAGACTCTCTGTTGTTTTATGGGTTGAAGATAGCTTGTCTTTTAGTTGGATTTTAATCTCTGCTTGTGATTCTTTTAACTGCTTTATTCTTATTCTTGTTTCTTCAACTGCTTTTCTCATCTTATCCAAGTACTTGTTATGTTCCTGTTCAAATTGGTTGATGTGGTTAACTGCTCTTGTATTTCTGCTTTCATTGTTTTGATCATAGTAAAGATCAGTCTTTGAAAATCATTATCTGGGATATGAATTTCTTGGCTATTTTCTGTGAATTTGTTCTGGTTGGATTCCATCATTATGAGGTTTATGCTTTTTGTTGTCTTGGTTTTTGTTATTTGCACTGTGATCTGGGCATTTTGTTTTGTTTTGTTTTATCTGTTATGTCCTTCTTGATGTGTGTTTTTGGCTGAACTTAGTCAGTATTACTACACTTGAGCAGTTATTGCTAGTGTTTGCCTTGGAGTTGTATGTGTCTGTCTTGGGTTACTTAGTGCTAAAAAAGATTTACATATATTAGAGCTGGAAGTAAAGATTCTCTCCCATTTGATGAGATCATTTTAGAATTCCTCAGATGTTTGGTGTTGGTCCCCTAGCCATTGCTTGGATTTTCTCTGGACTCCGTCTCATCCTTGAAAATTTTAAAGTTCTTTAATGATTACAGGGTGGGGGGAGAGAAAACAGCAGGAAGAGTAGAAGGAAAGAAGAACACCACTGGAGGATGTGTAGTTGTCTTGGAGGAGGCTGCCAAGCACCAAGGCATACCCTGCCCCCCGACCTTACCACTAGACACAAGGAGCAGTGCTCAAACATAGAGCTGAAAAGGCCAAATGGCTAGTGAGAACTCCACCCATGAACTGGAGCCTGGGGAATGGCCTAGGGATGGATCCAACAATTAAGAACAATTTCAAATGCTTTATAATACCCTTTGGCTAGAAGAGTAATTATACAATAGGAATTTATTTATAGAAGAAAATACTGGTATTTGTGTGGTGGTTGGTTGACATTTATTTTATTTATTTATTTATTTGAGAACATTTTATGCAATTTATTATTATTTTTTTCTGTATTTACAAGCATATTGAATATTCATTCCAGCTTCCCTCCTTCTCCCCTCTCTCCCATTCCCTCCTTTCCCTTCACCATTCCTTCCCATTCTTCAGCCTATATGCGTCTATGGAATTCAGGGTTTACTCTGATTTGTCTACTTCTGTCTGGGTTCAGGCCTATGTAGTGTTACAAATTACCTCTCTTCAGGCCATCCCACCGGTATGTACATTTCCCTTCACTCACAGGTCTCCACTGTGAGTTCCCATTCTATATCAGTGTAATTACAGCTGCCTACGGAGCAGTTTGATGAATTGTCTTCTTACCTATAGGTTTATGGCTCTCTTCCCAATTAATCTATTTCCTTTCCTTTTTTAGATTCTTATTCTAGTATACAGTAACAGGAATGGATATCAGAAAGCTGCTGGATTTTTTTCTTGGTACTCATGGCACTGTTACACCTATTTCCTCAGTGATTTATACTGCAACTTACAGACCTCATGCCATTGATAGGGCTTGTGATTATTCTTCTACAGTATTCTTTGATACTGTGTAAGCTATCTCACAAGGATAAGTCCTCAGACCAGATCCAGTTGATATATGTTGCCCATGTGCTGTGATCCATTAGTGTTGCATACTGACAGTTTTTGGAGAGCAACCAAGAACAGTGGCAGCCTGTAATGTTTAGGGGATTTTAAGATCTTTCTGACCAACATTTTTCAGGAAGTGCCATATTCCTGTTACTTCTAGTATAATTGTGCCCCTGGGTTCTAAATGGATCTGCTCAAATCTTTTTATTTTATTATTTATTCCCTGTTTTCCTCATTCTCATTTCTTCTTTTAAAAGACTTTTTTTGACATATAACTAGCATAAGATGTTCCTTTGGGGTTGATTGACATTTAAAGAAGGCATCATAAGGTTATAGGCATCTGTCAATTTCAACAATAAGTGGTCTGTGTGTCTGGATGAGAATCAGGAGACAGAGACATGTGAAACATAAACAGTAATATCAAAAGAAAGACCACATCTGAAGGTACCAGCAAAACATGAGAGCTCAGCAGAGACCAGAGGCTCATGCAAGGGCATGAGCCTTCCTTCCATCCTCTGGTTCCCAGGACCTTATCTCACCCAGTACCACTCTGGATTAAGAGAAGGGAGAGGACTTTTGTGACAAAAATAGCTCTTTGAACTTGAATCCACTGATGAGTTGCAATCCTGCATTTGTGAATAATATTACCCAAAAATGGCCACTGCGAGAAACAGAAGTTGAGTTATTCACAAATACGAGCCTTAGTTGTCATTATACAGCAGAAATAAGAATTTGCAAGAAAATTAGACTCCATTTAGGAGAAGCCAAAGAGCTTTAATTTCTAATCATTCAGTCATATAATTACATATATTTTAATGAGAACTCATATCCTTAGTCACCTCAATACCACATGTAGTCTTCTGGATTTTCATTGTAACAGTGAATGATATCCAAAGTGTTGCAGTTATCCTGCATGGTTGCTGATAAAATCATGACAAAAACTGCTTTAGAGAACAAAGTATTTGTTCTCCCTTAACAATTTCTGGTTACATTTCCTTATGCACCATGTCAGGAGAGCATGAACCATCATTACCAAAGAGGCGAGGGAACTAGCCACACCTTCTCCACATAATATCTGAGAGAGGAAAGATCCTTACTAGCCAGACCAGAATGTATGGTCAAGTATACAGAAGGATGCCCATTTTCTCCAACAATTTCTTCCTTTTTATTCCCCTGCCTGGGGAATAATCTTACCCAACATTGGCTAGGCCTTTCCCACCTACTAGACAATCTCCTGGAGGTTCACTTTGGGCTTAACTCAACTACTAACTCTCCACAAATGTGCCCAGAGATTAAAGCCTCAGCATCAATTGACATCTGTACTTACTGTGAAAATCTACCCCATGTCAACTTGACACAAAAACTACCACTTTTAAACTGTAACATTCAATCCTTGTCCCCCCAGTTGTTAAATTATTCTTATAAATAAATTTAAGTTCAAATGTCCAAAATCTCTACTGTAAGATCCTGTAAAATCAACTTTAAAACTTCAGCACAGATAAAACAATAAAATGGAAGTAATATGGTACAATAAGAAATATCAAGCTAAGACAAAAGGCCAGCCAGTCAAATACCACATCCTGTAGCTCAATGTCCTTCTTTTACTAATCACATAGTCACAGTGGCTCAAAGATTCTAGCCAATTCCAGTCTCTCTTCACAACTTGAAGTTGCACAAGTACTGTTTCTCTAGACCAGGATGAATTTCCACTCACAGCCATCCTCAGCACTCATCCATGTATACAGCTCTTCTTGGCAGATATCCTATATTGATTCTGGCATCTCCAATATCTTCATTTTCAAGGGCAAACCAGGCTTAAACTCCATAGCACAAAATGCCCTTCTTTGGCCACTTTGCAGACTTCCTGCCATACATTCCCTGACTTTTTCCATTCTCTGAAACTTCTGAGGTTGTATCCATGACATCCTCTCTTTTTTGTACCTTTCATGCCTCTAAATCCACTACTACATGGACAATGTTGTTAAGTTCTTCAATATCCTCCAAGTAGAGATTAGCTTCCTGGAATCACAGCTGATTCAGCTTCTCTGTGCTGACCCTCAGAAGAATCTCTATGCTGGCACAATCTAAACACAGTGATATTCCTTTCTTCTATTGCTTCAGTGCTGAGGACTAGGATTTCCTTCAGTGACATTCACTACTTCAGTAGCTGCAGCTGCTCTTCTGTCTGCCCTGTACACATCCAAAACTTCAAGGCTGCCAATATATAAAAAATCCAATTAAAAATCAGCTCTTATAGATGGGATCTTGTGAAATTAAAGAGCTTCTGTTCAGATAAACAGATTGTAACTCGAACACAAAGGCAACCCACAGAATGGGAGAAAATCTTCACTAACCACGTATCTGAGAGAACTCTATTATCCAGAGTGCACAAAGAACTTAGAAAACTAAACACTAAGGAAACAAATGGCCCAATTAAAAAATGGGCCTTGGAACTTAAAAGAAACTACCAGGGATGAAATTTAAATGTCTAACAAATATCTTAAAAAATGCTCCACATCCTTAGCTATCAGGGAAATGCAAATCAAAACTTCCCTGAAATATCATCTCACCCCAGTCAGGATGGCAAAAATCAACAATACAAATAACACCAAATGCTGAGAGGATGTGGCAAGAAGGGAACTCTCCTACATTGCTGGTGGGAACGCAGGCTCATACAGCCACTCTATTGAGCTGTCTGATGATTCTTAAAGAAATTAAAGATTGAAATGCCCTATGACCCTGCTATTCCACTTTTGGGAATAACCCCACATACAGCAAAAATTCACCTTGATAACACAAGCACGATCATGTTCATAGCAGCACTGTTTACAATATCAAAGTCATGGAATCAACCCAAATGTCCGACAGTTGATAAGTGGATAAGGAAAAGGTGGTACATTTATACAATGGAATACTACTCAGCCATCAAAAATGATGAATTAATGCAATTTGCCAGGAAATAGACGGACTTAGAAACAATTATATTGAGTGAAGTATCTCAGACACAGAAAATTAAGTGTCATATGTACTCCCTAATAGGTGGCTCCTAGTGCTAAACCCACCTAGAGACATTCAAGGATAAATTTCTATAATACCTACAGTAATTGCAAAGATTATAAACAGGAGGGATGGGGAAGGAAGGCCCCATCAGAATGAGCCAAGGGCATGCAGGAGCAGCAAAACTGAAAAAAAAAATCAACAAACCATAATTCAGAACATGAGAAACTCTGTATCAACCACCTGGAACTAGGCCAGCCTAATCTCTCCCCATCGTGAAGCTCAGGGAAATTTGTTGAAGAGGAGACAGTAAGATTGTAAGAGCACAAGGATGGGAGGAGTAAAGATATGCAAGTTACTCCACATAAGTTAGGGCTGAAGCAATCATAATAGGACTTTGCATGCCCTGTGCAATGTCTAACACATTATTGACCCCACAAAGTCTAGCATGGACTAAAGCCACTAGGAGCCTTGGAGGCTAGGGATTGACAGCCATAGTAATGTTCCTATGCTTAAGGGGAACACAGGAAAGGGTTCTGGGAAATGCCGCTGGATCCTTGCACCTCATCGGAGAGGAAGACCTAGAGGAGAGTTTGGCATGCACATTAAAGGATGAACCGGGGATGGGAGGGGGAGGCACTGGGGGATTGAGAGGGAGGGAAGAGCAGGGGGGCTGGAGGGTGGGTGGAGGGAGGGAAGGGACCAGTGTACCTGTTAAGTTTGTATGAGCAGAAATTAAAAAAAAAATAGGGGCTGGAGAGGTGGCTCAGGGGTTAAGTCTCCGTCTTGCAGGCGGAAGGTCCCGAGTTCAGATCCCAGATCCCACGGAAGCGGGGGCGGCCTGGGCTTCTGGTCCTGGCACAGCGGAGCCTGTGAATCCTAGGGCAGGAGGAGGTGGAGGCGTCCATGGTGGTTCGCGAATTCGTCCGTGATTCTACACACACACAGACACACACATACACACACACACAGACGCGCGCGCACATACACACAGTTGAATAAATAATAATAATAAAAAAATTTTTAAAAGAAATTTAAAAAAAATAAAAAAACAGCTGTTATTCTGATAGAACGCCTTTATATGTGATGTGGTCTTTCTGTTGCAGTTTTCAAAATCCTGTATTTTTTCTGTGCATTTGGTGTTTTGTCTGTTACATGTTGTGAAGAATGTCTTTACTAGTCCTGTCTATCTAGTGTTCTATATGCTTCTTGTACCTATATGTATCTATATTTCCCTATGTTGGAAAATTTTCTTCAGTTATTTCATTGGAAATAATTCATTTGTCTTTGACTTGGATTTCTTCTCCTTCTGTGCTTACTTTGTATATTTAGCCTTTTCATGCTTTTCCAAAGTTCCTATATGTTCTCTCCCACTTTACAAAAAACATCATTTTCTTTGAATGAATCCAACTCCTCTCTCTTGTCATCAAGAGATACCCATTTTTTACCTGATTCATTCTAATGCTAAGGTTTTCCACTGAACTTTGCATTAGACATACTGTATTTTTCAAGTTTTATTTCTATTTCATTGATGTATTTCAATCTTTTATCAAATTCTATTTCCATGACATAAATTTGGTCCTTATTTTATTCACCTCTTCATGTTTTGTTAACCTACATTTTGACATTTACTCATGCTTTCTCTATGAGTTCTGTGAACATATTTATAATTACTCTTCTGAATTCATTGTCTTAAGTGTCATCTAAGTTACTCTCATGGGGAACCATTTTATGGGATTAATTTTGAAAAAAGACATGATGTCTTGGTTCTTCTTGTTGTTTTTTTCTTTATGATGGAGCCTGGTAATTTGGAGTAAGGTCACTAGTTGTGTTTTGGGATATGGATATTTGTCCCACTGGTGTTGAATGGGCATTTAAAGATCCTTTTTTTGTGACCCTAGCTTGACAGGCTTTGAATCACTTAGGATCTCCATCAAGTTCAGTCTTGGAGCAATTAGTGTTGATTCATGAGTAGGATAACTGAAGCTATCCTAGATCACCTAAGGAAAGGTAAAATTTTAACTTGGCTAGCAGGTACATTGCAGAAGAAACAAATTATTTTTGTGGCTTCTCAAATATAAAGAGGAATGTGCCAGAGAGAGGGTTGAAAATGGGAGCTATCTGTGGGGCATGCAGGTGTGTGACTAAGAGTCTCAGATAGTAGGCAGTTCCAAGAGGGACTGAGAGTTGAGCTTAGTAAGCCCTCAACTGGCAGTACTAGTGAGAAGGAGGCAGGGGGTCTGGGCACTCTAACTTGATTGGCTGGGGTAGAATATAGAAACACATTATGAGAGATGAACAGATTAGGGACCGCTAACCTTCCCCCCTTAAAGCTGGGTTGGTATAGGACAGGAGAAGTGTGCATGAGACAGGAGGCAGAGTGACTTCTTACCTAGGCCAGTAAGCACAGGAGATGAGAAGTCTGGACACGTCTCTCCTGTCCTTGCTGAGATGACAATAAGTTTATCTTTTGCAAACTAATATATATACCAAATACCAACTCTTCTAGAAATAATTTCTAAGATAATAAATTATAAAATATCAGTGTTCAAAATATTTTTTGGAAAACTCATATCTTTAAAATGTATTGAACAAGGACCTGTGGATAAAGGTTCAGTTTAATTTATGAGGCTTACTTCTATCTCATATATAAGCTTCAGAATGCTAATCTTTAACATACAATATTAACATGCAACTATTTTAACTTCTGAAAGCATGATGGCATGGATGCTGTTGGTCACTTAAGAAAATCATTATAAATGACTAATTGAAATGAACTCTAAACACTGTCACAATTATCTTTCTTTCTGCTCCTCTGACTCAATAGTCACATAGAGCTTAAGGAGAACTTATTTGGCTTATGGTTTCAGGAGGAAATGTAGTCCATATGGCGGAAAAGGCATGGAAGGAAGTAGAAACTGGAGGCAGCCAGGTCAGGTCACTTCAGCCATCATGGAGGTAGAACTAACAAGAAGTAAGCTGTGAGAGGAAGCAGAGCAGAGCTACCAAACCTCAAGACCTGCCCCCTGCAGCTTGCCTTCCTCTAGCAATGCTCTGCCTCTCAGTGGTCCTACAATTTTCCCAAACACTAACAGCTAAGGATATAAACACTGTTGGGAATAACTCACATTCAAACCATGACAAAACTGAAGACAATTACAATGAAATTGGTTGTTTTCCTACAAATAAACAAAATTACAAATTACTTTATCAAAAGTAATTATTTTAGATAAGATATTTCTGCATATTTGATTCTTTGGATGTACCCGTTATGGAATTTATGATGTCAGGCGTAAACAGTGATGGCTAATCTGCTTTTGATTCCAGTCACCTTTTCAAATGAGGTAGAGACAAGTTACCTGTAATTAAGTGACCTGTAATATAACGTAAAATCATGTGACTTGAAAAAATACAGGATTGCATGTTTTTCAGAAACAACATGAGGGGCAGGGAACATGGCTCAGTAGTTAAAGTTTTGACCTCACAAGCAAAGGGACATGTACTCAGATTCCCAAATCCCAAGTAAAACTGCTAGATATATGTGACTACCTGCCAGTAATTTCACCCCAGAGGATGGAGCCTGAGAATCCCAAGAGCAAGTTGGCTAGTCAGACTAGACCTAATGGTTATTATGGGTTTAGTTAAGACCCAGGCTAACAAAAATATGGAAGAATGATAAATATGATTCCTATTATTATCCTTGGACCTTCATAGTCATAATCACACACACTCAAGTGTACCATGTATACACTCATGTGCACACACACACGCACACATATACACACCATACACACATATGTGAAAGAAAAAAATGAGATACTGGTATACTTAAAGCCCCTTGGCATCTTACTGCATACCATATATTGCTCAGGTATCTATAAATTGACATAAGAAGCTACAAGGGAAGATATCGGTCCCTGAGTGGATAAGGCATATCACTACAGCTGAACTGAAAATTCTCGAGAATTTCTCCATACAGGTTTCTGCCAGAGTCATCTGCTGCTGAATTCCATGAAGACAATGACTATACATGAAGCTGAGGAACTGAGAGTAAGGACATATTATAAATGCAAGTTTTTAGAATCCAGCATTCCTTTTTGTCTAAGAATAATGACAGCAGTTGTGATTCAGGAAATTTCACACTTTCTGAAAATTAAACAATAATGACAAAATAAAGTAAGATTTTTGTAGTCAACATTTGTGCTTACAGTCTTAATGAAGAACTATGAGGCTTTAGGCTTCTGTCAAAAAGGCATAGAATAATATTTTCGTCACCATGACTTTTAAATAGCTCTCTCCTATCATCTTATCAACTGTAAGATAGGATCATAAAGTAGAATAAGCCTCTTGCTCTCCTAGATTGCTTGGATCCAGTATTCATTCGGCAGTCAGAAGATGAAACTAACACATCAGTACTAGATGTCAGATGCAGGGGGACCGTTTGAGCCCACACATTTGAAACCTGCCCAGGCAGCATAGTGAAACTCTGAGACAGAATAAAACCACAGGCTTATTTTAATAGGCAGCTGAACTCTTCATGCTAAACGCTTTCCAGAAGTGCATGAGCAGAGAAAGCCCCATGTTGAATAATGCCCATCCCCACGGCTCTCTGCTGGACACTCAGCCTTGAGGAAGCTCTCTTCCAGCTCAGCCACACTTTGGACTTTGCAACTGGAGAGAAACATGCTTTGTCACTTCTCCTACACCTCTCATTGCAGATGGGGCAGATTGGGAAAGTTCCTCTCCAGTGTATTTTAGGGGGAGGTTGAGAGCTGTAACACAGCATGAACTATGTTTCCTTGATTATGCCATTGGTGAGAACTTGAGTAAAATGCAGGTAACCAACACTGACCACAGTACTCTGGCAAACTTTCTACCAACCATGTTTCTTATGATGATATTTTTCTTATTCAAAGTACAATTTATTTTATTAAAGTTTTAATCATTAATTCTGGCTTACATTTTTAATTGTTGCATTAACAATAATTTGGACAGTTGACATTTATTAAAACAGTTTCTGCCTTAAGTTTTGGTTATGATATCTTTATTCATGTATTTTACGATACATTACAAATATGAAATTTTTAAAAAGAGTGCTACTTTTTAAGGAAACTATTTCTACATGTTCAAGATAACATTACACTTAGCAATTCTAGCAATAATTCTTCAATTTTAGCTAATATAAATTTAATATTCAAATATTCAATTTGCATCAAAAATTTTTACAACCAGGTATCCTGTATAACTGGATACTCAAACTTGCTTCCACAAGAGGATTTCCCATGTCACACACACACACACACACACACACACACACACACACACACACCCCTGCATAATCCATGGATCTTCAGCATATCCTCAGTCTTTGTTTATTGTTAGGCTATAAAGTGTAATTTCTCTTTCTCTCCACTCCTAAGCTCCAGTTCTTCTTAATTTCCCCCCAAGCAGCATAAAAGATGCAGGTGGTCAGTCTTATAATTAAAAACAGATCTCTGAACACACTGTTCCAGAAAGCTCCTTTCTGCTCCAAACTCAGACTTAGGACTTGGACTGCCCTGGATATTTTAACAACTCTCAAAGAAGCACTTGTACAATTCAGAATAAAACTTCCCTTGGTCTTTGGCCAGATTTTTGTACTCAAGGAAGCACACAGGAAGGACAAACAGCCCTCAGTAGTGCTGGCACAGACAACTAGAAGCTGGACGAGTGTCCCCAGAAAGCCCTGGCCTGTCTTTGCCTCTAGCCTTCTGTCCCTTCCTAACTCTCTAGTTCCTAGAGGATTCTATAGATATGGTTGGCTTGGGTGTGTACTCCAGCCACTGAGAACATTTGTGAAAGCAGGATGCCATACACACAGTATGGGTGTTCTGACACAACTATACACACCTGCACCCTATCACCCAACCACACACGCACTTTCTGTGGCATGCTACTTCTAAACTCAAGAACTATTTCCAACACCAGAGAACCAAAAATTAGATTTATGGTGGGGAAAGAGAAGCATTTTCTCATTTCTTTTTTTACTTTTTTTTAGAAAGTAGTTTGTGAAATAAGTTAACTCATGAAAAGTTCTCTTTATGTTTTAAGACTGCCTGTTAGACTCAGTTACTGTCTAATTCACAGACATATCCTAAAGTGTGTGTTATGGAGTACAGTTCTCCAGGAATCCATTTAAATATGCATATACTCTGTTATGAGCTCGACAGTGGTGGTGTATTAGGTTCTCTAAAGAAACAGAATTCGTAGGATGTAACATATATGTATATATATGTTTATTAAAATAATTCACAATAAAAAAATAATTTCCTTCAAAATAGCAATCTGTGCCACCTGGCTCTTGACCGGAATGTTCCACGAAGCCAAAAGATCCCAAGAAGGTCTCAAGCCTTTATTTCTCTGGAGGGTCCAAGACTCTAGGTTCCGACTAGGCTCTGAAGTTGGCAATGAACAGCGAACAGCAGCAAGGCCTAGAGACCAGGCTCCAAAGGCAGTGGGAAGAGCAGTGATGTGGTGGAAAAGGTGAAGCTCCAAGTCAGCCAAGGATGGTGGCAGCAGCAGCAGCAACAAAGAAGGCCACGGTGCTCTAAAAGTGAAGGATGCGGGCTGAGTGGACTGCACAGCAAGTCAACACAAGATAAGGGAAGAGCAAGTCCTCCTCCTTGTACCTCCTATTATCTGGTCCACCACTGGAAAGCACCACCAACTATGGGCTGGGTTCTCCACAGCAATCAATCAAGTACCTGCAGACTTTTCAGGGGTCATTCCAACCATTAACCTTCCACAGCTGTGCCCCAAACAATCTGCAATTGTCAAGTTGATACCAAAATGCAACCATAACAGGTGGCCATGTGGACGAGGAGGACGGTCAAAATTCCCAGAATGGGTTTTATTTGACAGTGATTCAGAGCAGCACGTAGTCACAGCACAGCCCCTGAAAAACATTTCCAACTCTGTGTCTGCACGCAGAGCTCCCGTCTGCTTCCTGTAGCAATTCTGCTTCCATAAAACTCCTTTCCTGTCCTTTCATGTACATGTTGACCAAGCATTCCAAGGATGGCTGCTGTCAGTCAGTGTTACTGCAGAATACACAAAGAACGGCCACCACTTAAGGAACAGTTCAATCTACAGAACTAGGTTTGCCAAGCTTCTCCACTAGTGAACCCTTTTCACCCAAGAAATTTGTACCTCATGATGTCCATATGTGTATGTAAAAATAGGGTGTCATGGATGTCATTAGAAACAATTATATTAAATGAAGTATGACAGACCCAGAAAATTAAGCACCGTATGTCCTCCCTAATAGGTGGCTCCTAATACCAAACCCACCCAGCCCATCTTGAGACACTCATAGGTAAATCTATATATTACCTACAGTAATTGCAAGGATTATGAACAGGAGGGATGGGGTTGGAGGGCCACACCAGAAACAAGGAGAGAAGTGACCATGTTACAGTAGAGAAAATAGGCCTCCATCAAGGACTGTAAGAAAGTAATGTGACACCTAGTTAAGTTCACAATTCATTCCTGATCATTTACAACTAAGGGAGTATGAACTCACCAGAAGGGGAGGGCATATAGTCCGGCAAATGGGTGATTAACCCCTCCCATTGCCTAACGCCATATGACCCTGAGATTCCAATTTTGGGTATAAGTATTCCATCTACCCTTGAATGTGCTCTTATAATAAAACTCCAGTTTAACAGCTTTCTGTCTCTGGCCAGGGGGTGACATACAGTGCCCATCACGATGGAGTGTAGGGCATTGCAGGAGCAACAAAGCTGCAAAAGAAAATCAACGAACCACTATCCAGAACTTCAGAGACTCTATATCAACCACCTAGACTAGGCCAGACTAATCTCTCCCCATCCTGAAGCTCAGGGACATTTGCGGAAGAGGGGGCGGTAAGAGTGTAAGAGCAAAAGGATGGGAGGAGCAATGATTTGCAAGATACTCCACACAAGTTAGGGCCGAAGCAATCATAATTGGACATTGTATGCCCGGCGCAATGTCCAACACACTATTGACCTCACAAAGTCTAGCATCTGCTAAAGGCACCAAGATCCTTGGAGGCAAGGGATTGACAGCCACAGTAGTGTTCCTATGCTTAAGGGGAACACAGGAAGGGGTTCAGGGAAATGCCACTGGGTCCTTGTACGTCATCAGAGAGGAGGGCCCAGAGGAGAGTCAGGCATGCACAAGAAAGGACTCTGGGAATCTGTCGGGAGGCACGGGGGGATGGGGTGGGAGGGGTGAGGGGAGGGGGAGCAGGGGATTGGGGGGGGGAGGAGGGAGGGAGGAAACTGGTGTACCTGTTAAGTTTGTATGAGCTGAAATAATAATAACAAATGTATTTTATAAAAAAAATAGGTTGTCATAGTTAGATACAAGTATCAACTTGACAAGTGGAAAGCTTGAACTCTGGGCACAGTTGTAAATAACTAGCAGTTCACTTAAGCCCTGAGCAAACCGAAAGAGAATTGTCTAAATGATAGGAAGGGCTCGGCCCATGGTAGGTAGGACTAGTTCTGGGCAGGTGAACAAGAATGGAGGAAGCTGGTTAAGGAAGATGGCATCCTTCTGTATATTTGGCCAGGCATGCTGTTCTGGCAAGTGGGGATTGTCCCTCTTGCAGTATTCCTGTGAATACTGTGTGATCAGTTTCCTTGGATCCTGGTGTTAGGGTGAGCTCTTCCGCTAAGCTGGACAAGGAACTGTAACCAAGAACCATTAAGAGACAATAAAACTTCTTTTTCCCTTTTAATTTATTGGCATTATACAGAGTAACTGTGGCATAGATATACAAACCAGTTACTCATAGTAATTTACAAAGAAAGTTATTTTAAAACAAATATTTGTTATGCATATAATTTAACTGTTTTTAAAGACAAAAACATCCTTCGCATGCTGTGTTGATCTTTGCCTAATGAGTCAAATGTGGGAAGAACTCTAGATATTATGAGATCTAGAGCAATCTTGACATTTTTCAGAGCGGATCAATTTTTTATGCTTGTCAAAGCTGAGAACACTACTTCACATAAATATTTACTATAAAGTGGCAGAAATGCATTTAGGGTCATTTCAGACACTATTGGAAATTCTTTCCTAAAATCGCAGACCAAAACTGATTTATTGATTGTTTCATGAAACTCAAGGCAGTAGCTTAAACAAAAAAATTTAAAATCAAATATCTTACAAAGTCCAAAGACACTAATGATACAGGATAGGAATGATGACAGTATTCAAAGGTTTTGTTTTCAGACTTGGGAAATTGCTCAGTGGTTAAAGCTTTTGATCATAATCAAATGGACTTGAGTTTAGATATCCAGATCTCATGCAAAAATGCAGGACAGATATGGCAGCAGCCTACAACTGAAAAGACAGATTCTGGGAAACCTCAGAGCAAAGCAAAAAGGCAGAACACCAATCCACGATTATGCCCTATGTCACCCTTTGGCCTCCACTGGCACATGCTTTCAAACACCCTTTTATACACATGCGTGCACACACACAGGTACACTCACCCACATGCAAAGAAAATATTTTCTCTAATTAAATCATGATGCTCCTATAAGGCCAGAAACTTAGTAAATGCAAAAAAACACTGCAATCCATAATGTACAAGTCTCAGACAGTCATTGAAGTAGCAGTGGGAAGAATTGCACAGCATGCAGGCACATGCCTGTGAAGGGTACACCCCGTGGCCAGGACCAAGGTTGCATTGCAGTTGGGACATTCAACATAGAAGTGCATGGCCAAGACACCTTCATTGTGCTATTGGTTTCAAATTAATATTTAGTCATTTCATGAACATTAATCTTTCACTGTTACCATGTTTTTCTTTTTCAGACCTCATGTTTAGTTATGCAACCCCATGTGGGCAACACTTTAGGAAGTCTGGAAATGTTACAGCATGTTTATGCAAATTATTAAGAGGTGCTTCTTCTCCCCAGGGAAGATAAATGGGGAAAAGTGGCCAATTATATGAGGACCATCTGTAAAATTCACCAGTCAACCTAACCAAATGCTTTTGTATGAAAGATAAAAGGTTCCTTCCCAGAAGAAACACTCTACCTCAGGGCACCAGGTAAGCAGAGGAAACCTGTATTTCAAATGTTTCAAACCTCCCCAAAGGTATAGGCTTGTTGTAGAAGATTCCATTCTATATCATGTACAACCATCTCTACTTTCCTCCCAGT
Source organism: Typhlomys cinereus (assembly GCA_023101885.1). NCBI lineage: Eukaryota > Metazoa > Chordata > Mammalia > Rodentia > Platacanthomyidae > Typhlomys > Typhlomys cinereus. The sequence goes on from JALPQD010000096.1 coordinate 2,133,467, forward strand.
TCCCTCAGCATTCTCAGCCATTACTTAATCTTCAGGGAGCTATAGAAATTTGCACCAAAACCAGAAAATAAATTCACAGGTAAAGAAACAAAATGGAGGGGACGGGGGAGGGGGGCTTTCTCACTGGTAGCATAAAAGCCCTCTGAATTCATGCAAAGAAGAAGAAAAGCATTCCTTCCCACTGCTGGCCTGGTGAACAGTCACAAGAGAGAACTTTCATCATATATGCAACTCCATGCAGAAACAGACTTCTGTGCCGGTACATGGAATTCTGACATGAGCAGCAATAATGGTTAAAGTGGTGGGGGTGAGAGCAAAATAAATTATGATTTCAGGATGCCTCCCCCCCTCCCCGGAATAACACAGTGTTCACAGACTACCTTTCAGTTAATGACTACCTACAAAAAGGTACATTCTCTCTCTCTCTCTCGGTTTCTCTGTCTCTTGGTTTTTAGGTCTCTCTCTCTCTCTCTTTCTCTCTCTCTTTTTTTACTCTCTCTCTTTTGTGTGTGTGTATGTGCATGTATGTGTCTATGTGTCTATGTGTGTACATGCTCATCAGTTAACAGGATTTTAACTAATAAGAATGAAATCATTGCCTTTCTAGTCTTTTCTAGTCTTCCGGTCCAAATTCTAGAAGGTTCCTTCAACCTCTTCAAATCTAGTTGTCTGGTGGGCACAGTCTGGTGAGTGAGCTTAGGCCTGACTTTTAAATCTCTTCTCTATGATGTTTTTTTTTAATTTTATTATTATTATTATTTATTCAACTGTGTGTATGTGCGTGCGTGCGTGTGTGTCTGTGTGTGTGTGTATGTGTGTGTCTGTGTATGTGTAGAACCACGGACGAATTCGCGAACCACCATGGACGCCTCCACCTCCTTCTGCCCCGGGATTCACAGGCTCCGCCCTACCAGGACCAGAAGCGCAGGCAGCCCCCGCTTCCGTCTGGCATCTATACGTGGGATCTGGGATCCGAACTCGGGACCTTCCGCCTGCAAGGCGAAGGCTTAACCCCTGAGCCACCTCTCCAGCCCCAAAATCTCTTCTCTATGATGTTTTAATGGAGATGATTTTGTAGAAATCATTTCTATCCCAGCCTACAAAACAGAAACTGATATACTGCAGTATTTTCCACAAATGGAGAAAAAAAGTACCTTCCAAACACCAACACCGGCATTAAGTCAAGCCACAACTCAAGCCAGAGATTTTGCTAAAACACACAAAGACTCTCGTGAAGGAAACTGAAACCCTTCTACTTTGGAAGGCTGTAGAGGGAGAAATTACTTGGGTGAAATCGGCCCCATTACAACTATGCACCTGAAAGCTTGAAGGATGGGGAGATGGAACAGTAGCGATTTTTTGCCCTTGAAATCTCATAGTGCAAATACTAACAGTACAAACACAACGTTTGTAAGTTAGTAAAATGCAAGTTTATCTTCTAAGTGTGAATCAAGGATTTCACTGTTTGAGACTTAGCATTATTTGCACTTAGAAAACGCAAATCCATTAAGAGAATGTACAATTCTGTGATTTGGGATACCAGGGACAAGAAAGGCAAGAAGAAACCCAAAACCCTTTCAAAAACAGAGTAGTCAGTCTACCATGATATCTTATACTATTTTCTAACAACATATCTGATTGAAGGAAGTCTAAGGCGCTCTGGGCATTTAAGGATAAAATACAAGGACGATAAACCCTGACTCAGGATTTTAATTCAAATGTCTCCAGAGACCACACAGAAATATGAGTAAAGCAAGGAGGTGCACCTGTTCAACATGTAGAATCATGGGATTTTTTCCCCCTAAGAACTACACATTAGTTTTCCTGAAACCTGTGATTGTGTTGGCATGGCATGGCCTTAACCCACTATCAAATGAAACAGGAACAGCAAAAGAAATATTCACAGTAGTACAAGGAAAGAAAAGCAGTCCCAGGGGCACTGGCTGAAGAGGATGTTTAGACACTATCCTGTGGCCTCCATTGTGCATTGGAGGGATGGGGGATCGTGGTGCCCTGCCTCTCACTTCCTGTCGCTATGGCAGCTGCTTCCCGGTCCACTGAGTTGTCATTGAACGGAAGCAAGTTGATTCATTGCTTTTCTGCCTTCCAGGTTTTCATGGGAAGAAGGAAATTCAGTTTTTAAATAGAATCATTCCACTTTTACCTTGTTTGCCAAATTAAGTGAGTTTAGGAGAACCCAGATGTTACTTGCTACAAAAGTCCATGAGATTTATGGATCTCAAACTGTTTGGGACTCAAGTGACTCCAGATGTCTGAGGTTCAGGACCTCAGAACAGCGATCTATGAGCTGCAACAGGGATCCCAGTGATGGAGAATTTTGCATTCATCTGTGGCAAAGCAAATCCCTCAGCTGCCTGTCTTCTCTGAAGGGTAGAAGATGTTGTGCCAGCACCCATCAGCCTTGGAATTCTGGAAGCAGATCTTTATGATGACCATGTGCTTCCATTCTGGATCTCTGAATCTGGACTGATGGGTCACTAAGTGAGATGGTTGAGTGAGTTCTCACCTGGATCTAGCATTCTCTCTGCATTAGTGACAACTGTCATACAAGTTGGTAGCACATGGACTGGTGTGCATGAAAAACTGGAACTCATGAGGTTCTACCCCTCGTGGGGATATATCATAGCTGTAGTGGTGTTGCCACTGCAAATTTGCTCCAGTAAGTGACAGTCCTCCTGTGTTCATGCAAGTAACCCTGACTAAATTCAATGGGTAACAAAAAAAGAGACAGAGACAGAGAGAAAAGACATGACAGTAGAGGACTTGGGAAGAAGGAAGACTCAACAGGAGTCGGAGGAGGGCAAAAGAGGGTGAATGTGATCAAAGCACCTCATATACATGTATGAAATTATCAAGGAATTAGTACCAAAAACTTTGCCATTGGTCTGCATGTTTGTTAAAGGTACAGTCACGAACTCAAAACAGTTGCTGTCTAACAGTTATTGTTGTGATCTTTGCTTCCGTATATAAAGTATTCAAGAAAACCTATTGGACTAAGACAAACAATCTCACTTATTTACAGGATTTGTTAAACTCATGGAAGCAGAGAGAATCATGGCAAAGGGAATGCAGTTTAGAAGGAAGGGACGGGGAGACTCTGGCCAAGAGACTTAATAGCATTGCTACATAGAAGGAGTGTGTTCTGGAAAACTAGTGAATCACATGACCATAACCAATGGCAATTGGTGCTGGGATAGATAGTCCAACCCTCGCAATGGGCTTCAGGCTTAACAAGGGACCCTGTCTTAGTAAAAAAAAAAAAAAGGTAGAGTGACTCAGGCAGACACTAGTGTTGACCTCTGGCCTACACATGCACACACATGCATGTGTACTTGTATGCACACACAACACCACACACACCTAAAAATTAATAATAATGTATCTTTATTGATGTTTTTATTTTTTATTCTTTCAGTGTTTTATACATTATTATAGTAAATATATGATATTTTCACAATTTAATGCCATCCCCTTCCATTTTCTGTTATAATTATTTTTCTTCCCTGCCAGCCTCCCTCCCATTTTCTTCTTTTTACCTGAGCAGTCCACTATGTTTCATCTGGGTTGCCTTTGATGGCAGGTGTCTGAGCACTTGCTGTGCTATGAACCTGTATCAGTGGGTAGACCACTGAGGAAAGCAGCTTCCCTCTTCCATCAGCATTAACCTTCATCAGTCTCACAAAATGGTGTGGGGCCTCTTGAGTTCTTTGTCCTTTCATGGTAAAGTGTTGATAAAACAAATCCCACCCAGGTCTTATGAAAATATATATAGTTACAGTGAAATCATGGATGCAACAGTCAATATTTGTCAATAATAATGTATTATGTGTTTGAATATTTTAGTATAAATTAATTTTTGTCATGACACAGAAAAAAATGTTGCCTGAGATGTGATAAGCTTGTTAATTTTTCAGAATGTACATGTACATCAAAATATCAGGCTATAGATATATAATTATTGTCACTGTGACCCTCATAAAATTGGGTAGCCGCATAAGAGTCTATCTAATACAGTGTGATTTGCTACCAGCACAAATCATTTTCTGGTCTCCTGCCATCTGTAGGTATTTTGGACACCTTGGGAAGCAAGGTTCCTTTCACCAAGAGTTACAAAGATTACAGGAGGTGGCTGCAAGACCTCCATGACTTCTATTTCCTCTTTTAAGAAAGAAGTCCCCCTGGACTGTACCTAATTACCTCAGCTATATTGAAGCAGAGAGAAAGAAAAATGAAACAAAAAGCTTTTCCTCCCAAAGCTTGATACATGTAAACCATGAACTCTTCCTGTGCTTCCACCAGGCCCTTTGGATCTACTTGGATTTTGAGGATGAGGCTCCTGCTGGAACAGACTATCTCACAAATCACAACTTTGGAAAGTCTCTGTCTCTCTCTTCTTCCTTCTTTCTTCCATCTCTCTTCTTACTCCCACTGCCTCCAGCTCTCTCTCCCTCCCTTGCTTTGCTAACTCACCCCAACACTGCCTATTCCATGCTTTCCCCATTTTACCCCTTTTCCTTTGCCAATTGGCCTGAGTGACACACACACTCCTTGAGAAAGTCATCCTCTGCGTTTCCGGGCATAACATCTTTGCCTTCAGCCAACCACGTGACTTCCCTGGGGTTTGCAAGGTAGTCATATCCAAACTAGTAGCGACGTTTGAACACTCAAAGTCAGGAAGTGAAACTGAACACTTGAAGTAAGGAAGGAAAACAATTCTTCAATTGACTTCATAATTCATTGAAAAACACATGTGGAAGAGGTTTCAGTGGGAAATTATCTCAGTTTCAAATTTTTAACCCACAAAATTGTTGTAGGTGTTTAAGAAAACTTTTTCTGCGAATGGCGGCTTTGATTTTCTTTCATGGATTATTCCCTATGTTCCAGGAAAGGATCGTAGCAAAACCAAACCAAATCCAACCCTGAAATAAACCACTAGACATTGCTTTTATTAAACAGATTACTGGAAACACTGAACTAAGCTAAGTGATTCTTTGCAAGCGTGATTAGTTTGCAGAGAGATATATATATACACAGATCCAGCTGACTCAGCTCTGTGTGCGCATGTGCGTGCGTGCATGCGTGCGTGCCTGCAGAGCTGCTCCTTTGGGCTTTCAGTTTTCAGAGAGACGGTAAACACACTTTCTGTTCAGCCAGAGCCCAGAAATGAAATGGGCCTCCACAGGCACGCACACTCAAGCATTCTCTTGTACACAAAAGGAAAAACATTGCAATGCATGTGTGCATGTGTGTGTGTGCATGTGCAAGGGGTTTGGGGAAGACTGTCAGACAACTGTCTCAGCTCTGTGCAGAAGAGCTTATCATTCATGTCCGAGTGAGAGCATCTTGCCCAGAGGGCAGGAAAAGCTCAGCCAAGGCTTCCACTGAAGAGGGGAAGGCAGGTGCAGGATAAAACACTGTTCTGTGCTCAGCTGCTCTTCTGTCCTGTCCAGCTCCCAGTGTTCCAGGGAGGGCAGCCGCCCCTGCAAAAACTCAATCTGCAGGTAATTCACAAGCACAACAGACTCTATGGTCTCCCTTCCTCTGCCAATCCAGAGACCACGGTGGTTTCCAGAGAGCCACGTTGGATGGTCGCTTGTTTATCAGAAAGGAGTTAAGTCATTTGTGTTGATAGAGTGGGCGGGGCGCCAGAGGAAACATTCTTACACAACTCAGCCTCTGGGGATGATTTGTACATCTTGGAACCAGGCACAATAAGCAGCCTAAGATACTTGGAGTTGAGAAATGAAAACAAAGGATGTGGTCTCTCTGCAGCTCCCTGACCTCAGGGATTTGTGTGGTTTCCATGATTATAAATTATCACCAGGAAAGTTAGCAGAGAAGTGAACCGACTAAATTGCTGTGACAAACCCGCAGAGGGCTGCTCTGCTTTCACTCCTTCTGAAATCTGATTGCAACGTTGTTTTTCCGGAGAGGGGGGGTCTTTCTGCAGATTGCAGCAGACCCAGGAAGTAATCCAGGTGACCCAGCCACTCCTTTCGGGCACAAATGGGTTCTCTGCGGAGTTGGGAAGTGCAGCGTTCAACCCCAGTTCGTAATGGATTGCTCCACTCTCGCTGATCAGAAAGTGTGTTACCCGTGTCTCTCTGAAAACAGAAAACCCATGTGCTTCCCCTGTCTCTGAAGACAGAAAGACCAAGGAACCCTTTAGCCAGTGTCACAAAGTCTGATGTCTCCTTCCACTTCCTTACTCACAATTTAGGTCTTGTCTACATTTTGAGAACTAAGGCCTCCTCTTTGGGTTTTGGGAACCACCTTCCATAAAAGTAAGAAGATATTGCTGCTGGAGGTTTGCCATCAGATGACGTGTTGGGAGAAGCCAATTTGAGAGCTGGTGACACAAAGGTCTAGAGGGATGATGTGGTAAAAGCGGTCAGTCTCACGTGATGCACATCAACCACGCTGGACTCTGGATCTGCGCATAGAAGTGGTAGCAACGATGTTCACATAAGACCATCTCTGCTGGGCTGGACAAAGTCAAGTAGACATGAAATTAGCAAATATCTCCAAGAGTTTGTGGCTCCCTTAATAGAATAGTGCATAATGTCTCTACATAAAGAAGTTGGATATACACAATCTCTATGAAATTGTGAATGGGAAAGTAGTTTTAAAAGGAAAAGAAAAATATATGAATAAGGATTAAAAAAAATAGAAGCCAGTCGTGCTGTTCTCATTATAATAAAACACTCATTGATTGATCTCCTCAATGTGAAACCCTTTCCAAATTCATGTCTTCAATCCTTTCCCCTCCTCTCTCTTCCTTCTCCTCCTCTATACTCTTTCTGTACTCCCTTACCCTTTCTTGCTCTCGTTGGTCCCAGACTCTCTTTCCCAGTGTCCCCCTGTCTATTTTCTACCCCTTTCCTCTATCCCTCCTCTTTCATTACTACTCTTCTCCTCTCTTTCTGTTCCTCTTTCTCCTCCATCTAAATTTTCTTTCTTTCAGTCTTCTATCACAGTATGATTTTCACATTAATATTCCAATCAATTTTTAGATATTATAGTTATTTATGTGAGAGAGGGAGGGAAAGGAGGAAGAGAAGAAGACGAAAACCAGATTAAGAGAAGACACATAGAGACCATAGTGTGTGTGGTGGAGGTCAGAGGACAATTTTCTGAGGTCAGTTTTCTCCTTCCACCATGTAGACTCCAGCACATACCAAATTTTCAGTCGGTTATACCTGCTGAGCTATCTTGCTATCCCAAGTCATATAGTCCATTTTCATGTTCCTAACATGAAATAACAGAAATTAAATTACACCCTCATTTGTAGTTGATAAAACAATTGACCAATTTTTAACAGATTGCTCCAAACAGCCAGATTTCCTTAGGGTGTCTCTCAGGGAATTCTAAAACCCAATGCTCCAAAACTATTTCATCAGGCCTCCTAAACCTGCTGTGTCCCTTGAAAACAGGATTGAAGGTTATCCTATAGGAAAACAGGTAAATATTCAGAAAAAGAAGCTTATAAAGGTTTTCTATTTCTATCAGACCCCATTGTCTTGAGACATAAAATAGCATGTATTTGTATCTAGTCCAAGTTTATTTGACAATAATAGTTATGTGACCATGTAAAAAATTTATACCTATCTAAGAAAGCCCCTCTTTGGACTCAGCAAATCAGGAATGAATATCTGCCATGAGATGGTTTCTAGAAATGCTTCAAAAAGTAAATGTTAGTTTCTATAACTTAAAATCACCCTGTACCTTTCATTGCACTTGTCGTAGAATCCAAAGCCTAAGCAGGTGACAGTGCCGTGTAAATTCCACTCTGAAACCTGAAGAGGTGATGGGGGCTGGGACAGCAGTCCAAATGGACCCAGGCCACAGCAACGGCACAGCTCATTCCTTAACTCTGCCATGTGTCAGTTTCTGTCTAGGGCTAAGACTGTTGCCATCTCGCTCCTGGTCTACAAGTAACTTTCACCTCTGAGGATGTCTTGTATCCCATCAAGAAATTAATTGTTGCCCTGAAATGAAACTCATTTCCCACTGATCCCCATGAGCACACATATCTGAAACAAGCTACATTGAGAGCATGTTCACTTTAATTTGCATTCAGATTTGTCTTGCATTTTTTTAAACTTTTCCTTTCCAAAATTTTCCAGCATTCAAAACATAAGCGCTCTAAATGAATTCCTGTGCATCTCACTAAAGTTCAAAAATCTGTCTGCTTCTGTTTCTTCTTCAGTCCCTACCAGAAGATTACCAGTCCCCAATAGCATATTATTTACTTGTAGATATTTAAATTTGTATACATACAGCTACACGCTTTTATACAATAATACAACTATTATCACAGCTAACAATTAACAAATGATTAGCATCTAATATACAGCCTGGGTATAGTTTTCTATAATTATCTAGAAAAGTAATTACATAACAGGTTTAATTGATTTAGAAGACAAAGGACAACGGAAATTGGCTTTTCACGGATGTGTCATTGAATTCTTTTGTGATCTACGTTATTCCCCCTCTATGTCATTTTCTGGCTGAACTAACTGTCATCATTATCTGGAACTGTATCACTGCTCACTTTCTGCATTTGGCAGCCATGTTCCTCATGGCGTCGCTGTCAGCAATGCTGCTATCAATCAACTCTCATGGGAATATTATTTATGGGAATGTATTAAAAAACCTTAGGCAGAACATGGAGCCTGGATGGCTCACATTCAATAGTCCGCAAGCTCATGGTTTGGTTGGGATGTTGTTTACAACAGGAAATGACAGTTTTTCAACTAATTGTTATTATTATAACAGCCATTTATAGTCATTATCCAAATCTATTACCTTATTATGAAATTCATAAGTTTTTCTTCTTTTCTCTTTCTCCTTCTCCTCTTCTTTCTCCTTGTCCCCCTCTCATTCCTCCTGCTTTCCCTTCTCTCTCTTTCTCCTCCCTTGACTTGAACTCTAACGACATTTCTCCAGTGCAGAGACCACAGGCAGGTGTTACCATGCTCAACAGAACATTGAAGCTTCTTTGACCTATAGGGTCTCCTTCTTCTATCTGTCAGGGAATTTTTTCTTTATCAATTATCTGGCTGTCTTAAAAGTTATTCCTTACAGAAAAGCCAAGATACATATCTGAGTCTTTTTCTTTGCTGTCAGAGAAATTTATATTCTAGCAAACGCTAAAGAAACATTGAGTTCCAACTCAAAATATCACTGTAAATGCATTATTTTAAAATTTTTAATTAACTTGCTTGATACTTTGCAGATATTTCCTTTCTGATTCCAGAGTTGGCTCAACATTGTCCAGCAAGAACACCTTCCAATGCTCTATTATGTTTGTGCCAGTCAGTTTCCTCAGGTAGTTTCTCTACTTCCTGTCAAAATATATTGCAAGTTAATTTTGTACCATTTCATATTTCAGACCTGGAATCAGCAGTTTCCCAAGGAGTCTTGGATTCTTTTAATGGGTAATATATTTCTTTCAAAACCACAACCTGACTTAGCAAGAGTAATCATTGTTTTTTGGTATCCATCACTTCTAAGATTTAGTGGAACAAGTGAGAAAAGATGTATTTTTTTAGAAGCATCATGCCTAAGTCCATGCTGATAGTCTCACCAGCTTGAACAAGAGCCCAGTGTTTCTCCTACTATGGTTCATGTTTCATTAACTCTTTTCCCTTCCTCTGAAAGTACCTCACTTTGTGAAAACATTAACATAACCCTATGTCTGAGATACATACCTAACAATCTTAAACTAGTAAAAACAGTTTCCTGTGGTAACAGACCTACCGAGTATTTAAAGTCTCTGTGGTTTGCCTTTTCATCCTTAGAATGTTTACTCAAAAAGCTGAGTTTTCAAGTCAGTTGAAATAAGTCCTCACATGCCATTGCCTGATACTTTATAAATCTAGTGTACCTCACTTGCGTACAGTTCTTTCAGCTTTTGCTTTAGAATTGTTTGCTGTGTAACTTTTTCATTTGTATTGATCAAAAGTTTCAAAGCCAAAAGAATAAAATAAGTTATATTTGGCATTAGAAAAGTTGTTTCTCTCCTTCCCCCATCCTATATTTTTCTTCCCTGAGTAGCACATTTATTAAGTTTTAGGTATGTATGAAAGCAAAAGTTAATACACATGATTAAGAAACAAATAATATAATTAAAGCAAGTTTTTATATGTACAAATATATGTCTTCCATGTCACATAAAAGGCAATAGTTGTTCATATTCTCATGTAATTTGCTTTTTACATTTTTTTCATTTAACTAAACATTCTGGCAATAATGCCATAGAATTACAGGTATCCGTCCTTCTTTTATGTAAGTCTTCATAATCCTCTACTATCTAAACACAGGTAATTGGTTTTTATTTGTCTTCTACTGGTAGACAATTGGGTTGTTTACAGGTATTTTCTACTACCAATAGTGGGCAATAGACAACTTTTAGTCTATATCTCCCTGAAAAATCTGTAATTATAAAGTAGATATTAAGTATCTTCCAAAATTCCATCTGTGAATGGCTTGGCCACCTGCTTGGCACCACTGAAAGATGGTGGACACTTTGAAAGGCCTGGCAGGAGGCTCTTGGATCATGGGGTGTGAGTTCTGTTGAGTGACTATGGGGCCCATAAACTTTTTGTTGTTTCCAAGGTATATGCTTCCTCATAAGCTTGAAGATGATATGCTTATGAATTATAGACTGAGCCCTCTCAAACTGTAAGACTAAATAAGCATTTTTCTCTTTGTATATTATCTCAGCCATTTGCTGTCATTATGGAAAGCTATTGCTAATGGATAGACATGTTGTAGCTCACCCCTGTCCTACAAGCTTTAATGAGAGTTCACCGCCTTGGCTATTGTAGGAAGGCTTGCCATGTTCAGAGATAGTTCTTGCTGTAGAGGAATTTAGATTCCAGTTGCAGTAGAAATTCTAAATAATTTTGGATATATGATTCTGCAGCTAAATACCTCTGTGATTTCATGGTGTATGATCTTGGATAGATCCAGTAACCATTTTGTGCCCACTTGATCATATGCAAAAAGAAATAATGACACTCTATGTGTTGAATATGCACTGAGCCCCACAGGTTCATGCATTAAATAAAGCCTAGGTCTCCACCTGGTGAAGGTATGTGGGAAAGTTTACAGGTGGGGCCTTGCTGGGCAAAAGAGGTACCTAGCAATCTACAGGGATATTTTGTCTCTGTTCCTTCTTTTCCCTTCTCTCTGCTTCTTGTCTACCATGAGTTGAGTATCTTCTGCTACATATTACTATCACCATAATCCCCATCCTATCATAGATCCAAGAGCAAATGAGCCAGCCTGTATGGGCTAAACCCCATGAAGTCACAAGCCATAAATAACAAAAAAGAGAAAACTCTTTCAAGTTGAAGAGTCCAGGCATTCTGTTACAATGATGAAAAAAGAATTAACTACTACAGCTATAATGATGTAGACACTAAATAAAAGAGTATTTCAAATATATTGTTTATCTTACTGATTTGTAAAATTTTAAAATTCTACATGTTATGAGGCACATGCAATGCTTGAATATATGTATACATTATGTCAATTTAAACTAAGGTAAATGCACTTACCTCTTCAAACACGTGGTCTTTCCCTTCTGATGAAAGATTGTGGAAAGACGCAAGATTTGTATAGTGTAAGACTCAGTAGATCATAAGTACTCATTCTTGTTTATAAATAATACGTATGTTCTGAATTAGATGTACCATCAGCAAAAATTTGATTAACTGACATTTTTTAAGAAGTGCCGTGCCGTAAGAACAAGAACTTGGTTTCAGTCAGCCTCAGTTTTATACTATTTCTACTACCTCCTCTCATGTATAGAATGGAAATAATATCATTCATCTGTCTTTGGGGGTTTGTTAATGATGAAATTTTATCAAAAATAAATTCTGATACAAAGTAAGCAGGTAATAGATATAAATATGTCACCGTATTTTGCACTAAACTCTCTGCAATGCAAGAACTTAAATTGCAATTGGAATCTTGACAACATTCCAAATGTCACCAGAAAAATGTCTAGTCATGGTAAAGCAGAAAGCACTATGTAATTCTTCACTATGGCTTTCTGTAGCCTTCATAGATTCATTCTTTTTAAAACCAGAGCATTTTCTTCTGTTTCTCTCCCAGAGATGATCTCTGATCTTCTCTCTCCTCACTGATGTTCTACTTAGCACTGAAATGAACTGAGATGCACTGCTATACTGTACACTAAAACTTTGGGATAAAAACAAGAAAAAATAGGCTTCTCCAGTCTTATGTATATCTGGCTTTAAGAAAGACAGAAGCAGCAGCCATTCACAACAAGGATTCAACTGAAGTCTCATGATTCTAATCGCAACACTCCAAGTCCCACTCATTTTATATTTGGGACAAGTGTATGATAAGAGGAGACAGGTTGGGTGCATGAAGAACACCTCAGCTCAAAGAAAGATAAAGCTGAGTGAATTGTCCCATTGCCATGCGTGTTTAGTGAGTTATGATTTGGGGGCCAAGAATCTGGTTCAATTCCTGTCAAATTGAGTCACTCCTTATTGCACCTCCACAATAAAAAGTAAATACTATGCCCAGAACATAATTCCAATGACTAGTCTTCATTGTCAACTTTACCGTGTTACAATCAATTAGGAACCATATCCTTGGGTAAGAATGGGAGGGTTGTTCCCAAAAAACTTTGATCAAATATGAGCTGTATGAAAAGGGATCCAAGAGTAAATAAAATGAAAAAAAAAAGTACCAGGATTCATCCTTCTCTTCTTCCTGCTGGAGGAATCGATGAAACTAGGCACCTCAATATCCTGCTGCCACATCTTCTCCACCATGGACTTAAACTCTGAATCAAAATAAATTCTTCCTCTAAGTTGCTTCTGCCAGATATTTTGTTACAGTGGGGACAAGTGAAAAATAAATAGTCAACATTTCTCATTTGTCTTAGATGTGCTAAAAATGCTCAAGTGCCTAAGCTAATGTTGCATGGAATGAAAATTAAAAATCAAATGTCTCCAAAACCAGAGTAAAAGTCATGTAATTAGATGTTAATTTCTTGCCACAGAAATGTTTATGAAAGGTAATACAGTATAATGCAAAATGTGTATTGGTATATCATGAAATAATTCATGTAAAATATTTAACTCATAACAATTAAATATTTAACTCTCAACAATCAAATTAAATATCACTTCATTCCAGTTACACCAATGAAAAAATGTGAATTGCATGTTTAAAATCTACTAGGCCCAGTTCTAAATCCTGACTAAATTGACTTACCATTTGCCTTTGGGAAGGATTTTTAACCCAAGCCTATAATTTGTACTTTTAGAGTATCCTAAAGAGTTACAAAATTTGACATCCTTCATCAAGATCTGTGCCCCAAGACTTTGTCCTCCCACATTCAGAAATCTTGCCTAATTTTGCATAGAGGTATTCTACTGGTTGGTGACAACCTATAGTCTGTAGGGCTGTTTGATCCCAAACTTTTGTCCAGATTAAGTAGATAACTCTAGACTGTGAAAGGCTTCCATTAATGCCTGTTGTCTTAATTTCCTTCAACATATCATGATATGCTTTTCTTTCAACAGAAACTGTAAGGAGCCCGTTAACAAAGTCCCCTTAGGATTTATCTGATAACTAGCGGCTGCCCTCTCACATCGAGAGCTCAACCTTCAGCAGCAGAATCTGAGAAAGATGCAATCATCAGCAGAGCATCTCAGAGGCGTGGCTGCCTTGTCTCCTGACCACATTGCATATTACCTCTGCTCTGCTTGTTTACGATTTCTCTGTAAGATGATATCTTCCCTTAAATCTAAAAACCACTGTTACAGCCTATCTCAAAGCTCCTGCCTACCACTTTATCTATTAAAAGTTATCTTTGTCAACCATCTGACATAAGAAAAACCACCAATTCCATTAGCTCCCCATGACCTGAATTATTTGCATTAGCACAATCCATAATGCAACTACTACCATCATCTACTTTGATTACAGTGGACCTTGTATACTATCCTGGTAGATTCAGCTGACTCAAGCATCTTTTTGCAGCCTTCCATTAATAAGTACTTTAATTGAAGAGTTACAAGGATGTTAGGTTTGGCCCCACAAGGAGCATTCAGGAAAGCTTTTGTTTCTCTCTCGTTTGCTTTGTGTCATTGCTTGTGAGAGTATCTTAGTGCTCATTTTCATGATCATGAAAAGTAAAAATCTTCAACAAAACATAGTAATAATTCTTTCTTACCCACCTATCAATCAGGAAGGCAAATGAAGCCACAAAGCATTAAACTGTGTTGTGCAGTGGAAAGCAGTCCTTCTAACAATTGCAGGGAGAGGGGGGTCAACAATCACATGTCATTGTAAGACAAAACAATATGGCGAAGAACCACAGTACTTGTGTCAAATACTGAGTGTTCCAAACCAGAAGGAATCACGTAGGAGGTTAGTGCTTTCTGGGAATCCCTGGTCCCATTTGAGAACCTCTCATTTGAGGTTCTTCTGAGGCAGCCCACAAAATACTTGTTCATTCTCTTTCTACCCATTTTGTGCCTAACTACTGCAGTTGCAAAATATTCACACAAGCATTCCTTCTTTGGTGCTTCATTTTATTTGCTGTCCTGTGGTGCCCACCACACCAGTGACCGTTACCAAAAATCTGAGTTTAACTCACTATAAACTCAGATATTGCCTTTCTGAAGTGAATTCATGATCCCCCATGACTTTTTATCAGGAAGTTCATGTTATAACCCCAGGATGAGGTGTCAAATAGAAATCAGGGCATACAAGGATTGCCTGTCAATGCAGGCAGGAAACATCTGGGTTGGCTTTGAGGTTAGTAAACACCAGACTCATTTTAATCACACAGGGAGGAGAGTTATCATATCTTGCCCCAGTATTGTGGGAGCAGCTATGTAGACATCCCATCCCTTGAGTCTCCAGTCAGTCAAGGTCTAAGAAGTAGATACCTAGTGCACAAAATATCATTATTTCTAAGGAACATGGGAGAAGTAAAACCCTCCTTTCCAAACAAAGACGAATTCTGGAAGGATTCCACTGTTTTATGGTCTCAGTACTTCTACAATTTTAGCTCCATTTATACCTTTTACACATTAGTGTTAGATGTGATTGATGGCAATCTGTAACACAGAACAGAGCCCCTGACCTCCAGAAGCTTAGAAGCTTCTTACATTGTTTTAGAGATTCTTACCAAGTCATACACGTGTCCCCCCTGATGTTCAGAGCCCATACATTTCCACAGAGCGCTGAATATAAGTGAAACCAGACCAGACTGTAATGGAGTAATGAGGTTGGTCTACTAGCCAATGGGTGTGGTTAAGGCGCATCCTTCTCTAGCCCGTCTTTGAGAAATTGTCCTCCAACACCAAGTCACTGCTGGCTGATGAAACCAACACATGTCTGGTGGGGTCGGGGAGTGAGCCAGGCCTCTGATTCTCAAGTAATTCAACTACAAAATTCAAAGTTTTCATAAACTTGCAAATTGGTATTAGATATATTAAGCCACAGAGCTATCGTATAAACCTTCAGTCTGACAAGATCCATCTTTCCCCTCAAATAATTGTTCTGTGTGGACTTTAAGATAAGCAAGAATTTAATAGAATGAATACATTCCAAGCGATTTGTTCTCAGTGGACACAAGACGTCCTTCCCCACTTAACTTTACAGAGCTTAACTTTCTCATTCCTTGTCTGTTAGCGGCTAGGAGGAGATCTACCTTGGGTCCTTGTCTGCTGTGATGCACCATGGTTGCCCCAAGTTCCTTTCCTCCCCCACTTGAACCTAACAAACTCGTATTAAACTTTTCTGCATGGATCAGACTCTCTGCCAGGACATTTGTTTAAAAAAAAATTAAAAATAACAGGTTTCTGGATTCCATTTCTCACCTGACTCAGCAGGTTTCATCTGAAATGAATCTGAATCTACAACAAGCTCCCTACTGAATATGTCACTGTCTTTCATGGACCCCGACAGCAGTAGATATTCTAACCCATATCCAAAATCTAAACTTCAAAAATAAGGGCAGAAAGACAGTTTCAGATACACTTACAGGGGTGTTAAAGAGAGATGGGAATTATCATAGTTTAATAATAGCAAGAATGAGTGCCTGCAGTTATTTATGGAACCATCATACTGCCATTGTGGATTAGACATAACGTTGTATATTAATAGCCTTTTCTTGAAAATAAGAATGAAAGTTCAGGTCCCAGGTGAAGCGCGCCGCCATCTACATCAGCCCCTCTGCCCTTTCTGCCTGCCCGCCCAGCCCAACTGCTTCTTGTCATTCTGCTTCTCAGTAAATCCCACCAGTCCCCAGGTTACCCGCTCATCCCAGCTCCTCCCACCAGCCAACCTGACCAGCCCCCAGGCTGTCCCAGGCTTGGGTGGGCCACTAGGCCATGCCCCAGGTCCCAGGTGAAGTGAGCTGCCATCGCCATCAACCCCTCTGTCCTTTCCGCCCGCCAATGTACTACCATATTAATATTCACCCCATCTACTAAATCTGTCTTAATTGATATACAAACAGTTTAATAGCCTCATCTAGGAAATAACAACAATGGACAAACATACCCAACTCCAAGGCAAACACTAGTAATAACTTCCCGAGAGTAGTAATACCAACTAAATCAGTTCAATCAAAAACACACAGAAATTTAAAGATCTTAAGAGACAAAACAACAATACCCAAGTCAAAGTGCAAATCCATGAGAAACAAAACCCAAGAAAACAAATCTCCCACCAAAAGAATTAACTCCATAATGATAGATTCCAATCAAAACAAATTCACAGAAAATAACCAAGAAAGCCAGGCCCAATATAATGACTTTCAAAGCATGATCATTACCATGATTAATACTATGAAAGAGGAAATCCGGGAGGAGTTAAATACCACATCAATCACTTTGAATAGGAACATAAGAGACAGTTGGAGGAGTTAAGAAAAACAGTTCAAAAAACAAAAATAGGCATATTTAGCAGTTAAAACAGTCTCAAACAGAGTTTAAAATAGAATTAAAAGACAAGTTATCATCAACCCAGAATTCAAAAGAGAGTCTTATCAGCAGAACTAAAAAAACAGAAAATAGAATTTCAGATCTTGAAGACAAAGTGGAAGTATTAATGAGCTCAATGGAAGAGGTTCTTAAAGCCAAAAAGAGGAATATTCAAGAGATATGGGACGCCCTGAAGAAGCCTAACACTGCGATTCATGGAATACCAGAACAAGAATCCCAAAATACCACACCTGACAAAATTTTTCAGATGATCATAAATGAAAATTTTCTTCATCTAAAGAATAAGAGGCCCATCCAAATACAAGAGGCATTCAGAACCCAAAACAGATATGACCAAAATAGAACCTTGCCATGGCAAATAATAGTCAAAACACTCCAATTTAAGACAAAGAAATGGTTCTAAGAACTTCAAGGGGAAAAAAAACAAGTCACTTTTAAAGGTAAACCTATTAAAATAGCAAATGACTTCTCAATGGAAACAGTAAAAGCAAGAAGAGCTTGGAGAGACATACTTCAAGTATTGAATGAGCAAAAATGTCAACCCAGGCTGATATACCCGGCAAAACTGTCATGATTGAGGGAGAAAGAAAAGTTTTCCAGTACAAAGACAACTTGAAGGCTTACATGTCTACCAAACCAGGCCTTCAAAAAATGCTAGAAATGGTACTTGAACAAAAAAACAAGCATATCCAGGAGGACAGAAGGGAAGTAAAATACCACCAAAACCTAAAAGCCAAATAATACACTTACAAAAGCCACTAAACATAAAAAAAGTCCAGAATTAAAAATAATTTTTCCATTATAACATTAAATGTCAATGGAATTAACACACCAATCAAGAAACACAGATTACAAACCTGGATTAACAATCACAACCCATTCTCCCGCCTGTGCGCCTCTGCCCCCCCCAGGTGCCCCCATGTCCCAGCGGCACCCAGGCGGCCTCCAGCTTTGCCTGGGCCCTGCCCAGGACCACAGCCTCTGTCTTCCTATGACCCGCTGGTCCACCGACCAGACAGGACTTGCTCACATTCCTCCATCCCTGGAGCTTGGGTGGGCCACTAAGCCAAGTCCTAGGTCCTAGGTGAAGAATTCTGCCATCAACATCAGACCCTCTACCTTTCCAGCCCACCAGAGACCTACGCACATGGTCCACGGAAGACACACTGCTACTCAGAATTCAATAGAGTCCAAAGGAAACTCAAGCAAAATTCTAAGGAACAAAGGTCATATATCTGGAGTCCTCTACAATCATTCTATCACGTGGGACAGATTCTTCACATCCAGCCCAAAGATAAGTAAACTTCCTTTTTGTCACCTTACTGATCCTTTCCAGTATCAATTGCTGTAGATCAACTTCTCCATATAGCCACCTCAAAAACATATGCAAGTCCAGGGAGTACACCACTCACCCTCACATATCACCAAGATACTAAATCGTAAAAGTGCACTACCATACTAATATTCAACCCTTGTCTACTTAACCAGAATTAACTGATGTATTAACAGCCTAATAGCCTCATCTAGGAAATTACAATAACAATACGCAAACATACCCAATCCAAGGCAAGCACTAGTAATAACTGGCAAGTGTAATAATACCAACTAAATCGGTTCAGTGGAAAACACACAGAAATGGAAAGGTCCTAAGAAACAAAACAACACTGCCCAAGTCAAAGTGCAGATCCACAAGAAACAAAACCCAAGATCAATCTCACACCGAAAGAATTAACCCCATAATGATGGAATCCGACCAGAACAAATTCACAGAAAACAGCCAAGAAAGCAAGACCCAACATAATGACTTTCAGAGTATGATCATTACCATGATTAATACTATGAAAGAGGAAATCCGAGAAGAGTTAAACAACCATATCAATCACTTTGAACAGAAACACAACAGGCACTTGGAGGAGTTGAGAAAAACAGTTCAAGAAACAAAAATAGGCATAGAGCAGTTAAAACAGTCTCAGGCAGAGTTTAAAATTGAACTAAAAGACAAGTTATCTTCAACCCAAAACTCAACAGAGAGTCTTATCAGCAGAACAAATGAAGCAGAGTCTTATCAGCAGAACAAATGTAGCAGAAAATAGAATTTCACATGTTGAAGACAAAGTGGGAGAATTAACCAGCTCAATGGAAGAGATTGTTAAAGCCAAAAAGATACTGAAGAGGAACATTCAAGAGATATGGGACACCCTGAAGAAGCCTAACATGCGCATTCATGGAATACCAGAACAAGAATCCCAAAATACCACACCTGAGGAAATATTTCAAATCATCATAAATGAAAATTTCCCACAACTAAAGAATGAGAGGCCTATCCAAATACAAGAGGCATTTCACATTCCAAACAGATATGACCAAAATAGAAAATCGCCACAGCAAATAACAGTCAAAACACTCCACATTCAAGACAAAGAAAAGGTGCTGAGAGCTTCAAGAGAAAAAAAGCAAGTCACTTAAAGTGTTATTAGAATAACAAATGACTACTCAGTGGAAACAGTAAAAGCAAGAAGAGCTTGGAGAGACGTACTTCAAGTATTAAATGAGCAAAAATGCCAACCCAGACTGATATGCCTAGCAAAACTATCTGTCATGATTGAGGGAGAAAGAAAAGTTTTCCAGCACAAAGACAACTTGAAGGGATACATGTCTAACAAACCAGGCCTTCAAAAAATGCTAGAAATGATACTCAAGCTTGAAGAAAAGAACAAGCGCATCCAGGAGGATAGAAGGGAAGTATAATACCACCAAAACATAAATATCAACCAATATGCTTACAAAATCCACTAAACATAAAAAAGTCCAGAATTAAAAATAATTTCTCCATTATAACATTAAATGTCAATGGTATTAACTCACCGATTAAGAGGCAGATTACAAACTTGGATTAAAAACCACAATCCAACAATCTGCTACCTTCAGGAAACTCATCTCACCACAAAAGACAGGCACATCCTAAAAATGAAAGGATGGTCCAAAATTTTGCAAGCTAATGGAACCAGGAAACAGGCAGGGGTAGTAATTATGCTTTCAGACAAAGTGGACTTCAAACAAAGAAAATTATAAGAGACACGGTCACAGGTACAATTCACCAGGAAGACTTCACAATACTGAACATATATACACCCAATACGGGTCCCTCCACATTCATTAAGAAAATCCTACAGCGTCTAAAGCAAGAAATCAACCCCCAAATGATAATTCTTGGGGATTTCAACACTGCCCTCTCAACATGGGATAGATCAACAGGTCAAATGCTTAACAGAGGCACTTTGGAACGTAATCAAACCCTTAAAGAAATGGATCTTACAGATCTCTATTGAACTTTTCATCCACGTACCAAAGAATACACATTTTTCTCAGCAGCACATGGAACTTTCTCCAAAATAGATCACATATTGGGCCACAAAATGAATCTACACATATACAAAAAAGTTGAAGTTCTAACCTGTGCCCTATTAGACCACCAAGGCCTAAAGCTGAACATCCACAACACAAAAAAACAAGAGAAAATACACTAACTCCTGGAAACTTAACAATATGATGCTGAATGAGAACTGGATTCGGGAAGAAATTAAAAAGGAAATTCAAGATTTCCTGAAAGCAAATGACAATGAAAATACAACTTACCAAAATCTCTGGGACACAATGAAAGCTGTCCTAAGAGGTAAGTTCATAGCTCTTAATACCTACATCAAAAAAATGGAAACATCAGAAATAAATAACAAAAATCAATGGCCTTCCTATATGCCCAGAATGAAAGAAGTGAAAAACCCTGAGAGAAAAACAATCCCATTTACTATAGCCCTTAAAAAAATGAAATACCTTGGTATAAACCTAACCAAGGAGATAAAAGACCTTTACAATGAAAACTTCAAAACCCTAAAGAAAGAAATTACAGAAGACACCAGAAGGTGGAAAGACCTCCCATGTTCCTGCATTGGCAGAATCAACATTGTAAAAATGACCATCCTACCAAAGGCAAGAAACACATTCAATGCTATACCAATTAAAATCCCAAAGCAATTCTTTAACGAAGTTGACCAAACAATCTCAAAATTCATATGGAGGCACAAAAGACCCAGGATAGCAAAGACAATCCTGAGTAACAAAAACACTGCTGGAGGTATCACCATACCAAACTTTAGTCTATATTACAAATCCATAGTTATAAAAACAACCTGGTACTGGCTCCAAAATAGACACACAGATCAATGGATAATGGTTGAAGACCCAGATATAAGCTTACACAATTACAGCCATTTGGTCTTTGACAAAGGGGCCCAAAATATCCAATAGAAAAAGAACAGCATCTTCAACAAATGGTGCTGGCAAAACTGGATGTCTACATGTAGAAGGTTAAAACTGGACCTGTACTTGTCACCATGTACAAGATTAATTCCTAATGGATCAAGGATCTCAATGTAAGGCCAGAGACTATAAAAACCATAGTTGAAAGGGTAGGAAACTCCCTCGAGCTGATTGGACTAGTCCAACAGTTCCTGAACAGAAATCTAATAGCACAGTCACTACAACCAACACTCAACAGATGGGATCTTATGAAATTAAAGAGCTTCTGTTCAGATAAAGAGATTGTAACACGAGCTCAAAGGCAACCCACAGAATGGGAGAAAATCTTCACTAACCACATATCTGATAGAGCTCTATTATCCAGAGTGCACAAAGAACTTAGAAAACTAAACACAAAGGAAACAAATGGCCCAATTAAAAAATGGGCCTTGGAACTTAAAAGAAACTTTACCAGGGGCAAAATTGAAATGTTTAACAAATATCTTAAAAAATGCTCCACATCCTTAGTATCAGGGAAATGCAAATGAAAATCTCTTTGAGATATCATCTCATCCCTGTCAGGATGGCAAAAGTCCACCATAAAAACACACCAAATCCTGGAGAGGATATGGCGAGAAGGGAACTCTCCTACATTGCTGTGGGAATGCAGGCTTATACAACCACTCTGGCAAGCCGTCTGGCAATTTTTAAAAAAGGTAAAGATAGAAATGCCATATAACACTGCTATTCCACTCTTGGGAATAACCCCCCATACAGCAAAATTCACCTCAATGGCACAAGCACGACCATGTTCATAACAGCACTGTTTACAAAGTCATGTAAAGTCATACAAAGTCATGAATCAACCCAAATGCCCAACAATTGATGAGTGGATAAGGAAAATGTGGTACTTTTATACAATGGACTACTACTCAGCCATCAAAAATGATGAATTAATGAAATTTGCTGAAAAATGGATGGAATTAGCAAAAATTATATTGAGCAAAGTATCCCAGACACAGAAAATTAAGCACCATATGTACTCCCTAATAGGTGCATCCTAGTACCAAACCCACTTAGTGACACACTCAAAGATAAATCTCTGTAATACCTATAGTAATTGAAAAGATTATAAACAGGAGGGAAGGGAAAGGAAGGCTCTGCCAGAAACAAGGAGAGAGGGGATCATGCTACAGTAGAGAAAATGGGCCACTATCAAGTACTGCAAGTAAGTAATGAGACATCTGGTTAAGCTCACAGAGTTTCCTTCCTGGTCACTTGTAACTGATAGGGTTTGATCTCACCAGACATGGAGGGCATAGTCTGACAGATAGACGGTTACCATCCTGCATATGGGAGACTGATCCCCCCCACCACCACAGTCTCATACTCTTATTCCATCTACCTTTGAATCTACTCTTATAGTAAGACTCTATTTTAACAGTTTCTTATCTTTGGCTAAGATATGATATCTAATACCCATCAGGATGGAGCCAAGGGTGGTTCAGGAACAGCAAAACTGGAAAAAAAAAAAACATAATTTAGAACATCAGAGACCCTACATTAATCACCAGGAACCAGGCCAGCCTAATCTCTCCCCATCCCAAAGCTCGCCTAATCTCTCCCCATCCCAAATCTCAGGAAAATTTGCAGAAGAGGGGGCAGTAAGATTGTAAGATGGGGAAGAGCAATGATATACAAGATACTCCATACAAGTTAGGGCCGAAGTAATCATAATAGGACTTTGCATCACCTGCACAATGACCAACATATCATTGACGCCCCAAAGTCTAGCATGGATCACAGGCACTAGGATCCTTAGAAGGGATTAACAGCTACAATAATGTTCCTATACCAAAGAGGAACACGAGAAAGAGCTCTAGGCAATGTTATTGAGTTCTTACAACTCATCAGAGAGAAGGACCCAGAGGAAAGTTTGACATGCACACTAAAGAATGCTCCAGGAATGGGGGGTACAGGGGGTGCTGGGAGAAAGGAAGGGAGGGGGGAAGAAAGGGGAAAAGGGGGGAGGGAGCAAGAGGATCTAGAGAGGGGTGAAGGGAGGGAGGGGAATGGGGTACCTATCAAGTTTGTGTGAGTGGAAAAAATACACTATGAAAAAAAAAGAAAATGAAAGTTCAAGTACATTATACAGATTTTCTCACGTCGTGTAGCTGGGTTTAGAATCAGAAGCCAAAGCAAACTTCTTGTGACTGGACTCAAGCCCTAGATAATGTCGTAGTGGGGATATAGTAATGAGGATTTGCATGTTCTTCTCCAGTAAACCTGGAGTAATCATGTTTGGGAGGCTGTCTGCTGTTGCCTTTTCTTCTGTATCAATCCAGTGTAGGAAGATTATCTCAACCTAGACAAACTTGCAGTCCATGAGCTTTGGAAAGTTACATGACCACCTCACTCTATTTTCCAGAAGAGACTAGAAATGCTCTTGAAGCTGCTTCTTCCTCCAAACATCTGTGCTCTTCAATATGTTTGGAAGGTTTCAGTGAATCAACATACATTTAAGTTTGGATCCTCACCATATTTCCTTTCACTAAATAAATGTCTGTTAGAACCCATGGGCACTGGGAATCACTCTTTCAGAAAACTGTAACCAGGACACAGGGTACAATGGATGATGTCATCAGTGTCCACTGTTTTCTGAGCTAAGGGCACTGAAAAAGATATACTGTATATGCTGGGCCAAGAGGTAGGCCAATCAAAAGAATGCTCTTTCTCTACTGCCTATCCTACTGTCCTATCACCAGAAAGCCAACCTCGAAGCTGGGCTGCTACTCACAGCAACAACCTTATTGAACTCAGTAGCTAAAGCTGACATTCTCCCAAACCTTGTTGCCAACTTCTACGATGACTAGGATGACTCTGCATTTGGACACTGTTGACCACATGTACCAACAAGGAGATTTTGTATACAGAATCAGACCTTTTCTTCCATACTTCAGCACAGGAAGTGTATCTTTCATCTATCCTGTTTATGCACAGATTATCCATTGTAACAACAAATTTGTAGCTAATGCAATGTGTGTGGTTGATATCTGGTGACCACCATGGTGAGCGTTATAAATATAATTAGGAGTCAGCATCATGAATTTAGCAAGGCATGCATTGATTTATAACATTTGACATTAAAAATACCTCCCTCTAACATCTCTCTCTTTACCTCTCTCTTTCTCTCTCTTTCTCTTTCTCTCTCTCTCTCTCTCTCTCTCTCTGTGTGTGTGTGTGTCTGTGTGCACACTCCCAGCTTGATATTTGAATTTCATTTGTGCAGTAGGATTTTTCTTAACATCGTAACATCCAGATATTTGATAACTTGTGTAAAGTGTGGAAGAATTAAATGGCATTTCACACACCATTAACACATTTTTAAATTCTCTGAAAATATGTGAGGTTAACTTCATATGTGACAGTTGTCATTAGAAAAATGGTATAATATAGAATAGGACTGGAGTAGAGATAAATCCTTCAATTACCAGAAAATAATATTAAGTTGTAATATTTTGTTTTGGTTATTTGTCTGCATGTGTCTGTTAATGCATAAGAAATACATAATACATTTTGTGGCACAAGCAATGACATTACTATGTACAGTGAAGCAGAAAAATGCTTGTAGACTCATGAATAAGCATTCTCTTGTGTCTATAAACATTCCACTTAGGTCTTCACATGAAGAGTAGAGTCTAAAATTGTATACAGAGTATCTGTGTGACACTTCATACTGCAGCCTCTACAAAACCCATGTCATGATTTCAGAATGAATATATTCATATTCATTTGGCCTCAGTATCTGTTCTTATTTTTCAGTACAGACAATTTTCTGATAGTGATTTTCCTGCTAGCCAAGATCATGAGGTATGAAAAGACAACAGAATAAGCAAAAAGTACACCCAAGAATCAATGCGTGTGTGCATATGCCCATGCATAATTTCAATTGCACATGCATGTGACTTTTGTTTTATGTGTGTGCATGTGTGTCTGTGTGCATGTGTGCAGTGTGTGCATGTGTGTGCATATGTGTGTTTGTGTTTGTGTGTGTGTGTCTGTCAGAGGGCATTTTGTGTCACTGTGGAGGACCAAGGGTGACTTCAGAAATCATCGTGGATTGCTTCTACCTCCTTTTTGCTTCGCTCTGGGATTTCCCAGGTTCCTCCCACTAGGGTCAGAAGTGCAAGGCTGCCACCATTTCTGCCTGGCGTTTTTATATGGGACCTGGAATTGGAACTGAGGACCTTCTTCTTTTTTTTTTTAATTTTTTAACATTTTTTATTATTATTTCTGCTCATACAAACTTAATAGGTAGACCAGTTCCCTCCCCCCTCCTCCTCCCCCCGAATCCCCTGCTCTCCTTCCCTCCCCCTCCCCGTCTCTCAGTGCCTCCACCACAATTCCAAGAGAGTCCTTTATTGTGTATACCTAACTCTCCTCTTGGTCCTCCTCTCCGATGACGTACAACAACCCAGTGGCATTTCCCTGAACCCATTCTCGTGTTCCCCTTAAGCATAGGAACACTACTGTGGCTGCCAATCCCTTGCCTCCAAGGATCTTGGTGCCTTTAGACGATGGTATACTTTGTGAGGTCAATAGTGTATTGGACATTGTGCAGGGCATGCAAAGTCCTATTATGATTGCTTCAGCCCTAACTAGTGTGGAGAATCTTCAGATCATTGCTCCTCCCATCCTTTTGCTCTTACAATCTTACCACCCCCCCTTCTGCAAATGTCCCTGAGCTTCAGGATGGGGGGAGATTAGGCTGGCTTAGTTCTATGTGGATGATATAGAGTCTCTGAAGTTCTGGATTGTGGTTTGTTGATTTTCTTTTGCAGTTTTGCTGCTCCTGCAATGCCCTTCACTCCATCATGATGGGCACTGTAGGTCACCCCCTGGTCAGAGACAAAAAACTGTTAAACTGGAGTCTTGTTATAATAGCACATTCAAGGGTAGAGGTAATAAAACCAGGAAACCTTGGTGAGGGAGGGGTCAGTCACCCATTTGCAAAATGATCACCTTTCATCTGCCAGACTATATGCCCTCCCCTTCTGGTGAGATCATACCCCCTCAGTTGTACATAATCAGGAACGAACGTCTGTGAACTTAACCAGGTGTCACATTACTTACTTGCATTCCTTGGAGGCCGATTTTCTCTTCTGTAACATGGTCCCCTCTCTCCTTGTGTCTGGTATGGCCCTCCAACCCCATCCCTCCTGTTCACAATCCTTGCAATTACCGTATTACATAGGTTTACCTTTGAGTGTCTCAATGTGGGCTGGGTGAGTTTGGACTAGGAGCCACCTATTAGGGAGTACATACGGCGCTTAACTTTCTGGGTTTGGGATACTTCATTTAATATAATTGTTTCTAATGACATCCATTTCCCAGCAAATTCCAGTAATTCATCATTTTTGATGGCTGAGTAGTACTCCATTGTATAGATGTACCACTTTTTCCTTATCCACTTGTCAACTGTTGGACATTTAGGTTGATCCATGACTTTGCTATTGTAAACAGTGCTGCTATTAACATGGTCGTGCTTGTGCTATCGAGGCGAACCTCTGCTGCCTGGGGGATTATTCCCAAAAGTGGAATAGCATGGTCATATGGCATTTCAATCTTTAATTTCTTTAAGAATCTCCAGACAGCTCACCAGAGTGGCTGTATGAGCCTGCATTCCCACCAGCAATGTAGCAGAGTTCCCCTCTCTCCACATCCTCTCCAGCACTTGTTGTTTGTATTGTGGATTTTTGCCATCCTGACCGGGGTGAGATGATATCTCAGGGAGGTTTTGATTTGCATTTCCCTGATGGCTAAACAAGTGGAGATTTTTTAAGATATTTGTTAGACACTTTAATTTCATCTCTGGTCAAATTTCTTTTAAGTTCCAGGGCCCATTTTTTAATTGGGCCATTGTTTTCCTTGGTGTTTAATTTTCTAAGTTCTTTGTGCACTCTGGACAGTAGAGCTCTATCAGATATGTGGTTAGTGAAGATTTTCTCCCATTCTGTGGGTTGCCTTTGAGCTCGTGTTACAATCTCTTTATCTGAACAGAAGCTCTTTAATTTCACAAGATCCCAACTGTTGAGAGTTGGTAGCAGTGACTGTGCCATTGGATGTCTGTTTAGGAAATGTTGGCCAAGCCCAATCGGCTCAAGGGAGTACCTTATCCTTTCTACTATGATTTTTATAGTCTCTGGCCTGATATCAAGGTCCTTGATCCATTTGGAATTGTCTTGTACACGGTGACAAGTATGGGTCTAGTTTAAATCTTCTGCATGTGGAGATCCAGTTTTGCCAGCAACATTTGTTGAAGATGCTGTTCTTTTTCCATTGGATTCTTTGGGCCCCTTTGTCAAAGATCAAATGGCTGTATTTTTGTGGGCTTATATCTGGGTCTTCAACCCTTATCCATTGATCTGTGTGTCTATTTTGGAGCCAGTACCAGGCTGTTTTTATAACTATGGATTTGTAATATAGACTAAGGTTCGGTATGGTGATACCTCCAGCAGTGTTTTTGTTACTCAGGATTGTCTTTGCTATCCTGGGTCTTTTGTGCCTCCATATGAATTTTGAGATTATTTGGTCAACTTCGTTAAAGAATTGCTTTGGGATTTTAATTGGTAGAGCATTGAATGTGTTTCTTGCCTTTGGTAGGATGGTCATTTTTACAATGTTGATTCTGCTAATGCAGGAACATGGGAGGTCTTTCCACCTTCTGGTGTCTTCTGCAATTTCTTTCTTCAGGGTTTTAAAGTTTTCATTGTAAAGGTCTTTTACCTCCCTGGTTAGGTTTATACCAAGGTATTTCATTTTTATAGGGGCTATAGTAAATGGGATTGTTTCTCTCAAGGCTTTTTCACTTCTTTCATTCTGGGCATATAGGAAGGCCTCTGATTTTTGCACATTTATTTTGTATCCTGCCACCCTGCTGAACTTCTCAATTAGTTCCAGGAGCTTCCTGGTGGAGTTTTTGGGATCACTCAGGTATAAGATCATGTCATCTGCAAATAGGGATAGCTTGACTTCTTCCTTGCCAATTTGAATCCCTTTTATGTCCCTTTCTTGTCTTATGGCTTCAGCTAAGACTTCAAGTACAATATTGAATAGAGTGGTGAGAGGGGACAGCCTTGTCTAGTTCCTGATCGAAGTGGGAATGCTTCCAATTGTTCCCCATTGAGCATAATCCTTGCTGTGGGCTTGTTGTATACAGCTTTTATTATATTGATAAAGGTTCCTTCCATTCCTACTGTCTCCAGCGTTTTGATCATAAAAGGCTGTTGGATCTTGTCAAAAGCTTTTTCTGCATCTATCGAGAGTATCATGTGGTCTTGGTCTTTGGACTGGTTTACATGATGAATTACATTTATTGATTTCCGTATGTTGAACCAACCTTGTGTGCCGGGGATGAAGCCTACTTGGTCCCCGTGAATAATCTTTTTAATATGTTTTTGAATCTGATTTGCTAAAACTTTGTTGAGAATCTTTGTGTCTGTGTTTATCAGAGAGATCGGCCTATAGTTTTCTTTTTTAAGTGAATCTTTATTAGGTTTTGGGATTAAAACGATATTAGCTTCATAGAAGGAATTTAGTGTTCCTTCCTTTGCTATTTGATGGAACAGTTTAAGGAGTATTGGTGTTATTAACTCCTTAAATGTCTGGTAGAATTCTGTGCTGAATCCATCTGGTCCAGGACATTTTTTGATGGGAAGATTTGAGATTACTTCTTCAATTTCCTTATATGTTATAGGGCTATTTAAGTAATTCACAACTTCCTGATTCAATTTAGGTAGGTTGTGTTTACTTAGAAATTCATCCATCTCTTTTGGTTGTCAAACTTCACTGAATATAAGTTTTTGAAATATGGCGTTATAATTCTCTGGATTTCTTGGGTATCAGTAGTGATAACTCCATGTTCATTTCTAATTTTGTTAATTTGGGTTTTCTCTCTCTTGCTTTTGGTTAATTTAGCTAGGGGTGTATCAATCTTATTGATTTTTTCAAAGAACCAGTTTTTTTACTGGTTGATTTTTTTCTATCGTTTTCTTAGTCTCGATTTCAGATATTTCTCCCCTTATTTTGCTAATCTCCTCTCTTCTACTACTTTTGGGATCAGATTGCTCAAGTTTCTCTAAAGCCTTAAGCTGCATCGTTAAGTTATTTATTTCTGATGTTTCCATTTTTTTGATGTAGGCATTAAGAGCTATGAACTTATCTCTTAGAACAGCTTTCATTGTGTCCCAGAGATTTTGGTAAGTTGTATTTTCATTATCATTCACTTTCAGGAAATCTTGAATTTCCTTTTTAATTTCTTCCTGAATCCAGTTTTCATTCAGCATCATATTGTTAAGTTTCCAGGAGTTAGTGTATTTTCTCTTGTTTGTTGTGTTCTGGATGTCCAGCTTTAGGCCGTAGTGGTCTCATAGGGTACAGGTTAGAATTTCAACTTTTTTGTATATGTGTAGATTCGTTTTGTGGCCCAATATGTCATCTGTTTTGGAAAAAGTTCCGTTTGCTGCTGAGAAAAATGTGTATTCTTTGGTGCGTGGGTGAAAAGTTCAATAGAGATCTGTAAGATCCATTTCTTTAAGGGTTTGATTAAGTTCCAAAGTGTCTCTGTTAAGCTTTTGACCTGTTGATCTATCCCATGTTGAGAGGGCGGTGTTGAAGTCCCCAAGAATTATCATTTGGGGGTTGATTTCTTCCTTTAGGCGCTGTAGGGTTTTCTTAATGAATGTGGAGGGGCCCGTATTGGGTGCATAAATGTTCAGTATTGTGAAGTCTTCCTGATGAATTGTACCTGTGACTAAAATGTCGTATCCATCTGTGTCTCTTATGATTTTCTTTGGTTTGAAGTCTACTTTGTCTGAAAGCATAATTGCTACCCCTGCCTGTTTCCTGGTTCCATTAGCTTGCAAGATTTTGGACCAGCTTTTCATTCTCAGGATGTGCCTATCTTTTGTGGTGAGATGAGTTTCCTGAAGGCAGCAGATTTTTGGATTGTGGTTTTTAATCCAAGTTTGTAATCTGTGTCTCTTAATCGGTGAGTTAATACCATTGACATTTAATGTTTAATGGAAAAATTATTTTTAATTCTGGACTTTTTTTATGTTTAGTAGACTTTGTAAGCATGTTGTTTGATATTTATGTTTTGGTGGTATTATACTTCCCTTCTGTCCTCCTGGATACGCTTGTTCTTTTCTTCAATCTTCAGTATCATTTCTAGCATTTTTTGAAGGCCTGGTTTGTTAGACATGTATCCCTTCAAGTTGTCTTTGTGCTGGAAAACTTTTCTTTCTCCCTCAATCATGACAGATAGTTTTGCAGGGTATATCAGTCTGGGTTGGCCTTTTTGCTCATTTAATACTTGAAGTATGTCTCTCCAAGCTCTTCTTGCTTTTACTGTTTCCATTGAGTAGTCATTTGTTATTCTAATAACACTTTAAAAGTGACTTGCTTTTTCTCTCTTGAAGCTCTCAGCACCTTTTCTTTGTCTTGAATGTGGAGTGTTTCGACTATTATTTGCCGTGGCGATTTTCTATTTTGGTCATATCTGTTTGGAGTGCGAAATGCCTCTTGTATTTGGATAGGCCTCTCATTCTTTAGTTGTGGGAAGTTTTCATTTATGATGAATTGAAATATTTCCTCCGGTGCGGTATTTTGGGATTCTTGTTCTGGTATTCCATGAATGCGCATGTTAGGCTTCTTCAGGGTGTCCCATATCTCTTGAATGTTCCTCTTCAGTATCTTTTTGGCTTTAACAATCTCTTCCATTGATCTGGTTAATTCTTCCACTTTGTCTTCAAGATCTGAAATTCTATTTTCTGCCTCATTTGTTCTGCTGATAAGACTCTCTGTTGAGTTTTGGGTTGAAGATAACTTGTCTTTTAGTTCAATTTTAAACTCTGCCTGAGACTGTTTTAATTGCTCTCTACCTATTTTTGTTTCTTGAACTGTTTTTCTCAACTCCTCCAAGTGCCTGTTGTGTTCCTGTTCGAAGTGGTTGATATGGTTGTTTAACTCTTCTGGGATTTCCTCTTTCATAGTATTAATCATGGTAATGATCATACTCTGAAAGTCGTTATGTTGGGTCTGGCTTTCATGGCTGTTTTCTGTGAATTTGTTCTGGTCAGAATCCCTCACTATTGGATTGATTCTTTCGGCAGGAGATTGGTCTTCTTGGGTTTTGTTTCTCATGGATCTGCACTTTGACTTGTACATTGTTGTTTTGTTTTGTAGGACCTTTCAGTTTCTGTGTGTTTTTCACTGAATCCACCTAGTTGGTATTGTTACACTTGCCAGTTATTACTAATGCTTGCCTTGGATTGGGTATGTTTCTGTATTGTTATCATTATATCCTAGATGAGGCTACTAGGATGTTAGTATGTCAGTTAAGTCAGGTTATATTACCAGGGGGTGAATATTAGTTTGGTAGTGCACTTTTACGATTTAGTATCTTGGTGAAATGTGGGGGTGAGTGGTGTACTCCCTGGAGTTGTATGTTGTGGGGTGGCTGTATGAGAAAGTTGATCTACAGCACTGATACTTTAAAGGATCAGTAAGGTGACAAGAAAAAGTTTACTTATCTTTGGGTTGGATGAGAAGAATCTCCCCCACGTGATATAATGATTGTAGTGGAGTCCAGATGTATGGCGTGGGCTCCCTTTGTTCCTTAGAATTTTGCTTGAGTTTCCTGTGATGTCTATTGAATTCTGAGTAGCAGTGTGTCTTCCGTGGAACACGTGCGTAGGTCCCCAGTGGGCCAGAGAGGCAGAGGGTCTGATTTTGATGGCAGAATTCTTCACCTTGGGCAGCTGGCTGGGGCAGGGTGGGGCGGGGCGTCACGGCGCGGAGGGGGCTGGGGTCGTCCGGGCTGCGGCGCAAGCCAAGCCGGAGTTGGCCTGGGTGCTCGCCACCGGGACGCGTGGGGCTCTGTGGTGGTAGGACTTGGCTGGGCTCCAGGACCTTCTTCTTGAGAGGTATAGTCTTATACCTGAGCCATCTCTCCAGCCATTTATGTGATTATTAATAATATTATATGTAGCTGTTTGCTCTTTCAACATGTTCAAGTAAACAAGTATATGATCATTCAATGTTCAAAATTTTGAGGTTTTGTACTAACTTACATGTCACACGTAACATGTAGATGTCACATAACAACACTAACCTTCTATGTTATTTAGTCTACAGCTTAATGTACCATAGTTCCCATTACATGCATGGAATCTAGCACTCAAATATCTCTTTAACAATGACCAGGAATAGTTACTTACAGGAATATGACAAACATGAAAATATATCACAGATCTTCCAGCTCTTCCTCTTCTAAGAAGAATTTACAGACATTTTGAAGACAGAAAGTTGATTTTTTTTTTGAAGACAGAAAGTTGATTTTTTAAAGAATTTTTTGTAAGAACAGACATATAAGGTAATTCTGTGCATGATTCCGAGTCACATGAACCTGACAAAAAAAAAAAAAAAAGCAGATCTTATTTTCCCACTGGTCCTCTCAAAGCATTGCTTTGGAGCCCTTTCTTTACCACTAATGAGTAATTAGTTGTAATTCCACCAGAAAAGCCATTTATTACACTTATGTTAACTAATACATGAATGTTGTTCATGGTAATGGGGTAGCATGTGTGTCAGTATGTATTTTAATTACATTACACTTACATCAGGGCAAACTTACCAATTCTTCATAATGAAAAGTTTTAAATTCTTCTTCCTTGCTGTGAAGATGTACAATATCTAAAAGCTATCTGTAGTCACCCTGCTTTGCAATGCATATCAGAGCTTCTTACTGGTACCTGACTAGCTTAGGACTCAACCGTTAGCTTCTTCTCATGCCTGCCACTTTCCCCATGCTCTGGAAGTCCCAGAGGTGCGTGCCTCACTAATTTTGTTTCATGTAGTGATCTCTAGCTCCGTCATGCTTCTGCAACTGACAGGATTACATTCTGTTTAGAATAGGCTATTTATTGAAAACAGAGAGAAAAAGAAAGAGAGAGAGCGAATACATGCCATTATATGCTTGAGGAGGTCAGAGGATAACTTTCAGAGTCAAGACAGTTCTCTCCATTTATACATCCTTCTGAGGGTGAAACTCAGGTTGCCAGATGACTTTACCCTCTGAGCCATATCGCTAATCCAGGATCACTTTATTTCTATGCTTAAATAATATTTGATGTGATTAGATATGCTATCTTCTTTAGTTATTGTTTATTTGAAAGGCGCTTTGGTTGTTTTTTGACTATTATCCATACTGTTACAACAAGAGTAAGAATATAGATGTCCTTTTGACATCCTGATTTTGTTTCATCTGGATATGTAAACTCAACAGTAAAATGGCTGCGACCATGTGGTATTTTGATAATTCATTTTTGAGCAATCTTTTTTCATTTAGCATAGTGGCTATACGAATTTATATTTATACAAACGGTCCCTTTACCCACAGGTCCACCAATACTTAAAACCCTATCTTTTCAGTAACTGTTGTTTTTTGTGAGGTGATCTCATTATGATGATGAGGATCATGTTTTGCTGATGATTAGTATAACTAAATATTTTTGACTACCTGTTGGATATATGTGTGTAGACCTGTTGCATTTTGCCTAGGTTTTTTGTGTATTTTATTTGGTTGCCTCTTTTGACTTTTTTTTACAGTTTGTTAGTTTTTGGTGCTCCTCCTGTGTACTGTTTTGCATACATTGCAAATATATTCTCTCATTATTTAGGTTATTTCTGCCATCTACTATTACTTCCTTTGCTTTGAAGAAGTGTTTCCTGTAATTCAATTTATCAATTTTTACTTTGTTTTCTTGCGATTTCAGGTTCTTGTCCAAAAAAACTCATGCTCATTCTAAATTTTCTGAAGCATTGCCCATTTCCTTTCAGTAATTCTATAGTTTCAATTCAGTTAAGAATTCTCTATTGTGAGCTGATCTTCTGTGAAATATAGGAATCAACAAAGACTTTTATTTTAATGAGGATATTTGCTTTGTAGACAAGATAGATCTACAATTTATTATTTTCCTGCTCAGCCTCTGAGAATTGGGATTATAAGTGTGTATTGCCACACTAATACTTAGCTAAAAAAGTCATTTTGATAATGGTAACTGTGTAAAGATTTGAGCTTCACATTATTAAATATAATTTAGATAACAAAGCAACTCTTGTGTCAAATTGCATGGTCCATGTAACATAGACATTGTGTAGTACACACACATCCACATACACACACACAGACTCTTTTTTTTATATCTTTATTTTTTTATTATTATTTCCGCTCATACAAACTTAACAGGTACACCAATCCCCTCCCTCCCTCCACCTCCCACCGAGTCCCCTGCTCCCCCCTTCCCCCAGTGCCTCCACCACCACCACCACCACCACCACCACCCCCGCAATCCCCGGAGCATCCTTTAATGAGCATGCCAAATTCTCCTCTGGGTCCTCCTCTCCGATAAGGTGCAAAGACCCAGCGGCATTTCCCAGAACCCTTTCCTGTGTTCCCCTTAAGCTTAGAAACACTACTGTGACGGTCAGTCCCTAACCTTCAAGGATTCTAGTGCCTTTAGTCCATGATAGACTTTGTGGGGTCAATAATGTGTTAGACATAGTGCAGGTCATGCAAAGTCCTATTATGATTGCTTCGGCCCTAACTTGTGTGGAGTATCTTGCATATCATTACTCCTCCCATCCTTGTGCTCTTACAATCTTACCGTCCCCTCTTCCTAAGCTTCAGGATGGGGAGAGATTAGGCTGGCCTAGTTCCTTCACACACAAACTCTTACACTTAAAGAACATTCCTTCATATTTTTGGTCCTGTGCCTATTGTGAGGCAGGATTAGTGCAGGATTCTCCACACACTAAGACTCAAACTAGCAACTACTATATCCTGAATCTTAACAACTACAGAGATTAACGTTTTAGTAACTCATTTAATTTATCTATGATTCAGTTTCTCATCTATGAAATGTTGTTAAATAATACCAGATCATGTTTAACTGATGTATGGATTCAAGTGAAATGCGTATGTAAAAAGGACTGATTTTACTTTCTTTTCAATTCAGTTTTACAGTCCTGAGGATCAAACCCAGAACCTTACTAGTACTCTGTCCCTGACTTATACCTCGGTCCTTCAATACTTTTTGCCCTAGTAATGAATCATATGATCCTGTTCTTTTTAAAAAAATAATGTTCAGTTATCTTCAATTGAATATTGGATATTTTCATTGTTCATTCTTGGGTACAAAATAAAAATTCATTTTATTGTTTTCTTCCAAAGAGTATTTTTACATGATAATAGTACACAAAATTTCTTCATTTGGGGTCTTCAGGCTTTTATATGAATTTCCATGAGAACCTTCTTACACAGGTGATGGAGACCCAGAGTCAGCTCCTCTCATCACCCAGCAAGTACTTCACCGATTGAGCTCTCTCCCCAGCCACAACAGGAGTGTTTTTGCTTGTTCTCATCTTTTACAGCTTCCTCTTCTCCTTTTGTCAATTACAAGCTGCCTTTGTTTATGAGGGGAAAAAAGCAGTGAAAAATTCCTCAGCTCAAGCTCAGATGAAGATATAAACAGAATATGAAAATCACAGGAAACTCCTGCCAGAAGGCAGGAGATGATCACAATTAGAGCACAACATCTATTTTGCACTTGTTTCTGCTGTGACTATGCCAGGCGGCCTGAGTTCATGGAGAAGGCATCCTCCACGAGGATTGATTAGGTTACATGATTAGCAGGAAGGAAAAGAACCAAGTGTCTATTCAGAAACAAGAGTACCTGGCTCTCAGAGCAGGTCTTCATAGCTGACACTCACTGCCGCAAGGCACAAGCACAGGGCTGGTACGCTGAGATTACATGATAGGCCAAACTTTTTCTGTAAGTACGTGGCTTTAGCCATTAGCAATGCCGAGACAGTGTTCCTGATATTTGAGTGCTACTGGTAACTAAAAACTAAAGGCACGGCTTTTGTCAATATTTTAGCATATTTATTCATCTCGTGCATGTGTGCACATGTATGTACGTGCCTCAGTACCGTACATATAGAGAGATCAGAGGTTCCCTCCTCCTATTATGTGGATTCCAGGGATCAAACTCAAGTCATCAGGCCTAGCAGTAGTACATTTATTAACTGAGGCATCTTGCCAGCTCAAGAGACAGCTTTTCTGTAGTCTATACATGTATGATCTATTAACCTGTAGTTTTATTAAGTCAAAAGGTTTTGAGGACAAGCCATGCACAGGAAGAATCTCACCCATCACAAGATTTCTGACATGAAATGCTTTCTCAGCATGACTTCATCGAAATTGTCAGGTCAAGTAAATCCACAGCCCCTCGCAAATCTGCCTGTTGCTTAAAAAATACCTTACTTTTTCATATAGGGCTATGGCTTAACTATTCAAATGAAAAATAGAAGTTAGATAGTCCTGAGATGTGTGCTCAAAGGCACAAGCATAGTCTTTGTGAAGGAATTCTATTCTCTTGTAACTGAAATAAAAACAGACTAGCATCTTTGCAAACATAGCAGACTAGAGGTCATTAGAGAAGCATGGCTTTTCTATAGTCATAGCCTCCTAAAAATTAATAACTTCCTGGTAAAACACAAACAAAACCGAAGTGGTCATTGGCCACCAGGTGGCAGTGACACCTCAATAACTTACAGCACAATGAGGGCACTATGGCCTTGCTTTTCTGTGTTCTCACTTTCCTTTTCGTTAGTCCAAGTTTTCTATGTCCCCAGCTGTTGCCAGTGAAATCATGAATTTAATTCACTTATGACTGCTCATTGTTTTCCTTCTATCTGAAAAGCATGAGTTTCATTTAAACTTTAATTTTTTCTGATGTTCTTTATACGGTCTGTAATTGCTCAATCTTTTCTTCATGGTGATTATTTTTGTTACGCATTTTCCTACACTGCTCTACATTTTGTGTGCTTTCTTGTATACACACAATCTCAGAAGTATGCCTAGAATTTATGCAGCTAGACGTTAAGGTCTGTCTTAGATGTGACTCTTGGTTTTTCTCCCCCGTCCCCTCCTCCTTTCTGAACCACAGGAAGAATTTCACAGAAGAGAACAATGAACTGTTTCATTCCAGTTCCCTATTCCTGGCTTTTCTTCCCCCTCAGCAACAAAAAAGAAGGCAAAGCTACAGATCCTAAAATGTTTCTGACTCTTGTCTTCTCCTAGCCAACATTCCTAACAATTGGCCTTCAGGGAGGTTGAGTTTTGAGAAACCCCTCATTCTGTCCTGTTCCTTCTCTTTGTTTCCACCCCTGGGGACCCCCTAAGCAAACCCCTGTGCTCTTTTTTAACCAAATGTTAGCTCTAATACTCATTCCACATGTAAACTTACTTAATTAAAGCCACTGTGCTTCGATATGAGAGTTTAGCATAAAATCACAATATTAAAACTGAAAATTAACTTGGAAATGATCTTGCTCAAAGATTTGAAACATTTTTGGAGAAAAGATTCATGTATATATCCTCCAGAGCCACAGGCAAAATCAAAGTTAAACTGTGAGAGGGAACAAGATACAACTACTAATTATACTTTCTTCCCAATGAAGAATCTGCAAAAGACAGATGTTGCACAGTGAAGGAAAGTGCTACTTGAAATCCCAGTAATGGATGAAGAATAGCTCAAGTAAGGTAATTCAAGTTTCGTAAGTACAGACTATATCTTTACTTACAGAATCATTATCAAATGTACATTTAAAAAAAATGTTCTTGGAAGTGTTACACATTTCCCAAGGTACTACATTGGCTTATGGGAATGAAAGTTTGCCATCTGTACAATATGCCAGTCTTCTTAAATGATGAAATGCAAGGTAAGAAATAAAGGCATGCAAATTCTGTTCTGTAAGTGAGTAAAGATAATAAGCATAGGTTTCAAGTAAGACAGATCTGTTTCAAATGTCCATTTTTTTTCCAGCTTGGTTTCTAACTTTTTAAATGGTTATATATAGCATTTCTTTAGATTTTTTTTATCAAATTGAGCATTCCATGTCTTCTTTTCTCTTTTATTCAATGGTATTTTACTTTACTAAAATTTTAAATTAGCACACAAGTTAGAGATTTCATTTTCATCCACATTTGTCACTATACTTTGTATGGGGTCCTTTGTCTTTTGCATAGAACAGTATAGCTGGTTCATATAATGATTTTTAGCTTTTTATTTCCATAGAGGTGTACCAGTTGATATTCATACCAACTGTGTTTACAAGTCCCCCTTTCCCCTTATTTTTGTCAATATTTGTAGCCATTTTTTTCCTTATGACAGGCTAGGATGACATAGAATATCAAAATAGGTCTTATTTGCATTATGTATTCACATCCTTCACTGATGTTAATGTTTGGGAAGGTCATGGCAACTTTAGGAGGTGGAGCCTTGCTGGAGGAAGGCACATCACAGGGGGTGGGGTTTGAGGTTTGGTTTTCAGATTCTGCATCCCCAATTTTTTCTCATTCTCTCTGCCTCCATGTGGCTGAAGCTACCTGAACTAGGTTTCTGCTTCCGCTTCTTCCTTCAGCCATATCTTCTGCTGAGGTCCACCATGATGGACTGCATCTCCCCTCTGGAACTGTAAGCCAAATACATCTCCTGCTTCCTTCTTGTCCATCCTAGTGCTCTCTCACAAAACATAGAATAGTAACACTTATGGCTAATGAAAAAAAATAAAGCTTATTAGTTATTTGTATTTCTTTTTTTAAAGTCTTTCTGGTTAGATAATCCATTTTGTGATTGAGGAGTTTTCTTTCTTGTTTAATTTTCTTGAGTTTTTTTTCTCATATGTTCTAGATACTAATCAATCCTCCATTAAGATGTGCAGTTACAGAAGGTTTTCTTCTATTCTGTAGGTTGCTCTTCAGTACATTGATTTTCTCCTTGGCTGTACAGAAACCTTTTAATTTCTTGATGTTCCATTTGTTGATCTGAGCAACCAGGTTCCTTCTCAGAAAGTCTACTTATTCCTATATCTTGAAGTTTCCCTCTAGCAGTTTCAGTGTTTCTGCTGTTATATAAAAGTCTTCCCTCTAGCAGTTTCAGTGTTCTGCTGTTATATAAAAGTCCTTTGGTCCATTCATAGTTGAGTTTTGTATAGGTAAAAGTCTATTTTAATTCATCTACATGTAGATATTCAATTTTCCTACCACCATTTGCTGAAAATTCTTCTTTTCTAATGTGTATTTTTGGCATCTTTGTCAAAACTTAAGTGACTGGAGTAGTGGTGATCTTGTATTTGAATTTTCTATTTAATTCCTTTGATTTATTTAGATGCTTGCTTTATGCATGAGCCACACTGCTTTCATTACTCTCTATGTGTGCAACTCGAAACCAGGTACCATTTTCTCTCCATAAGTATTCCTTTTGCTCACGATTGTTTTGGTTATCCATGGTCCTTTGTGTTTCCATATGAATTTTTAATATACTTTTATATTTCTGTGAAGAATGTCATTAGATTTCATATTTGAACAATTTTGAATCATTGGATAGTCATTGGTTGGCATTTTTACATAGTGTTTTCTTTGATTTCTTCAGTGCATTAAAGGTTTCAGTAAAAAGATCTTTCACGTTTGGTAAATTTGTGGTTTAGTCCATAGTTGCTCTATGACTTTGAGGCTATCATGAATGGCATTATTTCTCTGACTTTTTTCCTACATTTTTCTTCATTGTTATATAGGAAGACTAGGAAAGTGCTCATTAGTTCTAAGGTTTGTGGGTCTCTTTTGTACAGAATCATATCATCTGCAAATAGAGATGCTTGATTTATGTTTTTCATATTTAAATCACTTTTTTTCTCTTGTCTCATACTGTAGATAACAACTTCAACACTATATTAATTAAGATTTGAGAAAGTAGACATGTTTATCTTCTTACTGGTTTTAATGGAAATGTATTGAGTTTTTCCGCATTAAGCATAATGTTGGTTAAAGAATTGTTACATATAGTCATTATATTGAGGTTTGTTCTTTATATTCTAAGCTTTTTCAACACTTCTAACATGAACACACACTAGATTTTTTTCAACGACCTTTTCTATGTTTTTAATATGACCATATCATTTCTGTCTTTGAATCTAATTATGTAATTTATAATAGCCATTGATTTATGTATATGAGCCCATCACTTCAGTTTTGGAATAATGCCAATTTGATCATGCTGAATGATCCTTCAAATGGGTCCTTGCTTTTAGATTACAAGTATTTTGTTGGGATTTTTTTGTTTCTAGACTCATCTGGGAGATTGGCCTATAATTTTCTACTTTTTTGTTACATTTTTACCTGGCTATGATGTTTAGATAATATTAACTTTATAAATACTTTACTTTCTTTTCTATTTTATGGATTAATTTGAGAAACATTGGTATAAGTTGTTTTTAAAGTTCTGGTAAAATAGTAGTGAATATATCTGAGCCTGGACATTTTTCAATTGAAAGATTTTTTTAATTACCATTGACTCTCACTTCTTGTTATAAGTCTGTATAAATTGTGTATCTCCTTTTGATCTAATTTGGCAGGTCATTTTTGTCTATAAATTCATCTTTCTTTTCTATTTTTTAACTTAAGTAATATGTGATTTTTCTTCTTACATTTTCACATGTATGTATATGAGAACTATGGACATGTGTAAATTCATGTTTGCACATGTGTGAGCATGTGTGTGGATGCACATGTGGTGGCCTGAGGTTGTCATCAGAGAGCATCCTTGACTCTTCTCATTCTTCCATATTATTCCTTAGAAACAAAGTCCCTAGTTAAATCCAGAGCTCCCCTACAGAGCTAGTCTGGCCAGCCAGCTTGCAGTCAGAGAGTTCAGGGTGTCTGGTACAAACTCCGTGTTATTCCCAAAGTAGACTATTAACTGCAAGAGCAACCATAGCTGCTGGTACTACCATTATGCAAATGCTCTGTTAACAATTAACAGCACTCATACTTTTGACTTCAGTAACCGTTGAGGGTTAATCAACCAAGGATAATGTGGTACACACTCAAAGTTTAGTTAACAAATAATTGTAGTTGTGGGATATTTAACCAACTAAGGAGAAAAGTGAGTAAAGTAGCTAGGAGGGGAAAGTTGGGATACTGTTACAGTGCTCAGATTTTAGAGATTATTAAAGTCATGAAAGGTTACAATTAAAGAGTGAAAGGAAGAGAGAATAAGGACCAGAGAAGGATGAGAAGCAGTAATAAGAGAAAACATACATGACACATAGGCGAGAGGCATAATACAAAGTGTTTTGTGGTAGACTGGGTAAAGGAATACCACAGTCCTAAAGCCTAATGACTAATACAAAACAAAAGCAAAGCTATCATAGGATATATATGCAAGAGCAGAGATTAAAGATAAATCAAGAAATTAAAAGAATACTTATGGAGAGAATTGTAGCCATAGCTGCACAGGACTGCAAAGTGAACCCCAACTTAATAAATTTGGTTATACAACTTACCTTTTGCAGGATGAGAGCTAGCTGGTTTGTTTTCTTTCAGACTTCAAGCAGTGAGGTTTCTAATATGCTGCTGTTAAAGATTTGGCTAGGACTCCCACACCTCGTTTCCCTGGCAACAATGGAATCTCAGTCTCTATTCTTAAATTAATCATCTGGGCCAATCACCTAGGCAGAATTTCTACCTCCCAAGGAATTCCATGGAGCTAGATGCTGCCAAGGAAGTGAGAGAGGTCTGTCTTCTCTATCCCCAGAAGCCATCTCTTGCTTGTCTCTTATTTTCTCCCCCTCAGCATGACATAAGCAGAAGCAGAAATCTGGGAAGATATAATTTATAAGCCATCCCCTATGGAGCTTCTAGTTCACAGGTTGACACCCTTCCTTTCTCTCTTTTAACCATGCTTTCACCAATACTCGAGGCTTTTAGTTTTTGCGAGGACGTTTATCTTCTATAACTTCATGATGCCACCATTTGTCTCTGTCCGGGATTTCCAACTGCTTGGGTTTCAAGTGTCTGATTCTATTGTTTGTTTATTTGTTTTACATAAACATAAATATTTTCAGCTTTTTACCCACTTAATAATTCTTTATTTTGTGATGAAAACAAACCAGTACCTCTAGACCTATAGCACTATCCTATTCAGAGTCTAGTTTCAGTTTTTGAGAGAACTCCACACCAACTTCCACAATATCTGCACTAGTTTTGCTGACCTCCCAACAGTAGGTATGAATTTCTCTTTTCTCATATCCTTATCCGCACTTGCCACTACTTTTCTTCTTGGTGATAGTCGTTCTGACTTGAATCTCAAAAGAGTTATAATTTCCTTTGCCATTATAATTAAAGACACCGAACATTATTTTTAATATGTTTTAATAATTATATAATTATAATTATTATATATAATAAAATCATATTATATATTATATTATGTATAATAATTATTATATGTATGTATATATACACCCGTGTTTCTTCTTTGGGGACCCATTTATTGACTAAGTCATTTCGATTCCTGATGTTTCCTTCTTACACTTCTTTATATATTGTAGATATTGATTCCCTGTGTGATGTATAGTTGGCAAAACTCTTTTTTATTCTGTAGACTATCTCTTCACTATGGTGGCTTTTTCCTTTGCTGTGAAGAACCCTTTTAGCTTCAAGTAATAATTGAGGTTACTTTCTGTGCCACTGTAGTCTTTTTCATTAAATCTTTGCTCATGCCAATATCTTGAAATCTTTTCATGTTTTTCAGTTTCAATTTTCAGGTCTTCCATCCAGTCTTTGATCCATTTTGAATCCATTTTTATGATAGATCTAGTTTCATTACTCTACATGTTAAAATCCAGTTTTCTCTGCAATCCTTATTAAATAGGCTATCTTCTATATGTTTTTGAAAACTTTATGAAATAATTAGGAGGCTGTAGCTGTATGAGTTTACTTCTGAACCTTCTAATCTCTTCCATAGAT
The DNA here is from genome assembly GCA_023101885.1 of Typhlomys cinereus. Classification (NCBI taxonomy): domain Eukaryota; kingdom Metazoa; phylum Chordata; class Mammalia; order Rodentia; family Platacanthomyidae; genus Typhlomys; species Typhlomys cinereus. The sequence goes on from JALPQD010000096.1 coordinate 2,176,727, forward strand.
CTACATGTTTATTTTGTGCCAATATTAAAGCTTCTTATTACTATGAATTCTTCAGTATAGTTCTGCAGGTATTTGGTATCTCCAGAATTAACTTGGTTATTTTGTTTGTGCTACCATAAAAATTTTAGGATTCTTCTTCCTACTGCTGTAAAGAAGCTAATTGAATTTTGATGGGTAACATATTGAATATGCAGATAACTTTCAGTGATATAGCCATTTTTATGATATTGGTGCTGCCATTCTAAGAGAATGGGAGATCTTTCTATCTTCAACTCTCTTCCAGCTTTTGTCTTCCATTTCTAAAAATTTTCACCAACAAGGCCTAAAAATTTTCATCAACAAGGCCATGGTTAGGTTAATTCTTAGTATCTTTGTATTTTTTTGTTTTTGAAGATTTTGCACATGGAATTATTTCCTGATTTCTGATTGGTAAGTACATTATGAGAACATAGAAAAGCTACAATAGACTTTTGAATGTCAATTTCATATCCTGCTAATTTGTTAAAAGTGTTTATCTATTCTAAAAGTTTTCTAATGAAGTTATTAGTGGCTTCTATATAGAGAATTGTATGATCTTCAAATAAAGATACCATGACTTTACTTTATATGCCTTTTTTATTTCTCTTATCTTTTGCTATAGTTAAGATTTCAAGCATAACATTAAATGATAGCAATGAGAGTAGCATCCTGACATTATTCTTGGATTAAGAGGAAATGCTTCTAGTTTTTCCCTGTTCGATAAAATGTCTACAGTTTTGCTGTATATACTATGTAGAGATATTTTCCCTCTATTTCTAATTTTGTATGAGACACTTTTTCATGAAGAAGTATTAAACTTAGTCAAAGGCCACCTCTGCATCTGGTGGATGGATCATGTGGTTTCTTTCCTTAAGTCTGTTTATGTAATGCACTCCATTTGTTTGCATGTGTTGAATCGACATTGCATTCCTAGAATGAAACCAGGTTAGTCACTGTGTATGATCTTCTTAATGTGCTACTGAATTTGATTTGCAAGCATTTTATCGTTGTCTAAATTTATTAGGGAAATTTAGTGGTTTTTTTGAGGGAATGCCTTTTTTCAGTTCGGTATTAGGGTAATCTGGCTTCATAATATGTGTTTGTTCATGGACTTTCCTTTTTATATTCTACCACAGATTAAGGTGTGCTGATGTTAGCTCTCCTTTAAAGGTTTCTTAGATTTCAGTACTCAATGTGCTTTGCATGGGTCTTTCTTTTTGTGGAGGTTTTTTCCTAATTAATACTGCCTCAGTTGTATGGCTTGTTATAAATATATTTAAGTAATTTACTTCTCGATTTAATTTAAATAAGTATTATATGCCCAGGAATTTAACCATCTCCTTGAGATTTTCCCAGGATTTTTAACAAAAATTGTTGTAGTGTCCATTAATAATCCTCTGGGTTTCATAGAAGTCTGACTGATGTAGCATTCCTAATTGATTTCTATATTTATTAATTTGGTTCTACCTGTCTCTCTTTGTTGTGGCTAGTGTGGGTAGGGATATTTCATTCTTGCTTTCTTTTCAAAGAACAAATATTTTGCTTGTATCTTTGAATATTTTTATTCTTCATACCATTAATTTATTCCCTGATCTTTATCATTTTTATGTTTTTTAATTTTCATGTACATGAGGAGTATTAGCATGTATATGTATGTGCATATATATATATATATATATATATAATGTTTTCACATGTGTATGGAAGTTTGATTGTATAGAAGTTGGTTAGAAGCCCAAAACAGGTAAACAACAGAGTGAAAGTGCTCAAGACAGAAATTCTCTGATAACAGGTTCTAGAGATAATTACAGTGACAATTTACTTCATGGATTCTTCTTCCTTCTCCTCCCCCTGGGACTTGCCTGCTTAGATATAGATGAGTCAGGTTTGGGTTTAAGAAATATAAGCTGTCATGGTTAGGCACAGGTACCAACTTGACTGTTGAGGGTTTGAGCTCTGGGCACATTTGTAGAAAATTAGTAGTTGAGTTAAGCCCAGAGCAAACCTGCAGGAGATTGTCTAGCTGATGGGGAAGGCTCAGGTGGGTGGGACTAGGCCCTGGAATAAAATACAGACAGCTGGTTGAGAGAATTGGAATCCTTCTGTACACTTGACCAGACATGCTGGTCTGGCAAGTAAGGATCATCCCTCTCTCAGCTGTTGTGTAGAGATGGTGTGGCCAGTTCCCTCAGCCCTGGTGTTGGTGCATGCTCTCCCATCAAGCTGGACAGACTGTAACTGGACTACAGTAAAAAAATAAACCTCTTGTTCCCTTAAGCCGTCTGATGGTCATTTATCAGCAACCATGAAGGCTGACTGCAACATAAGCTAAAAATAGAACACTGCACCCATTTACCTTTATCCAAGATCAACAATTTCCAGGAAGAAAATGACAACATCCCACATCCTCTGCAACCTAACAAAAGTTTCTTACAAAGAAGAAGAAAGGTAGATTCCACCTTTGCCGCCCCCCCCACACACACACTGCTCTTTGCTTTTGCTTAAGACAAACTTTGGCTTCAACTTTCACTCTAATATACTTTTTTGAAAACAAATCTTTGTTAATCCTTCCCCCTGTATAATTTTTTATCTAGTGGATTAAAGAGACCCAAGTCTAGACTCTTGTATGGTAACATCAGCACATGCGGGCAGTAGGTATGCATACACTTGTGTGCTCAACTACATATATGTATGTGGAGGCTGAATGATGCCCTCATGCATCATACTCAATTACTCTCAGCACCCACTGACAGCACCAGTCAGTTTTTCCTGAGAATTCCTAGTGTCTACTTTTGGAGGTTGGAGTTACAGACAGACCATTATCCCACCAGGCAATTAAAAAAAAAAATCTCAATTCCTTGTTGAATTTTCCTCCAAATTCCCAAGTCGCTCATGCATTTGCTGAACTTTACTTCCATGTCGCTGCATTTCACACCAGGTTTATAGGTAGAATTCATATCTTTTTGCGCCCTTTTTGAAGTCATTGATCATTTCTAATAAAAAGTTTCTTAAGTGTTCATCTGTAAAGTGGCCTTGGATTTAGTAATTGAGTTATGATCTTTCCATGGAATTGTGCTGCCTTTCCTTTCACGTCCCTTGTGTTTCTGTGTTGTGAATTACACACCTCTTAGGTCAGATATCATTACCAATTTTATTTGGAGGTTTTACCTTTTTAACACCCTGGTCTTGAGGATTCAACCTACCATGGCGTCACTGTGAATTGTTCCCATGGGTTCATGTGTTTGAACACTTGGACCCCACATGGTGACCCTGTTTGGGAAAGTAAAGCAGCTTTTAGAATGTGAAGGGTTTTTGAAGGAAGTGCATCATTGGGAGAGACTTGGGATTTGGTTAGCGGATCCTACTTCCTTCCGTTTTCTACCAGTGGCTCTTTCCTCCGAATGACTGCTGTGATGTTTCTGCCCACCATGCCTTTTGCTATGTATTCTCTGCTGTAATGAACTCTATTCCCTTTAGAACAATAAGGCAAAATAACAAATCCTGTTCCCTTTATTTCAGTCAGGATATTTTCTCACAGAAACAGATGAGTAACTCCAACAAATCCTCAAACCCTCAAAATAACTCAGAGAGAACAAAAATTGCTCTAACAGTTACAAATTCAAACTATTCAAAATATGAGAATGCATTTAAATTTAAGTGAAGAACATTGGTGCATCAACAATAATCATAGTCCAGAAAATGGGAAAAATAAAATAGAATGTCCTATGAAGTTACAAATTACTTAGCAAAAATAAGAAATGAATGAGCTAAAGCAAGGAAGTTGAGAAAACATAAAAGAAGCAAGGATGAAGAGATGAAAAAAAGTAAGTGGAGTGATGAAAAATTGTGGATGAGAAAAGTGCAAGAGTCAAAAGAGAAAAGAATGATTCCTCAGTATTATCACAATTTGAAAATAAAATTGGATATAATGGAGGAGGAGCAATAAAAGTATTTTAAAATATTAAATACAAAAATGGGAATAAAATATTAGAAAACAGTTTTTAAAACTTGATAATATAGGGGCTGGAGAGATGGCTCATGGGTTAAGATTCTGCCTTGCAAACAGATGGTCTTGAGTTCTGATCCCAGGTCACATGTAAAAACACCAGAGGGAAACAGCGTTGACCTGTACTTCCCACCCTGATGGGCATGGGAAATCTCAGAGTGAAGAAAAAGGAGGCAGAAGCAATTCAGGATGATTACCGAAGTCACTCTTGGTCCTCCTCAAGGACACACTGTTTTCTCTCTCTATCTATCTCTCTTTTTTCCTCTCTCTAACACACACACAATAAATAAATAAAGTTTAAAAAATTGATAATATAATGTTGAAATACTACTGAAAATACAATTCAGACAAAAAAATAGAAAAACAGGAAAAGAATGAGCGAAAAATAGACTGAAAAAACGAATGTATAAGGGGAAACAGAAAAGTAAACCAATAGTTCTAAGTACAATAATGTAAAAATAGCAAAAGTGTAGTTTAAAGAAAAAAAGGGGGATCTGGAGATACAACCACTTTGTAAGGTGCTTTTCACACAAACATAAGGACCTGATAAGATCTCCAAAGTGCTTTGGCTGTTTACAATCCCTGCACTGGGGAACCAGGAGCAGGAAGATGCCTGGGACTTCCTGACCAGTCAGGGAGCCCCGGGATCCACCAAGATACTGTGGATGATTCCTGAGGAATGGTACCCAAGGCTGTCCTCTGGCCTTCGCACATAAGCCTGTGCATACAGGTTCCCACGGATGCACAGTAAACACACAGCCTTGAACCTGGTATGGACAAGTGTCCAAATGCTGCCAGAGCTGTCTTTGCTTAGCGACCTCTCTCTTGTGTAGCTCCTGGAGTGAGGAAGGAGTCATGAGACCAGGAGGGGAGACTAAATTTCTAAATTTGAAAGGTTCAGGAAGCTCAAATATTTACAGGACTCCCAGGCCCATTCAAGATTATATAAACGGTAAGTGGGGGAAGAGCCTCTCCCCTGGGTCTGCCACACTGCCTGTGTGTGTACAAGGAGCTCGGGGAACTGTCATTAAAGCTGGGTGCCACAGTTACTCTTCTCTGTTACTACGTGACAAAGCTGAGATACAACGTATGAGAAATTCATTTAGTTTGCAGTTCCAGAGGGCAGATATAAAACAATAAAGCACGAAAGGCATGGTGGGCTATGGAAGTTGGAAGGCTTGTTTAGATCCTAACAATCATCATGCAGGCAGAGAAAGCAAGGCACAAGACTACTAGAGCAAGCGGGGCTGGGCTGCCAAAACTCAAGACCTGCTCCCTGTGACATCCCTTCCTCCAACCAAGTTCCATCTCCTAAAATTGCCCCAACCTTCCCTGACAGTCACAATGGCTAAGACTTTAAACATAGCATGCAGGGTCCAGTTCACATTTGAATCATGACACACCAGGGTAGGTAGGATACAGCTGCCTTGTATCACCCATGATAATAATAATAGTAAAAATCCTAATAATTTGCCAAGCTAGACTCAGGCAGAATCTTTTCTTTGGTTGGCCATCTTGCATGACTTTCTGGGGTATAGATTCATTTCTTCACAATTCTTCTGTTGCACAGCAGGGGCCTCTCGTGACCACATTTAGTTCTGCTGTCTGTGAGCTGGATCGGTTTTTGCAGCTGGTCTCTCTAGACCAACGGCCCAGGATGATTACGTTCTCACTGTGGTGATCGGCTGGGAGCCAGGGAAGCAAGCAGAGGGCCTGTCTCCCTTCCTTCAGTATCTCCTAAGTATTCCTCATCCGGCAGGGAGGTAACACTTCCGAGCTCTGGGAGTCCACAGCACTGAATGGCAGCCAGGTGGTCTAGAGGTCGATGCCCCTGCTGCTTCAGGTCCAGGGCTACCATACTCTGGCATTATTCTCAGTGCATGAGATCCGTTTCCACCATGGAGAGCAGAGTTATGCATTGCATCCCCTAAGCCCAGCCAGACCAGAAGGTTCCTCAGGTCTCTGGCTCTCCACAACTACCTCCTAGAGCCGTCCCTTCTCCTGGCGTCCTTGGCCAATTAAAGTCAAGCCGACTGAGCAGTGTAGCTTGTTCTACAGTCTCCAGGGAAGCCCAGTGTGGTAGTTAGCTACAGGTGTCAACTTGACTATTGAAGGCTCCAGCTCTAGGCACATTTGTAAAGAGCTAGTGGTTGAGTTAAGCCCTGAGCAAGCCTGCAAGGAAAGCGTCTAATTGACAAGGGAAGACCCAGCCCGTGGGGAATGGGGCTTTTGACTGGGCAGGTCGATAAGATGGAGGGAACTGACTCATGGAATTGGCAGTCGTTGGTACCCCTGGACAGACATGCTGCCTGGCAAATGAGGCTTGCCCCTTTCTCAGCAAGGGGGATAAGGTATGACCACTTTCCTTAGTCCCTGGTGTTGGTGTGAACTTTCCTCCCAAGCTGAGCTAAGACAGTAACTGGGTCATCGTCAGCCACATGTAGTCCCTTATTGCCATAAGTTCCTTGGTCATGAATTTATCAACGACATGCAGAGTGACTGCAATGCCTAGCTTTAAACAGCAGGTTCCCTCTCAAGCTAACACTCAGCCACTGCCCTTCAAGTCACGTAGCATGAGAAAGTGGGATTCTTCCTCCAGTCTGGCCTCTCAGTGGAAGTACTGTCTCCTCAAAGTTCACAACTGACCAAGGTATATGAAGGCTGTGGGCTTCTTCTGAGGTGGGATTGCTAGTCTCTGTTCACCAGCACCACCTCTGGATAAAGCTCCTGTGGTCCACCCACTTCGGAGAGCTGCACAAGTGGAGCTGTGTTCCGCGTGGCTTCCTTCTGTTCATTTTCCATTTCCACAATGTTCGAGATTGACACCAGAGCCTCGTGATACCCAGGTAAGCTTTACATTACATTTTATTATTATTATTATTATTATTATTATTATTATTATTATTATTGTGTGTGTGTGTCTGTCTGTCTGTCTGTCTGTCAGAAGGCACTGTGTGTTCCTGTGGAGGTCCAAGAATGACTTCGGGTATCATCCTGGATTGCTTCTACCTCCTTTTTGCTTCGCTCTGAAATTTTCCACGCTCCACTTACCAGGACCAGAAGTACAGGCCAATGTCTTTTCTGCGTTTTTATGCAGGACTCAGGATCAGAACTCAGGTCCTTCTGCTTGCAAGGCAGAGTCTTAACCCCTGATCTATATATCTCCAGTCCTCATCCAACACTTAAAATTATATATGGTTCGATCTATAAACCCTTTTCTTTACACTGATAGTTGACAGTACACAAACTTCAGCCATGAATTTATGTTTTCAAGAACAAAATCAAAGTAGCAATGGTTATAATTAAACACATATTTTTTTCTTAGAAGTGGAAGTTCAGAATTATTTGATTTTTCTCATCCTTTAGCATTTAGCAGACATATAATATAGATATAAAATTGCTAAAGCTTACAGTAATAAGGAAATATTCCATTGTACATACACATCTAAGTAGAATCATCGAATACCTGATATGAACTAAGGTCATAATACAAATATTGCTGTATTGAAGATAGTTTCCTGACAATAAGGTCAAATTAAACTATGAAAATGATTTAAAGTAAGAAATAACCATGATATTATTCATATATCTGGTCTTGAAAAATTCAAACAATATTACTTCATTTTTAGAACCAAAGGACTAAAGATGTTTTTCATCTGTGACCATAATATATTTTTACTATCTGCAAATTGCATTTATCTTTCCTCGTGTTTCACTGATGTTTTGAAATCAATTATAATTTAGTTCATTGCTCATCATTGTTGAGAAATAAGAAATAAAATTTGATCTTTGCTGACTCTCACTGTGGACATTCACTCTGTGGATAAAAATGTCTTTCAATTGTGACCTTTGGTATGCATCCCTGTGAGTCTACTTGAGAAGGTGTTAATGTAAATTCAAAGGCAGCTTACATCACAGTTTAACTCTGGATAATGAAAAAAAATAACTTAGGTCTCACTTAAACAATACTCCTGACATGCTGTATAAAATGTTAAAGGACAAAACTATGCTTGAATATGAAATACAAATTTTATGTTATTAGGAAAGCATAATGCTCATATATGTAATTTGGTTTTAAAATATATAACTTCTGACATTATAATCTATTCTAAAATTGCAGAAAAGGGTGTCTTTCTTCTGTTGGTTTTCATAAAGGAAGACTGAAAAGCCTTCAGCAATGAAACTAACACAGCAATGTAGAACGGTAGCATTGCTAATAAATCCATTTAAGACATGAATAAGAATTGTTTAATATTACAGGTGTATATTTGACCCCACAGATCCAAAAATCAATCAATCAAATAATAAATATAATCAAATATTGCATACAAGCAAAAGCATACCATGCCTACTTTTTTTTCCACAATCTTATTTTTAATGGGTTTATTAAAATGGGTTCATTAAACAATGGGCAAGTGCTCTGTTTGTCTAGACATCCAATTAGATGGCTCCAGCCTTATCATTTTCCATATGAAGAGTTAAAAATGTATGTGAAATTTATATTAAAAGACAGCACACACACGATTTTCTAAATAAAGTTTTCTAACCCTAATCAAAGCATGTAGATTATGTCTACTGTCTTTTAAGGAGAAGATGAATGGTATCAGTATAATTTTATGATTATAAAGCTTAATACATTTCCAGACAAAAACAGAATGAAAAATATTGACATACGGAAAACAAATGATATGATCTCGGCCTGCCTTCACACTCACTCTGTGCCTGAGCAAACGAAATAGGGGTGCATCTGAAGTCTTACTTGAGTCCCTTTTCTCAAAAAAAAATTTCTAATTTCGCTAAAGACACAAACTCATCTTGATGACCACTTTTGAGTTTTCAAAATAAAAGTGATAAAAGATTTGCTATTTCATTTAACAATTCAGATAAATATTCCCTTTCCAGATTGCACAATACACTTTGGAATTGCACAATGCAATTCTTTAGAAATCATTAAAAATGAAACAAACCAAAAAAAAAAAAACCTATTTTCCTTGCTTCCCCACTCTCTGGGATTTTCAATTCTGGAAGGGGCAAGGTGATGTTTAAAAGGTACAAAGAAAAGTATTGGAAAAGGCCTTAAATGCTAGGAAAGAAGATCTTTTTGAACATTGTGTTTAAGGATGACCCCTCTACTACATTTATCTGTGAGCAGAAAGTTGAATGGACTTAGGATCAACTGAGTAGCTCTTTCTGAGGGAATGAACCACTGACCCAGGAATCCTCTGTTCTTGGGTACTGGTGTGTACCCTGAGTGTTTGACTCTAGGAACTAGGAAGGTGGAGAAGTAGAGCCAGTGACAGACTGAGACTAAGTCCTGGGAGCTTAGGACTTGCATTCCAGGAGTACTAGAGCCGTCCGACATCTGTAAAGGGAGAATGACTGTTTCAGCCCTTCAGGCAGGCAGCAATCAGTGTGGCAGAAGGATCTTCTGAGCTCTGGACTTGAGGATCAAACTCTGCAGCTTTGTCTGAGGGAAGTTTCAAAAGGTGTAGAGGGAAGTTTCAAAAGGTGTAAAGGGAAGTTTCAAAAGGCAGCATGCAAACTCTGAACCTAAGCCTTCTCTGGCTGTGGTTAGGATATGCTGCACCAATGCCTGTGAATATATTCAAGCTTTACAGTCTGGGGCTAGAGAGGGGTGAAGGTGTACTCACACACATGCAAGCTAAAAGTTGGTTTTATGTGTTTTCTTCTATCACTTTTCAATGTATATTTCAAGACAAGGTCTTTCACTGAACCTGAAGATAACCAATTGGGTCAGCTGGCTGGCTGACAGGTACACAGCACCCTCCTGTCTTGGTACCCCAGCAGTGCGATTACAGGTACACACAGTTATGCCTAGCTTTGTTGTGGGTGCTGAGGATCAGCAAGCACTCTATCGCTGAGCCATCTCTCTGGCCCCTCAAAAGTCTTTGTCAATGGTATTTTAAGACCCAAACTTGACCAAATATATGACCATTTCTGATCAATAGATGTGTTTTAACTAATAATATCATTCGATGTTCATTTGAATTTAGGCAAATTAATTTTAAAACCACTAATAAAATGTTTGCTAAATAAAATTAACGAAATTATTGTTGCAAGATGTGATAATTGGCAATTTTACTAGATTTGGAAGCAGCTAACAGATAAGTCTCCGGGTGCACCTGCAAAAACAATTCTGTTGTTCAAGTGTCTTGAATTGAAAGATCAACCCTGAATTTGGTGACACCATCCAGCTGCACTTAGAAAATAGGAGGTCTGAGGGGAGAATCTTGGCTTTTTGCCTGCCAGTGTCTCTCTCTCTCTCTGACCAGTTCATCTACACTGATGTTACCACTGCTGCTACCATACTCCTTCACTGCTAACAAAATCCAGCTTCTGTGGGCCTCCAATTTGCACTGAACTATCAGTGTTGCATGAACACTTTTGCCTAGAGACACCACACAAACATGTCTACCCCAGACAGGAATTCTCCGACAAATAAAAGAACAATTACACCAATGTCCAACTTGATGAGCTGATGCGTTTATTAGGATTACTTGCAGGAGTGTGAGAGAGCAGCGCTGACTCAAAGGCAGCAACACACTGAAAAGCCCACCAGGGCTTGGCTCATGGGGGCAGCATCTCAGGAGCCCTCCATGGCTTGCTCATCCAGAGTGTCCTCCAGACTCCTGGACTCTCTAAGAGTCTTTTCCAGTGCTGGCCTGGCCTGGCCTGGGATGTCTCTTCCCCCATCACTAGTTTCCTCCTGTATGATGGCCAGAGCCATAAGTTCCTGTTTAGTTTCAGGAACTTCCTGAGACTAAGGAGCTACTTACTTTCCAAGTCATCCTCCAGTGCTACACAGCATCATCCTTGGGTTAGATGGGGGCAGGTCAAGATGACATTAATCATTAACACAGCTGCTGTGTTCTCAGACTCTCCAGCATGAGACAACCACTGTGTATGCACCTGGGTCATAGTGTATAAGCCAACTTAATAAATTCCCTTTTAATATTATGCATTCTATCAGTCCTGGTCCTCTAGTGAATACTGACTAATACATATACCAGCAATCCTTTGTTGGTTAGTTTCTCCAAAGAATCTTTTATTTCATTGCAAGCAGAAAGATAATGTTAAGACTATAACACAATGACACACAAACAGTGACTTGGGAAAAGTTTTATTTATAAATTATACATGCATTTGTTTAAAAGAAAAAGAGGAGAATCTTGATTTTTAAAGTTCTAACCCCCCTCAAGATATAAAAATGAGCTTTTCTTCCATGGTGGCAATTTGTAAGATGGATTTGTAGCATTACACTGAAAGTTTTTGTGCATGTGTTAAATTGGCTAAATGAGCAAGTGAAAAAATAAATTATTCATTGCCTCTGTGAACAAATACACAGGTAATTGAACCCATGAAGGACACTTTTGTCAACTGCTTCCAGTGATGAGATTTTGTAGAGAATGAATTCAAAATTAAAATGTGGCCACATTTATAATGCTTGCTTGATTTTTAGTGTAAATTTAGGTTCCAAACTATTATTATTCCTCAACCTAAAACTTGGACAGTACAATGGGGCTGTGACAGAAATATAATGGTGAAGAATGATAATAATCAACAGGTAAGATGTCGCTTCAAAAATCTGGTGACTTGAGAACTATTTCTAGTATTCTCCACCTGAAAGTTGTCCTCTGATCTCCACCTGGCACCATGGTATGCATGTGTGTGCCCCCTTCTCGGTCTTTCTGTCTCTCTCTATCTTTGTCTCTCTATTTCTCTATCTTTCTCTTCTCTCTCTCTCTCTCTGTCGTACCCAAATAAATAAGTAAACAAAAAATAAATACAATGGCGTCCCAAAGGTCTGAAAATAAACCTTTCTCTGCTTAATAATTCTGATTCTGAATAAGTTTATGATAACATTTGAAACTTCATTATTGCTTCCAAAATGCATGAAAAATACCAATATTTTATGCAGTTTTGAGAAATGTTCACTTTATCACTTTCTCAGTAATTAATATCAACTGTCCATAAGAGTAAATGTACATACATAATATGCATAGAATAATTAGATACTTAATAGTGCATAAACAATTTTACTTATTAATTTCTTTTCTGTAGTTCCTTAAACGTTCTGTAAAGGACTAGTTAACTTCCTTAGCCTTTAAAGATGAAGAGGCTTCAAAATTATCTTTATTTAACTTAGATATGTTGTGAAATGGTGTAGTAACACATTATAACACAAGCTATGCTGCAGTCCGCCTGTATGGTTGCTGATAAATGACCATCACACAACTTAAGGGAACAAGGAGTTTACTTTCTTATGACAGTCCGGTTATAGTTCTCAGTCCAGCTTTACGGGGAGCATGCACCAACACCAAGGCTAAGGGAACTGGCCACACCATCACTGCATAACGACTGAGAGATGAACAATCCTTACTTGCCAGATCAGCATGTCTGGCCAAGTATACAGAAGATGCCAACTCTCTCAAACAGCTCTCTGTGATTTATCCAGGGCCTAATCCCACCCACCACGGGCTGGATCTTTCCCATCAGCTAGACAATGTCCTTCAGGTTTGCTCTGGGCTTAACAAAACCATCAACTCTCTACAACTGTGCCCAGAGCTCAAACTCTCAACAGTCCAGTTGACACCTGTGCTTAACTATGACACTCCACCCCTTGTCAACTTGATACAGAAACAATAGCACTTTTAAACTGTAACCTTTCCTTGTCCCCACAGATGTTAAAATATAAATACATTCTATGGACAAATTTAAAATGTTCTCATTAAAACTTTAGTTCCAACATTTTAAAAGTTCAAAGCTTTTTAACTTTAAAAGGGTATTAAATCAGAATAAGTTAAGTACTTTAAAACAAATAAAACATTAAAACAGAAGGATCTTGACACAATAAGAAACATTTAAATTAAGATCAAAGTCCAGCAAATTACTGCATCCTGTACTTCAATGTCCATCTTCTGTTGCTCATCATGTAGTCAAGGCAGCTCAAAGATTCAAGGCATTCCCAGTCCCTGTTTGCAGCTTAAAGTTGTAAAAGAAGAGTTCCTCTGAACCAGGCTGAATCTCCACTCGCAGTCATCCTCAGCAGCAGTCCCACAGTTCTGGCATCTCTAACACAACTCTGGGTTCTCCTCTGCAGCTTTAAGCTTCACCATCTTTTGTAGGAACTCTACGCCTGCCACTTGATGCCAAGCTTTTGCTGCTTTCCATGAACCCTTCAGTAGTACTCGAAAACCAGTATCATCTGAGGGATGCTGCCAGATTCTGAAGTGAGGTTGAAACATAACTTAGTCTACTGGAGCTACAGCTGTACCAACTTTAACAAGCTGATGCTGGAAAAACCTCTTTTAGACAGCCAAATATCCAAAGGGCAAGACGCGGCTTTAACATGGGCCTTTGGCCTCTGAAGGAATCTGGATTTTCAAACCACAAACTTGACATACAGTAGTATTCACCTCCTCCACCGTCACAGTGCAAGTCACTAGGTTTTCCTTCACTGATGTTCATTTCTCTAACAATGGCAGCTGTTCTGCTGCCTGCCCTTTCCTCATCCAGAGCTTTACAGCCACCAACACAGCTATCCTCAATCAAGCAAACCAGTCCATTGTCTCTAAATTCAACTTTACCAAAGTCCCTGTTCCTCCCATCACAAATTGGGCCCAAACAATCTCTCTCAGCAATTGGCCCATTAAACTCTGAAGAACGGTATTTGTAAATCCACAATGTGAAAATTCTCAAGCATTTCCAACTTTGTCCAGCAGAACCGTTCAAAGGCCACAAAATCCACATAGTCAGATTTATCAGCAACACCCCACTCCTGGTACCAAATTCTGTTGCAGTCCACCTGCATGGTTGCTGATAAATGACCATCACACAACTTAAGGAAACAAGGAGTTTACTTTCTTTTTTTTTAACATTTTTTATTATTATTTCCACTCATACAAACGTAATAGGTAGACCAGTTCCCTCCCCCCTCCTCCTCCCCCCGAACCCCCTGCTCCCCCTCCCTCCCTCCCCATCTCCCAGTGCCTCTCCCCCAATTCCCAGAGAGTCCTTTATTGTGTATGCCTAACTCTCCTCTTGGTCCTCCTCTCCGATGACGTACAAGGACCCAGTGGCATTTCCCTGAACCTTTCTTGTGTTCCCCTTAAGCATAGGAACACTACTGTGGCTGTCAATCCCTTGCCTCCAAGGATCTTGGTGCCTTTAGCCCATGCTAGACTTTGAGAGGTCAATAGTGTGTTGGACATTGCGCAGGGCATGCAAAGTCCTATTATGATTGCTTCGGCCCTAACTAGTGTGGAGAATCTTTAAATCATTGCTCCTCCTATCCTTTTGCTCTTACAATCTTACGGCCCCCTCTTCTGCAAATGTCCCTGAGCTTCAGGATGGGGGGAGGTTAGGCTGGCTTAGTTCTATGTGGACCAACCACTGAAGAAAACAAGACAGAATAGATGTTCTGCAAATATTTGCAGTGTGTATAACTACTTAAATTATCAGATGGACGGATAGATGAAGGCATGGGAAGTAATGAGCAGATACACACTGAAACCCCCAAGAGATAGATTTGAAAGAACCTTTGTCACAGCATGAGAGGAAGAGTTGTAAGGTGTTTTCCTAATTTGTTCATAGGTCCTTTATGGGATGAGACCTTCCTTCTAAAGCTAGAGTCAAAATGCTATGGAGAGTAAAAGTGCCTTGGAAGGCTAAGAAGTATTGAGTCTCTCCATTGCCGTATTTGTGCATCTAGTATCTTTCTATGCTTGTTACCTCTTAAGTAGACTTTCACTGTACCCGCTCTAACCATTGATTTATGTAGCTTTCTTCCAACAAGATTATACTCTCAACAAATGAAATTCTAGTTGGATATGATTGCTTATTTTTGGAAAGATTTCTAATGATCAAGTCAATCTGTTCCACTATTCTATTTCTTTGTGTTGTAGTTTCAGCTACTTAGAAGCAAACAGCTTCCTAAAATTCATCTATCATATCTAAATTGTATATAACTTAAATTGGCAATGATAGTTCCTAGAAATTCTTTTTAACTTCTGCAGAATTAGTGTGGCCCTTCACACAACAGGAAAGATATAAGAAGTCCTGCATAGGAAAGAGATGTGAACTCACGTGAGCCAGATGTAATTGGTGTAGAAATAAATACTAATGTTTTACCAAGGAGATAAATAGACCAATTAGAAAATAGGTCTTGGAACCTAAAAGAAACTTTACCAGGGACAAAACTGAAATGTCTAACAAATACCTTAAAAAATGTACCACATCCCTAGCCATCAGGGAAATGTAAATCAAAACTACCCTGAGATATCATCTCACCCTGGCTAGAATGGTGAAAATCCACAATACAAACAACACCAAATGCTGAAGAGGATGCAGAAGAGAACTCTCATAAATTGATGGTGGGAATGCAGGCTTATACAGCTACTCTGGTGATCAATTTGGTGATTTCTAAAAAAGTTAAGGATTGAAATACCACATGACCCTGCTATACCACAACTGGGAATAAACCCCCAAAAGGCAGCAATTTGCAATAGTGACAGGAGCACAACCATGTTCATTGCATCATTATTTACAATTGCAAAGTCATGGAATCAACCAAATGCCCAACAGTTGAGGAATGGACAATGAAAATGTCCTATATTTATATAATGAAACACTACTTAGTCATCAAAAAGAGGAATTAGTGAAAGTTATCAGGAAATAGAAGAAATTATATTGAGTGAAGTTTCCCAGACACAAAGTTAGATGCTGTATGAACTCCCTAATAGGTAGATCCCAGTTACAAACCCACTTAATGACACACTCAAAGATAAATCTCTGTAATACCTACTATAATCACAAAGGATTGTAAACAGGAGGGAAGGGGAAAGAAGACCTCAAAAGAAAGGAGACAAAAGAACACACTTTAGAGAAATTGGCCATAGTCATGTACTGCATGTAAGTAGTGAGACATCTGTTGCAGCTCACTCTCATTTCTCTTCCTGTTCACTAGGAACTGAACAGGTTTGATCTCCCCAGTCAGGGAGGGTATAGGAACTGGCAGTTAGATGGTAACCAACCAGACAACAGGAGACTGGCCCGTCTCACTGCTGTATCCTACTCCTATTCTTCCATCTACCTTTGAGTCTCTTCTTATATTAAGATCTTCATTTAAAAAATATTTTTTAAAGGAGATGACCTCAACAACCAATCAGGATGCAGCCAAGGCCAGTATAGGAATAGCAAAACTGAAAACAACAACAAATCATAATTCAGAACATCAAAGACCCTACAATATTCACCTGGAATTTGACCAGACCAGTCAAATCTTTCCCCATCCTAAAGCTCAGGGAACCTTGAAGAAGAGGGGGTGGCAAGACTGTAAGAGCCTAAAGGTGGGGAGGACCAATGATATGCAAGATCTTCCACACAAATAAGAGCTGCAGCAGATAAGATATAGCCACAATGGAATTGGACTTTGTCTGACCTGCACAATGGCTGACATGTCAACATCCCTCTCCCCAAAGCACAGATCACAGGAGAGAAGGCTTCAGGCAAGAAGATGGAGGCAAGGGGTTAAACAGTCGTAATAGAGTTCCCATACTAGTGAGCAGCCCAAGAAGGGGCTTCCAGCTATACACTAGTCCTGACCCCTCACTGAGGGAAATTCAGCTCCCACATAAACAGATGTTCTGGAGGATGGGAGGGAGAAAGCAGGAAGCACCAAGAGAGGGGGAGGGAAGGAAAAGGGGGAGAGGGAGCAGGTGGAGGGGGGAACAGGTGGGGGAGTGGGAAGGGGAGGAGAGTGCAATGGGGGAATAACAGAGGGAGGGGGGAAGAAAAAGAAGGGGGTATCTATTGAGCTTGTATAACTAGGCAAAAATGTAATAAAAATAAATAAAATCATTAAGTTTCATAAAATTTACCTTATATAATTAAAACTTTCTTTTGGAATCATTTTTTAAAAAAGAAATAAATACAAATGTTTTTATTATTTATTTTTCAATTGTGCATGTATGTGTGTGTGTGCGTGTGTGTATGTGTGTGCACATGTGTGTGTGCGTGTGCGTGCGTGCGTGTGTATGTGTGTGTGTGTGTGTGTGTAGAACCACGTGGACCGCCTCCACCTGCTCCGCCCTACCAGGACCAGAAACGCAGACCGCCCCTCCTTCTGCCCGGCGTCTATACATGGGGTCTAGGATCTGAACTCAGGTTTTAAAATACATCTTTGATGCACCTTTTCAGGAAGTTCTTGAGAATAACAAGCTAAGGAATGATGTCCCCCCCCCCCGTGTATGGGAAAAGAATAATCAACAGCTAGGGGAGGAGACTCTCCTCCAGCTGCTCCAGCAGCGCCGTCTGAGACCCCCGTGCCATGACGAAGCCTGAAGGCTGCTCAACAGTCAGCAGGGCAGACTGAAGAAGGCCCTGGAGTAATTCAAGACAATGTGAAGAAGGTCCTGTAACAGCAGTCTACAAGAGACAGCTGAGCAGGACATTCAAAAAGTTGGTGAGAGAAAGCAAGAGAGGCTAGTGAGTCAAAGGGACCCAGAGAAGCCCAGAGCCTGGAGGGGACTTTCCAAGCAAGTCCTGCAGCAGAAAGCTACAGGGTACAGGGGTGAAGCTTCCATGAATCTCACCCACGCTGGGGGGAGGCTGTGTGGTGATATAGCTGCCCTTGAATTTTCCCTGCTGCTGTAGTAACCTTTGCCTCTATCCTGTAAGTAACCCCAATAAACTCATTGGTCCCTCAAGTTGGAGCTTGGTCTAATTGTTACTTTGGTTTGCTGTGGAACTCCTGTCTGGGGTGGTCAGAAGGCTGCGGGGCATCTCCCCAGAGAATGTGTTCACACAACAGGAAGTGAGAAAGAGTCATGGGTTTTACCAGAAAAGATGTCAACAACCGACATTCAGCTAGACCAGGGAAAGCTGAGATAGAGAGACATGAAAATGCACAGAAAGTTGGAACGTCGAGGAGAAGAAGAAAAAAAGCTCTTGCTTAGGGTAAGAAAATACAAAAAGAATGGATGACAAGGATGATCGAGATCCAGGAAATTGTCAGACCTTGTTTTATCATTTTCTTTGCCAGACAATAGCCATTCTGTTGATTGAGAATTAAGGGGAAAAGAAACATTAGTAAGGGGAGCTGCAGGTGAAACTTAGGAAGCATGGTTCATCAGACATCACCTGGGCGAGCTCAAGTTTCCTGTCTCAGATTCATTGCAGACCAGGGGCTGAGAAGACTTGGAGAAGAAACTGTCAAGCAGTTGCAAGAACTTTAAAGCAAGGCCAAGCTTCCAAATGCACAAACAAAAGCCTTGCAAATCTTAGTTTTGTTTTCAGAAGCTACAAAATGTACCCCCAAAGCATGAACAGTTCAAGGTAAATATGCGGAATGGACTATTTAATTAGCAAAAGAAGTGTCAGTCTATGAGCCTCATACGAATCACTGAGAACAAATTATCCCAGTCTGTTGTTTTTCTGAAAAAGACTCCTGAAATTGTGTTATGGAAAAGGACAACTTCTTGCCAAAATTGAGGTTAAAAGGATCATGTTCCTGTAAGAAAAAAGTCAGGATTAATGATATTAATAAAATGTCATTTGTATATTTATTGAATAAGGCTTTTAAAAGAATAATATCAAGAGAAGTATGTCCACCATTACAGACTTATATTTTTGCATTTTTTCTGTCCTTTTTCTCACATTGTTCAGGAGGAAAATTCTCTGGCATTATTCTTTGTTCTCGTATTTGTCTATATTGTGAATCATATTCATAGATTTATGTATATTGAACCAACCTTGTGTTTCTGGAATAAAACCAACCTGATCATAGTGGATGATATTTTTGATATGTTTTTGTATTTGTTTTGGTAGAATTTTGTTTAGAGTCTTTGTGTCTGTGCTCATCAAGGAAATCGGCCTATAGTTTCCTTTTATAATTGTGTCTTCTTTTGATTTTGGGATCAGTGTAATGTTGACTTCATAGAAGGAGTTTGGAAGTGTTCCTTCCTTTTATATTTTGTTGAATAATTTAAGGAATATAGGTTTTAATTGTTCTTTAAATATTTGGAACAATTCTGCACTGACTTCATCTGGTCCAGGACTTCACTTTGTGTGGAGATTCATTATTATTGGTTCAACTTCATCCCTTGTTATAGAACTATTTAAGTAATTCAGTTCTTCACAGTTTAACTTTGGTATGTTGTATGTGTTTAAAAATTCGTTCATTTTGGGGGGGCTGGAGAGGTGGCTCAGGGGTTAAGCCTCTGCCTTGCAAGCAGAAGGTCCCGAATTCTGATCCTAGGCCCACGTATAGACGCCAGGCCGAAGCGGGGGCGGCCTGCGTTTCTGGTTCTGGTAGAGCGGAGCCTGTGAATCCTGGGGCAGAGTAAACAAGGAGGTGGAGGCGTCCATGGTGGTTCCCGAATTCGTCTGTGGTTCTACACACACGTACACACACACACATACATACACATGCACACACATGCATACACGCACAATTGAATAAATAATAAAAAAATTTTAAAAATTCGTTCACTTTTTGTGATTGTCAAATTTGGCACTGTATAAATTTTTAAAGTCTGACCATATGCTTCTCTGACTTTCCTTGATGTCTGTTGTTATAGCTCCATTTTCATCTCTAATTTTATTAATTTGGGTTTTCTCTCTTTTAATTTTAGTTAATTTGGCTACGGTTTGTCAATTTGTTAAGCTTTTCAAAGAACCAACTTTTCATTTGATTGATTCTTTGTAGTATTTTCTTTGTCTCAATTTCAATTATCTGATCCTATTAATCTCTGCACATCTATGTCTTTCAGGATCGGATATTTCTTATTTTTATAAAGCTTTAAGCTGCATTTTTATGTTATTGAGTTGTGATTAACTTTGTGTTTCCATCTTTTCTTTATGTAGTTGTTGAGTGCTGTGAATTTTCTTCTTAGGACTGCCTTCATTGTATCCCAAAGGTTTTGATATGATGTGTTTTCATTATTATTGAGGTTTAGGAATTTTTGAATGTCCATTTTTACTCCTGTCTGGACCCATTCCTCATTCAGTATCATACTGTTAAAATTCCAAGAGTTTGTGTACTTTCTATTTTTGCCTTGTTATGGATATTCATCTTTATTTCCTGGTGGTCAGATAGAGTACTGGTGGTGATTTCCATTTTCTTTCATTGTGGAGGTTTGCTTTGTGGACTAGTATATGGTCTATTTTGGAGAAAGTTCCATGGGCTGCTGAAAAGAATGCATATTCCTTGGTGTTCGGATGGAAGAATGTTCAGTAAATGTCTCAGTTCTATTTGGTTTATGGTTCATTTTAGTTCCAGTGTGTTTCTGTTCCGTTTTTGGCTTGTTGACCTAACAGTGAGAGAGGGGTATTGAAATCCCTTACTATTATCGTATGTGGATTGATTTTGTTGTTGTACTCAGTGTAGTGTTTATTTAGCAAATGTGGGTGAGCCTATGTTTGGAGCATATATGTTTAGAATTGTGAATTCTTCTTGATGTATTGTTCCATTGATGAGTATGTAGTATCTTTTTGTATCTCTTATGATTTGTTTTGGAAGTCTGTCTTGTCAGATAGTAAGACCACTGTTCCTGCTTGTTTCCTATTTGCGTGTACTTGGAATATTTTTGACCATCCTTTGACCCTGAGATTGTGCCTTTCTTTTAAAGCAGAGTGTGTTTCTTGGAAGCAGTGTATTGATGGGTTGTGGCTTTTAATCCATGTTGTTACCCTGTGTCTCTTTATTGAACAGTTAATGCCATTGATATTTAAAGCTATAATAGAGAAGGTTTTGTTGACTCCTGTCTTCTTTTGAATTTGTTGGATTTTTGTGGTGGCAGATCTCTGCCAGGTAGTTGTATAAGCTTTATTTTTCCCTTCTATCATCTTGAGTGTGTTGATCAGTTTCATCAGTCTCGAGAATTTTTGCTAGAATCTTCTGCAGGTCTGGTTGATTAGATAAGAAGGACTTTATTTTTATTGGGAAATACTTTTCTTTCACCTTTAAGTATGACTGATAGTTGGGTGGATATAGCAGCCTTGGTTGCCATTTGTGATCTTTTTATTTTCTGCCTTTACAAGGATATTGAGTATTCATACCAGCTTCCCTCTTCCCCTCTCCCTCCCATCCTCTCCCTTTCCTTCATCATTCCTTCTCGCTCCCTCTCACCCTTTACCTGTGTGTTTCTATGGACCCGGGTTCACTCTAGCTTGTCTACTCCTGAGATCTTATATGACTTGTAGACTGCTCTTTCTAAATTCTTCTGACTTTTACTGTTTCTACTGAAAAGTTAGCTATTATTTTAATGGGCTTCCCTTTAAATGACTTTATTTTTCTCCTTTGCAACTCTCAGAATGTTCTACTTGTCCTGTATCTGACATGTTAGTACTATTTTTGACTTGTTATGCTCTTATTTTCTTCATATCTGGATGGTGTATGATGTGTGTTTTGCACTTATATGGGACTTTTTTTCTTAGGTGTTGGGGTCAGAACAGTTAAATAAATGGGACACATAAGTGTTTAGTCATTTTGTTTGTTTCAGGATCATCACTTATGATTATTTAGCAACTACTGTGGGCCAGGACCTATTCAAATTTTTTTATATATTAACTTACTTCATTCTCATAATCTTGAATCGGCCCTGATCTTGCTTTTACTCTTCAGTATTCAGTATGATTACTTATCCCGGTAACACAGTATAAGTCTAATGATATGAAGGAAGGCCTGATATCAAGTGTTTCAATCAAGCAGAATAAAAATAATTAGGATAGAATTGTATACATTATTTGATCCAAAGGTCAGGAGTCCTACAGGACCCATCACTCAGCCCTGGTAGATAATTGTAAATTCCTGGTGACACACATCAATAAAGATGGCAAGGTATTTTCCCCAAATAGGTTCACAGCTGAACTCCCAGTACACTCAGAAAAAAGAAGGATAGCTATAAGTGAGAGGTTTTGCCCTCTTAGGTTAGTACATTCATAGAGATAGTCCAACACTCATGGCCAAGATCTAAAGGTAAAGTCACCAAAATATAAAGCAATTTGGGGAGTCACCACCTGGAGCCAGTAATCAGAAGTTGCTTCTAGTAGCTGACTTTAAAGTATCTCTATTCGCAAGAAGACGAATGGCATTTGGTACAGAAACAGAGATTATCAATTTTCTACATTTTTTGCCTCTAGTGATGTAAGGGTTTCCTCTGTCTTAGCTTTGAGTAATCATAGGCTGAAAGACCTTCATTCTCCTTATCATTATTATATCTGCTCAGACTCGACACTGATGGAATCGGTGGACCACATGGCTAGTGCAGGGTAAAAGGTCAAGACTCATAGAAGCAATGAGCAGTTTGTGAGGACAGATTGTGTGTGTGTGTGTGTGTGTGCGTGTGCACGCGCACTGAGTTACATCTTCTGATTTTTACAGTTTCTCATTATCACATATATTCATTAGGGTAAGGAAAGCCAGCTAAGCACCATCCTACAGAGATATCGCTCATCCATGAATGGAGTTCCATAGTGAGTGCTGGACAATAGGAACAGTATAACATAAGTAGTGAGATATGCATTGCAGACATCCAGTATTTAAGAGAGCAGTGATCTTGGGAGTCTTGAAATGTCAACAACACATTTGACATATAAAGGCATGTGTCTGTATGTATTCATATGCACGTGTGCATGTATGCGCATGTTCCTCCTAGAAGGATATACTCAGAGCTGAGTTTCACAGAGGAAGTCATTGAATTCTTGTTTCTTATTCTCACACTCCCTACCCCTTATTTTGTTGTGGCCGTTCACTGGGAATATATATCATTTGCTGTTGTCTAAGCTCACCTTAGTGTCTGGATAGTGTATGATATCCTTCCCTACATTCTCAAGCCCACCTTGGTTCAGCCTGTGACGGTTTCATTTTGGCGTCAACTTGACAGCTGCAGACTGTTTGGGGCGCAGCTGTGGAAGGTTAATGGTTGGAATGGGCCCTGAACGAGTCTGCAGGGAGTTGATTGATTGCTGTGGAGAACCCAGCCCATAGTGGTGAAACAGATAATATGAAGTTCCAGGAGGAGGGACTTGCTCTTCCCTTATCTTGTGTTGACTTGCTGTGGTGTCTACTCTTCAAGTGTCGTGCACTTTTAGAGCACTGTGGTCTTCTTTGTTGCTGCTGCTGCTCCCTCCGTCCTTGGCTGACTTGGAGCTTCACCTTTTCCACCACATTGTTGCTGTTCCCACTGCCTATGAAGCCTGGTCACTAGGCCTTGCTGCTGTTCGCTGTTCATTGATGACGTCAGAGCCCAGCTGTTCTCCACTGACATCAGAACTCGGTGTCTTTGACCCTTCAGAGAAGTAAAGGTTTGAGACCTTCTTGGGATCTATTGGCTTTGTGGAACATTCCGGTCAAGAGTGAGGCGACTGTGGACCATTACTTTGAAGGACATTAGTTTTATTGTGAGTTATTTTAATAAACTTATTTTTATATAGATTACATTCTATAAATTCTGTTTCTTCAGAGAATCCCCTTTCAAAAATGTAGCTACACAAATATAGTTTTATACCCATTCAACCTTCATGATTCATGAATATGAAAGCAATTCAAATATGCTGTAACTGGTGAATTTTTTTAATGTGGTATGTGCATGCACTGAAATGTGCCAAACACTGAAAAGACAAAAAAGAAAAAAGAAAACTTACTGATCTATAGTATACATGAACAAACCTCAGCTAATTCCTGTGAAATGAAAAGTGTCTGGTGTGAAAATCCACGTTTTATTATTCTATTTAACATATCCACAAAAGTAAATGCTACTTTGATAGAAAGCAGACCAGTGATTATCTAGACCTGGGGGATCCAGACAGGACTGACTCTAAAGGCAGGAGGGAACATTCTGCCTTAGTAGAAATGGTATGAAGCCGGATTGTGGTGATTTGTGACACATTCAACAGATCAGCAATATTAATGACTTGTACCAGTGGGCAAATATTATGCTGTATGAATCAGGTCTCAATACAATTTGGCCGGGCTCCCTCCTGTATAGCAGACTTAAAAGCACAATCCCCAGGGTCTTCAAGAAGCTGAAAGAACAAGAGAATGCCAAGTACCTGATACATCATTGTGCAGAGTCATTCTGTATCCACATGAAAACAGTTGTAAATGCCTAGAAACTGCTTGGGGGTAGTAAGTAAAGTCTTTGTCCATAATTCTGGTGTGTAGTGATCCTTTCATCTACAATAAAAGAAGGCTCTAGAGGTGGGGAGATAGTTCAAGGGCTAAAGCCTTTGTCTCACAACATAGAGGACCTGAGTTCCGATCCCCAGATCCCACTTGAAAAGGTCTGGTGGTTATGACAGCAGCCTACATTTGCAGCCTTAGAAGGCTGATCCTGGAAATCCCCATAGCAGAGGAATAGGCAGACAGAGTAATTCAGGGTGATCCCTGATGCTACCCTTAGACCTCCAGAAGCACACAGTCAAGTGTCCTCTTGTACACATGTTCACACGTACATGCAAACACACCCACCCATATACACACACACACACACACACACACACACACACACACACACGCCTGAACATGAAAATCAGTTTGTATTTTTAACCTTCACCTTGCCTGGATGAGGAAACTTTTGTCCTCAGCACTTAATGCTTTTAAAATCCAGGCTTCTTGCCACCCAGGAGTTAGGCCATGGGGCTAAAGCATTTGTTGTGGATCTGGCCTCTGTTGCTCCTAATGAGTTTGCATATTCCTGGGCTCTCTGTCTGCATGACCACTTTGTACTCATAGCCCTGCTCACTCATTTCCCCCTTGGGTTCAAGACTCTTGCTGAGCTGGCCTGACACCCTCCCTACAATAAAGGCTGGAAATCAGTAGCATTAAGGCTACATCTGGTCTCTATATGCACTTACTTTGGCCTACTCTACAGTTTTGAAATAAGTCAACTTCTGTGCCAAGGTTGACTAAAAAATCATTTCTGGCTTCTCTTGAAAATCACTATATAGCTGTAATGAGCCGCCCTTCCAATAAACCACAACTACAAGTACTGAGGCCAGGGACCTGCTTGCTTGTTTGCCACTGACCTCCTAACCTCATTCTTTTCTCAGCATAGAGACAGAGAGCCAGCTGACATTGCTATAATATTTGCAAGATGGTTTACATTTTAAAGAGCCGGCTCTTACCAACTCTTTATGCCATATATCATATTAGTTTACATCTCTCATGGCTATGACTAAATACCTGTGACAAAAACAGTTGAAGGAAGAATTTATCTTGGCTGACCGATTAAAAAGGCTTGGCAGCCGAAGCCTGGACAGCTGGTCACATCGCATCTGAAGTGGAGAAACAAAGAGAAAGGAGGTGGACATGAGCTATAAAGTTTCCAAAACCCCTGGCAGCAAACTACTTCCTCCAGCAAACCTCCACCTCCTAAGGATCTCCTAAGGACCTTCTAATATCATTGTCTGGGAACCAAGTGCTCAAATATATGAACTTGTGAAGCTGTTTCACTTTGAAACCATATACCCTGCTTCTGCAGAAGATACCTGATGTAGCTATCTGAGAACTGCTAAAGCTGTCTGACACAGCCAAGCCCATTATTGCCTCTCCAAGGCTAGCCAAGCACCTGGTTGCTCCTTATCACACACTAAATTCCCTCACACCTTAACCATGGTCTACCTGGCTTTGGTTTCTGTGAGAAGTAAATGTGTGCTCTTTAAATCTCTAGGCTAGGGGAATTTTCAATGGTTTCCATAGCCCTCTCTTGACTTCAGAGTATAGGCTCAACTTCCTCCTTGAGCAATGAGAACAGAGAGAAGTTATAATTTGTGAAAATTTATAATTTGTGAAATGAATTACAGGTTGAGATCTCAAAATCCTAAACTACCAAAGTAACTTGGTCTTCCAATGTCTATTGGACATATATTTCAACAAAATAATTCATTAGTTCTAATAACATATTTTACTTTCTATTTAGCATCAAAATCTGATCTGCCTAGTGACTTATAGTTCCTGTATTTGTAGTAGCAGCATCTCTGGACCATTCGTGCTGGACGAATGTGTCATTTTGAGGATCAATGCCGTGTCTTGTAATGTGGAAAGAGTACTCCAATGTGGATCTGGATTGGGAAATAGCTCATCTGCCAGGATGAGTGCCTAAGTTTGAATGCAAGTTGTCTTTCAGACATATTTTTGATTCCTCCGTTGGTGCTGATGTTTGGGAAGATGTGGCACATTGAAGAGATTAGAGCCTTGCTGGAAAAAGGCACATCACAGGAGGTGGACCTTGATGGCCCAAACCTGCTTCTTCTCACTTTTGCTCTCCCTGCCTAATGATGCCTTGTGATCTAACTGGACTCTGCTTCTGCCTTCATTTATGCCTTCTAGTATGTCATAATGGATTAAAACTTCTATGGATCCACCAGGCAAGGAAATACCTCCTTTCCCCCTTTCTATCTGCATGTGGGTGTCGTATAACATAAAAAAAGAAGTAACTACAACATTGAGCCTCAATAACTCTTCCTAAATCAGGAGTGCATGGGAGAGAGCAGACTAGCAGTCCGCAGGGCACTGAGGGTATTCGAAACTCATTGTCAGTTTTAATGGTAGCACAAGTCTATAATCCCAGCACTCAAGGTTGCAGGTGTGACAACACCCTGGGTTATGTAGCAAGACCTCATCTCAATAAATAAATACACAAAAGGAGAACCCAGAAAAGGAAAGTCTGTGTCCAGTTCATGCCCCAGAGATCTGAAGGAAGATAGTTAAGAAGTCCCATTCCCTGGGTTCACGAGGAACTCGCCAGCAGTCTGTCAGTTAGCCATGGCCTTGGGAGGATGGGCGTGTCACTGAGGGTACTCTGAGCACTTACACATGGAACAGCCAAGGGCTGCACGTAAACAGCTCTGTGGGCTGAGAAACAGAGACACAGCTTCCTAGTACAAAATGTCATCGGGCCACTGAAAGGAATCTGCTGGGCTGAAATTGCAAAGCAGGAATTCCTGGCCAGCTGGAGACAGCCTTCAGTCCTCCGCTAGGCTTCCTGCCAGGCCCTGGGGAAACCGGACGTTTCAGGAACTCATTAAAAGAGACTCAGGCTCTTGTTGCAAGATTTGACTTCAGTAATGCTGCCTGTATCCTTGGGTAAATTTCATGAATTTAAACAATAAATAGGTAAATGAATGAATGAATAAGCAAACAAACAAATAAGTAAATAAATAGCTTCTCAGTTATTTGGAGTCAACTAATCTCCCTTGCTACAACAGTTATCTTACTAACCTTGGCTTGAATCCAGCTCTGTTTGGAAACTATACACAGCAAACTATATGCATCAGGGAGCAGAGTGTCGCCTTTCTAAGTCTTTCATTGACTGATTTTTTTTTCAGATTAACTTTTTTTTGCTAACAGAGCATGGACCATAACCAAAAGTAACTCTGAAATTAATATTTATTGATAAGTTTTTTATGAATTAACGAATATCATTATTCTCATCTGAGCATAATTGATACAGAAAAAAACAATTTTTTAAAATTTATCCGTTGTTAGTTTATTCACTCAATTTTTTGATACAGGGTCTTGCTAGATAGCCCCCAGGGGGCTGTGAGTTCCTAATTATGTCTTAGCCTTCCCTGGCTGTGATTCCAGGTATATACCACCATACCCAGCCAAAGATAGATATAACATGGAAGAAATCAGTTTTCTAAAATAGGTATACCTCAAAACTCCCTAACTCTAACCCTGAGATTCCGTATTCCACTAAATGAGATAATGTAATAAACAGAACAATGAGTCACACACTATATAGGGATTTAGCCAAGAGTCATTAATTCCTGGGCTGGAAGGAGCAGATGGGGAGGTGCCTTCTCAAGGGGGGAAAGAACAGGTCTTCCTCTGGCAACTTTTATAATATCCCCAGCCCTGTGCTCAATGTGCCACCTCCTGACTTCTCCCAAGGAGATAATGTACAATCCTACTCTTTCAAATGAATGCGGCCTTTCATAAAGACTTAAAGGGGGTTAGTTAACTGAGACACATACCATGCTACTGCAAGTAATCTCACCTGTCAACCCATCTTCCTATCCTCCACCATTCATTCTGGGTTATTCTTACTTCTGGCCTGTACTTTTTTTTTCTGTTCTTTTTTATTACCCATTTTATTTTTGCCTAATCATACAAGCTCAATAGGTAACCCCGTCATCTCCCATTGCACTCTGCCCCCTTCCCCTCCTCCTTCTTACTCCCTCCTTCCTTCCCCCTCTCCAGGGGCCTACCACTTCCTCTGAGCTTCCATCTGTTTATGTAGGCTCTGAACCTCTCTCTGAGTCCTCTGTACTTGGAAGGACATAAGTTAGATACTCACTGGGACAAGTTAGACAGTCACCATATCCCTGATGTGGTGGACTGTTAGCGGACGGACTAATGTGTTTTCAGAAAACCAAAGAGTTTTAAACTCATTCTTTCTATAGCAGACAAATTTCCTGGGATTCAGGATTTTGAGTGTCAGAACTGTCAAATGCTAAGACAAACAGTTAGTTGCCCTCTTATGGTAACCTGGATTGTAAACACTAAATGGAACATTCCTACCTTTCTGTAATAATCAATGTGATTGGGTTGGGAAACACCTAAGAGCAAATGTGCGTATGTTGTGATGCTGTTTCGGTCAGGCATGTTGCCATAGTATCACATTATTCCTATTCGGGGCACGTTGTTATTGCCCAATTTAAAATTATTAGTGGTTACAGAAGCAGCCAATCCTTTGAGTTCTAGATACAGTTTTTCTCTTTGTCAACTTTGCAACTCATTTGTTTAAAATAGGCCACTTGTTCTTAATTAGCATTGCAAAGGGTATCACATCAAAAATCAAGGATTCTCTAATTTCTAGAATGGAACTCCTATTAAAGGAACTGTTAGTGTACAGACGAAGAACCACCAAAGGTGACATGCAGTGCTCCTGATGAGGACAGTACTGCTGCTCCAACACAGATGGCAATTGGTCCAGCAAAGCTGCCTGCATCACTCGTATGGACAATTTTCCTGGGGAGATGCAATGCAGTCCTCTATCTGCCCATGATAGGTGTTTCATGACGGACCAAACTAACAATCGTGTCAAAGTCCAACTTGATACACCAACAAGTTTATTGAGGTTATTTACGGGAGTAGGGATGAAGGATATTTTCAGGGATGACTCAAAGCCACTGCAATGACAGAAAGCTCACCCCAGCATGGCTGACAGCTTCTCCATATGTTTGGCGGCATAGAGAGAATTTTCTTCTATTAACCTTCCTCAGCCTATGTACCCCTCCCAGACCTGAAGGCCAGAGGACATGTGTAATTAGAACAGAATCACATACTTATGGCTGGAGGCATGTCGAGTGAGGCAGTCAATGACTCTCTTCATCCCATCTATCTCTGAAGGAGTGTCAATGGACAACAGGTGCAATTTTAATGGTCTCAGACAAAGATGATGCTGTTTGTTCAGTGGAAAACATCATACCACACCACTTCCTGGTGTTTCTAATTCTGTGCGCATCAGTGTTACAGGTTTAGCATCTGTCTCTGCCTAGGAATTGAGCAAGTAGCAATGAGAACTACTGGACCACTCACTGTGGAATGGAACTCATTCTTGATTTCTTTCTTTGTGTATGTGCGTGCACACATGCGTGAGTGCATGCGTTGGGGGGGAGGCTTGAGTGTGTATGTCTGTTAGAAGCCCAAGGGTGATGTCGGGAATCATCCTGGCTTGCCGTACCTCCATAATGCTTTGCTTTGGGGTTTCCCAGACTCGGCCTTGCATGGCTGGAATTACAGAGCCTGCCATATCCACCCTGCATTTTTAGGTGGGATCTAGAGAGCTGAGTTTCTTTAGCTTCTGAAGCAAAGACTTTATGTCATCTTCCCAGCACTGATTTCTGTTCTTTTCAAAATGCACACTGTTCATTGGCCTATTGGCAAATACCAATGTGACCAAGAGAAAGCTGACTGATGTGTAGAGGATAGTCATGCTACCCTGTTGGCAAGGGCCTCAAAAGCTTATGCCCTGCAGTGCATATCAATTGAGGAGTGCTAATATTTGCATCCTTTGTTCTGATGATAAAAATAATCCCACTTGGACAAGGAGTGATTTCAGTCCGAAAAAGTATTTATTGCAGTACAGGAGACTGTTGTGACCTTAAGATCGGCCATAAGACTCACAGGCATCTGAAGTGTCAGGAAGACAACGCTTTCCTTTCTTAGGAAAGCACAAATACTTCAAGAAAGAACTTGGTCAGAGGGGCTGGGATGGGTGGATGGCATGCTGGGAACAGTGACCAGTGAATGTTTTTCTCTGTAGTTAGCAGCTCTAGGAAAGGTAGTTTAGAAGGTTATCTTTGTGGTAAATGCTCATTTGGCTCAGAGGCAAGTGAGACAAAGTTCAGGGACCTATGGGAGGTAGAAAACTTGATAAAAGTTTGATCAAGCTTAATCAGGGAAAACCATCAGTTCATGAAAAGAAGAGATGGAATTTGGAGGGTCTCTGTGACCTTACCATAGGTGAGCCAAAAAGTCTTGAGTCCTGATAAGTCCTCTGGACATGGGTATCCTTTGGACATTGTTCTCTTCTGCAAGGTGTTTACCAGAACACTAAAGGTGTCTTCCCAGGAACACTTGTGATGGTTATACAGAAAAGTGATGATGACGGTTATTCATTTTTAATCTTCTTAGAGAAAAAGGTTATAAATATTTATTTATAAATATTTATAAATATTTATTGTTGCCTGTTAGAAGTTTAAAATGCTTGTTAAGCATGACTTACACTGTTTCATTTTTGTGTGCTGTATAGAAATATTTTTATTTGTCTACTTTTACGAGCATATTGAGTACTTATCCCTGCTTCCCTTCGTGGTCCCTCACTCCCATCCTTGCATCAATCCCTCCAGCTCCCTCTCACCCTCCTGCCTGTATGATTTTATGGATCATAGGGTTCCCTCAAGTTTGTCTACTCTTCTGAGGGTTCAGGTTTCTGTGGCATAGCAAGTTGCCTCTATTCTGGCTATCCCACTGATAGGGGCATTCCCTTTATTCCTCTAGCTTTAGTTCCCAAGGTTTCCACTGTATGTTCTCATCTTTCCTGAATTCCTAGATGGTCTATGGGGACATTTGGGACATCAGTCATTATGCAGGTCTGGTAGATGCAACAGTCCTGCCTTGAATGGAATGTCTTGTCCTATGGTGAACTTTCCTATCTTTAGGTTCTTATGTTCTCACCCTTTTCTGTGAGGTTCCCAAAGCCTTAGGATGGGGATAGATTAGGTTGGCCTGATTCTGGGTGAGCCTTGCTGAGGTGTTTTTGCATTATGTCTGGCTATTCAACACTCTTCTACTGCCCTAGGCTCCATCCTGATAGAGTGTTGAGATCCTCTACCTCTGTTGTAGAAAATGACTTCTAGGCTGAATGTCAAGTGTTCTCAATCTATGGATATAATAACAGCTATTTACAGAGCAGTTTAGTGTACTGTCTTCCTCATACAGGTTCATTCTTCCCTACTGATCTATTTCCTTCCTTTTTTAGGTTTTTGTTCTAGTTTACAGTAAAAGGAGTGTTCCATTCTAACAAGCAGGTCTTGAATTCAACCAGAAAGCTGCTGTTGTTTCCTCGATGCTCATGCCACTATTATACTGGGGGTCACCTGTTACCATGGTAACTTTTATTGCATCCCATGTACTGATGGGACCTGTGATTATTTCTCTCCCCCAGTAGGTTCTACAGTAGTCCTTTATACTGTGTAAGCCATCCATCAAGGAGGAAGCTCTCAGACCAGTTTGATATACTTTGCCCATGTTCCATGATCTATATATGTTGCATCTTCAGTAATAGGGTCTTACTGAAAGTTTTTGGAGAGCAACCAAAAGCAATGGCAAATGCTTATAATGTTTGGGGGCCTCTGACCAATCTTTTATCAGAAAGTGTCACATTCTTGTTACATCTAGTATAATTATGTCACTGGACTCCAAGTGGATTAGTTCAGAGCTCTTTTTTTCCCATTTTTGTTACTCTATACTCATCCTTTTTCTTCTGTTCACTGTCTGACTACAACGCCTCTTCCACAGAGCACCTTGTGCCAAAAAGAAAGGCCATAAAGGAGGTCAAGAAGTGCAGATCATCCGGAATTTTCATTGTATTTGTACAAGATAACTCCTCATCCTGGGTCTCTGCAACCATGGATACTTGCTTAAGTCAGAAACATTTTTAAACTTCTTTCTCTCTTCTGGTGTGCTGTGCTTTTGCTCTATCTAAGAGTGAACGAAAGATAACACTAGTTACTTGGTGCTATTCAGCTCAAGGGCCCAGCTGCATTAAAGTTTGCTCCCTGGACATTCATAGTGGTGTTTCATTTACTTTCACCTAGGGGACTGCACCATACTGAGAACAAGGAAAGTTCAGCATTGTCTCTTTCCCATTTTGTTCAAAATGAATACATACCACTTCGATTGACAGGTGCTTATACACAACTGAAATAAACAAAGTAAGGAGTAATCTTCTATGGGCTCTTGGCATCATTACTGCAAAATGATACAAGCTGCTTACAGAGAGGAGATAATAAAGCTCAATTTTTCTAAGGTCTTATACAATAGACATCTGAACAGAGAGATGTGGAACATTATCATTAAAGGTTATATTGAAGCTAAACCAAGAGTTAAACCCTGATATTCTGATCCAACAGATTCCCAGAAATCAGTGGACACCAGACTTTCTTTCTTCATACTCCTTGAATATATAGAGGCTGAGTACCCTTCATTGTTCACAGTGCTTTTTACCTCTCTTTACCTCTTGAGGGCATGTGTAAGCTAAGCAGCTTGTCTTTTCTTAGCTACCCAAGCAATAATTGCCTGGAGAAAAATCTAGCCAGGAGCAAATATTTGTTAGTTCATGAGTGGAAACTCAGAAGTCAACCTAGAGTCCCAATATTGTGGAGTTTTTGATCCCTTGTATCTGCTCAAAATGTCACGGGTTCCTTTTCAGGTCTTTATTGTCTAAGTTCTTGTTTTTGGGAGTCAAAGACTGATACCAGAACACATGTAG
Organism: Typhlomys cinereus; assembly: GCA_023101885.1. Taxonomy (NCBI): domain Eukaryota; kingdom Metazoa; phylum Chordata; class Mammalia; order Rodentia; family Platacanthomyidae; genus Typhlomys; species Typhlomys cinereus. The sequence continues at coordinate 2,209,775 of JALPQD010000096.1, forward strand.
AGGATTAAGGCAGAGTTTATTAGAGGAGTAGAAGAACACGACTCACAGACATAAATCCCTGAGCAGCAAGAGAGCCCCAAAGAACTCACAAGTTCCAGGCATGAAATCCATGAGGGGCAAGAGAAATGAAAGTAACTCATTGACAGACATGAGGGGCAAGGGAGCCAAAGGTGGCTGCCAGTTAGGTAGCCCTTGAGAACAATAGCTTTTCCTCATTGGTTAGTTCTACTTTCTGCAAACCTGATGGAACTTTTGGTCCTCTACATCTAATTGGTGTGTTCATTTTGGGGCCCAAACGAGTCGATCTTGTACCCAATTTCATGGTAGGGCTTATCTACAATGGAGAACTAATCACCATATCCTTTAATGAACAGAGGTTTGGAGGAAGTTGGCGAAGGGAAGGGTATTTTCCTTCAGGGTAATCCCAGCTCAGGAGATGACCTTCAAAGACCTTCAGAGACCATCCCAACATAGCTCGTCTAAAACTACCTAAAAATGAGCAAGTAAATTTCATACTTCTTAGAACTTTGAACACCAGGAAGTGCACTTTAATGGGTACTCCTCAGTGGTGGTTGCTAGGCAGCAAACACTTCATCTAATTCAGGTGTATTGCATCAGATGCCATTTGTAAAACTAGCCTGTGGTTTTTCCTACTCTTTCAAATAATGGGGCAGCGGGAGCTCAAAAAGGGTTGGATGAAGTGGAAAAAACTAGAATGAAAAAGTTTGGGCTATCTACTTAAGAATTCACTTGTGGCTTTTTATTCTGCTTTGGACATACCAACTCTACTATTAATATTTCCAGCATACATGCATGATATGCTTGTGCTATCTTTTGGCTCAGTAAATTTGACAAAAAGAAAACCAGCCCAGGCTTTAGAATCACATATCCATCAGACTCCTAGTCTTTGCCAAGGTCCATTTTTGTCCATTGAAGTATTTTTCAAGTGGGAATTACTTTAGAATCTGTGTACACTCCATTTTCCTGTTGAGATTTTGTTGTGCATTGCTGTACATGTACATGCTATATACATCTACCTTTTCAGTTCTGTCACATCTACAGTGGCAGCATAGACTGCATCATAACCTAGATCTGCCACAGAGTTATCTTCAGTCTAAGCCACAATCGAAACCGTCACCTCTTTTCATAATTAGAAATATGGTTTGGGAGGTCAATTATCTAAAAGGTAAAATATATCCAACTGAACACTGCTTCATTTTTAGTGGAAATATGATATAAAAATATGTTATTTACATTAGAGGTACTCTAAGCATTCTTGTTGCTGTGAGAAAAACTCTGACCTAAGCAATTTATGGCAGAAAGGGTTTTTTTTTTTAATTTGTCTTACTGTGCCAGAGGGAAAAATTCCATCATGATGGGGAAAACATGATGGCAGAGAATGCATGGCAACCACACTCAGAGAACAAAGAAAACATAGAAAGAACAGGAAATAAGACCATGTTATTGAATCTCCAAGCCTGCCCCCAATAATACATTCTAGCAAGGCTCTAACTCCTACAGGATCCATACCCTTTCTAAACAACACCCCCAGCATCAAATAGTCAAACACACAATCATTTGGGGGAACAACTCATATTGAAACCATGGCAAAAAGTGTTTTCCAGACATGTCCCAGATCACTGAAGAATAAAAAGAACAGAAATCTGAAATACTACAGAACTCTAACACATAAACACACATGACAAGAGACTCGATGGCAACAGCTTCCTGATGACCATTAAGTCCGCCTAGCATGACAGCATCCAGATAGTGAGCCAGAATGATGTGGCAGGAAAAATCAGACTGCAACAAGAAACGTTATGACAAAGAAAAGAATTAGCAGGAAAAGTCCTGATGCTGTCTAGTTATATGAAGGGTCAACTTTGCCTGTGCCCTTCCTACTCGAGGAATGAAAACACATTGTCCAATAATTGCCATGAGCCGTTTACCAGATGCCTAACATCTGACTGAATTCATCCATTCCTTTCAAAACAACTCTTTTTTATCTGACAGCGGAGTAATGAATATGAAGGTTTTCTCCATAGCTATCTTGCCCTGTAGGAAATGTCAGAATGAGGGAAATAACTACATACTTAATTCATCGGCCCATTGAGTACCCAGAAAAATGAATGGAACCCTCTCCCAAAGTTAAGCCAGACTGTGGAGACAGAGTCAGTAAAATTGTATATCTGAAATCTTTCAAACACATGGCTGCTCTTTTACAGGAAGACTATAACCCTTATAACAGACATGAACAGGGGGTGATGACTCCGTGTTTAAAGTGCTTGATGTGCAAGCAAAAGGACTAGAGTTCAGATCCCCAGATCCCAAGTAAAAATGTTGACTGAGTATGGTTGTCTACCTATAGTTTCAACCTCTGAAAGAAGAAACTGGAAGCATCCAGAGAGAGCTGACTACCAGATTAGCCCTATCAAGAAACTCTAAGGTTAATTAGATATCCTGTCTCAAAAAGAATAAAAAGGATAAGCTGGAAGAATGATCTAGAATGATTCCTAATATTAACTTTGGGCCTCTAAACATATGACATACACACACATGAGCACAACCCACATATGTGCAAATTCCATACACACACACATTTATGCACATACACACAAGATAAAAATGGAAATAACACAAGCTGTAGCAAACAAAGCAAGTGCACTATTGCACACAGAGTCTTTATATTATAATGACTTATTTGAAGATTGTATATTCCAAGGTTTTGCTTTTATCTATTTGTTAATAACAAGACTTATGGTTACATTAATATTTTATCATCTGCTATGCAGCTCTCTTTTTTGGAAATGCCATGAATATTCCAGAACTTTTGCTCTCTAACTTCTAAAATCAGCTTTGTCAGTACTATGAAAAACACTATTGTAAGCTGGAATAGAGCTTTCTTCTGAGAGACATTATGCATGGAATGGCCGCTTCAGATGAATGGGAACCACATAGGAGAGATTGAGACAGAAGGGAGGAGTAGACAAATCAAAGACAGGATCTAAGAATGTATTTCTGGTAACTGTTACTTGTCCCTTCCAAGTTGTTCCTGTGTTATAACAATGGTAAAATGATGTGTCTGCGGACACTTTGAGATGAACAAAAGGGAAAAGAATGAAAAGAGAACTAGCTTGAAAAGAAAGTTTGCTGGCTGAAGAATTTTGTTTTGTTTTCCCTTTGATATTGTACATGGAAAATTTGGGTGTAATTACAGATTAAAGATGAATGTAAAACACAGAAGAAGGAAGATAAAGAAGAAGGAATAGTTCACAACAGTGCTGTGATTTGTGGGTAATAGTCATTTTTTCTCCACAGTGGGTGATATTTAGATGAGAAAATTTTAAGTATTTATGATACTAATGAGGAAAAAGAATCTAATAAAACCAATATTATTAAGTGCTTTGCAGGGGGGCTACTCTAACCAAATGGAGGACAGTCAGCAGATTGAGAGAAGCCCAAGGAGTGGAAAACACAAAGAAGTATCACAAGCAACATGACCCATTTTAAAGGCACTTTGATACATGGGCATGATTTGCAACATAAAAATAGTAGACATGACTCTGGGAAAAAATTTTATGACCTCCAGTACAATTCCATTAGTAGTAGTATTCATATTTTTATATCTTATATATTATGTGCATTTTTGTATTTCTGCTATTAGTCAACTTATCTAAAATATTTAGAAGCTCCACATCTATGAATATTTTCATCATGAGATCTTAGAAAAAATGAAAATTTAATAATGAAAATCCTTTACTGTCAGATCATTTGTCCTTCAAATGCACAGTTAAAAAAAAATTAAGTTCTAACAGTGAGAATGTCCTAGGGATTTAACTAGGAAAACAAACTGAAGTAAGATAAAATTGGTGAATTCAGAATGATAACGTTACAAGCACATACTAAGCATTAGTATGTTTCAGCTTTTTGATAGACTATTGAATTTCACAGCAAAGAATTGTCATCGGAAGTCCATAAATATCTAGTAGTTTATAAGGTTATTATCCGTAGTTTTTATTTTTATAACTTTGAAAAGACATGCTTTTGAATCTATATCTTATTAAGTTATTTTGTCAACAGTAAGTGAAATGAATAAAGACAAACACTGGCAATTAGATGGTAGCTGACTGGCAACCAGGAGAATGACCTCACTCACTACAGTAGTATATTCCTATTCTTCCCCCTACCTTTAAGCCTCCTCTTATATTAAGACCTTCTCTTCAACATTCTTTTATCTTTGGTTAGGAGAAGACTACAACACCCAAACAGGACATAGCCAAATGCAGTGTGGAAATCATGAAACTGAAAACAACGACCAACCTAGTTCAGAATACCAATGACCCTACAATGTTCACCCGAACCAAACAAGAAAATCATTCTAAAGATTTCTATGTGAAACGACACCAGCTGTTGACTTGACACCAGAGATGTCTTTAGACATGCCTATAAGGAATTATCTAGTTAAAGCAAGTCTGTAGGAATTATTTAATTGATATGTAAAGACCCATTCTATAGTGGGCAGGAGAAAGAATTAGTCATTAGGTCAGTAGATTGGCAAGTTACCAAGCTAGCAAGTGAGCACTGGTCCTTGCATGACTGCTTTTGCTGTGTAGATGCTGTGGCTACTTCCTTCAGCTTCTGCTGGTAGCTCTCCTTTCATCATGTTCAAATCATGAACATGAACAAAAATTATCTGGGTCCCCAAAATTCTTTGGTTATCTATTTATTATAGATGAAAATGTGAAACAAAGGCAATTTGGTACTGCAGAAGTACAGCCACTTGACTATATGATTTTTGTGTCTTTTGAACTCTTTTGTTGGAGAAATGTGGAAGACTTTAACACTATACGAGAAAAGCCATTGTGCAGCGCTTACTGACCTGTTTGGAAGGTAGTGTTGCTGAGAGAGATGTGGACTATGCAGGTCAGGCTTGTGTTTTACAGGTGAACAAGGATCTTACTGAATCTGAATTTGAAGACTATGGACAGATTAGTTTGACGTAAATGAACTGTATTGTTGGGCTTGAAGTTTCAGACTGAAAGAGTGCAGACATTAGAGTAGCTGCAGCCATTGCAAAAATGGACATCATGGGAAGAAAACAGAACCCTCCACACTGGGACAGAACCTAAGAGCAGAACCTTGCCCTGCACAGGTTCTACTTTATTCATTCACACAATTTGGAGCCCAGGCTGAAACAGTTTCCTGCTCCTCCAAAGTAGCTCCCTGAAAATCTCTTTTCTTTTTTTTTTAATTTTTACCACTCATACAAATTTAATAGGTACCCTGGTCTCCTTACTTCCTCCAGCCCTCCCTGAATCCTCTTGCTCCCTCCCCCCTTTTCCCCTTTCTTCCCCCCTCCTTCCCTTTCTCCCAGCACCCCCTGTCCCCCCCATCCCTGGAGCATCCTCTAGTGTGCATGTCAAACTTCCCTCTGGGTCCTCCTCTCTGATGACGTATAAGAACTCAGTAGCATTGCCTAGAGCTCTTTCTTATGTTCCCCTTTAGTATGGGAACACTATTGTGGCTGTTAATCCCTTGCCTCTAAGGATCCTAGTGCCTGTGATCCTTGCTAGACTATGGGAGGTCAATGCTATGTCAGTCATTGCACAGGTCATGCGAAGTCCTATTGTGATTACTTCGGCCCTAACTTGTGTGGAGTATCTTGCATTGTTGTTTCTCCCCATAAGATCAGCACCTGAAAGTTGTGCACTCTGTGGTTGCCAGAGCTGGAAGGGTAGCGATACCCAGCATGGTGAAGTTGACTGACAGCATTTCCAGTGACAGATGATGAGCAAGGAGCCACAGCAGGAAGTATCTACCTTGCTGTACTTTGTTCTTGATTTCCTTCTAGTATTTCCTTCTTTCTTCAATTTTGAAATAAGAATGTTTGTCATGGCATTTCATGTTACAAATATTTAACTGGCTTTTGTTTTTTACAGGAGCTTAAATGTGAAGACTTTGGATTTTAGAGTGTTTGAACAGAACTATTAGGGATTGAAAATTTTAAATCTGGACTTTGGGAACTTTTGATCTTAAATGGGACTCTATATATTTTGTATTATACAGTGTTCACCTATAGGAAGAACAAGGGGTGGAAGGTGATGGTTTAAATTATATGTATGTGTATAAAATTGGCAAGGGTAGGCTGTGACAGTTAGCTTCAGGTCTCAACTTGGCACTTCAGAACTGAGCATTTAGGCACACTTATGAGGAATTCTATACTAAAGCAAGCCTGTACGATATTTTTCAAATTGATATGAGAAAACACATTCCACAATAGGTGAGACCATTCTCTGGGCAAGTGGACAGGCTCAAGCGAGAACTCACTGGAATTTGGCAACCTAGAAAGATGGAAAGAATCATTGGTACTTGATCCTCTTCTTTTGCTGTAAATAGTGTGGCCCGTTCCTTCAGGTTCTGCTGATAACTCCTGCCATCATGACTAGCGTTAACCTATAATCATGAGCATAAACAAGATCTGTGTTTTCCTAAATAATTAAATTCATGTCTATTATAGCACTGGAATACACTAAGCTCTACTGAAAATGGGATGAGAATTGGTAATTCTATTAGTCATCAAACAGGACTACATGTATTGAAATAGGCTGGCCTACACTTATGTGAACACTTTATAGTGACTTTCTAGCTCTTGAAACAACTTTCCAGATAAGTTATAAACAACTTTTAAAGAAAAAAGAACATCTTCTTTGTATCCATGATTGATGCATCTTTCTTTACTATACCAGCAGTGTATTTAAAAATTGTGGTCTAAATGTTAAGTTTGGCTTTGGTGAATTATAGGGGTAACAAGGACAGTACATATGGCATCTTGTTCACTTCCACCTGATTCAATGTTCGAATAAATTTAATATGTGAACAAGAAGAATCAAATCTCATTTCCAGATTTGTTACTTAATGTCCAAATATGAAGTTTATAGCACAGTCATTTGCCATAAATCTGATGTTACTTTGTAAAAGAATTTCAGAGATAAATTAATTCTATGAACTCCACATACCACACATTACAATACTTTAATATATATAAAAAGATTTTCTCTTTAGTCATGTAGGTAAAAGTGCAGGTCAGATGCAGGTGACTAGAAAGTGTAACTTCTAATGCTGCAGCAAGAGTAAGCTAACAAGCTAGCAAGAGTAAGACAACAATTAATCAAATATTTCAACTTATCTAGCAAAGATTTTAAATGTTTCCAATATAGAGAAAGGATATTGGACCTCATTCCAACATTTATATACGTAATTCAACTTAAAAATTTATAAATTTTTCATTTATTTATCAATTCTATCTTATTTTGTTTTTGTACAGGGTCTTGATATACAGCCCAAGATGGCCTGAAACTCAAGATTCTCCTGCCTCATCTTGTTAGTTGCAGGAGTGAAATACCATTTGCATAGCCTTTGTAAATTTATTAGTCATATCACCTCTGAACGCTTTATAAAAAGGGAAGCTGTTTACTCATTTTATGTTTTTAATTGATCAACAAAATTGCATATATATATTAAGTAATGTAATGATCTGGGCTTCCCCTCTGTCCTGTACCCTAATCTTATTTCCCTCCTTCTTAAATCTTTCTTTTCATTATTCCCCATTCCTCCTTCTTACCCCTGTATTCTTTTACTTTATCTCAGTATGATAGATACCAATTCTATCCATTTACTAGCAAATATCATAATTTAATTATTCTTGACACCTGAATTGTATTTTACTTTGTATATGTACCACATTTTCATTAGCCATTGATACTCTGATGAGCATATAGGCTGATTCCATTTCTATGTTATTGTGAATTGAGCTGCAATGAACCTGGTAAAATGCAAAATCTTTTGGACATATACTCAGGAGTTGTATAGCTAGGCCATATGGTAGAAATTTTTAGCTTTTTGAGGAGCCTACACACTGAGTTCTGTACCATTTTAGCCTCCCAATAACAGTGAAAAGGGGATCCCTTTCTTCACATCTTCAAAAGCATTGTTGTGTTTTTGATTTTAGTCATTCTGACTTCCAGATGTATACAGATCAGTGTAATTCCAAGATGACTTCCCAGAGTAGTTTTAAATTTCATTTCCCTAATAGCTAGGTGAGTTAAACACTTTTATAGATACTTGTTGGACATTTAAATTTTATATTATGCAAAGTTTCTCTTTAGTTTTTTTTATATTCAATTGTGCATGTGTGCGTTTGTGCATATGTGTATATGTGTGTAAAACCATGGGCGAATTCGGGAACCACCATGAACCGCCTCCACCTCCTCCTTGTTTACGCTGCCCCGGGATTCACAGACTCTGCACTAACAGGACCAGAAACTTCCACCTGGAGTCTATACGTGGAGTCTAGGATCGGAACTCAGGATCTTCCACCTGGAAGGCAGAGGCTTAACCCCTGAGCCACTTCTCCAGCCCCTCTCTTTAGTTTTTAACAACATTTTTAATTGGGTTGTTTACTTTCTTTATATTTTTTTTAGTTCCTTGTATGGTCTGAGTTTTGTATTTTGCTTGATTCACAATTTCTTTTGTGGAATAGAAGCTTTTTAATTTCCTGAAATTCCACTTGTTGATTCTGATTCTTGGTCTTACTTCCTGTGTGAATGTTTTCAGAAAAGTCTTAATCTAATCAGTGCAAGTGCACTCCCTGCTCATTCTTCTAGGAATTTAACATTGAATTCTTTGATCCATGTAGAGTTGATTTCCATGCAGGTTGAGTGCAGCTTCAATATTCCACATGTAGATGCTCAGCTTTCCCAGCTCCATTTCTCAAAGATGCTGGCCTTTCTCCAATGTGCATTTTGTCACCTATGTTAAAAAAAAAATCAGACTCCTGTGGGTGCATGAGTTTATATCTGGCTCCTCAATTCTAATCTGTTGATCAATGTATCTATTTTTGGGTCTAGTGCCATGCCGTTTTTATTACTACTACGGCTTAGTAATATAGTTTGAAATCAGGTGTGGTAATGCCTCCAACACTGGTTTTATGCCCAAGATAATTTTGGGTATCCAGAACCTTTTGTGTTTCCATGTGATTTTTAAGATTGCTTTTTCAGTTTCTGTGGAGATTAACATTGTAATTTTGATTGTAATTACACTGATCTGTATACTGTCTTTGGTAGGACAGTAATTTTCATAATATTAATCTAAGTAGCCCATGAGTATAGGAGCTCTTTTCACATTGTGGTACCTTCTACAATTTACTTTTGAAGTGTTTCAAAGCTTTTGTCGTACAAGTCTTTCACAGCTTTTGTTAAATTTATTCTAAAGTATTTCACTTTGGGGGTGGGATTTTTATTTTTTAACATTTTTTATTATTATTTCTGCTCATACAAACTTAATAGGTACACCGGTTCCCTCCCTCCCTCCTCCTCCCCCTGACTCCCCTGCTCCCCCTCCCCTCGCCCCTCCCTCTCCATCCCCCAGTACCTCCCCCCGCAAATCCCCAGAGAATCCTTTAATGTGCATGCCAAACTTTCTTCTGGGTCCTCCTCTCTGATGACGTACAAAGACCCATTGGCATTTCCCTGAACCCTTTCCTGTGTTCCCCTTAAGCACAGGAACACTACTGTCGATGTCAATCCCTTGCCTCCAAGGATCCTAGTGCCTTTAGCAAATGCTAGACTTTGTGGGGTCAACAGTGTGTTGGACATTGCACAGGGCATGCAAAGTCCAAATATGATTGCTTCGGCCCTAACTTGTGTGGAGTATCTTGCATATCATTGCTCCTCCCATCCTTTTGCTCTTACAATCTTACCGCCCCCTCTTCTGCAAATTTCCCTGAGCTTCGGGATGGGGAGAGATTAGGCTGGCCTAGTTCTAGGTGGTTGATATAGAGTCTCTGAAGTTCTGGATTATGGTTCGTTGATTTTTTTTTTCAGTTTTGCTGCTCCTGCAATGCCCTTCACTCCATCCTGGTGGGCATTGTATGTTACCCCCTGGCCAGAGATAAAAAGCTGTTAAACTAGAGTCTTGTTATAAGAGTATATTCAAAGGTAGATGTAATAAAAGTAGGAAACCACAGTGAGGGAGGGGGTCAATCATCCATTTGCAAACTGGTTACTTTTTCTCTGCCAGACTATATGCCCTCTGGGGGTGGGATTTTTAAAAGATTTTTTTTTTCAATTCTTTCTTCTTTGTTCATTCTTGGTGTATAGGAAGGCCACTGATTTCTGTATAAAAATTTCATGATATGCCACTATACCCAACATATTTATTAGCACTAGAAGCTTACTAGTTCAACATTTAGGATGCCTCATGTACTGAATAAAGTAATCTAGAACTAGGGATATCATGATTTCTTTTTTTCCATTTGCATTTCTTTTGTCTCCCTCTCTTGTCTTATGGCTATAGCTGATACTTCAAGCATAATATTGTCTAGTTCCTGATATAAGTGGCAATGCTTCAAATATTTCATCACTTAGAATTATATTTGCTAGGGACTGGAGATGTGGCTCAGGGGTTAAGCCTCTGCCTTGCAGGCAGAAGATCCTGAGTTCAGATCCTAGACCCCACGTATTGACGCCAGGCGAAAGCGGGGCAGCCTGCGTTTCTGGTCCTAGTAGGGCAGAGCCTGTGAATCCTGGAGCAAGGAGGAGGTGAAGGTGGTCCCTGGTGGTTCCCAAATTCGTCCGTGGTTCTACACACACATACATGCACACATATGCGCACACACGCACAATTGAATAACTAATAAATAATAAAAAAAACTTTAAAAAAGAATTATATTTGCTATAGGCTTACTATATATGGCTTTCAGTATATTGATATGTGTTCCTTCCATCCCTATTAATTCTAGGACTTTGTTTCATGAAGGGTGTTAATTCTGTCTAAAGCTTTTCCTTCATCCGTTGAGAGGATCATATAATTTTGGCCCTTGTGTCTGATTATTTGGTGGATTGCATTTATTGATTTACATATATTGAACTATCCTTGCATTTCTGGCCTGACTGTCATGACAAAAGATCTTTTTGATGTGTTTTTGAGTTTGATTTGCAAGCATTTTGTTGAGAATTTTTGCATCTGTGTTCATTGTTGAGACTGACTTATAATTTATTTACTGTATCTTTATTTGATTTGGGGATCAGAGTAATACTGGCTTCCTATAAAGAGTTTGGAAATGTTCCTTCCTTTTCTATTTTGTGTGATCACTTAAGGAGTAGTGATGCTAATTCTTTTTTGAATATTTGGTAGAATTCTTTTCTGAATCCATTTGCTATTAGACATTTTTTAGCTGAGAAATTTGTGATTACTGCTTTCATTTCATTTCTTGTTATAGTTCTGTTTAAATCATTCAGTTCATTTTGATTCAACTTTGGTAAATCATAGGTGCTTAGAAATTGATCCTTTTATTTGGAAGTGGAGTATAAATTTTTGAAGTGTTCCCTTTTGACTCTCTGAATATCTTCGGTATCCATTGTGATAAACTTTTTCATCTCTAATTTAATAATTTGTGTCTTCTCTCATTTGTTTAAATTGGCTAAGCATTTGGCAATCTTGTTTATCTTCCAAAGAATCAAATTTTAGCTTCAATTATTCTATTTGAAAAAAGTCAAGACCAGATGGATTCGGTGCAAACATTCACTAGACCCTCAAGAACGAACCCGTTCTCCTCAATTTCTCTTCAATTCTTTATGCAAACGGAAAAGAAAATCTCAAAATTCATAAGGAAACTGAAAAAGACTCTGCATAGCTAAAACAATCTCGAGCAATAAGAAACACTGATGGGGTATCACCATGTCATACTATAGAGCTATAGTAATAAAAACAACAGAGTAGTGACCCTTATATCTAGACTTTTATAGAAATGACTTCCAAAGGGATCAAAGACCCCAATCTTAAACATGAAATCCTAAAATATATAGGCAAAAATAATTGAGGTACATATAAAACTATTAGAGTGATAGATGTAGGTAAGAACTTCCTGAAAAGGACTCAACTCATGCAGAAAATAACACCAGCAATCAACAAGTGGAACTTCATTAGATTTAGTCAGTGACCCATCAGAGCATTGTGTGAACCACAACAGCTGTCCTGGCAAGAAGGTCCTCAGTACTTCAAGAGCAGCATGAATGTTAAAAGGCAATTTATTGCTTTCTGATTATATTGAGGCCAGCTTTCTAAAAAGGAAAATATCCTTAGTATTGTTAGACCAATACATGAGGCCACATGCCCTAGTGGGGGAAACAAGCTACTATTGCTCAGATATAAGGGTATTTCATCAAAATGACATTTAAGCACTCATCTTTATACCCATACATATGAACAGTTCTCAGTCCCCTACTAAGAAGCTTACTTTAACAATGAAAGATGTTCAATGTAGATAACTACAACAGACTAGAATACAAAAATCTATGGAGCAGAGTGTAGTAATAGGGGGGAAAACACAAAGAATGGAAAGGAGTTCAGCTAGACAGAATCTTCTAGACAGGAGTTGTGTGACGTTTTGACTGGAGAGATGCCACACAACCATCTCTCTATAGAAGATAGGAATTCAATGGCAGACCGAAGTAATGATTATACCATGATTCAACTTGATGAGCAATGAGGTTATTGAGTTATTCACAGGAGCAAGGATAACTCAACAGCAGCTATAGCACTGGTCTGGGTGCAACTCACAGGGGCCACAACAATGGAGCTTTCTGCTGCGCGACTTGTACGTGTAGTCTCCTCCCATCTACTGAGCATCTCTTCCAAATTTCTGGACTGCACAGCATCTCTTTCACACTGCTTGAAGCATCTCTTGTTTCAGCAGTTGTTTTCCTTGCCCTGTAGAGAGCCTCACCACCTCCACAAAATTTGTTAGTGGCATCACAGGCCACCATAGTGAAAATCAGTACACATGCAAAAGGCATGAAAACAAGAGAAAGCCTGATTATAAAGCTGATGTGAAAATCTTCATGATCTTGTTTTTAATGCTTCCTTAGTTATGTCACCAAAACCAGAGTCAACAAAAGAAAACTAGCAAACATAAATAAAATTGTATTGTGCTTCAAATGATAACGTCGAGAGAGTGAACAAAGAACCCAAAAACAAAAGAAAATAAGTTATGTCTCAATGATGGAGCTAAAAAAGATGAATGAAAGAAGCAAGAAAAAAAATTTAAGTAGAATCATGACACCCTCCTTAGCACACTTTCTGGAGAATTTCAGATCTGGCAAGATCTTAATCCATGCCCTTGTGGTCTTCTTTTCCTTGATTATTTGTTCTTTCATATCACTTCTCTCCAGAGCTAGTAAGAGAGTTCAATAAACAAAAAGAGTCAAAGTACATTGTTTTTCTTATAAAGCTTTGGAATATTTGTGCAACTTTTATGAAAATAAGAGGCTATCCCAAGGAATGAGTGAAAATGCTAAGCTTGTAGTTTATACAATTAATTTTTCATTCCCATGTGTTTATAGTAAGTATATCATTGTCTGCTTTCTTAGATGACTTATCTACCTCTAAGTTCTTCAAAGTGGGGAAAATGTACTGGTTATGCCTTACATCTTCTTTAGGTATGTCTTAGGTAATTAAGTTACACATTGTAAAATATTTCTCCAGATGGAAAATTAACTTTGCTTTTGAAATTAGTATTTTAGTAAATTACTCACTTTGGAGTATTAAAACTCTACTAAATCTTTGACTAGCTTTTGAATTCAAATTATCTCTTCAATTCTTTTACTCAGATTACATATACTCCCTAAAGAACTATCCATTTTCTAATTTGCTCATTTTCATTACTTAAGATGCTACTGGGAATACTTTGTCTTTGGCTATGTCTAGACACACAGATGGTTTTGATAAGTTCATTTTAAAGAGGTTGAATTCAGGGAAATGGCCAATTATTTTTTAAAAACTAAGCATATTTTCTTCCAAAGAATTCCACAAATCATAATGGCTGAGTTATTCCACTTTTCGCTGATTATCCATGTCACCCATTAACATCTTAATCCATTTCATCTAAAGCTAACATGGAGAGAGGCCCAGAAAGACCCTGCCATTGTACAGAGTGGAAGGAGCCTCACTTTTAAGACTCATCAGGTAAAAATACTGCCAAATAAGTACATCCATTTTTCAAGAAAAGTCGTGTCCAAAATCTAGGCAACATCTTATTTTATAAAGAAAACTGATCTTGTCAAAGAGGCCTCATATGGATTATTCTCAACTATACACCAGAAAAATATCTTCATATCAGGACCAAAAATAGACAGGATGACTGAAGGTGTGGCTCTCTTGTGTGGGAGAAAATGGGTTTTATTTGCTGTTGCCAAGAGATAAAAGACAGAAAATAACAAGAATCACGTCACTAGATACTTGCAGATCCAGACAAGATTATCTCTTGTTTACTTTATCAGAAATCTTCCTGGATTCTAAGTAGAGGAAAAGTGTATGTTGTTCATTCCTTATTATCTGAGGACAGATGAATGGTTGTTTCTCTATTCATTCATTTATTCACCAAATGAGGAAAGGAATATCTTTGAATAGCTATAATATAGCAGTTCAAGCTCACATGGACAACACACGCTTCTGACTTAAGAGAGCATATGTTGTTTGATATTGCTGCTTTGTTTGGCTTTACTTTCCTAATGGCATATATTTGTTTAAATATATTTTTACTTGCTAGATTATGCATTTAGGAAAGTTAAAATAGTGCATCTAACAGCCAGATTTATATGAAGCAAGTTCCTGATGACATTTTCTTCCAATCATTTTGGTTAAAAAAAAAAAGTCATATTTTAGCTCATAGGATTCACAGCTTTATAAAAACATGGAAAACTTTTCCTCCACCAGCTGGGCTCCATAGTACCCTTTCCTACTACAAAAGCTAGACCGTATGGAAGAAGCTTCCAGGTCAGTTCTAGCATGATTTTCCCATGTAACTGACCAGTGCGTGATGTCTTCAGCAATAGGGTTTTACCATCAGGTCCTACTGGACAACCAAAAACAACAGCAATAACAATAGCTTACAAAAAAAAAAAAACAATAGCTTACATATTTTTGCAGGTCTTTGTTGTATGTATATATTGTATGTTGGTATCTCATATCTATTCCTGAGAATTTTATTTAATTATCTATTGTTTCTTGTAAGTACATCTTGAGATGATTCTGTCAGTCCTTTTCCCCACTTGTCTATGGCTCAATTATGTAATTTTGGTATTTCTTTTTATTTTTGGCTTATTCATTTTCCCCTTCCATAATCTCCTGCTGTATTCTTCTTCTCATATCATTCTTTGACATTGCTTTTCTTTCTCCTTTTGTCTATGTTACTTTGATCTTCTCTATTTTCCCTTTTCCTTCATCTAATGCATTTACTATTATATGATGAATTTCAATGATGTAAATACCTTAGATACTTTTTCACTTTAAGCATTTTCAACAATAGTTTTGCTGTTGTCAGTTATATGATCATTGGTAATATATTGGCATTAGTATATATATTAGCTAATATATGCTAATATAGTAGGTAATATATTAGCATTGGGAATATATTAGCTATAATTGAGTTTAAGTGCACTTCTATATTGTCTATGGCTTGCTTGTGTTGCTGCTGCATAATTGTTTTATTGTCTTCACTTCACTGAGTTGTATGGGAAAAGATTTCAATGGTAGCCTGCTCAAATATCTCACTCCCAAACTACAGGACTTATGAAATCCACCAGACACACAAGTTGCAACACAGAAAGATAAAAAAACAGGCATCATAACCCCTGCAGAAGTCATGCATCCTCAATTATTAAACTCAAAGATATTGAAATGAGCAAAACACCAAGAAATATCAACAATTTTTAATAGAAATAATAATCATAATGAAGGTACAAGTAAGAATTTACTGTAGAACTGGATAGATCTAGCAACCTAAAGGAAAAGGTCAGAAATGGAAGACAAAACCAGTAGCATATATGAAAATTCAGTAATCTGAAAAATATATCCATGAGGAAATTAAGATTCTGAAGAAAAAGATGGAAATTTTGGGAATTAAAAACTTAAGGAATAAATAGAAAAAAAATGTAATGGAAAGAATCACCAAGTAAAATAAAGAATATTAGAAAAGGAAGTCAAGTTTGAAGAAAAATTACATTCAAACTTTAATAAGGAGAAAAATATTGAGTATTACCATATATTCAAAAAACTCTGGGGTATTAGCAATCAATTGTCATTCCAAAGAATCTAAAAGTTAGGAGGAGCTCTGAATCCATGGAAAAATTATCTGACAACTTTATATCAGACATACTCCCCAATATAGATATGGAAACAAACACTCAAACACACGAGGCTGTTAGAATCACACATATGCATGCCCAGAGAATAAATTTTCCACAGTGTACCATAACAAAGATGTAAAAAATAGGTGCAATACCAACTTGCTTACAAAATAAGAAACATCAGAATAATCTCAGATATGTAAAGAGCAACACTGAAATCCGGGAAAGCATGGAATTATATAACTCAGAGGTTCTCAGAGAAAATAACTACCAACCAAGCGTGCAATATCCAGCAAAGCTTCCTTTTAAAATTCAAAGAAATAAGAAGACATTTAGACAAACACAAACTCATGGAGCTCATATCCTCTAAGTCAGCACTGCAGAGACACTTAAAGAGCATTGTGTGTAGTGGAGGAAAAAGATGATCTCAATCTTGATAACAAAGCATAGAATGAATTCCACGAGACTGCCTGACTAAAGACAACCCTCCAGTAATCTCCTAGTCCTTCAGTGCTACACTGGCATCATTGAGGCATCTAGCCCAGTGAACTAACCAGCAACTGACTCCACAGCCTCTTCTTCATGTACACAAGTGCATTCATTCAGCCAGTCTGGTTCTCTACAAAACATTGTGAGCAGTACAATGAATGCTTTTTCCTTCCTTTCTGTTAATCTATGTACATCGCTTGAAAAGCTTTCCACCAAATGGTTATTTCACTCACTGACTGAGCCAACCAGAGAATTTTATTTGAATTTCAATGATGCCCTGTCCATTGCATATGCTAACTATGCACAATCATGTTGCAAGGAAGCCACTATTCTTCATGAGAAGAAATGTGAAGATCAGTAAATATCCTGAATGCAGAGAAATCCTGGTAATATGCCAATTATGACTCCAATGAAGGCCTCAGGCTCAGTCGAGTTATTGGGGGAGAGGCTCTTTAACTCCCAAATAAGATGTGTGGCAAAGTCTTCTTTTTGGTAAAATAGTGTAGGGAATGATATATTACCAACAAATTAAATTTCTAGCACAAAAAAACAAGAGAGAGTCAAACAAAATCAGAAGAAATAAGAGATAAAATATCCACATAAAATTAGTATTTCAAAGCCATGTACAATTCCTGCACATAGTCTAAAATTTAGCTCTCAAGAATCCAAAAGACATTAAGAAAAATTAAATAACTTAAAAGATGTACTCAGGTCCATAGCATATGGTATCTCATAACTTGGTGGGAAAGGAAAGTTCTTTAATGGTTTTAAGGAGACTTTTGTCATTGTGACAAATACCTGAGGGAAACAACCTAAAAAGACTAAATCGCTGCTTGTACTCACAGCTTCAGAGGAGACAAAGAGACAATGCCCATAACGTGGGCTTCTCCATTTCTCCCTTTCATTCCATCTGGCCAGCTGTCCTGTTGAGTGATGCCTTCCATGTTCAAGACAGGTCTTTCCTGCTTAGTTCTTTCTGAAAACACCCTCTCAGGCATATCACAGGTGTCTATTACTTGTCATGGTTTGAATGAGAAATATTTTCTGCAGACTCATTTATTTAAATAATTGTTCCCCACTGGTGATATTGTTTCAGAAGATTGTAGAACCTTTAGGGAGTGATGGCTTACTGGAGGAAGTGTGTCACCAGGGTCAGGATGCAAGGTTTGATAGCCTACACCCATTTCTTCTTCTTCTTCTTCTTCTTCTTCTTCTTCTTCTTCTTCTTCTTCTTCTTCTTCTTCTTCTTCTTCTTCTTCTTCTTCTTCTTCTTCTTCTTCTTCTTCTTCTTCTTCTTCTTCTTCTTCTTCCTCTCTCTCTCTCTCTCTCTCTCTCTCTCTCTCTCTCTCTCTCTCTCTCTCTCTCTCTCCCCCCCTCCCTCCCTCCTTCCTGAATATGGCTGCAAGGTGACAGTCTCCTTCTGTCAACATGCCTGCCACCATGTGTTCCTGCTGGAAAGTACTTTGCCCCTACTTGAATCATAAGTCAAAATAATCAAGTCCTTTCCCCTTACTTTTCTTTGGAAGACAAAAAAATAAAAATAAACACTTTTCCAGCATATCGTGCTACTGGATTAGTTATCCTTGAAGCCAATGTCAGTCTTTGTGCTGTAAATAGCTATACTTTCTACCTTTGCAAAATTATAATCTCTGTCTCTATCCCATGCAATTCTCTAGTTGTGACTCTATTGAATGCAGCAGGATGTGATTAACTTGAAATCATTGAGACAATACAGAGTTTAGTGATAGACTCACTCATAATAGCTAAAGGGGGAGACTTGGCCATGATGTGTCCTATCAACTGTGCATGCTTCACACAAGCATCTTATATCTGTTTTATAAACACACAAATCAAGACTTATTAATTAATTGATGATGTAGTAAAAGGGCAGTGAGAAGACTGCATTAGTTGCTTTTCTCTTTTATGCCACTAAATACATGGAAAGAAGCAACTTAAATTTAAATTGTCAGTGAAAGAATGTTGGCAGGGCTGTGGAGTGGCTGGTCACAATACGGTCAGGAAGAAGAGAGTAGACAGTAAGTAGGACTTGGCTACTGAACCTCATGGTTCACAACCACCCCTCCCATACACACATGTGACTCACTTCTTCCAGCAAAGTTCATAAAAGTTCCACAACCTTCCAAAACAATACCACTATCTGGTAATCAAGTGTGCAAACACATAAGACTGTGGAGGACATTTCATATTCAAACCACAACACTGACAACGGGAGATCTCATTCCAGCTCCAGATTCTACCTCTTCCATAGCTTAGGAGATCAAGGTTCTCTCCAAGCTCTTGACATTGACCTTAACTGTTCCTTCTACTGGATTCCTCTGAAAATGCATTGCAAAAGACAAAGGAGCCTCATGCAAGGCACTCTGACACATCCTTCTGTACCATTTATAGAGTGAGGATGAGGCTTTCTCTTCTTACAGATGGTCAGCCCTATGTCTTCACGCCAAACATACATAAGAACCAAACACACCCCAAAAAGCATGATGTAATCAATTATCTTGAAGACAGCCAAGAAAACGGAGATTTCTCCTTCACACACAGTAGAACTGAGGGCGATGCCACAGTGCAGACTTCAAATGTCCTTTGAGTCAAACCCATTCTGCGTGGAATCTTCATGAGTATATCTGACTGTCATCGATGAACAACTTTCAGTAAGCCACTGTATTGCCTTATGTAGCTATGACATCATCAAATCATATCAAAACAAATAAAGACACAATTTTAATTAAATGCTTTACATATATTTTCCAAGAGAAAATGAAATTCAGAAGATATCAAAACTCATGAGTAAAAGTTAAGACAAAAACACTATCAAGGGAATTTATTTCATATTAAGCTTGAAGAAAGTGGTTTTGCATACTTAGTAGATTTTTTCCAATGTACTTTTAACATTGAACCTAGATAATAAAGGTAATGTTCTTTATTCTAATATGCTTTTCTTGTAATGGAAATTGAATCATAAAATGCTAGTTATTAATGTCAGGTTTTACAGTTTTCCCAAATTTATCATTATTTGAATATCATCACCTATGGACTGATAAATGTTTGCATGTTTATCATTGCTAAATTGCTCTACTTTATTCCCACTTTCATATATAACTGCTGTCATTTTTATGTAGTCTGATGTATTGTAAAAGTAGCAAGGGCTTATTAAAGGAGGAATATATTGCAATGTGCATTTCTACCATTAGGTGGCAATAGTTACCTCTCTGTAATTCACAAAATTAAAATTAATATTTTTATTTCTGTAGAAAACAGCATCGATTCATCTTAAAAATCTTGCGTTGTGGATGGGAGGGCTGTTTTGTCTTGATTTTTTTGAGACAAGGTATCACTATGAAGTCCCCGGGCTAGTCTTGATCTTGTTGCCTCTATCTCCCAAGTGCTGTCAATACAGGTATGTGCCACTGGGCAGAACTAAAAATCCCTTTGTTTCAATGACATTCCACAAAGGGAGAAACAAAGGTATTAAATAGTTTCTGGAAAATGAGTCAAATTGGATTGAGAGTGCTGGTGGCTAAAACAGGAGATACCGTGGTACACTGATTATCCACCTTTAAATAACACAAAATAAACTTGATCTCCCTCTGTTGCCCCATGTTCTCCCTCTCTCTTTATTTTCATCTATGTATTTATTCCTGCACTAAGTGCTTTCTTTGCTCAAGCCCAGAGCATATTCTCTGACAACTGAGCAGCCTTGTTCCACGTGAGTGGTAAACAATGCATAACAAAAATTTATATTCATAATCCATAGTAGGCGAGTTTTCAGTTCTGTGGTGGTTGATGCATGGTTAATATTACTAACTGGAATTACTAATGATACTAACAGCACAGGTCTATCTTGGGTATAGAGAAATTTTTATGTAGGACTCCAGCAGAAACTTGAGCTTATACTACCAAGAGACAAAAGCCATACTCATCTGGTTCAATAGTGTATCCTCCAAGCTTGTGAGAATAGCATTTAGAACACCACAGGTACCCAAGCTGAACCAGGAGTTCTGGGACATGCAGAAGGTAGGTACTATGCTCTTTGAACTCTGCTAGAATGAGACTTGAATCCTAGTTGTCATATGGTTGCAATGGTTAGTAAACAATGAATTGATAGTTATTAATTTTAACTTTTTAGCATTTGCTCAATACTGACATTGAGCTTTAATTTCCCTGTAAGTTGGAGGAAAGAATGTGTATAGAGCATCTGATTTAATATTCACTCAACTAATAGCTCTTATTCACTCACAATCATGGTAATTTGTTCATCTAGAACTGGTGGTTTTTTCATGCTGGAAAAGGAATTCGTGGGAAACTACCCATGCCTACTCCCAAATCAGTGTCCCCTTAGGATTTGTGGCCTTTCCTCATGCTGCCTACATAGTCATCATTTAATTCTGCTTCTGCCTTCAGGCTGTTTTCTTCAAGGGCATTAACAGCTGCCAGAATTTAGACTGATATTTTGTTTCAGTGCATCTGGGCATTGAGCTAAATATGTCTCCTTGCCTCTCACCTTTATGATCCTTGGTAAGAAGCAGGCAGGATTGTACATTGAGCCCAAAGATTCCCTTCCCCCAAGTCACAGAACTATAACCCATCCTCTGTGAGGGTGAGTAGCAGCTATGAATAGAAAGGTAGTCATTTCCTGTTGAGATTAAGTTATATAAGCTATTACTGAAGTTCATATATGGTGACACATGGAAGAAAAAGGTTCCGAGCAGTGGAAGTGCCTTCCTGCGAGCTCAAGGTGACAACATGTCATCTTGTGGACAGACTTACAGGAGCAATAGCAGATTCTTAAAAGCTGAGGTCTTCATAAGCAACTGAAACTCACCTCCAGCAACCAGTAAGTGTCAAAAAGGAGTTCTCTGAGCTGATGGAGAGACTGCAATTCCCATAGGTTTGTCTTGATTTTAACCTGGTAAAACCCAGAGCCAATCCTGTGACTAACCCACACAGGTGTTCCTGAATCATGGAGACAGTGGATAATTGTATTGCCGGGATGTATGCAGCAATAATAAATAAAAATAGGTAGCTAAGACATTTCTGTGTGATTAAAACAGCAGTTGTCTAGTTATAGGAAGTGACCACAGGAAGAATGTAAGAAAATCGTATGTATAAGCAGGGCAAATGCATACCATCAACAGATACAAAAATAACATTTACCTTAAGACAACAACAAAATCTCCAGACAAAATGGATCCTCAACTCTCGGGATCATGAAGGTGAGAGGCAAGGAGTTAAGTGTCGAAGAATATTCTCCAAGGAGAGAACAATCTCATGTGTGGCAATCACTCAAGCCCCAGGTCCAGATGATGTATTTGGGAGCTGAGCATTCTGATACAATGTGGTTTTTGGGGATAAATCAGTCTCTGGGGAGCATATCATTGTCATCTATGCCATCCGTGAAGTCTGGTATCTTGGTCTGTTTGATAATTAGTCACATATCACAAAGGAAAAGAATAAATTGAATCCTCTGGAAACGAAGACTTCTCCAGCTGGCATTGCAAAGAGATTTCAGACACTTGTGATTTGAAGTGAAGTGAGAACATGTTTTTATAAGATAGCTAAATATTTTATTTTTCTCATCTACATCCAAGCACTCACATGAAACGTTTGGCAAACTGTGAAATACAATTTGCGGGTGTTCATCAGAATATACCCAACCTGAGAGATATCATTCCACACAACACTATTGATCCTGTGCTGACTCATCAGAATGACTTTGTCATTATTTTCAAAATATGCCTTTCCAAAGTTTTAAAAACAAAGTAAGTGTTAACTACTTCAGTGTATTAAAAAAATCCCTCCTTAACATGTAACTACTTTTGAAATCTCAAGCTCATGCATGCGTTTGCGATGCAAGAAGCTGTAATGGTTGATAAGGATTGTCAACTTGCCAGGATAGAATAATCTAGATTGTGTTAGAATGTGTGCCTTTCTCTGAGGGCTTATCTTGATTAGACTAATTGGAGTGGAAAGACTCTCCCTACCTATGGAGGGCACCATTGTTTTGACTGGGATCCTTGACTCTGTAAAAAGAAACAAGCAAGCTGAGTCTTGGTCTTCATTGCTCTCTGCTTCCTGACTGTAAATGCAATGTGACCGGCCTCCTAAATTCCTACCATAATGATTTCCCCACCATGATGGACTGTACTCTTTAAATGTGATCCAAAATTAACTCTTTCTCCCTTAAATTGATTTTGAAAGTGTATTTATCACAGCAACAGAAAGATTAACTAATATAGAAGGTACAAAATCATTAGAGATTAAAGTCTCAAATATTTAGCATATCTTTCCCATGCATCAGCATTTAATAATTAAGCAGTTTTAGAGCAGCCATGCTGAAACAGTTTTTGAAGGTCTTTAAAGGTCCTGAAGGTTATTCCCCCAGATCTGGGATTACCCTGAAGGAACATACTCTATTTTAATCCTTCACAGAGATAAGGTGGCCAACTGCCCTGCAATCTTGTTTATGAAAGGAGAGGAGATGAGTTCTCTATAGCAGATAAGCTAAGTTCCTCAAAAGAAACAACTTAACCCTGAAAGCAGCCACAATGTCAACTGGGTTGGGTATAATATGAGCAGACCAAATGAGATGTAGGGGACCAAAAGTTCCAATCAGATTTGCAGAAACTGGAGAATAAGGAGAAGCTATTTTTCTTAGACTTACCTCTGTATATAACTATACCTGACCTTGCCAGCCAATAGACTGCTCTCTTGACCCTCACATCCCTGAATTCCTCTTTCTCTCCTCTAATAAACTCTGACTTAACCTCTATGCATGTTCTAGTGTCAATCTTCGACTCCTGAACACATACAGACCTCAGAGAGACCCCACATCAACAAAGCATCTATGTAGGTTATATCATTTAGTTCTACAACTAGATCTGTTATTTTGGCAATTTAGGCAAACTTAAAATATGTCCCATTGTGAATATATTCTACTGGGAATCTGTTCATTTTCTTGTAAACTAAGTTTCTAAAAATAAAAAAGCATAGGCATGTGTTTAAAATGCTGAGTTTACTCCCTCTCCAGTTTTCTGCTTTCCCTTGTATCTCCTCCCAAACAAATATCACTATCATTTTTCCATATTTTGCAAGAATGGCCTACTCATACAGAAAGATACTTTTTTGAGAGTTTTTACATAAATGACATTAACACACTAAATTGCATCTTTAAAATTTTGCTTAAATACTGTAATAGAACAATTTTAGGTTTATATGTACTCATCTGGAAACTTCCAATTTACTACCACAAAAATGGCAGAATTTTCAGAAGTAGCAGTACCTTATTTCTCAAGATTGTCCACAAACCTTAAGAGAGAGGAAAAAGCATTTCTCTTTCCTCCTAGTGTGGTATTTTAAAAAATTCATTTTAGGGGCTGGAGAGGTGGCTCAGGGGTTAAGCCTCTGCCTTGTAGGCGGAAGGTCCCGAGTTCGGATCCTAGACCCCACGTATAGATGCCGGGCAGAAGCACGGATGGCCTGCGTTTCTGGTCCTGGTAGGGCAGATCTGTGACTCCGGGGGCAGAGTAAACAACAAGGAGGTGGAGGCGGTCCATGGTGGTTCCCGAATTCACCTGTGGTTCTACACACCCACACACATACATACACACGTACACACATGCACAATTGAATAAATAAAAAATATTTTTAAAAATTCATTTTATAGACAAAAGACACAAGACAAGCCAGAGACCAGCTAAGTGGTTGCTAATTCTAAAATTAGAATTAAATAATATTAGACCTTCATGTGTATGAAGAACATTTTCGCTTTTATCCCCCACTAGCAATTCTAAAAGCACAAGTTTCAGTTAGTTATCAGAGGAGTGTCAAAATCTTCCTTTTCATCTCTTCTGTAATAAATCTTTGCCACGCTCAGTAAGAAAAACAGAAAATTTTAAAATCATATATTATTGTCTATTCAATACCTACATATTTGCCCAAGTGCACACAAATAAACCTTCATCCAGCAATTTGCATAACTGGGCCCTAAGTGACTGGAGTTGGCTTCTCCCTCATTTTCTGACTCCTTACTCACTATTATTACTCATACAGTTGGAAATTTTGGATTGCAAACTTAGGTTGTGTGACTAAACTTTATAAATCGGTGTTCCATGTAGCATCACACAACTCTAACTCTTAAGAGAATATATATCTTCACACATGCCAGGAATTCTCTACCACTACTGACTCAGAGACACAGAGTTATTTAAATTAAGTAACCATTTGTGAGCTTACTGGGATTGAAATTTGGGGCTAAGGAGGAAAGAGCCACCTTTTGAGACATAAAGTTGCCAAGAGCAGTTGGAATTAGGTAATTTTGTTGTCCTAAGGTTTGCCTGAATGTGACTAGTAGAAGTTGCGTGCAGTTTCATGGAATATGCTAAGCAGGCAGTTTTTAAATAGCTAAAAAGATGCTTATTCAGATCATAATTAAGTTAATGGAGCATACAAAAAGTGCATTTGGTGCTAAAAAAATGTGAGTTCATGGTTCTGTCCTTCGATGAAGAAATCAACATAGGAAACATGCAGAAACTATTCTGTGTGCAGTCAGAAAGCACACCCTCTTATGGATGGCTATTACATGTATGCCTAAGCTACAAACTGCCACCTTGTTTGGGATTGCGCTGGTTGGTTTGTCGTTGCATTTGTCATTCAAACCCATTCCACCTTCTGTACCACTCTTGTTTCCCAGAAATATGACATTTGGAAGAGTACATCCTAGGATTCCTTGCTCTCTGGGTTCAGTTTGGAGGCAGCTGAAACCCAGAGATGAGAAGACAGGGTGAGTGGGGTACCGTTGCTCCTGCCCTCTCTGCCCAGTATTCCTGGCAGCAGCTGTGAACACCATTCAGAGATTTGCTCTGAGAATATCTGCCACAGCACCACAGATCTAGCTGCTGTCAGACTGAAGTTCTGCATCTTGATCTTTGCCTGTCTCTCCTACCTCAGCTCCCTTAAAGCCACATCATGGTCCCTTCACAACACTGCCCTGTTTAGGCTTTTCAATGAGACAACAACAGCTCATTACTCAACCACATACCAAATTATGTCACTGGTAAGAGAAGATACATTTCTTTATCTGTGAATATCCCAAACTATATGATGTGGTTTCCTATATTTTTGAGAAGCTATAACACATTTACATATCTTAGAACAAAAGAGAATGATTATAAATGTTAAAAATGAAAAATGTTCCTTAATCTCTAAGGGACATGCCTTCATTCAAAATCCAAATTTATATCCCTAGATTCTATGGCTCTTTTCAGAATAATGATACCTAAGAAAATGCTAACATAAATTTTAATGTTTTATTATTTTACACAAGAGTTATGCTATACATACTGTTCTGATACAGTAGGTTTTTTAAAATTGATTCTTACCATTTACTGTTAGTCACTACTAGTCATAGAATGAAATCAATTTGTATCATTAGAAGACATATAAATATATCTGTAGAATAATATTCCAGAAAGTAGAGTTATTGATCTGAAAACAATAAGTATTTGAAATTTTAGTAAATACTGCCAAGTTTTCATCTAGGAAAACCCACTAATTCACACCCTCCTGAGCATTGTGGGTGGCAGGCCCCCCATAGCCTGTCCACAGCATTTATTGTTAAGGTACTGTTTCCTTTAGTTCTCTCTAGCTCCATGTTGAACTCCAGATGGTGAGGCAGAAGGTTTACCCACAAGTATAGAAAGGAAAAGGAAAACCACCTACAGTGAAAGCAAATAACAGCAAATTTAGCTGCAGTATGCCAGGCTTGATGTAAACATTAAAATAGGAAAAGAGTCATGCAGTAACTTTAAAATAATTCCTGGATCAGCAAATTGGCACAGCTCAGCAAGTAAAGGTGCCTGGATGCAAACCTGGCATCCCGAGTTCAGTCACCAGAGCCCTCCTAGTAGGAAGGAGAAAACCAGCTGACCTCTGAAAGCTGTCCTCTGACTACTGTCACGTAAGTGCTGCGCCTCTTACCTTCTCTCTCTCTCTCTCTCTCTGCCTCCCTCCTTCCTTCCCTCTTCCCCCTTCATCTTACTTTCTTCTTCTTCTTTTTCTCTTTCACGCACACACAATATACACTTTCATTCTTACTCTCACGGAACAAAATAAAAAATTTAAATGATTCCCACAACATTGAGACTTTCCCATTTATTTTCATTATCTCTTTTCCACTTAATGTGTTTCATTCTTTTCAACCTTCCAAAGACTGACAATCAGTATGGTAAGAAGAGGCATCTTCTCTTGATTTTTTATATTACTTTTTCCTTTTTTTTATTGTGTGCTCCAAGCTCAGGAGGATATAAATATATTTATTACTCCTTAGGGAAGGAATGTAGAAGTTCCTTCTCTTGCGTATGTCCCCAAGGGGTTTATGTATGACCAAGGGATCGGACACAAAATGAATGCATTTCTCTAGTTCAGAGATAAAGGTACTATGTTGTGCATAGGTAAATCTCTTGGTCACAGTCAGAATATTAGTGAACAGTATAAATTTGCCCTAACTTTGAACTCCATACTGATCTTTCTTAATAGAGCACACTATTGAAAACATGTATGTAAATACTTATGATGGTAAATGGATAAAACTACTCTCCAGGGAAGTGCTATCATTTTTGTACTATTAACTTCCAGGGCATAAATATTCCACTTATAATCAGTTTCCAGTCATGCCGTTAAAGAAATATGAGTACAAGATAGCATCACACACATGACTATAATGACAATGTTCGTAAGTCCAGAAATCCCTACCTTTGCTTGTACTGTGCAATACTTTCAGCAAACAATTGCAATAGTTGTACAACAGCTATATAGGTAATAATAACTGTAATTAAGAATTTTGTTGTAAATGCTGGAGAGGATGTGGAGAGAGGGGAACATTCCTACATTGCTAGTGGGAATGCAGGCTCATACAGCCACTCTGGCGAGCCGTCTGGAGATTCTTAATGAAATTAAAGATTGAAATGCCATATGACCCTGCTACTCCACTTTTGGGAATAACCTCCCATACAGCAGAGGTTCACATCAATAGCACAAGCACGACCATGTTCATAGCAACACTGTTTACAATAGCAAAGTCATGGAATTAACCCAAATGTCCAAAAGTTGATGAGTGGATAAGGAAACTGTGGTACATCTATACAATGTAGTACTACTTAGCCATCAAAAATGATGAATTACTGGAATTTGCCAGGAAATGGATGCCATTAGAAACAATTATATTAAGTGAAGTATCCCAAACCCAGAAAATTAAGCACCGTATGTACTCCCTAATAGGTGGTTCTTAGTACCAAACCCACCCAGCCCACCTTGAGACACTCATAGGTAAATCTATGTATTACCTACAGAAATTGCAAGGATTATGAACAGGAGGGATGGGGTTGGAGGGCCACACCAGAAACAAGGAGAGAAGTGACCATGTTACAGTAGAGAAAATAGCCCTCCATCAAGGACTGCAAGGGGTGACATACAGTGCCCAGCAGGATGGAGTGAAGGGCATTGCAGGAGCAGCAAAACTGCAAAAGAAAATCAACGAACCACTATCCAGAACTTCAGAGACTCTATATCAGCCACCTAGAACTAGGTCAGACAAATCTCTCCCCATCCTGAAGCTCAGGGACATTTGCGGAAGAGGGGGTGGTAAGAGTGTAAGAGCAAAAGGATGGGAGAAGCAATGATTTGCAAGATACTCCACACAAGTTAGGGCTGAAGCAATCATAATTGGACTTTGCATGCCCTGCACAATGTCCAACACACTATTGACCTCACAAAGTCTAGCATCTGCTAAAGGCACCAAGATCCTTGGAGGCAAGGGATTGGCAGCCACAGTAGTGTTCCTATGCTTAAGGGGAACACGAGAATGGGTTCAGGGAAATGCCACTGGGTCCTTGTACGTCATCGGAGAGGAGGGCCCAGAGGAGAGTCAGGGATGCATATTAAAGGACTCTCTGGGAATTGGGGCGGGAGGCACTGGGGGATGGGGAGGGAGGGGTGAGGGGAGGGGGAGCAGGGGGTTCGGGGGGAGGAGGAAGGAGGGAGGGAACGGGTGTACCTATTAAGTTTGTATGAGCGGAAATAATAATAAAAAATTTTAAAGAAATGAATAAATAAATAAAATACAAAAAGAATTTTATTGTAAGTATTCATTATACATTTCTAATATAATCAGTGCTACTGATTTTATGTAATATTAAAATAATGGCTATTTTGATTGCAAATTTTCCAGGTATTTTTCAAACAGATTCTTTCAAGTGGGTATAAGAACTGGGTCTGGCACATTGCTAGAAGGAAAATATTACAAGTCATAGAAATAGCAAGACATTGAGAGAAGAAAAACATATTTTAGAACTTTAAGTAGTCATAATCACAGTCTGCTTAGGTGATCAAGTCTGCTTAGTTCACTAATTAAAGCCAAAAGTTTGACAGTATAATGAGCTTAAATATGCTTATGCTTCCTATCTTACTTTAAGTAAAAAGGAAAATGTTTGAATTCATGGTTACTGACATTTTGTAAGATAGGGTGATTTTGGATGATGTAGAATTTTATGAAGAATGATAATATGGAAGATGAATACATTATAAAACATTGATAATACAATGGTGTCAATATAACAGCTGACCTCTGCCTCCATTTAATATATATATACATATGTGTTCTATTTTTATTTCTGTGTGTAAGGAGCATATACCTCTGAAGGAGTGCAATCATGTGTGAGTACACATCCATAATAGTGAAGGCCTGAGAGTGACAGCAGGAATCATCTTAAGTCACTCTATCACCTTATTGCTATGAGTAAGAGTTCCTAAATATCTATCTAGTAGGTCTAGTCTGGCTAGCCAGCTAGCTCTGGGGATTCCCAGGCTTTATTATGTGGGGCTGGAATTACAGACAAGTTACCTACCCAAAATTTTATCTGTGATCTGGGGATCTGAACTCCATGCCTTTTCTTTATACAGCTAGTCCTTTAACCTGAGCCATCTTGGATGCTCAAGTTGACCTGTTTTTTAAGCAACTTCTTTTTAGAACAATACAACACCACCAAGTGTCATACATGAATGAGGATATATTTGACATTTAGTGATCATACACAATAGGCTGTAAAATCTAGATTAATTTACATTGTCATTAAAGGCTAACAAAATTCTACGTATATCAGATGAAATGTTGATATCTACAAAAGTCATTAATCTTAAGAAAGATTGATTAACTTTAAATTTAAAAGTGTTAATACCTTCCCTTTAGCAGAAAATAAATGTTGTAAAACTATCGTGAGGAGAATTTAATATTTGCCAGAAGAATTATTAAAAGTGTAAATAATGAGATCCCATCTGATTTTATTCAGTATTCAAATTCTTATTTCTCTGTAAAAACAAATGCAATTCACAATGACAGGAAGTTCGGTATGATTAAACTCAGAAACAACTAATATTCTAGGGTTTTTTTTAAAAGTAGACTTTTGTAATTCTCCACTTCTCCATATACTCTTAAAATTTTCTTAAAAAATATCTGAAATCCACATTATTGATCAGACACAGAAGCCCTGCTGGAATTGTCAATATAAGGATATTTCTAGTTCTTCCAGTGAGTGGATGACAGCACCTCATGAAATGGGAAGGTAAGAAGGTGAAAGGAGAAATATTCCCTTTAACAGAATATAAGGTAGAATTTACTATATCAACAAAAAGAAAGAAATCCAAGGTTGAATTTCTTTTTTTTTTTAGTTATATAGCTATCTTTTAATTTTTTTATTTTTTCCACTCATACAAACTTGATAGGTACCCCATTTCCTTCCCTCCCTCCACCCCTCCCTGGATTTCCTTTCTCCCTTCCCCCTTTTCTCCTTCTTTTCCCCCCTCCCTCCCTTTCTCCCAGTGGGCCCCCCATTTCTGGAGCATCCTTTACTGTGCATGTCAAACTTTCCTCTGGGTTCTCCTCTTCTGATGAGGTGTAAGGACTCAGTATCTTTGCCTAAGCTCCATTTTGTGTTCCCCTTTAGTATAGGAACACTAATGTGGCTGTTAATCCCTTGCCTCTAAGGATCCTAGTGCCTGTGATTCATGCTAGCCTTTGGGGGGGGTCAATGATATGTTGGTTATTGTACAGCAAAGTCCTATTATGATTACTTAGACCCTAACTTGTGTTGGAGTATCTTGCATATCATTGCTCCTCCCCATCTTTAGGCTCTTAGAATCTTACCGCCCCCTGTTCCGCAAATTTCCCTGAGCTTTAGGATGGGGAGTGATTAGGCTGGTCTGGTTCCAGGTGATTAATGTAGGGTCTCTGATGTTCTGAATTATGTTTTTTTTTTTCTTCTTCTTCTTCCAGTTTCGCTGTTCCTGCACTCCCCTTGGCTCCATCCTGATGGGTATTGGATGTCATCTCCTAGCCAGAGATAAAAGGCTGTTAAAATAAAGTCTTATTATAAAAGTAGATTCAAAGGTAGACGGAGTAAGAGTAGGAAACCGCTGTGAGGGGGGGTCAGTCTCCCATTTGCAGGATGGTTACCTTCTATCTGCCAGACTCTTTGCCCTCCCTGTCTGGTGAGACCAAACCCGCTTGAACTTGCCAGCATGAGCCCTCCCCCCTGCCCACCCCGATGTGGTCAGAACTCCAGGACCCCCACCTCCGTATCCCTCAGCAGAAACCCTGAGGCCCCGCAGGCGGAGCCCCTGAGACAAGCCCGGCAAGGTGGAAGCCGCCCTGCCAGCCCACTTGGGTCGGCAGGTGGGAGGCCGAGGCCTCTGGGAGGCCTTTTCTGCCTTCCAGAGTCTAGTGTAATTCCTTTTTCAAAAAAAGAAATAAAGGGAAATAACAAAAAGAAAAGAAAACAAAGGAGCGCAGCCAAGGCGAAGCTGTCTAGGGGACATGCCCGGTGCGCTCAGAGCAAGGTTTTCAAAAGCCAGTGAAGAGGCTCCCAGTGTTTGCTAAATTTTCTTAATCAGACTTTTCATCCCATTCTTCTAAAAGTTTCAAATCTGTATTAGTAAACATGTATCAAGAATTAAGAAAATTCATTCAACAAATTTAAACAGTTTAAGAATTAAAACTTAGAGGTCATTCTTTGTGTTATTAAAAGTCTGCTGGTTTAAAAGAACTCAATTAAGTGAGTACAATGCATCAAGAGATAATTTATTAGTGCTTAAAAATAATACTAAAAAGCAAAGGAAGTTAGGGGAAGAGGTTTTTAAATAAGACGACAATCTTAATCATAGAAATGTCAGCTTCTTGAAATGATGAAAAGCAACATGTTCTGAAAGAGAGCATTTGACTGGCAAATTAAAACCTGCACAAAACATTGGGAGTTTGCTCCCTTTGTGAAGCTTCTGAATTACAAGAAAAATGAACATAACATGTTGTTCAGAGATATTTCCTTGTCATTGAAAGTGCTACTTGGTTGGCTTTTTTGCTTTTGTTAAATGTAATTACTGTTAAAAAATTTCTTTAGCTAGAATGATCTGCTATTTAATCTAAATATTTTTCAACCTTAAAGCAGAATGAATTTTCCATTTCCTATAAGATTCTGATTCTACCTGTGTGAATATCTTTGGGGTTAAATAATTTTATCAGGAATGAAAAGTTCTTATCCTAACAATAATTAATACTGACATGTAAGTAATAACAGGTAGGCAGCAATGATTACCGACTTAAGGTCATTGTAATTTTGAAGATGATGTAGTTTGAATGCTCCTGTTTAGTCAGTATTCTTCATACAAATAATACCAGATTCAACTATGCTCCTACTATTTTTTACACACAACATTTCATTGATGACCATTTATTTTGGAGAGCATTTTTGGCCCAAGATGAACTCTCTATTAATATTCTTGAATTCAGCTGTATTATGAGGCAAAGGTCTTCTTGTATATATATTTTTTATTTATTTATTTTTCTGCTCATACAAACATAATAGGTGCCCCTGTCCCCTCCCTCCCTCCACCCCTCCCTGGACCTCCCTGCTCCCTCCCCTTTTTTCCCCTTCTTCCCCCCTCCCTCCCTTTCTCCCAGTGCCCCCTCCTCCCATCTCTGAAGCATCCTTTAATGTGTATATCAAACTTTCCTCTGGGTCCTCCTCTCTGATGAGGTGTAAGGACTCAGTGGCACTCTTTATTGTGTTTCCCTTAAGTATAGGAACACTATTGTGACTGTTAATCCCTGAGGCAAAGGTCTTCTAAGAACTGAAGGATAGAGATCAAGCAGGAAGAAGTTGTTCTGTGATACATGCATGTTCTCTTGTTGAAGCAGGATCCAAGTGATATTCTACTTCCCACATAGATCAGCTACTGGACAGAAGCACCTCCCTAGAAAACTTCAGCTGTTTCAAGGCATGGGACTCCCTAAGTACAGTGCAGCTGTGAGCTCTGTTCTCTAGAGTCCAACTGAAAACATGAGTGTTTTTATGTCCACCAGAGTGATACTCACAAAATCCACCAGAATGTCAAACTCAAAGTACATCTTACCCTTGGTTTTATGACCTTGATATCAATAATATTGAAACTCACACCTAATGAACATGTGTCATCAAGTCCTACCCACTGAAACCATATAGAGGAAACAAAATAGAAGCCACTCCATATGTTTATTGACTTTAAAATATATTGCATTAATGCTGTTCATCTGAAGTCTACCTTAAATATTTATTAACTCACTGAGAATCCCCACTCTGATGCCAAAATAGCATAATAGATTAAAAAAATCAAGCCCTATCTTCACTTTGGTAAGGGGGACAATTTTTCAAGTTCCTCCATCCAGCACATACAATCTATCAGCACATCCTACAACATCTTCCTTCAAAGTGTGTCCAGCCTTAGACCACTTATCCATTATTCTTTCCTTGATGTTAACCCCATTCCAATTTAGCCAACTCCCAGGTAGACCTCTTAGCCTCGCCACACCTTAGAGTCTATGTTATACATACCCATTTATATTATACAGAATAAGTAATTTCAGCTTCAGAAAGTACACATCTCTTCTTTGCTCAAACCCTTCTAGTGGCCTCATATCCCCATGCCAGAACTTCTCAATATCCTTTCACCCTGTCCATTTTCTTCTTGCTGCCCTTTGAATGCTTCTATCAAACTCACCTCCTCTTCCATAATCATTTCCTTTTGTGTTTCTCTGCCTGGGCAGAGAGTTAACTATCTGCATAAGTATATCTTCTCTTAGATCTTTGATCACAATTTGTCTATCCAAGTAAGATTTCCACTTCTCTCCAATCAATCACTCTTTACCCCTTTTCTCTAACTTGTCTAAGTTTTGGATGATCTTCTGCCTTTATTTTCTGAAAGTGAATTTGTTTTTACATTGCTGCCCATGTCAGTAGCAGTTCACTTTGTCTAAAGTAAATATCTAGCATATATACATCCATCACAGCAGAAAGGAAAGTGTTGGTGCCCATGACAGGGAAGGTAAATTTTGTGGCATTTCATACTCAGGAAATGTTCCAACAAGTGAAGTCACCTGGAGGGGATTAACAAGATGTGTTTTTAGCTCTTAAATTCAACCTCAAGATGCTGAAGAACCACCTGCTGCCTTCGGTTGATGACATCTCAGCAAGAGTCACAGGAAAGGAATCCAAAGGTCTCACACAACTGCATTTATGCTATTCTATTAGAAATTTAAAGAAAACGGTTAACCATTTCATGAATTCTTGAAATAGAACAATTATGTTCAGACATGATTAGATAACTCAGATTAGCCTTCTCATGGTTTACTGTTACAAAAACTTCTGAAGGGGTTCCCTTTTCAAGGGAAAAGATAGATTTATCTTGAAACATCCACTTTGTATATGAGCACTTGATTGGAAATGTGGCAATGGAAAATAAATAATTTGAAAGTCACTACTGAGTGATGCTATCATGTTCCAAACAAGCAGTGTGGATTTCAAGATGACTCATTAGCCACTAGAAGTGATTTTAATCAGTGAAATGTGATTCTAACTTGACTCCAGAGCAATTGTAATTGATTGAAAATAGCAGCCAATTAAGAGAAAAAGTACTTTAAAAATGTTCCACCTCCCTAGCCATTAGGGAAATGCAAATTAAAACCATCCTGAGATATCATCTCACCCCAGTAAGAATGACTAAGGTCTAAAATACAAACAACAACAACTGCTGGTGAGGATGCAGGGAGAAGGGTATCCTTATTTATTGCTGGTAAATAAACATACACAATCCTTTTGGAGATTAGTTTGGTGGTTTCTTAAAAAGTCAAAAATCGAAATACTATATGACCCCACTATACTGCTCCTAGAAATATTCCTGAAAAACACTATATCTTGCTACAGAGTCAAGTGTACATTAATGTTCATAGCATTTCTATTTACAATAGCAAATAAACAGAATCAACTTAGATGTCCAACAATAGATGAATGAATGGGTAATGAAAATGTGGTACATATACACAAAGGAATACTATGCAGCTGTAAGGAAAAATGAATTAATGCTGCTATGGATGGAACTGGAAGAAATTATACTGAGCCAAGTATCCCAGGCACAGAAAGACAGACACCGTATGTTCTCCCTTATAAATGAATCCTAACTTTAATCCTTCAGAATGATGTAATCAAACTGGACTTTTACAACATCCACAAATTGCAAAAGAGTCAAGGGGTGGAGGAAGATCCTAAAGGAGCAGAGACAAAAGAACATGGGCAAATAGATGGATGTGGCACTTACAAAAGAAAAGGGAAGAACAGGGATAGGACACAGTAAGGAGTGAGGTTAGCTTTTGTATAACCAATTACCTGGTAACTAGCTTCTAAATTCTCCCCCCCCCCTTCCCCTCATTCTTTAACAATAGAGAGTATATGCCCAACTGTAAATCTGCCCAAATAACACCAGAAGGGGAGAAAATAGAACTCAGACAGAATCGCATGTCTTAGTATTAACCCTAAATATCTGGTTGTAAACCACCACCTAAACACATCTCATTATATCCTTAGATGAGAAAAGATCTCAACATTCAACTCACATGCAGCAACCTGAAAGGAGCCCTGTGACCAAAACAATCAGACAGGCACAAGGGAGGAAGGGGAATGGATTGGTGAAGGGAGGGGAGGGAAAGAGACAACCAATCATTGTGTTTGTATAAAAGAAAAATGCTTAATAAAAAAGAGAAAAAGTACAAATGATTCCCAAGAAGGAAAAAAGACTTTTTTAAAAAAATCTTTGAATCTTAGATATAATGACTTGAGTAGCTTAAAACTTGAAAAATCAAGTGCCTTTAAACTTTCAGATTATTATAAAAACCT
Organism: Typhlomys cinereus; assembly: GCA_023101885.1. Classification (NCBI taxonomy): domain Eukaryota; kingdom Metazoa; phylum Chordata; class Mammalia; order Rodentia; family Platacanthomyidae; genus Typhlomys; species Typhlomys cinereus. The sequence goes on from JALPQD010000096.1 coordinate 2,245,713, forward strand.
GAGCTATCCCTGAAATGTGAAGATTAGGAGTTAATTTCTAAGTGTGGTGGAGGTAGAATCCATTCTTCCATCTCACAGACAAAACCTAATCACACTAGGAGCTGTGATGCCCTCTTGTGGTGGACGGGATTAAAGCGTTGCTAAGTGGTAAAATTGTATATGGTAAACTGCTGGAGAATGGGATTTCTTTGCTTCTTTGTTCTCATATTTGCCACGTTTAACTGTAACTAATTGAACAAATGGGACTCATGGTAACTTCTCCATACATGAATGTATATCATGTGCTGATCATGCCCAAACACCTCTTCCCCCTTCCTGCCTCCCCTGGATCCCCTTTCGAGTCCCTAAAGGACCACTTTTGCTTTTGGTCATCTCTGTTTTCATAGATGAAAAAAAGCACATAGAACTTGTGCTTACTCCACCTAATATCGTGTCTCCCAGTTCCACTAATTTTCCTGTAAATAATTGGATCTCATTCTTTGTAGTCACATATATACTACTGTCAATCGACTGCATATTTTGGCTATGGTGAATATTGCTACTCCATTTCTCAGCTGGACCATAACTTAGTTCCATTTTCAACATCTGACTCTCTGCTAACACGGTTTAAGAGCTCCTTTCCTCCAAATCTTCACTAACATTCACGCTAACTCAAGCAGTTTTCACAAAGTTTTTGGTTTTGTATTTTAATGTGTCTATTAAAATTCTCACATCCTTTTAACTATTTAAGATTTATATATCCTAATCCTTTGAGAGGTGAAAAGATGACAAAGACTACCTCGCCTCTTTTTTTTTTAACCCTGGGGTGCAAAATCCTCTGGGTATAATTCCAGTCTGCAGGTTTGGTCCACTGCACTTTCCTATCCAGAAAAATCTTTGTCTGTGCCATTTAACAGTACTGCTTCCCTTCAGATCTACTCTAGCAGTTCCAAATAAGTTTTTTTTTTAAGTTGCAGCTGGAAAAGTTGTAATTTAATTTGGACAATAAAAGACAATGTGTCACATTTTTTGTAGAAGATAAGTTTGCATCTTGATTTTGAGAAGGAAATATAGAATGATCACATCACAACACTCATTTCTTCTCTTAGATGCTTTTCTTTAGTTCAGTAATAACAAAACACTAGAAAATAGTGTTCTGTAAATGAGACATCCCTATAGGAAGATAGCAACTTCTACTTATCTTCAATTCTGCTTGCTATGATCCAGTTTCCTATGGGTCAAACATTAGATGAAAAAACTCCAGAAACAATTAGTTTTAAATATCAAGTCTTCTGGGTATAGTGAAAACATGTTGGTTATTCTTGCTTTGTCTTGCTTGGAATGTAAGTGATGGTCCATATTCACACAGAACACTGACCACCCAAAATCTCCTGTTTACTTTGATATTTTGAACAAGGTGTGTAAGAATCAAATTTTTCCCACATGTGGATATCCAGTTATCACATAAACAACTATGAAGCAGTTTTCTTTTATCCAAAGTTCATTTTTATTGTTTTGACATCTTTTTAGAAAGTGTTATTCTTTAATGCTTTCATACATAATATAATGATTTTATGTGTTTTTAATCCCCGATTACCAATCCTCCTCTTGCCCTTCTACTTGTGTTCCATTGGTCCATGTCTGCTTTTATGTCATGAACATGCTCCTTCAATTATAGTCATTCTAGAGCAATGCTTTGAATAAACTTATTATGCATTACTGATTTTTTGCTATGATTCCTTACCTACTTGGTATCTTTTGTGTTACTACCTGAATTTTATGATTTTTTTTTCTATTTCTGCAAAGAGTTGTTCTTGGTGTTATAGGCACCTGCTGTTACAATAGGGTCTAAATCTCTTTTTCATCTAGCAGTGTTTGTTTTTATAAAATTATGTGCTTCAACACTTGGGCATATAAATTTACATTTTCTTGAGATATTGTTATTTTGATCAATATATAGTAACCTTCTTTGTCCAACATACTTTGCTTTAAATCTGTAGTTATATTTAGATACTGCTGCTTGCTTTTCAATCCCAATTTGTTGAAATACTTGTCATTATTTTGATTTTCCTATCTTCACAGGTGAGATTCCTATAGGGAACATTTTGTTGGATTGTGTTTTTAAACCAGCCAGTCTGTGATTCAGTTAGAGAATTAAGATTATTTACATTCAAGGTTTAGTGAAAACTGTCTTATTCTTATTTTCTTCTATTAGTCTTGAAAATATCTTGTTAATTCCTTCCTCTTATCTTGCAAACTTGATGTTTACTCTATTGGTAACATTTGTTTCCTATATCTCATCAGACTATATACCGTTTGAGTGGATTTACTCATATTTATCAATCTTTTTTTCTTCTGGGTATAGGATTCCCTTAAGCCTTTTTGTAATTCTGGTCTAGTGGTCATGAATTCCTTTAATTTATCTTCACTGTGGAAGATCTTTATATAGTGAGTATAATAATATTCATACATAACAGATATAGTGGGTATGATCATAATCATGTTGGTGTAGCACTTAGCCTGCATGGTTGTTGATAAATCACCATCAAACAGCTTAAGGGGACAAGGGGTTTATTTTCTCTTATGACTGTCCGATTACAATTCTCAGTCCAGCTTAACAGTAGAGCTCATACCAACACTAAGGCTGAAGAAACTGGCCACACCATCTCTACATGGCTGAGAGAGGGATGATCCTTACTTGCCAGACCAGCATGTCTGGCCAAGTGTATTCAAGCATGCCAACTTGTCAATCAGCTCTCTATATTTTTATTCCAGGGACAGTCTCACCCACCATGGGCTGAGCCTTCCCCATCAGCTACACAGTCTTCTGCAGGTTTGCTCTGGGCTTAACTCAATAAGTAATTCTCTGCAAATGTGCCCAGAGCTCAAACTCTCGACTGTCAAGTTGATATTTGTGCCTAACGATTAGTAACTGTTTCCTTTCAGGATCCAAAGTACATCATTCTATACCCTTCTGCTATTTAGAATTTCTTCTGAGAAATCTTCTGTTAGCCCAATTGTTTTAATCTTGAAATGATTTACTCCTGCAGATTGCAATACTCTTATCTTTAAAGTTGCTAATTTCTGAGATTTCTAGCTGGTTCTCAGATCCTGAGGCATTTTCTTAGTTTTATCTTCCCATTGTTGAACAAATGCAGGAATCAAGCATCTTAAGCAAACAAGGGGTTTATTCTTAGGAACAATTCTTGGTGACAGCAGTGATCCATATGGCATGAGATTTCATGCCAACATCAGGAGTAAGGGAACTGGTTGTATCATATACAGTAGGGATTGCTGAGAGAGGCCATGTCATGCTTTGAGTGTGAGTTGTCCCCACAGGCTCATGTGTTTGCATCCTTAACTGTGAAATGTTTATGATGGTCATGGCACCTTAAGATGTGGAACCATAGTGGAGGAAGACAGATCACAGCAGGACAGGTCTTGACAACCTCACCCTGCTTCTGCTCTAGTGGTTTGCCCCTAGCTCTCTTGACCTCCATGAAGTTTTCTCTAGGTTCTGACAGTTCCAGGCCTTTTCCGCCATAATGAATTGCATGTCCCCTCTGGAACCATAAGCCAAATAAGTCTTCCTTTCGTCCCTTCATTTGCTTGTGTTTGAGTGCTATCTCATGCCAGCAGAACAAAGAGTAACTGCAACAGGAACACAGTTTCAGACTTGCCAGAATGCCAAAATATCAAAATATCCCTATTCATCTACCTGTCCAGAGCATGGTCTCACCCACTATGAGCTTGGTCGCCCCATCCAATGGACAATTTTCCACAGACAAACTCAGAGCTTCCCCTTAAATAATTCTTCATAAATGTGCCTAAACGTGCAGTCCTCAATTGTCAACATAATTATGTATAACTGGCACGGGTGTTTTCCTTAACAGACTGAACAGGTTTTCTTGTTCATTTTTCTTTTATTTCTATGTTGAGAATTTTTCGTCTGGATTTACTTCTTTCATTTTATGTAATCACCTTCTTAGAGACTTCATTTTGAAAATATATATTTTCAAAGCCCATACTGGGCTTGATCCAAAGAGAATTTCTCTCATTCATGTTATAGTTTTCAAGCTTGTCTCCTACCATACTTTTCCTCAAGTGACCCCTGGGTTACCAAACCTTTTGCTTGGTATTTTGCAGTTCATCTCTGGAGAATAGGATTTAATTTCATGTGCTATAGAGAATTTCTGGGGAGACTATTTATCAGAAGCTCATTCTGCTAGGAAAGGTGCTTTTTTGCCTTTTACCTTCTACTATATGAACTTCAGATTTGATGAATGAGGTTTCAGAAGCCATTTGGAAGAGGACAATAAAGAGGGAGGTTGGCTAGCAGTCAAAGAACCAGTGTTTGGCTCTCATCCCTTTTATTTGACATATAAAAGTTTTCTGATTCATGTAGCCAAATCAAAGAAGACAATATTCTAATGTATATGTATTTGCCCAATGGAATTACGGTGTGGAATGCAATAATGAATAATGAAGCATATGACAATAGGAGTTAGTTATCATGATTACATTGCTAGTATCCACTAGCTTCTGTAGTGTTATCAATGACTTTGCAAAACCATGAATCTTTCTTGGCAAGATTATGAAACAAGATGCCCACTCCTCTGTATAGCAGGTGGGCAAGGGTGCTAGTTACTAGGCCTAGGGTAGCTAGGGTAACTGGGAATACTAGGTCTATAACCCCAACAAGCCAGGTTCAGCCACCTAGCTTCAATCAGCCAACTAAAAAAGCCAAATTAACAGTGAATAGGGGAAACCAAAGAGAGTTATCCAATGTGCCCACACTGAGAAAAGAGCACAGAGATTAGCCCCCTTTCAAGTCCATCTTTGGGGTCCAAGCATGAGAGTAAGATTTCAATAGAAGGTAAGAAGTCTAAGACTAGGCAGCCCTAGTCAAGGTGTAAGATTCTAAGTAGCCAGAGGGAGGGACAGAAATATTTTTTGCATATTTTTATCTCTGCCAGTTGAGTTATAGGCTGTGGAACTACATGTGTCCTAGTCTTGACTTTTATGGAACAAAATATAGAAAACTTTTGGAGATGATTTTGATATGGTTCTGGAGTACAGAATAATAATAAATTATTTTCAAGAAGACAGTCAAAAATATTTGTGTCTAACTTAAGACCAAAAACAATAAAACCAGAGACTCTGATGATCCAAACAGCTGCTACAGAAGAGTATATGCTTAAGGACTGATGAGAGTTCACATGATGTAGAAATTGGGATCCTTATAGAAACCTCAAAAATCCCCAAATATTAGGGAGAGGTTTAGATGAAAGCACAGAAGAGAGAGAGAGAAAGAGAGGGTTTGTTGAGTAATTATTTCAACATGCAAATGTATCTTATAATAACACTATGCTTAGTTTTATAATTAATTCTGAACTGTGTATCTCTGTAAAGAAAGAGGAAATTCAGAAATACTGAACATTAGATTTACAAATAAAAAATCAAAATTCAACTTAGAGGGGTGATTTAAAAAAAAAAAAACATGGCAGTGAGGAGGAATCCCTCCAAGCGCCCCCTCTTCTCCCCCCCACAGACACACACTCACACACATATCACCCTGTTGGCTTGTAAACAAAATTAAAGGGCCTCCAGAAAGAAATACTTGGCCTTCAAGAAGGAAGATGCACATCCTGCCTGAGATGCTGAGGAAACCTCATGGGGCAGGATGGAAGACCTGACATAGGAAAAGCTCATCAAACCTCTACACCAGGGAAAGCATAGAATGCAACACCATTCCTTCCCCTCCTTATCTTCTCTCCCACTGACAAAGCAAGTAAGGCCCTGAGAACTAGATGAACACAGAAAAGAACCAATTTAGACACAAATTTGTGGATGCAAAATATACATATACTTTGTTAGCCACAGTTGCAATATTAGCAAGGCAGATCACACCTCCACTTTTCACTTACTCTTCCACTTTCCTAGTAACTTCTGGGCAATTCCTGAAACTATAAAACATAACCACCCTACCCAGAGTCTATTCTGCTCTTCAAAGCTCCCCAGTCTCTCTGTCTCCCTCCACCCCCACCCCAGTCTTTCTCCTTCTGCCAGGCTGTCCGGGTAGCTCTTTGTCCCTAAGCTTTCTGGGACCAAGTTGTCTCTCCTATTATAATGCTCTCCTGTCTTAAAGCTAAACTATGACTCTTTTGACCATCAGGCCCTCAACCCTAATTAACCCTAAACTAGTTATCTCCCTCCTGCCTGTTTCTCTTAATCATGGACTTTTAGGTGACGTCCATCTGAGTTACTTTCCATTTCTTTCCCCTACTGACAAAGCATATTCAAGCCAAACTGGCAGGACACTGACCAAAACCTGGTAAAAAAAAAAAAAAAAAAAAAAACTTTCAAAGGTAAAATCAGCTCCAGAGTAACCCACTCTGGTAGTTAACAAAGGCAGGTACCAACTCTCTTTGGATATAAAACAAAAGCAATAGGCCCAAGGAAATAGAATTTCTCCAAGAATCTCATGTTGAAGACTCAATTGCTAGAGCTATCCAGAGAAGAGACTTGTCTCCCAATAAGAGGCACACTTCTGACAATTTGCCATTCCTCCTTGCAGAATAGACTGGAGAAAAATGATTTGCTTGTGATGGTTAGGACCACACCTTGACAAGGGCTGCCTACTTCTGCATATGTCTTGCTTTCTAGTCATATCCTAAACCTCAGGTTATCAGCAGAGTGGATCTGAAGGATATGGGAGTCTCATGACCATCTGATATCCAGGCTTTTTGCATCTCAAAGAATCAGGCAAGACACATTACCAGGGAAATTGGGGCTCCTTTGTGTAGGTTCGTTGTCTTGTTAACAAAATAGTCAAAAATTAACTGAGAAGAAAGCTGGAGGATTGGTTTATTAGAATTTGAGAGAAGACTCACAAGGCAAAAAATATGTGAACTTTTGTTATGTTAGCTTCCAGGAAATGGAAGACTGAGAAGACGAAAAGAGAAACCATGACTTTTGAGTAGCATCAGCAATGGAGGTCTGAAAGCAGCTTAATGTAGAAGTGTACAGGGGGAGTGTGGGGGTCTTCAGAGAAAAATGCCCAAATCTTGGCAGCAAGATGCTTAGTTAGGCTTTTGATCAGTATGCAAAGAAGGGGTATAAAGGGGAAGAGGAAAGTTATGCTCTGGATTTTTAAGAACTCAGAAAAATATGCAATTGTAGACATACAAACATAAAACACGGGAAAAAGCAATGCAATGCAACACCTCCAGAAGCTAATGTCCAGTCAATAAGTAAATTAAACACATAGCTGAAATATCAAAGTATTCAAGATTCTACTTTTTAAAATGTTCACTGACTTCAGATATTCTAACAATCAAATGAAGAAAGTAAAGAGATTAAGCCTGTTTCTATATAAAACAATCATTAATATAGATAAGAAAGACAACAACGTTAGTGAGAAATTCAACATAAAGCAGGTAAAACTCAACAAGGAGACGGAGGAAGAGGAGGAAGAAGAAGAAAAAGAAGAAGAGAAGGAGATTAAAGATTAGAAAAAAAATTAATAAAAATTATATGAGAAAATTTCCCAAGGGCAAGGTATTGACACTAAAAAGTACAAGAGAGGGATCAATCACCCATTTGCAAAATGTTTACTTTTTATCTGCCAGACTATATGCCCTCCCATTCTGGATTGACCTCTCCCTTACTGAGGTTTCCTACTTTTATTACATCTACCCTTGAATGTGCTCTTATAATAAAACTCCAGTTTAACAGCTTTTTGTCTCTGGCCAGGGGGTGACATACAGTGCCCAACAGGATGGAGTGAAGGGCATTGCAGGAGTAGCAAAACTGCAAAAGAAAATCAACAAACCACAATCCAGAACTTCAGAGACTCTATATCAACCACCTAGAACTGGGCCAGACTAATCTCTCCCCATCCTGAAGCTCAGGGACATTTGCGGAAGAGAGGGCGGTAAGAGTGTAAGAGCAAAACGATGGGAGGAGCAATGATTTGCAAGATACTCCACACAAGTTAGGGCCGAAGCAATCATAATTGGACTTTGCCTGCCCTGCGCAATGTCCAACACACTATTGACCTCACAAAGTCTAGCATCTGCTAAAGGCACCAAGATCCTTGGAGGCAAGGGATTGACAGTCCACAGTAGTATTCCTATGTTTAAGAGGAACACGGGAAAGGGTTCAGGGAAATGTCACTGGGTCCTTGTACGTCATAGAGAGAAGGGCCCAGAGGAGAGTCAGGCATGCACAATAAAGGACTCTCTGGGAATTGGGGCGGGAGGCAATGGGGCATGAGGAGCAAGGGTTGAGGGGAGGGGGAGCAGGGGGGTTGGGGGGAGGAGGAGGGAGGGAGGGAACTGGTGTACCTATTAAGTTTGTATGAGTGGAAATAATAATAAAAATGTATTTAAAAAAATGTACAAGAGATATTTAGAGTTCCAAATAGATAAGACCAGAGAACATCACTAAGATAATCATTCAAATATTAAAGTAAAATGAAAATAAATAGTAAACTTTGCAAGAGAAAAATACCAACCTAGGTAAGCCCATAACGATAATATCAAATCTCACAACAGAAACATAAGCTAAAAAAACTCACAGATGCATATATTTCAGCCCTGAAAATAACTGCCAGCTAATATTAATGAGTCCTAGAAAAGATAAATATCATAGGAGGTTTACTAACCAACAACAAGTAAAGAATCTGACATGTTCAGCTCAATAAAGATGTAAAAATTCCCTAAGATGAATAAAGGAGAAAGAGAAGAACATATAGCATTCAATCTAAACAACAAAACATTCAACCAAGTTGCAGGAAGCAATAAATGTTCCTCGAAAGTAACCTTAAACATTAATAGTGCCACTTTACAGTTAATACATAAACACTAACTGACTGGACATAAACATAGGACTCAATTGTATATAGTCTACAAGTGACACCTCAATACCTGCCAGACAGTGAGCCTGAGTAATGGGCAGACGCAGGGGCTGCACCACCTGATGGAGGCAGTGGGAGGCCCAACAATGCCCATCCAGGTAACCCTAGTCCTAAATGCCCAAGTGAAGACTGAACAAGTAAAGCCACAAAAGAGTTCAAGATTCTAGAAGTAGGTACTCTACCAGCATATGAAAAAGAGAATTTGACAGAACAGCAAAATACCAGTTTTCTCCCCTACCTGAGCAAACTAAGAGGGTTAAACCTAGGGTTCACAGTATCCTATTGAAGAAAAATGGTAATTGGTTTCTTCTATTTCAGTTTACCACCTTTGTGTATGTCTGTAGGGGTAGGGTAAGTGTGGGTCTGGTGTCTATCTGCTTGTATATACAGTTTGGTTACTTGGGTTTTTGTTTTATTCTACTGCTTGATTTTTCCCTTTGTTTTTGGTCATTTAGTAAATGAGTTTCTTTACACAGTTGGTTATTTTTTAATACAGCTAATTGCAATTTTACACTTGTTAAACCAATATTTTTCTCCTTTTTTATTAAGACACGATTTGAGGGGCCTCTTTACAGTAAGATTCTGGATGCAACAACCCTATCATGACTGACATGACCTGGCTCACAATGAATCTCCCCACCTTCAGGAGTCTTTCTTCTATAAAATTCTGTGAGCCTTAGGATGGTAGAAGGGTTTGTGGGCCAGATTTGGGTTGAGGGCTTTAGGATCAATGGTACTCTGGACCCTGGTTGGCGTTGTTGACTATTTCACTGGTCTTCCATTGCAATAGGCTTTGTCTTTTGGTGTTGAGATCTTGTTTGGGTGTTGAGATCTTTTCTTATCTAATGATATAATGAGAGGTATTTGGATGGTGGTCTATTATCAACTGTATATGATCTGTACTGAGACATCTGATCCTGTCTAGTGTCCATTTTGTCCCTGATCACTGTTGTTTATACTGTTTTACATGACTAGGCATGTGTACCTTGTTAGTGGGGGTGAAGGAGGGAGGTTAGGAGCTAGTAAGCTAGTTGGCTTCCTGGAGGCTAATCCCACTTCTTGCTATGTCCTATTCCTGTTCTTCTGTTCCCTTTAAGCAAGTATGTCTTTTATAATGTCTCTTTTTATTCTTTGGTAGTTTCATACATATGCAATGAATTGAAGTCATTTTCACCCCATGGTATCTGAATTCATCCTTTTTCCTTCTTTTAAAAAGAAATCTTTCTTTTTTTCTATGAGTCTGCCTTCTACTTTCATGTATTTTTATTCTGTGACCCACAGAATTCAATAAAAGTTGCCTGCCTTAGTTAGTATACATCTGGACACTCAATGGAGCTCTCAGTAGGTACACAACAGAAGAAAATGGCTCCCCTACCAATAACCAGCATTAACTACTAATGTTTCCTCAGAGAAAGGTGGTGCCTCATTAGGTTTTCTTCCTTTCAGGATGAAATGTTGACAGGTCCAACCTTTGTGAAGATTTGTGTAAATAAACCCAGCTACAATGAGTTCGTGCGTCCAACAGCCATTCTGGAACCAGAAGACACAATTTGGAGGTCCTCTTTTCTGTGCTCTGGCTCTCCTATTCCTCCTTCCCTCTCTTCCATGATGAGTCTAGGGATTGAGAGTGGGTGATAGAGACATATGACCAGCACTCCACACTACCTCATTCTCTGCACTTTATTCAGTTGTGGTTCTCTGTATTAAGCACACAAAATTGGGTTATAAAACTGAATGGAGAGCATGATACAATACGTGGCAGAAACATACATGATATTAGTGGCAACACCATTAAAATACAGGTTCTTTGTATATATACACAAAACTGTTAAAGAATAACAAAGACATAAACAAAAAAGCAGAAATACAAATGGCTTGAAAATACTTTAAAAAGTGTTCAGCATCCATAGTTACTAGGTGTGCCAATTAAAACTGCTTTGAGATTCCATATCTCCTCAGTCAGACTGGTAATCATCAAGAAAATAGACAATAAAAGTTGGCATGAATGTGAAAGCAATTGTGGATAGCTTGGCCTAAAGGGAACATCTAAATCACCTCTCTCCCCTACCCCATGGCACAAGGGGCCATGAGAAGTAAGAGCCTGAGGCTGGAGCAAGACATTGCCTGAAACTAGCCTCTGCTCCTATCAAGGCTGTCAAATCCAACAGGTTTGGCATGGTTTCAATGCAGGGAGGTCTACTTCCACTAGTCCTGCACAATAGCTGGCCTATGGACATTTTGCAGTGCAGGAGGGAATAATCTCAGAAGATCCGATATGGCCCTGAAAGACTGTTTGGGACTGAAGCCAGACAGGGGAATGGGAGCCTTCTTACTCAACAGTTTGCTCACTTAGTGGCCCATTCAAGTACCAGGAGGTGTATTACGGTTAGATTTGAGTGTCAATTTGACAGTTTAAGGATGTTTTGGGCATAGCTGTGAAGAATCAAAGGTAGGAACAGGCCCCTAGTCTACAGCATTGTGGGTGTTATTTTCCAGTGTTGGACCAGATAATAGGAAGTGCAAAGAGGAGGTACTTGCTCTTCCCTTATCCTGTGTCAACTTGCTGTTAAATTCACTCTTCCAGCATTGTTGCCTTCTAGAGCACCATTACATTCTACCACTGCTACCTCCAGCCAAGCAGGTGTTCTTCACCAACATTGGAACCCAGTGTCTTCAACCCTCCATCAAGCTAGAAGTTCCAGACCTTCTCAGAGTCCTTTGGCAACTATGGGTGGCTACTTTGAAAGACATTACTTTGATTGTGAGTTGATTAATATATATTTTTTTTTCAGAATAGTCTGTTCTTCTGGAGAACCCTGACTAATAAAAGGTGTCAGGTATTTACCAGTACAGATATCCTGATGGGGCACAATGAATCACAAATGCAGGGGGAAGTGGGAGCAGAATGGAGCCTGGCTGGAAAGGAGAGTGTGTGGGTGAGATGGGCGGGTGAACAGTAGGGGATAAAAACATATATATTCATTATATTTGTATAGGAAGCTTCAAAGATAAAAGACATTGGCATGGGTATGGGAAAAAGGAATATTTGTACACTGCTAGAAGGTGAATAAATTAGTGCACTCGGGAAATCAGTATGGAACTTTATCTAGAAACTAAACATAGAAGTGACATATAACCCACCTATATAACTACTGGGGATGTATCTAAAGAACTGTATATTCTACTACAGATATATTTGCACAATCATGTTTACTACTGTTCTATTCACAATAGCTACTCTAGACATTCATCCTAGATATACATCAATAGATGAATAGATCATGAAACTCTGAACAGCATCTTATTCAACTGTAAAGAGATATGAATGATGAAATTTGAAATAAAGTTGATGGAAGTGGAAAGTAAGCTAATGATATAGCCCATGCTCAGACCTTGATCTCTTTTATTTATATATCACGACTTCAATTTCTAGATTTGTGTGTTGAACTTGAAAGGACTGTAGAAAACTAGAAGCTAGAAGGGAAGCATGGAGAGCTTGGGAGAGATTCAGATGGGTAGGTACAGTAAGACACATCTAACAATAAAGTAAGTGATGGCAGTTCAGTGAGGGTGCCTTCAGCCTACCTGTCTGAAGGTGAGGTCTGAGGATCCCACCTGACTTTGCTTCCCTTGGTTGCATGGTCCCCACAGCTCAGGCACAGTCCCAAAATCTGCTTACATTTGCTTTGCCCTGCCAGTGCACCAGCAACCTACTTCTCCCACCCCTCAACCACCACTCCCTGCCCCACTTATCACACAAACACAGGAAATAAGTCCAGGTGAAGATCTCATATAACATCAAACTATAAAAATAAAGAGAGTAAAGGCCTCTGGAAGACAATATAATAGTGACTTCAGAAAATTCATCTGAGAAACATCAATGTGCTCCTACAGTCAGAAAACACTGAATTGCTACCTTTTGTCTCAAGTGAATGCACAAACATTTGATAAGTGACACAAAGCTAAACACAAATAATACAAATATCATCTAAGTGCTGAAAAACAGCATACCAGGTAGAAGACAATCATCCAATCAATGAATCAGTACTTAGAAAATTCAAATAGAACTTCAACCAATATCTACCCATCCCAAAAGCACTATATAAAAATAGAAATCCTAACTCAGGCACAAGAAAAATAATAATATAAATCAAATAAAATAAGCACCAACCTAACTCTAGATACCAACATCATAAAGAAAGATAGAAAAAACTTCAGAAGCCATGAAATCCCAAGATTCCAATCTCCTCCCAAGATCACCAAACCCAAGGCCTCGACTCTTACAGAGAATAACCCATTAAGAGGTATCTAAGAGAGCAAAAATCAGGACAATGAATTTCAAAGGTCAATTATAAATATGCTCAAACAGCTCCAAGAGAACATAGATAAATGCCTAAGCAAATTGAAGAACACAACAAACTCAGGAAAGAAAAGCAAGAACACACAAACAAGACACATTAAGAATGAAAGTAGAGAACCAGGAAACAGATCTAGAAACACTAAAGAAAATCCAAAGTGATCTGCAAGCAAACATAGAAACACTGAAAAAAGCTCTGGCCGAAATAACACCGAGACTAAAAAATTTAAGCAGTACAAGAAGAAATCCAATAGAAAGTCTCAAAAACAGAACTGATCATGTAGATGACAAAGTCTCAGAACTGGAAAAATAAGATAGGAGAGGTTGATAAGTAAATCAAAGAAACTAATAAATTGAAAAACACATTTAAATTGTACACACAGGAGCTCTGGGACATCATCAAAAGCCCCAATATATGGATTATGGGTATCCCAAAAATAGAGACACAAGAGGAAGTTCCATTATGCATAATTAATAAGATCATAGAGGAAAATTTCCCAGACCTAAGAGAAGAGATCCCCTTACTGATTCAAGAGTCATACAGAACATCAAATACCCAGGACAAAAAAAGAAATACCTCATGGAATATGATAGGCCACACACCAAATATGCACATTAAAAATAAGATCTTAAGAGCTACAAGATAGAAAGAACAAGTCACACAGAGGCAAACATGTCAAAATAACAAGTGACTTTTCAATCCAAATGGTAAAAGCAAGAAGGGTTTGGAGAGACATAATACAAGCTATGAATGAACACAAATGTCAATCCTGATTATTATATCCAGCAAAACTGTCAGTCATAATAAACAATGAAAGAAAATTTTTCCATGACAGAAACAAGCTAATAAGCTATGACCACTAAGCCAGAGTTACAGTGAGTACTGGAAGGAATGTGCAAGATGGAAGAGAAGGACAAACACATCAAATAGGATAAAAGGAATAAGTAGTATCAGCACAAGAGTTAAATGAAGAACTAAAAAGTGGACATCATTGGACAGGCAAATGGGTCAAAAAAACTAAGCAGAAGCACATAGGAGTTAAATGAAACAATAAATCAAATGATTACAGATATCTACAGAACATTTCACCCAAACACTAAAGAATAGCTATACTTCTTACCAATCTATGAAACATTCTCAAAAATAGACTATATGCTAGGATACAAATCAAGCCTCCATAAATACAGAAAAATTGAACATTCCCTGTATACTATCTGATAATGATGGGAAAATGGAGACATCTACAACAAAGAAAAGAACAGAACCCACACTCATGAAAGCTAAATGACATATTAAATGAGGAATTGGTCAAAGAAGAAATAAAGTAATAAATTTAAAAATTCCTTGAGGTCAATGAAAATGAAGACACAAACTACCAAAACCTGTGTGGCACATTGTGTCCTAATAGGAAAGTTTGTAGCTTAAATGCCTCCATTACAAAAAAAGGAAAGTTCCTGAATAAATGACTTAATGTTATACCTGAAAGCCTTACAAAAAAGGAACAAATCAATTCTAAAAGTAGCACATGGGAATCAAGATCCAGGCAGGTATCAATGAATTAGAACTAAGAAAGAAATCCCAGAGCAAAGCAAAAAGGAGGTAGACGCAATCTGGGATGTTTCCAAAGTTACCGTTGATCCTCAACAAGGACACACAGTGTCCTCTGATACACACACACATACACATACACACACACACATACAAACACACACACACATACACTAAATAAATACATAAGCAAGTAAATAAATAAATGTAAAAAAAGCTTTGAAAAAAAGGAATAAAGGAGACATATATCAACAAAATAAAGGCTAGATATGACAAGCCTAAGGCAAATAATCTTCTAAATAGAGAAAAACTTGAAGTATTCCCACTTAGATTAGGAATGACAAGGCTGTTCATCATCACCAGTCCTGTGTAATATTGTCCTTTAAGTACTAACCAGAGCAATAAGGCAAGAGAGTAAAATAAAATGGATACAAATAGGAAAAAAAGAAGTTAAAGTATCCCCATTTGCAGATGATATTATTATTATATACCTGAGAGATCCATATGACTCCAAAAAGAAACTACTTGAATTAATAAACACTTTGAATAAAGTGGCAAGCTACAAAATCAACATACAAAAATCAGTACCCTTCCTATAGACCAGAGACAAGTTGAGAAAGTCAATCCCATTCACCAAAGAAAATAAAATACCTTGGAATAAACCTAACTAAAGATGCAAAAGACCTATATAATGAAAACTACAAAACACTACTAAAGGAAATTAAAGAGGATACTGGAAAGTGGAAAGACCTTCCATGCTATGGATCAGTAGGATTAATATTGTGAAAATGATCATCCTTCCAAGGCAATATACAGATCCAATTCAATCCCAATCAAAAGTCCCAATGCAATTCCTCACAAACTGGAAGAAATATTCTCAAAATTCATATGGAAGAATGAAAGACTGATTAACCAAAACAATCTTGAGCAATAAAAACACTGCTGGAGGCATCAATATACTGGATTTCAAACTATACTACAGAGCTACAGCAATAAAAGCAGCTTAGTACTTGCATAAAAACAGATACACTGACCAATGGATTTGAACAGAGAACCCAAATAAAAGTTCCCATACATACAGTCACTTGATTTTTGACAAAGGTGCCAAACATACACACTGGGGATCTTCAACAAATAGTATGGAGAAAATTGGACATCTACACGTAGAAGAATCAAAATTGACTGCTGCCTTTCTCATTTCACAAAAAATCAAACCCAAATAGATCAGAGACCTCTATGTTAAACCCAAAACCCTGAAACTTTTAGAAGAAAGAGCATGTAGTATACTTGAATTGATAGGCCTATGTGAAGATTTCCTAAACAGAACCCCAAATGCCCAGGAACTAAACTAATAATCGACTAGTGGGAGCAAAAATATTTGAAAATATTAGGGAATCTGGAGGTTTTAAGGGGGGAAAGGGAGGGATGAAATTTGAGACTAATTGTTGAAAATATCATAAAGTTACTGTATTCATGTATATAACATTACAAAAAATTAAAAAATTAAAAAATAAGTGATGGAATATTTGGATTCAAATTTTAAATAGAGATAGATCGATGTTATGTGATGAAAGATGTGATGAAGACGATGGTTTAGTAACCTAAGTATATATGAAGAAGTCGTATGGAAACTTAGTACTTCATAAGTTAATTTAAAAATACAACTCTTAAAACAGAACTTGAATGAAAGAACCTGGCATGGGTGGATAATGCCAATCCCTGAAGTCAAGGATGATCAAATAAAAATCCCAGTTCCAGGCATGAGGTATCTCACTAGGTGTAATTGCTCAGAAAGACCACAAAGGTCTCCAAACCAACACAGATTATTCTCATACCTCTTAGCCTCTTAGAATGCCACATATTTCAGATGCAAAACATAGAGCTGGAATTGAGCTCAAAATTTCATCTCTTCTAGGTAGGTGAACTAGTTAGACATGTAGGTCTAGATGAAGGCTGAGCTCTGGACACATTTATGAAGAGTTGGTGGTTAAGGCAAACATTTAAGTAAGTCTGCAGAAGATTGCCTGATTGATGTAAAACAATCAAATCCATGGTGGATGGGAATATACCCTGTGGAGCTGGTTAAGACAGAGCTGGTTCAGTACAGTTTGGCATTCTTCAACATACTTGAACATACCTGCAGTCTGTCAAGTAAGGTTGCCTCTCTCTCAGCAATCCCTGTGGATACAGTGTGACCAGTTCCCTTAGTTCCAAGTGTTGGTATGAGTTGTCTTGCCAAACTTGCCTTAAAAACTGTAACCAAGAAACATAAGATAAAATGAAACCTTCTTGCTCTCCTAAGATCACAGGAAGTGAATTTATCTGTTATATGCAAACTGCAACATTTGCACTATCTCATGATAAAAGATCTGAATTAACTAGGAATTAACTAGGAATGTGAAAGAGCACATTTCACTATAATAAATGCTATATACAATAGTGCAGTAAATTGCTAGGGAGCTAGCTTGTAGAGAAAAGTCATTAATTATCAACCAACTGTCTTCAAAAAGAAATCCAGGACCAAAGTGGATTCTATTAGGTTTTAAAAAGAAGTAATTTGTTCCTTAAGCTACTCCATAAAATGTAAAGGGAAGGAACCCTGACAAACTCATTTCATAAAGAAAATACTAATGCCTGATGCCAAAATGTATAATGACACATAAAGATCGACAACAAAGAATTTTTTCCCGCTCATACAAACTTAATAGATACAATGGTTTCCTCCCTCCCTCCACCCCTTCCTGGACCTCCCTGCTCCCTCTCCTCGTTTTCCCTTCCTTTACCCCCTCCCTCCCTTTCTCCCAGTACCCCCTCCCCCATCCCTGGAGCATCTTTTAATGTGTGTGTCAAACTTTCCTCTGGGTCTTCCTCTCTGATGAGGTGTAAGAACTCAGTGGCATTTCCTAGAACTCTTTCTTGTGTTCCCCTTAAGTATAGGAACACTATTGTGGCTGTTAACCCCTAGCTTCTAAGGATCCTAGTAGCTTTAGTCCATGCTAGACTTTGTGGGGTCAATAATGTGTTGGACATAGTGCAGGTCATGCAAAGTCCTATTATGATTGCTTCAGCCCTAACTTGTGTAGAGTAACTTGCATATCATTAATCCTCCCATCCTTGTGCTCTTACAATCTTTCCACCCCCTCTTCCTCAAATTTCCCTGAGCTTTAGGATGGGGAGAGATTAAGCTGGCCTAGTACCAGGTGGTTGATATAGAGTCTCTGATGTTCTGAATTATGGTATGTTGATTTTTTTTTTCAGTTTTGCTGCTCCTGCAATGCCCTTGGCTCCATCCTGATGGGTATTGGATGTCACCTCTGGCCAGAGATAAAAACCTGTTAGAGTCTTGTTATAAGAGTATACTCGAAGGTAGAAATAAAAGTAGGAGACTGTGGTGAGGGAGGGGTCAGTCTCCCATTTGCAAAATGGTTACTTTCTATCTGCCAGACTTTATGCTCTCCTCTTCTGGTGAGATCAAATCCCATCAGTTGCAAATGATCAGGAAGGAAAGTTAACTTAACCATATGTTTTATTACTTACCTGCAGTCCATGATGGTGGCCTATTTTCTCTGCTGTAACATGGTCCCCTCTCTCCTTGTTGCTGGTGTGGCCCTCCTTCCCCTTCCCTCCTGTTTATAATCTTTGCAATTGCTATAGGTATTACACAGATTTATCTTTGAGTGTCTTCAAGTGGGTTTGGTACGAAGATCCACCTATTAGGGAGTACATGTGTCGCTTAATTGTCTGTGTCTGGAATACTTCACTCAATATAATTGTTTCTAATTCCATCCATTTCCTGGCAAATTGCATTAATTCATCATATTTGATGACTGAGTAGTATTCCATTGTATAAATGTACCCCATTTTCCTTATCCACTCGTTAACTGTTGGGCATTTGGACTGATTCCATGACTCTATTGTAAACAGTTCTGCTATGAACGTGGTCATGCTTGTTGCTATCGAGGTGAACCTCTGCTGTATGGGGGGTTATTCCCAAAAGAGGAATAGTAGGGTCATATGGCATTTCAATCTTTAATTCCTTTAGGAATCGCCAGACGGCTTTCCAGAGTGGTTGTAGGAGCCTGCATTCCCACCAGCAATGTAGGAGAGTTTCCTTCTCTCCACATCCTCTCCAGCATTTGGTGTTGTTTGTATTGTGGATTTTTGCCCTCCTGACCAGGGTTAGATGATATCTCAGGGAAGTTTTGATTTGCATTTTCCTGATGGCTAAGAATGTGGAGCACTTTTTAAGATTTGTTAGACATTTTAATTTCATCACCTTGGTAAAGTTTCTTTTAAGTTCCAAGACCTATTTTTTAATTGGCTATTTGTTTTCTTGGTGTTTAGTTTTCTGAGTTCTTTGTGCACTCTGGATAATAGAGCTCTATCAGATATGTGGTTAGTGAAGATTTTCTCCCATTCTGTGGGTTGCCTTTGTGCTCAAGTTACAATCTCTTTATCTGAACAGAAGTTCTTTAATTTCACAAGATCCCATCTGTTGAGAGTTGGTAGCAGTGACTGTGCCATTGGATGTCTATTTAGGAAATGTTGGCCTAGCCCAATCAGCTCGAGGGAGTTCCCTACCCTTTCAACTATGGTTTTTATAGTCTCTGGCATTATATCGAGATCCTTGATCCATGTAGAATTAATTCTTGTTCATGGTGACAAGTACGGGTCCAGTTTTAATCTTCTGCATGTGGATATGTTTTGCCAGCACCATTTGTTGAAGATGCTGTTCTTTTTCCACTGGATTTTTGGGCCCCTTTGTCAAAGATCAAATGGCTGTAATTGTATGGGCTTATATCTGGGTCTTCAACCCTTATCCATTGATCTGTGTGTCTATTTTGGAGCCAATACCAGGCTGTTTTTACAACTATGGATTTGTAGTATACACTAAGGTTTGGTATGGTTATACCTCCAGCAGTGTTATTGTTACTCAGGATTGTTTTTGCTATCCTGGGTCTTTTGTGCCTCCATATGAATTTTGAGGTTATTTGGTCAACTTTAAAGAATTGCTTTGGGATTTTAATTAGTATAGCACTGAATCTGTATATTGCCTTTGGTAGAATGGCCATTTTTATGAGGTTGATTCTGCCAATCCAGGAACGTGGATTGGCAGAATCTTTCTACCCTCTGGTGTCTTCTGCAATTTCTTTCTTCAGGGTTTTAAGGTTTTCATTATAAAGGTCTCTTACTTCCTTGGCTAGATTTATACCAAGGAATTTCATTTTTTTAGGGGCTATAGTAAATGGGATTGTTTCTCTCAAGGCTTTTTCACTTCTTTCACTCTGGGCATATAAGAAGGCCACTGATTTTTGTACATTTATTTTGTATCCTGCCACCCTGCTGAACTTCTCAATTAGTTCCAGGAGCTTCCTGGTGGAGTTTTTGGGATCACTCAGGTATAAGATCATGTCATCGCAAATAGGGATAGCTTGACTTCTTCCTTGCCGATTTGAATCCCTCTTAGGTCCCTCTCTTGTCTTATAGTTTCAGCTAAGACTTCAAGTACAATATTGAATAGAAGTAGTGAGAGTGGACAGCCTTGTCTAGTTCCTGATCAAAATGGGAATGCTTCCAATTGTTCCCCATTGAGTATAGTCCTTGCTCTGGACTTGTTGTATACAGTTTTATTATATTGATAAAGGTTCCTTCCATTCCTACTGTATAAGAGATTGGCTTATAGTTCCCTTTTTAAAGTGTATCTTTATTAGGTTTTGGGATTACAATGATACTAGCTTTATAGAAGGAATTTGGCAGTGTTCCTTCCTTTGTTTAAGCAGTATTGGTGTTATTTTTCCTTAAATGTCTGGTAGAACTCTGTGCTGAATCCATCTCGTCCAGGCCATCTTTTGGTGGGGAGATTCGAGATTACTTCCTCGATTTCCTCATATGTTATAGGACTATTTAAATAATTCACAACTTCCTGATTCAATTTAGGTAAGTTGTGTTTACTTAGGAATTCATCCATCTCTTTTGTGTTATCAAATTTCACAGAGCATAAGTTTTTGAAATATGATGTTATAATTCTCTGGATTTCTGGGGTATCAGTAGTGATAACTCCATTTTCATTTCTAGTTTTGTTAATGTGGGTTTTCTCTCTCTTGCTTTTGGTTAATTTAGCTAGGGGTGTATCAATCTTATTGATTTTTTTCAAAAAACCAGCTTTTTGTCTGGTTGATTTTCTGTATCATTTTCCTAATGTTGATTTCGGATATTTCTCCCCTTATTTTGCTAATCTCCTCCCTTCTACTGCTTTTGAGATCAGATTGCTCTAGTATCTCTGAAGCTTTAAGCTGCATTGTTAAGTTATTTATTTCTGATGTTTCCATTTTTTTGATGTAGGCATTAAGAGCTATGAACTTAGGGCAGCTTTCACTGTGTCCCAGAGATTTTGGTAAATTGTATTTTCATTTTCATTTACTTTCAGGAAATCTTGAATTTCCTTTTTAATTTCTTCCTGAATCCAGTCCTCATTCAGCATCATAGTGTTAAGTTTCCAAGAGTTAGTGTATTTTCTGTTGCTTGTTGTATTGTGGATGTCAAGCTTTACACCATGGTGGTCTGATAGGGTACAGGCTAGAATTTCAACTTTCCTGTATATGTGGAGATTCATTTTGTGGTCCAATATGTGATCTACTTTGGAGAAAGTTCCATGTGCTGCTGAGAAAAATAAGTATTCTTTGGTGCGTGGATGAAAAGTTCGATAGAGATCTGTAAGGTCCATTTCAGTAAGGGTTTGATTAAGTTCCGAAGTGTCTCTGTTAAGTGTTTTACCTGTTGATCTATCCCATGTTGAGAGGGCGGTGTTGAAATCCCCAAGAATTATCGTTTTGGGGTTGATTTCTCACTTTAGACGTTGTAGGGTTTGCTTAATGAATGTGCGGGCGCCCATATTGGGTGCATATATGTTCAGTATTGTCTTCCTAGTGAATTGTACCTGTGACTAAAATGTAGTATACATCTATGTCTCTTATAATTTTCTTGGTTTGAAGTCCACTTTTTCCAAAAGCATAATGGCTACCCCTACCTGTTTCCTGGTCTATTAGCTTACAGAATTTTGGACCAGCCTTTTATTTTTAGGGTGTGCCTATCTTTTGTAGAGAGATGGGTTTCCCGCAGGCAGCAGATTGATGGGTTGTGATTTTTAATCCAAGTTTGTAATCTGAGTCTCTTGATTGGTGAGTTAATTTCATTAATATTCAATGTTATAATGGAGAAATTATTTTTAATTCTGGACATTTATCATGTTTAGTGGCTTCTCTATATGTATATTATTTCGCTTTTAGGTTTTGGTGGTATTATGTTTCCCTTCTATCCTCCTGGATATGCCTGTTTTTTTCTTCACGCTTGAGTAGTCATTTCTAGCATTTTTTGAAGGCCTGGTTTGGTGGACATGTATCCCTTCAAGTTGTATTTGTGCTGGAATATTTTTCTTTCCCTCAATCATCACGGATAGTTTTGCAGGGTAAATCAGCCTGGGTTGACATTTTTCCTCATTCAATACTTGAACTATGTCTCTCCAAGCTCTTCTTGTTTTTACTGTTTCCATTGGGAAGTCATTTGTTATTTTAATAGGTTTACCTTTAAAAGTGACTATTTTTTTCCCTTGAAGCTCTCAACACCATTTCTTTGTCTTGAATGTGGAATGTTTTAACTATTATTTGCCGTGGCAAATTTCTATTTTGGTCATATCTGTTTGGGGTGAAAAATGCCTCTTGTGTATGGATGAGCCTCTCTTTTTTTAGATGAGGTAAGTTTTCCTCGATGATAGTTTGAAAAATCTCCTCAGGTGTGGTATTTTGGGATTCTTGCTCTGGTATTCCATGAATACGGATGTTAAGCTTCTTCAGGGTGTCCCATAACTCTTGAATATTTCTCTCGAGTATCTTTTTGGCTTTAACAACCTCTTCCATTGAGCTGATTAATACTCCACTTTGTCTTCAAGGTCTGAAATTCTATTTTGTGCTTTGTTGGTTCTGCTGATAAGAGTCTCTGACAACAAAGAACTTTAAGGCCAATTTTTTTACTTAAGATGGACACATACATTTTTCAGTAAAATACTTGCAAACAAATTTAATAGGATATTACAATGCTCATTTACCATGACAACGCTGATTTCATTCTAGAGTTTCAAAGGGATTCAGCACATAAAAATCAACAAATGTAACATAATACATAAACACACTGAAAGACAGAAATTATATGATCATCTTAAAAGAGGAAGAAAAAGAATTTTGACAAAGTTCAACATCTCATGATGAAAGAAATTAACTAGGACCATGAAGAAGCACATTTCGATAAAACTTCTTAGTGACTCTTTCTAAACCTAGAACACAATAGGTTATCAGACAACTATTATAGTCTATAGAGACCAATTTAATTAAGCACTTTGGCACATTTAGATGAAGAGTATTCCAAGTAAACATTGTGAGCAATTAAAAAAACCTATCATCTGCTACTTTTTGTGAAACAAGAAGCTGTTTTGACTGAAGGAGAAAATGTATTTTTAATGGTCTTATATGATCTCAGATTTCTAAATTTTTGCAAAGCCAAAAGGCCTTTTGAACTCACAAGTCTATAGTGAGTTTACAAGTAATGATTTTAATTATGCATATAAATCAATTATGTGTTGCTATAATAATTTCAATCCACTTATGTACTGAGATTCTCCTTAAAAGTTTGTTTCAAGAAAATATTAACACCTTATAGTAATGCATATAACATAATCAAAATGTTGAAATAAAGATAAGCACTAATCTAGGTTTATAATTTTTAAAAATTGATTTTTTACATCAGTATGGAAAATAAGCACACATTCATAAAACCTCCTGATTTTTGTTAATTCATGCAGTTAGAATTTGGAGTGGGGAGAGAAATTTTTAGTGTTTTTACTTGTTAGAATAAACATTATTACTTTTTTTTTCCAAGTAGAAAGTAAGGGGTATAATGAAAAAATGTGAGCACTGAATGGACAAAGAAAAATGGTCAATTGTTCTATTTTCAGCAGCAGCTGACTATGGCATAAAACTCTACTATACAATGTGTTATTGATTCTAGCTTGTTTTCTGAGATAGTCATGTAATCAATAACACCAGTTAAATCTTTGCAAGTAATTGGCCTATGAAAGGAAAATAGTTTTATATATTATATTTTGGATTTATTTTCCATAAATGAATGCATGACTTAGCATCAAGCATGGTAGACAGATTTTGATTTATCTTTCTTACCTATGAAATATTAAGTAGGTGAAAATAGCAATCTTTTTCATTCCCACTACAATCTTGGAACAAACTAAAGATCACTCCTTGGGGTTAAAATACCTAGAGAATATTATTTGTTAAAAGAGAACATTACCTAGAATTATATTCAGTTAAGTTTTTGTAGGTTTCCTCTCAGTGTTTTTTGTTTGCCTTTTTATTTTTTTGTATTCGTGTTCATGTTTTTAGACAATATTGCATTATGTCCATGTTTACCTCAAGCATATTATGTATCTACTTCCCAAATTCTGTAAATACAGATATGTGTCATTATATCTGGTACTGTAGTTAAAGACTTATGCAATTAAGAGAAAAAATAACATCCTTAGCTATCAGTAATTAAAACTACTTTGAGATTTCATTTTATTCCAATCAAAATAATTATTATCAAGAAATCAAATACCTATAATAATGCTGAATGAATATATGAGAAAATGGGACCATTATCCACTAATGAAGGGATTTTAAACTGGTATAGGCACAGGCTCTTCAAAAAGTTAAAAGCAGAAATGGTCACACAGTCCCACTCTTAAGTATATACTCAAAGGACTATATACCCTACCACAAATATACCCATGTTCGTTTTGTCTCTATTAACCGTAGTGAGGGAATGGACTACACCTAAAGGTCCATGAGCAACTAGAATGAACAATGAAATGTGGCCATACGCAATGAAATTTTATAGAAGAATGAAATTAAGAAATATGCAAGGAAAATATCGAATACAGGAAATTATTATCCCAAATGATCCCAGCCTCAGAAAGACAAATGTTTCCTTTTTCCATTATATATAGATCCTAGATATAGATTTTGATCGTATTCAACTTTGAGTGCCATTGAAGGCCAGATAAGCATAAAGGAAACATTGGTGTGGAGGCAGAGGACTCAAGAATAATAGAATACATTGAAATGAAAGTGGAAATACTGGCTATAGTAGAGTCTAAACAGAGAGAATGGTAGTAAGACAGGGAGGAGGAGGGGCAGAGGGAGGAGCAACCCAAACTTAGGATAAAAGGAAAAATCACATGAAAATTTATTATTTTATAAGCATTAAAAAATAAATGTAAAAATTATATTTGAATACTGGGAGAGAACAAGCATTTCAGAAGTCATTGATTTGTATAGAAAAACTTTAGTATCAGTTATGGGACAGCTCACTAAGAGTTGTTGGTCAGGAATGTCTCAGGGGCCCCCCAAATCATTAACACTATCATCATTGCTCTTTTTTGTCCATTGAACTTGACAGTAAAACCCTGTATTAGTTAGGGTTCTCTAGAGTCATGGAATTCACAGAATGAACATATATATATATATATATATATATATAGGAAATTTATTGAGTTGGCTTACAGATATGGCCGAGGTAGTCCAGCGAAGGCTGCCAGTAGCCGAGGTAATTCCAACGATGGCTGCCAATAGCTAGCTGCTCAGTTCGGTAGTCAAGTGGGTGATGGCTAAAGGCTGGAGAACTCCTAGAGTTTTAGTCTAGTTGAAGGCTAGAAGGTTGAAAAAACCAGGTGGCCAGAAAGAAGAGCGATTCCTAGCACAGCTGCAAGAAGGCATCTGTTCTCCTTGGTGGCTCCTTTTTATATGATGCAGTATTAGGAGAATCCTTTGAGAGCTTTGGAGGTTCTGATAGGATATGGGGCGTGTATAATCCTTTCAAGTAGTCTCAGTTGATCCTTTCCAGAGGTGGTCTCAGCCCAGGTTAGTTAATTCCAAGTGTGTGAAGTTGACACCCAGGCTTAACTATCACAGACCCTGTGTTGATTAGTTTCAGCTGTAAACTTGACACTTTTAGATATAAGCCACTAGACACATCTATGAGCAAATGCATAGTTAAGTCAGGCTTCTTGGGCAAAGCTGTAGGATTGTCTCAACTGCATAATTTCTGTGGAAAGACAAAATACTAGGAATACTAGGGAATTCTGGTCAGGTGGATAAAAACGAAGAGAGTTGGTTTGGTAACTGGCAAGTAAACAATTCGAACAGTATGCACCAATGGGCTTTTCCCCGCTTCTCTTGATGTGCATGTCATGGACCAGTTTCTTTTGTTCCTGATGCTGGTTTGACTTCTCCTTGCCATGATAGACTATAATCACAAGCTGGAATAAAATTTCCCTTGACCACTTAAGTTATTTATGTCATTATTTACTGTAGCGATGAAACTGAGGGCAGACCCTATTTCTGAACATATTCTATACTTGGCTCACAGGACACAGAGATATCAAGCCAAAGCTGAGCTGGATGTTTCTCCCTGCTGGTGAGCTTTCAGGGGGCCGTGTAGGCTTCTAGGAGCAAAAACTCACCCACAGTCTATTTCAGAATCCTGTGAACTACAATAGTGTCCTCCCTGGAAACATGTGACCACTGCAGGAAGAGTGGCATGACTGCTACAGACGTAACCTACCAACTTCTGCCCTGATTTGAGGCCTGGTGCACAGGAGGGAACTTGTGACTGATTCTCTAAGCCTGATTGTTGTAATTTGAATGTGAAACCCCCCCTTCCCACCCAGGCTCATTTGTTTGAATACATGGTCTCAAGCAGATGACATTGTTTGGGAAGGTTGTGGAACATTCACAAGGTGCAGCATTACTGCAGGAATTCAGTCACTGGGAGCAGGTCTTGAGGTTTTATAGCCTGGCCTTACTTTCTGTTCTCGCTCTGCTTCCAAACTGTTGAAGCAATGTAAAGGCCAGCTTCACGCTGCCATCATGCCTTCCCTGCCATGATGGACTCTCTCTCTCCAACTGTAAGTCAGAGTAAGCTCCCTTAAGTTTCCTTTTCAGGTTTTTTTTAATCACAATAACAGAAGACAAACTAAAGCCTGAGAGTGTATGGCTAAGGAGATCATAAGCCCTGTGGGGAAACCTAGGACTACTCCTTTACTACATGGTCATATAGTTCAGCTGGCTCCTAAACACTTACGTTTATTCCTATAGAGTAGCAATGTGTCCAATTTTTGTCAGGGAAGTTTCTTATTGCAGTAGGTGACAGTAGTTGCATAAAACAGTAACAGGCCAGAATGCCAAAATGATGGAGTGCTTGACTCTAAATGGGACAACTATACTCCCCCAACCGCCGACAAGGTTCAGGGAACACGACAAAAGAGGGCAGAAAGAATATAAGAGCTAGAGGATGGTGAAGTGTGCAGCAAAAAGACTTGTGGACATTGCAGCTGTCCTGCTCATGGAAGCCATGAGTTGCCTGAAAATCACCTGCATTCACTTTGGTGGTGGAGTTGTACCTCCCTGCCACTAAGGACTACTGACAGCTAACCATTATGGGAGAAAGGAGTATCATTTTCTTGGGTGATGTAAATCACTGATAAGTTGTCTTTACTCTGATAAATACTCTCCCCCATGTTCCTACAAAAAACTCCAATTAAAGTCAGTGGGTTACAACCAAGAAGACATTAAAGTAAGTGAGAGCTTTGCTGGGGAGAAGGGTTTCAGTGGAAGAGGAGGACATGGAAGGAGAATGAGTTGAACAAACTGTAAAAAAAAAATAGACTAAAAAAATAGCTCAAGGTTTGTTTGAGATAGAGAGTGAGTCCAACCTGAGTAATTTAGTGATACCCTGTCTCAACAAAATAAATAAAATGAAATTGTTAAAGTAATAAACTATAATAATGAAGCAAAACAAGGTCAGACATGAAACTCAGTGGCAGAGAACCACTTGGTTAACATGCAAAAACAAGTGGTTATACTCTTCCGACAGCATAAAAGCAAACAAAATAAACTGAAAACAACTAAAAATGACAATGGACAAATAGTTATTTCACAAAGAAAGTTAAAAGTTAATTTGGCTCACAAAAAAGAAGAAAAGGATAAATGTAAATAAGATATAATAATACAAAGAAAAATCAAGATACTAAAATAGTCTACTTGAATGAATTCCATTTCTCAAATTTACTTTTGAGAATGAAAGAGGGAAGGAAGGTAGGAAATGGAGAGAGAGAGACAGACAGACAGAAAGAGAGAGAGAGCTTCCTAGATTGAAATTCTGATTGGTCTGTCCTTGTTCAGGCAAGGTGGGAAGGGACAGCAAGCTTCATGACAGGACACTGTTCTTGCTGTGTAGGCCTTGCCCAGGGACCCAACGTCTGCCTGTGTGTCCATAACCCTCTAAAGATTTGTTTGTTTTATAGAGTAGATGTTAGTGACTAGCTTTCCATACACAAGAGCCACCCTAAGTTTCAGTTTGCACAATTTATTTCTTCTATATATAACTTCCCTTCCAATCCTGTTTTATCTAAATTCAGTAAAATTTCTCATTAAAGGACTTCCTTCTATATCTACCAAATTCTTTTTATGATTTTCTTTGTAATTCATGTATTTTTTGCCTTTTTAAAAACTATTCAGCAAGAGTGTCACAGGCATGGCACTTAAATTCATGTTCTTAGTCTTTCACCTTTAAGCAGGAAGAGTGTTTATCTTTGTTCAGAGGAAAGCAGGGATTCAAATGATGGATGAAAAGTATTACAAATTTTAAAGATCAGTGTCCATAAAGAATGTGTGTATGTTATATTCATCCTGTTCATGTGAGCATGTTCACAAGTGAACATGCACAGGGAAGCCAGAGCTTGAGTTGGGTATGTCATCTCTCGCCGCCTTATTTTTGGAGACAGGGTTAGGGCCTCTCACTGAATCTGTAGTTCATAGATTTACCTGGATACCCAGTGAACTCCAAGAATCCACTTGTCTCTCTGAGTCCAGTGTTGGGACTATGCATTCATTAATCTGCACCAATCTTGGCTTGTGTGCTGGGATCCAGACCCAAGTCCCCAAGTTTGCTCAGTAAACATTCACAAAGTCTCACCTCTCCAACCATCCATTAAGCATTTCAAAGAAAAATCTTTGTAAATATATATATATGTAGAGAGAGAGAGAGAAATACATATGCAGAATATATATATAGAGAGAGCTACACACTTGCTTCAAACTTTTACACTAATAACTTATAGTAATTTGCTTTATCCTAATATCCAACAGAATTATGTACTTTCCTAAATAAAATATGAATGTTTATATAATTGTCAGTTATATATATTTTAAACAGAATGCAACTAGCTTAATTTAAGAAATAAAAAATAAAAACTATTTTCCCAAGGTCCCAGCTGATGCTCTAACAAAGAAATACTCACTTCTCTTTTCTTTCTCTCA
Source organism: Typhlomys cinereus (assembly GCA_023101885.1). NCBI lineage: Eukaryota > Metazoa > Chordata > Mammalia > Rodentia > Platacanthomyidae > Typhlomys > Typhlomys cinereus. The sequence goes on from JALPQD010000096.1 coordinate 2,274,941, forward strand.
TCACCAGATAAAGGATTAGACAATAAAAACTTTCAAAAGAAAATACTGGGGCTGGAGAGATGGCTCAGTGATTAAGACTGTGCCTTGAAAGCAGAAGGTCATGAGTTTGTATCTCAATACCTACATAAAAATACCAGGTGGAAATGGTGGCTGGCCCAAACTGCTCTGTAAATGTTGTTATTATACCCATAGAAGTCTTCTCCTACAACAGGGGTAGAGTTTTTCAACATTCTGACAGGATGCAGTCTAGGACAGTATAAGAGCAATGAAGTGGATAGCAACAGCCAGCCATAATGCAGTATACCAATGATCTAGCAATGATCAGCAACCCTAATCTCTCTCCATCCTAAGGCTTTGGGAACCTCACGGAAGAGGGAGTGGTGAGATTGTAAGAACCTAAAGATGGAAAAGTTCACTGTGGGACAAGACATACCATTTGAAGCAAGAGTGCTGCATCTAGGAACTCACTACAGTGAGACTTGTCCTTATCAGACCTACATTAATGACTGACATAGCAACATGCCCCCCGCATAGATTATGGAGGAACTCAAGAGAGATAAAAACATACAGTGGAAACCTTGGGACTGAAGTTAGATGAATGAAGGGAAATGCTCTTATCAGTGGAGTGGCCCAAAGAGCGACAACTTTGAATGCCACAAGAGGCTAAACCCCTATAGGAATTGACAAGCTACAGGGAACCTTGGGGTCTATAGAAGCAGGCAGAAAAGAGGGTGAGAGGGAGTGGGATAGAGTGGGATGAAGGGATGGGAAAGATATGGGAGAGACAGGGATGAAGGGAAGCAAGGAGGAGTAAATAATCTTAAAAAATTTTTAAAAATTTAAAATTTAAAAAAAGAAATGGTGGATGGCAGCCTGCATTTCTGGCAGGCAGAGCTTAGGAAATCCCAGCATGAAGCAAAAAAGAGGTAGAAGCAATCCAGGATGATTCCTGAAATCATCCCTGGTCCTCAACTGGGACACAGAGTGCCCTCTGATACACACACATACACACACACACACACACACACACACACACACACACACTAAATAAATAAATAAATAAATAAATAAATAAATAAATAAATAAATAAATAAGAATTAAAAAGAAAAGACTATCTTGGAATCTGTTTGTCTCCATTCTGATACTCAGAATCTAGCTGCTGCAGTTTCTGTTGGTGTTGTTGATAAGACTGCATGACAGTTTATTATTGCTTAGTATTGTTGGTTATAATTTATCAGTATGTCAATTCTTGCTAAAGTAAGGAACCAAGGGAACTGGCCACAGCATGTCCACAGAAATTGCTGAGAGAGCAACATGCTTCCACTTTGCAGGTCTACTGTGTGCCAAAGTATTCCAAAATACTGAAGCAGCTCTCCCCATTGCATCCATCTGCCCAGAGAGGGGCTTCTCTCACATGGACCAGGTCTTTGCTAATGCTCCACCTACTTCTCAAGATCTGCTTTAAATATTAGTTCTTTACATATGTGTCCAAAAACTCAAAGCTCAATTGTCACAATTGACGCCTGTATCTAATTGGCACACAAACAAATTCAAAATTTCTACCATTCCCATATTTCATATTAAAGTATAAAACTGTACTTATCCATGATATCCATGTTTCAAATCATTTCTATTAAATAACTTGGGAGAGTCATTAAATTTTAATAAACTAACTTCAGATATTTATATCCTTCACATCAAAGTTGTCTAGAATAATATTTTGAAGGGAAAAGAAATTTCATCAGGCAATTTTTAAGATATTTTGTAAAACTTGTAATAGTGTTCCTACCTTTCATAAACATATCATAAACTCACATGCAACATAATCATATATGCATAACATTTCCACATTTTAATCTCAATTTCTACTACATAAATGCAAGTGAACAGTTTTAACATATTTGGTACACCAATTTCATATTACCTAGGTATATGTGCCAGTTAGATAGAGGTATTAACTTACAATTGAAGGCTGAGCCTTTGGGCACATCCGTGAAGATTTGGTAGTTAATGCTAGTTGCTATGGCTATGGTGTGGGGCAGTTCCCTCAGTGTCTTATGTTGGTGTGATATCTTCTTTCATGCTGATGGCTGTAACCAAGAATCTAAGCAAGATGAAGCCTCACATTTCCCTGGGTTGTGTGGTCATAACATGAAAAGAAACTGCAATGGCTTACATATTCTGTGCATATTTAATGAATAAGAGGAAAATTAAATATTCCCCGATACCACAGCATCAAAACAATGTTTTTCTTTAATGTAATGGAAAGTGTAATTTCAAGCTCACTCTTGTCTGAGCTGCCTTTATCTTTCCCTTCTATAATGATAATGAATCCTGGAGTCCTATCAACTATTTTAAATGGATTCTAGTGCTAGGTAAGCCTGGGAGGCCATCTCATTAACAACCAGCAGGCCTGCCTTCTTGCTTCACGTAACTCCAACAAACTGCTCACCCATCCTATGTCACAGCATCCTCATCTCAAACTTTAAGGAGCCGGATGAGTACACCATCTTTCCCGACAATAAGGTGCTGATATTTCCCCCATGGTCAAATCAATAAACCAGAGCTTTCTCTTCCTGTTCCCCTTTCCGAGTAGAGAAACTTCTTGCCAACTGCAATGTTCCCAGGAGTTGAATGGAGCATTTTATCCAATTCTTGGTGGCTTTGTACATCCTGTTTTCAATTTCAACGCCAAAATGGTCAATAGCACATTTCTCTCAAGGTGAATTTTGCAATGTTCTCAAATTTCCAAGGCAAGGTGGCTCATTTTTTTTCTGCCCTGAATCTTCTGTCAATTTTCTTCCCTTTCTTAGTATCTTTGCTATCACCCAATTCTAATTTCCAGGTCCTTCTTGGGATTTTATATCAGCTGGCAATGTTCCTAAGTAAAGGAAAAATCTCCACTGCTCATCTTGGCCCAGAGAATTTCTTTCTCTCTGTACAATTCAAAAGATGGATGCTGAAGTATACTTTCTCTGCTGAATGACAAAGTTAATAAAATGAGAAACATCAAGAAAATGTGAGGTGTTAGCTAGAAATGGAAAGGTGATCAAAGCATAGGAGGAATTGTGCCACAAATAAACTCACAAGCCCTATCTTTATTTTATGATACATACATAGAAGAGGCAATATTCATTTATTCAGTCAAGCATGCTCATTGACTAAATGTATTGTACTTTCACCCAATTTTTTCATGTGTACTTAAAATATATTGGCATTTGCCATGAAGCAGCCAGCAAAGCAAAGTCTTTCTCACTTATTTTTGCTACAAGAAATCATAGGCAGATGGAAAACTCTACTTAGGGTTGATAGCAATAATTGAACTAAAAATATATTGTACACAAAAGTTAAATGAGATTGCAGGTTAAAGGAGCTGAAGAAATTGAGAAATGCATTTCTTGTGTGTGTGTGTGTGTGTGTGTGTGTTGTGTATGTGTGTGTTAGCATCTGTGTGTGCGAACATTTGTATATAAGTACAGTTGTGTGTCATGTGAATGGCACATGTGAGAAGGAACAGTTCAACCTTCTAGTCTTTCCACCATAACTAACAGTCTTCTTGAGAACCAGATGTCCTGTTTCCTCAGTCTATTCACATTCCCATAATGTGTAGCAGGGAGTGCCACACACACCAATGCCACTGATTCATGCATTCCTTCTTAGATTCCACTTTGGGTGGCATCTACATTTAGTGTTAACTCAGAACGAATAAACTGTTAACAGGGTGCATGTGCTGAGATATTTCCAATGCATACACAGAGATATATTCTTAAAGGATCAAGTACAACTGTGATACATAGAATGTGTAGTACTTCTAACAAAACTGCTCAAAACTGGGCCAGAGAGATGGATGTATGCAGTGTTGGTAACCTGTATTCAATTTCTGGATCCCACATGGTGAAAGAGAGACAGAAATGAGAGAAAAGAAAAATGTTCTTTTTTAAAAGGTGAAAACCAAATATACTCCTGAAGACCTTGAAAAGAGAAGAGGAAAAAAAAAATCTAGCTTATCTTGTTTCATCCTACCGCCATTATGAAAGGGGTTGAGAGAAGTTTTCTTCTGAACTCGCATGTGCATCATAGCACACATGCACCTCCTGTGCTTCCTTCTCCTTCTCCTCCTTCTCCTCTCTTTTTTTCTCACTCAAAAAATTAATTAATTGTCTAAAAACACTACTCACATTTAAAGAAATACCACATAGTATGAAGAGCAGAGGAAATGACGTGAAGATTGTATGGAACAATAATGCAGCTAGCAGCTGTTATTGATCATAGAAAAAGAGATCAAAGAAAAAGTGAGGAATATTTTTAAAAATTATCCTTGAAATAATAAAGGTGTGATGCATGCCTGTAACCACAGTACTCATGAGTGTTCAACCAAAAGAATGTGGGGCCAGTCTGGGCCACACAAGGAGATCTGTCTCCAATGAAAAATAAAATTAACCAATGAATGAAGCAGAAAGTATGCAAATCTACCCCAGGAATGTATGCCATTCATATGCTCCCCTTGGTTACTGACTTTTTAAAAGGTAACTTGAAACATAAATGAAAATTTATAATCATCATGGGGCTAGGAAGATAGCTCAACGTTGAAGTACTTGCCCCTCAAACTAAAGGACAGGAAGTTTGCAGAATGCTTAGTAAATGTGGCTACTTGCCTACAATTCCAGCTCCTGAAGACAGAACCTGGGAAACCCCAGAGCAAGCTGACTATGTCTGGGATCACTGGGTTTAGAGACCTAGACACAAAATAATAAGGTGGAAGAACAACGCAGGATGATTGGGTCTCCACATGCACACACATGTGTCTACCCACATGCAAAAATGCATTTGCGTGTTAATGCAGTCCACACACACATAAACAATATATAATCATTATAATGATACTCTTTGCCACGTTTAACTGATAAATGTCCATAGAACACTTCAATCTGCTATCGCAGAGTACATATTCAATTAGAAACATTCAGGACATTCACCAGCATCCCTGAGCAAATCTTCGATAAACTTCAAACAATTAAAATCTAACAGACTTGTTTTTTAACTGTAAGACAATAAAAATATAAATAAAAATACTTAGAAATATATCTCTAGAAAACCCCCTAATTAAATAAAACACTTGGCTAAAAAAATTCAAGGAAATTTGATCTGGATTATTTTGCAAAAACAGATAAAATTTGTAGAGTCTGACTAAAACAGATTTTATATATATATGCATACGTTCCTTTGGCTTTGTAATTGCATTATCTACATAGTATAAATTACTATAAGGCTTAAAGTTTAAGCTATTTTCTTTAGCAAAAAAAGTGATAAGTTTGTAAGTTATCCAGGATAGCATTTAAGTTTGGGAATGAGAAGAGAGTGGCAAAAACAGACATAAATCTAGGGATGATTTTGATTTGAGGTAACCAACTTTATTTGCTTCCTTGACACCCTTGACTAAGATATCTTTAGGAAAAGGTATATCATTATGGTCCTAAGTAAGCTCAATTCGATTATAATTTGAGTAGTGCTTTTAAGTGCTTTATTTATTTTTATGAGTGAGAAAGAAAATGAGAGAGGATATGAGAAGGGAAGAGGAGGAAAAGGAAACAGAGGTGCACATGCATCATGATGTGCAAGTGAGTTCAGATGGCACAATTTGTTTTCCATCTGGACAGATATCTTTTGGGAAACATTATCTCTGCGGGCCTCCCGTGGTGTCTAAAGTCTCCTGCTCTTCTCGACAGAACAGGCAGAGCAGTCCCTGGGAGATAGAGCTTCTCTCCTCCCCACTTCCCTCAGTCTTCCCAGTCTCTCTCTCCTACCTCAATTGCCATGAGCTCTTTCTTCATCTGTGTGTTCCCCACAGCTCACGGCTGAACCCAGACAGTTAAGAGATCATGCCTTTTAGTTCCCTGTGTTCTGCCATCCCTGACGCTCTCTTTGCCTCGTCCTTTCTTCTGAAAGGTTTTCACCTTGTGGAGTTATACTGGCGTTTCATGAGGACAGCTTCTCTCTGAACTTGCTGCCAACATGACATCAGACAGCTTTGCATTGGGACTTTTCTCCCGGCAAAACATGAAAGAAGAAAGTGGAAGTAATTGGGGAATGAATTGATGAGTATTATTTTTCAAATTTGGTCTTCTTTCCCCAGTCTTCTTAGTATTCTAATTTTCAAATTTCTTAGGTAGCTAGGGTACTATGTCTAGGCTCTTTGATTGTAGTCTGTACATAGGACTGACTACTTGATCACCTAAAATAAACAGCTAACTTTTTAAATCATCTGACCTTTTTATTTCAAAATTTTCATGATGAACTCAAAAATTTGCATATATAGAAATGAATGTAAAGTGATAAAAATGACTTATATTTTACCTAAGTGTCTCCAATTGTTTCCATGTCCTGTAAATGCCAGTCTTTTGTCTTTTCTACAGCCAAATAATATCCCACTGTGTGTATATATACTTTTGTTCATCTATTGATGAATATTTTGATTGGCTCCATTTTTTAAGTACTATAAAAGCATAACAGAAACTTGAAAGTTTCTCTGTGTTGTATTGACTGAATACCTAGGAGTGCTATGGCTGGATCATATGGTAGATTTTTTTAAAAAAGATTTTTTAAGGAACCATCAGTTCTTATACACAGATACTGGTTAACCTTTAGCAGTGTGTAAGAGTTCTGTCACCACACCCTCACAGGATTTGCTTTTTTGTTTGGTTGTTTTGCTTTTCAGTGATAGCCATTCTGACTGAGTAGGAAAGGAAACTAAAAGTTTTTAAAAATCTTTTTAAAAAAAATCTACCATATGATCCAGCCATAGCACTCCTAGGTATTCAGTCAATACAACACAGAGAAACTTTCAAGTTTCTGTTATGCTTTTATAGTACTTAAAAAATGGAGCCAATCAAAATATTCATCAATAGATAAATAAAATATTGAGCACATTTTTTAAAAATGTATTTTCTGTTTGTATCTTTCTCTAAAAAATTATATTTTTTGGTTCAAGGACACCTGATGAGGAGAGTTAAACTCCCCTCAGATATTAATACCTTGACAAATGACAAATACCTTGACAAATTGCTAAGTGGCAATTTTTCCCACCTTGTAGGCTGTTGTTTCCACTACTATACAGATTTCTAATATCCTATAATCCAATTTGTCCATTCTTGAGCTTATCTCTGTCCTTTATAGAAAACCTTCAGATGTTGCATTCAGAACTTTGATTCATTTTGAATTGAATTTTTTGGGCAGGGTGAGAGATATGGATCTAATCTACTTCTACATACTGGCATTCAGTTTGCTCAGCATTATTTGTTGAAGAGCGTGTCATCTCTAGGTATTTTTGACACCTTTGTCTATCTTGAGGAACATTCTTCTGTCCACCAATGGATAGCTACTTGCCCCCCTGCCCTGCTCAGTCTTCCTATCCTCTACTTCATACTGACTTCCTACATGTGAGAATGACAACTGTGCACCCCCCACCCCTTTTTCCTATCCAGCTGTCTAAAAAGAACAAAAAAAATTTAAGGCAACATCATTTTTGTAAGATTTCTCCATTTTGGTTAAAACAGTGACAGCTCCCAGAACCAACCATATAGGTTAAAAGACATCAAATTCCCAAAACTGAAATAGTTTGTTTTCCTAGCTACCTTTCCTATTTACCACAGATACTTATCTGACACATGGCATTCTTTATTTCACCACATACTCCCCTTCCCTACTATTTGGAAATGGCTGATCAAATTGTTTTAATCCTCCCGTCTTTTCTTCCCCTTTAACCACTCCTGTATGTCAATGGAAGGTGGGCTCTGGTATTTTGCTGGAGATCCCCCTCCACGGTTTTTGCTCTTGAATAAACTGCATTGTAATTGAGTTGTTTGTGCTTTTGTTCTTCCTTACATAATGAATGAGTGAAGCAATATATACATAATATGCTCACTACTTGGCTATTTTGTTTTAAATAGCCATGATAGTGTCTTAAAAGCTAAATGAACAATATAAATATAGAAACTCAAAAGCACCTTAGATAGTTGAACTGATATGAACAATTCTGAATTCTCTATTCAATCCCATGGGTACATATGTCTGTTTTCATTCCAGTATCATGCTGTTCTCATTACAATGGCTCCATAGTACAGCTTGAGACTGGGTATTGTGGTATACTTAGCATTGGTTTTTGTGTTGAGAGTTTCTCTGGCCATTTTGTTATTGTTGTTTTGTACTTCCATATGAATTTTCAAATATTTTTCTATTACTATAAAGAATTTAATTGGATTTGTCCTGGTGTCTCACATTGTATCTGTACACCATTTTGAGTAATACAACCATTTTTCACACCATTGATTCTGTCAATTCTTAATCATAAAAGGTCTTTCCACTACTGCTTTCTTTTTTCCCCCAATCATACAAGCTTAATAGGTACCCCGTCTTCTCCCTCCCTCTACCCTTCCCCAGTCCCCCTCGCACCCTCCTCCCATTTTCCCCTTTCTTTCACTCCCCTTCCTCCCCTTATCCCAGCGCCTCCCCCTTCCTGCCTCCCATGCCCTGGAGCATCCCCCTGTGTGAATGCCAAACTTACCTCTCAGTCCTCCACTCTAGTGAGGTGTAAGGAGTCAATGGCATAGCCCAGAGCTCTTTCCTGGGCTCCCCTTTACTATGGGAACACTATTATGACTGTTAATCCCTTTCCTCTAAGGATTCTAGTGCCTGTGATCCATGCTAGACTTTGGGGAGTCATTGACATGTCAGTCATTGTACAGGTCATATAAAGTCTGATTATGGCTTCTGCAAACCTAACTTGTGTGGAGTATTTTGGATTTTAACAGCCTTTTATCTTTGGTTAGGAGGTGACCTCCAATATCAATCGGGAAGGAGCCATGGGCAGTGCAGGAACAGCAAAACTGAAAACAACAACAAATCATAATTCAGAACACCAAAGACCCTACATTAATCACCTGGAACCACACCAGCCAAATTTCTCCCCATCCTAAAGTTCAGGGAAACTTGCAGAAGAGGGAGCGGCAATATTGTAAGAACTTAAAGATGGGGAGGACCAACGATATGCAAGATACTCCACTATTGCTTTCTTAAATCTCTTTCTTCATAGTCAATGTTTGCATTGTAGATGTTTTTCAAATCCTTCATTCATTTTATTGTCTAGGTGTTTTTATAGGCATTTCAGTTTTTTCCTGATTTCTATAACAAGTTCATTGTTTGTACACAAACAACTACTGACTTCTAATTGTTAATATTGTGTCCAACTACTAGTTTATCAGCTCAAAGAGTTTTTATTTTTTAACGGAATCACTAGATCTTTTAGGATTGTGTTGTCTGCAAATAGGAATTCTTTCCTATTTTTATCACTTTCACTTTTTCTGTCTTATTGCTCTAATTAAGGCAACACATATAGTTGAAAGAGACAGTGAGTAACTTTGCCCCCAGAAGCCTGCACAACACTCCCACACTAAGAAAGCTGGCCAGCAGAAAGCAAGCTTCCAGCCTTTCCAGTTCTAACTTGATTTCTTTATGTCCTATGACTACAGCAAGTGGTATCTTCAGTTACAGGGTCTTTTTTTAATAAGTTCTAGTTAGCAACCAAGAGCATTGACAAGGACTTGTGTTGTTTGGAGAGCCTGAGACTTTGCTGACCACCCCTGTGTGGTACTGGGACTTTTGTTTAATCCCAGTTGCATTATCCACACATGCAAGGTATCTCCAGGAAAATTCATTTATTTATATTATTATTATTATTATTATTATTATTATTGTCTCTGTGTGTGTGCATGTACCATGTTCAACTTTGTGGAGATGGCATGCTTTATCTTGAACTTAGGTCATCAGATTGGCATGGAGAGCTCTTTTATCTGCTGAGCCATCACATTAGTCCTAAACTTCTTAAATTATATTTTGAATTGACTTGAAAAAATATAGGTTGTCATATGTCTTTTCCATGCATCCTTTAACTCTGCCTTCTAACCCCATGCCTTAACTGTCCTCCACTTTAACTTTCCCGTTCCCAATGTTCTCCACTCTACTTTGATATAACCTATGTTCCACTATCCCCACTCCTTCAATGAGTATCCACACGATTTCTTCCTAGCTTCCTGGCCTCTACAGGTACTCCAGGCTAAACATATAAATCTGCTAGTTGATGGCTAGGGGGTACATGAGAGAGGACTTGGAGCATCTGTCTTTCTGGGATTTGGTTGTTTCACTCAACATAGTATTTTCCAGAGTTATTCATTTACTAGAAAATTTCTTAACTTTACATTTCTTTACATCTGAATAAGATCTTCATAATATAATCTTGAATTCAATTTTCAATAATTCTATCAAAATGTTTGCATCTATGTTCATGAGGGAAATTATTCTTTTTGTGTTGTGTCCTTACCTGGTTTTCGAGCAGTGTAATTCGAGCTTTGCTTTGTGGGATGAGTTTGATGGTGTTTCTTCTCATCTTGTTTTGTGGACTAATTTGCAGAATGCTAGTACTGCCTCTTCTTCAAAGGTGTGGTGGCAAATTCAACAATGAATCTGGCCAGTCAAGGGCTTTCTTTGAGGAACAATCTTAATATTACTTCAATCTTGTTGATTGTTACAGATCACCTTAAGTTCTTCATATCTTTTTTATCTAATTTTGGTAGTGTATAGGTGTTTAGGATTTTTTTCCCATTTTTTCTGTATTTTCTAGATTCAGAAATACAAACTTTGGAAGTACTCCTTAATGTTTCCCTGGATTCCATTGGACTTTGTTGTAGCCTCCCACTTTTCATCTCAAACTGTGTTAATTTGAGTCTTTCATTTGGTTAGTTTGAGAGATTGTTCATGTTATCATTTCAAAGACCCAAACTCTGTATTTTTCTTTTAATCTCTATTTCATTGTTTTCTAACTTGATAGATATTATTTCTTGCTCTCTGGAATTTGGCTTGCTTTTGCTTTTCTAAGATCTTGTGTTCCATCTTGAGGATATTATTTGAGCTTTCTCTAATTTTTTGTAACACAAGCACCTATATGAGTGGCTACTCTTCTCACGGTGTGTCTGCAAAGTGCCTTGGGAATATGGGACCCCCCACCCCAGTACTGTGAATGGACAGAAGTAGGACCTGCCTTCTTACTTTCAAGATTGATCCTCTTGGAGCAGGAGATCTTTGACTGACCAGCTGACTTCTAGAGGTTCTAGATTTGGGGGTGCTACTGCAATGCTCCAGACATTGATCTAATCTGCTCATGCTCGGTGTCATGATACACCAGGATTATGCTCACACACCAGGTTTATTCCCAGTTAGTGAGATCTGCTCCAGTCACTGAGATCAGGGCTACCTTTCCCAGTGCATTCTACTACCTGCACCAAGTCTAGTCTCCTGCTATTTGTGCCTTTTAACTTCTCAATATCATGCCCAAGTGCTCTTCCAAAGGAGAGCAGTGTTGTTTCTTGACATGTTTCTTGCAGATCAAATTCAGGATTCATTTTTCCTGGTTGTTCTAAGTTCAGGATTTTTGTTTCAGCTCTTTAATCATCAATGTGTTCATCATATGGGATGTGCCACAATAGCCCCTGATTGCTTAGGGTGCTCAGGTAAACTTCCTTTGGGGAAGTAAGAGTTAAAGTCACAGGCAGACACTCAGGAGGATGCCTGGCATTTTTGATAGCAGCTATGAGGTAGGGAGACAAAGAGGTTACTGCAGGTGAGCAGCCCCAATGGCTTCTAGATCAAATCTAGGATCTGTGAAGTGTGCAAGGCTGAGAGCTTGTCCTGAGGGTGGGGCTACTGGGCTCTTTTCACCAAAGTTTACATTATGGAGGATTCTGCTTTTCCTTCCCCTGCCATGGATCTATGCGGCTTAGGCTGTGTTGGGCTTGACTTCATGCATTGCATCCCATCCTTTGAAAATTTCTGAAGCTCTTGCTCTTTTTTGGAAAAATTCTATTTTTTCATATCCTGACTTTTTCTCTGGGCCACAAAAAGGCAACTTCTAATACAGAATTTTACCCAGAAATTGGGAGAACAATGCTTTAAAGCCCTTTATTTTCAGTAATGTTACCATTGTCCACAGTTTTCTATGGACCTTGTTGGGAAACATAAATTCAGCATCTAGTAAGGATAATGTCTTTCTCATTTATGTCAGTCTTGTGGAACAGATACTATTAGTCTCAGAAGTAAATGAAGAAAAACATAGAGACAATACATTATCAAAGACCCTATACTTCTGGTTGATGACTATATTAAAGTCACTATCCTCCCAAAAGGATAGGACCAATAGTAGAAATATAGATAAGTAGATGATAAATAGGATAATAGAAAGATGATTGATAGATGACACATATGTTAAATAGATGATAAATATATAAATAACAGATAGGTACATAAATGATAGAAATGTATAGATGATAGATGGTAGATGATGATAGAAGATAGATGAGAGATAGATAGAAAATAGATAACAACAAGGTGATAGATGATAGATTATAAATAGACTGATGATAGATACATAGATAATGGATAATAGGTGATAGATGGTAGAGGGATAGATTATAAGTAGTTAGATGATGTATAGATAGATACATAGATGATAACTAGATACATAGATGACATACAGTAACACAAGCATAAGATTGTAAGAGGGATGTTCAGATGGTTATGGAGTCTCATGATAGGCCATATGTAAACTATACGACTAGAGAAGCATGACTCAGTCCAAGTCTGAATGTCTCAGAAGCAGAGAAGCCATCTTGTAACTTTGCAGTAGAAACCTTAGGAACCTGGGGAGCCAAGGTTGGGATCCTGGAGTTCAGTGGTTGGAAAGCCTGGGGTTTTGACACACAAGCATAGCTGAAGCATAATGCAGTTTCAGGAAGGGGCAGGCAGTCAACTCTTCTGTACTTCCTTTTGTTCTTTACAGGTCCCAATTGATCATTGAGGGTGGAACACTCTTGCTCAGTCCACTGAGTCACAAACCGACGTCCCTAGGCTCAGTGCTGAGTAAGTTCTGTATGTATTCCTAAGATCAATCATCTCAGTGGCAATGTCAAAGCTAGACTCCACCTTAACCACTGCAGAGGAGAGGTCTACAAGTCAGCCTGTTATACGGAAGCTGTTGAAGAATGGTCTGATGCATTCTGCCTTGTTTCTGAATTTGTTCTTCACCCTGTGTCTTAGTGCAGTTTTTGAAATGAAAATACCACAGACTGAATGACTACACAAAAATGTAATGCTTATAGTTCTGAAGGCTCAATCATAGTTCATGATCAAGGTGCTTGTTTCTTCCTGGATTAGGATTTCTTATTGGTTTATCGGTGGCCATCTTGCTGTAGCCTCACATGAGGGAGAAAGTCCACAGGTCTCTGTCGAGCAAGGGCACTAGTCCCTTCCTAGAGCATTCAACATTAATGCTTGATCTGTACCTACAAATGCTCTATAAGCTCTACCTTCACATGCCATCAAATGGAGAACTGGTGAAATGAATATGAATATGAACATGGGACAGACTTTAACAGCCAGTTCATAGTACTGTCTGACCAAACAAACAAACAAATATATAAATACTAAATTTAAAAAAAGGGGAAAAGTAAAGTTTTTCTTAATTCATGGCTATAGAGCTGAAATTACTAGAGATAATTCCATCATTATCCATGTGACTATACGAAGAGGCATTTGACAGATTAGAAAATGGGTCTTCCTTGAGTCCTTAGTTTTCTTTATTATTAACCATGAAGTGGACTCAGAACATTTTTCTGAGCTCTCAAACTCATTCATATTACATGTCTCCATCTGGGAGAGTCTCTAAAACTTCCCTCGGATAAATGAGATTGTGCATATAATGGAGTGTCTGATATTCATCAGGTGTTCAATAGATAGTTTCTAATTTTGTGTTTGGTTTCCAAGACAGAATAGCTGTATAGTGCGTCAAGTGTCTACAGAAAAGTTGCTTAGACTCTATCAGTCTTGGAATCCACTAAGGCATTCAATTCTTGCCAAGACTTTAATTGGGAGAAGCTAACTCATTACGACACTTTTAACAAATACTCACACAATGGAGATTTTCCAGTGTTGATGAAATTGCTGTCAGTGTTTCTCTAGGCAATTTCAATGTCCTCCAAAATCTCTGTACCTTGGCAGTATTCATTGTGTAGATTCCTGAAATAGGCTTAAATAATTGATTGAGGAAAAGAAGAAAGAACCTCATACTGTTAACAAGATTAGATTTTGACTCCCATGAGCCTAATTAACACTTTGGAAATTGCTCTCTTGCCTCTTAAGACAATCAATGTGGTCTTGACTTTGCTTCTGCTCATTAACTATAGGTATTTTCTCCAAAGGAGGTAGGAGAACAGAGTATTAATTTTTTACCTAATACCATGATAGGCACAGTTGTGTGCTACCAAGAGTCCTTTGGATATAATTTTTGTGGGTAACTTGTTTAATTATCTTTATAGGAGAAATTCAAGAAAATGTATTACTACTATCTACTCTATTATGTTCATATAACTGAAACTCTTGTATTTGTTTCCTCCAAGAACGGCATATTTAGAAGCTAGGATGCTATTATTTACTTGATCATTCAATTAGACACTGTGGAAAATATTTCTAATTAGAAGAAATGAGTTGAGTAAGGCTGGGTTCCATCGAATCACAGAATGATTTTTATTTTAAAATACTTTGGAGGTCTTCCATCGAGTATTGATCAAAATTATCTTGGCTCCAGCAATCTGTTGCTTGTATCTTAAGATGGAAGTGCTCACCCTTACTGTAGCTGGTTGGTATATGTGTTCCTACTGTGATGATAAATCATTTTGATAAAATCCATTTGGATTCCCTTTATGACCTTTAATAAAATCCCACACTCTAATCCATCAGAACTGCTCCCAGGATTCAATTATTCCTTCTGCTTCTGGTGAACATTAATATTACCTTGGGATTTTGATAATACCTGAGGAAGTTGACTGAGTTATAAATTATTTTAGAGGGAACAATTATTTTTCTGAGAAACTAGGATTTGAACAGGATAATCTACCCAAGGACCTAAACCTCAGAAACTTCTCAGTAAGTGAAATGATCCAGAAAAGTTAATTGGGTTAAATTTCCAAAATTTCATATCTTCACGTGAGACATAGATTACACAGAAATGAGTGGGATGTTCTGTCCTTAAAGAACCCATGTTGAGCAGGCAAGCTCTCTGTCACCTCACAAAATACAAGTGTCTATGTATGTCCATGGACATGACGGGCTAAATGTTATAAAGTGCACTTAATTATACTCGATCCATAACCTAGTTACTCACCCAACAGAACTGATGGAGACAATCATTGTTTCTGCATCAATAACAGTGCCAAGTTCATTTAGAGATCCACATTTAGTTTATCTTGTCAGCCCACCCTGGTCTAGGTTTGATCAGGACGAGAGCCTGCAAGGAGAATAATCCACATTGATAAATGCTTCAACTTACCACTAACATCAAATATTCTTTTCACTCTCTAGTTGTAGTTTGGATTTAGTGGACTGACATGCAAAGGAAAGAGAAAAACTTATGTATTAAGAGCTATTTTGAAAGTAATTCTCTTTTCTCAGAATCTCCAAAATTCCCTAAATGACCTCTTAGCTGCTTGAAAGTTCACTGTTCACCCAGTGTATGCTAGAGACACAAGATGAATATCTAGACTATACAGATCTTCCCTTAGTTCTGAGATGGCTCAGCAGGGGAAACAGTTGTAGTTCAATTCTGATGACCTGGATATGGAAAAGCCAGACTCAATAGCATAAGACAAATGGCACTGCTCTTAATCAATTTTAAATGTTAGTTAACCTAGCCAGATGTAGTGGTGTGTACCTATAACCACCTACTTAGACAGCTAAGAGAAAATTAAGAATCTAAATTCAACCTGAACACGTAACGATACTACATCTTCAAAAAATAATCCTGGGGCTAGGGATATGGCTTATAACTAAGGCATTTCCCATGCAAGCAAGAGGACCAGAGTTCTGACCCCTGAAACTACATAAAATACAAAGTGGGTTGTTGTAGCAACTACCTACAATTCAGCCCAGAAGGTGGAGTGTGAAAAGGGAATGTGAAAAGCCAACTGACTAGCTACAATGGCACTTTCAGCAAGATTTGGTTTGATTGATAGGATCCACCTCACACATAATGGAGTGATGGAGGATAATCCCTGATGTCACCCTTGGTCCTTCATAGGCTGAATACACACACGCTTGTACATATGCATGCACCCATCCACATCTAAACATGTATACACATAAGCATGCACACCAGGCATACTGTCATAGTTTGAATGTGATTTGTCAACCATATGCTCATGTGTCTAAATCCTTAGTTGATGTTTGGAAAAATTGTGGCAAATTTAGGTGGTATAGCTTTGCTAGGGGAAGGCACGTCACAGGGGCAGGGCCTTGAGGTTGGTTGGCCCCACACTGTTTCCACTAACAGTCTGCTCTTGCAATCTACAGCTACGGCTCTCAGCCTCTATGATGTCTGCAGTGACTAGAGCCACCTCCAGCTTCAGCCAGCTTGCCATGCCTTTTCCAGCATAAAATACTATATCTTTCCTTTGGAACCATAAGTCAAGTAAATCTCCATTTTCTCCCCTTAAGTTGCATGAGCATGAGTGGTGTCTCGCAGCAACAGAAAGAGCAACTGAGACACACACATACATATGAAAATGTAAAAGGATTCTAAATTGCACAGCATGGTGCATTACTGTGATCTCAGGACACAGGAGGCTGAGACAGGAGGTTTGAAGCCAGAATGAGCTAAACAGTAAGACCCCATGTCTCAAAAAAAAAAAAAAATCCAGTTACTTACCTAACCTGAACTGATTGATTTTATTTCATGTAAATTTGATACTAGTTATTTATTTGTATAAACAAAATCGTGCATATGTTGAGGTCAGAGATGCAAGTCTAGTATCATTCTTGATAACTCTCCATCATTATTTTTTAAGATGGTATATCTCTACTTGGACTTGGAGACCACCAGTTAGCAATTCTGCTGTCCAGCAAGCTCCCCAACTTTCCTTTCTCTGACTCCCTGGCACTGGGTTGAAGAGTGCTTTCTTCATGCTTGTGTTGCAAGTACTAACTGAGCCATCACCTCCTGGGCTCCTGGTCACAATTATTTAAAGTCAGAGAAGAATCTACAGACATTATATAGCTTATACAGGTTATTTAGTCTTCATGAATTAAAGCTAAATCAATCATTCATTTTGATATCAACTTCTATACTTCAGAGAAGAGAGTAAAGCTAAATGTTTGATAATAAAGATACATTGACAAGGGGCAATTTTAGTGGAGAAAGGAAACCATCATATATCTATAGTAGAGTGAAGGTAATATTTTTTACTTTTATGTTTAATGTATGTAAAACTGGTGTTTTTGAACTTTTCCATTACAAACTTACCTCTTCATACTTCTCTGACTTTAGATAAGGCAAATTCATGCTATTCTAGTGTTGGGAGCCCTTTGTATTCTCTTCATTATGCACAATGATTATTTTAGTTCATGTGGGGCTCTCGAACTGTCTTTAAAATATTATGTTCTAATATCTGAGATAGGAAGGAACCTTCAATTCAGATTCAGATTCTCCAAATTGCTTATGATCAAGCTAAGATGAAGCAGGTGCATTGCTCAGCTTGGCCTGTTTGGTGGGAATGATGCTCCCATTTGATCAGACAAAGAAGTATCATGTGGCTTTCAAACCTCTCATTCTGGTGAAATCTCAGGCATGTCACCAGGTGGGAATTGGAGTCTGGAACAAATTCTACTCATGAGACTGAGTAATACTTCAATTGTAGAAATTTGCCTCTCATTGCTTTAAGCAACCTCAAAAGTGAATACATCTCATCAGAGCAACATGTGAATAAATATCCCAGTGGAGCAAACAGAAATGACTCTGTTTCCTGAAATATATTTCCAAGTAAACACAAGAGAAAAGGAAACAAATTTAGAGGCTTTCAGGAAAAATTCTACCTTGATTTTACACAAATAATGAAATGCAATTTTATCAGATGTCAGAGATTGTTTTATTTTCAGTCACATTATCTGGGGAGGGAGGGAATATCAGCATTTCTGAGCCTCTGTATCTAAAATGCTTTTGAGTGACAGCTCCTTATTTAGCCTCAAGGATGTAAACAATATAAGCAAACCACAAGTCAGCATTTGTCAGCATGTACTTGTGCATCTAAATTATTTATCTTTATAATAACATGATTAAAGGGAGACAAGCAACATTATGTTAAACAGATGAACAATAATTTTCTTTTTAAAACCTGAGTTTATGTAAGCATTTCTGTCCATTAAATGTGGAATTCCTACCAACAGCAATATGAAATCTTTCATTGTTCTCTTCCCCTGAATTATTGAACTCTGACAATAGCCTGCAAGAAATTCAGATGTCTTATGTAAGAGGAACATTATTTTTCTGCTTTAACTCTGTTATGAAGAAGAAGTGTGCTCTGTATCACCCCAAGTGCAAAGGCACTTCTGGGATGCAAGATGCAGATTCTCAGAAGGGAAGGAATGAGAAGCCCATGTGACACAATAATCCATGTCTCCTAGTGCTGTGCAATTATAATTCTTATTAAACAATATACCATCTTGGTAGCAGGATGACTTCTAAACCTGTTGAGTTGAACATATCTCAAGATTTTTATCTTAAGGCATATGACAAATAAAGTTGAGTTTGAGAAATTTATCCTCTGATTAAATTCCTGTGAATGTTTAACTTATCATGGAGTTTATTTTTATACCCTTACTAGATTCTGGTAATAATATGATGGTATAGCAATGTTCCTTCAAGCTAAGAGACAAAATTGATCATGCCGGACACAGACCCATCAGAAAGAGTGCTGTTGATGGGATAATGATGGAAACTCAGCACTCTTATCCAGCCTTCCATCTAAACTTAAAAGTAAAGGTAATCTCAGAAGAAGAAAGCAATCTTCCAAGGCTGGTTCTTTCTGCTTTCATCCATCCACAGCACATGAAATAGTCACAATGCAGGAGATCAAGAGCGTTTGGATATTGACTGTTCTCTCTATTCTGATTCCTATCTCAGCCCAGAGGCAGACTGGGAGGTTTCTGGAGTGGACTCAGACTTCAGAAAATCAGTGAGGATGGCTCAACAACTGAAGAGGCCTGTCACTTTCCAGTCCCGTATCAACTCTGCTGATTGGTCACTTTTCCGTTGTCTTCCACACAGTAGTGGGAAAGCCAGTATCTTGAAGACTGTGGCAAGTGTTGACACCAGTGTAGTTTCTGGATACTCTAGAGGTCTTCCAAAGCAACTGTTTTAGCAGGCAGAAAAAAAGGACAGTGAATGTGTATGAAAGAAAGAATGTTCCTTCAGCTAAGATGGGAGGCTATGCAGGAGCAGCTGTATATACAACTGTGCTTGCCAGAGACAAGATTATAAGTATGACTCTTACAGAAGACTGCAACCAAAAGATTCATTACTTTGTCATTAAGTTTGATTCTGCTTTCTTATAGTTACTAGAATAAGATAGGTTAGAATATGGTCTAGTAATTCTTCTATTGTTGTAATATTCTGGCCATGTTTGTGAGATGGTTCAGTGGGTAAAGGTACCTACATACAAACCCGCTAGTGCCCACACTTAACTGTCTCTAAAAGGTTCCTGGAGGGAATGGTGGGAATTAAAACCAGGCCAGGTTGGAGGGATCTCAACAAAACTGAGATAAGTTTATTTTAAACTATTAAGTTTATACACTTGAAAGTTGGGCAATTAACCAAACTCTTTGACCATAGCAAAAACATCAAAGAGTAGCATAATCTTATAAAAATAAGAAGTAAGAACTGAATAATAAGAGGATATATGATGAGAAACTAATTGATGGGAAACTAGCACTCAGTCACCAGTTCAAGACAAAGATGTTTTGCTATAATGCTGAGAGCAATTCAGATCTGTCCTAGATCACAAAGGAAAGAACACTGTGAGCTGCAGGTCTCTCTTTCCATCCAAGCATGAACACAGAGAAAGACCTCCTTTTCAGGCCAGACAGCAGGAGACTGCTGAACTTGCTGCTCAGTCTGGTCAGTTCAAGGCACCCTGGGAAGGCCAACGCCAGCCCCTGCACAAACCTATTAAACTGAGTTCTATATCTGGAGCCAACATGGTGGAAGGAGAACTGACTGCATGGTGTGGTAGGATCATGCCTGTGCTAAGTAAACAAATAAAATATTCTAAGCAAAGCAACTTCAGGAAGAGAATTTATTTTGGCTTACAGTTCCAAAGGATAGTTTGTCATGGCAGAGACATGACAGGAGGAAGAGGCTGACTGCTTGCCTTACACACATATTCAGGAAACAGAGAACAGAAGGTTAGATTGGACTATGAAAACTCAGCCCCACTCCCATCTCCTATGGCATGCTTCTTCTAGCAAGGCCCCACCTCTTAAAACTTCTATAACCTTCCCAAACAGTGACACTTGCTTAGGAAAACTGTCCAAACACACGAGCCTAAGGGAGGTATTTCACATTCTAATCACAGCATTTAGTTCTTGATCTCCATACGATCATGTTCATCTCCTGATGCAAAGTGTATTGAGTTGATTGCAAAAGTTTCCAGAGAACTTACTAGTCCTAACATTATTCAGAAGTTCAAATTCAACAGTATCTTTTAAAACTCAAGGTAATATCTTAATTATAAAATAATTATAAAATAAAAATTACATACTTCCAACATACAGTGGCACAGAATAAACATTTCCATATTATAAAGGAGCAGAGACACAATGAATGTTTGAATATAAGTCGTTTCCCACAAGCTTATGTGTTTTTCTTTGGGAAGGCGATGGCATCTTTGGGAGATGGAGCATTGCTGGAGGAAGGCACATCATAGGGGATAAGCACTGAGGTTAGTTAGACCTGCCCTGTTTCCACAAGAAATCTGCTCTAGTAGTTTTCAGTTTATTCTCTCTCAGCCTTCATGATGGATGTGACTTAATCTGCTTCCAGCTTCTGCCATCTGCCATGTCTTTTCCTCCTTAATGGACTGCGCCTCCCCTTTGAACCATAAGCAAAATAAATATCTCCATTTCCCTCCTTAAGTTACTTGACTTTGAGTGTTGTCTCACAGCAATAATGAAGAGTAATCAGAACAATAAGAAAATATTGAACCAAAGGAAGACTAAAACCAAGCAAAGCAAACACCAAACCCTGTGGTTCCATGTCTGACATCTGGCACATGTGATGGAATTGTTTTGGTTCCAAAGGCATTAGGTGGCTCTACCCCTGAAGTTTTACTGCCTGCAGCACACATTTCTCTCTTGCAGGCATCCCTATTGGCAGACATCACAGAGCTCTAACATCTTCAACTTCTTGGGGTCTCCACTGCAGCCTGGGTTTCATCTTTCATGCAATGGCTTCTCAGGGCCTTCCTCCAGACTCTACCCTGCAACACTTTGCCTAGCACAAGGAGCTCTCCAAAACCATGGAGGAAGATTCCATGGTTTCAATTTTGCATCTTTCTGCCTTCAAAACTGGTACCATGGGGACAACACTACTAAGTTCTGATGCCATTTCAGGATTGAGCCTGGCCCTGTTGGATCACTGTTTCAGCAGGTTTAGTTGGTTTCCCTGAAACTGGTGAAAAACTTACCTAGGTAGTTGCTTTCTAAGAACAGGAAACCCCTTAGACTCTCTCCTTTTACAAGGTGCAACCTTTATTGGACATGGTCTTGCGCTCAGGGAACCTTTCCTATGGCCCCAGTGCAGAGCTAGAGCAGCAAGCTTTTTTTTTTAATAGCATAAATCTCTTTTACTGTTACAGGAACTTTATCCTATGTATCATATGTAACATATCACATGTCTTGACAGAAGTTTCTGGTGCTGTTTTTCTTTCTAAATTGCACAATGTTTCTTATTTCTTTATGCCCCACATGTTCTTTTTCATAATACAGTTGCATAAGAATAATCAGAAATAGCTGTGCCACAGAATCAATGTTAAGATATGTTGAAATTTCCTCTTCTAAAACATTAGTGCATCACTTTTGAATTCATCCTCACAGAAGGTCTCAGAACATAGGGGAAATGTTGTCCTAATTTTTTTAACCTTAATATAAACCAAGTAATCCTGAATTCAATTTTTGATGAAGTAATTGTTCCCTTCTAAAACCTTATGAGACATGTCATTACTGTCTGTGCTTCTCTCAGTATTACTTCTTCCAGGCTTCCACTAGCTTCTTCACATTAGCTTCTTTCCATTAACTTCTTCCAAATTTCCATTACAGGGACCTGTTAAAGTGTACTTAGAACATTCAATGACTTTCTAATCTAATCAGATACAGGTGTCAACCTGACAGTTGAGAGTTCAAGCTTTCAGCACATTTGTAGAGAATTAGTAGTTGAGGTAAACCCAGAGCAAACTTGCAGGAGGTTGTCTAGTTGATGGGGAAGGTCTAACCCATAGTGGGTAGGACTAGCCCCTGGACAGGTGAATAAAATACAGAGAGCTAGTTGAGGAAACTGTCATCCTTCTGTATACTTGGTCAGATATGACGGTCTGCAAGTAAGGATCATCTCTTTCTCAGCCATTACACGGATATGGTGAGGTCTGTTCCCTTGAACCCTGTTGGTGTGAACTCTTCTGCAGAGCAACTGTAACCAGGAATCTGTAAGATAAACTAAAATTCCTTGTTTCCTTAAGATATTTTGTCATGGTTTTATCAGCAAAAATGCAGGTGAACAGAGACATAGCCCAAAGTTCTAATCTCTCCAATGTTCCTTCCACAAAAGAATTAAAATGCCTAAAAATCGTATGGCCAGGCTTATCACAGAAACAGCTCTAGTACTCAGTACCATTTTTTGTCTTGATTACTTTTCTGTTGTTGTGATAAAATACTGTAACAAAAGAAATTTCAGGGACAAAGCATTTATTTTGGCTTACCCTTCCAAAAGAATGTAGTCTCTCTGACAGCAGCCAAGGAAGGCATAGTGATAGGTGCAGGAGATTTGTATATTGCAATCTATCCTCAGGAAGCAGAAAGAGACTGAAAAGCAGGGCTAGGCTGGAAAACATGAAGTTTTCCCACCTCCCACTAGTGACATACTTTCTTCAGAAAGGCTCCATTCCTCCAAGTTCTATGACCTTCTAAACAGCACCACGAGTCAAGGAACAAGGGTTCAAACAACATGAGCCTATGAGCATTTCATATGGACTCCAGGCATGGAGTCCATGAGAGGCAAGGAGCTAGAAATGAACTCAATGAACTCCACAGGTAAAGTGCCTTGTGCAAGACAGATGTCAGAAATGGCTGCCAGGGTGTGGACCATTTATACACCTAGGTAAGCCCAGGAAAGAAGGCCCTTCCTCATGGGTTACCTCACATTGGGGCCCGACCCACTTGATCTTGGGCCCAACCTAGTTAATCTTGTGCTCATTGAAGGTGATGCCATTTAAGGTGATGCCTTTCTGTGCAGGAGAGCTAGTCTCCATATCCTTTCATAAGCAAAGGGTTGGAGGAAGTTGGCAAAGGGTGTGTTACTTCAAGGGTAATCCCAATAGTGGGGGATGACCTTTCAAGACCTTCAGAGACCATCCCAGTATGGCTGCTCTAAACCTGCCTTAATATGAGTAGATGATCTACTCTATCAATCAAAGCAGTAAACCACCAAGTGATAACAATAGCACCTTGATACTATCACATTTTCTGGGACCTGCTCTCACAATGCAAAGCTCTGTCTTCTCTCTTTCTATTAGCTCCCATCTAAAATATCCTATAAGAAGTCATACAAGTGGGCTACAGAGATGGCTCAGGAGTTAAGACTCTGCCTTCAAAGCAAAAGTATCAGAGTTTAAATCCTGGATCTCATGTAAAAAAGCCAGGCAGAAATGGTGGTGACTTGTACTTCTGAGTCTGGAAGGTGGACCTGGGAAATCCCACAGCAAAGGAAAAAGGAGGTGGAGCATTCCAGGATGATTCCTGAAGTCACCCTTGGTCTCCACAATCAACCACACAAGGAGCCCTCTGATACTTACAGACACACACATGAATACACACACACACACACACACATACACACACACATCACAAGTCACACATACACATATATACACATAAATGATTTTTAAAAAAATCATAGAAGTACACAGACAGAAGGATGGGAGGGAGTGGGAGATAATGGTGAAGGGAATGAGGGGATAGAAGGGAAGAGGGAGGGAGGGAAGCTAGGATGAATACCTAATATGCTTGTGTAATGGTTATTCTTAACTATTGCTGTGAGAGAACACCCAAAGTCAATCAACTTAAGGGAAAAAGGGAGGTTTATTCAGCTTACGGTTCCAGAGAAAAGGTACAGTCTCTCAAAGCAGAGGTGGCATGGCTGGCTAGCCAAAGCTGGAAGAGGCTAAGTCACTGCAGACATCTTAGAAGCTGAGAGCTACAGACTGCTTGCAGCAAAGGCTGACTTCTCCTGGAGGTAGGGTGACTAATCCACCTCAAGGCCCACCCCTTGTGACTGCCTTCCTCTAGCAAGGCTCCATCTCTCAAGGTGCCATGACCTTGCCAAACACATGAGACTGTGGGGGACACATTTCAAACCATGACATTCCACCCCTAGCCCCCCAGGCTCATTGCCATCTCATTATGCAAACCATACTCAGTCCAACTTTAAAAGTCTTCATAGACTACAATGGTAGTCCCAACAGTCCAAAAGTCCAAAGTTCAAAGCCTCCTGTAAAATCAAAACACAAGTTACATACTTCTAACATACAATAGCACAGAATAAACATTCCCATTCCAAAAGGAAGAAATGGAGACATATCCAGGAAAGATCGGTCCATAACAAGACCGAAAACCAGAAGGACAAACTCCAAATCTTGTAGCTCCAAGTCCAACAGGTGAGCCTCTTGTTGAAATCATCTCAGTTCTGAAGGGCTTTGGTTCCACCCCTCCAATGCGGCTGCCCATAGGATACGTTGGTCTCTTGATCTGACTCCTCCCAGGGTATACAGGGATCCTTGGCAGGTGTCCCATGTTGTGTCTGGAATCTCTAACATCTTTACTTCTCAGTAGCAAACCAGGCTTTAACTCCACAGCACAAACTGCCCTTCTTGGGCCTCTAAACTGCAGGCTTCTTGCCTCATGATGCCTGGATTCTGCCAATTTTTGAAATCTTGGAGGAGGACTCCATGATCTCCTCCCTCTTGCATCACTGATGCCTCTAAAATCAGAACCATGTGGATGACTTTGCCAAGACTGGCCCCTTTGAATCACAGCTAATTCTGCTTCTCTATGTTGACCATCTCTTTCACCCCTGGGCAGTTGCTTTGTAAGAGAAACCAACTCTTGCTTTGGAACTCCACCCTTTAGCTCCAGTCTTCTGAAAGGATTTGCATTCTTATGAGTGGGAACCTTCCTTGAGGATCTTGCCCTCAAGCTAGGGCCTTTCCTATTATTCAAATTAAGAGCAGGCTTTGATTTACAAATGGAGCTAATCTCTTCAACAGCCATTTTGTTCTCTGCTTCTTCCTGGTACAACTCTTTAAGTTTGCCAATTGTATTTTTCATCATTGGATCTTACAGTTTTTGCTTCTTCCTGCCTGATTCTTTGCTCTTTTTCATAACTCTGAAGACAACTAAAAAGTAGCCATATCACATTGTCAAGACTACATTGCTTTGAAATTTCCTCAGCCAAGCACTCCAGCTTAATTTCAGGCAAACTTTCAGGACAAGGGCAAAACTTCACCAAACTCTTGGCCAACACATGGTTCCATGTGCTACTCGTCCAGTTGCAAACACAGTCTCTGTTCCCTCTGAACCATCACAAGCTGGGATTCCACTGCTGCGTCTCTCACAGCATTGCTCTCCTTTGAGCTCTCACAAGAAAGGCCCACTTGGCCCCCTTGCTCAGATGCAAAGACTTTCCCAGCACAAAGTCCCAAAGTTCTCCATATTTCTCCCAACAAACAGTTCCAAAGGAACCCTAGCCACATCACAGCATTGGCCACACTTTTGAGTACCAACTTCTCTCAGCTTCACAGACAATTTCACGTGGTACCAGCTGTTTTTAATCTCACAGCAATACCCCACTTCTGGTACCAATTTCTGTAATGGTTACTCTTAACTATTGCTGTGAGAGAACACCCAAAGTCAATCAACTTAAGGGAGAAAGGGAGGTTTATTCAGCTTACGGTTCCAGAGGAAAGGTACAGTCTCTCAAAGCAGAGGTGGCATGGCTGGCTAGCCAAAGCTGGAGAAGTCACCGCAGACATCTTGGAAGCTGAGAGCTACAGACTGCTTGCAGCAAAGGCTGACTTCTCCTGGAGGTAGGGTGGGACTAATCCATCTCAAGGCCCACCCCTTGTGACTGCCTTCCTCTAGCAAGGCTCCATCTCTCAAGGTGCCATGACCTTGCCAAACACATGAGACTGTGGGGGACACATTTCAAACCATGACAACTTGTAAAAGTAGAAAAATTTAAAAAAAGAAATCATACAATCAAACAACTTTCCCCTGCTGGACCCTGCTGCTGTCGGTGATCCTGCCCCACAGCCCATGTGCCTCTTAAGGGCCCACAGGAACTTCAAATTTCTCTTTCTGTGGCTCATCCAAGCTGCTACCACAGCCCCAACCCAGAGCCTGCATACTGGTACCCTCCAACTACCACCTAACCTCACACAGCTTTCTCACTACTCAACTAACCTAAGCCTTTGTCCAGGTCCAGGTTAAGCCCCCCCATACTAATCTTTTAAAAATCATCCAAGAATTTAATAAGACCACACAAACCATAGGTTGGGGACCAAATGACCAATTCCATATAACTGAGGACCCCTAAGCATCTCACCATTCAACAGAAGAGAAACTTCATATCTAACTCTAAGATAAGTAACCCATTTTATTTTCCATTTAATCTCAAATGATAGTCACCACAGCTTAAGATTTCTATACAGTGTATAAAAGCCCTATATACTCACCCCTTCAGGGTCTTGGTGTTCAGTGCCATATAGCAGTTTTTAGATTGTTAAGGGTATGTGAGAGTGAATGACTAAAATCCTGTAGGTGTGGGTGTTTGGGGCTTTGTGTATACTGCATAGAAATCTTAAGCTGTGGTGGTTAGCGAATGAGGTTAATAGAAAAATAAAATGTGATACTTATCTTAGGGTAAAGTGCAAAGACTCTTTCTGTTGAATGGTGAGATTCTTGGGGACTTCAGTTGTATGGTATTAGTCCACTGGTCCCTAGCCTGAGGTTTCTTTAGGATCTATTAATTTCTTGGAGGCTATAGCACACTGAACTCCAACCCCTGGCTACTCTATCCACACTATTTTATCTTCTTAAAGCTGTTCTGATTCTTAATCCAAACTTCACCTAATAAACCCTGACACCCACTCTTAAATCTCTCAGCTAAATCTAGACCAATAACCTTGCCATCCTCCTAAAGCAGAGCTGGGCTTACATACCCCTTGGACATAGCAGCAACCTTAACCACAAAACAGTAGCAAGCAACCCTAGACTGACCTCTTTTATATCCAAGGAAGCTGTTGCAACAACTATCTAAGTGTGAACATTCTATCTGACTAAAAAAGAGTCAGAAATACATAACTAAAGAAAGCACAATCTCACGGCAAAAGGTTGGTCAAAGATATTCCAAGGGAATGGAACAAAGAAAAAAGCAGGTGTAGCAATTCTAATAGTCAACAAAATAGACTTCAAACCAAAATAAATCATAAGAGACAGAGAAAGACACTACATGCTTTTCAAAGAAACAATCAATCAAGAGGACTTCACAATTCTGAACATGTATACACCCAGTATAGGTTTACCCACATTCATTTATCAAACAATACAAAGAATAAAAGAGCAAATCAACCCAAATACTACAATAATAGGGGACTTCAATATCCTACTCTCACCAATGAATAGGTCAACAGGCCAAAAATTGAACAGAGACACAATGGAACTAAATCAAACCATAAACCAAATAAACATGACTGACATTTATTGAACTTTCCAACCTAACACCAAGGAATATACATTCTTTTCAACAGCCCATGGGACCTACATATATTAGAAAGTTGAGTTTACATCCTATACTTTATCTGATCGCTTTGGAATAAAGCTATAAATCTACAACAAGATAAATGACAGAAAGTACACGAATTCTTGGAAACTAAACACCATGACATTGAATGAGGAAAAGGTCCAGGCAGAAGGCAAAATGAAAATTCAAAAATTCCTATATACAACATATCAAAGTCTCTGGGATACAATGCAAGCAGTCCTAAGAGGAAAGTTTATAGCACTCAGTGCCTACATCAACAAAACGGAAATAACACAAGTAAATAACAATGCAGTTTAAAGCTTTAGAGAAACAAAAACCATTGGATCTTCAAAGCAGTAGAGGTTCAGAGGTTAGAAAAATCAGAGGAGAAATATGTGAAATTGAGATGAAGAAAATGATACAAAAAATCAATAAAACAAAGAGCAAGTTTTTTGAAAAAAATTAACCAGATTAATAAACCTTTATCTAAATTAACCAAAACCAAAAGACAAAAAGTCCAAATTAATAAAATGCGAGATGAAAATGGAGGTATCACAACTGATATTAAGGAAATTCAGAGCATCATAAGGTCATACTTCCAAGATTTATATTCCACAAAATTTGACAAAAAGAAAGAAATGGATGAATTTCTAAACACACACAAATTACTAAAATTGAATTGGGATGAACTGAATTATTTAAATAGTTCTATAATAAGTGAGGAACTTAAAGAAGTAATGACAAATCTTCCCATTAAAAAAAAAGTCTAGGATTGGATGGATTCAGTGCAAAATTCTACCAAACATTTAAAGAATAGCTAACACTACTACTCTATAAACTATTCCATGAAATAGCAAAGAGACATTTTCAAACTCTTTTTAAGAAGCTAATATTACACTAATCCCCAGACCAAATAAAGGCACAATGCAGTTAATCAAACTTTTTACTTTGACTACATTGAAAATATATATACTTTGTTACTATGATTTGATGCTCTTCTAAGTCTTGCTTTATTAATTCTCTGTCACTTTAGTTTCATAAAAATGAGCCATAGACTGACCCATCTTTAATAAGCTCTGAAATTTATTTCCTACTACACGATATCAGTTATCTTCTACTCCAGTCAAGATTCTTAAGAACTAGAACATGATATGACTCCCTTTCCCCACCTGCCCGGGATGCACGCAGTCCAGCTGGGACTCACACCGACCTAGGAAAGCCCCCCCACTCAACCCCAAACCCCAGGCCAATAATTCAGTTCAGTGGAAAACACACAGAAATTGAAAGAAGGTCTTAAGAGTTAAAAATGACAATGCCCAAGTCAAAGTGCAAATCCATGAGAATCAACACCCAAGAAAACAGATCTCCCACTGAAGGAATTAATCCCATAATGATAGACTCCAACCACAATAAACCCACGGAAAATAGGCCAAGAAAGCTTTACCCAGGATAATGACTTTCAAAACATGATCATTACCATGTTCAATACTATGAAAGAGGAAACCCGGGAGGAATTAAATAACCGCATCAATCACTTTGAAGAGGAACACAACAGACACTTGGAGGAGCTGAGAAAAACAGTGCAAGAAACAAAAACTGGCATAGAGCACTTAAAACAGACTCAAGCAGAGTTTAAAACTGAACTAAAAGACAAGTTATCTTCAACCCAGAATTCAACAGAGTCTTATCAGCAGAATTAATGAAGCGGAAAATAGAATTTCAGACCTTGAAGACAAAGTGGGAGTATTAACCAGCTCAATGGAAGAGGTTGCTAAAGCAAAAAAGATACTCGAGAGAAATATACAAGAGTTATGGGACACCCTGAAGAAGCCGAACATGTGTATTCATGGAATACCAGAACAAGAATCCCAAGACACCACACCCGAGGAAATTTTTCAAACTATCATCAAAACTTTCCTCATCTAAAAAAAGAGAGG
Organism: Typhlomys cinereus; assembly: GCA_023101885.1. NCBI lineage: Eukaryota > Metazoa > Chordata > Mammalia > Rodentia > Platacanthomyidae > Typhlomys > Typhlomys cinereus. Next base: position 2,304,873 of record JALPQD010000096.1, read on the forward strand.
CCCATCCATATACAAGAGGCATTCCTCACCCCAAATAGATATGACCAAAATAGAAACACAGCACGGCAAATAATAGTTAAAGCACTCCACATTCAGAAATGGTGCTGAAAGCCTCAAAGGAAAAAAAAACAAGTCACTTTTAAAGGCAAACCTATTAAAATAACAAATGACTTCTCAAAGGAAACAGTAAAAGCAAGAAGAGCTTGGAGAGACATACTTCAAGTATTGAATGAGCAAAAAGGTCAACCCAGGCTGATTTACCCTGCAAAACTATCAGTCATGATCGAGGGAGAAAAAAAAGTTTTCCACCACAAAGACAACTTGAAGGGATACATTTTCACCAAACCAGGCTTTCAAAAAATGCTAGAAATGATACTCAAGCTTGAAGAAAAAAACAGGCACATCCAGGAGAACAGAAGGGCGTATAATACTACCAAAACCTAAAGGTGAAACAATACACTTACAAAGCCACTAAACATAATAAATGTCCAGAACTAAAAATAGTTTCTCCATTATAACATTAAATGCTAATGGACTTAACTCACCGATCAAGAGACACAGATTACAAACTTGGATTAAAAATCACAATCCATCAATCTGCTGCCTGCAGGAAACCCATCTCACCAAAAAAGATAGGCACATCCTAAAAATAAAAGGCTGGTCCAAAATTCTGCAAGCTAATGGAACCAGAAAACAGGCAGGGGTAGTCATTATGCTATCGGACAAAGTGGACTTCAAACCAAAGAAAATCATAAGAGACACGGATGGATACTACATTTTAGTCACAGGTACAATTCACCAGGAAGACTTCACAATACTGAACATATATGCACCCAATATGGGCCCCCCCCCCACATTCATTAAGCAAGCCCTACAACGTCTAAAGCAAGAAATCAATCCTAAAACGATAATTCTTGGGGATTTCAACACTGCCCTCTTAACATGGGATAGATCAACAGGTAAAAAACTTAACAGAGACACTTTGGAACTTAATCAAACCCTTACTGAAATGGATCTTACAGATCTCTATCGAACTTTTCATCCATGCACCAAAGAATACACATTTTTCTCAGCATCACATGGAACTTTCTCCAAAATAGATCACATATTGGGCCACAAAAAGGATCTCCACATATACAGGAAAGTTGAAATTCTAGCCTGTACCTTATCAGACCACCACGGCCTAAAGCTTGATATCCACAACACAACAAGCAAAAGAAAATACACTAACTCCTAGAAACTTAACACTATGATGCTGAATGAGAATTGAATTCAGGAAGAAATTACAAAGGAAATTCAAGATTTCCTAAAAGTGAATGATAATGAAAACACAACTTACCAAAATCTCTGGGACACAATGAAAGCTGTCCTAAGAGGTAGGTTCATAGCTCTTAATGCCTACATCAAAAAAATGGAAACATCAGAAATAAATAACTTAAAAATGCAGCTTAAAGCTTTAGAAACACTAGAGCAATCCGATCCCAAAAGCAGTAGAAGGGAGGAGATTAGTAAAATAAGGGGAGAAATATCTGAAATCGAGATTAGGAAAATGATACAGAAAATCAACCAGTCAAAAAGCTGTTTTTTTGTAAAAATCAATAAGATTGATACACCCCTAGCTAAATTAACCAAAAGCAAGAGAGAGAAAGCCCAAATTAGCAAAATTAGAAATGAAAATGGAGTTATCACTACTGATACCCAAGAAATCCAGAGAATTATAACATCATATTTCAAAAACTTATATTCTGTGAAGTTTGACAACACAAAGGAGATGGATGAATTCCTAAGTAAACACAACTTACCTAACTTGGATCAGGAAGTTGTGAATTATTTAAATAGTCCTATAACATATGAGAAAATCGAGGAAGTAATCTCGAATCTTCCCACCAAAAAATGTCCTGGACCAGACGGATTCAGCACAGAGTTCTACCAGACATTTAAGGAGCTAATGACACCAATACTCCTTAAACTGTTTCATCAAATAGCAAAGGAAGGAAAACTACCAAATTCCTTTTACGAAGCTAATACCGTCTTAATCCCAAAACCTAATAAAGATACACTTAAGAAAGAAAACTACAGGCCAATCTGTCTGATGAAAACAGATGCAAAGATTCTCAACAAAGTCTTAGCAATTCGGATTCAAAAACATATCAAAAAGATCATTCACAGGTATCAAGTAGGCTTTACCCCAGGCACACAAGGTTGATTTAACATATACAAATCAGTAAATGTAATTCACCATATAAACCAGTCCAAAGTTCAAGACCACATGATTCTCTTGATAGATGCAGAAAACGCTTTTGACAAGGTCCAACAGCCTTTATGATCAAAACCCTAGAGAAGGTTGGAATGGAAGGAACCTTTATCAATATAATAACAGCTGCATACAACAAGCCCACAACAAGGATTATGCTCAATGGGGAAAAACTTGAAGTATTCCCACTTTGATCAGGAACTAGACAAGGCTGTCCACTCTCACCACTTCTATTCAATATTGTACTTGAAGTCTTAGCTGAAGCCATAAGACAAGAAAGGGACATAAAAGGGATTCGAATCAGCAAGGAAGAAGTCAAGTTATCTCTATTTGCAGATGACATGATCTTATACCTGAGTGATCCCAAAAACTCCACCAGGAAATTCCTGGAACTAATACAGAAGTTCAGCAGGGTGGCAGGATACAAAAAATTAATGTGCAAAAGTCAGTGGCCTTCTTATATGCCCAGAATGAAAGAAGTAAAAAATCTCTGAGAGAAACAATCCCATTTACCATAGCCCCTAAAAATATGAAATACCTTGGTATAAACCTAACCAAGGAAGTAAGAGACCTCTATAATGAAAACTTTAAATCCCTAAAGACAGAAATTGCAGAAGACACCAGAAGGTGGAAAGACCTCCCATGGTCTTGCATTGGCAGAATCAACATCATAAAAATGACCATCCTACCAAAGGCAATATACAGATTCAGTGCTATACCAATTAAAATCCCAAAGCAATTTTTTAAAGAAGTTGACCAAACAATCTGAAAATTCATATGGAGGCACAAAAGACCCAGGATAACAAAAACAATCCTTAGTAACAAAAACATGGGTAGAGGTATCACCATAACAAATCTTAGTCTATAGTACAAATCCATAGTTGTAAAAACAGCCTGGTATTGGCTCCAAAATAGACACACAGATCAATGGATAATGGTTGAAGACCCAGATATAAGCCCACACAACTACAGCCATTTGATCTTTGACAAAGGGGCCCAAAAAATCCAATGTAAAAAGAATAGCATCTTCAACAAATAGTGCTGGCAAAACTGGATATCCACATGCAGAAGATTAAAACTGGATCCGTACTTGTCACCATTTACAAGACTTAATCCAAATGGATCAAGGACCTTGATATCAGGCCAGAGACTATAAAAAACCATAGTTGAAAGGGTAGGGAACTCCCTTGAGCTGATTGGGCTAGGCCAACAGTTCCTAAACGGACATCCAATAGCACAGTCACTACAACCAACACTCAACAGATGGGATCTTGTGAAATTAAAGAGCTTCTGTTCAGATAAAGAGATAGTAAATGGAGTATAAAGGCAACCCACAGAATGGGAGAAAATCTTCACAAACCACATACACAATAGAGCTCTATTATCCAGAGTGGACAAAGAACTTAGAAAACTAAACACCAAGGAAACAAATGGGCCAATTAAAAAATGGGCCTTGGAACTTAAAAGAAACTTCACCAAGGATGAAATTAAAATGTCTAACAAATCTTAAAAAATGCTCCACATTCTTAGCCATCAGGAAATGCAAATCAAAACTTCCCTGAGATATCATCTCACCCCTGTTAGGATGGCAAAAATCCACAGTACAAACAACACCAAGTGCTAGAGAGGTAGTGGAGAGGGGGGTACTCTCCTACATTGCTGGTGGGAGTACAGGCTCATACAACCACTCTGGGGAGCTGTCTGGCGATTCTTAAAGAAGTTAAAGATTAAAATGCCATATGACCCTGCTATGCCACTTTTGGGAATAACCCCCCATACAGCAAAAATTCACCTCGATAACACAAGCATGACCATGTTCATAGCAGCACTGTTTACAATAGCAAAGTCATGGAATCAGTCCAAACGCCCAACAGTTGACGAGTGGATAAGGAAAATGGGGTATATTTATACAATGGAATACTACTCAGCCATCAAAAATGATGAATTAATGCAATTTGTCAGGAAATGGATGGAATTAGAAACAATTATATTGAGTGAAATATCTCATACACAGAAAATTAAGTGACGTATGTACTCCCTAATAGGTGGATCCTAGTACCAAACCCACTTAGAGACACTCAAAGACAAATCTCTGTAATACTTACAATAAGTGTAAAGATTATAAACAGGATGGAAGGGGAAGGAGAGCCCCACCAGAAGCAAGGAGAGAGGGGATCATGTTACAGCAGAGAAAATAGGCCACCATCAAGGACTGCAAGGGGTGACTTCCAATTCCCATCAGGATGGAGCCAAGGGCATTGCAGGAGCAGCAAAACCGAAAAAAAAAATCAACAAACCATAATTCAGAACATCAGAGACTCTATATCAACCACCCGGAAGTGGGCCAGCCTAATCTCTCCCCATCCTGAAGCTCAGGGAAATTTGCAGAAGAGGGGGTGGTAAGATTGTAAGAGCACAAGGAAGGGAGGAGTAATGATATGCAAGATACTCCACACAAGTTAGGGCTGAAGCAATCATATTTGGACTTTGCATGACCTGCACTATGTCCAACACATTATTGACCCCACAAAGTCTAGCATGGACTAAAGGCACTAGGATCCTTGGAGGCGAGGGACTGATAGTCACAGTAGTGTTCCTAAGCTTAAGGGGAACACAGGAAAGGGTTCTGGGATATGCCCCTGGATCCTTGCACCCCATCGGAGAGGAGGACCCAGAGGAGAATTTGGCATGCACATTAAAGGATACTCCGAGGATTGGGGATGGGAAGGGTGGGAAAATGGGAGGGGGGAACTGGGAAGTCAGGGGAAGGTGAAGGGAGGGAGGAGACCGGTGTACCTGTTAAGTTTATATGAGCGGAAATAATAATTAAAAAAAAAAGAACATGACATGAGTCCCACTGTCTGCAGCGTGAAATGTTTTTCATTCTTGGAGGCTGTGATTTAGGTAAGATTCTCCGTAAAACAAGAAAAGCAGGGCTGTTGAGATGACCAGCGTTATGAACAAGCACTTGGAATTCTAGGCTCAAAGTGACAAAATTTTTAATACCCTTGATCTTCTCTACTTGTTGCTGTGCTGGAGAGACTTCATGCTTTCTGCTTCTTTCCCGTTTCATGTGCTCTGAAACCTGAGTTGCTCCTGCACTGATGCTCTGTGGACATGACCCAGGCTTTCAAGCAAGATATACAGACTGACAGACACATATTCTCTTCCAAATGGTTAAGGAGTGTTGCACACAAATATCAGACATTTGTTAAATGTTTATACAATAAATAAATTATAGTTTCACATATTTTCCTAATAAAAATGAGTGCTATTTATTGCCTGCTCTTTTTTCATTTTCAGTTAAATAAAATAGCTTTGAATATTAACGAACTTTTCAGCCTTTAACCTGTAGACACACTGTATAAATGTTTTCCTAGGCTTGTCAGAACTTAACTCCACTGCTACAAACTTTAAGGCAGATAAATTGTTCTTTCTTTGATATCTGGTAAGTACTAAACACTTTTTTTTGGGTAAGCACATTCAAATTTAAGTCAAAAGATTAGAAATAATAGAGAGCACTTTTTGGGCAAAAGAAAGCATACATCTAGACCAGTGAAATTGCCAAGAAATATAAGGAAAATGCTGGAAGCAGAGATTTTCCCATTCTAAGTCAATCAGGAAATATCTCCCCAGTAGATCACTTTGATACTTCCAGCACTTTCCATACTTCAGAAGAACTATACAGTACTTGAATTATATTTAAGATAAGGTTCATGTCAGAGTCTGTCTCAACAAAATGACAGTATGCTGGAAGTGCATATTGATTTGGTTCCTGTGGATAAATAAAAACACAACAGAAGTTCATAGAAACAAAAAGGTAAGAAACTTCCTTGAAAAGAATTTAAAACTCAAATAAAGAAAAAGTGAGGCTAAATAATTTTGGGCAATTATTCTGTTAAGTGAACCATTTTATAAAATAAAAAACTGAAGACAAACCCAGTCATAGATTGATGACTATGGAAATCTATTAGTGATCACCAGTGTAACTTCAAGGTGCATTTGAAAAAATGTTAAGCGATGTACAATATACACCTGAACAGGAGGGATACAATTTATGAACCTTAGGGTTAATAAATAACAAGTCCAGCACTCTCTGAAACAGAGGAAAATCTTAATTCCTGAGGCTTAATTTTTGTCAATACACAGAACAGAACTGTGACAAGTGTTTTTTTTTCTGTGATTAGGTATTCAAGGAACTGTCAAATGAAGAAAATGCCTTCTTTACTTACAAATCATTTCTATGCTTATTTTTATTACTTTTTTCACTAATTATATAAGTTCAATAGTACCCTCCTTCTTCCCCCCTCCCCCTTCCTCTCTTTGTTATCCCCCATTGCAATCTTCCCCCTTAACATGCCTTTCCCTCTCACCCCCTTTCCTTCCCTCCTCCTCTCTTGATGTTTCCTGCTTTCTCCCTCACATCCTCCAGAGCATCTGTTTATGTGGGCACGGAATTTCCCTCTGAGTCATCTACAGTAGTGAGGGTTCAGGACTCAGTGTCATAGCTTGGGGCCCCTTCTTGGGCTGTCCACTAGTATGGGAACTTTATTATGTCTATGTAGCCTCTTGTATTTAAGGATTCTACTTCCTGAAGTCTTCTCCCCTGTAATCCCTGCTGGCCTTTAGGGGGTTGTTGACATGTCAGCCATTGTACAAATCAAGTAAGATTCAATCACATTGTGGCTATATCCTGGCTGCTGCAGCCATGACTTGTGTGGATTATCTTGCATATATTTTTATCTTTATATTATATTATATATCTTTAGACTCTTACAATCTTGCGGCCCCATCTTCGGCAAGATTCCCTGAGCTTTAGGATGGGGAGAGATTTGGCTGGTCTGGTTATGGGTGACTATTGTAGGGTCTTTGGTGTTCTGAAATATTTGCAACAGCAAGGTCATGGAATCAATGCAAATGCCCAATGGTTGACAAATGGACATTTATACAATGGAATACTATTCATCCATCAAAAAAGATAAATTAATGAAATTTGCCAGGAAATGGGTGGAATTAGAAGAAATTATATTGAGTGAAGTATACCAGACACAGAAAGTTAGATGTCATATGTACTCCTTAATAGGTGGATCCTAGTTACAAACCCACTTAATGACCTACTCAAGGGTATAATACCCATTATAATAGCAAAGGATTATAAATAGGAGAGAAGGGGGAAGAAGATCTCAAAAGAAAGAAGAAAGAGCACACTTCAATAGAGAAATTAGGCCATGGTCATGTACTGCATGTGGGTAGTGAGATATCTGATGTAGTTCACTCTCATTTCCTTCCTGTTCACATGGGACTGAACAGGTTTGATCTCCCCAGTCGGGGAGCTATAGGGACTAGCAGTTAAATGGTAACCAACCAGCAAACAAGACACTGATCCCTCTCACTGCTGTGTCCTATTCCCATTCTTACATCTATCTACCTTTGAGTCTCTTCTTATACTAAGATCTTCATTTAAATAGTCTTTTATTTTTGGTTAGAAGATGACCTCAACAACCAATCAGGATGCAGCCAAGGGCAGTGCAGGAATAGCAAAACTGAAAACAACAACAAACCATAATTCTATACTTACTTTTAATCCATTAAAACTTTTAAGCAGAAATATCTGAGGCCTGAAATTGTTTAATTTTTAGGAAAAGTTTGCTTTTGCTCATCTTTTCATTTTAAATTACTTTCTCTCTTAAGCTGTACATTTTGCATTATATTTGTCACTAGCTCTCCATCCATCATGCTATACATGAGGCTTCACAAAAGGCTCAGGCCGATCCTGTGTTCCCTATTTTCCTTCCCCGATGGAAAGCTCAGGCACATCCTGTGTTCTCTAATTCCCTTCCCTTCCATCTGGGATCAAATTATTCCTCCGCATTATATACCTGACGTACTGCTTTACAGCAGCTATGAACTTGCTCTTCTCAGATCAACAATCAGTGTATGACTGACTGATAGTTTTCATTTTTTTTTTTTTTTGCCTGCCTGTGTGTGTGTGTTTCTGTGTATCAGAGGGCACTGTGTATGTGTCTGTGGAGGCCCAAGGGAGATCTCAGGAACCACTCTGGATTGCTCTACCTCCTATTTTCGCTTTGCTCTGCAGTTCCCAAGGTTCAGAACTCAGGTCCTTCCCTTTCGAAGCAGAGATTTAACCACCAAGCCATTTTTCCACCTCTCATTCCATATCTCCTAATTCACTTCCATGTTCTTGCCAAGGTCATGTTCCCTATAAACCACTCTTACTAATGTGAACACAGTAAGTTTATGGCTTGTGTAAAGGGCCACATGATTTGGACACTCTTTTGGTCTAACTGAGATTCCTGGAAGCCTGCCATAGCCTGTAACTGTTTTTACTCAATCTTGCTACTCCTTCCTTCCTTCACAGGTGTTAGGTCTGTCGGACCATGGTATATTTCTTCCTACTTTCTCTGGTGGTTTGACTCTACCTCCTGACATTTTTTTAAATCTACTTCCTACAGTGACCCTACACAACACAGTTTCTAACTCATCTCTCTAATTCACCTTTCTGATGTAACTGAGAGCTGGTTTTCCTGATTCTAATTTTGTTTTCCAAATCCTTAGGCCAGAGGTAGCCAAAATGTTTTATCTGTGTATACACACACACACAAACACACACACACACACACACACACACACACACACACACACACCACACCACACCTTAGCTACCTTCTGAAAGGATTAACTCTTTATGGAGCTAGTCTCTCCCCCCTAAGCTTTTCCATCTGTCCTTCTCTGCCTCACACTTTATGTAATGGTGACATCAAGTTTGTGAAAGAGTCCTTCTACTCATGCCTTGTACTTTTGCTCTCTGTTCCTTGGGTAAGTGCCCTTCTATCTCTGGGAATAACAGCCCATCTCCTTGCCTACACACAAGGGCTTGTCTAATGGTGTCTCATCCAAGAGAACTTGTGATAATGGCTCAAACAGTACTAGCGGTGACCCCTGCTGCATGCCCGGCCCTTGTATGTTGCTGCCTTATGCATTTCTCTCCCAATGAACTTTGACCTCCACTAGGATAGGAATACTACCTCATTCATTTCATCTCCCTATGTAGAATGCTGGAACATGCTTATATAAGAGTAACTAATAAATATGTTAGGCCATTATAGCTTAGTATACTATCTTTAGAACCCTAAAGGGTGATTAATTTGCTTAAATACTTTTTAATCATTGGAAGACAGTCTTGTTATACTTCAGAAGAATGATACAAATAAATACAAATACAAAAAAATTCTTCAGAATCACAATTTTTGGGTTAAGAGAACATCATTAATGGGTTAGGAAGAAAAGCAAGGTCATATTAAAATGAGCACATCCTTCACTGATAGAAACTCTGTAGGAAAACAAGATGATGACATTTAAGACTAAAATATGTTTGAATTTTGTGAATATACATACAGTTTACTAATCTATCTTTACTTATTTGCATTTGAAATAAGACTGTACGTTGGCGAGTTGTTATTCTCTCTGGAGTTTGGAGGAAAATAAAATGAGTTGAGTTTTTTAGCATTTTTTCCTAAATACATTAAAATATTTCAACCATTTATAATATTTAGAGGTGAGAATGTATTTGCTATTAGCAAATGAGAAAACTCAAAACAATACCCACATCATATCCACAAATTCAAACAAATCAAAATAAAGAGTAGGGTCAGTGTTTATGAAGGCATATAGCAAGGACAATGGTATCTTGATTTCACCTTTAAGGTTTTGCTATGGAAGGATCACAGCAGTGTGCTCCCGGCCATTGCAAGCTCTGCTCTGCTCTGCTTAGACAGGTGGGAAAAGAATGTGCATTCCATGCAGACTGAAAAGGTCAAGCACCGTGGATCCACCATAATGCAGGCGCAGTTGCTATTGTGATGCTTGGGACTCTATCTAGTAATATTCTCAGGGGTTGCTTTCAAAGCAAACCAACTGCTGATTCTATTGTGGATCAAGTCATTCGTATTGCAGCTTTTATTATTTTAAAAGTGAAAGCAACCTATCTTATGGTCAAAATCAGGATTCTCAACCCCAGCCCTTTGGGCGTTTAGAGCTAGATAATTCCTGAGTAAGAAGACTGCTCTGTGTATTGTGAAGCACATAATGGCATCCTTAGTCTCTACCTATCACATCCCAGGAGCACTTCTTACCCATTAGAGAGTTTAAAAAATGTGCTTCCAGAAATTACTGAATTCCTCTGGAGCAAAACTGCTCCCCCCGAAAAAAAAAAAATCCGTGGGACTATGTTATCAATTCAAACTTTCTGAAGTAGCCAAATAAATGTGAAAGTTTGGAAAAGTAAAAAAAAAAAAAAAAAAAAAAAAAAAAGCAAAAAGTCAGGAAAATGGTGAGAGTGGAGAGAGACTACATTCCAACATTGGGTCACCCTCAGATTGTGTAACTCTTTCTTCTTCATGGATCATAACATATGTGGCCCTCTCTAGCTCTGCCTCCTCTTTCCTTGGAATCAGTACATTGCGTCTTCCTTCTTTGACAGTATTAACAGCATTTAGTGAAGTTATCATTTCACTATTTTTTGTAAGCTATCTCTTGAGCAGTATCCTATAGGTACTGTTTAGACTTTACTATCTATGACAATGGATGATGCAGATTAGCACTTTGCATATCATCACAGAAAAAGCAGAAGAATGAATATAAATGAAAGAAGTGAAGAAAGGAAGAAAATAAAGTAAATTAAAAATGAATTTAAGTCATTCTTACAGTATCTTAAGATACAAACTGCTGTTGCTTCTGTAATGAAAAACACCCCATGGGTTGTTTATTAGCAATGAGCAAATGGCAATGTGCATACTATAGAGTGGTCCTTTAAAACAAACGCCTTTACATAACAAGAATTCTTCTAAGAAGCAAGATAGCTTAAAATAGTGATTAAAACTTGGGGATTAAAATAGTGATTAAAACTTACATGAAGAGAATGAGGAGGAAGAAAATGAAAGTAACTGAAATGAGATAAATATGTTTAAGGTCACTGAGTTATAAGGTATGTATTCTGCACAAATCAACGTGCACAGTAATAACTGTAATTTGTTCTCCAGTGAATACCTTATGTTCCTCCCATGCTCTGCTGCCAATGCTAATTAGCACAGGCTCCATGTGTTAGGGAAAAGAAACAAGTGAAAACAGGAGCAGGCGGCTGCGCATGTGCAGCAGCACAATCTCAACTTGAAACTTTGCATTAATCTACAGGGAGTGAGGATTGCAAAGGTGTCTTCTCACTTCTGCCTCTGAGTCTTTATAATAAAATGTTTGTGACGCTTCCAAACTATGCCAGAATATCCCTTCTTGCATTCTCCTCTCCACAGACAAAGAGGAAGAAGACCACATTTTTCTATTGTAAAAGGGGACATTTGAATAAATCAGTATGCTAAATTATTCTATTGGGTGAAGCCATTAAGAGGATTCAGAGGGTGGTGCATGCTGAGAAATATTCCTTCATTTCTCTCATTTAGGTTTCAAGGCATGGAATGCATCCTGAGTCTCTCAGTATTTCCAGATACTTGGTGGCCACATTGCTTTCACAGCCTGAAAAGTAGAGTTTGACAGGATGTTTCTAATCTGCATTTTAAATCAAGATTGGGGGACATATTTAATTAAAATTTAAGTAAACAAATCATCCAGTGCCATTTAGCATGAAGTGTGATGCTCAGCACCTGGCGCTACAGAAAGATAAAGGATACCAGCAAGGAAACACCTGTCTTCGCAGATATTCAAAATTATGAAAGGTGATGCTGCAGTACAGTGCAGGCAAACTAAGAACTGAAGCAGAAGGAAATCCCAGTGAAAACACTGAAAAAAATGAATGGAAGAAACAATTGATATTGCCTCTATGGTGTCAGTATGAAGAACCATCAGCTCATACTGAAGAGTTCCCCACATTGTGTGTGTGTGTGTGTGTGTGTGTGTGTGTGTGTATGTGTGTGTGTGTTTTACATGTGGTATAGGTGCCTGTGCATGTGGAGGTCAGAGTCCTTCTTTCTGAGATGGTTTTCTCCCTGAATCTGAAACTTGACAGTTTGGATAAACTAGCTATCCAGCAAGTTTCTGGGACCCACCTGTCTCTGATAAGTGCACCATGCAATGTCTGCCTTTTTAATATGAGTGCTGAGATTCAACAGGGTCCTCGTGCTTGTACAGTAGGTGCGTCAAATGAGCCATCTCCCAGGCCCCAGGAGCTTGGCTTTAGCTACAGAAAAGAATTTCAGGATGAGTCAGCATAAAGTACAGCCGAGATTCATCAAGCAGAATAGTGTGCTGATTTGCTTTCTTTCTTAAGTTTGTTCCTTTTGTTTCTGTGATGCTGTAGAATGTCCTGAATCCAGGGTCTGGCTTGTGCTAGGACAAGTACCTTGCACTGGACTAAACTGTATTCCCCACCAAGTAAATACTTTAGATTTAAGTACAGATTGAGAGAAAGAGCAAGAGAGAGAAGGGGGGAGAGAGAGAGAGAGAGAAAGAGAAAGAGAGAGAGAGAGAAATATATATAGAGAAAGAAGAGTTTAAATGTCTTAAGAGAAAATTATTCTGTGGCTTTGGAAATTAAAATCTTCAACAGAAATAATTTGCAACCAGGATTGAAGATTAATCCAGGCTTAAAATTTCAGCTAGAAATATGAATTGGTATGCTTAGTTTTCTTATCTTAAATAAGAATCTCTTTGTGAAGGAAACACATCCTGTAATCTTAACCTAAAGTTGAATTTTTAGGTCATTAGATCAAAATTTTGAAAAAATGCTTGGTTAATAACGTTTCTAAAATCTTCCTTTACTCATTTACTAATTATTAGAACATACCCTCTTCCTGTCTTTCACTTTAACAAGAATGATAGTTACATAAGAGTAAGAAACTCTTTTGGAGCTGGCGAGATACCTTAGCAAGTAAGGCGCTTGCTTGCAAACCTGGCGAGCTGAGTTTGAGTCCTAGAAGCCAGTATGATGCATGCATGACACCCCCCCAATAAATAACTTAAATTTTTTAAAGAGCAAAACACTGATAAACTCTGTGCGCTTTGCTTTGTAGAGTAACCAAGGTAACAATACTGTGTGCATACACCAAACAACTGGAGACAGGAGTCTAAATGTTCCACCACAGAACAGTGATAAACATTTGAGGAAGTTGATATGTGTGAGGTAAGACTTATAAAATGTTCAAATAGGCCAGAATACCACAATGCACCATATATATAATGCATATGTATGTTTCATATGTAGCATGGATCAATTTAAAAACGAATTGAATTTTAAAAATCTGCTGTCCTCTTTGTTGCTGTTTCTGTGCTGACGTGTATCGTTAGTGTGTAGCCTCAGCTGGCCTTGAACCTTGAATTTATTCTCTTAGCCTCAGGCTCTGAGTGCTGGGATATCAGGAATGCACCATAGTGATAATCAATTGATATTGATAATATTTGGGTTGTTTTGACAGAATGAGAAAGTAGGGTGTTGGCATCATTGCACTGAAGAAGGGGCAGGCCTTTTTCACGTGATCTTATTTTAGGTTACTCAGTGGTGCAGAATGAGGAGAGGGTATTCAGTACTGGACAGAAGGAATCACACACTCTACAGAACTTACATTACAAGGTTTTTGCTGGTCATCTTTGTATCTGAGTCTAGCAGACACTGGCATATTAACAGACTGTTACTGTAGATTACTTCAGCTATGTCAGTGCCAATTTAAATATCTAAAGTAAACTTGTGATAAAATGACATGTAGAGGCTGGGTGTGTAACTCAGAGGTAGAACATTAGACTAGTAAGCATGAGGCCATTTGTTCAGTCCTCAGAACACACAAACACAAACACAAGTTGTGACAGGCAGTTAGTTAAAGCCGTTAACTCAGTAAATGAGAACTGAGCCTTTGGACAGGTCTGTGAAGAATGACCTAGTTAAGGTAAGCTGTCCAGAGTGGGATTACGTCTCAGGTAGGTGGGTAAGATAAAGGGCTGGCTGGTCCAAATCTCTCCCCATCCTAACGCTCAGGGAAACTTGCAGAAAAGGTGGCGGCAAGATTGTAAGAGCCTAAAGATGGGAAGGACCAACGATATGCAAGATGCTCCATACAAATTAAGGCCTCAGTAGCCATAATCGGACTTTGCATGACCTGCACAATGATTGATGTGTCAACGACCCCCCCAGGCAGTAGGATCCTTACAGGCAAGGGATCATAATAGTGTTCCCATACTAAAGGGGAAGGGGGGGGGTTCTTGGCTATGCCACTAAGTCCTTACACCTCACCGGAGTGAAGGACTCAGAGGGAAGTTTGGCGTTCACACAGAGGGATGCTCCAGGGGATGGGAGGGGGGAAAGGGGAGGCACTGGGAGAGGGGGAGGGAAGGAGGTGAAAAGAAGGAGAAGGGGGGAGAGTGCAAAGGAGACTGAGGAGGGGTGGAGGAAGGGAGAGGACGGGGTACCTATTGAGCTTGTATGATTGGGGAAAAATAAATTAATTAATTAAAAAAAAAAGAGAGCTGGCTGGAATTTGGAGGCCAGGCGAACTGGCATGATGGAAAGCAAACTTGCAGTAGTGTTCCTCATCCATCCTCTGCTCCTTCTGTAGATGCCTCACCTCCTAATTCTGATATAACTCTCCTGCTATAATGGATTGAAAGTAAGAGCATCAATAAGAATTCCCTTTAAACCATTAGTTATTGATCATGTACTTATTACTTCAACAGAAACGTGAAATTGAGACACAAGCACATACCTGTAGAGATTTATTTTGACAGTAGTGATCCCATAGCATAATATCCATGGTAATTAATGCACCTAACTTCATCTTGACTAAGCAATTTAAAAGGTCAATTAAGCTGACACATATTTAAGCCATTTCTTTTGATTTCACATGGACTTAGTATAGTCTGTGATCACATTCCTTTTCCAACAGGGATGAAAATGAGGTAAAATGTCCTTAAAAAAATACTCAGTGGAAGGAAAGTATTGAGCAGAAGCTTTTCTGGTGAGGTAGAAAATTACCATCAGGTAATATTCCATTACTGACCAGAAAAGACAAAACTGCGCATCACACAAATTGATGGTATATACCATTCTGCTTTGAAAGGAATATGCAATCCCAGGACTAGAATGCAAAGCTAAAGATCAGGTGGGGAATTTGCAAAATGGATCGAATAGCCATGGCCTTTTATGCTACTAATTGCTTGCTATAGGTGAGGCAGCTTGAAAGCACTTTGTAGATTAACTCAGTATCCTCTGTAGCGGGGAAACACATATCGATACTTTGAGGACACAAGAATCCATTTTAGTCTGCAGAAAAATCTGTAATCATCCAAGCACCTGGCAGGTGGGCCTTCTTGTTCCAGGATTGTGAAAGTGGGAAAGTAAAGCAACTTGTCAAGGTCAAAGGTCGGAAGAAATGAAGCAGGAATCCAGATGTTTGGTTGCCCAGCATCTTAACCATCTTTGTCTCTTGTGCTTTTGTAGCTTTCCTTCTTATTGAGTTTAAGGAAGTTTTCAGTTCACATCTTAAAAATAAGCATTTTGCAAGGTGGGTTCAGTTTCCTAGCAGTCTTTGAGGCATCCCCATCCTTCTATGAATAAGATGTCTCTACCTCAAGGGCTCAGCTCTCCAGATCTTGTACTTACATTTATCTTCAGAACCCAGAGTCCACGATTGGAGCGGGACTTGAGAAAGCAAAGGGTCCAACCACAAAGTGAGCGAAGCAACTTCTCGTTAGCCAGGGCCCCTGCCAATGCTACCAACTCAGGCGAGTCTAAGGCTCCTCTGCTGCAGGCTGTGGTCTTTCTGCACTCTCCTCCTGAGGCGGAAGTCATGCTTAGGAACCTCAAAGAGCTAGGCCTCTGCCTAGCTTTGCCATTCACAGTGCAGACAAGGGGCTCACAGTCCCCCAGCCCCAAAGGGCACCATATAGGACCTTGATCTGCCTGACTAAAACAGGTGGCCTCGTGTTACTTCACTGTTCTAAGTTTAGATTCAAACACATCCTTCCATACCCCATTACTAATGCCCAGCCTCTGACAGCCACTGTGGCTTCTGGTTTCTGACTCTGTGATGACCGTGGCCATCTCCTGTCTTCATAGGCACATATTGCCCACAGCTCTCCTGATCCAAGCAATTTGCTCTTCAGCTACAATGTGGGGAGTACCACACATTTAAATCCTTTATGAAACCTGTATCGTGTGTCCTAGCAAACTTAACTAGCTTGGCCTCCAAGTCTAAGGTGTCCTGTAGATGCGGGACCCTAGGTGAAAGGACTCCTTTGGTGACTTTCCTATTACCAGGAGATGTTCTTCTGACCATTGCTCAGGCAGTGGCTCAGCGACTGAAATTTCCCTCCTGCCAGCAAATCCAAAGACGCAGCTTAACCCCCATTACTGAGCCTGTCTAAGTTCCAACGAATCCTTTCAGGTGCACAGAGAGGCAAACGTGACTGATCAACAGTTAAATTCACAGAACCTGACGCCTCCCAACCACTATGACTGAAGTCTCGGGTCCACACTTTGTTAAAAATGATTCTGAACTTCTTTCTTTTTAAAGCTTTTATTTTGTGCGCATGTGTGTGTGCATGTGTATTTCTGGGATTTCCCAGGCTCTGCCCACCAGGGCTGGAAGTGTAGGCCATCTTTGTTTATACTTGGCCCTTCTGAGTTTGTGAGGCAGAGTCTAAACCCCTGAGCCATCTCTCCAGCCGTGTAGACTTTTTCTAATGAAATGTAGGAAGAAAAAAGAAACAGGAGCTTTGGCTCAGTTTCTCATTTTGGAGGTCAATTAGGTCTCTAACAATCTCTCCTAATCATAAAAATGCCACTGCTTCTTCCAGAATTTTTTTTAAAAAATAGCTATTTTCCTTTAATAATTAGTAAAAGAATCACACCTGTGTAAAGAAAAAGCTTATTCAATAAAAAGGGAAAGATGGAGTCACACTCCTCGGAGCAGCGGAATAAAGAAGCAGGCCCTTCTCACCGCCCAAGGGCTGAGCAGGGCAAGGCGGCTGAGGAGGACATAACATCACTGAGGGCGCCTGGCAGCTGGACTTGAGTTTCTGGGTTCCAGGCCAGGAGTCTAGTGTATCCTCTTATGCAACCTATCATGATCCACCTGCTGTTCAGAGCACACAGACATCGTGAGAATGAGAGGCCACCTCTGGAACCATAAAGGAGAATGTGGACCAGGGTGGACACTGGCAGCCACAGCCCGAAGGCGCATCCAGACTTATCACACACTCCAAGAGATGCTGCCCTGTGCTTCCAGGGCCCGGGTCAGAGGCTGGGCCGAGGCTGCTATACCACCAGGGCCACAGGAAAAATCACTGCAGTGGCATTTTGGCCTTGAAAGACATAGTCAAAAGAAATCCTTCAACATTTGAACCTCTAGTTTTCACACTTTTTGTCTTGTAATATCAATTTGTTGGATTTTGAATATTTAAAGTGCATATGTTCTAGGTTTTCAAGTTTTCAAATTTTTAAGCATCGTAGTAATAGTATGTTGTCCAGCATATATAGTGGACCACCTGATGTATTAAAGCAATTGTCTCACTCTTCAGTGAGGGACGTTATTACAGGGAAACAAGATTGTTGCTAACTTCTGCAGGTTCTCAACTACATGAACGGTTAGCTGTATGCAGCAGCGACTACTCAGGTGTGCCTCTGTAAGATGCAGACTTGCATCTGTGACTGACCTTCAGGGTAAACCAGAAGTGTAAACTTTGGAGTGGGCTGGGAAACAAATGGTTTGTTCCATATGGTAGGAACTGACTTCTAGCACAGGGTCGCAGCCTGTGAACTGAGGACCCCTAGTGGACTCTGTAGTAATACTTCTTCTGGACAATTCACGTTATCCAGTGGGGGAAAAATTTTCCATATCTTGTTCAGATGCATTTGTTTGCTGTTGTGATTAACACAATCACATCTAGAGAGAAATTTAAATGGATTTCTGTTCAGTTAGAAGGTATCCACAATATTACCATTAGCTGGAGAGAACCAAGTCTTTATGATACTCAAAAAGGTCATAAGCTTTTCTCCTTTTGAAAAATACCATGCACCTACGGAGAATAACACAAATGTCTCAAATAACCAGTAAAAGAACTATGTTCATTCTATCTGTAATAGGTAATAATTATATTACTCTTCCAATAAATTTAGGAAAATGAAGCTAACTTTTCAAAGGAAAAATGTGCAGCTTTTAATCAAACATGGAGTGAAAAGATAATATACGACAGTAAGAGATGATCAAATGCACACATTTCTTCATATTATGACTTTGCTTTCAACAGGCTCTTGGTGAAAGCTCAGTGTGTCGGTTTATGCATGGAATATTAGGTCTTCTTTACTCCAAGGCCCTCAACATATTGCTCAACAAATTAAACTTAGAGATGTACATGGATACATAGGTACATGAACTGAAGTGTCACACCATGACCTGGCTCAGTTAAGTGCACATATGACCTTATTTATCTTCTGAGCTATTACTGAGTTTCTCAGATTTTCAGGCTTGGGGGTGGGGGACTGAGATTTTTTTTTTAATCCTTATTTTCAGCGCTAGTCAGAAGAATTAATCAAGTAACATCTATTTAAAAAAAAGATGTAGAAATGATAGGGGTAGGTTCTTTTGAAAACTTAACAGTATTTCACATATCAGTGGAGAAGGGGGGGGGTGAGATTTTTTTAGGAAACATTGGGCAACCGGCAGCAACACATCCTGACTCAGATACTCAGAACCAAGAGACAACTGGCCAGAAGTAAGGAGCTTCCTTGTGTTTCATTAGAAGCAGACCATGAGCTAACACATAACTGTATTCATAGAGATACATACATGGATAACACATCACCATGTTCATAGAGATACGTACACGGACACGTGAAATGCGCAGAAATAATGTGCTATTCAATCTCAGGCACACAAACATACTTAAGAAAGAGAAGTTTTATTAGGGCAAATTCACTTTATTTTTCCATACAGCAAAGTCAACTACTGCAGTAATAATAAAATAAGCATAAAACAAATTTGCAGCCCTAGACAAAATACATAATTTTAAGCAACTACAAGCAGAAAGTAAATGTGATTACATAATAGTCAAAGCAAGCACAGCTGTCCTTTCAGCAGATGGAGGTGGTCGGGTTGCTAAGTGCAACTTCCTTGGCCAGCCAGAGAGAAGGCTGGGTGGACGAATCCATTTAACAAGTGCCCATCGTCACATTTTGCTTTTTTGAGTGCTTCTTAGTTGAAAATGGAAACCGTGAAATTTGAACTGTGTTTTGTTTGTTCACCTGCTGAAAGAACAGGATCTAGGCAATTAAAAAACAATCACATAACAACTACAGCTACGGTGTGCTGTTTGGTTTGCCTGTTTCTGATTTAAATTTTGTGAAAGTCAATACTTGGTTTGAAGATTTCTTTTTGTGAATAAACCACTGAAATTGGCAGAAACTGATTTGAATAATATATGTCCTTAGTATAGTTCTTTCTCTCTGTTTTTGTTGAAGTTTTAAACATGCAGTAGTTTTGAAAAATGTAAGGAATATTTGATCCATGATTTCACCTTAATGGCTGAAGTACCTGCTATTTTTGTTAATGATCTTCAGGCAGATTTGGCCCAATGGAGTTTTTGTCAGTCATGAGATCTCGGAAGGATGGCATATCTTTCCAGCTGAAAAAATCCTGGCAAACTACAAGCTGTCCACAAAAAGCAAAGCAACATGTTTGGAGGGGTGTGGAGTGCTACCTCTGTGCCACTTTTGCAAGCAATTTGCTCAGTCTGTCGTTTGATTAGCCTTAACAAAACTCCTTGTAATTATAGACGTTTTTATTCAAAATAAGATCTTACTATTATACAGGTTTCTCTCTTTTGACTATATACAGAAGTGCAAAAAGTCAACCTTCTTCTAGACTTTCCAACATGCTAAACTGCAGCATAATCAACCCTCAAGAGTTCGCACACACGCTAAAATTCTCGTCACGTAAACTTTGAGTATTTGGATTATCAACAGAGTCCCTTGCTCTACTCATTGATTATGCAGCTTATTTGTAACAAGGCCTGATATTCAGGGATTTCAAAAATATTAAACAATACTTTAACATTTGAAATGGATACAGTAGAAAATAAATCTTATTCTAATATCTAGGATCTAGATCTTCTCATAATAACTAATTACAAACAAAATAAATCATCAAAATATTACTCAATTGTCTGCCAGGATTGTTGCAATAGCAACAACTTAACTTCTTACTTAGCAATGATTATATATTTATAAGATATCCATATAAAAGATCTTTGTTCTTTTAATGAAAACTAGACAAGAACTAACAATGACTGACATTCTTACACTGTAATATTAAATCAGTAAAATAGAGATCATTTAGTTAACAATAATACGAATATATTCATATGACACTACATGTAATTTAAAACTGAGTATGTTATGAAGGAAAAACTACTTTAATTTTTTTTGTATTTTGAAAAATTCATCAGTAAAATCTAATAAAACAATAGTCTATAAACTGAAATGGTATTTAATTGTTAATAGAAATGAAAATCTAATAAATGTAGGAAATGAAAAACTACACTTTAAAGAGAAAAATAAGTAATATTCTAAATGTAACTAACTACAATAACATGTGAAGTCACCATTACTCTCTTAACACGATTGAAGTTACATTGGTATGGGTTCCAACCCGTAATGTCATAATCTAAGGCTTTAAAGATGTACAGTACAATCAGTAAAATCAACACGCCATCTCATATTAGAAAGCATCTCTCTCAAGCATAAAAACTTGCAGTAAACTTGGAAGTATGGAAAGTTCTACAACTGAACTTTCACTTCTCCCATCCCACACTATGACTACCAGTGACCTGGCCCCGATTTCAGCAATTTTCAGAACTGCTGAACAGAGCAAAAATATCCTTTACGAGCTGAACATCCAAACCACACAAAAAGGAATTCCTTTGGATGAATCCATTCTTAAAAACTGAATGCACATCTATTTTTAAAATTTTTAAAAGGCTTTCTAAGGCTATAAGCAGTTAATCAGAACAAAACAAAAAAATCACATATAAAATTCATCCATGTACTTAACCCACCCAATTACTAGGTTAATTAACATTTCATTTTCATAATTCTGGTTTCTCATGCATCTGATGACAGTGCTGCTTTCCCCTTTGTTTAGAGTCACTATTTTAAATGTGACTGTGATGAAGCAAACGTGAAACCATTTTGCGAAGCATTTATAGTCTTTTGACTTTTGACAGAGGCTATAAATAGAAGCAAAATAATTTCCTCAAACATTTTTGTTACTGTGTCTCAGAAATGGCATATCCCTTTTGAATAACATGTTATACAGTATAGTATGCATAAATATTACACTACAATGCATTAAAATAATTTTATATATCTATTATATATATCCAGTATGTGTGAGTTTATCTGTGTTGGGAATTTGTGTTGTGCTGTCTATTGTTACTGTAAAATTAAATTGGCCATTTCTGAGACAGCTTTGGTTTCAAAACAAACAAACAAAAAAAGAGAATGGTGCCCTTTGATTGATTAGTACTAGCAAATAAGCAACGAAATGTGGCTCTGCAAACAGTAACACTGAAGGAATAACACTCTGATCTGACGCACAGTCTATGGCACTTCATGAGAATCCTTGACAACATGGTACTTAAAGCCATGATGTGCTTAAATATACACAGTTGTGGTTTTGCTTGGCACATTCATCTCTGTCAGATCCCTCCCTAACCATGTCTTACAATCTATTACATTAAAAATATTACTCTTAAACAAAAATGACTGTGCATGCACTCTCATCTATAATGGCAATTTTAAATACAAGGTGCACCTTTGTTATTTGTAAACCTTGAAAGAAATAAACTTATTTTTTTAAAAAATTATATCTTGGTCTACAGACGTACCAATACATAATAGAATCATGGTTACACCATAGTCTGTCTTTTCAAGATGGCATGAATATATAGGAAACTAATTAAGTATGCATATCTTAATGCATAACTCTGTGCTAGAAAAGAAAAGACAATGTTGTTCTTTTAGACAGGAGTATCACCTCAGCACAAATATCAATTAAATGTACAAAGTGTATAGGCAACAGTGTGCAGTGGATTTCCATGTTGTCTTTTCTTCTGGTTAACATGCAATATGTGGATGTCTTGTGGCTGAGGGATTTTTGTTTGCGTTGCTTGACGGTATATACAATATGGCTAATGACCTCGTCCTTTACTCTAACCAAGCACACTGTCCTTTCCTCTTTAGTATGATCTGCAAGGGAAAAAGAAATTCTTTGTTAAAAACAGCTACTTAATGTGGGTTTCAATACATAGTTAATATAAAAATGACTTTCGCCTTAAATAATATATTCACACATTAGCTATCATACCCTCATGCAGAAACGAAATCCTCTGACAAAAAAATGGACATAGTCTCATATCTATGCAAGTAAAATGATGTGAACATGCTAAAAATTTTTTGGAATCTGTTCAAAATGATCCCATAGTAAGCTCAAAGTATAAAACACAGTTGTGATATCAAGGAACATAATACAATTGACCCTTACACTCTTACTGTGCTCTTCTGTAAAATTTAACAGACTGCAAGATTGATTTGGTGTATGAAATTAAAGTCATTGAAATTCTGTTAAACAAGATTTTCTCTATGTGTCAACTTAGAAGCTGGATGTTGGGGCAAAGCAAAAAGAATCATTCCGTTTTATATAATTCAAAGTTGATATCTTCTCTTTCTTCTGAACCCAAGGGAAATGAAATCATTAGTTATGAATCAAGGACTAACTACTGATGAATTATGTTTAGTAGGTTAAACAACCAATTTGAAAAATCAAACAGATCCAGTTTCACATATGCCTTTACATATGCACATATGCCTACAATACAACTTGAAAAATGAAAGAAATCATTTTGCTGTCCATTTAAGAACTGCAATATCACTCACTGGTTGTTTTACAGTCATAAATACAATTTTGCCCACCTGGATTATCATGGAGAAGTAGAATATTGTTGCATATATTCATCTAGTAGTCTACAAAAGCAGGACACAGGGTCATGTTAAGTGCCCAGGGCGGTGTGGACCTCGATATGTAGCCCAGAGCTGTTCTCAAACTTGACTGGTTTACCTTGGATCCGTAAATGGTGGGATTATAGATATACACCAGCATGCCTGGCTGTATGCAGATTTCTTAATGTCCCAAAGAACTCCCTACTAAACTTACAAACTACAGAATAACAAGCTTACTCTACCAATACCACTGTTTAGGACGGTCAGAATTGCTTTGAGAGGGCTCAGGAAACGGGCCCATTTCACTATTTCAGACGCAGCCCTCCAGGGCACGCTCCGCGGATGCTTGTTCACACACATGCTGGTGTCCGTGTGCTCCTTGGATGCATTTCAGTGGCTTCTTTCCCGAGTGCTCTGACTCCCCCGGTCCTGCCCTCCTCTACGGCTCTCCCTTTGTCTGGTTCTTGTTGTGCCCTATCATCACCAGGATCGCTGAACTGCTTTTCTGCCGCTACTGCAATCTGACTTGTTGCACTGACTTTTCTGTAAGACTGTCACTTGTCCCTTCATCGCCCAAATCCCTTCTTTTGTGACATTAGGGATGAGTTGCTCCTTCACCTTTATCCCAAGGAAAGCAAGTTCCAATTATCTTACTGTGGTCTATTTTCCTAAAGTCATTTGTGTCAATTCACCAGTGACATGGTTACTAACACGCAGTAGTGGAGGGAGGTCACTTGAAAATATAAAACTGGCCCAATTGAGAGAACAAAAGGAAGCAATAAGGAAACATCCACCAGTCATTGACCAGATCCAGTTTTAAATGCTGGGGCTCTTTCTGCATGTAAAAGTAAGTATTTACCTTGCTTCTGAACATATATTGTAATTTGAATTTATATGTACTGAAGAAGTATGTCCTTTGGGAATGGAAAAAATGGCTATCTCTCTGGGTATTTAAGATAATGCTTCTGAAGGCAAAATATTATTTCCCAAGCATTTGAGAGTAGTGGCAGCATTTTCTGAATTATGTGACCCCTAAGGAGTTACTGTGAAGTACTGACTTCAATTAACATACAGATACACATCCACACACATGCCAGTGTGTATGTAAATATTTACTCAAAGTTGGGTCGCCATGCCCTAATGACCCAGTCTTTGGTGATGCATGGGATGCCTTGGATATATATTCTTGGGTAGAGTTTAGCTAAATAATAGTTAAAATAAAATTAATGACCTTTTCCAATAGTCACCAAACTACTACTACACAACCTGGTTTCATCACAGAGCATTTTTTTGGAAGAGCCACATCCACTTTTGCACATTGTCTGGATACTTCCATGCTACAGTGGCAGAGCTGCAACACAATCTAAATAGCCACAGAGCCAAAAAGAACTAGTCTCTGACCCTTTAAAAAAAGTCTGTCTCTAATTCATGTCTTTAAATACTCCAAGTGCTATTTCACTCATATTTATCTGTAATATGTCATAAAATCCCAAATTTATATCCCTCAGTACTGAATATTTTAAGTGATAGGTATTAACATATCTATTTAAACTCTTATTTTAAAATCTCTTATAATTCATCTAAGGTAAGAGTATGAGCTTTATATAAACTCTTTCCCTGAAATTCTTCCAAGTTTTAAGTGCATTACACAACTGTATCTTAAACCCACTTGCAAATATCAGCGATACCTTATGCATGAACTTACTGTTTAGTGATGACAGCTCTACATCTGGGTAACATACTTGTGGCTAGTCAGATGTTCGGCAGATATTATGGGTATCTAGCAAATAAGAAATTATTTAATGAATCATCCATGCAAGCAAGCCAACCAAGAGATGAAAACATCTTGACATGAAACTTCACAGAAACATGATTCAGCTGTGAGGTGGCAGCCCTCACTGGTCACCATGGCAGCAAGTTAATGTTGCGCGAATGCACAAAGGCAACTCGCTTCCCATCCTTGTGATAAATACCAGTCTACAAATGCTACCAGGACCCAGGAAGTAAGAGAAGTGAAACTACCACATGTTCATGCAGAGCGGTAACTAAAAGAAACCCTTTTTGTTGGCCTACACACACGCGCACACTCACCCCTGTGGTTCCAGTCACTGAGCAATGACAGAGATCAGGGAGGACATGTCTGGCCTACCATTGTGCAAAAGCCTTTCTAGCAACTACCTTCAGATTAGAATGCCTAATACTTTCTCCCCCAAATTAAAGACACCAGGCAAGAATTATACAATAGAAGTGGATGAGAGAACAGGCTTATGAACACATTTCTGAATCCCGATTGCATGTCTTACTGTATTTTACAAGGCCAAGAGAGTAAGAGAACTGGACAGAAGATACAGTAAGAACCCAATACAAAGCTGATGTTTTGACCCAAACTAGTAGCTGTTAACCTGGGAGAGACCCAGACTAGCAGAGGCCCGGAAGCACTGGCTCTGTCATCAGTCATTTATTTCCTGACTGTGTGAACCTGAAAGAAGCAACTCATCACCCTGCGTTTAAACGTCTCCAGTAAAATGACACTAATCAGTCTCAGCAAGATTGAAGGGAGATCGGTGAACTCATGTACACAAAGCCATATTTTTGTTGTGGTTTCACTTTAGGTATCCTAGACTAGTTGAACACATAATCCACAGCCTGGAGTGTATATGTGCTTTGTTATTTCCATTTCTCAGCTGACATTTTTACACAATTTCACAGCACTGGCAAATGGCACGAAAATGTGCTCCAAGCATAATGAAGTTTCTCATACCATTTTTCCTGCTGCTGTAGGACAGGATGTTGCACCCAACAGTGTAGAAGCATCAAGGATGGGGCTGTCGGAACATACCAAGGACCTTCAACACCAATCGATGCCGATGAAGGGCCAGCTAAGAACGTCTGCATGCATGCAGGCTGCATTTTGTGGCATCAGCTAGTTCCAGCATTGCTAATGTACTGTAGCATATACATACATATGTATATGTAGATATAATATATGTGTGTATATATATATCCATTCTCTTTTCTTTGGTTGTAAAATAGTAATAGTATGAAGACCCAGGATTATGCATGAAATGGTCACAGCATAATGCAAAAAGTGTCCCCTACAACCCAGGTAGCTAAGGGCACGTTGAAATTTGCTTTGCTATAGTTCTGCTTACACCAGCAATTCTACAATCATACATGGTACATGCTTGAGAGTTCAGCATCACTGGCCTGTAACATAAATGGACTGCACTGAATCCACTAAGATATTTCTGCCAAAAATGACTCACTTTTAGCATTCTTGTAAATGAGCCTAATGTGTTACCATAAATCTAAGGCTATTTTGACAAGCTCTGAAAAACTATTTCTTTGATTAAAAAAAATGTTTAAGACTTGTCTGAAACTTCAGAATAATCCATTAGGCATTATGCTTCTGAGAGATTTTAATGACAAGCTAATACCTGAACGTTCATCAAATATAGCATAATATACTGAAGAAACATGGGTGGAAGCTCCCCATAGCAGTAACTATAATCCTGATGCCTCTTAATTCATCTGCTCCTCCAAGAGGAGGAGATGAACTCCATCTAAGAGTGGAATATACAGCCTCAATCAATGGCTCACTTAAAACCTGACTTAGCTCTTTTTCATATACTATTAATTGTACTCAATTATGGATTCAGAACAGATATAGTTATATATTCGAGCCCCAACTCACTTTACAAAAATGTCACTTTAGTTTGACCAGTGTTTTATACAACGCATTTTTTAAAGTATCAAAAAATGCTGTTGGGATCAATCCCAATTTTTGAGTTCCAAATACCTTAAATGATTGATCATTTAAGTTATTGAACAGTTACTCTTACACATAGGATTTAAATTTAAGTAGATCCTGTCTGCTTAAAAAATGAAATTATCAACTTTTTAGCAAAGTATTTACAAGAGCGGTGGTCATTTGTGGCATAAGAATATATTTAAAATATTCACCTTTTCTTAAGAATTTAGATAAGAACTGAGCAAGAGTATAAACCAATTAATTTGATACAATCTTACAATTGCCTGCATTTTTGCATTGGCCAAAATGCCTATACAAATAGTTAAGAACAAATGAGAATTGCTTGTGTAAATATCAATTTAGTAGCTTCAGAAATGGAGTTGTGACAACTTTGGAGCACTTGTAAATGGCACAGAAGCAATCTGATGCTCATCACAGAGAGAATGTGTAGGCCAACAAGAGGTATCTATGAAACCCCATGCTCATTAAAGCACCCTCTAAGCTGTCATGTGCACACGACTCCCACTGAGCACAGTGGGAAATCCACGTGCTTGGTAAGGCTGTTGGACTGAGTTCTATTAGAATTGGCTTTTAAGAAACAAAGCTGTAAATTAGCAAACCTGGTTGGCTGTGGCTGTTGCAGCGAAGGGAACACTTGTGGCAGATGTTGTTGCTGCGGACACAGTGGCTGGCGTAGCACCGTGCACCATGGGAACTTTCGGAGGGAAAATCATATAAGCAAACATACAGAAGAGTGTAGCAATATGGAAACCATGGCAACATGGAGGAGATCATTGGGCATGGCATTCATCATAGCAAGAAGCCATGTGACAGGACATCATCACCAGCGAGTGACATGCAATCACAGCGCAAAGCAGGACAACATTCCAAGGAGAGAAGGGAGGGAGATGAAAGAGAAAAAAAAGGGGAAAAAAAAGCTTGTTACCATTAAATCAAGAAAATTGACACAAACAGGCTTAATTTGCTAAGTCAAAAACAAGAATTTTTAAATAGTGTTCATAGACATTCAAAATCTATAAATACAGGTATCTATTTCATATTTATAGTTATCCATTTGAATAAAAGGTTTTTTTAATTATTAGCTGTTACGAAAACATAGTTATTACTTTTAAGAGATAGATTTGTTTTTCTACACCAGAACTCATAGTCCAATCAAAATCCACCAGAGGTGACTAAAGGAAATTGTTGTGTGCAAAGAAAACATTTATGTGGGTCCATGTCAATTAAATAGAAAATGACATTTAATTGACAGGTGTTAGTAAAAGGAAATGGATTTGCCCAATAGATAAAAGTTAAACTTAGCAGTGGATTTTGAGGGGCTGTGAGGTGCACCACAGGTTTAAGATAATCAAGAAACAAAGCTGGCACCTACCAACACTTGTAGCGGGTGTCATGCACAATATTGAGCCTGCCCATCATGCATTGCAACAGGAAGGTGGATTTGAAAAGGGAAAAGAATTAAACATCCCATCACACGTGTAATTAGGAAATTCATTTGAACAAAGAAGAAAAAATGTTATTACGGGAACAGTGGCATGTAACTGTCAGCACAATCAAATCATACAATAGCATGGTGACCAATTAGATCTAGTCTTAAGTGAAGAGTAAAAGCCAGTTCAACTGTGTGCTGGTGTACTTTGTTTCTCTTAATTGCTGCCTATAAATTTTGCAGAAACTTCCAAACTGATTCATTCTTTTTCAAGTAATTTTTTAAAATTTGTTCTGTTTAAATCTGGTTACTAGCCATCTGTCTGCTTGGCTATTTCTGACTCTGACACACAAATGTGTAAGTGTTGTCTTTAGAATAAATACATGCTAAATAATCTGAAATATTATTCATCAATTAAACAATTCAATGCACAAACTAACTGAACAGTGTAATGATCCCCAAACATTCATTTTAATTCTCTGGGCTTTATTTTTCTGTCCACTGTAGCAGCATTCACAGAGACATGAGGGGTTATGATCAGCCACACGGGAACTTCATTCACAAGGAGATCAAGTAATAAACTGCATGAAAAGAATGTAAAAGTCCTACATTTCTTTAGTTTGGAATCTTAATATAGAGAAACCATTATGGAATACATAATTGCTTTCAATTCTAAAACTGCTTTACTTGGTGGGAATCTGGTATAAACGATTGATTTCCATTGCTACTTTAGACCTTCAAGACTTCTTAAAATAGAAAATGTTTCACAAGAGTTCAAAGGCAAGAATTTGCCAATTAGATTTCATTAAAAGCCTTGAGTTGGAGATCTTTAAGATGCACACACCACATATGGGTGCTGGCTCTAATGTTCACAATCGTTTGACCATGAGAAGTAAAAATAAATGCTATATTCATAGCTTCCAGGGTTTTTTTTTTTTACATATAAATACTGAAAGTCTATTTATTTTTACCAAGTACAAGGGACATTCACATATGAAGAACTACTGTTCTTTCTATGAGATTATTTTAGATTTCTAGACTTTAAGATATAAAATTATTTTGTTTCTATCTAAATCTCTAAGTCTTGGCACACTCTGTTTAAATACTAGCAGCATCTGAGAAGAACATTTGTTAGAAAAGTATCTGCCAAGTAAGCTTGTCAGAGCTGGTCTTACACAACAAAGCTGCCATTGAGAAACTTAACTGAAATAGGATTACCCCACCCGCACTGCTGTTACAGCAACAACTGGTCTGTTCTCACAATTAGACTGTGGGCGCAGAGACTGGATTAGACTGAGTAATGGATCCAGAGAGTCATCCTGGCAGGTGAACTAATGCTCCATCCACAGACAGTTGAGATATTTGAACACCTCTCCAATTTGTGACTACTAGTGAGTCAGAGATTTATGAAAAGCAACAGAAACAAACCAATAAAAACTAAGAATTTGATGTGAGACCGTGGAGAAAGCAAAACTTAATGCCAGGACTAGAGCTTGTGAAGACATTACCCTCTAAAGCCAGGAGGATTGGGAAAGAAAATGTGAAAAGGTGAGGGAAAAACAATGATGGAGGATTTAAGGATGTTAAAGCCAGTTTAAATACTATGAAAATTACAGGTTTTAAATTTACTTATGATGCTCTAATTTGCCTATTATATTTTATTCATGCATAATTAAGTCTGCACATGCTAGAAAGGAGTAAACTTTCTACCATCTCTCTATAACTGTAAGCTTTGATGATAAGAATTCTAGTTTGAATTGTCTTTCTCATTACCACTGTAACCAGCACACACAGCTCCCAGAGGGATTTGAAGCAAATAGACATAAGGCAGCGATGACAATACTAGCTAGGGTGCAGTAACTCAAAACGTGAAGACAGTGCTGAAGGACCCTCTTACCATGACAAAAATCACATCTGAAATGACCACAATATTCATATTTATTTCAAAAGGGTTGGCTTACTGGTAATGATTCACAAAGAGTGAATTAAAATTTTTCCTTAATTTTTAACACAAGACAAAATTTAAGTGAATGTATTTGTCAATTTCCAATCTCCCTTACAAAGGTTTGCATAGCAGAATGTTGTGCTAAGTGAATTTTTAATTGAAACTATAATAATCTGTATGAAGATACAAGACAAAGCAGCAGAGTATCATTTGTAAAGGAAACATTTGCAGTTAATACTACTTCAAAGAAAAAGAGAAGAAAAAATTAGAGAGAAAACAAAGTGATATAACAAGATCTGCTTTACACTGGAAAGTCTATGTGGTAATACAGGCTATTTGGTCTTATGGAAAGGAGTACAGACTCCACTGAAGGTTTTGTAAACATAATCTTCCCAACGGTCCTGTAGCTGGCAGATTCTTAAGTCTAGGCTGCATGTGAGCCTCGGAGCCTCGTCAAGGATGCTTGTACCCAAGGATGCCTGAGGCCCCTGGAGAAGCTAGAAGCTGTCTTTGCAAATTCTTACAAGCTTACATTGCTCATACTAAGAGTGGGCAGCGGAAGCTGGACGTGAAGGGGGCTTCACATGTCCTCACTATGAGGGCTGCATCTGGAGGGTGGGAGGTCTGAGCAGGGCCTCAGGAGTCTCGGGAATGCCTGCTATTTTTATCCAACACAGGGATGTAAGAAACTGGCTTACTTCTAAATTCAAGGGAAAAACATTCAGTGCCAATGAAAATCTTATTTTTAATATACTCTAATCAAAGGTGTGTAATTTGTTCCTGCTATAAATAGCCACTAAATTACAGTTTGTGTAAAGTAATCAATTTAGTCCTGAAAAGTGTGAAGGTTCAAAAAAAAAAAAGTTATTTCTAAAACTGATTTTAAAAAACCCCTGAACTAAAACAACAAAGGTAAGATAGAAGAAATGAAACACCCAATGAGGAGTCAGATGATCTGTAAGGGATGGCTTCATTTGTTTGAATTCTTTTTAAAGCAGTTATATAGTAAGTTCATAGTTATTGAGAAATAGATCAAGTCCTTCTGACCTGAGTTCAAGTTCTAGAAAAGACCTAAAAGCAAAGTAACTTGGTGATAAATTACTAGTTCTTATTCAACACCCATATTTCTCACTGGTAAAATAGAATACCAAAGACAAACTATAAGACCATTATGAGGAAAACATGGTAAAATACTTGGGAAATACTGAATGGATTAATCAACCAAAGTACCTCTATGACACAAAATTTGTCAAACAAACGGGTAAAGAGTAGTCTAAGGTAAAGCTTAGACTGGAGACTACACATTCCACTGATATAGAATTTACATTTAGATTCATTAATGCTCTTAAACAAATGTACAAATGTAGTATTTCTGAATATTAGACTTTCCTACAGAACTAAGAGTTTGGAATCCTTAGTATTAAATACAGATAGATATACCATGTCAATCAATGTGTGCTAACTGAACAGAAGGTGAGATAAATAGATAGAAAAAGAGAAGAAAAAAGGAAGGGATTTAGGGAGGGAAGGGGTAGATGTAAGAAAAAGAAGTTAAGGAAAAAATGACAGGGGGACAGACAGGTACATGGATGGTTGCATTCATGCATGTCGGGTTACATGTATATACCACACACACACACACACACACACACACACACACACACACACACACATACACACACCTCTGTTCTTAAAAATGAGAGTAGATTGCAGCTTCTCTTAGCTAGTTTGCTGGCCTCACACTAAATCCTGCTGTTCTGCCACCTACCTGTTATTTACAGAAACAGTCCTTACTGTGATTTGAATAAGACTGCCCTACAGATCTCTACAGTTATTACTGAAACACTAGACTACAGAGCTCTAAAAGTCTGAACTATGAAATGTCTCCCATTCTCTTCCCAGCGCTAGGATTCACATTCATGTTTCCAGTTACTACTACACTGCAATTAGACAGGAGACTTGCATTTATGGACTTGAATAGCATATATCTATTAAGATAACCTGGATTTCATAAGTCTATGCTGTTCTAGGAATTACACATGAGATCATGCATGAATTTATGGTTTAATGGTCTTTCTTCATTCTTCTTTCTTTTTTAAAAGTCTAATTGCCAACATTTTTAAAACTGGGGGAATTTTGTATATAAGCACATTAATGTTCATACATTCCAGGGCAAAACTGCATGATCTAGCAATTCACACAACTTATTTGTTAGGTGTGGCCAGCCAAACCCAAGGACACTGACCGAAGGAACCCCATTCACATACACTATGATGACACGGAGCTGTGTGTCCCCTAAGGTGCACCTAGCTGCCAGTCATCTCAATACTGAGCAGCCCCTGAAGGCTGGGCCTGTGCTCCCAGGGCCTCTGAACTCCACAGTCCACAGTTAATTCCATACTTGGTTTGATTCTTTCTTTTCTGCCTATTTGACAAAGTTGTTTGGCAAAAATGGAGGTATTGTAGGGTCATTTTTCATATGCATGTTAGCATATATAAATAAAATAGAAAGAATCATGACTTTCGGTCATGTAGCTAATGGTAGCGAGCGTTGGTCGCTAAAACATAAGGTGCATATCAATGTTATTCTTTAGGTAAGTACTCTAATAATTTCATATATTATTAATTGTAAATTTCAAGAATAGAATATCTCCGGTGCAACATCATGATGAAAAAAAAGTGCAATGTTACTGTAATTTTCTCAGCATATTTTCAGATGTCAAAGCACATTTAACATTAACAAGGCTTAGCTTCTAAGAGCACAGGGACAGCTGGCTCAGAGTGAGGTATGTGTTTACTGTTCTCCCTAATGACTGTCATTTTGCATGTTTGATTTATAAACAGAAGGCATTAGTGTCATTAAGTGCCCACATATTACACAACTGACAGTCACCTTCACTGAACAAGGAATGGTGTCACCTGAATGTTGGGAAAGCTAAAATAAAAAGCATTTTGAAAGACAGATTATTTCAATCTTCTTTACATGAAAGAGAGACTTGTTTTTATCTTTAGATTTTAAATAGATGAGATATCATCTTTATTGGAAGTTTACTCAGTGGAACAAAGTGACAAAGATAATATTTAAATTTGCTCCAAGAGATTCTAACAATCGTTTTCAATTTTTCTAGTGATCTGGTTACATAAAAGTTGATGGGTTGCTGCTCACTGGGGAAAAAAAAAGTAGGTCATGGCAACTTACAAAAAGGAAAAAATAAGATTAATTTCTGGAAGTCTCTGAAATGGCAACTTACAAAAAGGAAAAAATAAGATTAATTTCTGGAAGTCTTCATACATCAGTGTGAAGTTTTGTCCAAAAATACAATGAATAAGTTGCAAATCAAAATCATTTAATTTTTTATTCTAGTATGTAGGAACTCTTAAATTTGAAAGCTGTATCTAAAGAATATATGCTATGTGCCTGGGTTGTGGGATGATTTAGCAAAATATTTAGCTGGTTCATACTACATATTTATTCTACAATGAATGCCAGGTTTTAGAGATATACTCTAAAAAAAAGTTGTATTTCCTAGTTTAAAAAAATAAGGATAGCACAATGTATTATTTTGTTCATAAATCAAAAATGAATTATGCTGTTCTCTCTTAGCATTATAAATCTAACAGCTGTAAATACTGCCATTATAGAATAAAGGATCTCTGACATACGTACCTAACCTAAATACAAAGGTCCCTGGAGCTCAGGGCTACTGTCAATCTCAGTGTAGTAGCAGAAATAACTTTAAACAATGCCCAACTGACACTAAAAGCACCTTTTAAGAGCTCAGGATAAACAGTTACTAACTGTCTGCTTTGCAAACAAAAAATGCTGAAAAAGTCAAAATTGTGTCATTTCACAAATTGTGGAATCTTGAAGGCAGAGGGGTCTTACAGCGGGAAAGTGTCAAAACACAGCTTGACAGACATATAACAACGCCAGGGAAAGAGAAGAAAAGAGAATATTTCAATTCCAAAGAATAGAAGCACAGATAAATATATAAAACATCACTGAATTTTAATCCACGTTTCAGTAAGTTTAAGTTCTTAGCTTTAAAGAAGAGTAATAGAAAATCTAAACAAGTCTCCACTGCAGACTGCTTTATCACTGGACGCCTCCTCTACAGCAAACCCGGACTGTGGTTCATTTCTCTAACAGCAGAGCTGGGTGTAGCTATTGATCACTTGGCCCACTCAAGTCCTTACCTGGAGGGAGAAACGCTGTATGTTGCTGTAACTGCATGTTGGCTAGAGCCTGTTGATACTGGAAAATACCAGTGTTAAAGACTGCGGTGGCACCGTTGGTTTTTTCAAGAGCAGGCCTCTTTGGCAATGGGGGAAGTACAGCTTGAGGAATTCCCTGTTTAGTGAATGAGTATAAAAAACAAATACCAGTAAAAAGAGAAAAAGAAAAGAGAAAAATCAGTTATAGGCTAAACTTGTTAGGAAGCATGAGCTAGCAAGCAGCAGAACACTTAACTACCAAGGGGAAAATACAGTCAACAAAAAATTAAAAAAAAAAAAAAAAAAGCAAGATAAAAGCCTTAAGGAAGCATTATTTTTGTCCACAACGAAACCCCACCAGTACGAGAGTACATGTTACAATGAGTTAAGGTGTTTTCTGTCCCATAATGCTTCAGGCTTTGTGAGAAGCCATTGATTTGGGAAAGAAGAAAGGCTGCATTGCGCGCTCCATGAGGATCGACAAGTGTAAGCAATGTTAATAGTTAATTGTTCAGAGTCACTGAAACAGGTCAAATAAAAACCTGTCCGTGCCATCCTCCCACTTCTGCCTACACATGCAAATGTCCCAAAGCATGCAAATCTCTTCTTAAATTCTGAACTCTACATATTAAAAAGTAAATATTTCTATCACTAAAGCCATGCTAATCAAACAGGTACATAAATTTACAGTCAAAAATACAATTTAATGTCCTCCAAATATTTCTTTAGAACATTTTACAATGTAGTTAAACTGAATGTGGGCTGCTGGGCTTCAGGCCGTCATTACACCATATCCATCTATGTACTTATATTATTATGTTCTTTCCGTTCATTGTCAGGAAACCACACTCAGTTTTTCATTGTACTTTACAACTTTATAACAGAAAAAGGAATATATATATTTAAATTGGTAAAAAAAAAAAAGGAAAAAAAAACTTGTATCTACAATAAAGCTACATGCCAAGCTAAAAGGTGAAAGGTCATAGTACCAGGTCAAAGGTTGCCTCGAGGGGTCGCTTCAGTGATTTGACAGCCGACTGAGTCTTAATTAGCAGGCAGCGAGCACATGATGGCAATGGGCCAGTGGGGTTCAAGCGCATTAACATAAACAGCAAGCAGAGGTGCATCATGGGGGCAGCAGTGCATTTTTGGGTAGGTGAGAAAAAACAAATAAAAAAACAAATCATCGGAATGCCATATACAACGAATAACAAGACTAAGCATGCACAATAAAGGCACTATCGAGTTGTTATTGGGAGGATAACTCCTCTTTGTAGTTAATTACAAACAAGATACTCTAACGGAAAAAAAGAGGGGTAGAAGGAAGAGGAAAGGAGAGAGTCTGCCTTCTGTATTTTTGCTCAAGTATCCATAAGCGAACACAGAAAAGACCTCTCTCCTGATCATTTCACTGTGCTATGGCACAATGACTGTCATGAGGAAGAAGTTATATATTTGTGTAAAAAAGGAAAACATTAAAACAGCTCCGCAAGAAACAAGGAATGAACTTGTTAACTCAGCTACCAGCTCGTACTACAGTCTACCTCCGGAAACTCTTTAGTCCTGGGCAAATGAAGAGATTGCTAGCTCCTTGAAGAGCTGTCTCTTCCTCCTGTGTGATGAAAGTCAAGCTTCTGCATGCTCACAGTCATGCTTATGCCACAACAGCACCGCAGACCATCTTGCTAACATCCTACTCAAAATCCTGCAGCTGACTCAGAAATGATTTTGTCGAAGTTATTATCCTACCTAGCTCCAGATTATGCTACTGTTAAAAAGCAGGATGGATGTAAGGAAAAGCCT
The DNA here is from genome assembly GCA_023101885.1 of Typhlomys cinereus. Classification (NCBI taxonomy): domain Eukaryota; kingdom Metazoa; phylum Chordata; class Mammalia; order Rodentia; family Platacanthomyidae; genus Typhlomys; species Typhlomys cinereus. The sequence continues at coordinate 2,341,301 of JALPQD010000096.1, forward strand.
GGTGTGTGAAACACCACACCAAGGGGAACAAGGCTGGTCAGATGCACACGGGGAGAAGAGACCGAAACGGCAGCGTCGGCAGTGTTGTTAAGTCGGAAAGGAGGCAGGTGGTTCTTTAAGAAGCAGAAGTTTCAGAAGCTCTACATCCAAAATGAGGAAGCTTCTGAGGAATTGGGCCAAGAGGAGGAGCAATCTGGACATTTGAGGAGTTACCCTCACTTCTGTGAATGTAACTTCTTTATGTATTGTCTGGGATACCTGAACAAACATATCTTCAGCAAAAATAAAAATAAAAAAGAGGTTAATAAATGGATAGCTTGTGGTCGGACATAGTTGTCCAGTTTCTGCTCTGAGCGCGGCCGAGGAGGGTGTGGACAGCTGGACTCACCATGGCAGCTGCGGTGGCTGCAGCCTGAGCCGCTGCAGCCTGGTTGACCTGGTATTGGGCAGCCTTGATCTTGGCTTGCAGATGTGCGGGAGGATGAAAGTATTTGCACTTTTCCCGAGAGCATCTCCCTTTGATGTAATCCATGCAGACAGTGACTGTGTTGTCATTGGTGTCAATCATTGTGCTGTCAGCAGGATGAGCAAACCGACAGTCATTTTCTCCTCGGTTGCAATTGCCACGCTGGTACTCTCGACACACCTACGAGGTCATTAAGTGCACGGAATTCAGTCAATATGAATGAGCAGGACTTCTCTGAAGATTGTAACTTACTATCAAAACTGCTACTAGAAGGCACAGGCCAGGAAGGAAAGAAAACTATAAATGGTGCAACAATAAAACAACGCTGAGTTTAACACACAAATTTAAACACTATTCAGCAAAATGCCATTAAGAAAAAAATTAAGTTATGATAAATGGTAAACCTACAATAAAGCATCAAATCTGATAGTGCGTTGATATACTTCTTATTAAATATCAAGAGAACAGTACCAATTATCCAGAGGAGACAGCCTACACCACTATGGTCAAGTAGACAAATGACCATTTGAAAAGAACAAGACAAAAAGAAGGGGGAACAAGGAGACACGGTCACAGTGACACTATGCGTCTATTTAAGTGACAACCAGACGATCTGTCACAGCACCTGTGTTCCTGCCTGAAGTTCATCACAGGGAAAACATCAGGATAAATTGGATGGAAGATTTTTTATTCATTTTATTTTATTCTTCTTTATTATTATTATTTTCACTCATACAAACTTAACAGGTACACCAGTCCCCTCTCTCCCTCCACCTCCCCCTAACCCCCAACTCCCTCCCCTCCTTCCCTCCCCCCTTCCTCCCCATCCCCCCAGTGCCCCCCCCCAATCCCCAGAGCATCCTTTAATGTGCATGCCAAACTCTCCTCTGGGATGAGGTGCAAGGACCCAGGGGCATTTCCCAGAACCCTGGATGGAAGATTATTTTTACAAGATAACAGAATTCTTTGCAAGTGTCAAGGCCAAAAGACAAAGATTGAGAAAGTGCCTTGAACAGGAGGGCAGGTAAAATGAGGTGAGCTGTGTGTACAGAGTGCAGTTGAGCCGCAGCACTGAGATGCTACAGTTATAGAAGATGTCGAGATTCAGTTCAGTGTCAGGCAGGAAATTTTGGTCTTCAATTTGTCACCTTTACACAAACATGAAAAATATAAAGCATTCTAATTTGAAATTTATTATTATTTATTATTATTATTATTAATCACTGGAGATTCATTTGGTGGCTTCAGGAAAGAGGCGGGAAAAAGACTAGTTTGTATCTGTATCTGCTTGTTTCCCGGCTGTCCATTTTGCCTGAGGGAAAGGTGAGATGGCTCACTACTCACTTGTCCGTTCAAGGTGGTATACTGCTAAGTCTCCACCAGCCTTCTTTGGACAGTTTGTTCTTTTACCACAAGAGGGCCATCTAAAACACCACATACCTTTAATTCTTCTGAGCTCCAGCTTCAAACTTTCCAAAGCTTTTTTTTTTAATTTAATTTAATTTTGGGGGGGGTAATCTGTAGTTTTTTTTTAATTATTATTATTTCCACTCATACAAACTTAACAGGTACACCGGTCCCCTCCCTCCCTCCACCTCCCCCTGACCCCCCTGCTTCTCCCTCCCCTCCCCCTTCCCTCTCCATCCCCCAGTGACTCCCCCCCCAATCCCCGGAGCATCCTTTACTGTGCATTCCAAACTCTCCTCTGGGTCCTCCTCTCCGATGAGGTGCAAGGATTCAGGGGCATTTTCCAGAACCCTTTCCTGTGTTCCCCTTAAATTTACTGTTAGTCCCTAGCCTCCCAGGATCCTAGTGCCTTTAGTCCATGCTAGATTTTGTGGGGTCAATAATGTGTTGGACATAGCGCAGGTCATGCAAAGTCCTTATAGGACACACTTTAAGATGATTTTATAATTTAAGAATTTTTCTTCTAACAAACTGAGCAAATGTAAGACAGCGACTTTCTATTTTGTAGTTAAGCAGGAAAGAGAAACTGTTATCTTACTATGGTTTAAAAAGTACAAATAAAGATGATTTCATTCAAACTATTGTCTCTCTCCCATTGTATTTATATCCTATTACCGAGGAACATGGTTTTAAGAGTTCTATAATTTGTACTATGCTGCATCTTAAAAAGAATGTCATGAATGACATTTGTTATTGGAAATTTCAGCTAAAGGTTTGTATTCTACATGCACCATGTGCTAGACATTCAGACACTGAGAATATAAACCTTGTGGAGGAAACTATAAGATTATGTCATATTACTGTACATTACTGAACAGAAAAAATAAAATCCAACTTTGATCTAGAGTTCATCATACAGAAAGCAGAAGCCATGAAGGAGTTCTCCAGAGCCATACTCCTCCTTCCCATCTGCTTCACAGAGAAGTGGAAGAGATTTCTGAAGCACATAATCCTAGGGGGTCAGCAAAACCAAGAGCTCATGGCAGACGCCTGGCAACAGACACACCTGAAGCAAACGAAACTGACATTTCACATAACCTATGCATGACCTGCATGCCAAAAGTATCCTATAGCATGAATAATCAGCTGTTTTTCTGCTTTAACTGAATGCCAGATGGTCTCATGCCTGAGGAGGACAGGCAGGTCCCTAAGGGTTAGTTTCAGTTCAGTCCCACTTTCCTGAATTTGCCCAGGACAGCAGTGACCCAACACTGCCTTGGAACAGAATTGACTCATTTCTCCATTAGCAAGAAGGAGGTCAGTTCTCTGTATGTTCTGTGTGTATACACAAGATTTCTATAGGTTCAAGAATACTTCCTTATCACTTTGTACTCTACTTATCTGTGGAACTTAATCCAGAAGAATTCTGCAAATACTTGAGCAGATGGTAATCAGGACATAGTATAAAAGCCATCCTTTAATGATTAGATTTCAAAATCAACTTTTCAGACATGATAAGTACTTTGGACTTTAACCATTTCTTGCAGCTTAAGTTTCTCCTAACATAGAGCTGTTCTCATATTATTTTATCAGATAAAAAATGGAGAACTGGAGGTCCTCTTACAAAAGTTTGTACTGGTGAGAAAAACAGGTGAGAAATGCAGGAGATACGATCAGTCTTAGATGTCCACCTGGACTGTAGAGCGTCGTTCTGAATGAAATAGGCTTTAAAACACATTGCCCCAAATAGTTGCCATCAACAAACTACAGTTTAGCCTTTGACTGACGAGTGTGGATCTGCATGGTCTCTCTGACAGATTCCAGGAACCTGTAGACTATGTTACTCTACACCATAGAAAGGGTTGGATGGATCTTATATTTATAAATTACAGTAACAAAAAATTCCAACAAATTTGAAAATTAAATTAAAACTCCAAAAATATCATGGTTCTCTTTTTTCCTTCCTATCTAGTGATCTGGTCCCCCACCTGTTCACAGAATTAAATTATAATAGAGCTAGCTTCTTCTTAACTACTTTTAAAAATATATATATATGAACATTCTGACTGCTATTTCAATTTCACAATATAGTATGCACGACACAGGCAACTATTAAATATACCTATTAAAAAACTATTAAAAATACACAGTATTTTCATGTTACAGATTAGGAAAGATATGTATGTGTGTATGGATAAATGTGTGTGCACATTTGTATGTGTAAGAATATAGCTATTTTTCTCCTTTTATAGGGATAAATATGTAAACATAACTTCAGGGTACAAAAAATTAAATTAGTTTCTCTAGCTTAATAAATGTCAAACACATGATGTGACTCAATTGAAAAACAAAAAGAAAAAGCTGTTTTGGGGGCTGGAGAGGTGGCTCAGGGGTTATGTATCTGCCTTGCAGGCAGAAGTTCCTGAGTTCAGGTCCCAGATCCCATTTATAGACGCAGGGCAGAAGCAGGGGCGGCCTATGCTTCGGGTCCTGTGAATCCCGGGGCAGAGTAAAAGGAGGAGGTGGAGGCAGTTCATGGTGGTTCCCAAATTCGCCCGTGGTTCTACACACACACATACACACACACACACACACACACACACACATATACACACACGCGCGCACGCGCGCTCACACATACATGCATACAGGCACAATTGAATAATAATAAAAAAAAGCTGATTTTTACTCTACAGCCTCTAAAGCAAACTTCAGCTCAACTAATTACAAAGAAAAATAATAGACAAAATTAATACATTGTATGTTTTAAAGAGTTCATGACTATATTATTTAAATGATTCAAGAGTTTATCAAGAGATTAAAGATATAAAGTGCAAACTACTGAAACTTCTTGATAATTTTCTAGAGACATTAAAATGTTATATAATCAGTGCCCCCACATTCTCTTCGGAAATGTAAAATTAAAGTAATCCTGCCAGAAGGCCTTTCCTATTTGACACATACTTTCTAGAACCTTCCAAAAGGAAAAGCTTCTGTTTCCCTAAGCTTTTCTAAATATAAAATGTTTTGAATCATTTATTAAACTCACTAAAAATCACAACCCAAGCACTCTTGTCTCTCCTATTTAGTCTTTAAATGTTACTTTTTGTATAGTTACTATATAGTTACAGTTATATCAGTTTCTGTACACATGCAAAAGCTCAGTGGACACTTGTTTCAACAAATAATGTTACATGTCAGTAAACAGTGGGTTAAAGTGGATATTTGGATCATTATTATTGTAACATAACAATACTTACATAGGAGAAAAAAGTGATTGTTTTACAATAAAAAAAAACCACATCTGAAAATATAAGAAGCAAAGCATTTGCCCAAAGTATTAGTATGTTAGATGTTATTGGGGCAGGTATATAGTTCAGAGTCACAAGTATGTGAAGGAATCATGAAAAGTTCAGGTTTAAATATCAAATGGTGGCATCTTTCAAATTATGTGTTCTGCAGACTGTTAGTATGTACAAACCTTTGACGAGAGAGAGAGAGAGAGAGAGAGAGAGAGAGAGAGAGAGAGAGAGAGAGAGAGAGAGAGAGAGATCCATTCTTAAGACTCTCTACAGATCCAGAGAAGTCTTTAGGAATGATCACCCCAAGTAATTCTGACCCCATTTGGCCACAGCACCATGTTTAGGAGCACCAAGGAGACAGCACTAGTTGGAATGTTCCCAAGAGGAATGTTTACAAATGGCAAAAATTTTCCTGGAGTTGTTTTCACCTCTTATTACCTTAATTAGCATATCTTCACCTCTAAGTGAAAAAATAATCTTTCTGTGACTCATTAACTGAGGAATGGGTTGATGGGTTAGTTGACTCGCCAGTCCTGTATCTATGCACTGCAGTTATGAATTTCTCACTACTCTTATATAGAATTTTCCTGTGCTTGATAACAGACAAGAGGTTTCAGAGGTATTCTTCACAATACCTTAACTTGAAAGATGTCTATAGTTCTCCCTGGAATTGTGCTGAATAAATGTCTGCAAGGGTGCTTTGCATCGCTGAGCTCATTGAGCTCCTTCAGAAGCTGAGCAAGGGTTCCCCTCACTGCAACACTTGGTAATGAAGCTCAGAGGCTCACAGACTCAACAAGTTTAATGTAGAGGGATTGTGATGATCTCCAGAAGTTAAAGTGCTGCATCAAATTACATATGGGATTTCAAGGCCACAAAACAGTTCTTAGAAGCAGCGTTTAGTGACTCTTGTTTAAGAGACTGGCTCTACTTTAGAGACAATCACAGAGTTTGAACTTTCAAGGATAAGAAGGATATGATTATAGTCTCTTAAAACATCAAACCAAGGATAGATATGTTCATGTTAACTAATGCTAGGTATATCTTATATGTACTTGACATGTTCATATGTATGCATACATATTATGTACTTTTAAAATAAATGTTTCAAGGGCTGGAGAGATGGCTCAGGGGTTAAGACTGTGCCTTGCAAGCAGAAGGTCTGAGTTCAGATGCCAGCCGGAAATGGAGGAGGCATCCTGCGCTTCCAACCCTTGGGGGTGGAACCTGAGAAATCTCGAAGAAAGCAAGAAGGACGTAGGAACAATCCAGGATGATTCCCAAAATCATCCTTGGGCCTCCACAGGGGCACACAGTGCCCTTTGATACACACACACAGGCACACACACACTGAATAAATAAATAAATGAAGCTTAAAATAAATGTTTCAAGACCTTAGGACTGATGTGAAAACAAAAAGAATGACTTAATTGTGCCTAGAAAGTTTTAACTAAGGGTGGGGCTGACATTAAAGTTAAAATGTTGGGGCTGGAGAGATGGCTCAGGGGTTAAGCCTCTGCCTTACAGGCGGAGGGTCCTGAGTTCGGACCCCATGTATCGACGCCGGGCAGAAACAGGGGCAGCCTGTGCTTCTTGGTCCTGGTAGGGCAGAGCCTGTGAATCCTGGGGCAGAGTAAACAAGGAGGAGGTGGAGGTTCCCATGGTGGTCCCCAAATTTGGCCGGGGTTCTACACATACATACACACACGCGCATGTGTATACACACACACACACACACACACACACACACACACACACACGCACAATTGAATAAAAATAATAATTAAAAAAAAATAATAAAGTTAAAATGTTACAACTCTGAAATTTAAAATATAAGCAATAAGAAGACAGGCATGCAACCAGTGATATTTAGTTAACTACCTCATATACACCAACAGCTAGCTTTCTGTTTTCCAATTTTAGATTTTTTTTTTTTTTGAGAATCACATAGGTAGTAGAAGAAAAAGCAGCAATAAGATCAGCCAATATTTTAAAAGATTTAGAATATTGTACTTCAGAAGAAACTCAAAATTGAAACTGTTTAAAAATAAAACACAGTTTTTCAATTGTAAATGACCATCTGTGTGCAGTGAGCAAAGAACTGTGGGCCCTGCTCCTGTGTTGTCTACAGACACCGCAGCGCGCACGAGGGGATGACCTGCAGCTGGGTGATGCAGGAGCACAGAGCAGGACAAAAGCGCTGCAATTTCACACCACAATGCCTAATGGGACCAGGGCCCTGGCTCAAGCCACTAGAAGCACGGCAGTGTGCCGCATGGCCACCAGCACTGCTGCAGCAGAGCCCTGCCGGCAGGAATGGGCAGCCGATGCGCAGCAGCCAGCAGATACAGACAAGACACTGAGCAGCTGGGCACCGAGAAGAAACCAGAAGGCAAAGGACAAGGCTCCTTGCAACTGACATTATAAGACACAGGTGAGGATGCCCGGAGATTTCGGGAGGAAGAGAGCAGGACTGACCACGGCACAGTCTTTTTATGGTCCATTCTATTTTTTTGTTTTGTTTTATCAGTATCACTGACTATTAATAATTAATTCACCAGCATTACTGTTAAGACTGCCTCTCTGGTTCCCATTAATCAATCAACAATTATGCATTAAGATTCCAGAATGTGCTTTAAGAAGGTCAATGGGACTGAAGTTTCCTACAATGTGTTATACTTCATTTGTTACTTCATCTAACTTTGTTTTACTTCATCTAACTGCATTTTAATTAAGCAGAAATTACTATTATGTGATGAAATCTACCCAAACATCAAGGTGTATCTCTCTTGCAAAATTACCTTCCATCTCTTTGCTTAAAGTACCTTCCCTGGGCAGTGATGATAAGAGAGTACCTCTCTTTTCAGACAGTTCTGTGGGTGGCATGTGATGCACTTGTCTGGCGCAAGCTTCCTCACAAACTGCAGACCCTTCCTAATGCTGGCAATACAACTTAACCAACAAATAAAAACGACATTGGTGCTTACTGTGTTGCTGCTATAGGATACCAATGTGAATTGTCTTCACACTCTGTACTGTGTTGCACTCAGTACTTACTACATGCAGGACTTCTGAGCATTCAGCTCTGCGCAACCAGAAGACAGGGAAGAAGGCCAGTGCCAGCCCTCTGTAGCTCGCGCCACCACTTCCTGTGTCTAAAGTTTACCAAACCCATTCACACTACCTGAAGTCTACTTTTTTCTCATGTATCGATAGTCAAGCATGTGTATTTGGTCATCCTCAACTGTAGGACTTATCAGAGCAGAAAACAATTTTCTTTAAAGAACACTTTCATTAGATCTGACTTACTATCTCAGTCGAAATATTCACAGCTTTAAAAGTCCTCATAATAGGTTTTAGGGTATTCTGAACATCACAACTAATACTTGTTCTATTTGCAAGAGAAGATCAACACAACGTGCTGTTTTTGATAGCAGCAACCATAAGCATTTAAGAAAAACTTGCCGTGTGCCAAGCATTTTTCATATACTGAGGTGAATACCATTGTTAGCACCATGGTAAAGACTAGGAAAGCGAGGCACATGAAGTGAAGGCAGCCTGAGGTCTAAGCACTGACATACCAGCCTGGACTTGATAATATGACTTTTATAACTATTATCTTCACCAAAAAGCACAACTGTCCTCCAACATGGTGCTGCAGACTAAACCGAATCTTTGCCTTCTGTTTTTTAAATAATTCTGGCCATCGACACACAGAAAGAAGTAGAGTGGAACATAAAAAGAAACCAACCACCACTCCTACCTCAAGTCTGTCTGTCCGCATTAGCTTCTGAGCAGCGGCTGCAGCGGCTGCGGGCACGGGGACTGCAGGATTCCCTGTCACCAACATCGGTGCCGTCGGCAAGATCTCTGCTGGAACCAGGCTTGGGGACACAGGTCCCAGGTAGGGATTAAAGGCTGCTGATGCGTTGGTGGCCAAGCTTGGTGCAACTGAAAACATTGGCTACAAAATAAAACAGAAAGCAGCCTCAGTCAGGTACAGCCGCACTCTGGTTACTCCATTACACACCAGTCATTCAACCAAACGCAGACCTCTTCTTTCCACTTTCACTCGTTTCTCCGGTTCTGTCTTTATTTGCTTTACATTGACACAAACATGTTTCATTAGTTCATTAAATGTTTTTCTACAATCCATTAAATCCTTCGCAGAGACTGAGAAGTTTGGGGGTCAATAAAATTTAGGAATTCCTTTTGAATATATATTTAGTCAATGCAGAAAATTATTCATGGTCACTCAGTCTCAATCTTTACTTGTTTAGGAGACACAGTCCATGACTGCTATGTCAGACATGCCTGAAAGATTTGTTCCCAAGTGTTATGAGGCCACACGTGCCCTGTGCTCTGTAAGGAGCAGAGCAGAAACCCCAGGAGATGACTGAGATGCAGACCGTGAATAATCTCATGGGCCTGTGAGAAGTGCTGGCGACACTGACTCCCTCACGCACATGAAGAAAATGCTTAGCACATTCACTTGTTACAGATTCTTAGGAAGAAACTGCAAATGTCCTATGAGCCCGTTCTCATCCTTGTGAGGCATGCAACAGTGAAAACTGTTTCACCAGGGAGAAAGGGTGAACAACCGAGTTTGAAGCCAGACACTTTCCAGGAAATGAACATATAGACCGATTCAATGAAATACACATGATAACAGGAAATGAACTAGAACCAGACAGAATCTGCATCAGAAATGCTTTAAAGGATCAAGACTGCTCTACTTGATATTCAAATCTGCAAGTGATGGAACCGACTTGCTCGGTGGAACAACACACAGTTTCCAAGTTTACTAATTGTACATTTTCAAAAGTTTCAAACCTTAAAACGTAAATGCAGTAACATTTGTCTCTTTCACACAGATGCATGTCCATACACATGCCCATACGAGCAAATATAAATGGAGAGATACATGTACACGTGTGCATGTACAAACACACATGTATACATGACACATATGCATTCACATACCTATGAATGTGCTTTCACATGCATATACATGCTCACTCACTCACAAGAAAACAAATGGACATATACATGCACAAATACAAATGCACATGACACACATGGACACGTGAACACATCATAAAAGCAGACTCATACATGCATGTACACACATACACAGACACGCATACGCAGTGTCCTTGAAAGAGTGGTACCTCTTCTTTAGCATAATTTTTTTAAGAGTTGTGTACTTTATTCATGTTTCCACATAAATAAGCAGATGCTATTGAAAACAATCATTTTTGGAATTCGTTAAGTCAGAAATGTACTACATTCATAGTCCTTTTTTTTTTAATAACATTTTTTTTTATTTCAGTTCATACAAACTTATTAGGTACACCAGTTCCCTCCCTCCCTCCTCCTGCCCCCATACCCCCTGCTCCCCCTCCCCACCCCTCTCCCTCCCCATCCCCCAGTGCCTCCCACCCCAATTCCCAGAGAGTCCTTTCTTGTGCATATCTGATTTTCCTCTGGGCCCTCCTCTCCGATGACGTACAAGGACCCAGTGGCCTTTCCCTGAACCCTTTCCCGTGTTCCCCTTAGGTATAGGAACACTGCTGTGGCTGACAATCCTTTGCCTCCAAGGATCTTGGTGCCTTTAGCAGATGCTAGACTTTGTGAGGTCAACAGTATGTTGGACAATGCACAGGGCATGCAAAATCCAATTATGATTGCTTCAGCCCTAACTAGTATGGAGTATCTTACATATCATTGCTCCTCCCATCCTTTTGCTCTTACACTCTTGCCGCCCCCTCTTCCGCAAATTTCCCTGAGCTTCAAGATGGGGAGAGACTTAGCTGGCCTAGTTCTAGGTGATTGATATAGAGTCTCTGACTTTAGCATAATTTTTAACAGTTTAGTTTCTGTATTTGTTGGTAAGAAATAGACTCATAGGATAGTTTTATACTGAGGAGACATCAGATTCAAAAATCAACTAACTCCTCCCTCTGATATAGACAGATGACAAGGTTAACGTACTATTCAAAAGAGCCTCAGAATAAAGATTTGTGAGACAAAGACATATACATTATGAAAATAATCCTTGTAACATGAAATTAAAAAAATTAGAAGAGACATCTTTTTCTAGTCTGCTCTGACAGGTTTTCTTCCCAAGAATGAAATGGAGCTTTGTACACCCTTGTTCACTGCATGATAGTGTCTCCCAGGAAACATTTGGCAGTGCATGGCATCACTTCCGGTTGTTGCAGTGGGGTGATGTCAGTGACGCTGCAGTGTCCTTCCACAAAAGGAAGCCTGGGAACAAAGCACTGGGTCCCCAGCAGCTGTGCCAGAGTTCACATGCCCACCCCAGCACAGTCACTCCTGGCAAGGTGCTCTGGAGCGCCATTTTTATAGCTATACGCACATCTTCACCAAGAAGAGTATGAGAAACGGAATATTGGATTTAGTTCACTGGGGGACAATTAACAATGCACCATGAATTACATTGATATTTTCATGTTAAAATAATTTAGGCCTGTAGTATGTTTGAATGTTGCTGCTCCTTAGTTGCTACTCCTTAGTTGCTGCTCTTGGCTGATGGCTTTCAGCCTGATGAAGTATCATGAAGTCACTGACTTCCAAACCCCAAGCCTGTCCCAGCCCCACACAGGTTATTTTCAGGCAACTAGAAAGAGTCTGTGTGGTCCAAACAGTAGACGCACTTTCCATGTCCAAAGTAACCCAGGGTTGTCTCTGCCCCTCAAGAGCTCTCTGAGCAGCTCCAGGACAGGGCTGGCCTGTGTGAAGACTATGTATTGAACTTTGACACTATTCAAGTTAAATGTATATTCTGTTTCACACCGTCAGACCCAGTATATGAGTCAGACCAGTATTATAATTTCTATATTAGATATGAACATAAGAAATTTAGCTTAGAGATCTAAAAGACCATGGTGTATGAAAGCCAGCTAACATCATTCTACTTTGCATTCTATTGGTATTAACTAATAGTATGTTTCCAGAAAGTATACTTCAAATATTTACTTCAAAAAACTACTGGAATGTTTATGTCACTGAAAACTACCTATGATGATTACTCAAAAGCAACTCAATTTATAAACTAGTTTAGAATGAAGAAATGAACTCTTATTTTAACAAATAACACCAGTGAGTGAATAAAATTTAATTTTGTTAAATCTCATGCACTGAAAATTTTACAAATAAATAAAATATAGCTGCTAGGATTATGAACAGAATAATCTAGTTACATAAAATATTGACTTCTGAGCTGAAAACAATCTTCCCTCTGAATTATTATCCACAATCGTCCCCTGAGTTGACATTTTCACTTAATGCAGCTGAACAAATTCAAATCTGAAGTACTGTAGAGCATGGTCCCCAAGCAAAGCCTGTAGCAAAATCCAAGCACCAACTACCAAGCAAGTATTGTCTCAAATTTTCCCCTCATGTTAAACAGAGCTATTTGCGGAACAGGCAGACAGTTTGTGACAATAGCTCTATATGTTGAAACTTGATTCCACAAGCTGCAGGGTGAGAGGATGGATGTCACATTACTTCAGTTCTTTTGAATATTTGTTCATTTATTATGTTGCTTTTGTGATACAGCAATTTTCAAAGAGCACCTTGTGGGAGGTAGGTCACTGCTAGCCTTTAGAGAGCAAGCTAATCGGATTAGGAAGGCACTTGGCCAGAGACTCCGTCAATCCTCCATTCTCTGAGCTATCCCACCGAGGTCTTGGCAGACCTCAAAGACGGGCATTAAAATCAAGGCATTTTAAGTAGCATCCCATTTTCTCTGCAGCTCAGACAGGATAATGTGTAACTGACTGATGGGGAATGCATCCTTGTAATAATGATTTACAGACATCTCTTTCCCCAGAAGGCATGAAGAAAGTTGTTCAGGGCTGCAGAGACTGCCAAGGAACATACTTAGCAAAGACAGAGGAATTGAAAATTTACTAATCCTGGTGCTGTTTAGGGGTTAATTGCTTGTTTATTTTAAATGAGACATTCTGCTTATAGGAGGCAAATCAGTTTCCCTTACAAATGAGTTTATTATTCTGTTTCACACGATGGCCCTAGTTAGCTACACAGTCATGAGCGCTACTAGTTATTCCCTATTTCTTGTGTGCCTATGTGCCAGTCTTGTGATAAGTGCTTTGCCTATGTTACTGCACTTCATCTTCTAACAAGGTTGTTTTTTTCCCCTCTCTTTGGGTGGACAAGTAAGGGAGCCATCTGCTAAATCCCCAGAACACAGAACAATGCCTGGCACATAATAGACACTCAATAAAAATTTGTTAAATGCATTCTGGAGTGAATGAATGAATAGATGAATTACAGTCTAATCGGGAGGCTTATCATGTCCACTTTCCAGAAAAAAACTTTCAGAGGTTATGTACCCACAGTCATGTGTAAGTGGAAGGCCTAGGATCTAAATAAAAATTTGTCTGATTCTAAGTGGTTCTAAAATTTGTGGTTCTCACATAACTGACCAGGTAGATTACCATTAAAATAATCCAGAGGACTTCAATGCCCTTGCCATGCCCACTCAATCTGAATTCCAAGTAATGACATCTTTTTAGGAGGCAGTATTTTTTATAAGCTTCCAGATGATTCTAATTTTATACATCTCAGAACCTTGTAAAGAAAAAGATTTACTTTTCTGATTCAACATAATATATGTTCCCCCAGGGTTCTTTCTTCTGAATATGGGTTTTCTTCTACAGTGAATGCTGGCTTTGATCAATCGGTTCACCAATTTAAATCCCAAGCGTGCCTCGGAAAGCAGGACTACTTGTCTTGAATCTATACACAGCATAGTGAAAGGGATTTTCCTACCCTCAGTCCCACAGAACTCTCCTTGCTTGAATGCAGCACTTATATGTAAGAATGTTTCCTCTGCTCTAACCAGACTGCAGACTCTAGAGAGAAGTCTTTGGCCTTGGGCTTGTTTATTTTGTGTATGTCCCGGGATGGCCTCTGCACCAGGCCCCGAGGAAGTACTTAGCACATATATTACAAATCTGCTAAGTGCTCTTTTTTGTCAAAGAAACCAGCAAATTCGTATTTTCTAGGATATCTGAATGTCAGAAGACAGATAAATATATTTTGCCTCTACAATGTATAATTGTTACTTTAGTATGACTATTTGAAAGTTTAATTTTTTGTTTGCAAATTTTGTAATTCTACAAATGTCACAGTTCTTTGTTTTCATTTCTGCATGTATGGGTAACGGATCATGTGTACCTGCACATGAATAAGCATGCCAGTGGAGGACAAGGGCGGCATCAGGAATCTTCTTCTACTTTTCTGCCTTACTGTTTTGAGGCTGTGCCTTTAAATCCAGAGTTCACCTATAGGCCCAGTGCGACTGGTCAGCCTGCCTGGGGATTCCCAAACTCTACATTCCAAGGCTGGAAGTAATGCACATTTTATGTGAGATCCAAATTCTGATATTTTTGCTTTTGAGACAAGTGCTTTAACTGCTGAGTTATCTCCTCAACTCTAGGAATTATTTACTTTAAAACACTGTGAAACGGTGTGTTTTTAGGTAGTTGAAGGGTCATATGTAACAAATCATATAGAAATTGGCACCATAAGATTCATAGAAAGGAAATTTTTTAAAGTCCAATTTTTCTTGATTTTAAAAATATGTGTGTGTGTGTTACAAGCAGTAAAAAAGAAAAAAATCAAGGTCTTTTACCAATAGCACTGCCATACACTCTACATATATGAAACTATGTTTAGGATTATCATTTTATACCCAGAGATATAAACAGCACCCAAAGCTAATGGCAGTTAACAACAATTTTACATTAAAACACTTATAAACTGGTTTATGAACCTTACTTTATCCTGCAATCCAGCTCTCCTGAAATGGATTCTTAAGCAGAATCCTCATTTCAGACCCTCTTGGTATACACAGGTACACCGATGAAGGTCTAGTTCCTCCAGTTCAGGGCCTGACCTCAGGGTACTTGACATCCGCAGGCTCGTGACTGCACAGGGCAGGGGGAAGGGGAAGAATGCAGAGTGGCTTATGTGGAAATATTTTTAAAGAGACACTGCAGGATGAATCTACTTTAAGTCCATTATGAGGTGGAAAAGCAGGAAAGTAAAGCACCAGAAAACCATTGGAGAATTCCAGGTGTTCCTGTAAGCTTGACAGATGATGATGTCAAAGTGCTCTGCATCCCACTGCAAACCGTACAAGTGAGGTGGAAGGAAAAGCTATAAAGGTGGGTACTTGGCTTATACTCTGTGACCTAAAATTTCTCCCACACAATGCAAACCCATGGAAGCCTAGGGATTTCTGCACATTACGTGTGTCCCTGAAGGACAACTGCTATTCAAGTAACAGACAGTCAGAGCTAATCTTCTGGGTCCTAGGTAAAGGCAGATGAGGCCATGCTGATGGAATTCCTGAGCTCCCACGCAGGCCTGTTTGCAGACAGTGTGCAGAGTCGGCATACTAAAGGATTTATAAAGGAGTCTTCCTAGGGTCTACAGAAATACACCAGGTACTCAGATTGTGAGCCACAGTATCCAGCCCAGGGTCAGTTAAACCAAGTGTTAATTTCTCAGTAAATGAAATTTACATGGAGCTCAGTCAGCAGCAAAGTGCAAAAGCCCTAGGCAAAAGAGTCCAACAGATTTTCTTTCATTTGTAAAATTAAATGTTATAGTCTTCCATTTGATTTCAAATTTCACATGATTAAAAGATAAAAGTAATCTTTTGCAATTTTATTAGGAATTTAATTCCAGGTAAAATTAACTCAAAGATTCTATGATTTATTATGTGATTTTTAAGTTTCAAAATATAAATAAATTCAGCCACTCACTTTCAACTACAACTTTCTCATTCTTTAAAATGGGAATGGTTGGGACTACAGAACTTCTGTCTTGCAAGCAGAAGGTTCTAAGTTCAGATACCAGATCCCACTTAAAAAGCGGAAATGGCGACCTGCACTTCTGACCTTGGAAAGTGGAACCTGGGAAACTCCAGAATAAAGCAAAAAAGAGGTAGCATAATCCAGGGGGATTCCCGAAGTTACCCTTGGGTCTTCACAGGCACATGCAGTGCCCTCTAATATAACACACACACACACACACACACACACACACACACACACAAACGCGCGCGCACGCACACGTGCGCGCAAAATAAAATAAAATAAAATGGGAATGGGGAATGGTTAGGATTTGTGAAAATGTTAGGACCTTGCAGATAATATATTTAGATTTCTTTTTCTCCATGTTGAACAGCTTAAATGTGCTTGCCAAACACTCAGAGCTGTCAAGTAGCCATCCTTGGTCTACAAACTCTACACTTGAAATGGCTGGGTTAAAATTTTGACTTTGTTGCTCACAAGCTGTGTAAGTACTTATTCTCTCTGACCTTTGAGCATTCATCATTAAACCCAAAAAAAATAAAGTGCTACATACAATACATATCCTTAAACTATTTTATGTATCTCAAAAATGTTACTTCTTTTCCTCACTCTTGATTTGGTGCATTTCGTGATGAACTAATGAAGTCTGTGAAAGCAGGAATCATTAATCAAGTTGTTCTCATGCCATGTGCTTGAAGATCTTGAGTTTGAAGATCTCATATTGTAAGACAACAGGGCACAGGCAGAAAGGCAGAGTAACTACTCCTTGGGGCAATCGGGCCTCTTCCTGGCCTTGGAAACAACCTCCTGACAAGCAGCAACACTGTGGCTCACTGGAAGCTCCGTCTCTGTCCCTGGCAGGGCTGAGGCTGAGTTATTGTAATTCTTTTCATCTCCAGAACAGAAGAATGACTTTGAACCCCTGCCTGGACTGCAGATGCTTGGGAAACTCCTCCCTTCACTTGTCAATCAATTAAAGATCTCTCTGCATTCTAGGTGCAATGAAAGATGCTTCCAAATGTGCTTAGATGCTGGCTTACTCTGCCCACTCCCTGCTCAGGTTGGCCTCAGGGCTGACCAGCCTTTGGGAACTAGAGTACCACCTAGCTGACTGCAAGCCCTGTCACTGCTCTTGCAGATCAGGGTCACCTGCTGTGATATGCCACGACCTGGTCCATATTCATGCAGTTTTGTGTCCTGAAACACTCCCACGGTGCTCATGTTAGCAGCCTGGCTGCTTCCGGCTGTTAGAATTCTTCCCTCATGGTGGCACAGCAAGCTCCTAGTCAGGGGTCCCATTTGCTTCTGAATCTCCATGCGGTTATCCTTTCCCAGAAAGAACCCATGACTAAGAGGATCAAGGTTTCTCAGGTGGTCTCTGAAGGCAGTTTTCCTGCATTAAAGCCTTCACCAGTCATTAAAACCCCAAATGCTTTAAAACTGGACAATTAACCCCATCTCTATATGTACGGCAAAAACTTCACCCTGAGTTGAGGTTCTTGAACTGATCTCTCTTGACCCTTTGCAGAGTGCAGTTCCACGTGCACATGGAACCTAATTGGGGGGGGGCTAACATAAAACCTGACTATGTTCTTAACTAATAAAAGTCCTTTGTGTCAGAAGAGAATAGGCAAAAACACCCCCAAATGTCAGTGTTCTGATTGGATCAGAAATCTGTGACTTGGTAAGAGATGTTTATTACTAACATTCCAAGAGTATTTGTCCTACGGCTGTGCACAAGAAGGACCTTGGATTGGCCTTGGGAATGAGATTAGACAATGAAATCAAGTAATGGGCTGATATTTCAGAGGACGTCAAGGCCATGGCAGGAATAGTCCCCTCTAATTTTGGAACCAGACTTGTCCTCCTCTCAGATACTCTGGGTTATTCACAAAAGAACATGCTTTGAAAGTTTAACTAGAACAAAGCACCTCACATCAAGGGAAGATCTTATAAACAAAAGTAGTAGCTACACTAAATCTTAAAATATGTGGGAGCCAAATGCAAAGCAAATTTTGTCTTATGTTTTCTTTAAAAAAATTAACTATTATATTAACCAAATGCCACTTTAAAATAAACATGTGAAATAGTAGATGCCATAACAGTAAAAGGAGTTTACTACATTTTAAATGAGCCCCCAATGGAAAGTTGTGGAATTAAAAAGCCAGATTAAAACAGATACAAAATTAATTTAATATTGTTTCATCTCAACTGTACACTGCTGATAATTGATATCACTGCTGGTGTAATACGGACACCCCTCCCACCTCAAAATGCAACCCCCCCCCAATTTTTTTTTTGAATGACTGTTCCATTAAGTTCTAAAGAGAATAATAATTATGTCAAGTTCAGGGGTTAAGCTGTACTAGAAAAAATTAGTTTACATTCATTCTATAATTAGCATACCAGAAGAATGTGGGATCAAAATTCTTATGACCATACAATAATTCATAATAACTTGATGATAAATTATAATAAAAATTACCATCAGATAGTCTGATCTTTGCAATTTTCATCACGTACTTAAACAACTTACAAGTACTGTGAAAGAACCAGCTGAAAACATCTTACAACTGAACATTAATTATGATATTAAGATTATTAAAATAATTTGTGACACACACATTAAAAAATTCAAATGTTTAAGTAGGTATGTGTATTAATAAGCAAGTTTTACCCA
Source organism: Typhlomys cinereus (assembly GCA_023101885.1). Lineage (NCBI taxonomy): Eukaryota > Metazoa > Chordata > Mammalia > Rodentia > Platacanthomyidae > Typhlomys > Typhlomys cinereus. Next base: position 2,360,030 of record JALPQD010000096.1, read on the forward strand.
CACATGCTGCTAGGCAAACATTAAATATCTATGACCACCCATAACTTATTAATCTTGGCTCATTTTTTATAGCCCTTGGAATTTTGCCTTTCTGATTAGTTCTTCTCTGACACGATTCCAAAGCCATGATAACAATTCACCAGTCAAAAGATCCTCAGCATTTGTAATTCTGAAGTAATTTCAACTGATGATTTAAAATATTACAGTGATTTTTCTTCCTTTTCAAAAAAGAAATCTACAGCAATTCTCCTCTGCTAGTTATTTTTTATAAGAAAAATATCCTTATTGAACCTGAAGATACCATAAAGATACTCATGAACTTAACTGAGTTTGATGATTGCTTTATCAATAGTTCCATATGTTTAATGTGAAGAACGCTTTGGTGGAAACATTCCATAAATGGCCACAATGGCTCAAGGTAAGAATTGTTCTAGTTTTGCACACTTACTTTTGCTAGGAAACAAAAGGCTACAATACTTTGTGATCACTTAATCTACTGAAATCATCATTAGCATAGAGACTAAGCACTTAAAAGGCCAAATGGGAATAGGGTTGGGAACATGCTCACCACGGGCTGCAATGGGGCACCAGGCATCATGGCATTGGCTAGTTGCATTTGCTGGGCCAGCATGGCCATGTTCTTCTGTTGAATCAAGTTATTGCGCCCATTTATCTCCAACTGCGTTTTTAAATGTGGGGGTGGATGAAGATATTTGCAATTCTCTCTGGAACAACGACCCTACAAAGAAAAGAGAACACCCTCATGAGATGGAGTGAAATCAGAAAATTGTAGACATAATCATAACAATGCAAACCAAACACCTGAATCTATCATGAGTTTTTTCTACATGATTTACCATTCATGTCATTTTCTTAAACACTGTTCAGATAAAAGCAATGAATTACTAAATGCCATTATCAAAAATGAGAGATTAAGGTAAGTTTTACATGCTGGAGAAATTTCCTTCAATTTAATAATGTTTATATTACTATTTCTAGATCAAGTGTAAAGGTCTACAAACTTGTACAGTAAGACTGAAGCTGAAATATCAAGTAAAGAATTCTGGGCTCCTGCTGGAATGTCTTCTTCACTAACATCATGAATTCATGAAAGAACCAACCATGGAAGTTTGTCATCTATTTTTACATTAATACATTAGCTCAGAGAACTCAGGGCACACTGTATCTTCAGCAAAACAGCTTTTTGTATATCTTATAACAAATAAAATCAAAGTTGCTACTGAGATCTATGAGCCTATGCATTAGGAAACTTACTGCTAAAAAGAAAACTCTCATTCTCACTGCATAATAATAATGAAACACTGTGAGAAATGGAGTCTCCACCCTTGTAAGAAAAATGTGTTCTCCCAGCCACCCCAAAACTATAAAGCCAATAGGAAACGGATATTGATATGTCATCAAAGAAGTGACAGTGAAAAAGAGAGGCTACAAAGCAAGTTACTAAAACAATACACATGAGTACACATTCCTTCTGAGATGATTTACTAAAAATATTTACAAGTCTATATCATGCAGCAATGTGAGACTTGACTCATATTGGTAGTAACACAATTCATCAAGTATTTTGAATTTTTTTTCATCAACAAATCTAATTAGAATTATTTGAGCGGATTCCAGAAAAAAAAAAAAAGCCAATTGCCAAATTATTTTAAAAGTGTTTTCTGCAATTTAGTTTACTTTGAGCTTATAGTCCTAACTGATGGAGAAAACTGATAATGTGCATGATAAAACCCATCACAGTTCTGATGAGAGTATTCTATTTTGGTTTCTAATAACTGAAGAGTTTTAAGGCTTGATCTCCACACTGGGTTAATAAAGCAGGCTCCGTGAAGTCAGGCGGCAGGAGAGGATGGTGGGAGAGAATAAGACCCTGAAGGAGGGGGTCTTGGTCTTTAATCTGGGAGATCAAATACAACACCAACTTCTTACAGCCTCAGACTCTGAGCCAGTACAGCATGGCTGCAAACCCACATGGCTCCTACCACAATTTAAATGCCATATCAAATGGAAGAAAAATAAAACCTGACATGAGGTGATTTTTGCATGATCTACCAGTTATGGCTATTAAGATGTCCACCAATTGACAGACATTCCATAAAATGACTTGTTTCACATAAAACCACCACACTTGCTGTATTCTGGACTCACAGGAACACTATTAGCTTAAAAGCACCACAGTGCAAAAGAAATTCAAAAACAGCTTATAATCATGTGACCAACCGCAGCTAAATCACTTAGGATCACAGGACTGGCCAAAATAAACAAGCTCCCAAATGCCATGTGGTTTCTGGGAGATCTGGCTGAGGCCTAGTATTCATTTCAAAACAAACAACAACAGGGCTCCAACAAACTCTGGGCCTCAGCATCCTCACATCATATTTCTTATTAAACCTGGATTTAAATGTAGACTCAAGGGGTACGTTCACCTGGATGCCACAGTTACAGGCATTTCATTCATTCGGTCTCTGTGGTTCTATAGACAGAGCTGGCATAGCCAGGGACCTTGAGCCAGACAGACCTCACTAGCACTAACACTGGTCTTTCTAAGTAGTCTTTTTCGGCTCCAGACAGGATCCGCATGCTGGACAGGAGTTGCATAACTGCTCTGTGCACTCTGTCAATGCAACTGAAACACAGCCGCTCGGAACCTGCCTTTCCATTCTGCACCTTTTGTATCATTCAGAGAGAAACATGCTGCTCAACTCTGTTTCTTACTCTACTGTCTTTCCATGTCCAGCCCCTTCTTCCAGAAAGCAACGTTCCCAACAATCAGTTGACTTTACAAAAAAGAACATGGACTTGCCAACATCTCCTGAGCCTGTGGTCTCAAGCCCAGCCCAGGATCCACAATTTAACAAGCACTTGGGTAGTTCTGTCACAGCAGAAAACACTGTAGAATGAGTTTGCGCAAAACCCCATGAATTTGCATTGACATGCCAAAAAAAAAAAAAAAAAACAAAACCAGAGTAGCCTATTCAAGTAAATCAAGATTAGCTGTGTTTCTTAGAAAGTTTAGCATGAGCTCAATGATGGAGCTGCTGAATAACTGTGGTTTCATAAATAAAAAAGTCAAGAATAAATTAGAACAAATACCCTATACTACAGGATTACCTGAAAATCAGGAAGCAGAAAACAAACAAAAATCTAAAAGCCCCAGTAGCATAACTTCTTCCTTTGATAATGATAGTCAGCCTGGCATTGGAACATTTCCAGATTCATCCACCTCATTATTTCTCATATCGCACCTCAGGAAGCATGGGCAGAATGCATGGATGCTCACTGATTGCAAAATGACAAAAGGTAAATTCTGTTCTACTCTTCCTAATGACAATGAACACAATAAAATAAACACTAAATTTAACACCACTTGATTCTGAGCTATACTGACCTAACAATGTTTTGCTTCAGAGGCCAGTAGTTTAAATTAATGATAAGCCACAATAAAAGACGAAAAAGGAGCCAGAAGGAGGACTATACCAATAGCTAGGAAGGGCAGGAGATCTGTGCACACATTCAGCATTGTATCTTAAAATCTGCATATTAACAACACATTCTAAAAGCCCCAGATCAAATGCAGTTGATATCTAGAACACACAGAGATTTTTATGTAGGAGTCGTTGCTTAATTATTTAGATACTAAATATTTCACTATTTCACCTTACAACAACTTGGGTTTCTAGCTTAAAAATATAAGGGACGTGTGTGTGTGTGTGTGTGTGTGTGTGTGTGTGTGTGTGTGTGTGTGTGTCCATGCCTATGTGTATAAAAGTCAGTGTCTTCCTCGATCTCAATTAATCCTTGATTTAATTAGCTTGTTGTGGGGGTTAGTTCTCTACCTTTTGAGCACTGAAATCTAAGTGGGTTTCAAACTTGCAACAATCCTCCTGCCTCAGCTAAGTACTGGAACCATAGACATGAGCCAGAACATCTGGTGTAAACTGTGCTTTCTTCATCCAAGCAACATAAAAAAGTACCAGGAGTTCAATTTAATCTCAGAAGGTAAGAGATGTTTTATGTTTATTCTCTCAGTCAGAGAAAAATATATGCAAACATTTTTGAGAATGTTTTTGTTTTTACTTTCTTTCATTTATTTTCTATGCATGTAATAACATGTCTCGCATGTGTGAAGCTTAGAGGTCAACTTGGGTAAGTCCTCATCTTCCACCATGTGGTTACAGGAATGGAACTCTGAACATCAGGCTTGACTGTAAGTACTATTACCCGCTGAGTCGTACCACTGGCCTGAGGATTCATTTTTGTTGAAATGGTTTAAATACATCACAATTAGTCTTACAAAATTTTTTCCAAATTAAATACACTGTCAGGTTAATTTATTTCTCCTTTTTCCCAACTCCATAAAAAGTTCCCATTTACACACACACACACACACACACACACACACACACACACACACACACGGGGGGAGCTAGTAACTGTTTAAATTTTTAACTCATCATGGTCTGAAGGAATGTAACTGACTGCATTTAGTATACACTGAGCCCAAAGGGAGAATGCAGGTAAAGGTTTTCTAGACATTTGAAGCGTCTTTCCCAGTTGACACTGGACACTGGCACTACTTTGTGGAACATTCCTAAGGTTTGATGATAAAGTTTCTTGTATATTAAAACCAATAGTGACATTTACAATATCCCAAAATACCCACACTGCTGACGCAGTGTCGAGGCACTCCAACTCAAATGCTGGGATATGGTGACTTTTTTTTTCCCCAGAGATCTTCGGAGCTTTCATTGCACAACTCCATTAATCATCTTGAAATGGTCGAGTGTAACTCTACACGCTGGTCAGTATTATGTAACCCATGAGCTTTGGGTGAGCTGCCACGAGGCAGGGAAAGTAGGAAGGTAACACGGCAGGAACGGGTTGTGATGAACATCAGACTTCTTTCTCCTACAGTCTTAGTGAGAAATCTCTCTCTCTCTCTCTCTCTCTCTCTCTCTCTCTCTCTCTCTCACACACACACACACACACACACACACACACACACACCCCAATGTGGCAGATCCTAACTTCCTCCAAGCCCTGTGAAGACCTATACAGAGCTGCTTGTGTACAAAGAAGCAGTTTCACTTTTTCCTTAGACCTGCAGTCACCACTGTGCCACAGAATGCTGATGAAGGCTACAGATAGCCTGCCACCCAGGGCTTCAGCAGAATCATCCTGTGTCCCTATTCTACTGTCTTCCTGGGCTCCAAGCATGGCTCTAGGTCCAGAACCAAGCTGAGTCCCCCTGACCTTGTGAAAGACAAGTGACACTAGTAGGTGCCAGCATCATCAAACAGTCCATTTGTTGGCTTTTTTACAGCGTCATAAAACTGGAAACGACAGATTACTGCACTTCTATTATCTTTTTTCAATTGTTTCATGTTGGGTTTTTTTTGGGGGGGGAGGATACAGAGACTATCAGACTTCTAAAGTAAAACTGAAACACTTGTGAAGTTTTTTGACTTCTAAATCAAACACTTCAATCTTGGCTGATAATTAAAAGTCCCTAACATTCACATAGTAAAGTCTAGTGATGTAATTGTAGAACATGTGTTCCACTGAGAATACTATTTTACGAATAGTTCTGACAGCAGCGCTGGGTCATTACGAAGGGCTGTAGAACAGCCATGTCTGGTACAGCTCTGAAGCTCTCCTGACATAAAATGGAAGCAAACTTAAGTGAAATGCACAATGTATCTCTTGAAACACTAACTAGGTGGCTCTTTACAGACCCATAGCAGCTCTCAGTCCATTTATAAATCAAATATTGATGCAAAAGTAAAGGTGATCTTACATACAAGAGGAATTGTAGAGCTCTTGCAATGCCCCCATTCAGGCACAATCCTAAACACTGTATGGTGGCTGAAGGATGACTTTTCAAGCGTCACTGTTAACACTCACTAGTGATCACACTGAACCCAAGTGACTCTGACCAGAGTAGGCCAGAACCTGAAACAAAGGTTCTGAGGGGTTCATATTGCACTGACATACATACCTACACACACACACACACACACAGAGATATGTATACAAAGAGAGATTATATAAAGATATAGTGATGTATGTAGGTAGGTTTCAAAGAGTTTGCCTTTTAACTTTATTTATTGTGTGTGTGTGTGTGTGTGTGTGTGTGTGTGTGTATCAGAAGGCACTGTGTGTCGCTGCAGAGGACCATGGGTAACTTTAAGAATCATTCTGGATTGCTTTTACCTTCTTTTTGCTTCGCTCTGGGGTTTCCCAGGCTCCGCCTACCTACCAAGGCCAGAAGTGCAGGCCTCCATGTTTCCACATGTTTTTACATGAGACCTGGGATCTGAACTCAGGACCTCCTGCTTGGGAGGCAGAGTCTTAACCCCTGAGTCATTTCTCCAGCCTGAGTTTGCCTTTTATACATGAACATATAAGGACCTTAAAGAACATCAAAGTTGGCTCTAGAGAAGCATCATCACCTTGCATTTACATGAAGCATTCACTATATATATCTACTTGATCCTATCAATGCCTTCAAATAAAAAGAACGATAAACATGACTTTCACACTAAAGAGTTTTTTATCAAGTCTTGACAATTTTGAAGCATATCATGCAATATTTCCATCAATTTATATTATTTCCATTACAAATCTACCAACAAACTCTAGGAAATGTGATACCATATCTTCTGCAAAGAATTAGTCCTTCATTTCCCAAACTACAGCAGACATCTAACCTTTCTGTTACCCTTATCATGCAGAAATCATTACATCACGCTAGTCTTTAATGTGTACACACACTATTAGCTTTGCCAGACATGAAAGCTTTGCTTTTTCCCCAGTACCCGGTAGCACTGTTCTGTTAACCCAACAGAAACCATGCTGACCCCTTTCATCCTTAAACATGCTGCCAGGAGTCCAGGTGTAAAGGCTACTGCTACGGGCCACGAGGACTGCAGACAAGGAAGAAAAGGTGACATGAATCTTGGACACTGCTTGCCTCTGCCTGCTTCAGATACATCAACCTTGTACTGGAACAAAACGTGCCCAATGATACTGGTTCTGGTCCTGTGTGGAAAACTCTCCACTCCTCCCATCTCTCTGACCATGTAAAGTCATGCACAGAGTAGCATTGGGACTCTCAGTCCTGAGGCAGCAGGACAAAGACAATTGGCTGACGAACCCAGAGCATGTCTTTACTGGATGTTGACTGCAGCAGTACAGGCAAGACAGGGTGAGAAGGATCCTGAAGCCATACGCAGCACCCCAGCATAGCATGTCTCCTCCAAGAGCATTCCCCAAAACTCTACTAAAGCAACACTCCACAAGAACACCCAGAATTCTTGAATTCTGCAAAACTGCAGAATTTTTAGAAAGAATCACAAAAACACACCTCATGTCCTTGATGGATAGTTTTCTTTTTTTTCTTTTCCTCCCTCCTCCTCCCCCCAGGATAGGAGCCACACTAGCAAAAAAGGACAAATAACTATAAATCACAGGACTTTCATAGAGCAAATACAGGATGAGTGTAGAAAGCAGAGGGATATTAAAATCATCATGGAAGCTTGTCAAAAAGCTTGGTCACCCCAAAGTGTGGTGCCCTCAGTGGCAATCTGAAGCTGGAGGACATGCGCGGTGACTGGGTTGCAGTGTGGACCTAGGAGGCTGGCAGGACTGACAGCCTGCAGACCCTGGCCTGTAACAGCCAGTATGGGAAGGGAAGAGAAGGTGAGGCTGACCTCACAGACTGTGCTCCCTTGCTATCGCGCAAGACTTAGCCTGAAATTCCAGATCTGTGTAAACCCAGGGAGAGCGCGCTTCAGACAGTTATTCCCACATTCTACCTCTGCTCATTTCACTGTTTACTTCACAGCAAGAGAAAAACTGGACTCCACAATTTTATATCAGGCAAGAGTAGTAAATACAGCACAGATAACTCCATATAAAAGCAAGTGTCAATAAAAGGTAACCAAAATGACTTCATTCATGCTACAATATGCTTTGCTATAATACCCAAGTTTATTTTCCTAATACTACAAAAAACAAAAGCAACAAAAACAAAGTTCATTTTTCCTTACTCTTTTACTAATTTATATAAATAATTTTATTGCATATTTATAGAATGTGACATTTTCAGCTCTAAACTGGAAAATCATCATTTCTAGCCCACCATGAGAATTCCATCATGAAGTCAAACACAAACATGTTTCTTGAAATTAAATAACTGTGTTTAAGTGGCAAAATTGCATGAACATAAAAAAGATATAGAGATACCAACTATTTAAAATAATTTTCTAACAGTTTTAGTAGATCACAATTAAGTGGTAAACTTCTCAGTTAATCAACTATTTTTAGCTCTTTCTAAAATGATACATTTTGTCTTGGTTAGTAGTTAGCAGTTGCCTATAACTAACATTAATTTCATATTTGCAAAGGAGTTTTTGGTACCAGCTACTGTTTTACTATAATAATAATAATTGCTTGTTTATCTTTTTCTTTTCTTTTATAAAATGTGGGCCAACAAGGGCCTTTACACCCTTGCTTGACAGCAAAGCCTACTGACCTGGGTTCAATCTCTGGAACATGAATAAGGATGGGAAAAAGGAACCTACTCCACAAAGCTGTCCTCTGACAGCCTTGCTCACACATCCGACCTTCTTCCATCCCATACACGCTAATAAAATTAATTTCTTAAAAATAAAAAGTCATTTGTTGGTGCCTATAGACCATTTCTTACACTTCACTTTTCATAAACTAAACACTTTGCTTACCCAAATGAATAGATGGCTCATTAAAATAAAAATTCCCAAACTTCCTTTTTGAAAAATTTAATCTTCCTCTAATGACATGCCCCAAGAAAAAGGAGGCGGCAAAGAGGAGGAAAAGGAGAGAGGGAGAGAGGTGGAGCAGAGTCCACATGGGGCAGATCATAAGAGAAGCTATTAAAATGGACAACCGAGGGTATGGAATGTGCTGTGTTACTGAGGCAGGATAGACTCAGAAAAAAATGCTTTTTCATAGAATTAAAAATTACCTACCACCCATACTTTTGTTTAATAAATTAAGAAGCTAGCAGTTAAATATAAGATGGAACATTAACTATGAGGATGAGTGAACACACTATCATTTCTTGACTATGTTCCGCTGAAGAAGCCATGACCACAGACCATGCATGTAAAGTCCTCCCTCTAATGCTCTCCCTGGGCAGCGCTTGTCACGCCTGCATTGTGCAGCGTATTCATGTGTATTCTCAGGACGGGAAGATTCCTCCCGTGGGAAGCAAGATTCACCAGGTGGAGATTGTTTTGTGAGCTCAGCTTGTATAAAACTGTCATCCTTCCAGCACTTTGTGACATGAAGACTGTTTCCTCCCATTTTGCTGAGAAATTAGTTATCTGTAAATGGTCACAGAACAATTAAAGTGGCATATACCTTCTTCACAGGCACTGGTCAGCAAACTTGGCAATTCAAAAATTTGAAATCAACCAGCAAGTGCTATTTAAAAACACAGGAACACAGTTCTTGAAGTCTGTCCACCATACAGACTTAAATTTTATAAACAAACTTATACATGTTGGCCTTTTAGAAATTACATTTTTATCCCAAAATATCTCTGATGCCACTACAAAAACAGTAGCTTAATCAACTTGGTTCTCACTTTGCATGAACTCATGAAGAAAAACTATATGGTAGTCTTGGTTTTAAAAATGGCATATTCATCTTGGAAAAAAATTAGGATAAACTTAGTAAGGGAAATAAAAATTGATTGATACTAAATTAGTTACTCTCATTAGACAGGCTCTATAAATTGGACACTATTGTGCAGTGGAAGCCTTATTTATAATAATTTCATACTTCTTAGGAAAAGAGGTAATATCTAGGAGGTCTCTGAAAAGGAAATGACTTTTTAGAACATTTGTGAAGATAATTAGCATATACACACATGTACACACACACGCACACAAAACACACACAACTCCCCCCCCAACACACATACACAAATGGAAAAGAGAAATGCAACTCTAACTAGTAAAGAATGAAATAGAGCAATGAAAGACGAGTTTTCAGACCCGGAACATTTATATTTACTCTACTACTCATTCGCCTAAGGCTTTCTTGGGTAGTAATTCGGGAAGACTCCAGAGATTTCTAGCTGATGTCGCCATGCTGTGATAACTTCTAACTGATGAAAGCTACAGTGCAGAAGTGCCCTGTCCTCTGTTTCCTGGTCTTCCCACGTGAACATGTCTTCCCAGTCATGGTGAACTATGCCTGAGGGACCACAAGCTAATCTAAGCTCCTCTTCCTTTAAGTTGCTGTTCATCAGGTTGTTGTGCTGCAGCAATGAGAAAAAGAGCAAAGGCAACAGCATCACTGTAGACACTTAAGAACTAGCACACTGTGTCCTGAATAATGTGCTAAAATTCAACAGGCTATCTGCACAGCAATGTTTCCTCATGAAAACAGAAGCGGGGGGTGAGGGGGAAGAGTTGGATTTTCTCCCAGGAATGTTTTCATCTCATATGAAGTTTCCCTCTCATTACTGCAAACCCTGGAAAAGAGCCTTTGGTAAGAACACAGTGGCACTGGCAGAACACAGAGGTACCCTGACTCTGCTTTTGTAAGGCATCTTCCTTCTTGAGTATATCTTTCCTATCCAGAGATTACGTAATAACTCTCACTGGGCAAGCTTTGCCAGGGAAGACCAAAATAGAAAGGGGTTAAGACAATGTCAAATCAGAAATTTACGATTCAAACTTTAAGACTGACATGAAGAGTTTTGTATTTCTTTCTGCTGCCTCAGGGAGGCACAGCTTCTGGGAGTTACTGACTCAGAGGCAGAAGTGGGATAAGAAGTGTTTCAGAACTTAAAAAAGAATTCCATTCATTTTTTAAGTTCTGAAACAGTACCATGAAATGTAAATATGTACAAAAGCGTCCTGTGGTTAAACTCTGTATTCCATTAACTGACTGCAATGGGTCACCTATAAATTTTAGTTCTGAATCTGTCAGAAAATGGCTCTGATATGTTTAATGAAAAGTATTACATAGTGATGAAAAGTGAAACACACACACACACACACACACACACTATTCCCTAAAGCAGGGGATTGAGGGATTGAGTTCATTAAAAAAAAATTCTAAATTACCTCTTCAAGCGTATCTCCCTGAGGTTTCATTTTACGCTGCACTACATAAAGAGAAAAATCTTTGCTCTGCCAGTTGCCACATGTAAATTTCAACTACCTCTCCATTATGAATACACATATTTTTTTCTCCAGAAAATTGTAGAACTCAATGATTCTTCCTGATGTGTAATTCCTGGTCAGCAAAAGAAACTGAAGTGTGAAATTCACTGAGATGACAGAAGAAGAGACTTCTAGTTCCTCATTTTCTATAAACTCGGCCTTGCTCAATCAAAACAGAATTGGAATGGATTCATCAAAGTTTTCAAAATGTGCTTCTCTGGGAGCCTGGAAGTGGGACAGGAAGGGGACAAACGGATTCAGCCTATCACGAAACCAAGAGCTATTGCTGTTCAAATAGGATGACAGCACTTATCGGTCAAGTCTGTGTGTACTGTGGGACTCCTGAATTTTGACAAGGTGTTTTCTTGGGAAGTATCACTGCAGTAACACTCAGCACATAATTAGCCACAAATACGAAACCATTGCAAGTGGGAGCTAAAAGCAAGCCTCAGAAGCTGCCCGCCTTTTCCCAGTCTCTGAAGCTAGAAGAATAGTATTGCCTCCTCCTTGGTCTTCAGAAAAGTCACAGGAACCCAATGTCCCAATGTGAATGGTAGTGTCAAAGAAAGAAGCTACGGTGAGAAGTTGGAAGAAGAATTGGAAATGGAGTAATAAAACCAGGAAATTAATAAAGAAAAAAAAAGTGTCAAAGATGGTAAGCAAAACTTAACTGATTACATAACCCATATTGCTATAAGATTCGAAGTTTGAAACATGGGGCTTCTTTCGTCATTTTGGCAAGGTTTTAATGTTTCCTTTTCACTTAGTATTACACAAGTTTCCTTTAAACTGAGAAAAGGGGAAAGCTTGCACAGTAAGGTTTGGAAAGCAGAAACAGGCCTGAGAGCTAGATCTCAACTCTGCCGCTTTGCCTATTTTGGCCATGACATTGCTTCAGTCATTGAGCATCGGTTTCTTCACCAATAAATTGGGAATAACTACATCATCTGCCCGATAAGATGACAAGATTTAAATGAAAACTTGAGGAAAGTCCTCACCAGGCCTTCCCCTTAAAAAAAAAAAATCAGCAACGTCTCACTTTGAAAAACATGACCTCATCCTAACCTACCTAAATATATTTCACTGATGAGAGAGTATACATGCATGTCAACATGTGTTTATTTCTGCGTATGTATGCAGAAGGCAGAGAGATCACTATATCTATACATGAAAGAGTGCATACGGAGACTGAGTACCATGCAGACTCTAAAAACATATTTCGTAGGAACATGGGAAACATGAAAGTGTGTAAATTCAAGCTAAAAATCAGAAAAAGCATATTGCCAAATCTTACTTGTAATATCCACATACATATTTTCTAGTGCCTCTGAAATTCATCACCTAATCACTTCAGTCTTTTGCTGTCAGTTTGCAGCATTCATTACATGGGATAAAGGAATTTCCCCAAAAATTCAGTTCACCAAATTGCATGTATGTGGAAATATGATGTTTTCTAGTAGCTAGTCATAGATATCTACTGAAAACCTCTGAAGAAGTTTCCACCCCTCCATCTTTATCCTGCTGGGTCGCTAATCTAGATTCTTGCCCTTTGGGCAGATACCGTGCCTTCTCCATTCCCATCCTTTCCCCACAGTCCATCTAGTCTGAAATCCACAAAGTCAGACAGTTGTTTTGGATGAAGGCAGGCAGACATAACAAGTAGAAATCTGAAACGTCAAGGTCTAAGCTATAGCATAAGAACTGACAGGGTAGATCAAGGATGGTTCTGTTGTTTTACTCAACTGTGAGACTTGCTGCTGAAGGTGTAAACTCTGAAAAAACCTGAAGTTTAAAGCTAGGAACACTTTACTCTCCTTCCAGGTCCTGTTTGTACAGCACTGGTATGAAAAGAATCATGATATTTTAATGCTGTAAGTCCCCTGGACTTCTACAAATTCCCAAATGGACAAATACTCTACTTCAGCAAGTTACTATTTATAGGAACAGTAAACACAGCCATATTGAGGTTGGCAGGCAAGTTCTTGCTCTCTCCCGCTGAGTTAGAGCCGACTCAGAGCACATGGTTTAATTCTCCTCCCAAGCACCACGTAGTCTATTATGTGTCATGGGTCTTGGTGATTGCTCTTGAATATCCAAAACCAGAAAGCTAAACTACAAGAACAGAGTCTAGTAGAATCCTACCGACCATAAATAATGTCCACCCTATGGCTGAGAACATAGTGCTACACAACACCAAGGCCAGCTCAGCTTTGTTTTTACTTCCCTCCCTCATTGAGTAATGGTCTTTATAGGTGACATACAAATGAGCAAATGAAAACACCATGTGCATCTTCTCTTTGGCACATGGAAAGATGTCACATGGATAAACACACATGTTATTCATTTCATACAGAACTATAAAGCTATGGGTCCTAATTGATCAGGAAACACATATGGATTAGAAATGAAAATTGACTCAGCTGAAATTGAGCTGTCCAGCAACAAAATCCAAAAATACAATGAGAACATTTTTATGAGACAAAAATGGTGAGAAAAAACAACACTACAGAATATCTGCAATAGGAGAGAAATAGATGACTAAACATATTTTGATTCTCTAATACATGAAGTCATAACTTTCGAAGAAAAACACTTTTGTATTTATCCCTTTTACATTTCAATGTTTGGATGATGAATTTAATGCTTCAAGTCTGGACATAGTCAATTTCCTTCTTTTCAAGGATTTGCTTGTTTGCTTTCGTTTAATATCAATTTTACATTCAACACCACTGCAATGTTGTTTTGTGCTTGGTGCAGGGTTATGCTACTGCAGGGATATAAAAATAGCAAAGGCAAAAAAAAAAAAATCCACAGTGATTGGAATAGCTTAAAACCAAAAGCTTTCAGCTTAAGCTTCCAAAAATCATCTTAAAAGACACAACAGATTCTTCACTGTAAAACAGCTCTCTCTTCATTATATAATATTAAAATTGCCTTATTCAGAGACTCCAAGCTGCACTGGGCTGCTACGTCTGTTTATTTAATCTATTTTTACAACACTGCAGTAGCCGAATCCAACTTACCAAATACCTGCTTCAACATTCTGTGCCACAATGATTCAAGACACAGGCTGTGTGACAAGAAAGGTACATAACCTGTTTCTAATAAATCCATCTACTCTGCAGTACGAAGGTCAAGGCACTAAAAACTTAAAAACTATGGACAATCTGTTTACACTTAATGAAATGTTTGTCCAGATGGATTTCAAGCATCATTTTAAACTTTTTTTTTTCTGCCAAGTAAGAAAGACTGTTGCCTACTTCACTTGTGTGAAATTAGACAAGTTACATTACCATGTGAAAGCAGATGGTGCCCACGCCAATCCTTAGCTGGCTTTCTGACCCAGGACAGGGTGTAGATACAGTGCTGGGGGCAACCCATTGTGCAAACATGCAAGAGCTAAAATACTGACTAAAGTGAACCCTGGACCATAGGCAGCTTTCATTAAGAAAAGCACGTGTGCCACATCATGTGAAGGTTTTCTGACAAAGCAAAGTACCCCAAAAAAACAGGTTTGAGGATATCACCAGAATGGATTTGTCAACTAAAATCATTGCCATGGAAACAGGTTTTAATGTGATCTATGAAAACTATGAACAAGCTATGCTATCTATATCGTTTACATTTGAACATAATATGTGAAAAACACAATTACAGGAAAAGGTGTAGTTCTCCAAGGGATCATTGAATATTTTCTCTTGTTCATAAAAACAAAAGTTCCTTTTCGTAACCAAAAATTAACATACTCTTGAATTTTACAAAGGTTATTTGACTAATAAATCATTCCAGTGTGTGGTACAACTTTGTACCCTGAAACTGAGCTCAGCCTCATCTTGCCAAAGTATTTGACTAGATTTATTATTTGGAAAAGTCTTCAGATACTATGTCCTTGAAAAAATAACTTTAAAGGTATCTTTTGAACTACTCAAGGGGAAGATCATTACAAAGGATCTTTTGACATTCTAAACATTCTAAATACCACATGTTAAAAATATTTCAAGTATTATCACTCCGTGTTCCTGACTGTTGACTCAAGGGATTAACAGACCAAGACCAATCACAGGAGGAGAAATAGTGAGGGACTGTGTCACTTTTATTACTGTTTCACTAACAGGCCATGACAAGAGTTTCAAGCCCAGTGCTAGACGTTTTTGGACGGTGATTCACGAGACAAACATTAATGTTTTATAGAAATGCCACCACGCTGTTCCCAGATGGTATTTATTTCAATATCACTCTAAAAAGCAAATAACACATTTAAATCTACAAATGACTTAACATACCAATGTGTATGTAAAAAATATGAATAGCTATATCAAAGAGCAGCATTTCCTCTAAAATAGACTATGCAAAGTTTTACTTCTTCCTACTGTACCTAACAACATGTAACATTTCTAAGAAAGAAGCAAAACAAACCTCATGACCAAATGAACATTATAATAATTTACATATAAATTTTGTTGTTCAGTTTTTGAAAAGCAACATAAAAATATAACCTTGTTATCTAAGTAACTAACAAAAGCTAGAGAGCTAAATTCTCAACCCAAATAAATAATGAATCTAATAAATGAATTTCTTAATATTCCATTTAGTAATGTGGATCATTAAATTCCATTTAATAATGGTCAGTGCAGTACGGATATTCAGCTCTGTTCAGTATCTATAATACAGAAGGAGTTTAAGTTGAGGGAAAGTAAAGTTACAAATTAAAATTCATAAAATTATCATTTTGATCTAGTATTTTTAATTATTTTATATATATTGTGTGTATGTGAGAGAGAGAGAGAAAGAGAGAGAGTATGTCCCTGTAGAGGATCAAGGGTGACTTGGGGAATTATCCTGGATTGTTTTTATGGCCTTTTGCTTTGTTCTGGGATTTCCCAGGCTCCGCCCACCAAGGTCAGACAAGCAGCCTGTACAGGAATGAGGACCTTCTGCTTGTGAGGCAGTCTTAGCCTCTAAGCCATCTCTCCAGCCCAGATCTAGTGTTATTTTTCCCTAACCTGGCTTGAGGCAAAGGGGCCTTGAAATGTGCTGTGACTCGTCCGTGTCTGGGAGGCAGGGAGCTGTCTGGTCAGCATCTGAGCGGTGCATTACAGCTCAGGCCACCTTCTGGATCCACAACAAACCTGCTCGTCTTGTCAGACCTGCTCCTCTAGTGTGTTAGAATGTATTCCCCACTCATGAAGCAGCTCTCAGTAGTCAGACTTTCCAGAACTGTGCTACTTTTACAATCCTTTGGTTCTGTACATGCGAGGCTCGTGGCATGAACCCTGCACTCATTCCCCAGAAACAACACATGGCCATTTTGGAAGGTGGCAGGGAAGCACAGCTGTGGACTCCTCAGGGAGGAGCAGGCCCCGCAGAATCCCCCAGGTTTAAGGTGGTATTCTAAATTCTACTCACTGCGTAAGTTGTTAAAAACTGTGGAAAACAAGATCCAGTGAGCATCCAAAACCAAAGCACTTTGCAAAAATCATATGCAGTGAATAGTTGGAGGAGATATGAAAGAAAAGTGCAAACATGTCAAAAAACAAAAGCCTGAACCTTCTCTCTGTGGGTTGCTTGTGTCCAGAGAAGGCTATCGCCTGGTTCTCCTATTATCTTGATGTGAGTTTAGAAAGACTGTCTCACCACCTGCCTGAGAATCAGCCCTCAGGATTAGATGTGGAAACCTCCCAAAGGAGTGAAGTTGACGTTCAGCAGGCCAGAAACAAACAATGTTATAGAAATAAACACCTGATTTAAAATGAGAAGATATGCAAAAGTTTCTCTGTTTGTGAAACTCTGTTGTGAGAAGAAACAGCACAACAGAAGCAATTCTGTGCAACTCAGTTCTATCAAGGGAGACAAATACCTCTACACTGGACAGGTGCTGAGACAGATGTGCTAACTGCCTGAGGTGTGTTTCCAGCCGCACTCACACCTGGGAGAAGTGCAGGAAGACTAAGGCAAGCCTCCAGAAAAGCACATTTTTCTCATTTATTTAAGATTTTCAGAGTTTTATTTTCTCTTTGAAGATGTAGGGATGTGGCAGAGAAGTCTCACTTCGTTCCATTTTTTTCCTGGTTTTCTACTAGGCGCTGTGATTTTCCTAACTTCTATTGCTTTTGAAAAAATAGCATATGATCTAATATTAAGTTAGCCAAAAAAAAACAACAACTCTATCTCTTACTCCTTTTTATGATTTTACTTGATTTAAGAAAGAAGAATACTTTCTCTGCCTCCATCACTCTCTGAGTAGCACTGAAATTAGCTACTCAGCAGACAGATGGGGAGAGTTGACGGCTAGTTTTCTACAGATTCTTCCCTGCCAAGAGGGACAAAAGGTTGACAGTTTCATAGGTCAGTTTGATTACTTGCTTAAACACAACTTCTGCCTAGAAAACAAGTCTAAAAATACCTTGGGGTAACTAAGGAGGGTGTTTGTTACACTGGCTACCTATAGTACTGTGGTTTCCAAATTAACCAAGAGCAAATTATCTAATATGTTCCTAGAATCAAAAAGTATGATCCCTGCACAGAAGAACAGTAGAAAACTGAAGCAATCAGCCACTCAAATGGCCATTTGGAATCAGTTAATCGCTTCACTGAGTTGGTCATTAAAAGAAAATTAGGCATTTCAAAGGAACACATTTCACTACTTTTTATTCTAGTAAGTGACAGGCAGATAAATACTTTCTTAAGATCAGAGAGATAAAAATGAATCCTTCACATGAAAATATGTGGGATTTAACAAATGTGAATGAAAATAATTATCTGCCCACTTACTTGAGACCAGTTTTTCACAGAAATGACAATAGAAGAAAATAAATGACAATTTGTTAGCTAAGAAATATATAAGACCAACAGCAAAATGAATTTTTCTCAAATTATTTTCCAGAAACTAACATAAAGCACATTGCCTATTCTGCCATGTTACAATGTTCTGATAAGAAGAAGCCAATCAATCAGGCTGGAGAGATGGTTTAGAGATTAAAGTCACTTGCACACAAACCTGGTGTACTGTGTACAGTCTTCAGAGTTATCCTGACTTCCACACACAAGCCATGACATTTACACGCCTTCTTTCTCTTCCCCTCTCTCAAATAAATAATTTTTAAAGATGCATACACACTGTTATGTTAAAATACCAAAGTCATACATACAGATTTACTTAATACAATAATGTATACTTATGGGTGAATATTTTATTTTTATCTTTTTACTTTTACTGTCTACAAAGAAAGCTTAATGAACCCTGGGCTTTGTTCCCTCCTGCCTGTAGTTTATAGACATAGTTCTGGAGAAAAAGCTATAAACTACTGTTGGCTTCCATCGAATCTATTTCTGCCCACATTTCTCCAATTTACATCAGATGACTCTCAATGTGGTTAGAATATAGACTTTCCTTTTACAAAAATTATATATGACTATATGAGATAAAAAGCTACATTTTGTAAAAAAGATATGCATTTTTCCCATAAGAAACTTCAAAAACAAGGAAGATTATTTTTTTCTGAAGCAAAAACAATGGTTTTTCTATTGTCATTTCTCCAATATCATGGAATGGGAACTTACTATTAAAAATTAAAGAAAACAAAAATATATGATACTTTAACTTGGAAATTACATGTGAATATTTTGATAACTCACAGTTTTCCTTCAAGAAGCTCAACAAAACACACCAATATTAGAAGAAAAAATTAGTGAGTTACTGTTTACAGAAATGTATGGTGGAATACACACATCTGATGTACATAAGGAAAAAAAATACTGGATTATATCATGTGAAAATGTAGTAACTCTCATGTGAAGAGCTTAGTATAATTCCTAAGGTGTTTGATGTCCACTTATTTAATCTCACAGTACCCCAGACAAGGAGCAGGCTGATGTGACAGACATCTTTTAGTACCCCTTTGGTGACTCATGTTCAGTGATCAATTAAAACAAAGTTTTCCCAGCTACACTCATGCTTTTTCAGTGATTGCTTGCAGCAATTATTGAATGCAAATATCACTTAGAAAATCCATGTTCCAATAATTTAATAAATATAATTCTGAACAACTTGAAAATCTTCCAGGAAGGGAAAGCAGCTCTTGCCAAAATTATAAATTACAATCAGAATACTTTCAAAGATGAGTTAAATAACTTTAATTTGTGAACATATCCCCAGAAAAAGTTGCTACGTATGCATAAGTGATTTCACTGCAAGAGATATGCAAGCAATTATCCAATATGAATGAACACAGTTTGGCAGAAATTTAAGAAACAGCAGCATTGGGATCAGAGAATTAATGATACATCTACTAATTTCTCCCAGTATCTTCTAGCCTTCAACAGATGCACCAAAAGTTACTGAGAAAAAGTCTAAAGACTTATTCCAATCTGGTTTTAAGTTGTTTTAAGTTCTCCAGTCATCACATAGAATAAGCATTTTATAAAGCAAAATGGAACTGATGGAGTGGACATCAGACCCCTGAATAAGAATGAGGAAGATAATATGTGGAATGAGATTCCCTGACATTGTGTGAATTATGACACGCTTTGGAAGATTATAAAGACAAAGTATTTCAGTGATACAAGCCACAATATAACTACACTTAAAATATTCCTTGCAAAAAACGGTAAAATCGTCACATAAATGTTAGGTAAGTAGATGCTATTAGATGTGAACAAATTCCGAGCAGTGATAACAATAAAGATGTATTTGTGTTTTTTCCCCTATTTCATAGTAGGAAAGAACAAATACAGCTATCACAAACAAAACTGAAAAATAAGAACAAGATTATGATTACATTGTTCAGACAGGTGGTGGACCACAAATGAAGTATCTTTAACACTTTATCCCTGTGTCTATCTTTGACATTCAAACACACAGATGTAACAGAGTGGATGGACCACAAAGAAAACTCAGGGCACCCAGGCTGAAGAATTCTAAGAGAATAAACTCCAGTGATTCTGAACCAGAATTCTGAGTAGATTTCAGATCTACCAGAAATTTGATTTGGGACAAATAACAGCTGCCACGCAATGTGTTCCAAATGCTTCACAACTAGTAGCTTGTTGAAGACTTGTCGGCTCACGGGAGAACAATTAACTATCCCCAAATAACAGGTGACTAAATGGAAAGAAACTAATTTGCCAGCACTTTGTGGGTACATTTCTTGGCTCTATCATACTCCATGGGTCCTGGTATACTATTTATCCTGGGCCATTTACACATTGTATGTTGTTCTAAACATAAACTAACTTTAAACTTTAAACTCTAAACTTTAAAGTGACAGAAAAGGCCACACCAACCCAATGGAAAAAGTGTACTATTTGAGCACAATTTTATTAAATACAGTATAATGGAATCTTATCAATAATGATGTTAATTGTTTCTTACCTACAGTTAAAGTCTAAAATACTTGGAACATACTTATTCTTAATGCTGCATTATTCTCCTCAGTGGGAATTTAAGGTTTCGTTTTAAAGTAACAAGTCACCAAGTCACTATGTAAATCATCAACCACAAACTCTACTCTAAACACACTGTGAATGTACTGGAAGAAGCAAGCAAGGGGAAGACAGGGAGAAAGAGGAGCTGAGAGTAAAGGGAAATAGCCAGAAAGGAGCAGCAGGAATATCTCACAGTGCAGCACAAGTAAGACAGGTCCCCAGGGTCACTGGGGGAAGTGCACTGCAGGGCATCTACTAGAAGAGGGGCATGGGGACTGAGGGGTCCACAACATGTGGCTGGGGCATGTAGTACAGAGCTGATATTCCTAAAAACACATGATGGATGGCCAACAAAATATTCTTTCCTATTCCTCGGGCTTTGGCTCTGCTTTCAGCTCACCTAATATAAGACTGTCCATAACAGCCTGACAAATGGAAAGGTTCCAATGACTATTAGTCAGCAAGTCTAACCCACCACAAACATCTCATTGTGTTTCTAAAACAGCTTGGAATTCAGGTATGCTACCTAACAAGAGCATTTTCAAAGAATTTTTCTATGTATGTCTTTATTAATGCATAATAGCATTTCATTAGACAAAAGAGTAAAACAACAGAGATTAGTAGCACAGCTCCCCATGCACTGATTTCAAGTCAGTGTGTGAAAATTTATGAGATCTTTTATTATTGATGTTTATGAGGTAATTACACAGGAAGTTGTAAATATTTGTATGTATAACTCAATGGTAATCAGCAGTGTTTATCCAGATTGATAATTAACATTGCAGGACACTTTTTTTCAGTGGAATTATTCTTCACTTCTCCACACTCTCCCTAATGGGACTAGTTATTAAAAGGTTGGAAGATAGGGAAAACCTTCTTCTGGACCAGCCCATCTTCCGTTACTATAGAATATGAATAAAGACTCCTCTTAATAATCTCCATATCTTACAATGCACACACCTGAGAAGCTCTCTTTTTTGCCATGTAAATAAACTGAGGAAGACATGAATACCAAGAAGAGCCACTATAGAGACTGTTTTTCTTTGTCCATGGGTAAAACAATTATTCTCCCTTCACAAGTCCTCTTGTGCGCTGTGGGTCTGGGCAGGAGATACAGAGGGCAAATTTATGATGCTTGGTCACCATCCATTTCAGTGATTTTTGCTCAAGTCCTCCCTGAACCCTTGAGAAATACATCAAGTTTACTTTCTTAACAATCACCTAGGCCTGTTTCAGGCAGCTTGCTCCTACTCCACGGGGACACCCGGGTTTGAGTGGTCCAACACGAAAGAAAGCCCGACTTGTCAGTCAGGGGATGGAGTGAAACTACATCAGTGATTCATACCAAGGGTCAGTGAGATGCAGTGCTGCGAGGAGGGGCCAGGCTGACAGAGGGCTGCAGGGGGCAGGGCAGGTCCTTCCCAGCTAAGGATGCTCAGGGCATTTTTCTTTCATCAGCTCATGGCTGGTGTCTAATCCAGAGTCAAAGGAAATCTCCTCAGAAGTCAGATCTCACACTGGGATTTTAAAAATAAAATAACAATACAGATTAACTCTGTGTGTGCATGTGTGTGCGCGCACGCATGGATTTTTAAATTAATTTGTGTGATTACTGAAGTTTCTGTCCTTTTATTTTGATAAAAAAAAAAATCCCTCAAACCTGCAGGAAAGTAGAGGAACTCTCCAGTTTCCCCACTGTTATTGTGAACTATTTGAAAACTAAAAGTGGGATGAGGAGATTGGAAAAAAATAAATAAAATAATTTGCAAAATTCTACACAGTAAATTTAAAGTAACTGCTAAATGTAGAAGTGCTCTTTAATTAAAGCTTCAATTCTACTTTATACTAATTTTCAAGCTTAAAGTTTTTGGAAAACAAAAGACAAAATCATTTTTTAACATAGCTTTATGTGTAAAAGATAAAAATTAAGAGGTTTGTACTAGAGGTGCTATGTCACTTAGGATTTGCTTAAAAGCTCTGGAGCCCACCCACAGAAAGGGGAAGTGCAGAACCATGATGACAACACACACAAAAGCAGTCTGCCTGCAGTGATCCATCGTGCCCCACTGTGGGCCATGCTGCCCAGACCATGGGCCACTCTGCCCTGGGCCTTGGACTGTCCACATGAGACCGTAAACTTTCCATATTGGCACTAATCACCATCATTGCCTTTAAATTCCTTATTTGGAAAACTTACTGCATTTGACATTAAGTTACCACTTTCTTTTTTTTCTTTTTTTACTCGATCGTGCGTGTGTGTATGTGTGTGTGTGTGTGTTTGTGTGTGTGTGTGTGTGTGTGTGTGTATGTGTAGAACCACAGGTGAATTCGGGAACCACCATGGACTGCCTCCACCTCCTCCTCCTCTTTGTTTACTCTGCCCCCGGATTTACAGGCTCTGCCCACCAGAACCAGAAACGCTTCTTCCGGCGCCTATATGTGGGGCCTAGGATCCGAACTCCAGACCTTCCACCTGCAAGGACAGAGGCTTAACCCCTGAGCCACCTCTCCAGCCCCCTAAGTTACCACTTTCTTAAGCTAATTATAAAATACCAAACACCGACTATGTCTAATATATTTTAAGTAAATATATAATGCCTCTCAATTTATTTTGGAATTATGAATCATTTACCATGTTGTTTTTACTATACCAAATAATTAAATTAACATCCTACAGCCTATTTCCTCAGTATGTACAAAAGACAAATAAATGAGATGTTATTTAGAGAAATCCATGTCTTCATGACTATCTGAAATTACTGACAGCAAGTCAGCAATTAGTGGGATGCCCTTCATTTGCATAGTGAATAAACAACAACAAAGAATGGCCAGGGCATTCAGAGGCTTACTCGGCTTCCTAATTGGCTGTGATACTGGTTTCTTCTTTGGGCTTATTATGCATTTAGATTTCAGTCTTGCACCTGTTATAATCTAGTTTCCCAAAATATCAAATTGCTACATTTCCAAAATATAACAATGAACTAAAACAGTCCTTTATTAGCCCTCCAACATGGACCACTTAAAGGTGAGTGAGGCATTAGTCTAATTTAGTTAAATTTTTCATAGCATCTACATTCAAATGGAAATATATCCTCCAGCATGTTAGACGCTGAGGAATATTACATTATATTCTTGGCAAGATGACTAAGCAAAAATAAGAAGAAAAATAGATTGAAATGGAATAAAATTAAGTTCTATAAAAATCAACTTGTAAAAAAAAACCACAAGTAATGAAAGATACATTTTCTCTAGAAATCCTAACTTGAAATCAAAGGTACTTGTTATATTCACTACCAGAGTAAGACATTTCTGATAAACTCACAGTCAGAATGCTATTCCTCATTGTTCAAATGGCTGCAAGCCCTCTGGACATGATCACCAGCCACTTAACAGCATTTAGTTACATGGTAATCACTGAAACAACTTTCAATTTTAATTTCACAGTTAATAATTACAGGATCTTAGAGTTACTAAAGTGTGTGTGTGTGTGTGTGACAAAAAAAGAGAGAGAGAGAGAGAGAGAAGCTACTCATTTTGTTGACGAAAACTGGAGAGTCAAGGAACATGGCTATAGGCTCTCCTTCACATATCTGCCTGGACACACACTGCTTCATTTGTGCTTTTGGAGATTTTCTTTGTGAATCCAAAAATGAACTTGTATATGCATATATATAGAGAGAGAGACTCTTTCATTTAAACTAAGAAAAGGAAAGGAGAGGGGCGGGAACTGAGGAGAAGGAAGAAGGGAAGGGAGGAAGTAAGGGAAGGGAAGAAGAGACCAGAAGAAAGGAGAAAGCTTCCTTGGACTTTCTGGAAAACTCAACTATGATTTTATAGCTTTTTAGGTTTTCAAAAGATATTTAACAGATGTGTACCCTTAAAAATCACCTAAGTCTATGCATGTACCAATATCACAAACTGTTTTCTCATTTCCACTTTCTGAGGGCATAGTTTTTGAAGAACAAAAGCAAACTTTAGGTAAGAATTCTTCCCAGCTACCCTCCAACTCCCTTTTTTTCTTTTTGCCATCTCAGTTAATTAGGAAATATAAATTCATTTTAAGATTCAACTAATATATGAAGTATCAAAATTTGAAAATGAAATCAATTAAAAGATTTTAGACAGAAAACAGCAATGATAACATTAATATGTAAGTTGTTCTGTGAAGGAAGCCTACAAAGCAGACCCTGTCCGACTGTCCAAATGTTTGTGTGCGTGTCCGTGTGTGCGCGTGTGCACGCGTGTGTGTGTGCATGTGTGTCCGTGTGGTCATAACAAGATTTCTCTTGTTCTGTTGAAGTCTGTCCCTCTGTCTGATCTCTACCATCCACTCTACTTCTCAGATTACCTACTTTTGTCAAAACCTGATGCTGCTGGCTTAAAATATGCCCTGAGAAATATCTTAGCAGGGTTGAGTCCAGGAAAATAGCCTAAGGCTAAATGTACATTGCAAAGAAGTGTCTATGTTTTAAAAATGCATAGTTTTCATCTCTAAATTAAATTTGTCCTCTGAGGAGTGTGTTGGGGCCATGAAGATGCAGTGCAGCCGCAGCTACTCAGGACTCAGCATCCTCCTCCTCCAGAGCTCTGAAGAAGGCAGGTCCTGAACTGCTGAGCAACACACAGTGAGTCCCTTCCTGACCTCTGTCGTGCTGTACATTTGTTACACATGTGCAACTGTAGTGTTTGCTAGCTGGTACAGAGGCTGTCATTGTTGTTTCTTGTCAGTGATCTCTTACTGTGATAACAAAAACAAAAAGTTATTGCAAGTCACACTGCACTGTGTGTAGTTACATGGTAATCACTGAAACAACTTTCAATTTTAATTTCACAGTTAATAATCACAGGATCTTAGAGTTACTAAAGTGTGTGTGTGTGACAGAGAAAGAGAGAGAGAGAGAGAGAGAGAGAGAGAGAGAGAGGGGCCTCATGTCTTGAGCAGCTTTCAGTAAAAAAGATGTAGGCACCGTTAAATCAAATTACTGTAACTTTAAGGCTATGAATTAATGACTATCACTATAATCTCTATTTCTTAATTTTATTAGAGAAAGAAGAAATTTTATTCCAGAATTATGCTTGGAGAATAAGAAAATCTTAAAAGTTATAATATATCATAGGATCAAAAACTCTACTCTTGTAATATACTTTTTAGGAAAATTTTTAGATGCATATATGGATGGCTATTATATCTATACGAGTTATAGTCACCAGGCCATCAGCTGTGTAATGAATTAATTTACTCTTAACTTGCTTCAGAAACCAAAAAGTAGGTAACTAGTAACATTTCCTTAGTTGAAAAGCTACTGTGGGTGCTTGCCAAGAGCATCAAGCCAGAAAATAACTGGATGGGGGCATAATTCGATTGTGGAATCCTCACTTCACAGGCATGAAGCCACAGTTAGATCCACAGACAGGGACAAGGAGGGAAGAGAGGCCCAGGGGACAGAGGAGCAATGAAAAGGATGGGAAGTAGTCTAAGGTTGGGCTGAGGGAAAAGTACATACATCAGATTTGTTCCCTTATCTATTACCCTCATTCTCCTTAGAAGCTTACTGGAAGTCCAGGAAACATTATCCTGCCACAATTAGAATTCTGCACTTCTATTTACTTAATACTTCAGCCTATAGCCAAGATGAAATCCTTTCTGCAACACCACTTATCCTAGTGCCTTTTGGTCAATCTATAATTTAAATGGTTAACATTATAGACTAAAAACTCCAGTTCTTTTACAAAGTCTGGATTAAGTCCCATAAGGACTTCAATGTTAATATTTCAATGCTATTTTCAGATTCTTTCAACTTTCAAAAGGTGAAAAAAATTAATGAATAAATACATGATTTACAAATGTCAATTCAGTACTGCAAACTTAACTGGATAGGGGTGTCTTTGGTTCACACTCACAAATTATTCTATTTCCTCTATTACTATGTAAACACACAAATATCACGTATTTGATTTGAGTCACATTTTCTGTAATTCAGTGTCCTGACTTGCTACTTTAACTTTAATGCTCTAAAAACTTCATGTTTGTTAATTTAGATAACTCCGTAAATATTTCAAACTTGTTCTACTATGAAATATTTGTTAACTTTGTACACTCAACAAAGTACCAAAACATCTTATCTGCATGAATATATATATATATAGATGCCCAGAGATGCAACACAATGAAGTCAAAGGAACAGAATGGTCATCCATGGGAAGAACAGTGACTTCCTGTCTTCTCCCAGCTTTTTAACTCTGAAAACAGGGAGTGTGGACATGCTTGATGTCACAGGAGGAGGTTGGGGGAACGATGCTGTTGCATACAGGCATGTGGTATTGTGAAGGCTGATGCTGCTGAGATCTACAATGCAAGGAACAACACCTGTAACGAATATTCATTAGGTCCACAATACTGATGGTGCTGAGGCCGAGAAGCCCAGGCTATGTCTGTGTCCTTCAGAAATCAAACGAACTTGTTTCTTTGAGGTAACATCCTTGAAGTGTAAAGTACGCTATCTGATGGTAGGAGTGTAAAACAATGTGCTACATTAATAGCTAGGTAGTTTCTAACTCTGCTTTGCATAACGTTAGACATTTGAATTGGTGACCCCCTATGATTCATCTAACGGGATCCTTACAGCAGCTCAACCTTACCAGTGGCTCTGCACTCCAGTGAGCAACCAACCAACCTAGGGCTGT
This sequence comes from Typhlomys cinereus, assembly GCA_023101885.1. Lineage (NCBI taxonomy): Eukaryota > Metazoa > Chordata > Mammalia > Rodentia > Platacanthomyidae > Typhlomys > Typhlomys cinereus. Next base: position 2,387,380 of record JALPQD010000096.1, read on the forward strand.
GAGCAACTAGGAGTCTCTGGAATCTGCAAAAATCTGCAAGTCAATCAGGCTTAATTAGTCCAATAAACAAAAACATTACATCAATTATAAAATCTCCAGAATTACTGTTATGTTTTCATTGATTAATTCCCACTCATTTACTCAACAAAAATAGTTTTCAAGCAAGAAACAAAATGATTTGAATGACATCCCAGCGCCCTACAAAGCCAGGTGCCCGCCCCCACCCCCGCCTCCTTCTTTGTCTCCCTCCCTTCATTCTGTTCCTGCAATATACAGGTTATTAGTCCTTTGCCACAAGCAATACATGGTTTATTCTACTTGCCACATTTCCTAGAAGAAAATATCCAAAAGAAAACGGAATTCTTTGGAAAGAGAAATTGAGAATCAAGGATGTGGTTAACTTATTAAATGTATACAAATTTACTAATCTGCTTTTGAATCTTATTTAATATTTGAGTTGACTCCTCTTAAAGAAAATTAATATCCCAGAATAAAAAATCTCAAGATCAACCTTTTTAAGAGCGAGCTTACGGTACCCATCCTACCATACTCATTCAGTGGAGTCCAAAGCCGTTCTGCACTGCTGCAAGCTCACGCTTGAGGGTCTCTCCTAGCCCGCACCCACACCTACAGCCTGCATCTCTTCCTTTCGCCCACTGTTGCTTAGCATTTACCCTGGTGCCTCACACTGCTACGGAGTCTCGGGATAGCCTGTATTTCCTCCTGCCTCTTTTACTTGTAGTGGCACTTTCTTCAATTTCCTGCCCTATTTCTCCTTATAGTGTATTTATACTTCTACCTAAGTGTAGTCAGAAACATGCAGGCAGAATTCCTGCCTCCCTGTCCTATTTCCACAGTACTAAGAATATTATCAATACACATTCAATATATTCTATGAAAATCTGTCTCTGACGTGAGACTCTGTAAAGGAGAGGAACCTCGCCTCTGTGCACAAAGCCAAGACAATGTAAATGATAAACATGCTGGTTGAAAGATGGGATCAATAAAGTGAACCATGGTACTTTCTCAGGTGTGAACATACAAGCTCCTTTCATGCTTTCAAAGGTAAGAGTTCATCCTTATAACTGAGTTGCAGATCTCTCTCACACACACACACACATACACACACACCCTCTAGTCAGGCCATTTCAATGTTTGGCTTCAGTGCCAATTACATAGTGATACTGTTATAATTAACTGATGAATGAATCAAGAAATATATTTTCAAAAAGTAAGAATAGTTAATGTAAAAATAGCAGCATTAGCATCCATTTCGGCAGAGGAAGCGTGAAGCACCAGCACTCACAAGCAGCCGTCACATGTTCTGTCACCCATAGACCTAGAGCCAGGCCTTAGCCTCCAAGTCCTCCAGGAATGGGCAGAGCCACCCACAGCACTCCACAGCTAGCTAGTAGGCATCCTTCCTCAATCCTATGTACAGTGCTAATTACTTCGGTAACTTGAAATCAGTAAACACATGAAGTATTCAAGCCACAGAAATTAGCAAATCCAACAAATCAAAGTGCTCCCCATCCTTATCCAAGAGAACAGATCTCATGACGAATACTAACTGAACATTCTGAGGAGAATATTGCAAATAAAAATTGAATGACAAATGGACATCTTATTTGTTGAAATGTAGTTCAGCAATCTTCTGGCAAGCAAATCAGTCTGCATACCTCTTGTAAATCAAATGATTTGAAACCTGCAATATAATTTGTCCTGCCTCATGACTAGGTTAAAATATATATAGATTCTGCTAGTGTCAGCAAGGAAGGAAATAAAATACACTTCTTGCTTATACATGTAGCTGAGGTCAAATGACAGAACAGGTGTATAAGCTTAAATCGTGTCCTGGGGACATAAGGTTTTAATGTCCAGGGGAAATATTAGTCACTGTTCACAAGTAGTAAATCTAGTTTTTAAGAAATCCATTGTTTTTCACCTCAGAATAAATTAGCCAACATTTGTCAACATGCAAATGTTACTTTTCCATAATGTGTATTAGTTTAGAAATCAGATGACACTCCTGATAACTCAGAAACGCACTGAGCTGGAATACACAAAGTATATTTTATCTTTATGAAAATAAGGAAAAATCATAAGAGAATTACAGACATCTCAATTCCTTCTCCCTAAAGGGAAAGAAAATTGACATATTTACGAAGAAAACAAACTAAAATTGAATATTTAAAAGTAAATGCAATAAATGCTTTTCAAAATAGCTTCTCCCCTCTTTTCCAACATTTATCCAAGGTGACGAGGAAGTATCAAGTAATTTCCTAATTTAACTTTTTTATCCCTTTTTCTTATCATCGAAAAGAGTTACACAATAAGTTGCTAATTTAATATATTAACATTATTCTCATCATAGATTTACTAAAGGTTAAACTAACTTTAACCTTTAGCAATACATCAATAATACCATATTTAGTTCTTTTTTAAAAATTCAATGCTTCTTTATTTTTTTTTTAATTCAAGCTTTTTTATTGCACAGTTCATTTACCTGCTTGCAGAAGAAAGTAGTCTTCAGGAAGAGGGGAAGAATATAGCCAGAAGATACAGTAGAGTACATGTATTAATGACAATGGTCCTCAGGATATGGGCAAGTTTCTCACAAGAAGGTACATAGCCGTGATGACTACTAGTACACACATTAATGACAAATGAATGGAAACCGCGGTGATTCATTAACGCCTCCATTGCACGTTGTCTGCACTCCACCTTCACTCCACCAACACACACTCCCAGCCCTTTTCCTTTGCTCCTTTGTGAAGAACATGCACTGTTTACTTTGCTCAGCATGGTATCCTCCAGTGGACACCACCATCCTGAAATGACAGGATTTCTTTCCTCCTTATGACTGAATGAATTGTGTGTATTTATCAATGCTTCTTATATTCACATTTTACTTCCACGATATGGCAGAAGCTACCCTGATTGATGCAGTAGCTAAAATTTATTATAAAATTTAAAAATCTATTTCTCCCACAAATTTAGACTGTAAAAATTCTAATTCCCTAATTTATATACCTGTACAAACCTTTCTGTCTTCATTTTCAATTTCTAGATAGTGTGTGCTCCATGCACCCCACTATATGCATTTTTTTCAATTTGAGTTCCCTCTGTTCTGATGACTAACATCTGACAAGAGCCAATCTCCTTTCTTACTCTTTGAAACTCTCTGATGTAATCATTTTCTTGTCATCTCATTGAAGCTTTCATAGATTTCCCTAGTCACTAATTTCCCTCCCTCAGATGACAATGTACAAAATATAATTCCATAGAAGCAGTTGTTCAAAGATCAAGAATTAGGCAGAAAAATGGAAAATCCACCACTGAGTTTCAATTTCCTTGACAATGTTGTCTACATATACATATCCTTTCTTCTGCACCACTTCAATCTCCTAATACACACACACACACACACACACACACACACACACACACACACACATACATCCAGAGAGAAAGGAGAGAAAGAAAGAATTCAAATCATCACATTACTGAAATACCAATTTAACCATTCCTTCCCACATAACTGCCTAGTTGCTATTCCTGCTCAAAAAAGATTCTCTGGTAAGAGTGGGAGCCCAGCACTGCCAAAAAGATGAGAAAGCTACCACTGTCCAATTTATACAGCTCAGTATTTTTTTTTAAATGTCATTTGAAATTAAGGTAGATGCTACCTTATTTACAAAAAAGAAAACCGGCTTCAAGGTATGAAATGTCTAATCTAGTACCATAAAATCTGTGGAAACAGTCTTGACCAGAATCATGGGCTTTTGCAAACTGCCCTGGCCTCTGTACACAGTGAAGACCAGTTCCTAATAATATCACAATCACTGACTCTTATCTCAATGTCCTAAATGGTAAAGTACTGCACTCTCTGAAGTCACATTCTCCAAGCAGCTTGTAGCGATGCACAAGGCATGCTTTATAATTCAGGACTGAATGATTTGAGCTCAGAAATCGAGGAAAGAAAGCCCAAGGCAATATAAATTATACCTAAGTGAACCTAGGATTTAGAATCAGGTCTGGTCATTCCCAGAGCGCCTATAAGAACATAGAAGGCTTTCAAACATACAGTACACATACATGCATATACCTCCACTGGATAGAGAATGAAATAATTGTACTTTTATGACTTGAAATAAACAGAGAATAATTTTGATAGTAAGGTTAAAGATATGAAAATGTTGCATGATTATATTCTATAACTTTTTAAAAATTTCTGGGTAGTATAAATTTAAATGAATAAGTGGCCACAATAGCACTGAGAATTACAGAAAAAGTGAAAAAGTACATAGGGAGAGAGATTTGTATCTAAAATTGAAAACATTTTCAAAGGTGACTATTGGGGCAAACCTTGACTGGATGTCAACTTCTCACCTGTGTGACACATTATGAGAGCCTGTTTCAGGAAGAGATGCTAGCTCCTTTTCATTTTAGACAGGGCAACTGGCTTACATCATGAAGGTTAGTGCCACTGCGGGTATGTGAAGACTACAAAGCCAATCCCAGGGAAGAGCAAGCAATACGCTTTCTAGACAGTGTTCTTCCACCATATACTGGAATAACCATGTATTTTAATGTGATGTTATTAAAATTGTGTCCAAATAGAAGTCAGGGAGAAAACTTGTTTATCTTAATCAATCAGAAAAAAAGAGTTTCCTAACTTCATGAAAACCAGTGATTGCTCATGACAGATAGCTCTGTCTTGCGATGTTCTACTATGTAAAATCACCAAGTTCACGATCCCAATGGAAACAAAATACCTGTCCCGCTCCCCATCATCCCACAATCCTTGCTTCTTCCCATGGGGTAGGGGCTGTGAAATTAAGAGCAGAAATAATCCTATCTGTCTTCTCTGGTAAGGGCTGTCCTTCTCCTCTGGCCTCTGGTAGGGTGCTGAGGTGTGCAGGCCACAGCTGTGGAGGCTGCATATCATTCCCTTGTGTGGCTCCAAAGCAACTCTCTCTCACACACTTGTATCCTGGGTAGAAGCCATCTAACAAATGACTGGACTCTTTATCATCTCATGCAGTCTCTCCACTGTGTGCTTTTGAGCTCACCAAATAGAATATTAAATTTGCTAGAAGAAGGCTAAATAATTCTTGTGGAAAAGTCACATTGTGTGGGTAATTTCATAACTACTCTTGTAATATTTTCTCTTTGGCAGCATTAACAGGTGTGTGCTGATATTCAGAATGTTCATTCAAGTTGTGGATGAGATCTAATGATATGCTTGAGTCTAGCAACAACATACATGCTATGTCCAAATTAAAATATCCTTTTCATTATTTAGAAGATACTTTATTAGTTTCTCAATGAAGCTCATATAGATAATAATTTACATATTTAACAGTGTGCTACCCTGGTACAAATAGGATAAAATGAAGCTTATTAATGCTTTTAAACTAATAGGACTGCTAATTTTTGTACCATTCAAATGACATTTTTCTAAATAATCCTTGCATGTTGAAAGCAAAAATGTAGGAAACAATAATGAATTCTACAAACAAGTACTTTAAACTTTATGACAGCTTAAATAATGTGTTAAGTATTTTCAAGAGTAGAACTAAAAGGAAAATTAGTGTCTAATTACTATGCATTAAATACACAGTAATATCCCAAACTTTAAAGAATTTTTCATCTGATTCAATTAGTATCAAGGAGTGATTATACCCTTTTGTTTACAGTTTAGCTTAAAATGTAAATATTGATGCTCTGCTTAGAACATTATTGAGCATTAAATATATAAATAATTATTATAGGCACTGATTCAACATTTGGCAGAGCAACGCATTTGATCCTCATAAAAGCAGTAAGTGAGCTGGAAAGATGGCTCAGGGATAAGACTACCTTGTAAGCAGAAGGTCCTGAATTTGGATCTAGGTCCCATGTAAAAGTGCCCTGGGGGGTAGAGCCTGGAAAACCCCAGAGGAAAGCAAAAGAAGGTAGAAACAATTCAAGATGATTCCCAAAATCACGCATAGCCCTCCACAGGGGCACACAGTGCCCTCTGATACACACGCACACACACACACACACACACACACACACACTCTCTCTCTCTCTCTCTCTTTCTCTCTCTCTCTAATGAAATGATGATGAACAGCAGAATCTCTGCCTCCCAGTACTTCTGTCCAATAAGGCAAGCAGACTTGTCACAAAATAGTTATAATCCTGAGAAAATGCCTGAAAATCACAGGCAAAAATAATTCTGTAAGAGCAAAGACTAGGGGAGAATCATTTAAATATCCTATATCTCAATTTCCTCATGAAAAATCAGCATAATGATATTTACATTTAGAAGGTCACTATACTAAGTGGTGCTCAGGCATGTGAAACTGGTATTTCTAACCTCTTTTACAACACATGCCTGGAGTTATTCTTATATTATTTTTATGATATGAAATGAATAATTAGAGTAAGACACTTGGAAAAGTAACAAGTTGCAGAATGAAAAAACCCTGTGTGCTTGGAGAAAGAGCTTGGATATTCTCTGCAGTGCTGCCACTCAATGCCACAAGCCCCAACTTCCAATATGTGATATTTAGCAGCCAACACTGATGTCTCTGTGATACAGTCACAAAAACACCATCATTACATCATTACAGCTGTGCACAGCACAGACTAACAAGAGACCATGATCATCAGCTCTTGATTATACAGTCATCAATAACCATGCCTTCATCTTTCTTTCTCAATTAATCCTCATCAGAAGGCAATCAATTGACCCGAGTGAACAAGTCCTAATAATACTCCTTAAAAGCCTGCTTGAACTCACTCTGAGACAGGCAAACTTCGCGTTCCTAAGGAATGCTCTCGTCTTCTCTACTTATGAATCCTCTAGAGTGGTCCAGGTGCTCTAGCTGATGTAGGCTGTCATGGGCATTGGGGGAGCGGGGGTCTGTTTCAGAGCTTTTGTGAACCATGGATTTTAACATATCTCATACTTAGTGAGAGACTATAATAATTAATATGCCTGAAACAAGACAAAACCTCAATAGACATGTGTTGAGTTAATCCTCTCTACTTGCATTCACCAAAATATAATCACTCCTTCATCTCATCCTCTGAAAAAAAAAGAAAAAGAAATTTGGAAAACAAAAATTAAAACAATGTCTGTACTGATTGCGTGGCATTTTTCCTGGGTCTAAACCCCAAGGCCTCCTTTCCACTGTCTGCAGCACTGAGTTGGTGCCATGTACAATTGTAGGCCAGGCACCAAGCATAGATGGTAGTGTGATGTCCAGGCAGAGATGTACAGGACCAGTGCATTCCCTCCCACTGCTCTGCTGCAACCTCATGCTTCCAAATTCAAACTAGAGAAAGAAAGATGGAGCTTAAATCTGAGGACTCCATGAAGGAGTGCACCATTAATATTCCCTAAGAAAGAAAGAAACCTTTCAGGATAAACCAACGAGACTGGAATAAACTTGGAACTTTCATTTTTGTTGCTGTTAACTGATTTACAACTGACTGTTTCTTAAGGCTCATTTTAAAAAGGAGGAAAATATATATCTGAAAGACATAACTTAAGTGTTTTATTTTTTCCAATGATGATTATCATGAATGCTATGGATGCTACTGCTACATTTTTACAGCTATAAATCATAAAGCAGATTTAATAACATATTACATCTGCAAGGACAGCCATGATTAAAAATAATAACAACCCTTCATTATCCAAAATGGGCATATAAATGTACCTACCCAATAAATAAGGTAAGACTTATTTTGATGTCAAAAAATCAAAGGGCTCTTCTTGAATGAGAACATTCAAACACCACTGAGTGCCATATTTTCTGCTACATCACCAAGGACTCAGTAAGCACTTGAAAGAGAGCCAGTGTGGGATGTTATGGGAACAGCTCCCACAGCCTAGCTAGGGAGAGGACCCACGGAGGCGCCAGGAGAATCTGATTGTGATTGAGGGCTTCTTTCAGAATATGTTTTCCTGAGGAGGAGAGATGGTATGAGGGAAGGGATATGAGTGAGCGGTGTATGTTTTAAAGCAAGCCATGAGGAAGGGAGGGAGACAGGGAGGCAGGGAGGCAGGGAGACAGGGAGGGAGTGAGGCAGGGAGACAGGGAGGGAGGGAAGGAGGGAGGGAAGGAGGGAGGAAATAAAACATGTTTCACTTTCCAATTCCAGGTAAGGAAGCTGTACCTAGAAGGAAATGTTTGTGCAACTGCTCAACAGTCAATATCAATCAGAATTGACATGACTATGAAGGTCGCACAAAGATGAATATGTGTATATTATCATTAGTTCTATTTTACTCAATCTAAATGTTGGTCTTATCCTTCCATTTTATCCCTCTCTATTTATTTTGAAGAGGAATAAAGCCAGGAATTTTCAGGAAAAATAAAACCATTGATCTAAAATTACATAAATTTAGCAGTAATTTCCACTGTAAATGTAATGCTGAATTTTAAAACCACAAAAATAGTTTATGCCTATGAAAGTTTTTGCTTGGGGTAGAGATCCCCAAGACCTTTGAGACTTGGTTCTCTGTGTTCTGAAATACAACCAAATATGGAACAAAGCTATGGGTGAGGCTTTGTCACAGCCCAGAACCTGCTCAAACATTATGTGCTTCACACCTGCAACTCTTCAGAAATCAATTGTGGGATGTGATGGCACCAACTGTTTAAGCAGCCCAGACTCACAGGTAGACAGCTATCATTTTTGGCACTTGTATCTGTTCACACAACCATAAATCAGAATTAAACACTGAGTGAGTGAGGTGAGATGATTTTGCATGTTTATAGTACATAAAAGTATGCTTTTAATAATGTCATATATGTATAAAAATGAAAGTGTTAGGACTTAGGAAATATAGTTCAAATATGAAATTACATTCTAATAAAACATTAATAAACTTTTAAAGAAATATAACACTCATCAAAATAAATACTTTTACTTTTCACTTACGTTTAATAATTTTGTCATGAAACAATCATACAACAAAAATTGAAGAATTCTAGGCATAGGCCCTGTTCCTACTGAAATGTGCGTTGAAGATATCAGCATCATCTTACCAGCTAACATAAACAGCACCTAACTACTACCATCTCTGCACATTCTAGTAATTATTATGGTAATTATTTCCCTTCAGTCAAGTGTCTCCACTTTCTACAAAGACATATCTGACTTTGGATTATACACTTCTGGTCTCATGAGTTTTGATAAGTTGTAACTCAACAACTGGAAATTAAAGATTTACTTTGGAAACGGCCTTTGAGGTTCACTTAGGCAACTAGACTTCAGCCCTGGGCTATGACAATCAGGCAATGTCCTGAGAGTATGGGTGGTTTCTGACACACATGAGGATTCTTTCTGGCATGCATGAGGACCCAGAATAGAGAGCAGGAAATTAGTGCACGTATGGGCAGGACCTTCTCCCTGCCCTCACAAACTTCAGTCAAGTTAGGACTTCAAGGCAAGCAAAGAGGTTAAACTAAAGGTATGGAGGAAGGTGGGCACTAAGGAAGCATGAACACAAACACGAGTCAACCAGACAAGGACGAGAACCGCAGAGGGACCGAGAGAAGAGTAGGGAGCCATCTCACTGCCTTCCTGTTCTCTCCCAGGTAGTATCTACTTCATCTCCCCTCAAGTCCACACCTTCCAACTGAGTCTGTGATCTCCTCCAAGCTTGTCCGCTGATTCCCACACTCTCCGCTCAGTGGGAAAACTCCACTCCATGACTTCTCAATGGTCTTTTTATTTCAGTGCTGCTTCTTCCAGTGGACACCCACATCCCTTCTTTATTGCTTAGTTACTTTACAGAGCTGTCTAAACTTGACTTCTCATGTACAACTTCCAAGCTACCAGTGACTCACTTGCCTGGAATCTGGCTTGCCATCTGGATTCTGCCCCTCCTGTCATTCCTTCAGCTTTCAAGGATACCTGTGTCCCTCTTGCTGCCAGAATCTAGGATCCTGCTTTTCCTCCTGTCATTTCTGTCCTTCTTAAACATTGCTTCTTTTGCATCTGCTGAGAACATGTTGCCCTCATCCTTCTACTTATCAACTTGCTCCTTCTCTGTCACTTTCTTTCATTTCTTCCCTTCGCCACTGGTAACCAGAGGGGCTGCAATGAGTCTGTAGACCCCTTCTAGCTGCACACTCATCCAAGGACATTTTCATGGGTAACATAATATGTCATCATTTTGCTTTGCCATAAAGTGAACTCCCCAAAGTCAGTTCTATTTCCACTGATTCTTCTCCATAAAGACAAAAACTTGGCCCAAATTATCTAAACTCTAAACTGCAGGTTTAATTTCTGCTAACTTTTTTAACTATATTTCAAAAGATGAAAAACTGTACATCATACTGTACTTTGCCTCCTTTCTAAGTGCAAAGTTTTTGTAAAGCATGTCTCAGTTTTCCTAAAGAACATGTGAGTGGGTTATTGTTCAAGATGGGTGACTCTGAAAAATAGGAACTAAATAATTTCATATAATTAGGATGACTAACAGATTAGTCAGAAATGATATGCAGCCTTTCTACTTCAGTCACTTCCTCTAGGCAGGGTAGACAGTCAGAACTCTCCCCAGTAGAGCAGAGATAAACGCTTAAGCTGCATTTCTGATATGTTCTTGTGCAGAGCCTCACATTTTTTCCTTTTTAAATGAACTGCATTCTGCTCTTCACTCGAAAAATAATTAGAAATAGGACTGAAGAGATGGCTCAGGGGTTAAGGCTCTGCTTCACAAGCAGAAGAACCTGAGTTTGGATGTGGGATCCCACGGGAAAATGCCAGGAGGAAGAAGCAATCCAGAATGACTCCAAAGTCACCTGAGGTCATCCTTGGTCCTCTATAGAACAGTGTGTCCTCTGACACACACAGACTATGAGACATACACACACACACATATACACACACGTGTGTGCGAGTGTGCGCACACCCATACATGCACAAAAATATTTTTTAAATAATCAAATATTCAGTTATTCTAGTCACTAACTCATCCAATTTTTCTCATTTTTCTTCAGTGTTGTTACTCAATCCTGAAACAAGAAAGCTAACTAACTCAGGTTACAGCCTAACTCTATAAATTGGCACCGAATAAATAAATGCAATAGCAACAGCTAACAATAGTTGCATCTAATCCCAGACATTTCAAATGTCTCCAGAACTCTGCCAGTGGAAACACGCTTGCCTCAGCACTAGCCTGAGCAGGGTGTGACCTTGTGCCCTCCATCAAATCCCTGCCTTGGTTTACTTCTCTTTTCTGTTTCATGATATGCTAAGACATCCAGCAAGCCCTCCTCTCCTAGTTGCTTGTGTTTTTGACTTTTCTCTCACGTGGTGAAGTGGAGACCATCAAAGCAAGCATCTTTTTCTCCAATGAGGGTATGTCGCACCTTGATGCTGCTGCAAAGTGTTTAGAAACACGTACCGTCTGGTATTCCTTTACTAACAATTTCCATTAAAACCAAATGAAAATAAAAACACAAACACACCGATTTCTCCTGAACCATTGTAACTTTCTTAATCCACTTCTACTGATTATTTTTAGGATGTGATCCCAGAAACTGGTGTTTATTTTTCTCACAAAAAAGCCCTTTTGCTTACTATATGTGTCCTCTCATCTCCTTATTCAACAACCTCTTCAAATGTAGGGTAATTTCACCTATACAAAGAGTAAGTTCTAACTCCTAAAATTCTGATCATACCAGAACAGCTGCAAATTGTCATACTGTTCTTTCAATGAATTTTTGTAACACTTTACTGTTTCCTAAAAATAAAAAGGAGGCAGAAAAATAAGCAGAAGAGGCGCAACCAACTTTAGCCATTTAGTTGTTTGCTTGCTCACTGCCTCTTCACCAATGCACACACAGTAAATACCCACTGATACATCCAGCTATGTGAAGGAACTATTTCTGTTGATCTAGTACATTCTCCACTCTCCAGTGTTTGTTAAAAAATACATTTTCTTCAGAAGGGATAGATGGCCCTATTTTCTGCACCCACTTTTCCTCCTACTACATTCAATTTTTCACTTGGTAAGTAAATGTGGAATTCTTTTTGACTAAATTTCAGCTATTGTCTGAATTTTAATATATATGACTTGCACTTAATGGAAAACAAGAGGTTAAACTCTTCCCCTGGCCTACATAAATACATAAAAATTAACCAATTATACTTAAAGAGTAATTTTGCTTTCAATTTTAACATTAATGAGAAAAACAATTGTTGAATTGCAGAATTCAGGAAAAGATTTGTTTTTCACAGTTTCACAAAAAACTTAATGTGTTTTGTTTTTCAGAAGACAAACAGTTCAAAAACATTCACAAACAGTGCTGGATTCTCGATCAGTTTCATGATATAGAGAAAAAAAGATGGGTGAGCTCAGAGAATACAACCACATGTGTCACCTAGATCCAGACACCCCACTCCAAGGTCAAGACTGTTTTCTTAAGTGACTTCAGTCTCTGTTGTAAAGCCCTTGACTGCCACTGAAAATGCCACAAAGCTCATGCAGGCAGCCTGATTGAAACACAGGGCTCAAAGATTGAAACACAGGGCTCAAAGGAAGACCCAAAAAAGGGGGGGGATGACAACGACTTGCTGGAAGGAGGGAATGGGAAAAGAGAAGATGAAGGAGAATATGATCGAATGCACCATGTTTTTAATGAAACTTGATAAAATAAATTTTAAAAGAAAATGCAAACTATATTTAAAAATCTTTACTAGAAAAAAACTAATCTACTTCAAAAGAATCAGTATATCTGTGCTACGGGCAAAAAAAAAAAAAAAAAACACGTCTTCCAAAAATATAATAATTAAAATGTTAATATCTTTAAAATAGAAAAAAAATATATATGTGTGTGTGTATGTTGCCAAAAGGATAATTTGGATGTGAGCTACTGTCTGTGGTTCCCGAGACTGATCTAAGGCCTTGGGTATGCTGTGCCAAGTCTCTACAATCGCGCTTCTATTCCTGATGCTCTTTTGTTGTTGTTTAAGACAAGACCTGGCTGGGCTTCCGGTCACTCTCTTGTTCAGTCAGGCTTTGAACTTACAATCTCCCTGCTTTAGCTTACTAACTTCAAGTTCCAGTTGCTATTCTTTGAGTTTTTTAAAAGGTTAATTTTCAACCCAGTCAAAATTATTTAAAAATCTTTGCTTCTAGAATAAACCTCAAACATGGTTCAGATGCCTTTTAAAGGAATCTGTTTTACAGCACAATCTTAAAGTAAATGTTATGAAGGATTTGTTTGCAAGCATATTAATGCAATTCCAAAATTACAATCAGTAAGAGAAAGAATAAGCTCAATCACTAAAGGTCAAATTTTAAATGCAATATAAATTGTTTTCTTAAGGTGATTTAAGCATAGTCTGGAGCACAGGCTAGAGGGTCATCCCCACACCTGCTGAGATACCTGGGACAAAAGACCTTGCACCTTTAGTCAGGAAGCAGCACATGGATTCATGAAAGCTTTGCTATTCCAGTGTTTAACTGATGATGTGCTCCGGTACCTCCTTCCTGCAACCTTCACTTTTTGGTGTAGATGATAACGATGGCTTTAGATAGCCTGGAAACTTCAAACACACAAGTGCAGTGTCATGCTTTCCTAACGTGAAAATAGCATCACAAGGTGGACTTACTCCATGACAAAACTTGGGGTTTACTCACATGTAGCCTGATGGTCAGCAGGCTGATTCTAAAAGATGGGCTATTTCATTTGTCCTTAAAAAATAAACTGTTGTTTGTTTGTTACAAAGGACAGCATCAACGGTTTCGAAAGAACCAAGTAATATTATCATTTCATTGCTACTTTGTGGTTGTGGAGGCCCAACTTCTGTCTAATGGCCTCTGAATGATTTACTCACACAAATGTACAGAGCATATTAATGATAGACTGTCCATCCAACTAAAAAAATACTTCCAAGGTTTGTGCTGTTCCACACTCTTTACTACAACATTCATTTAAAAATTCAGGCATCACTTCCTGAGGACATTTTCACCACTGCTTCTCCTGACAGCATTCTCCTCCGGGACAGACCCACCTACTCCATTTGTGTTCTGCCTTCGTAGGTATCTAAGTTATTTGAGGTTGTAAAATGTTTTACCATGGGTTTAACTTTGGTTAGTTACTGTGTACTACTTCAATAATATCTGAAAATCACTATCTATTTAAACATGTGAGGCAAGTCGCCCACATAATTAAAAGTAGATATTAAAGAATAAGAAACAGAAAAATAAGTTCTCCAGAGGTAAATGAGATAAGACAATCTTTGTGCCCAAGCGTGTGCTACATGGAGTCATAATATGCTACATGAAGTCAGAACTCACAGCTACAGAAGCAAAGGATACAGAGAATCACAGTTGATACCAAGCAACTCCTGCACTGATACCAGTGTTTTATGGTAAAAAAAAGCCAAAGCAGAGTGACCGTGAGAGGGGCAGAGGCTGTACACAAGTACATTCAGGATTAGTAAAGGCCTCGATGACCCCCACTTTCTACAAAATAAAGTGCATGCAAACCATTCTTCTCCACTCATGCCCTATCACATGTATACCTTCACATCAATGTAAGTTTGGCTAGGACAAAGCATTTTAAAATATACAATGACTCAGCATTTGATTTCAGAATTCATTCTTGAGATATTCTGAAAAGTTCCGCGCTGTCTTAATCTTACTGAAACACTGTCACAACATACGGTCTTTTTCAAATGAGGATGACACAAATGTTCATGGAGCATTTGCTCATTTGGTTTGCTTTTTTACTTTCCTCTAAGGTTCTCTAAACAATGTCATTCAAGTGACAGCACACACTGCTCAGGGTTTGAACCCAGGGAGAATGTGTGCAGTTCACTGGTGCCTACCACGCTGTAACAAGAAGCCTCCAGCACCACTGAATAGTCAGGTCAGACCACCTGGTCACCAGTGTGCGGGAAGGGCAGAGCTGCAGTGGGAGCAGGCTGAGAGGAATGAGTTTGCCTTGCACATAGTTTCAGTTGTGTCAACTGTGTTTGATTTAACACGAAGCCCTTCTTGCTTTTTTTTTTAGGCTTCTGGGTTTAATAAAGGGTTTGGTGGAGAGATGACTTTACCTTACTATATCTGGGAATAAACACTCAAAGGCTAGTAAGTTGGGAGTATAAAACGAACCACAAAGATGTGTGGACCTCACCCCACAAAGGTTCCACTTTGAGATTTATTCTTTAATTAATCATCCACATAAATTCCTCATCTTCTTATGTATCTCAAGTAGGATTATTTCAATATTGCAAATTTAAAGCTATATTTTTATAACTTCTTTATATATCAATGATATATTCCCAATCTATTTTTCTTTAAGTCTCTGGCAGCAAAAGGAGTTTCTAGTGCCATAAATATTTCTCACGGTGTGAAAAAGAAATAACTGAAAGTAGATGGATTCCTATAGCTTTCAGTTTTCAAAATATATCATCTGCTTATAAACAAAAGGAATGCTTCAGTCCTATAAGCAAACATGTTACACTGACAGTGAGTTCTGCCAGGTCCCTAAGAGTTATTTAAAACTGTGTCCACTAGCCTCTCTGGCACTCACCCCAACACACCACAATCTGCCCTTTGGTTTTGAGGGATCCCCAGAGAATTTCAGTACCCTCCACATTGCAGCCCAGCTTCCCATTGCTCTGGCACCGTGAGACCCTGAAATTATTCTGCCACCATTTCTGGAGTGGGTTCTTTAATTTCATATCAAATGTTCACTTTCTTCCTAGATGCTGCAATGAGATTGTAGATAAATATGCAAACATTTCTGACCTCAAGCTGTTCATCAATAGTAAGGGAGGCCAAATACTTAGTAGAAAAAACTTTAGTGAATAAATACAACTTAAATCAGTAGCTATTGTGGCTAGTGTTCAGAGGTAAACCCTTCACAGTCTCTCCCCAGGACGAGGTGTAAACGTTACTTAGATTCTACTTTCAAAAACGAATATTTGTTGAATTCTAACATGTACCCCACATGCTTTACTCTTATCTAAGACCTTCAATGCTAGCCACAGACATCAAGCATGTTTAAGAGAATTTCACCCACTTCTCCAGTTACAAAACTACCCTGTATATAGGCTCATTCTGGTTTCTGGTGTCTTTTTCTTGTCTCCAGTGTCTACCTACACAAGAAGCCACACCAAGGACAGCACATAGGTTCTTGCAGAATGGGAGGCCATCTAATTACCAAGACACAGTCCATCTCTAACTCCAGATCTCACTAACCAAACCTCTCAAATTACAAAGACTCTAGATTTTTAAAGAGACATATTTTCATCTCTATCAATTATTCACAAAAGCCAGAAGTTCTTTGAGCCTGCGAGTAGCATTTGTATAAATGCCTATGATAGATACTACAGTGTGATGAATCTTTGCTAAGGATTTTGTATTAGTTTGATATACAAAGAACCGGGGGCTGGAGAAATGGCTCGGGGGTTAAGCCTCTGCCTTGCAGGCGGAAGGTCCTGAGTTCGGATCCCCCACGTATAGATGCCAGGCGGAAGCGGGGGCACCCTGCATTTCTGGTCCTGGTAGGGCGGAGCCTGTGAATCCCGGGGCAGAGTAAACAAGGAGGAAGTGGAGGAGTCCATGGTGGTTCCTGAACTGATCTGTGGTTCTACACACACACACATACATACACACACAATTGAATAAATAATAAATAATAAAAAAATTTAAAAAAAAAAAACAAAGAACACTAGAAGGATTAAGAAATTTGCCTCAAATCAATTTCTAAACAAGGGAGGTAGAAATCAACCCTCATTTTTGAAATTTACATTAGGGCACACACTATGCTCATTTCTCCCTTACACACTCATAGGAAAGTATATGGTCAATTGAGAGGGAGAGTTAGGGAACAAAAAGCATGACTTTTCTTCGTAGTTTCTGTTTGTGGGGGAGAATACATATTTCTATATGTAGACAGGCAGGCAGATAGGTGATGACAGACACATACATATATACATTCACACATACTCCCCGATCTGAACTGTGACTCAATCACGTTCTAGCTGTGTGACCTGTGACCTTGGGAAAATTACATAATAACATTGACAATTTATTGGCTATTTTCTGTACACTAGCCACTCTGCTAAGTGCTTGGCACAAACCGTCTTATTAAATTAAATTTTCATAAACACTGACAAGGAGATAATGGTGTTCATATTTTCAGGAGGGTGAGAGGACAGTGGAGAGATGATTATAAGTAAACTTGCCAAGGTCAGAGAGCTAGTGGGGAAGAGCAGTCTTGTGCCCCAGTGACGTGAAGGGTGAACAAGGAGCAAGCCCTTAGTCTCAAGCAGTGAATCCTGGTAGGAAGGAAGCTCCTCTACTCCTGGTCTGATCCTTCGTCCACTAAGGTGAATCCTAGCTCAAGTTTTGGTGAAGGAAAACAAGATGATTCTATTGAGACTTAGAAAATAAACTATGAAAATTAACTAAAAATTTTAGATCATTTTACTTCTGTATAATTGATTCAATAAAGTTTTATTTTCACATTTAAAAAAAAATCAGCAGAAAAGAGGAATGTTTGGGTTTTGAACAGGAAATCTCCCCCTAAAGTATCAAAATGTCAGTACCTAGTGCCACTTCTCCCTCTGTCAGTTAGTTGCTCTAAGCATTCTTTCCTCTATGGACATGTCTAAAGAAGCCCAAGAACTTTCACTTGTTTGTTATGACAAGAGAAATTAATAATAAAAGCCCACCATCTGGCTTTGCTCCACATCTATCATAAATGCTCTGCTCCAAGGCCTTCACATATATAGCCTCACCCCAGGGAGCAGCCTAAGCAAGTGGGAGAAGAAACGCAGGACTTGACAGGCACATATCACAAGCTAAGTGGACATGCTTGTCTCAGGACAAGCGTTATTTTGAGAACCAGCACTTACAGACAAGATTTATGGTAAATAAATCTTTCTGAAATGGCAATTATTATTAAATCAAAAAACTTAATTTTCTTTTCAGAATTTATCTTTCTACATTCATCTGATTTCTCATCTGAAGGGAATAGAAGAGTTTTGGGGAAATACAAAAGTGAAAATATTCTCAGGGCATATTGGCATGGGGAGGGCATATGTATGCCAGAGCGAGAATCACAGATCTCCATCATTTCCACCTGGCATTTTTAAGTGGGAGATGGATCTGAACTCAGGTCCTTTGGCTGGTGAGCTAAGGCTTTAGCTCCTGAGCCATCTCATTTCTTCAGTCCTGGAGTTATTAATTGTAAAAAAGTTACATTTTAAAAAATGTACACTCATTATAAACACTAAGAATAAAAACATTAAATTTTCACTTTTCTGTTTTTACATATGAATCCAATTACCCACTTAAAAAAAAAAAACTATGAAAACATCAAAATACACCACTTAGTTATTCCTCAGGGTTTAGAGAAATACAATTTGGACATTTTCAGGTGCTGAATATTTTCTTTGAAAACACAAGCCTGCCCAGGCTCACATGCTCGCAGCAACTAGTCCCCCCATGGGAAAGTATCTGGAGTTGGGACAGGGAGGGTGTAGTCTCCTCTGGGCAGAAAACAAGAAAGACCCAGGAGGCCTGCCCCCCCCACCCCCCGCCTGTCAGTGACTGGGCTTTGCTGCCCACAGCTGGAGGCCACATACGCACTAGCTAGGCAGCAGCCCCTGTAAGGTCGGCCCTGTCTTCTGAGCTTGTTGGCAGCACTGAACCTGCGTGTGCACTGGCTGTCACAGAACCCAAGGGAAATTTGATTTTGAGTAGGTACTACATCTGGAACTTTGGTTGGTACTGTGGGAATGAGATTCCATGGAAATGTACAGCTCTGAATCATGCAGATGTGGGCGAGGCTGCCAACAGGCACTGCGCCTGGGGTTCTAGATGCACAACAGACTCAAAAGTTTTCAGGTCTCAGCTCAAAGTCATGACTGACAATCTCCAAGGTCCAATATTCTAAAGAATTAAAAGAAGCTGGGGCTGGAGAGGTGGCTCAGGGGTTAAGCCTCTGCCTTGCAGGCAGAAGGTCCTGAATTCAGATCCTAGACTCCATGTATAGACTTATAGACTTATAGACCCCGGGCAGTAGCCAGGACAGCCTGCGTTTCTGGTCCTGGTAGGGCGGAGCCTGTGAATCCTGGGGCAGAGTAAACAAGGAGGAGGTGCATGGGAACCATGGTGGTTCCCAAATTCATCCATGGTTCTACACACACACACACACACACACACACACACACACATAATTGAATAAAATAAAAGAAGCAAATGTAATGCTTTGGTTTATTCTAACATTTAAAAACCAAAACATCACTATTATTATGCCACTAAAGATGTCCACATATACGACATTTGCTTAGATTATAATATCCTCATTCTTTTCCATTTCTATACATAAATGCTTGCTCCTTTTTATTGCATTGTAGATAAAAATCCTGAAAGTTGAAATACTGAGTGTCAATATTGAGATCCTGTATGCAACATCTCACTCAGAATAGTGTGGAAATGACTTTTTAATGGGATTTAGGATTCTAGAATACCTGTCCCCTTTGCTCAACTCAGAACATGAACCCATTACAAAGTTATCTTAAATGTCAGTGAAAATAAAATTAGCAAAAAGCATACTAAATATTAATAAATATACATATTTTCAGTTAACAAAGCTATTGGCACTTTTCTATTTCAGTTTCAAAATGTATGTTGCATTTTTTTTGGAACTGAAATTAAAAGAGTTTCAATGTGCTACTCAACTAAGAGCCTTCTTGGGTGGGGGGTATTGTTTTTGTCTAATAAGTAGAGGTAGTGAGAAAATCAAAACCAAAAAATAGCTAGGCTGGTAGTCCACAACTATGATTCTAGCACTAAACTGGTTGAGGAAAAACAACCAGCTAAATTACAAAGGAAGTTCTGGGCCAGCTTAGACTACAGTGAAAGACTGTACTGAAAAAAAAAAAAAAATTAAGTAGGGGTGCAGCTGGAGAGATGGCTCAGGGGTTATGACTCCGTCTCACAAGCTGAGGGTCCTCAGTTCAGATTCCAGGTCCCACTTAAAAACCGCCAGGTGGAAATGGAGGCCTGCGCTCCTGACCCTGGTGGGTGGAGCCTGGGAAATCCCAGAGGGAAGCAAGGAGGAGGTAGAAGCAATCCAGGATGATTCCTGAAGTCACCTTTGAGTCTCCACTAGGGACACATAGTGCCCTCTGATACACACACACACACACACACACACACACACACACACACACAAATTAAATATTTTTTAAAAATAAAAAGGGGGAGAGGAAAGAATGGAGGGAGAGCGGGAAATAAAGAGAGAGAAAAAAAGGGAAGGAGGGAGGGAGTTAGAAAGGTAGGGATGGGGGGCAGAGGGAGGGTGGGAAGAAGCCGCCATGCCAGACAGGAGCTGGCTACCTTGCTAGAATGAGATAGTAACTTGGACAAAGGACAGCAAGGTCTTCTAGTACCACCACAATCTGAGCTGCTCTTCTAAGTCCTTCTGAATTAATTATGGGTTGTCATGTAAGTTAGAAGAATGTAAGAGTATTTAAGAATTTTTGTGTTTAAATATTAATGGACGTAAAAAAAAACAGGCATTTTCTAAACTGAAATATTTCTACTTTATTTTTGACCAGTTTAAATTTCAAAAAGAACCTTCTTGGTAAATACATGACACAGATTATAAAAGAGAAAAGAGCTTTAGAGATTCCAGTCAGAGAATGAAATAGAATAATTTGAAATGTTTTCAATACCAACATTTACTGGAGTTGAAAATAGAAAAGAAATGCGAAGTTCACATAAAATTCACAGACATAGAATAAGTAGCTGACCAATCTAGATCTTATATTTTGGCTCTATTATCAAGCACATAACTCCCAAGTATTCTCCTCACTAAAATCCATTTACATCAAATTCATGATCAAGTGTTTTTCTTTTTACAAACTTCTAAAAGAGCTTCCTGGAGAAATCAGAAGCTTACCTTTTACATATCTTCTGGAGAAGTTTCTTGGTGCTTTGACAATTCTTGAGGTCTATATCAACAGCCATTCTCTTCCTCCCAAGGTCTCAGGGAGTTGGAGAAATCCCAACACCTGCTGCTACCACTGAGTGTCCAGCTAGGAGCGCTGTAGGGATTGGACAGCAGGACCACTGAGCCGCAGCCAAAGCCTGGGGAGCCTCACAACTGAAAGCAAGTGTAGAGAGCTACATGGTACCCAGCACAAGGCTCAATCGTAGCAGCAGGCGAGGAATATCCTCACCCTCACGAGAGTTTAGATGCAGCCATCCAGGGGCTAGGGTTCTGCCAAGGGGCAGGGCCAAGGAGATGGAATGTGACCGCGCAGCGAAAGACCCTGGGAGAAGGGGAGCTAGCACAGAGCTCGGGGAACGCTTGAAAAGAATCACCACAATTCCCACAGAAAACACAAAGCAATGGAAAATGCAATGCAATACATGGGGTAGGCCATTCTCGCATCCCACAGAAAGCCAAAACATGGATGAAGAGGGTTTGGAGGTCTAGTTCTAGAAAGAAAAGTAGGGAACACATGTTATTGTGTGCCTGCTACACTGTGCTTAAAAATCTAAAGGCAACATAAAATTAATATAGCCTGTCATCATAAACTTTACATCAAGAAATTAACAAATATGAAATAGAAAGATACAGACATTACACTTACTCAATTGGTTTTAAGCTTGAAAAATAATTAAAATTGTTTCGAGTGTACCACTTTCTACCAGGATCACATGAGGGCGACTGAAGGAAATGAATGCAAGAAGAATGTGAAGGGAAAGAGACTTGTGAACAAGGAACGCCCTGAGAAGAGCAAGAGTGGAAGACAGAGGAGAGAAAGCAGGAAGGAAAGAAAGCAGAGTCAATCCATCTATACCCTTCACTGCCCGTGCTGCCCACAACGCCCATATTATCCCTCAGCGCAGATGCGGAGAGTTGGACTCCTGTGCCCACAGCTTCTGAACTATGCACAGCTGCGGACTCCTCTGAGCCCAGGATTGTTAGGCAGGTCCTAAAAGAAGTCAGCTTTGGTTAAGCGGACTGGAATTGAGCAAAAAGTGTGAAAACTGTCATGATCCTTTCTACACATCCTATAAAGATAACTGAGATCAGGTAGAGTGGCTCTCTCTCCTCTCTCTCTTTCTCTCTCTCTCTCTGTCCCCAAGACTAGAAGCAAATGAACTATGCTTAAGCTTAATATTTTAGATTTGTTGCAAAAGTATGAAAAAGTTCTGTTATAGAACAGCAGTTACATGTAATTCAATTTAAGTATCAATTTCAACTCCAAATGAACTAAAATACTAATGTATTCTATTCTATTTGGTATTTAAAAGCACAAGTAATTTTGTGACCATGGAAAACAATATATTTTAAAAAACATTATTTCCATCCCCCACGTCCAAACTACACATTAGTAACAAAGTGTGAAATAAAGTTGTTTTTTGGAATATTTACTTATATCTGCTAAGTCCTAAGGACCAGACACTACTTCACAATGAAATAGTCAACTCTGATTAAACATTTAGCATTTTAAATTGAAAGAAGTACAGATTTCATGAAGGGAGAGAAAGAATCTCATTTCTCTTCTAAATTACTCTTCAGTAAGTTTAGATTTTGATTTTAACTACAACTTAAAATTTTAAAACATCTTATCACTGAGCTAGGTTTGAAAAGGTCTCAATGAATCCTGATGGAAGGAAAAGAAAAAAGGAAGCTGACTGTAGGGGCTCCCCCCACACTGACCTGCTACCTAATGTTATAATCAGGCTTCAATTCCAGTGCATCGATTTCACTGCATATTTCTGCAGTTACATTCTCAACCCCACCAAAGAAAATTAAGACGATGCACAAGCAAATGGTGGCAATCTAAGTGACAGAGAGCTATCCACTTATTTACAAAGCTTTGCAGACTATGCAGTGTCATTTAATGACAAAAAATTCAGTGTGAGTTTTTTCATTAAGTCACACTGTTAATAAAAATGCATACATGAATGAAAGCATATAAACCTCTATTCCTGTAAATGTCAAGCATCAGAAAAAAGACAGACATTCTCAAAATTTGATTCTTAGCAATATCTGATTTGCTTACCACCACAAGAACTGCACAAATACTTGGGGGATGGTGTAACTCTTAAAGACTTAAAGGTACAAAGAACAAATTGATTTGTTAAAGCGAGACCAAAGTTAAACAAGTTTTTTTTCTGCATCATTGCCAGGGCATTTATTGTTCCTTGTCGTTTCTAAACCTAAGTTACAGATTTTATAGAATATCTATTAATCATAAGGTAATTAACCAATCTAGGACAATTTAAAATGCCTATCTCTCCCAATTTCTGAAAGAAAGACACAGGTAAGGTGCTAATTGGTACACATTAGTATCAGATATAAATAACTCTGCTGTCTGGGTCTGGCTTTCTCCCACAGTGTGGACACTGATAGACTCCATCTCCCACCTAATCTCACCCAGCAGCCTCTCACTACTTAATTAACCCTCACCACTAATCTTTAAAATATCCTCCAAGAATTTACTAAAGATCACAAAAACTACAGGCCAGGGACCAGGAGACCAACACCAATTCAACAGAAAAGAAACTTCACATTAACCCTAAGATAAGTAACCCATTTTATGTTCCTTTTAAACTCAATCACTAGCCTCCACACCCTAAGATTTCATACAGAGTACATAAAGCCCATACACCACCCTTCAGGGTCTTAGGCATTCACCCTCTCATACCCCTAACAATGTAAAAGCTGCCGTATCACTCAATTCCCATCCCTGGCTACTATCCACTTCCCATTTTATCTCCTTTAAGCTCTGCCCATACTAAATCCAGACCTCACCTAACAAACCCTGACACCCAATCTTAAACCTCTCAACTAAAACTGGACCAAAAAAACATTGTCATCCTGTCCCCCCCCAACTACTCCTCCGGCACTACAATAACCCAGAAAACAGCACCAAGCAACCCTAGATTGACCCTTTCACACAGGCAAGCAACTGCAACAACTATTCAAGGATGGTGATTCCACTGGCCTCAAGAGTCAGAAACAGAAATAAACAATGAAGAAATATTATACATACATATTTCTAATCCAATTTTAGATTTTCTCAAAATTGGGCTACTCTTTGAAGAGAATTTTGCAGAACGATTTTAAAGATAACTCATCTAAAGTGTTGATACACAAATACATTAGCAAGATATCTGATTAACATAAGTATATATTGTACTAATCTGCTTACTCAATCATCTCCACTTGAAAACAATATTTCTGGCAAGAACCATGCATATCAATGAAGTCAATTGAACATCTGTAATCTACTTACGAGAATAAAGTGGGAGCTCATTTCGAAATGAAACAGAAATAACTACTTTCAGCTACTGAAAATGTAACTGGATCAGGTAAAGGGCACAAATTAGATATTAAAACAGGTACTGAGAAATCACATGGAAAACTAAACTCCACTGACGAGCACTTCTATCCAATTTCAGGATTAGTTTTATCTGGGAGCAAATGTGAACTTTATTTGCGAAGCATAAAAGTGGAAGCCACAGCTCCTTTCTATGACGTGTTTAAAGTAGACACAGCCCCAGAGGCAATTGTTCCACAGATAATGGGTCAGTCCTGCAAAGAGCAGCACCATCCCAAGACTTCTCAGCAAAGTGGCTTCACATGTTCCTCATTTCTCATCAGCATCCACTATCCAACTCCACGTTTTATTTAATACATAAGATACAGCTTCTTCTTGGCATGGTGCCAAACAACGGGTGCAAGAAGTTCCCTTAAACATATCCACAGGACTGCTGAGGTACCGAAGAGTAAGGGGTATACAGGTCAGTGACAACATGCCCAGCAGCAGGGGACAGAGGCAGAAGCTGGAGTAGACCATGCCAGCCACATTATTCTTGTTTACTCCACAACCAGTGACTTTTGCATGTTTTTGCACTTTTTCCAGAGTGTCAAAAACAGGTGTTTTCTTGTTCATACTTAAAATCTGTTCCCACGGAAGGTGATGCATATACTGTTACTATGAAACTGAGATCCCAATTCTATAGGCAAACCTGTTCTTCAAACCTTATTATATAAAGAAACCTCAAAACATCACGATTGCATTCTTCTACATTTCCTTCCTCCTCCTCATTTCCAATAAGCAAGTGAACTGCCTTAAAATGTTCTGGCAGTGAAAGTGCATTCCTATGTAAAATGGCTGCCACCATACAATTAAGGTCACTTCTTTCATAATATTCTGTCTTCCAGGCATAGAAACTTTTTTTTTTTTTGCAACAGCTAATGTTTTTGTAATTTTTACAACACTCCAAAAAGAGAGAAATATCAGTTCTCAGGATCTGAATAGATGAGTGATATTTGTTCCCACCCTTCACTTCTATCTTGATTACTTTATTGTTCTTTGCAGGAGTGTTAAGTAAACAAGTGGCAAGCACAACATTGGATAACATAGCTAAGCACACAATGATGTATTTTATACAGAACAGCAGTCCCATAG
Source organism: Typhlomys cinereus (assembly GCA_023101885.1). Lineage (NCBI taxonomy): Eukaryota > Metazoa > Chordata > Mammalia > Rodentia > Platacanthomyidae > Typhlomys > Typhlomys cinereus. The sequence continues at coordinate 2,412,862 of JALPQD010000096.1, forward strand.
ACATTCAAATAGTTCAATCAAGAGTGAGTGAAAAACACATTAATACCATTCTACTCACTGACTTATTAGAGAATTATAAATTCCAAGGCATTTGTTCTTGGCACAGTAAAGAATTATTCTTATTAATAAAACTGAAAGCTCTATACACAAAGATTCTGAGCATGTTTCTACTGTAGATATGTCAGAGTTCACCTCATCAACAAAGTAAGTATGACAAACACAACACCTACAAGGTGCTGGGGATCCTTCATGGGGCCACTGGGACGCAGCAGTGCATCCACTTTGGAAATGGGAAACTGGGGTTCTCCACCCCTCACAGTGACAAAACCCTAGAACTGGACCTGTAAAAAATCTCATTAGCTGCAACATTAATTGTGTCTTTCACTCATTTGTATGTTGTGGTTTTACCTTTGACAAGATGTACACTATAAAATGCTAAAATATCATTAAGATTTAGTAATGGCTGAAAGTGTCCATAGTATTATGTGCCCAAAAATTCTACAAGTCATTTACAAGCATTAACTTAAGTTTCACAACACAAGTGGACGTGCTCCCATTTGATGGGATATGCCTTGAGCCTAAAGCAAAGCATCGCCAAAAGCCACACAACTGCCAACACTGGTGAAATTTGGACTCATGAACGGCCCTATGAGGTGTGTCATCCTGCCTGCCATCTACAGTCTCCTCAAAACTGGAGTATCAGAGCTTTACAAGAAAGGAGAGAGGAAAGGCCACGTCTGCCCAGAACTCTGATAGGAGGACACTTCTTTTAAGTCTCATATAACCATGCATATGAGCTTATACAGATACATATATTGCTCTTAATGACATTTGCTAACTTTAGAAATTTAAACTGCCAAAGACAAATCTAGTCTTCACATCTTTCTTCAAAGCCATTAGCAGTGCAATAACGTCATCGTCATACTATCTGGGGGATTAGTATTGCTGCCAGTCATGCTTACATTTCATTCTCATCTTGGCACATAAATTTAATTATGTGCAAGGCTTACAATAATTATGAGTTCACACAGCTTGAGAATCCAAGGGTCATCCCATGAGATATGGGCTGCAACCAACTTGGACCCAAATACTCCCTTGACTATTCAGCAGCTGAAATGACCTTCCTTGAATCAGCTGGTGAGAGCACAAAGCTATGGGACAGTTCAAATCAAGCAGCCAGAACACTAAAGATAAAACAAAAATCTATTTGCTTCATTGGCTTCAAGCTGAACCTTGGTCTAATTTTGGTTAACTTCTGCTTGTTTAGGCCTAACCTTATATAAATTTAAAAACAAAGTACATGAAGATTTTAGAAGTGAAACATGATCAAGGTCAAAGGCGCTCTCCTGAGGAAACAGCTGGTGGGCAACCTTCAGCAGAAAGTTTATTTAGACTTACGTAGACTCGCCCGAGGCAACGTGCTACTTGGTTACTACTCTGCCCTTCTTCGCAGCAGCCCTGGGTGTCCATCACACAGCTTCATAAGCTTGTGTCTATACACTGGCTGCCAGCAGGTTTGTATCTTCCACAGTCTCCTGGAATATTAAATTTACTAAGAAGCTATTTTAAAATGTTAAAAAGTAATCCTGCCATCTATTCCTAAGGAAAATAACCCCAGGTTTGTTTTTTTTTTCTTTTTTTTAAGAAAGCTCCAAGAATTTTTGTGTGAGAGAAACATTCCATGAGGTGGTCCAGGCTGGTCCTGAGGGTTGACAGTGTTGCCTCAACCTCAGAAAAAACAATCGCTATGATGTCAGCACTACTCAGTGCTAGATTCAAGAATCCTTTACGCTGTCATCCAAAGGGATATGGGTATGGACTTAAAACATATATATCCTGGCTTTGCAACTGACCTACAACTTGTAAAATCTGCAACACAATTCTTACTTCCTACTAGTGTTAAGAACTATGTGATTAGTTTAAGACTCGAGTAAGAGTTTCTGTTCACTTAGACATATCATTGTGTTGAAATATCAGTAAAAAGCAGTCGTGTGAACAAGTGAGCTAACCACAGTCAGTATTCATTAGCTAATCCTTCACTTCTTGACAAGGCTTTTTTTGTGAAAAACAGCGTATTAATAAGCACAGAGACTCCGGGGCATACTTACTTCAGGAAAGGAGAGGTTTGCTGAGCTTCTCAGGATTGGCAAGTGCTTTTTACAGACCCTTAATACAAGTGATCCGTCTATGCACCAGTGTCTCTAGTCACTTGCTCTCAGCTCTCACTGCTGCCTTTAAATAAAACTAAAGAAAATCCTCTGACTCAGTATGACTTCGTGTTTCCAAACCAGGAAAAGGAAGGACTTTCGTGTCTGAGATAACATTGGTCTTCCAGGATTTTGAAAATAAACATTTCCTATTCAGTCATACTTGTGGGGAAGGAGGGAAACTGTTTAGAGCGGCACTTGGTGCTTGGACCACTTTGTTATTTTCTGTCAGAATTAGAATTTACTTTTAGCAACCTTTATGCACATGGACGAGAAGTGTCATAACTTACAATAAAAGCAAAAAGAATGTCTACCTGCATTTAAATGAATTCAATGACATGGACTGTTATATTCCATACGTCACAGAAAATAAAAGCTATCTTAAGCCTCCAAGTTAAATGAATTTTGTTTTTATTTCAATATACATCATTCTTTTTTTTTTATCAACCTTTTCCTGAAAATAATATAGTCCATGTTCTGGCATCTATTTTAAAAACATTTCACAGAATGTGCATTAACTAGAGTTGCCATAAATAGACAAGTAAAAATTTTATATCTGTCGACAATGAGCACATGGGTGCTGACCAAATGATATCTCCAACACTCAGGTGGTAGCCACAAGAGCTCGCTGCATCTGCCCACCTTCCCTCATCACAGGAGTCCAGCACTCATGTATATGCTCCACAATGGACAAAGAATTGTAAGGAAACGAACACCATTTAGGTAATCTATACATCCACTGTGAAGTCCACGGTAATGCTGTGTTAGGAGACAGTCCCATGTCACAGGTGAGAGGACCCAGCAAAGCCAGTGACTTGTACTTCCCTGCTGCTTGTTTTAGTAGAAACTAAAGCCTAGCAGACCCCCCCCCCCCGCACACACACACACACCTACACACAGAGTTCACTTTCTGGTTTCCAGTTATAGGGGTCAGTGCAATTTTCTGCAGGATATATAGATTGTTGCAACTGTAGTTCTACAAATTCACAGAAACGACTTTTAGAATATTTGAGTGTTGGTATCCCTTTAGTTGTCAGATAAAGAAATGTACTATGAATAATATTTACTTCAAACCAAAAAAGAAGACACATTAAAAACATGTGAGAGACTTTATTTTTAATTAGCATTTGAATAGAACTTCAGTCTTTTGCAGGAAATATATTTTACTTTCTTTATTCACATTTGGTCCTGCTGTCTGAGGTAGGCTAAAAATCTGTACTAAAGAGTAACATCATTCTTGTTTTTTAACAATCTTTTTTAAACTCTAACAGAACATTATTATTCGTTTATTCTGTTGAGTGTCGTTGCATGCTTTATGTTTTGATATTTAATGCTACCAACGTCCCTTTTTAGGGCCACGGCAGCTCCCAGAGGGCCGCGTCCACCTCTGGGCACTGATACACAATCTACTCTGTTAAAAATATGCCTTTCCCTGCCCCCACTTTTTTTTCCTTCCAGAAGTGACTAATCTTCCTGTTATTCCACCCGTCAGTTTTTCCCCTGGTATTCTTCTCGTGTTGCATAACGTTCACTTTTCACCGGCTCTTTTTAGAATCTTACTCCCGTCACCTTGGCACTAGCCTTCCGTTTCAACAGATTAAAATAGCTGGCATTTATGTTTTAGCAAACTTTTCTGTCAATTTCTATGCTATTCAGATGACACTATTTCCTTGAGTCAAGAAAATAAGCATTTTTAAAAATAGACATAAATTAATATCCATCTGTAGATCTTCAAATTTTAATTCATTCCAATCTTTAGAACTTTTAGAGGCCACATTAAAAGGCTTTCTAGCCCCCTCCCTTTCAAAATTTACTGATAAGGTACTGCAGCAAAGCAAACAACATACCACTTCCTGTAAAGATACATTTCTTCCCTGCGCTTCTCTGGAGCCTCATAAAACATGTTGCTCTGGAACTGCAAGCACAACGCACAGCTTTCCTGCTGCCTAATTCTCAACTGCAGAACGCTTTAGCAGGCTCTGCTCTATGCTCTAACCTCACACATGCAACAGTCGTACTCTAGGACCTGAATATGAATGAGAGAACTGTTTCTAGTCTATAGAAGGCACCTAAACCAGCTCCGTCCCTCTGGATCGCTCTAGCTCTCTACCTTCTTCTCTCCCTTCCCTTCCTCACCAAGTCCTCCCCTCTGGCTGGCTGCCATAATGTCAGCTACTCTGACTTGGGTACTATTTTTCCCACCATGACAGATTGAAACTGTGAGCCAAAGTAAATCCAACCAAAACACACCAACAGAATAAAATAGAAGGTATCTAAAAGACTTTTAGAACACGCTGAGTACTTAAGAAACATATTTTAAACTCTACAACAAAGAACATTTCTAATAAACGGCAAAACAAATCCCAGTCCCATATTCACAGCATCTGTGGATAAAGGCAATGCTCTATTGTGCTCAGTACCTCACAGTGAGTTCTTAGCAGTCACCGCACAATAGCTGTCCATGCAAGGAAATGTCCACAGCTTTTGAAAACTGTACACTCTCTAAAACAGAAACGCTCTTATAAACCCTCATAAAACATACTTTATAGATGATAGTGACATCACTACTTCCTAACATTAGGTCAAATCAGGCTCAGGTATCCACATAAAGTTGCAGGGAATCATTATTTATATGTAGTCGTAGGGGAATTTCCATTTTTTTCTTCTAATTTTACTTCTTCAAAATAAATTTAGTAAAGTATAATTTCCTTACTGTCACACACAGAACCCCAAACAGTGTCATTTATTTTTCTTTGGGTCAGCAGGAACAAGGCCAAGGAATGAGAAGTCAGCTAAAAATAATCCAAGTTTAAATGCAAAGCATATGATATCAAATATTAGAGTGAACAAAACCAGATTCATACACAAAATGGCACCCTAAGTACAAAACAAATCCAAACCATCCCTTCTATAGGGCAGGGTGTGCGTCCACATCCCCAGTGCTTGATGAGACAAGATAACTCATAATTATCTTCTAACTTAATAAATCCAACCATAGTGAGGAATATTCACGCTGGACAGGAAAGACAAAAAAAAATGAACTTCTTGAAATCAAGGAACAGTAACACTGTCAACTATCAATTTTAAAACTAATAATAAAAACGGGTGAAGAGAAGCAACTCAAAGAATTCTCCTAAGATTAAAAACTTATTTAAATGTATTAGAATGACTTAAAGGTTTATTCAGAGTTGGTATTTGATTCTGAAAGTAGATAAATAAAAAAATCACACATTTCCCCTACTTTCCTGATACAAAGTACATTTTTCAGTACCAAAGGGTAGTACTAAAGAAAAATTCTTTCTAGGAGAATTATGTTGATAATGTGGGAGATGACCTTTTGCAACTTTCATAAAAAATCCAAGTCCTCATCCCAAGAGAACCTGAGATCACCACACATTTAAGGGTCCCACCTGGGGAGAATGAACAGAACCTCCTGGTACAGTGCAGTACGAAGAGTTCTCACCAAATAAAAGGGAGATGACAGTGCAGGTGAAACTAACTCTAATTTCTAGTTTTTAGAAAATAAATGCAAGGGAAGAAAATACAAATGATACTACAGAAACTCACATTCAGTGAGTTTAGAAATTCAGACATCTTTCAAGGCAATCAGCTCATTTCTTTAAATAAAATTATGACAAACAATAATTGTTATAACAAATGTAACATCCAAATTAAACATGGAAATTTTGTTAGAGGTTGAACTATGTAAACTCTCTACTCACCAAAATAAATGAGATACAGTAGTGCAGAATAATTCCTGATATCACCCTTGGACCTCCTCTGACACAAACAGTACCCTTTTCTACACATTTCCACACACATACATAAGGCACAGGCAAAATATCAATAATAATAGTAATTATACATGAAATAACAGGCTGTCTGACATTTGTTTTAACATACATTAGAAACAAAGAGTATGTAGAATTAATAAATGAAGCAATATAAGACAAATATTGATATATATATCATTACATGCATTGAAAATGTTGGCTTTTTATATATGTATAATTTATGTAATATATGCATATATCTATATACACACACAAATGTGTTTCAAAACTGTTCTTACCTAATTTTATGTTTAAAAATTGCCATAATAAAAAATTACTCCTTTTGACTTCATACATTCATGTACACCCATATACATGCGTGCAAAAGGAAAAAAAAAAGCCAGAAAGAAGTAATGAGCTGTTGATGCAAAAGTTAGCAAACTTACTTTCTACTTCTGTCCTAAAGCAATAAAACCCACAGTATAAACTGGGCTCTATTTACAAACTAACTGATTGGCCAAAAACCATATATTTATAGCTATGAACAAAAATGATAGGACACATAACATGAAAATTCCTATTTAGCCACAACAAAAAAATAATTTGAAAATGAACTACAAACTTAAAAGAATCTAAAATTACACATTTTAATTGAAGTCAGTGAGATAAAAGACATTTATCTGATAACACTGTGCTCCCAGCCAGAATGTTAGTCCACTGAACTTTCAATATTGATTACTCCATGTTACTCAACCCCAAGTAAGTACAGTTGTCCCTATGTCACAGGTAAGTTCACTGAGAACTTAAGAACTAGAACTGCCATGCAGCTGGGGCTGGGGGCGACAGTAATGCTGAGGATTTCAAACAATGTGAAAAGAAAACATCTGTCAATGAAATTTCACATGGCTCTGTACCATAGGATTGTCTCAAAGGAGAGCTCGCGCTGGACAGATGAGTGAAGTAAAGGAAACGACTTCTTAGTAGCTTCTTGGCAGAGTTTTAATGTGTATATAGGATCTCACTGAATTACAAAGTCTATTCCCAGACAGGTCTGGCCTTCAGCAGGTTATGTACAGCAGGTTATATACGGACAGACACTGACATTACCAGGCCAGGGGATGATGACCGATCCATGAGAGGAAGGTGCAACTGTGACGTCTACTGTGTGCAGGACGCTAGGCAAATTTGTGGGAAGCTCCTATCTGAAGTTGATTACTAAAAGTAGAAAGTGAGGTAGTAAAGGATGGAGGATAAGCAAGTAATTACAATGAAATTCTTCAAAGAACACTTTCTATGAATGACAACACTAAAGCAAGCTTTGCAGTTGGTTGATGAACTGTGATTATTAGGTGATTTCCTGCTAAACCATTCTGCTTTCACAAAACACACAAGAGCATTTATTTCTAACTAGTAATGTTGAAAACTAATGCTTAAACTAATCTGGGGTAGCAACCGAAACCACAATCAAATATGGAGATTATTTTTACATGGCATATACTTCTAAACCATACATCATATAAAAGATGCTCCTAAGGGAACAGAGGACAAAAACCAACACAGAGTAAGATTTCTTCATTCTTTCTCTCTCTCTCTTTATATATATATGTACACTATATACACACACATAAACACATACATATATACATATATGTACATATTATATACATGTGCAGGTATACATACACACATATGTACATACATATAAATATAAAAGAAGTTCAAATTAACAAATATATTTACTATAGCTTTAGAAGCATTCTTTATAATCTTTTTAACTTTTAAATATTAACATACTAATCCTATCACTTTATAAAGCACCTTTATCATTCAATAAGTGTTCAATGAATAAGTATATTTGGACACACTTCAAATCCAATACATTTGTCTTTGGGATTGAGTAACACTGAATAACAAATGTGCTGATTCAGCAGACCAACATCATGGCCTGGTACACAGTGACACTCAAATACAAATATGAGCTACACTGAAGCAGTCAGTGATTAGCAAAGTGGAAAAGACAGACTTTGTAAAGACTGGCTTAAGAAAAGGACACCAATGTACCCCCATTTTTGGCATGTGGCAAGTTCATTGCTGAGTTAAACTGACTTCATTCATCAAATGAATTCATTACTCTGTGTTATGCTTATTAAATTCACATGGAAAAGTGTTGCCGAGTTTGGCTTGAGACTATGTATGCGCCTTTCTAGTCTTAATAGTTGGCACCTAAGTCTTTTATGAGGTCAATTTAACTATTGATTTCTACTCCTAATACAGGAAAATGTCCCTTTTTCAGTCCTCTGCTTTAGGGAAGAATAACCCAGAAAATTAACTAGTGATTAAAAGTACACAAAAAAATCAATTAACATTATTATTGTGTAGCTTGTGAGATAATTTGGCCAATTCCTTTACTTAACTACGCTGACATATTTTCAATCTAAAGAGTTCAGACTAAGAATAGAACGTACATATATGCTTTTTATCTAGTCACTATTACTTAAATAGGCTCAAATCAAATACACTTAGTAGTCTATACACATGGTATTTTGCATCTTTGATAGTTTTTCAAAATATGACTTCAATCTTTAATGAATTATATGACCTCAGTGCAGTGGTTATGATTACATAAATAGCTGTTTTAATCTTTGGGGTTGGGGCATGGAAGATTTTTTCATGAAGCATGAGTTAATAATTTAGGTATACATAGCACTGTATTTTAAATCCAGCACAAGTCAAGTGATATTTACCTCTAGTCTATCACTGTGGCGTAGCAAGCAAAGGACCTGGAGTTTTAAACTGAAGGCTCCTTTGTCACACTGTGATGTGTTACTCCTATCTCTGAACTATTATGTTCACTTCATCACTTCATCATTTTTTAAACTTCTACACGTCAGCAATAAAGATGAATATGTTCTAGGCAAAGGATTAAGAGAGTCTCTCAGGCATTAAAAAAAAGACAAAAATACTCAAAAGTTTAAAAGAATTTTTAATTATACTTTCTTTTGAAATTAATATGTCACTGTGCACTGTGCACTCACAAACAGGAAGTAAAAGTGGAAAACATGAATGGTAGAATTACTGATACAAAACCCTTAAAACTGTGATGAAGAACAGCATATCGGATTCCATCTGCTGGCTCCTGAGCCTCTTATTTCCCAGCTTGCAAGATTAGAAGATGAGACTACCCGTATAGCTCCCAACAAAGGAGTGTGGGGAAGGTTAGTTCACACTCATCTCTTCTGAGCACAGACGAACAAAGGCGCTCAGCTCCAGACATGGAGTACTGCTCACAGGCATGAACAGATGTTCTGGAAAGTCCACAATTTTATAAGATTATCAGAAGACAACACATTTTGCCAGAAAGCAGGAAACAGAAATCTAATACTCCCCCCCACACACACACATGCACAGAGGAGCAGCATCACTCATTCTGCAAGTAAATGACTCAGAATATCTGTGAGAACCTTTGAAAGAGCCAGAAGTCTTGAATGTATTGTGATGTTCAAGTGAGGACTGTAGCATTTAACAGCCAATACACAATTATTTTATTTTAAACCTTAATGAGCCTCGAATACTGAATTTTTAATCCCTGTTGATGATCCTTCTTCAAAGTGTATAAATGTAGGTTCTCCTTACTTAAGTACCAACACCACAGGAAACAACATGTAATCTGAGTTTTATTTTCCATAACTATCTAGTGCTTTCAAAGTATAGCTAATATCATACAGCTCTCAAAATTTGTCAATGCATTAAAAAAAATAAGCAGATTAACAATTGGCAGGACCTTCACAAACATACATTTTGGATTTTTAAATTTTCTTTTCTATTTCAGGTTGAAGGGTTTTAAAACCTTCCCACTTTGAAAGCAAATTTTTTTTCCCTAAAATCAGAATGTAGACAATTCTAAACTTAGCATGGCTATGGGAATGGTTATAAAATATCATATATCCTTATTAGTATTGTTATCACATTTAAAAAGATAGCAATTATAGTTGTAACCTGGATATTAGATAGTCCTCACATAATGAACCAAAGCTAGCTAAACCTTTTCTTAATATTCTCAATAGAGGCAAACAAGAAAAAACGATCTATGATAGCACTGCTATCTACTTTTCTCTGTAACTTAGAAGGGAAAATAAATGTCATTTTTCTGTGAAAGTGTCAGCTTCAAAGAAAGCACTCATGAGCATGGAATAACCATGTAAAAATATATCATGACACTGCACTGACCAGTTTACTATTTAGGCCATTGTGCCAGGGTCTGACCAGGTACCCACATGCTAGCTATACAAGATAACAAATAAAAACTGTCATGAGCCCAGAAAAACAAAAGGCCTGCTCTACAAATTTACATCAACAGAATATTGTATTATCATGCCACAGCCAGTTAACTGGATGACTCTCGGCATAAATGAAGAATGCAGGATTCCATAGAGAAGAGTTTCACAATTACATGAAAATAAATGCTCTAAAATTGAAACTGAAATGCACTTTATACTCATTAGTTATGGTAAGAAGTGTTGTTCACAATTTACTAAATACTGAATGAATGTCAAGGAAATACAAAGCATGGGACAGATAGTGAATGGAAGTTTTCCATTCTTAAGAAGTTTATGAACTGGAAAAAAGCACATGATGACTAAAACTGAACATAATATGATTGAAGTGTGACGTATAAAATATATCTAGAGGAGAGAAAGCACCACTTCACTATGGGGTCTCACCTGTGACCATTAGACAGCGGAAGAAAGAGCAGCACAGAGCTGCTCTTCCAGATGGCTGAGATCCAGCCAATCAAAACGTTTCCAAAGAACCAACAGGACACACAGAACTTAACAGTGTGCACTTTAAGTGGAACAATTTTAAATTCTTCCTTATACACTACTTTATTCTTTTTGAGTATTAATTGATTTTATAAAGCTTGTTCTTAGACAATTGACCTATGTATATAAATAATGATGACTCTCTTCCCTCAACCCTCTTTTTTTCTCCCTCCCATATCTATCCTACACATATTCTATAGTATGACTTAACTCATAATTAACTTGTGGTATGTATACATGCATGTGTTTGTCTCAACTGATTATTAAGGAGAAAATGTGCTACAAATTTCCTACAGTTCAGTAACAAAAGGAACAGTGAACCAAGAAAGTATTCAGTTGGACTGAACCTACTTTTGGTGTAGGTGTGGCTGGGATGCTATTTTCCTGAAATGCAAACATCTTCTGGTTTTCAATTTGACTTATTAACCAGTCATATTTCAAAGGTCTTAGTGACCTCGAGCTATTTATGAATATGATTAAGCCTTTACACTTTCTACTCTTCCTTATCCTAACATGAAAAATGAATGTGACTCACGACATAATTTCTTAAGACTCCTAACTGCAACATTTCTGAGGTTCACCAAAGTTCAATGCTGAAAGCTGCAAAGGAAATAAATCATCCCTAGATTAAAAAAAAAACAAAACCTGAGTATCCATAATAGGTTGTTTAAATGCAAAGCATAGACAAATCTTAAACTTTCAATCTTTACTTTTTTACTTAAAAGTTTAAAGTCCAAAGACTAACAACTCAATCACTTGCTTCTATAAGTTACGTGAGCAAGCTTAAGTAGAATCACAGCTAAGTCCAGATTTTTTTTCAAGGTTATTTCAAAACTGCTGCACATATTTCCTACAGTACAAATGAAACGGAGGTGACTACATACAAAGTTTTGAATATTGATGATACTCAAAACTCACAATGCTCAGGAGAACTTAACTAGCATTCTAATTGGAGAGCAAGCTGAAATTTGTGAATGCGTATACCTTTTCTTTGACTCTGCATTGATTTTATTTCTTTTCTTGAGATTGATTTAACAGCTGGTTATGGTTTAGAAATGAGATTTGCAGCTTGTCCTTTCAAAGATCTACTTGGTAATAATAAACCCAAGGGTTTCAATCCATCAAGCCCATGCTAAGCTGTGTCTGTGAGTGAATAGTTGCTGCTGGACAAAGCATCTTTTGAAACTAACCTAAAATAGAATCTGCAAAACAAATGATTTTCCATTGATGAAGCCTATTTTTATTCAAATGCTGTAATGAACCAGACAGAGGAATAACTTTGCAGTAATTTTATGAACCTGAAACAGTGTGTTGTTTCTACTTATGAGAATGCAGCGTTATTCATGCTACAAAAAAAAAAAAACAAACACACACACACACTTCAAGAAATAAAAGTCTTGAAGTTCTACCATGATGGCTAAACTAAACCTTCTAATGATATTGCATGAAGTTACAGTAACATTACAAGCTAATACTTTCATGAGTTGATATCTCATAAGGCTACATATACACAAGTATGCACTTGCATTGAGGATTGCCATTTGTTACACAGTGAATTCCTGCACCTTTACATCAACTGTAACTAAAAGGCAAAGATTAAATGCACAAAGAAATATTTGTTATAAGAGATTAACATCCCTTTTTAAAAATAACTATAGTACTGAAAGGAACAATTATAATTTAAAAAGAAAATATTGAAACTTATTTTGAGGAAACTGTATAGAATTTTGGAGACAGTAAAATATGTAAAAATGTGGAATGTTCCACAAAAATAAAAGCCATGAAGTCCTATTAAATTTTTCCTGAAATTTCACATTTGTGGAAAAACTTTATATAATACATCATTTTATAAACTTTCAATGTGAAAATACAGAAAAAATAAAAAAATTTTGTTCAATGGAGACTTTCTCATTACAATCATTATACATCAAGTTCCTTTCAATTTTTAGAGAACAGAAGCCTTGGGGAGTAGTTTTTAAAGAAAGTATTATTAAAATCAAAACCTTATTGAATAATTATTATTAAACTACCTTCTATCCATGAGGAAAACCAGTAAGAAAGCTTTTAAAATTATGAATATAAAAATCTATGCATAGCAATATCACAGAAGTCAGTCCAGTATGCATCTAGAACACATGAAGATCCCAGGTGATTTTTGCCCTTAGTGGACACATGAATCTTCTATATAGATTGAATGACAATAAAAATGCTAGGTGTCTGCATCTATTGAGAGTATCATGTGGTCTTGGACTTTGGACTGGTTTACATGATGAATTACATTCCTGACCCAGTAAAGCTACATTAAAGCAACGTTTATTAATCGGGAGCATGCTGTATTAAAAAAAATGCTCATGTCTGGTGGTTTACATTACAAGCAAGCATGGGGGTGGAGCAGAGCAGGGTCAGGAATCCCACTTCTTCACATGTCTTCTGATTGACAGATGCCTGGAAAACCATGCTGCTTGGCCCAATGCACGCAGTTCACGAGAACACAGGGTCCCATGCAGGGCAGCAGCTCTGAGCACGGGCGGTGCCTAAGGTGTGCATGATGGGTCTGGCTGGCTGCAGCAGTTCGTTCAAAAGCCAGGCTGTGACATTTCTACTGTTCCAAATCCTGACAGTTCTACTGAGGCTGGAATTTTAATATGCATACTGAAAAAGTTGGTCTATGCTCCCTCACTTCTCAAAATGTATACAACAGCCAAACAAGTATGTATGGAGGTAGGCGACAGCAGGTTGCAGATCAAAAAGGCCTGTTAAGTATTAATATTAGGTAAGTACAGTCCTTTGATTTATACAGAAGCAAAACTACATTTTGAAAAGGAAAACTTAAAGGAGGGACATGATGTCACTGGAAAGGACTAATTAAGGAATGCCTTTATTAAACTATGTCTTTTAAGGTATTCAAAATTTTTCATGATCTACTATTTCCTTAAGAAAAGTCTGTGAATGTATAAGGGAATGCGTAAGCATGTGTGTATATGTGTGCATGTCTGTGTGTACCTGAGAGAGAAAGAGAGGGAGCAAACATGCACAAAGGAAAGGAGACAGAAGGATAACATAAGGATGTGCACATTGCCTAATACTATCTACACAATCGCACTTGCTGAGAAATGCTCCTTTAACTTTGGCTCCCCTAGGAGCTGATGGAAGGAAAGACTTCCGTAAATGAACCAACGAACTGCTAAAACAAAAAGTAATGTTCAACAGCCATGGTGAACATGATCACATTCTAAAGGTTGCTTTTTTATTATCACTTATGATGAATTTCCTAAAGTTTGGAACATCAGATGATCAATGTCGACAAAAATAAGTAAATTTCAGCAATATTTTTCCCTGAAAAAAATTATGGAAAATATTATGGAATAATGTAGTAAAAATAAAATTCATTTGATTCCTAAATTCATCATTCAGTTTAACTTTCCACCTGTATAGTCCCTCCAAATGATAGCACCAACATGTACCCCAACTATTCTTTATGTTACAGATCTTACAAAAGTGTCAGTATGGAAGATCAGAAATAAATATATTAATGATTATCTTTAGGTAATAGAAAAAAAAGTGTCAGTATGAAACTATTCTTAAAGACAGGCAAATGTTCTGAATAAGGCACAAGTATTTTGTGATGCAACAACTTTGACTTTAAAAAAAAACAAACCAAGGGGAGACACTTCAGGCTTAATGCATGCACAAACTAAATATAAAAAATTCTAAGGCCTTGTTCTTCATTTCTGACAACTGACAAAACTGAAAAAAAAAATCGTTTTTATTCCATGCCCTCAGAGGAGCATCTATACTTTATCCAAATTGTTTTTCAAGAGACTAAAACCTAAAATAGTCAATTCAATTAAACAGCCCTGAACACACACTTGATCCTTCTGCAACATCAAGTAATGCAGTTAACTCATTGCCACACACGAATCAATGCAAGCAGTACAGAGTGGGCAATAGTCAATAACACTCTTAACAAGACAGTGGGTTGGCTGCCCACATCGCACAGGGAATTGGACAATTTCTTTAGAAATCTAAGGGATGGAAAAGTAGATATTTTATCAAGAAAAAAGTACTAAACTATAAAAGGATATGATAGTATATCAAAAGAATGCTAGCATAAATCTTGTAAAAACGGATTGAAGCTTTAACGAATTGTTGCAGGTACTTTAGTGAATGAACATAAAATACAGGTGAGTCTTTTACATAATACTGGATTTGACATGCCAAATTATTTGTACAACAGCATAATACTGGATTTGACATGTCAAATTATTTGTACAACAGCATAAAGCTAAAGAGACAAATGGAATTAAAGTTGAAACATGACTATGTTTAATTCTCAAATATTTCATACTTACTAGTGTGTGTGTGTGTGTGTGTTATGAGAGAGAGAGAGAGAGAGAAAGAGAGAGAGATTGAGAGCATGCACATGCAGATCATAGCAAACAGATGGAGGTCAGAGAACAACTCTGGGAAGTCAGTTCTCTCCTTCCACCATACGGAACTCCAGGCATCCAGGTTTCTCACTGACTCAGCTATATCTATTGTTTATTCTTGGAAAACTACATTATTAAATGGATTCTCTACATTCATAATAATGCAAATGCTGAATTATTCTACTAATGCATGCTCATTAGCCTGAAATTATACATAAATTAAGAATTTATCATAGGTAAGTAAATAGTCTAAAAGAAATTTTTTATTTACAATCAAATGATATGAGATATCTACCTGCAGTGTAATAGTTAAACAGTGAGTTACACTTACTTTAATGTAAGGCAAGGGTCTTCTAATAAAGGGAAAAAATAATTTAAACTGCATTCAGCATTCAGACCAGAATACAAATGGCTAGCATTTATTGTGAATTTACATATTAAGTGAATCATATGACCTAGCAGCTTGTGTTGAATCTTCATATTCCTTCGAAACAAACATTCACTGCACTCACAGTATAGATGAGACCTTTAACTTGCACGGTAGAGACCAGAACAAAGTCATGAGAAATCCTTTGGAAACAAAGGAAGATTCAGCCAAATCCACAAATTGAATTTTAACACAGGCTTAAAAGCACCACGGGAAGTGGTTTGGCTCTTTGCTTTTGCTGGTGTCTTGCTTTGCTGCTAACGTCTACGTTTTGGTATGTTTATGCAATTATTTGGAAGAATCCACTTTGATTAAAAGTCCAGAGGTGGTTACATTCCCATTATTCCTGGCATCAATATTCATTTGCAAAGAGGAGAGTCCTCACTATAAATTTAATTTAAAGAAAAAAACATATAGGCTGATCTACACATTCAGGAAACACTAAAGGAATAAAAAAAAAGTAAAACTAAATCTAGAGCAAACTGATGAAAGAGCTGGAGTAATGAAATCAAGGGACAAAGACTACCACACACCATGTGATCAATGTTCTCAAGTTTGATATATACCCACAGGATGAATCTATACAGCACTCCATATTGTGGGGGAAAAAATGTTTCCAATTGGCTGCTATCTAAACTGATATGTTCAAGAAAATGGTTAAAAGACAATGAATTATTGGGGGAAAGATCCTTATTCCACCCCAACGGGTGCTGAAGGTTTTCTGTTTTGTTTTGTTTTTGCCTGGGATGTCATCCATCCACATGAACTGTTCTGTTATTGTACAGAACACTTAGAATCACAACATGAACACTAACATTTCATCTAGCTCTTATAATGAAAGAGACGGATAAAATAATTTAAACTGATGTTTACTAAATAATAAGCTATGAAACCTATTTCATATGTATCCAAGTTTATGAGAGCAAACATGCTCTTTTTGCCAGAAATGAAATGGGATGAATAATCTTTATATTTACATCCATTATTATTTCCATTACATGTAGTCAAACATCTTAAAAAGAATATCGACTATTTTAAGGTACATATTTAAAATTCATGACTTACATGAAAAAATATAGATCTAACTATTTTGATGTTAGTATATTAAATATCATGTATACAAAGAATAAGAGTTAATTACTATAATTATATCCCTAATAATTTCAGAAATACTATGAAAACAAAACAAAAACATATGTTAAGAAAACTCAAGAATCTCTATGCAGGTGAGCAGCTGGTTTTACCCAAACTTAGTATATACTTAGTAATACATTTTTAAATATATACTGTTGCTTTTAATTTATTAGAAATTTCCAATAAAACCAGCAACACAAGAAAAAAATCTTAGTCTCATACAAAATGGTATCTACAGTTGTATGTTTAAAATAATTATCAATTATGGCACTTCCTTGAATAAGAAGAAAATACTTTAGCAAAAGAAAGAAAGAAGGAGGGAGAGAGCAAGAGAGGAAGGAAGGGAGGGAAGAAGAGAAGGAGGAGGAGAAAGAGGAGGAGGGAGGGAGGGAGATAGGGAGGAGGGAGGGAGGAAGGAAGGAAAGAAGGAAGGAAGGAAGGAAGGAAGGAAGGAAGGAAGGAAGGAAGGAAGGAAGGAAGGAAGGAAGGAAGGAAGGAAGGAAGGAAGGAAGGAAGGAAGGAAGGAAGAGAAAGAAAACCTCACAATCTAATGCTCTTTGGTGTCCTTGAGAAACTCTCACTCAGATCCCTGGATCTGCTGCGCATTTTCTCCTCCCAAAACAGCCTGTTTTTCCAATTTGCTACAGAATTCATTCCCTGTGTTACATACTTACGTAAAAGGAACTTTATGAGAGATTTATATTCTATATTATCAGACTCTTATTTAAAATTTAACATTATACATTCTGAGTGGGAAAATTTTATTAGTAATTATTCAAGGATAGTTTTCTTAGTAAAAAGTATGAAGAACCTTATGCAGTCACTAATAATATTTTGTATGCTCAAAATTATAATATAATACATCACAATGTTAATATTTACAGACATTAAACAGCACACAGGCTGAAAGTGCAAGTTCCAAAGACAAATTGCCCTGGGTTAAGTCCTAGGTCAACTGCTCTAGACTAGGCAACTTACTTGTTAGCATCATCATGGACAGGAAGGTGAAAGCCACCATTTCTAAAGATTTTACTAACACTCGAATCTCACTCTTGTGCTAAGTTTGGTGTCCTGTTAGATGAAGACAGCAGTGTCACTGTCCTAAGGCAGATGTGCAAGCTGTTCTGCAGCACACACTGCCACATCTGTACTCACCTTCTCTTCCTACATGTCCCAGAGGTAACCAGGGCTACATAACGAACTTCCATGTGGAGATACAACATTTATTCACCTACTCATCTTTCATGAGGGCAAATGTATACTTTATTAGTAAAGACTGAGAAGAATTAAAAATGAAGTTCTATGGTTCTATGATCATTTTGATCTTTCCTGCATTTGTCAGAGGCCCAAGAGCCTAAAATCACATCAGTCCCTGACTTACTCAGAGGTAACTAACACGTGGCAGCCTTACATCAATGTGTGGCAGGAGAGGGGAACAAATGGCGAAAGAATAGGTGCTTTTCCTGAAATAAGGAATTCTTTACAATTATTAAACCTTTAGTGTAGAAATATATATCTTCATGGAAAATACAGAAACTTGTAATCACTAAAAAAGATAATAAGTCAAAAAATTATGCTTTATTCCATTTCTTACTCTGCATATTTGTCACTATATTATATGGTATATATATATATAAAAATTTACCAAACTCTACTCACTGTTTGAAAGTATTGGAGTAATTTTTAAGTGGACCTTACTATTATATCTGTTACAGTGTAAGTGACTGTCCCTAAGTGCACATGATGGCTTCCAGTTAGTCAGAAGGTAAACCAAGCGTGTTCACTTTAAATGCTTTGATTTTGGGCTAATTTTGCTTCGTTTTTACTACTGTTTATAAATATATTAGTCTACTAATAATACATCGTATTACTCCCTTTCTATTTCTCACTCTGCTGTGATTCATGGGAGGTAATGTCCAGAAGTAAACATTCATAAAAATAACAAAAAAAGTCTGATAAATAAAATCATCGTGGCAATCTTTCTCAAGACTAAACTTAGATTCTATTAGTTTCCACTTAGCCATGAAGAGATGTGAGATAATACGAAGAGAGATAGTCCATTCAGAACACAGATCTTTTGACAAGTTTCTTCATAGAAATAATGAATTCTTTAGATTTTTATTTCTTCAGGGTTCATTTCTTTGTTACCTCCCTTTGGGAAGAATAATAAAAAAAATGTCATCTACAAATGAGAAATTTGGCTGCTTTCCTCTAAAACCTTTTTCTTAAAAAAAAAAATTACCCTTTGTAAACTAAAATTGTTTAATTATAAAAGCTTCCTCAGCCGGGACATGTTACTAGACTTATTTTCACTCTATGAACAATTTTAGAATATTACATGAGCAATGATATCTGAAAGCAAATTGCTTTCTGAATGCAGTAACATGGAAAAGAATGAATTACAGATGTAATTTATCCATCACAAGCAGATCCTAAACACTGATTATGTCCGTATTTATGCAGAAATTGAAAATGATAGAAAAACTCCCTAGCTTTTCCAACTTTAATTTCCCATGTTTAACTTTGTGTAATTTACTGTCAACTATTAACTGCAGATGCTTCCTGCCTTATGTAAGAACAGCCTGGGCTTAAATATAAGCAACTCTGTATGTGCGAGTCTATGCCAAGTCTGGACTGGACTTAAAATGCAGTAGGCATGTGGTGTTCTGAGGAAACAGGATTTAGGATCCTAATGGTTGAGCCTCGGACTCACACTAACATAAACTGCAGTATAAATATCACTAAATAATCCCAGGCAGCTTCAGAAGATGCTGCTGGCCCTAAAACTGTAACCTTAATTAAAACACAGAGGCTTCCAACTGAGCAAGGTGGTCCAGGGCCAGAGGCCTCAACCTCGGGGCCAAAGCACAAGGCTCTACGTTCCTGGGGTGGCTTCCTGTTCTGCTCCCACTTATGATACACTACTGGTACTGTGAGAAAAGGAAAGACAAACCACCAAAGTCACTTTGCCCTCCCTTCACGTTCCTCTCACAGACTCTCAAATTCCTACTGAGAAGCTCCTAGCCTCAATCACATCCCCTCCTGTAACACTTCTCCCAGTGAACACCAGCCCCCCCCAAAAAAGCTATACTTTAAACATCTGTTACCCCAGAGTTTGGAATGGCAAGAACTTAAGTCACCCTCTGAACTACTGCCCCTTCACCCTCTGACCTCCCTGACATCTTTGCTCTTCACAGCTGACCCTCAACTCTCAGTGAGATGAAAAGGTCAGGATATAGAGCAGCAAAGGAAACTTTGAGCTTAGTATCTTCACTCTGTCCACCTATTGCTCCACTGCTGGACAATGAGCTAATGCTGCCACTGAAACAACCATGATGCTGAAACTCTCAGGAAAGAATGGGGAGGAGTGAACACTAATCCTACAGTTCAATTTCAGCCTGGGCAACCCAAAAGATCTCCTGGAAGATGACTGACAGCAAAGCCTTCCACCCTGCCTGTGACATCCATGAGAAGCGGTGCTCTGCTCCACTCTGCACACTGCCTGCACGCTGTCTGCTCTTGAAGACCAGCTGCAGGATAAAGAGCAACTCAAGTCCGGACAGGGAAAGTTCTGCTTAGCTCCAGAGTGCCTGGGTTTGAGACAAACCACCACTCCTAACCCAAGCACAGAGGAATTCCAAAACCAAACTGAGTCTTATCAAACCACCTTAATATGGGGTCTACAATACCAACCACACAGACTTCAGGAGAAAGCCCAGTGTGCTTGTGGGGACTCCTGGATTTAATTAACAGCCAAAGTTTCAGAGCCCTATCGTTACTCTGACTTTCTGGGGTGGGTTTGATAATTTAATCACTGTTTCTGTTAGAAAATGCTTTCTAAACAAGGGAAATCTTGAGTCACTTTCCTTTGTTGTCAGGCCACTATCTAAATTGGAGAGCGGTCCTTATATAAACATACTTTAGAACAGAGGTGGCATCTTTGAAAGTTGGTGTGGGCAATCTTCCTGCTGTCTTGGATTCATTTGCTGATCTCCTTCTTAACTTAAAATGAATATGTGCACTTCCTTCGATTTTATGGTCATGCTCTGCTGTGATTCTTTGACCAAGCCTTAGAAAGCAGGTAGGAAGCTGGAAAGCTCAGTTGGTGCGAAGCAAGGAGCACACACTCTGCAGTGGGTGAGAGCTTACTGCCTGACCTAACTAAGCAGAACCTGGATCTTCTCAATTCCACTGTGCCCACCAATGAGATGGGTCCAATGCCAGTTATTACACCAGGCCTCCTGTATGGACCAATATTATCAGAGATAAAAGCAGTGGTGACAGTGACTAGCATATAGCAATTTTCAGTAACTATTAACTATTTTTAGAATTTTACTCCGCACAGAAAAAAAAGTTGTAAATGTTTCAGAAATAGAAGATGGAGTAACAACAGAATTTTCAGCCATACAAAATCTTTTGAGGCCTGTTTCCAAGGCACACAAATTATAAATTTAGGAAAGTACAAAATGAAGCTATTTTTATATTTCTATATAAGTAAATATCTAATCATATGTGACATGCCAAATTTTATTGACCAAGTAACCAGTGGTGCCAGAAAAAGACTCAAGTTTTTCTTCAGAAGTGATTCCGTCAACAGCTCCCATACCTAGGTGCATTCCAGGGAAACTCCTTAGGAACCACCTGGTAAACGTGTAACTCTTGTGTCCTGCCCTTGGGAGCATCACCCCCCCCCCCATATACACACCTTTTTCTCTGTCTGAGGCCTGACTTCAATTAGGGCACAGGTAAGGCTACAGCTCCCAGGAGTTCCTGGTGCCAAATCAACTAATGAGAGTCCAGGATAAACTGATTGGTAAAGCTCAGAGGATTGCTGTCAGGAGGATTCTGACCGCTGGGGTGTGGTCCCTTTGCCCTTTCCTGGTCCTGCTTCCCACAATATGGACCTGGTAGCTGGGGCTGCATTTTGCAATTCTGAAGTAATCCCAGATGTGGAAAATATCTGCTTCCCTGTGCCTAGGACAGACGAGTCTGAGTACTAGTGACTGTCAGTCAGCAAGCAGGCCTCAGTAAGTGACCAAACACAAACCATCTAAGCATGTTTACTTCAAATGCTGGAGAGTGTTACTCAATGCTAAGACTAATTCTTTGTAGATGAAATGTCTAAGTTAATTCTGTGTGGCTCTGACAGAATTATAAAGCAAATAAGAGCCAAAAAGACGGTTACAAAGTTGTAAAGATCTCAAAGACAACAGAAAAAAAATACAGGTTAAAATGATCAAAGCCCAAAGATAGCCTGAAGATAACCTGCCAATCAAATTACTGTATATAACAGATAACATAACAAAGTTTAGAAACTGTCAGTCATTTTCAAAACACAATCCTTACAGTACAGAAAGCATAGCTAACAAAAATTGAACTTTCTCTCAAAGTGAAAATCAAAACTATGTCAAAAAATAGATGATAAATAGATACGTATTTGGTGATATTTGGATATGTTTGATGATTATTTGGTTGAATAGTGTGTTATATAGGAGTATCAGAATAAGTGCTTACTGAAGTTAATATTGTTTAGTAATACCTGCTTCAGTGAAATCCAGAGACACTTCTGTTCTAATAGTGTGTCATACTTTGAAACACTGAGTATTTCAATCAATCCCCTCCAGTTACTTTCACATCAGCTTCTGCGTGCTGATCCCTATCGGCACTGTACTTGAAAATCATCTACTTGGTTATCCATTTCTACTGACTCTCACAAATTTTAGCCAAAGTATTAACAAGGAAAATTATTCCCTTATCCCCTTATCTAAAAGCAAAGAATGTTATTTCTGCTAAAGTTAAAAAACAACCTCAAAAGATCTTCAACAGAGTATGTTTAAGAAACAAGCAGCTCTTCCAGTGGGTTGCACGGCAGAGGCATCACGGCTGACAGTCAAATCCACCAAGCACCCTTGGTGTGAAAAACAACAGGACTCCAGATTTCGGGTCTTAGGTGTCTTTGGGTCTGAGAAACGTTAGATATTTTATGTTTCCTGTCACTGGCTGTTCCTTCACATGAGGTGGTTTACCCTACATAGACCTTTTACACAGAATGACTACAAGGGTACTAGAATATAGTCAGAATTTGAATAACTCTAAGTATCTGTCTTGCATGTGATGAATCTGACGGTCTTGTGTGTATCCTCACACACTGAAGCAGACTGAATGAAACACAGTAAGGGAAAAGTGGTAGGTCACTTTTTTCAGAAGCAAACAAAGTTGCATAGTTGGGGTCTTAACAAGACTTATTCAAATCATGTCTTGAATTCTGTTTGTCTAAAACTTTAAAAATCTATAATCATGATCTAGCAAGATATCTCAGCAGTTAAGACTTGTAAATCTGGAAACCTGGGTTGGATCCCAGAAGCACACGTGATAGAGAGAACTTACTTCTGAAAGTTGTCCTCTGACCTTCACGAATGTGTGAGGGCATACTCCCCTCTCTCCTCCCTCCTTTTTCCCTCCCCCCTCTCTCCTTCCCTCTCTTTTTCTCTAAAATAAATATCTTTATTTGCTTAAAAATATTTTTCTAAACACTTAGTATCAATAGACAAAGAATACAATTATTTTTAGTATTACTGAAGCAGCTATACCAATTGAGAATTTCATTAAAGAAAGATTCCTATCAGAACAGATGTCAACACACAGCCATGGAAAATTCTTCCCAAAGGTGTCAAGTTTCAGATAAGGGGATATAATATGAACTTGGAAACTAAGTAAACTGCTTCATAACCTATATATTGAGTGTTCACCCAATGCTTCTGGCTTCATGCACCACTTTGCAGCAAAATTGCTCTGCATCATTGACAAATTTTACCAGCTGAATATACAAATAGATGAAAGGTGATAAATAGCTGATAGCTGATAGCTGATAGATAGATAGATAGATAGATAGATAGATAGATAGATAGATAGATAGATAAACAGATGACAGCACAGAGAGATATGATAGGCAGTAGATGACAGATAGATGAGATGGGAAGATAGAAAATAGTAAATGAGTAGATGATAGTAGAGATGAGAGACAGATGGCAGATGCGATAAAGAGATAGATAGATAGATAGAAATAATAGTGAACTGAAAGTTCCACTAAATTAAATGGAATCCCTTAGTCTGATGTGAACAAGTAAAGTTTGCAAAGGGAAACAAATTCCGCTAGATTTTTTTAAAGTTGATAGTTGTTATATTCTCCCTCATTTTGAGAATATAATTTTTTTGTTCAACAAAACACTTCCTGTAGATGCTTTTTACACTAGATAAATTTTGAAACTGAGAGGTGATGACTGAAAAAATAATAGCATGTCGTCAACTATTATTGGAATTATTTCTGAGATGTAATATCATCCTAATGGCGGCTGGCCAACTCAGCATCTTTTGTTTAATGTTTTTTCCCCTTTTAATATTTCCTTCATAAGTCATAAAGGGAAAAATCTTCAGTATAAAATAATGTACATTTTCAAGTGTAAAGAATTTTTAACATAGCTAGTACACTGAAGTATGCAGTTTGTAAGCACTTCAAGCCACAGATAGAATTTACCTGTATGCTACTAGAAATTAAAGCTGCAACTATAAAATAAAAAATTAAGTGAAAGAAATTAAGTACTTAAAAACCATTTAATTTATACATCCTTCATCTATTATACAAACTTTTGTTTTTATTATTTTCATTTTGACATACCTAACACATACATCTACTCTTCCTTATTGCATGTGCTCATTTTAGTAACATTTATTATGATGCATAACTGTCACTTTTCTGTATTACATCTTATGGTTAAGTCTTTAAAAATCTTATAATTACCATTGGGAAAGGAAATTCCATCAGCTAATTTTCTTGCCAAAATCCTTATGCTACCCATGTCTTTTATATAAATATTTTCTTCTACTGTTAACTTCTTTTTGTTTTTTTCCTTAATGAAACAAATTCTCCTCTTGTAACCAGAAGTCAGTCACAAGCCTAAGTCACCTGGGAGCCCAGCCAAAGTCTGAAACAGCACAGCTGAAGGGTGCAGCCGTTCCACAGGGTCCTCTCAGAGTATCTGGTTTGCTTTCCTAACCTTCTAAAAATAGCAGATTACACAAGCTACCTCCATCTCATGGCTCAAGCACTCAAAAAAGGCTGGAACAGAAATTTAAGTAATAAACAGAACACAATACTAAGCCGGGCATGACAGGAAGGTTTCCTGAATTTCTACCTCACTCCCTGAGACAATTCAATCCTCTGCTGGTACTGGCAGGCAAACCCCAAATGCTCCAACTTTCAGAACTTCAAGCGTTGAGTCACGCTGTCACTCTAACTGTTTTAAGGTGAGTTTTAGATCTATTTTTGCCACAAAATTAAGTAAAAGAAGACTCTTAACACTATAAAGGCTCACATGGTGTGTCACTTACATGTGAAATAGATCTGGAAACATGAATACTTAATTGTATATTCGAAACTTTTAATCAGTTTCATAATAGTTATTTCATTAATGTTTAAGGGTTTCTGGCCTTGGTATGAGTCTCTATCAAAATATTTTAGTCAATTTTGAAACTGTAAATTTCAGGTTGTTTTAGAACTCAAAGAAAAAACAAAGAGCCCATTGATTAGCTGATATAAGGAGTCCATTTCATAAATAAATTAAAATCATGACATTGTTAGTTTGTTTTAAAAAAAAAAAAAAAGATTGTGATTCAGTGTCTGAGTCTCCTTAACCATGTTAGCAGGTCGGGAGGCAGCCAGGCTGCTCATCTCAAAGGGGAACTGTTCTGTAGCTACGGTGAGCAGCAACTACAAAAATATTTGGAGATGGAAAATAGCAACTGAATATTAATGTTTCGCAATGTTTCCCAACGCTGTGCAGGCAGGTCTCTTGCAAAACACTGAATGCCCAGTTCAATGTCCTTCTCTGCAGCTAGGACCATTCCACGGACTGCCTACAGGATTATGAGCTGGATTGACCAGTAATTGGGTCAGAAAGGGGTTATCTATGGATACAACTGGTTGCCAACAAGACCAATTAGCCCTTTGCTCATCATGATGTGGGTTCCTTCTCTAATTACTCCTCAGCTCAGTCAGCAGGAATTTATGGTTGCATACTCACAGAGGTCTGAATGCTGTGTCCTGTATCAAGCCTTTCTAAGGAGAGAAGGGGAGGCTTAGTGGTCATTAATAATCTCTACTTGAGGATCACTAGGACTCTGACTTAAAACTATGATTTTTAATACACCTCTGTGGTTACCAACAACTCCTTATCCTACTTTGAATTTGAAGATGGCATCCTTGGACTCTTTGGCAAAAACTTTGGCAAAGTGAGCACCCCTGACTGAACTGAGTGACCGAGTTAATTCACCTATTTCAGAAAGCATTACTGTTAAAACAGCATTTCTTTTCAGAAGGACAAGACGGCTGGATGAGACTTTCACTTCTTCATGTGCCTAGATTTGATAGTGATCTCATCTTTGAACACTCAGAGGATTAACTTGAGACACTTGGTAATCAAAATCAATTTCATTAAATAAACCAAGACAGTTGCAGACACATTTATACTCTTGACCTTGAATTTCAAAATAAAGACATGTATGCTATCTTTTAAAAGACCCGTTTTTAAATTTGATACCTGCAATGCAAATCCAATGACATTTTGAATGTCAAGAAATGTTAAGTAAATCATTTAGTATTAGGATGCCCACAAGTTAACTTTAATATTTCTAGCTGAAAGGTTTGTAAGAACTATTCAGAATCTATCACAATTTAGCGACAGTCCCTCACACTAGAATTCTGAAACTAAAAACCTCTATTGACCAACAGCATACTTATTTGTCAAATCACATTCAACTAACTTTGTTTCAAAAAAGATACTGCAACAGCAGTTATGAATCTCATTTCTCATCTTATTTTGTCAAAAAAAAAGCATGTTTGGCCCATAAATTAATAAGCCAATAGAAAAAATATACAATGTTGAATAGTGAAAGAGTTAAGTCTACCCATGAAACTGTCCTCTGACAACAATGCAACTCCTTTGCTAACAAGAAAACATATCCCTATTCAGCTACAGCCGTGGCTCATTTCAACACACAGAAAGGTACAACCCAGCTAACATTTACCTCCCGAACAAGCACTCTGACTTTTCTATCACTGAGTAAAAATGGACAGCAGTATGAGAGCACTGTATTCTGCTCTAGAAAAAAATCAGAGTTAAAAGACAAAGTTACTGATGGGGGGGGCAGACTTGGTCCTTTGACACCTCAGAGTTTCAGCCCCACATCATGAAACAGAACACACTTTGCAACTAAACTATTAACAAACAATCCACAATTTCAAACACCGAGGACTGTGTTTACTCCCCTTATACAATCATTGCATGTCCTTAAAATTATATGGCATTTACTCACTTTCAGTGAATCAAAGCAGGCGATTACTCGTCCATTTTCAACTTGGCAGCTTTTCGAAGGATGTGCAAATTTGCATTCCGTGTCTGGCCGTGAGCAAGTCCCCCTTTGAAACTCTCTACATACTTCCAGGGTTAGCCATTTTGTGTCCCGAATTGGTGTGACACTAACAGCCATGTTTAGATTTTACAGGTAGTTAAATGTTCAGTGAAACCAACAAACCCAACCCCCCAAAAAAACCCAGCAACCACACCAGAAAAAAAAAAAAAAAAAGGAAAAAAGAACTGATAAAAGTGTAAAATGATGGTGAGAATGTCCCCTCCAAAGACTGTCCCTGCTTTAAAAGTACATGGGAAACTGTGATTTCAATGTCACGGAAAAGAGCTCCCACTAGAAACTCACAGCATGGAACTGTTAATAATTCAAAGAGGTTTTGGTTTTTTAGAGAGACACTCGGGTTGTGAGTAGGTGAATGCTTAAAGAAGGGCCTCGAATCAGCCTTGTGCTCAGTACCCCTTCTTCCCAGTGCCAATTTGGAACCCAAAATGCAAGCATGAAAACGTGGCAGACCCTCTGCCACCAAATTTCCCAGCTGCTTTCAGCAAAGTTGTGTGACAGGGAATCTCCTCACAGCTGAACTTGCAATGGAGTTTGGTGGTGCAATTGGTATTGATTAGTTTGGCATAGACAGATGCAGCGGTTTAGAGCAAAATCGAGAAAATGATTTTTTTTTTCCTCCTTGATTTCCTGGCAGAAGATATCTTACTTTCTCAGCAAACTTTTCTTTTAAACTAAAGCAGACTAGGGCAATGCCAGATATTCAGAGCTTTTCTCTTGGTTATAAGTGGAAACGGGGGTCTGGGCTAGAGGTGGAGGGCGGATGTGCTGTCGTCACAGTCTAGCTGGGCAGCAAGCAAGGCAAAAGCAGAGACTGCTCTAGAAGCGGTTCCAAGCAGCAGAGACGTCAGGAAAGGCACTTCTTAGTACCAACCTGTAGAGAAAAGAGATAGGTTAAGATTTACTAAGTAGTACTTCACTGATGTCCTACAGTACCACAACCACGCCATGTGACACCAGTCACCAAAGTCAGCCTCTCTGTCCTGTTCTCTCCCACGCATACACACACAAAATACTTACAGTGAGGCATATTGCAGCCAGCCATCGTAGATTTATTAAAAAAAGGGGCCGTTTCCCCTTGTGAAGCAATGCATGATAGAGAGATAACCAATCACAGATAGTGTTGCAGCAATATTCTGGGCAGAAAGCCAATAGTGTGGGTTGTCTTATGAAAGGTCGCGCCTGTCAGCCGTTCATTACTATGCTATAAGCACAGAAAATGTCCATCAGATGTGACTTATTCCACTGCAAGAGGACGAGCATGTGGGTTTTGAATTTACCCAACATGCAGTTAGTGGACTAAACCATGTTACTTTCAAAACAGCTCCTCACGCAAGTCCGAGCAAGTGAAGGTGAATTCCCTGGGAATCAAAGGCAAGGTTTAAAAACCGCAGCTGACTTCCAAGCTTCCTTCCCTCTGACTCTGCACGGAGTGGACACTGACCAGCCTGCCCCTGCTGTCCCGACACATGAATAAAAAAGGAAAGGGGTGTTTACGAATGGTACATTCTCCTGACCTATCCAATTCACTTCCTTCTACAGCGCAAGTCCTGCCCCTCGGCTGAAGGCTCATACTGTAAAACTATTCCATTCAGCCAGCAGACACTCTGTCAATATATCACAGGCAGGCGAGATATGAACAAAAGCTCCCTTTATTCAGACATTTTTAAAGCAGAGGCCAAGGGCGTGTGGGGAGAAGAAGGGGGGCAGTGTTGTCAGCGCGTCCGGTAAATCTGAAGTCAACGTCCAGGGAGAAAGTGATTCCATCACAGGAGCATTAATTATTAAGTGAGCAATTTGATTTGGGCAGCGAGATGCACTTCAGAAGTCCGCTCCCGAGTGCGGCCGCAGGGTGGGAGGCCTGCCCCGGAACAGGGCGCTTCTGCTTTCCCCGGTTACTTTCTCTTTCAATCGGGATTTGAAACTTTCAAACAGTTCGCTAGTCACAAACATAAAAGTCCATCTCTTTTTCCTTCAGAATGTTGCCAGGGAAGAAAAGAAAGCCTTAACACTTTCATCGCCAAACAGGTTAACACAACACAGAGCTTGACTTACTTTTCATGGACCAAAAGTGTTCTAATGACATTTGCAATTTTAGAAATTAGAATGTACACCCTATGCGTATGTGTTGCATGCATGTGTGTATGCACATGCACATTACAAACATGACTATCCAGTAGAACTAGAATTTTTCCAAAGGTTAATACCATTATTCTTAATATTTTTTAAAAGGCCTACTTTCCAAAAAAAACTATTTAGAAAATACTATACCATGACTACAGTTATTGATATAGACAAAAAGCAGCAGCTAGTCCCAGGGCTGAGGAACTATGCCTGTTTTCAAGAAGTTCCCAGGGCTGGAGAGATGGTTCAGGGGTTAAGACTCTGCTTGCAAGCAGAAGGTCCTGAGTTCGGATCCCAAGTCCCATGTAAAAACGCCAGGCAAAAATGGGGCCTACACTTTCGGCTCTGGTAGGCAGAGTCTAGGAAATCCCAGAGCAAAGCAAGGAGGAAGAAGAAGCAATCCAGGATGATTCCTGAAGTCACCCTTGGTCCTCCACAGGGACATACAGTGCTTTCTGACACACACACAAATGGACACTCCACGGAACACACATACATACACTCACAAGATACTATATGAAATACATACACATACAAACAGGACACGACACAGAACACATATATACATTCACACACAGAACACTACATGGAACATACACAAACACACAACACTGCACCAAACCCACACACACCTGAAGACATACAGAACACAGATCATGGTATCTAATCACTAGTGTGCAGAGCCACACAGCCCGACCCTCTGATCAGAGTTGGCGCCTAGTTGTGGATATCTCTCCTTTACATCTTCTCCACCTCTATTCCTGCCTTTCATGTTTCTTCATTACCAAAAATGGCAAAACATGTCCACTGACTTCTCAGCTCAGTTGCTTTTGGAAGCGACTTCTCCTTGTCCTTCCTGATCATTAGCCTTTAAACAATCTTTCTGGATCCTTCTTCTTCAGTTCCCCAACCTCCTACTGACAGGTAAGCTGTCCAACTACCCCCAGACATGCATGGTACCTTTACAGCAGGTCATGTTTCATCTCCAAACGGACTGTAGCAAGGGAGGGAAGCAGCTCAAGGAAGAGCAACCTTCCAGGCAGCATTGCCCCTGGATGCATGCCTACAGCTGCATCTACACGTGCTGTGTTTCTGAGTCATTATCATTGTAGCCTCCACGCCCATCACTTTACTGCTTAGTGAAGATCCAAAGTCCTCATAAAAGCCACATGCAAAGACTGTCTTTCCTCAAACCTTCAGCACCATTTCCCCTTGTCCTGAACCTCTCTCGCCTGCATGAGGAGATGCATGATGGCCTGTGGTCCCTGTTCCTGAATCCTGAGTCCTCACAGAGGTGCCCTGACCACCCTTAGTATATGCCAGGCTGCTGAGAGCCCCAGGAATGTCCACAAGCTGCCCTTTCATCTGGCTGGACACATTATTCCACAGCTTGCACCTGGCAGCCCATTCTTGTTTACGCCGCTGTTCACATTATCACCTACTATGTCAAGCTAGGACTGGGCTAAACATGATTCTAGTCCCGAGCATGTTTATTACTGTGTGTCTCTTTTTACTTCTCTCTCTCTCCAAGTTTTCACTGACAGCAGGGTAAACCTCAAGGTTCCCCAACAACTAAGTTCTGGAACACAACAGATATTGTTAAAATGATTGCTATTTACGTAATTTTCCTATTAATAGGATAATGCTTATGAGGATGTATTCTCAGTATTTCGGACATATTTAGCTACAGTATGCACAGCTCAAATAATGTAAAAAAGGCAAAGTATCCGCAAGTGCAGACCACTTGAATACTGGATTTCTTCCGCTGATTATTATTCCATCCTGCTTAGGCTTAGTCCCACTCAAGTAAGAAATGTACTTAAAATACTGAAATACCTACAAGCCAGTACTTTGATCTACTTTATTTTCTATCTTAGGAGAGAAATTCCACTTCCAAGGACGTAATTAGAATTATAAACATGTCTGTAAATAGAAAAAGACAGGCAGAGACAAGAATCAAAACATTCACAGTGGCCAGGTAGAAACAGGAAGCAAGGAGAAAGGACAAGGATTGTGTGAGTGTCACTGTAGTGGACCACAAGGCCCTGGATACAGGACACTATGGCCGGAGGCTGATCATACTGAGCAAATGGCTGGACGAAAGCTCAGAGCTTAGCTGAGTGTTGCAAAACACCTGGAAGCAGAAAGTTCTTGAAGAACTTCAACTAGCCAGGGCTTCTTTCCCACAGCGAGGATGTTAAAGAATGCATGGGCCCCAGCACTCAGAAGATTGAGTCTGCCATGAACTACAGGCTCACCTGGGCTACACAGGAAGTTCCAGTTCGACTTGAGCTACTTAAGAAAACCAAGTTGTTTTGTTTTTTAATGTGCAGACAGCACACAGACTGTGAGAATTCTTGAATGTTGCCTCTCAAATAAGCTTTGTTTCTAAATAATTATTGAAGAATATTTCCCTCCCATAAAGATATTTACTAATGGGTAAGCTGCCTCTATGCTCTCTGACCATTATGCCAATATAAGAAACCAACTTCTCCCAACCCCAAGAGGACTGCTCAGTGATAAGAACTGAAATATTCACTGACCAGATCCCCTTGTCTTCTTTGGCCTACAAAAAAAGTATATTCCGTCAACTGAACCCAGAAGCAAGGCTACCTGCAGGAATTCTGCACTCATTCTACGCTAAGATTTGGTGGATGACAGGAAATATGATGTGACACAAATGCCCCTCCCCAAAAAAAGTTTCAAAATAACAATATTAACATCACATCATTAACAATGTTTTTCATGGTCATTACTATACACACACACACAACCACGCACGCACACATACACACACATATCACATACCCCGAATGACACTGGAATGATGTTAAGGGCAGTTAAACAGAAAACACCTAGCTTAGCCTCCAATGCAAACTGCAGCAGAGGTAAACAGGTGCGAAGAAGGGATGAGGTGAAATTCTGAATTTGAAGAACTGAATTGCTTCTATGTGAGAGGTTAAATTTCTTAGTCTTGTATGTTTACTAGTCAGTCCAGTTCTGCTAAGCGAAATACAGGCAAGTCAGTCCAGTGACATCCCCAAACAGTTAGCTGGAAATCAGGCGGGCCTTTTTCCAGACACTTTTGATGTTAAGATAAGCTATGCAGTGAGAAAGTAAAAGAAGTAATTAGTTAAGGTCTCATTACAGTTTTGATTTTTGAACATAGCTTAATCTAAACCAAAGATTTGACCAATTTCACTGTGTAACTTTATAGGCTACAAGAAGCCCCTTTTCTAAAACTGTAACTTTTATCTCTGGTCACTAATGTCAACAAGACAATTAGAACTAGTAATTCAGCAAACAAAGCTCACTCACACAATAATTTTGCATGGGGCTTGCCCTAAATATCAACAGAGGGGTCAGTACGCAAACAGCAGCTAAGCATTCCTGCAGGCTGAGCAGCCACTGCACAGTAACAAAGCTGTTGCTTATGATGTGGGGAAAACCAAGGCTGAACAAGTCAACGCAGCTTTCAGCAGTGTTGTCTTCTACAGTCAAAGACTAAGCGCCGTGCTTCTCAGAAGGGTAAGAAGTTATCTGCACTACCCATGGGCATCAGAAGACACACACGCACTCAACATAATCTTCATAGATGTGTCACAATGCTGAAATAAGCTCATGGAGTCTGACTGACATCAGTATGGTAGCTTAGAAAGAAGTTGAACATGAATAAAAAAGAATTTGAAGATAAGACTAAGTATCTACAGCAATATATAATTGACTGTAGTTTCCAAAATACTGCTAAGAAAAAGCTAAGCTTCAATCACACATCCTCTGGAGCGACAGAAGGCCAGTGTGGCCTGTGATCTGCCAGACTTCAGACAAGGTGCTGCCAGGACAGGAGCTGGGTTACTAGCTCGCTGGAGTTCTGTATGGTCCATATGTGTTTTTAAAATCCTCATTCCTAAAGCACCAGTGATCCACTGTCAGACAGATAATGAAGAGTACAGGCATGCTGGTAAATTGCTTGTAAAGGTGCAAAACTGCAGAACTAAAAGCAGCACTACAAGATAGTGGTTAAAACACAAAATTCTCTTCTATGCAGACAAAAATTTCAAAGTGAATTTTTTAATTGATTTTTTACCTTAGGCAAAAAGAAAAAAAAGCAAATGTGAAAAAAATATTAGGGCCACTAGAAAGCAATTATCACAATGACAGCTGCACCTCACACATTGGTCAGTAGCTTTGCACCTCAACTAAAGCCACTTCTGCAGTGCTCCAAAGAAGTCCTGACTTGCTCTGAGTATAGAATATCACACCAATACTAACACAGGGAAGAAATTAAAGGAGAGGGGAAGGGAGACTGAAAAACAGGGAGAAGAGGGAAAAAAAGAAGAGGGGGAGAGAAAGACAGAAGAAAAGGAAGGAAGAGAGGGAAGAAGGGAGGAAGAGACGGAGGGAGGGAGGGAAGAAAGGGAGGGAGGGAGAGAAGGGGAGGAAGGGAGAGAAGGGGAGGAAGGGAGAGAAGGGGAGGGAGAGAGGGAGAATAGGGGAGGTAGGTAGAAGGAAGAAAGGAAAGCAAAGGGAAAGGGAGGGGGAGGGGAAGAGAGGAAAGGGGAGAATATTTACTAGTCCCACGCTTTGCTGTCTTGGCATAAAATCCACACAACCTTGAAGCTAGTTTGCCACTTCGATCCACAGGGAACCAGTACTTCACCCAGAGAACGCAAACCACATTGTGACATACCTGGGTAACTTTCAGCACATACAAACTCCAGTGTTGAAGCTCACTCCCTCACTGCATGGAATCATAGTTTCACCTTCTCCCACCCCAAATGGAGAGAGAGGGAGTTCAAGGGGAGGTTTTCAAATAGAGCAACACTTGAAGGTTTCTCGGCTGAGAATCTGAACTGCTTTTATATATACAGGATAATTATAAAGCTTTGTACTTTAATTCAACTTCAAAATTGTTATAAGATGAAAACATTTGTATTTTTATGATATTCAAAATAGATAATGATATTAGTGTTTAGTGTTTTTACTCTACAAGAAGGCATGATGAGATAAACTGAATGTAACCTTACCATTCTTCAGGAGGAAACACTAGCCCTGTGGAGCTTTATTTGCTCCATATTACACAAGGACATTATCTTGTTAGCCTCAGATAGCAAGCAGGGACCTGATCTTTTACAACAGTTAGTATTTCAAAATGATAAATAGAAAACAGAACACAGACTACCATAAAGTTAATGCTACTAAGTGTCAAACAGTAAGTCATAGAGGAAACAACATCCACAAATTCTCAGCAATGGTTCACAGAACCTATCGTAACTAAACCTCTGTAAAATACGATCTTCAATGTGTGAGGAATACGTGATAAATGCATGTCTCGCCACGACACTGATGCAGACTGCAACAGCCGGTATGGAGCCCATCCATGGGAAACCTTGGGCACTACACACCCCTAAGCGCTGCTCGTGAGCACCTGCACCCCCAACTCCACTTTCCTTTCAGTGGGGTTGATGTCTACGTAAGTGGACCCCCCTTTTCCTTCCACCCTAGCAGACTCCATAGAGGTCCATTGGAAAATCCTCATGTGAAGGAGTGGCCGGAATGATTTAAAACGCTCCCCAAATAAAGCTTAATCTCTGTAAGCACCAGATAATCTGTTCCAAACTCTGTGGGACTTCTGAAAACATGCCAGGGCAACGCCCTTGCTACTATAAACTAAATCTGGGTGGGAAAAAAAAACTGACTTGTAACAGCAGATCTGGAATTTCAAGTGTATGATTCAAATCTAACATAGCAAACCCAGTTTGTTTAAATGTCAAATGAGTTTATACCAAATAACAATAAACTATTAAACTATCAGGCAAATTTGAGTTTTTTACTCTTTAAAAAAATCACAAATTTTCATGTGGCTACATACAAACAGAACTAGTACTTTTACCAACTAACAGTGAATCAAATGCTCTGCTTTTCCAGGGTTTTAAACACTAAGGATTGTCACAAAACAAAGACAATCACTCATATTTCCACTTCAGTGAACTCACAAATTCTTTGGGAAAAGTTTCACATAAACTCACTATATAATTAGGTCCAAAATACTTAGTAGCAACAAATATTACTATCCACATACACAGGTATGATATGTTATTACACACTAACATGCAGATATATATCATTAACAGATATATATATATCATTAATGGTCTTTTTCTGATTATCATTAATGGTCTTTCTCTGACAACAGATCACTCTAATTTCTTTTAATGACTATATATCACTTTACTGTGTACCTTACTTTGTAAGTGACCACCTATGCTAATGCTAGCATGCTTCCTTCCTACAAAGTTGAAAGTACTGCCTAAAACTATGCCCAAGTTAGGTGGCCTAAAGCAAAACTTAGATCGTGAAACATACTCACACAGTAACTCTGACCTAGAACAAACTTCTTCAGGAAAACATTTGCCATGGTGGATTTTCATAGCTGATGAAATATGTTCTTCTGTATTCTTGAATCTGTGCTGTACTTGAAGAGACATGACCGCTCAGTCTACACTATCTTTGGGACCTGTGAGAAGCCAGGAAAAGTCTGCTTCCCCTGTAGCAGAATGTGTTTCCAAAATCTGTTCAACTTGTTAGCCCACAATGGCATTTAATCAATGGAAACAAACTGTTTCAACATTGCTTTTCAACTTGTTTCTTCAAAACAACTTCATTATTCGTATTTTGTGTTTATTTGTCAAGAAAAGACTATAAGTTTTGAATTAATATTTGTGTTGTGAGGTGTCAGAATGGGCAATGCCCTGGTACTTTCTTAATAACTGAAACAAGAGGTGTATGTAAAGTTTAAAGTGTCTAAGGACACATTATATCTCTGAGAGTATGATATCATATGATCAAGGGAATTATTTCCACAAATCAGAAAATAAACTCACTAAAAGAAATGGTTTCTAACAACTGCTATAAATAATACTTATCAATCTAGTGAGGACACAATAGAATGTGGGAAACGGATGTGAGCCCAAACATATTTTCCCATGTGGTAATTTCCTGAGGCCGGGGACCTACTTGCAGTCATCTTCAGATCCGGAGCGAGATCCCTTCCGGAAGCAAGCGGCAAGCACTTCCAGTTAGAAGAAGGCACACAAGTCATACACCCTCTTGTGCAGCTCCTCCAGGCATATGCACTGAAAGAAATGAAAGCATGCTCCTCTACTGTCCTCTCTACTCCCTGGTACTGAGTGACAGCTCACAAGGCCAAGGACTAGGAGAATGTTTAGGACCTGAAATGGGAAGACAGTAAAATGTGGGCATTTCTGGTGCTTTCATACATGTTCTGATGGCGTGATTTTATCATATCATATAAATACAGTTTTGGGGTGCCTGCCCCTCACGGGACTTCATATATGGGGTCTGAGTTCGTTTCTAGATTCCATGCCTGAAGTGCATAAGTTCTCTGGGGCGCCTGCCCCTCACAGGCTGTACCTTAATCCTCAAAATAAAGAAAAGAAATAATTACAGTTCTGTTCTCAGGATATACAATCAAAGATTTTATTCTTCAGATTTTTTACTTTCCAGAAGAAATATGCACTGAGCCAATTAGCGGGGCAACTTGAGGTTTGATTCCTGTGCTAAACAGAAAAAAAAAAAAAAAAAAAAAAGAATGAAAGAAAGAAAAACCACTATCCTTCTCCTAATTGTTCTAATTGCACTTAAGGCTCCTTGCATTCTGGAAAAGCTGTGGCACATGAAGAAGCACGAAGAGCTGACTGCAGTCTGCTAATGAGAACATGATTAAAGCACCATGCATTTCCATCAGCATCATGTGCTCTTAGAGAACAAGAAGCAGCTTTCCATGGTGACTCGGAATGCAAGGAGAGCCGCTAAGACCCTCAAGTAACAGCATATTCCCTCCAACACTTACTGCTGGGGTGTGGGTGTTTCAAAAAGACTTTGAGCCACCTGATTTAGATCATCAGGGCCTTCTGTTAACATGCACATTCCTCAGACCTAGATGTACTGAGGCCAGATTTAGGACTCGCCTGTTTACCCACATCTAGAGGTTATCCTTATGCCTGTAAAATCAACTAAAGCTAAAAGGTTACTTTCACCAACCACTGTTTATAGTGTTTCTTCCCAGCTAATTCCTAGACTATCTTCTCTGAAAAAAATGGTTTGTTTAAAGACTTTAGTGACCTAGTCCTTGATTACATTCTACCAACTATTTCAAAAAACAACCATGCATGTAAAATGTTAAGCTATGATTACTCTTTATGAGTATAATCCAAAATCACACATACCCCTACATCATTCTCATATACATATATTATATATTACTGTTGATCATTTTTTCAAACATTGATGGTTTGGTCCTGCCCAAAATGATTCCTTCCAAGCTAGTATACAAGAAAGTAACTGACTTTGTTAAAAAGAGAAAGTATCTAAACAAATTCATGGAATGAATTGAAAATATAGTCACATAGGAATTTCAGACATGCTTTAGCAACTGATATTTAGGTCCCTTTCTTTCATAATAACAACTTATGATAAAATTATTTTGCAAAAAAGAGGTACCTATTTACTCAATAAAATAGAATCAAATAATTGTCATAGACAAAATGTGAAATAATCAATGTAAGAATACATGTTTCTTTGCATTCAAATTATGAAAGATAATGTTTACATTAGAATTAGTCAAATCATTTTCTTCAAGTTCAACAAAAACCTAGCCTTTTATTTAAATTCTGGCAACTCCTCTGTGTAAAGAAGACAATTCTTTAATCTTCCTATAATGAGAACCAACTTTATTTTGTATGAAACTAAAACTGTATGTGTCTTCATTAAGTTACAACCTCTTGTGGAAGTATAGCCTGTGCTACATTCTATACTTGTGCTGGGTTTTTGATTCATGCATAAAGCTATAAGATGCTCCTTGGATTTTAAAGAAAGTTAAAAAAAGGGAAAACATCTTTCCCTACAACTCTTACATTTTCTTATTGTTCTATCACAGCAAATAGTATTTAATAAATTGATGGCTACTTCCATACTAATTTTCTTGTTTGTTTTCCATGATTCTAAGAGGTAATTATATTCATTATCTTCTCATTCATAAATAAACAAATTAAGATTTCATAGTTAAATGATAGGCTGATTCACCAAAGTTCCCTTTAGGAAACCATATGGAAGAAGCAGAACACAAAATTAGTTCATCTGATTCCAAGTATAAAACTAGATCAACAACAATTTAATATCAAACTTGAAAATGACCAAGACAGGAAGCTGAGTAAGAAAAGTTGGAGGGAGCCCCCCACTACTGAGTAAAACACAGTAAGAGAAGAAAGTCTCCAGTATTACGCTGATGATGTGGGTAAGCAGATCACCCCCTTTATAGAGCCGAAGGAAAGATATCTGCCAAACAGCAAACATCTACTCTGTACCCTGATATGTGAAAATTCAGCATTACATCTGTTTCTTCCCCATTAAAACTGCTAAACAGTTCTGAATAGAGAGCAGAATTCTAAACGTTCAGTAGTTGTGTGAAGGATTAATGGCTGAGGATTAGCTGTCCAGTATGGCTTTCATGTGCCCACTGCACAGGAGTCTGCTCTTCCTTCTCAGAGCTTCTTCCTTTAGCGGAGCTTAAAGCATGCGATTAGCAAACCTGCACACTGACCAAACACAGCGCTGCTTTCAGAGCTTCCAAGTGATGTATGCTAAGTGAGAAGACCTCCAGAAAAACTGATCTAAATCACTCACTAACACGGGCCTGAGGAGCTGAGGAGGCAGAGGACCATAGAACACGTGGAAGCCCTGTCACATCACACTGATCTCTGACTGCTGATAAAACCACCCAGCAGTCAGTACACAGAAGAGAAAGCACAAGACTTGAAATGACATGTGATTCTTTTAAAAACCTATTCTCCATTACATTAGTCACCAGTTGGCACAAAGAAATGACAAATATTAAGGTTTCTAAAACAGAAACACAAGTCCAAACAATAAAAATTTATAATTCTGTTTCCAGAGCTCCAAAATAGTTCCACTGACAAAAACTGCAAATACTGTTCCCTATAATTCTGCTCTTTTCCTGTTCCTTTTGCCCTAGTGTTCCAGCAAGAGTAATATTTTCTTTAAAAGAATTCAAACATGCCCAACACACAGTATTAACTCAATAAAGTACACTAATAAATCATATCCGTGCACTGATCATCTTAAATGGTTACAGGTAAGGCTTACATGTAGAACAGCAGGAGAAATGCGCTGATCAAATCTTGGAGAAATCTATTGCTTAATCAAGGACATAAAACTAACATACGAGTAAGTATATAAAGTGTGAGGTGCACAGCAGACATTATAAAGCTGATGAGTTCAAGGAGAGAGAGGTCATTTTGAGACGGACAAGCCATCTAAAGCAGACTTGGAAGAATGATTTTTCTTTTACAGTACTGGGGACTGAACCCATGTCTCTGTGCAGAGAGAGCAGGGCACTCTGTCACTAGCCCAGAAAGAATGTTCTTGATCTGACAAGGAAGAGACACAAAGCAGTGGGAATCCAGACTATGTAAACACAGGCAGGCGGGGAGGCAGGGACGCCCTGACCAGAACACTGAACAACTGGCCTCTACAGAACTTGGACTAGACCCAGAGCCAGGAGAAGTTGCTGAGCCTTCGGGGCTGAAATGAAGTCAGTAAGGGCTGAATGCCTAAGGGTTAAGAATAAAACAGAACATGGGACGGGAAGAAATCTTACTAAATAAATGGGATTTTTTTTTTTCTTCTTCTGAAAGATTGTGCTTCAGTTGCTGGAGAGGTGAGATAAATTTAGAGCTCAATTTCATCTCGAGTACTTGTTTTCTATTTTTCCCTCTAATTGATGGGTTACCTTTTTTGTTTGCAACTGCATTTGATGTGTAAGTGGTGCAGTTAGTGACACACATCCTTCCTTGATAACTACACATCATGAACAAATACACCAGAGAAACATCTGTCCTGTTTATCAAGACAAACTTTCAGAGGAGAAAAAGAATTTAAAATTCAGTGGTCACATAAACCTCATTCCTCTATAAATATTTCAGCGAAAGATGCCGCAGCCAATTAGAGAGCATGGTTTCTGCACCTGGCAGTTGCTCTGAAATCTACAGTCCCTGGGTTCAGCAACCTGTGTCCTCTCTCTACTAACTGTCCAGTTTGACCTTCCCTGGGAATCCAGGCTGCTGCTGGGATGCCAAAATGACCTTCTGACATGTCCAGGGCTTCCAGGACTGCAGATATTTCCTGCTGTATCAGGCCTGGCTGCGGGCGTCCTGCCTGACATTGAGCAGCAAAACTAGAGCCTCCTGCACCAGCCTGACCTTTCAAACGCACGAGATGCTGCTGCCACTCAAAGCTGAGTTTTCTCCTGCTTTACTCACATGTAATGTTACTTTCTTGCTTAACTGTGAAATAATTTACATGCAAAATGTCATTTTTTTTCTTTTACATGATTGTTTCTCTATTACATGCACATAAACCTTTCATTGGTACAGGCTTCAAAGTAAATTTTAACTTCTTAAACTACTAGTAGTACCTTCTTAAACTACTAGAGAGACTACCTAATGGCAGCAAAACTCAAAGATATGTCATTCCTTTTGTAACAGCCATTTTAAAACTTAAGAAGTAAGAATTTATTACCTACATTGACTATCATATATCTGAAACTTAGTTGGGACTGGAGAGATGGTTCAGGAGTTTAAGAGATTCTGCCTCACAATCAGGAGATCCTGAGTTCAGATCCCAGGTCCCACATAAAAAACACAAGGCATTTCTGGCCCTGGTGGGTGGAGCCTGGGAAATCCCAGAGGGAAGCAAAAAAGGAGGTAGAAGCAATCCAGGATGATTCCAGAAATCACCCTTCGTCCTCCAAGGAGACACACGGTCCTCTCTCACTCTAGACAGACAGATAGATAGATAGAGAGATAGAGAGAGAGAGAAGAGAGAGAGAGAGAGATAATAAATAATTTTAAAACATCTAGAACAGTATTAGAATATAAATTAATCTCTGTAATCAAACATGTAGCGTACACAATAAACAAATACCATTTTCCACAGAAATACTAAACCAAAATATTGGTGTTTGACTTTCTTTGCAAAACATTAGCATATTAGCAAGGAATCTTTAAATCTAAAATTCTCATCATAACAAATGTATCATATCTTTATTTTTTGATACATTAACAGAAAAAAATTTTAATCCATTAATGATGAGAGTCATTAACAAAAAGATAATTGCTGAAATGAATAGGCTAAAATTTACTATCAGCGGAAGAAAATGGAAGTGGAAATCAATTTGTTGAGATGTAGTAAAATTGTGAATTCAAAAACCAATCAGCTCTTTGATCCTGAGCCTTTAAATCACAGACAGAATAGTAATACAATTACATTTGCATATGGGTGTTAGGAATTTTTATTTGCCTTTACTTAGAATATACATTATGCTGTATTTTCACAAATCCATAGGTAAACAATGCATATCAAATGATATCAAATCTAACAGTATTTGTAATCTATTAGGGAACTCTGCTTTCACACACTTATTTGGTTCTATTTTAATAACAAGTTATGTGGCAACTCACCATCAGGTGTAAAGGTCAAAGGGACACATGTACACAACACAATTGTGTGTCACCCACATATGTAAACCTAGTGCTATTTGGGCAAGAGTGTTAAAAGTCAATCAGATAGTCCTTAAGTGGTTGCAGAACAATTCAATCTTTCAATCCTGGCAACATCTCTATGCCCCATAATAATGAGAAGAATTAAATGAACTACCCTGGCCTCTCTACACTGCAGCTGAACTGATTATAGACCACTGGCTTCATTATTTTAGATCCAGCACATCCTCCAATGAGCCACTAAGCAAAGCATCTACCACAGAAACTGGTCACTCACAATTGACATCAGAAACTTCACAAGTGGAAATGATTTTGACTCTAAAAGTAGATTCCACTTATTTGGGCAAGTACTGGGACAAAAGGTATTATTGTGTGTGAGAGGGATGTGGACAAACCACAGGTGGAAGGGGCAATAGATGCCAAAGTCTGTTCCATCGCCCACTAACTATGACCACAGTGATTTCAAAACCTTATGTCTTACTTCTTTAAGTCTTTCCAGAATGAACTTGCAAAGCCTCAAGTCAGCATTGCTATGAATATTTCATTGTCATGTGAAGAGCATGCCGAGTAGATGTGACGGAATGAGGTACTGATCCCCACAGCACTGCCTGTGTGACTCTGGACTTCATCTTCCCACCTGTGAGCCAAAGATCCAAATGCCTGAATCTTGAGGATCTCAAGAGGTATATATGATCATGAGGCAAAAAAATACAGCACGTACCAAGAAAGGAGCTATGTGTAACTATCGCAATTAACATCAGATCTCCTCTGCTTGGATTGTTTTTGTTATTTCACTTATGAATAGATCATAAATTTCAGAAAATTCAGAAACTACTTTTTGAATATATCGATTAAAATCATCCAGTGACACTCTGAATACAGTGAGCCTTAAAGTAATATTTACTACTTAAAATGAACAATGACAAGAAATCAGGAAGAACAATTGAATTCTAGAAGTTAAAATGTAGATCGAATCCTCACAAGAGCAGACAGTTCTCAGCTGCAGGATCTTATGGAATACACATACTTGCACCACTGGAAGCAAGCCGAAAAAAAATTTTGTTTCCTGAATGTAAAGAAATACTAAAGGAACAAAGCATAGTATGCATCTCTAAACTAACTTGTCATTAGAAACCACTCGAGGATTTGTTGTGGTGGTTGTCTTTTTTAACACAAAAACTGTAGGTTCTGAAACTGGACTAATACCAGCAATTGTAATCTATCCCCAAATGAGGGAGTTAACAGGAAGTGCATGCTCCAACCTTTTGTCAAAAGACCACACATCAGAAATAAATTAATTCTGTCTAGCCCAGATGGTACTATAGTTCTACATATAGGTTCTATATGCCATACTCATTTATAGAGTTCATAAGAAGAAAGTAATTTAAAAACCAAGCATTATATTCTAACACGTTTAAAGTTGATTTTGTCTGTGCTCTAACACATGTGAAGTGACCAAGGAGTTAATGTTCATACTGAATGATTTTAGGCAAATTCTACATTGCCCACCAGTCGTCTGTGAGTGGCTCCTTTGTGCCCACTTTGCTTTGCCCCGAGTTACTGAGATACCACCCCATAAAGTCCCGCACACAGGATGTCCCCTCACTCCTGGTGTACAAAAGATGCTACCCTGCAGGCCGCACATGCTCAAGACGCTCAAGGAAAAGGTTTTCCTTTGAAAACAAAAGCAAGACAGAGTATACAACTTTCCTTCTCCAGATCACATAATTTCATTGTGTTTGAAGCAGAGCTATCAAAAGGGAATTTGCTAGTGAAGTGATACAGAGCCTACAAGATAGGTCTGAGTGGAGAACTTACCTACCAAGGCCACATGCTATATCACAGGGACACCTCAGAGACCATAGACTGTCATGTGAAGAGAGCAGGAAATAACTACACCAGGCTGCAACCTAAACCATTCAGTATGAACATTAACTCCTTAGTCACTTCAAATGTGTTAGAGCAAAGACAAAATCAACTTTAAATGTATTAGACTATAATGCCTTGGTTTTTAAATTATTTTCTTCTTATGAACTCAACCAAGTGAGGCTGTACTCTGCATTTTAGGTAAGCATTCTACGATTCTAGGGCACACAGAGCAGGCCTAGTGTGTTCTCCTCTCTATATCCAACCAATCATGGACTGAAAATATTCAGAACTAAACTACATGAACTACCTGTCCGGGTGTGCCTTTCCTTGCTATTTTCCCCAAGCCACACAGCTACCTTCTCCCCCAGTATTTGCACTGTTAGTTCCTGTATGTCACCTAGAGATGACTCATGTGGATCAGATCAAGTGCAGGCCTGAAGGACTCATGCAATGGGCACCCAGGTGAGCCCGAAACAATTCCACGGACACCAAGAAATGACTACACATTTTCTCTCTAAGCTTTGCCAAGGTTTTTCTGAGAGAGACTAAAGGCTTTGCCTACTATCAAATGTGATATCATACCACACCAAGGCAAGCCCTTCAGCT
Organism: Typhlomys cinereus; assembly: GCA_023101885.1. Taxonomy (NCBI): domain Eukaryota; kingdom Metazoa; phylum Chordata; class Mammalia; order Rodentia; family Platacanthomyidae; genus Typhlomys; species Typhlomys cinereus. The sequence continues at coordinate 2,457,336 of JALPQD010000096.1, forward strand.
ATCTGCTGAAAACATGCAGGACTTACCCATTTTAATTTTCACAAATGCAAGAAACAAAAAATTTCAAGCATGTGTCAACTTCTATGTCCTCTGCAATCTAATGCTGATGCCAAATGACGAAAATCTGGTTGACAGCTTTGTAATTTTCATGTCTACATTATTTAACCAAGCACAGTGGCCCAGCCTATACGCTCGAGGGGCTGAGAGAAAAGGATTACTATGAATTTTAAGCCAGCTAGGTTATCATTAGGCCTGTTGGGCATTGCACAGTTAAGTTTCAGGCCAGTCCCAGCTACAAATACAGAAAAAACTCCAATCTAAAAACAAGTAAACTATTAAATTACTGTATAGCTATACCACCCACATCTCGTGCCAGAGTCACACACGAGGGTGGGTTGAATACTGATCAAGAAACACTGGCCACTGGTCAGCTTTGTGAGCTGAAAAATGCAGCCAAGTCTCAGCATCCTCCTCAGCTGCCAGAGGAAGGCTTTTGCCACTCAGGCCCATCGCTGCCTATCACCACTACTTGGGTATTTCACATACACAACTTTCTTCTGAATAGACTTTACGTGGGCAGCGCCTCACCCAGAAAAGACACACCACCATCAGAGCTCGCGGCCTCTCTTCCCCTCCACACACCGCAGGAGGACTTCCTCTCCACTTTACCCAGCACACGGTGCCCTCCAGGCCACGAGGCTCGCTCCCCTCTTGCCTGTAGCATCGCACATGGTCTTGCACAGTTATTTTACAGGTCTTTTCTCCCAGCTGAATGGTATTTCAGAGCTGCTACTATGTCATCCAAAGATGGCTAAAAATATGCAGAGCATATGTGACTTGGTATTCTCTTCTGATTACATTCTTTTACTCTAATAAGTGCTCAATAAAGGTTAGTTAATGAACATTAGGCAGAAAACAACAGATGGACTGATGCTCCATTGGTCTTACAGTTCACGTAGTAATATGTTAAAATACAAGACCTCAGCACTAGGTAAACTTTATTCCATAGACAGAACATTCTTTTTCCAAATTGAAAGTTCCTAATATAACACTTGCTTTCACATGTCTTGTCTTCACAACTGCATTTATCCTTCACACAGCCTCAGTACTAGTGGTTGCCTACAAGGTATCATAATTTGAGCTATCTATTTTTCAAAGGTCTTAATTATTGTTCTACACTTTTCAAATTATTTTCAGAAAGGTCAGGCAGTGAGACTTTCTACCTGGGCCAAGGGTCTTTCAGCTCCCTGCTGTTCACCAGATGCCCTCAAATCTTCAAGGGAAGGTTAGTGGTACCAAACGCCCCATCTGAATGCCACTCACTTGACAAGGCACTTTCCCTTGATGCTAAAACACTGGAGTTCAAATAATGTGGAACACATGTATGTAGTTGAAATTCTCCCAATGATGACTGAGAAGGCAAAGAAGCATTTCTAGGTTTAATACTGGCTGATCTTGCCTACAAAGAATGCTTTTGCTCAACAAGTTAACAAGAAATGTTTTCTCAGCCTATCTTAAAAACACAGTAAACAGATTTTTGACTGTGCAGTTATACAGCACAAGGCAAAAACCAGTTAAGGAAAAAAAGTCGGTAAAGTAGAAAAAAGTATCTACTAAGTGGACCTTCTTCACAATACCAACAATATCTAAAATGACTACAATATTCTTCTTAGCTGTATACATACTTCATACATTTAAAGCCATATAAACAGTTCTTTCTATACTACTTTTTATAAATATGGAAATTATTTAGTAAGTGGTATTTATAAATAAAATTTCTCTCACTCTCTCTGTCTTTCTCTCTGTCTCTGTCTCTGTCTCTGTCTCTCTCTCTCTCTCTCTGTGTATTTATGATGTATGGACACCAGAGGTTGATATCTTGAATCATCTATCCCTCACTCTCTCGTTTTTCAAAACACAGTGTCTCAATGAATTTGGAGCTGACCGAAGGCTAGACTACCTGGCCTCCGAGCCCCATGCTCTTCCTGTCTGATTCCCAGCAGTAGGATAGCAGACGCAGACCAAAACATCTAGCTTGTTGCATGGGTGCTGGGGATCTGAACTCAGGTCTTCTGTTTGCATGGCAGGCACTTCAAACAATGAGTTATCGCCTATAAATAGAATCTTTTTTTCTGAAGAACTGTCTTACAGTCATAAGAGTATCTATATAAGTATTCATTACCACACAATCTGTCACTTCAGTCATTTTCTGCTTAAATTATGCCATTTGTAAGATGTGTGTAAGAATCAGGTAAATAAATAAAAGCCTTGTGTTTGGAGCAGGGATATCTTCCTAGGTACCCAAGAGCCAAGTGCATCTGCTTATTTATTCCCACATAAGAATCAGCTGTCTGTTTCCAAGAATGATGATTATTTACGATTTTTACTACCAAGAGAAATACTACCATAGCAATAGTGATGATACCTTCCCTAAAATAGCAAGGTCTGAGAAGTATAAATGTCAACCACACTGAGCACATTGCAAACTCGTTCTATCATGTATCTATCTACCACTGTGTTTGCCACAGATAGGTTACTGGAGCCTCCTAAATGAACTTTGATAAGGCACCAAAATTCATGATGGGCACAGAAAAATTTCCCAGCAAATAACAACGTAAAATCTAAGATGAAATTACATTCACTTCAGAATCACAAATTTGGGATAAGGAGCTGGGTGACTGACTCTCTGCTGCCCATGAGATCCTGTGCTTCAAATGTGTGCCCAGCAATGAAATGCTTTAAGAATCTGACATGTACTCAAACTATAATTCAGGTAACATACATTTTTCTCTATGGTATTTTAGAATATAATTATACATTATTTTGTTTTGCTTTTGTTTTTACCAGACAAGAGTTTGCTATGTGATTCACCTTACACTTGAAGACCACTCCCCCCCCCCAATCTCCTGAGCACTGGAATTACAGGCATGCACCACCACACCTGGCTCTGTAAAGCTCCATTTCAACAGAGCTCACAAAGACCAATAAGTGGGGGATGAAACTAAAGCTTCAAATAAGGAAGGTTTGGCTGCTCCGGGTCAGGAGGGAAGCTAGCTGGAAAAGCAGGGGATGGAATGGGTAGTAAAGGATGAAAACACATATTTACTGTATTTTTTAATGAAGGTATCAAAGACTAAAAGAATAAAAGCAACCTTACTGGACTTTTAATCCCTGTAGACATTCCCCTAACTTTGGCTCCTTGTGCCAGTCACTGCCAGCCCCACACTCGCAGGCAGGTCCCCCGAGGGCACAGCACACATCCAAGTCACTCCCATGATGACACTCGGCCTGAAGCTCAGTCTCTTCTTTGTCCAGAGTCCCAGTCTGCCCTGCTCAGTGTCGCTGAGCACCACTCCTGCGAGGACACTTCCCCAGCCAGTGGCTTGTGTTGTGCCTGTTCCCACACTTCCAGACCATCCTCCATCAAGTCCAGAGTGTCCGGCGACCCTTTCCCACGTGACCTGTCCTGCCATCTATCCTGTATGTCCTTGAATCCTTTTCTCTGTCCAGTCACTAAAATTTCTCTTGAATGTTGCCCAAAGTGCGACTCTGCTCTTGTGTAGTATCTCAGAGTTTATAGTCTTAATCTCCTATTGGCCCTTAGCATAACTATTTTTAATATCATTATTATTTTACATTAACAATATGATTTTTATGTTTACCACAAGCCAAGTTCTCTTGGCCTATTTAGTAATTAACCTTTGTACATTCTTTCCAAGAAACAGACAAAATATACAAAATACATGCATTAGATATTATCGATATCAGCTCTAACACTTACAGAGGCTGTCCTTCTAGTGAGATCTGCTCCTGTTAATCTGCCTGTATACCATCAGCCTCATGACTTTCCAAGCAATCCTGGACACAGTATTTATAGGGACTTGTACATTTTAAACTTAGTTTTCTGAACTCAAAGTTTGGTGAACACACAACGGATATACCTCCCAAAGGCACACCAAGCTGCAAATTCAGCCATGATATACCTCCCAAAGGCACACCAAGCTGCAAATTCCTGATGAGTCAGGAATCTTCCAATGCTCCCTCAAGGAATCCTCTCCCTCGTTTTCCCTACCCGTAGCCTCACCTGACTACCTACCTGCTCCATACTACAAAAACAGCATTCCATCAAATGATAAATCACCCTTAAAGACATTTCTATAATTAGGCAAGATAGAAAGGAAATGCCACCATACCTTTTTTTTACTATCAACAATACTAATACATAGATTAATGGATATATGATAAAATTTAGACAATTGTGAATAATCTGTAAATTCTAATACTAAGCAGGTTCAGAAAAAGTCTTTGAGAATATTACTTACTGCCTTGTTTGGGCTGTGTTAATTGCCAACACAACCCATACTACAACCTGCAGCACTATTGAGTCTGTGAACGTTTTATGCTCCCTCACACTCCCGCCAAAGCAGAATCCTAGCCAGGCTTTTACAGTGTCCATGACTGCACATACATATCCATATATTGTAGAAGAGAAATTACATTGTGTTGTCATACCTTTCATAGACTGCTTCTCAGAATATTAGAAACAGGGATTTTGAAAATCCACAGAATTGTTAGCTGTAATTGTTACTTCTATCTAATTCCAAAACTACCAACTGCATTCCTTCTTCCTTATCTCTGTTGTTTGTCAAGAGAAGTCAAACCCTGTAGCACCCTCCTCATATCTAGTTCCCCCTTGGCTACTGATTATGTATCTTAAGTTTCTTTTCCCAAAATAAAACTGCTTCCTTTAAGGAATGCTGCACTTGATATATTTTGGATCTCCATTACTGTCTTCTTACTTTCCAACTAGCTTACTCTTCTACAATCTCTATATCTACTAGACAGCTGTGCTTCCTGACTTTCTCATACATTTGTAACTATTCAGAGACTACAAAGGCATGAATTCTATAGTGTTCACAAATGCTATGGATAAATACTATCAATATACTAGCAAAGGTCATTTGGAAAACAGTATATTTCTCCTAGATAAAAGAACTAAATAAATAAACTACAACATATACTAAAATCCTTTGTGTAGTTGTTACAGATAAACATATGTAAACATCACTCAACAGATACAGTGAATGCTTTGGAAGAATAATAATATGGTAAAGTTGAAAAATAAAGTACACCTGAGGCTTTCCATTACTTATTTAAATATGTGTCTGTCAGTAGGAAAGGCACCAAATTTGCCTTTTCCCTATCAAAATTTCTACACCTTCTACACTGGATTAGGGGCTAACGCTCAGTGTGAGGGTACCTGCAAAGTATCTGTGGAAGTTAATCCTCACCGCCAGTAAAAACAACAACAACAACAAATTCCACTTATGAAATACCATCATTTTCCATTTAATTTAAAAACTCGTATTTTTCCCTGAAAACTGCTATTTTTTGGAGGATACATTTCTTAAATCAGTTAAGATTTCCAAAAGCCTACCTTAATATTTTGCCACAGTATATACTACCTTTATATGATAAATTAATACCTAGAACCAGACTTGTAATATTTATTTCATAGGATTAAAAAAATTTTTAAGCCCTTTACTTTCCAAACTCTAAACAATGAAATGCTAGGGAAAATACAGGGTTAAATATAAATGTTTTATAAACACCACTGGAAGCAGAAATCTCTTGTGAATTCAGAAAGACAGGAGAAGAATGGAGGAGACATCTCTGTGGACATCAGGATGTTTCTGGACTTCACATCTACCACTACTACTGAGGGTACTTAATTCCCAGAAAGATGCGAGTAAATTTACGTTGATTTCAGAAAGCTTATATCCTGATGCAGACAGTCATCAAGTTCTATACTCACAGAAGCGTGTATCTGCGTACACCTTCATTAACTCTTACTCGCCATTTTAAGTATAATAGTTCTCTCTCAATGTCTTAAAATGATGTCAAAAGAATGGTAGCTTTTCCTCGTAAGTGAATGAACAACTTGAATCTTGAAACTATTTCAGAAATAATAGCGAGGCGTTTTTGAAATGATTCTTCTCCATGGAAAAATAATTATCTGTTCTATCCATACGACTGCACTTAATCTTCTGGTAAGATACCCTGTTCTGCCTGACTCAAAGCTAAGCCGAGAAGCCAGAATAAGACTTCAAAAGTAGTGGGCACACTGCCAGGCAGGTGCCTGATAATCTGATATAAAACTTTTAAAGACTCTTCATTTTTATGGATGCCACAGATGCATGTGACAAGCCTCTCTCTAAAATCACACGCAATTATTCAAAAGAGATTGACTTTTCCAAAGAGCTGATCATGTAGACCAAATTCTAAGGACATATATGCTATGGCTTTTCTTTCTCTTGAGAATACATCTATAGTGCTTACATAAAAATACATGTTGGAATGTGAAAACACTATATGGAAAGAATTCCCCTACCACAGATTTAAATGTCCACAACATTAAAGGCCAAATGTCCATAACTCCTCCTGGATGCTGTCAAATTAATAGTTCTCCAATCCTGAATGAATATGCATCATGACTCATCAGAAATGACACATACGTTACCAGAGAGCATCTTTGCCCTGGCCAGCCACAGAGCTGTTGACGCTAATATGAAACATGCCTATTACAGCACAGGAGAATGAGCACACCTGGCCCCCAGGAAGGACTGACTCCTCCTGACTTCTTAAGGAACACATCTCCCTCCTCCCAAGAGTCCACCACTTGTCTTCTATGGCTGACATCCTTCAAGAAAGGAGCATTGAACACTTTATAAGGCTAGAAGAACCACTTATTTTAGGTAACTTGCACTTACTGTGCAAGGCAAACTACTTCGGCCATGACAGTTATCAGACAGGCATGTCTCCAGGACCATGCTGTGCTCTGTTTACCAGCTGGATGCTTTCTCAGGAATGTGTTCAAAGTATAAAGACTGCATCCCAGCGTATAGAAATTCTTCAGAGCCCAAAAATCTTACCACCTTTTCTAATGTTCAAGCCAACGCCCGACTCACTACAGGTGAGAAACTTTCATTCCTGTGAATCTTTTCAGTAAAGTGATCAGAAATTGATCTGCCCTAGTTTGGTGTTTTTATGAGCTGAGGAAGAAATGCCACAGCAAAAGAAAATTCATATTAAACATTGGAAGATGATCATTATTTATGGAAATTTTAAAGTAAATTTTGGTGGCATGCTTATGTTTGGTAACTGAAGGACAATGATAACTATAGTGTTTCTAAAACATTCCAAAAGTAGCAATCAGACTCTATTCAGGCCTTTGAGAGGTGCAAAGACTCATCCGCCTAATTATAAGTTTTTTCTCTGTTCTTTCCACCTCACCATTAAATCTCTAAACTAAACAGTAGTTTTGAGGAAATAAAAAGTGTAAGGCGATATTTTTACTCAAATTTTGGTTACAAGTGAAGAGAAAGGTATTTCTTTGTATAATAAACTTCTTTATCTTTAAAAATAAGTCAATTTCAGTGTGTTTTGACTAGCAAACTCTTAAGCTTTCTCTCAGAAAACTATTTTCCTGCCTAATTTCAAAACATCTGTCTACCCCATATAATTATGCCACATCTGTTAAATTTTCTAGTAGTCACCGGGGGGGGGGGGGGGATATGAAAAGACAAAGAAACGGAAAAGTAATCTAATAAAATGTTCCACTTTATCCAATATCTAAAATAGTATCCTTATAACTATATTCAATAAAAATAGATCATTTACTTTACACACTTTCCTCTGTACAAAGATTTCAAAATTCATAGCATATTTTACAGCCAGAGCAAATCTCTTTTAAACTAACCACAAATGAAGTGCTCAGTGGCACACATAGCTAGTGGCCCTGTCCTAGACAGCGTGTTCCGAGTTTCTGATCTACAACTCCATGCTTTAGTAACTCCCTCTGCATACCGACTGAAGTTTCAAAGTGCACCAAACATTTAATGAACATTTTTCACTCACCAAATCCACTCTCCTGACCCTCAGACCTACTGCCTTCTGCAACACTCCTTTCTTGCAACATAAAAAATTCAGCCGCCTATTCTTTCAGAGACCAGAGACAACTGTCTAACCTAGCATCTCCTGTCCTCAAGCACAAAGCCAGAAGCTGCGGCAAGGCCTTTCTGTTTCCGTATATAGACATATCAGACGCAGGCCTAATGTACAAGGGCAACATTGTGGCTTACAATGGAAACAGGAAATTGTATATAATAAAGCAACACGTTCTTCTCCAATGAAAAATATGACTGTCCTCTCTTCTCTTATGAGGAAACCTTGAAATAATCTCTTCTTGCTCTGGAACACAACCCAGTGTTTCATTTCTTAGGAATTCTGTGCCCAGAGGAAGAACAGAATGTTGGGACCAAAACATAATGAAAGGCACTTGGAGTCTAAGTTTGCCTCCAATGTGGAACTGTAAACACAAGCACTAATATCTCAAATCATGTAACACTTTAGTTTCTCTTTTGGCCAGGAAGCATGGAGTACTGCTCTACATAATAGGCACCTAACATTCAAATTTGTTCTTGGCTTATAAGAAAAAAATTAAACAAGGCATATGTGAAGTTTGTCTGATTTTCTCGGCAATAATAAAACTACATTCCCAGTCACCGTATAATTATAAGAGAGGTGAGCAGGTTTTGTGGTACTGACCTAACCTGTTCTCTAAAACATAACAAGCAACTTTGTAGCTCTCTTTCTCTCTCTCCCACTCTCTCTCTGAGCAAAGTATATTCAACAAAGAAAAGGTAAAATTATGTCTACATTTTGAAAGGCCTAACAGCGATAAAAAGAAAACATACTCTTCACACAACACAAAACGTGAAGACCACGTGGCGCCTGAAAGCCAGCCCAGCTTTGGTTCCCTCCAACTTTGAGAAAGCAAAGTTGTAAGTGACAGCAGTGAATTTTCTGCAGCTGTAATGTAACTTTCCTGGTGTCCCTGGCTGCAATTGTCCATCTATGACATTGTGCACTGAATAACCTTCATACGAATCTTGCCGTGCTTGAGCTTTCCTCTTAATGTGTCTTGGCCATTACTGCCACACAGCAAAGGGAAACATCAAAATTTTGGAGAAGCCAGAAAAGAGACTGTGTGAAAAGGCTCTCTCCTGCTGATATGGAATAGTATGCCCTTGTATAAACACTGTTCAAACCCAGGAGGAAGGAACAGAGCGTCAGTCAACTGGTGTAGTATTTCAAAGCATGTTGCAGAGGGCCCACAAATCCAAAGGCAATCATGATAATTTTCCTCTCAGTGTATGAATGTGTTTATAAAATTCCTCAGGGATGACACAGTTTATTAATCATGTGCTATAGTGTGTGCCTGGGCTGGTGGGCACACAGGCTGAAGACTGCAGGCAAAGCCTTCCTGGCAGCTTCTGACTTGGATTTAACCCTAGTGATGCTACTGCATCTCAGTATCCCAGCAGACCCGAAGTCTGAAAGCCCAGGAGACTTAGGGGAACACCACCTCTGCAGTTGTAAAGTGTTGTGGGCTAACCAGAAAGCACCAGCTCCACTGTGTGTGTGTGTGTGTGTGTGTGTGTGTGTGTGTGTGTGTGTGTACCTGCTCAGTTACAGGCCCGGGAATCAAAATATTCTCACATGACACATTACCACCAATAACAGATTGAGACTAAAAAGTATGTGTGTGGGAGCGGCGGGGAGGGGGGAAGGAGGGAAGAAGGGCTACATATTTGTCCGCTTTTGTCTAAAACCCAGTCCAAATACTAACTACTGTTCATTCCTTTCAACCTCTTAGGAAGCAATTCAATCAACCAGCGGCGGCTCCACCCAGAAAGCCTGTATACTTACTTTTCTTACAGTTTTTGAGTGACGCACTACAAAACGATGAAAAGAAAAAGAAGAAGAAAAGCAGCAGCCCTCTCCCTCATGCAGGGCGTCTTCCGCCCCGTAAACTTGGCAAAAACCAAACTGGCCTGAAATACAGCACTCTCCATATAAGGCAGCCCAGCTAAACATGTCATGCGTAATTTATGGGTGGCAGGCAGAGCATTAACCTCTGCGTGCACATACTTGGCCCAGCTGCAGCCCGGGCTTGGACGGCAGCCCCGGGAGCGCGATGCGGGCGCGGCGGGGACCCGCGCACTTCGCGCCCGCTGGCCTCCCCGGTCCCCGCCAGAGGTCACCGAGCTCTCGACGCACTTCCACGCACCTGTCCCCCCCCACACCCGCCCGACCCGCATCCCACCCACGCCCCTCCCGCCGCAGGCCGCCAAACCGGGGCTGCCAGCGCCCTGACAGCGCCCGCAGCGCGCGGCCGCCCCGCGGGGCCGCCCGATCCGCCGCCGCCGCCGCCGCCGCCCCCACCCAAGGGGCCGGGGACGCGGCGACCCCCGGGGCCACCGAGCCCAGCCCTGCGGGGCCCGCGCGGCGGAACAATGCGCCGCGGGCCGGCGCGAGGGACGCGCCGGGAAACTTACCTCTCACATGGCTTTGCAGGCAGCCCGCCGGAGCCCCGCGCGCCCGAGGCATTGTGGGATCGCGACTCCGGGACGCCCGCGCGGGCCGGGGGAACTTGGCAGGGCCGCGTCACGGGAGCATGGCGAGCGCCCCAGCTCCGCGGGCCGCAGGGAGAGACTGGGGCATGTCGCCGGGCCGCCTCTTATCGCCGCGCTCCGGTTTCCGCCGCTGCTGCGCGGCCCCTCCCCCGCGCCGGCCCCGCCAGGAAGCCGCGCGGACGCGCCGAGCTCCGCACGCGCGGGCGCCCGAGCCGCGCGGCCTCCCGCCTCGGCCACGCGCGGCCCCACGCGCGCGCCCCTCCGCCGAGCCCGAGCGCGGGGCTGCGCGGCCCGAGGCGGCGGCGGCGGCGGCGGCTCCCCCGCGCCGGCCTCGCCTTTGGTACCGTCCGTCTTTCACGGAGCGCGGGTGGGACGCGCTCGCGGCGCCTCGCGGCCTCGGTGGCACCACCGCGCCCCGGCACGGCTTGGGCTGGGAGATCGGGAAGGGTCGAGTCGGATTGGCCCCGAACCGGAGGACCCCCAAGGGCCTGCCGCCCCGAAAGGTTTGGAACTCCGAGAGCCGAGCGCGGGGCGCGGCGGGGGAAAGGCTGCCGGACGGCGGCGGGCATCTTCCTGCGGCTATGAGCTGTCCACAGTTCGCGAGTTCTCCGCTGAAACTGATTGTCACGCAAGCACAAGACATACGCCAGCTTCGCGTCTAATTGGGAAATAATGTTTGCAGTTTACAATTCTCTCTCTACTTCCAATTCCGAACTGAGAGATGTTTGAAAAGCAGAACTCCCTTTTCAGAAATAAAATACAATGTTAGACGATCCCAAGTACCTCCGGGAAATGCTAAGTCTTACACTAATGACCAGAGCCAAAGGAAGCCCCAGGCCCCCATGCACAGGATGCTGTCATGTAACTTGGTCTTGTCTCCAGCGGAAAGTATCTAGGGCCTCCGAAGAGACAAATTTAGGAGATCCTGGGGACAGGATTAGGAATTCGGATAAGTTGCTCAAACATGAGTCTTTCGGTGCTGTGGATGTAATTGATGGACGGATGTAAGAATCTGGAGAATATTCCCCTGGAGGGTTTGTACAGTACTGAAGGGAGTGAGAAGGGTTTTAAGGTGCAGGATCACCAAGGTTGTTGCTAAATATGCCAGCGCCTTGCAGACTCCAGTGACAGTCCGCGCTCTTGACCCTTTGACTCGCTCCACAAAACACCGACTTAATCCTGTGTGCTGATCCCTTTTCCCTGAACAATTCATTAATTAATTAAGTGGTGCCGCTTTTCTTCTCGGTGTTAATCATTACAACACGCAAACCCTCAATGGGAACAAAGTAAAAGGACGCTGACACTTTCTGAGGGAGCAGGGACAGGACTTTCTGTCTGACAATTAGTTCTATCCTGTGAGGTGGGGGGCTTGCTTTCTCCTAGCTCACTAGTTATTTCAGCAACTACGTAGAATACCCGCTGCCGTACAGAGGCAAGAATAGGAAATGGAGAGGCCTCATACTGAAGAACTGAACTTTTATGGAGCCACGTGGTAATTACGAAAGACACAACCCTCTTACTTCCTTCTGAGACAACTGTGATGGTGGATGCAAACCAGTGGCAAGCTCCCCGGAGGGAGGGCAGGCTTCTTGGAGGAATTCCACTGCACTGGTGTCTTGAAAGATACACACAAGTTAACAGAATAAAATAGTTGAAGTCTGAATGCTGACTCAGTCGGTAAAGTGGCTGATGCTCACACTGAGCTGAATTCAGATCCCCAGCCCCCAGGCTCTGGTCGGGACTTCAGGAGCTCAATGGCCAACCTAGCCGGTAAGCTCCAGGCTTAGTGAGTCTCACTAAACTGTCTGAAAAAAAAAAAATGGAGAACAGTCTTAGTTCTCCAGGTAAATATGAGACATTTGATCCCTGAGCCTCTACCAGCACACATTCATCCAAATATGCATATAACACACACATACACAGAGAGGGAGAGAGAGAGAGAGAAGGAGAGAGAGAGAACGAGTCTGGCTCCAGAGGAGTAAAGGAAGGAGCTTAAGCAAGAAGCCCGTTTTCTAGCCCACATTTGTCTTTTCTGTTTGCCTTTCTGAAAGAAGAGAGGGAAGGCTGTGGTGTAGGAACATGGCAGGAGACCGAGCCATGGAGTTCCAGCTTCACTTCAGAAGTCACAATGAACTAGGAGAGTTGACACTGGCACAGGACTAGTTCAAGATTGGACTTGAATTCTAGACAGACTTGCAGTAGTAGTTGAGGGCGACTAGGAGTGTGGTGATGGCAAGCAAAGGGTGCAAGGGTGTAGACTCTCCTCAAAGTGACTCATCAGGAAAGGAGGAAGGGAGGGACCCTGGGAGACTCCCAAGTCCTGGCTTACTACCACGTTGTCTGCTTCAGACCTTTCCATGTCTTCAGTTGCCTGCAAACATTTCTCTGAAGACTTTTTGACCACAGAGCCCCCCCCAGCTGTCTTTGCACTTGCTATCAGATGGGGGGGCTATGGCTTTTGTGCCTCTCTATTAAGAATATCCCATGTGCCACCATCTCTCTCGGGTGAGGGAATTATTTTTCAGTTGTTGTCAGAGCAGTGTAGACTTCCAGGTTAGAGGTGTTTGTTCCTCACGTTTGGAACATTTTCTTTTTCCAATAACGGTAAAAACCAGGACTTTGAAGTGCATAGTACAAGAGGGGAAATTATTTTTGTACTTCAGCACTGCAGGAGCGGGGAACTTCTGGGAACAAAAGAGAAATTGAAACTAGACAAACTTTCTGCTCCACGGAATAGAACACAAGGAAAAACAAGAAAAGCCATTGAACATAAGAACATCCTAGTAAAGAAGAAGGAGAAATGTCATTTTTACAGTAAAGAGAACAGAATGGATACCACAGTTCATAAAAGTATGGTCATTCTAAAATTCAGAAATGAGCAGAAAATAATTGTGAAATTATGTTACACTGACTGAATAATGGTATTTAAACATTTTGAAGCATTGAAGCAAATTCAAAATCATATGTTAAGAATATTAAATCATGTTTTTAACGATCAATAGCATCCTGACCACATCTCAAATTGTGGAAATTATGAAAAAAATCATTGTAGTAATAAAGTTAATCGTCTCCCATTTAGAATCCACTGATATAACCTAGTGCCAAGCCATTAAGGTTTCTGGGGCTCCACTTGGGGTTGTTCTAATCCACAGGCTCAAGAATAAGCAGACCCATAAGCACAAGAGGAAGGTCATTTGTGGGTGGAAAGGGAAATTATAGAGAACAATTTCAGATGAAATAAAACTTCATTTTCAGTTAAAGGGGATAGTGTTCACTGCAGGCTCCTGAAATATTTCAGTCCATTCATGTCTTAATTATACCAATGAATCCAACAGGAAAGCAGTTAAGGGATATGCTTTTTACAGATGATATCAGCTCCTTGCTTTCTGAAATACAGATAAAGGAAATGATAGCATTCATCTTTTCCAGTCAAATAGTCTGTAAAGCAACCCACATAGGAGTATTTATATAGAATGCTTTATTTCCTACATATTGCACTCCCAGCTCTGTAAACTCTCACTACCTGTGACTGTAATGTTTTTTCTGCTCTCTTCTTCTAAATTGTCCAAATGAAAATGTCCCAAGAAAGATGCTTTTAAAAACTAGAAATGTAAAGCCATTCTGAAATGCTCATCTACAAATGTAATTTACATTATACCAAGATAAAAACAATTTTTTTAGTAAGATATACAATATAATGGTGATAAAATAATTGATATCAAAGCCAGGACAGAGCTTCGGTCCCCATGCTTCCTTGTCCTGCTTAAATAAAATGATTAAGAAGCTTCTAACTGTCATAAAACATAAGGAGCACTCTGATGCAGAGAATTGACTTTGAGTACATGCATTGTGACTGCATTATATTTGATTACAGGATAGATCATCTCCTGTTCTATAGCTGAATTCAAACTTGCTTAGCCAGCTGAATACCTATACTTGATGGGATTGCATGAAATTATTTATCTTCAAGTATCCTTATTGGCTTGACTGTGCAGTCCTTGAGTTTAGGTCCGCCATCCCTTTCTGTTGACCCTTGGATCCTAACCCCCCGCCCCCATACACACAGTGAGGGCCTCTGGGCTCCTGTTTTGTAGTTCCAACAGCTTTGAGTGTTCTTTCTTAGCCAATACTCATTTCACTGAGGGCATTCTCTATCTAATTTATTTTACTTACAAGTGCTTAGTTCCTATGCTGATCTTTTCCTTTTGGTCATTATTGGCCTGCTTATTACTCGTCTCCTCCTGAGGAAATGCAAACCCCTCAAGGGAAGTGTGTTCTGAGACTTTTCTAGAGAGACATGAAGAAATGTTTATTCACCCAATTAGGGTGATACCTCCAAAATAGGTACCAGTGATACCTACAAAATGACTTTATACAAGCTTCACTCAATGAACCAGTATGTTTATTGGGGTTCCTTATAGGAGTATGAGTAAGGGTTACCTACATGAGCATGCATGTTTCAAAGGCAACTGAGTCACCAAGAAGTCCAGCATGGGTGACAGTTCACGAGAGCTGCAAACCTGTATTTTCCTGCACAACTCGCAGCCTCCTTTTTCTGGTCAGCAACTGGGACTTAGAAATAGTACTTGGTAGTAGTTGGTTCTCAGTAAACACTGAATGAATGGAGACACTCAGTTATATTAGACCTGGGTGGAGTTGGTGCATGGTCTGAGTTTGCTTCTCATAAAGACATGCAGGTTGTTACTACTGCCATGCAGATTGTTACTACTGCCCTGTAATACGCGTTTAGTCTCAGAAAAGAAGTCAGGAAGTGCACCAATGTTACAAACGAGGGCAAAGTGACAGAGAGGGGCTGCCCAGGAATACCAAGTAGCAAGGGGCTAGATGCCCAGCAGCAAACATGGAACTGGCTAAACACCATGGTAGTAAGGTACTCCAAATGCTGTCATTGTACTCCTTAGAACTGAGGCATATGATGGTCACCCATAAGCTCTGGGACAAGTGAAAGATATGTTTTCATGCATGACTTATTTCTTATTTAATGCCAGCAAAACATAGAAACTCAAATCAATCAAGATAAAATATTGGCCTAGTCACTAGTAGTATGACAATTCACTTCATTTTAGTCCTTGCCAATGCATTTTTAACAAGCTTGATACTGTAATCACATACACACACACACACACACACACACACACATTTAGACATTCACTTTAACTTCACAAAACAATGACATTGTCCACGTCACTCATAGCTTTCATTCCCATATATCCTTGACTAAAGTCTTCCACTAACAAAGGGTCAACCCTCGTTCACCACAAAATTCTACAAGGATTTCCCAAAACCCTGAGCTAATCTAACATTGTACCTAAAGTTTTACGTGTATAGGTTGTCATTAAAGAAAACCAAGTATGCAATAGTGGCCTTTTAGCAAATAAAACATATACAAAAATAAATGTGAAACAGGTAGTAGAAGGTCACAGTAGACATTATTTTTGCTTATCCTGTGCAATTACAAGTAATGTTGTGAAACATTTTCAATGATGTAATAAAATTATATGTTGTGACTTAGTCTAGAATTCTTTTGTAATCTTTTAAAAATAGCAGCTAATAGGCTTTGCTACAGAGTGTACATGTTATAGTGTTGTATGTTACATAGTTGTATTTTATATGATTGCATGTTATGTAGTTATATATTGTTATATATGATATGTTATAGCGTATATAGTTTGTATTGCAAACATTTCTACTAATTGGTTTGGAGAAACAGAAAAGTTTGTATCAAAAAAGTTTATGAAAGCCATAACCATAACCTTACCTGCTCTTAAAGCAAGTGAATTTTTAAAGATGCCAAAAGCAGAAGTGACTTTTCATTAACTGCATGTCTTCCATATCTATCTACATATCTCATTATTGACTCTGGACTCTTATGGTGATCCATTGCTGAGTTCACTTATGAATCTTTCATTAGAGTCTCGTCTTTCTTCTTACCTCTCTGAGATTCCTGAAATATGTTCAAATCATCTCTCAAGAGATATTTCAAAGGGACATTGGATAACAACAAAACTTTTGTCACCTTAAAAACTCATTTGTGTATCTTTTTCTGTTCTTCTCTGTCTACCATGATTAGCAGTATGTAAATTGAGCAGTCATTTTAATGTCTTGGATATCAGAGTGCAGACTGTTGTCTTTCAATCCATCCAACAAATATGAGTTGAGCTCTGACACTGTATCAGAAGCTGCACCTGTCATTGGAGACTTGGAAATGATTGTCTTCCTCAAGGTGACCACAGTCCAGAGTCAGGGATAGATATTGCCAGAACACGGATGGAAGCATGCATGGCCAATGAAACAATTCAGGTAAATTAGACAAGCCTCGCAGGCTCACTGTGTGCCAAGCAGATGGTAAGAAGCACAGAATGGGTCATGACCTTGCTGTTCCTGGGCTTCCAAGCAGCTGGCAAGTGGCAAAATCACCCAAAACATGTTAACAGCTTCATCATAGAGACAACATCAGAGAAAAGTCAGGAAGGGTCATGAAACAGACAAGCAACCTGACCACCTGACCGTATGCATGATCCCAAACAACCATGACTTCAGAAGTTTGCTTACAGATTTTGCAATCTGCTTGTCTATTTCAGAGCCCAGCCGGCCAGACAGCTGCCCCCTCTGTCCCTCAGGGAGCGAGATCACAAGTCCTCATCTAGGCCATAGGAGATTATCTGATTGAAGTTATTCACACAAAGAAAAGAATGAAGCCCGATGGTGGAGGAGTGTTTGCTTTCACAAAGGACGGCTTGGCAACCCTAATGACCTGCTAATTGCCCCAGTCTGCAGCACCCTGGCGAAGGAGGTCTCCCATTTTCTCCCGAGTCCCCACCATACATCCTGCCTTTTCTTCTTCCCTCCAGAAGTGAAGGAAGGATAGAATTTGGTGAATTCTTAGATGCCAGAGCGATCCCTCCCCCTTCACACATCTCTCTCAACTTTGCACAAAGGGTATAGGCAGAAATTACAATAATAGACAATCAATTAACAACATCTAGGTCAGTGAAATCAATTTTTGGGAGTGGCCCCCTCATGTTGGTATTTTGAAGTCCCTTAGGGATGATCCCAGTGGATAGCTTACTACTTACTGACTAGCTAGAAGTCAATTAATGGAAAGTGCACAGACTCTCAAGCAATCCATGTCTCTGTTAGGTAACTTAAGTGTACCCATATTATCAGCAGGAAAATCTGCCTCAATTAATAAAGCTGTACTTGTAACTCTGGAAATGAAGGCATTAGGATAGTTGTAGGAAATCAAACTGATAATGTATTCTCGGAAACAAAAATACATTTTGTCATGCACCTGTTGGAAAGAGTGATTTTTTTTTTCAAGCAAACAAAGCATATTTTACTTTAAGCTAGATAAGTGCTAGTGGTCTGTGGGTTTAAGAACAAGTTAGACAAACAAATGAGATCATGCAGAGGGTAATCCTCCATATTCTGAAATGCTTAGCTAGCTGTTTGCTTAAAACTCCTCTGTGCCTTATCACTGCTAAAGAATTGTTATCACAAATGCACCTTTAGAAAGATGCCAGAAAGCAGTGTGTACTGGGTCACTTTCTTTGTCTGTGTGTCCAAATGAAGAAATGCCCCCAAAACACTTTTGCGAAGCTTAAAACATTTTATACATTTATTTAACAAACTAACAGTTGAATCAAAATAACGAATTACCAAGAAACACTTCACTTGCAGTTCATCAGAAGTCATGTGACAGGTTTTCATCTGTGGCCTTTGTGAGTTTGCCATAGATTCAGGCAATCCACCAGCCTCACCTGGCTGGGTCCGAGTGCCCATATTTTAAGAAAGATTGTAAATGAGGAGCTGCCAGAACCCGACCACTCCAGCCCTCAGAGAGTAAAGGTATCTTTGGATAGCATAGAACATTCTTTTGCTTTCTTAGACTTTACAGATCGTAAGTCACCAGCTCATGGCATAGTGCTGAACTTCCATAATAAGCCTTGTTACTATCAACTTCCCTATCTGGTCTGCAGGTAGTCCCTGAATAACTGCCTCAAATTCAGCCTTAACTAGAAGCCAAGGAGATAGGAGAGCAAGAGCAGACTGAAGCCTCTTGAAATGTACAAGGACAGTGAATCTGAAAGCATAAATTATGATCAGTTATATAAATGCATGAATTGTAGGAAAAGAAATGTGAATACGTGATGATTCTAAACCGGTCAACAATTACCATTTTTAAAATTGGCCCCACCTCTTTGGTCATCAAATTCAAATGTATAGACTCACTGCTGTGTGAGTTACCAGCCCATGCCCAAATTCATCTATGCTGCCCAAATTTGTCTTCATCTCCAATGGCAGAATTACTAGATGCATCAAATACTATTTCTGTTAAGGGTATCCCTTACAAGACCCCCCCAAAGGGTTGACAGAGACCTGTGGCTGATCAACATACTGCACATCCTTGCCGGCTCCTTCGTGTTACTCTCAATCATTTTTGTGGAATGGAACATTTAAGGTTGTAACATCAACAGACAAACCCGGCTTCATTAATATTTCCAGTGCGTTAGCTTTAGAGCTGACATTTAGAATAAATGAAAATTCAATTTTATTATCTTTTGTTTTGTCACAACAAAAAGAGCTTTAAAAAATCATTTTTCTGGATGTAGCTTTTATTTTTTTTTCTGTTCCAGCATATAAGGTAATGTGTTTTTGTTTTAAATAATACATCAGGTGCCTGGAACAGGAGTGCATGGAGTCTTTTCAAGGTAGCATTGAAGAGATGTTTATGCACTGTTATTCTCCTCTAGCTGTAGAGCCGCAGTCGGTAACTGCCACCCACAAGCTTACTCCCATGAAGAGCATAACTTCCCTCCGCAGACTCCTACGCTGCTGCAGAAACACTTTCCTGCTTGTCATTTAGTCTTCACCATTAAGTCAAGAAAAAGCTAACTGCATAAAAGAAGGGGCCCCTCCTGCCTTCTCTCTTCATGGTGCCTACCTTTCTAAAGATAGTTTAAATTATAGGCTAGGCCAGGACACTGCGTCCCCTCAGGAGGTCTTTGAAGTCTGTTTATCCTTGCAAAGTTCTGGTAGGCCTGTCTGCCAGAGGCCAAGAGTCATTTGTCATAGTCCCTAACTACTGAGCCCTCCAGGCAGGCACCAGCGGATGCTAACTTGGCTACATTAGTCTTGAACCTAGGATAAAGGCCGCCAAAATTATTAGGAGGAAGTTTCACACAGGGAATGTCTGGCAGAAGTTTAGAATTTCAACCTCATGGAGAAAGAGGTAGTCAGCTACACAGGTTTAATCATAACTCAATGATGGGGCAACTAACACAGAATGCTCAACTTTGGGGTTCTTGGCAACAGGGGTATACATGCCAGATGGGGTGCCTGTTGCTGGCAGTCTGGCCTTTCTGCCTTTGTTTTTGGTTTCCTTGGGCAACTGAGCTTCACTGTGCCCCTCCCACAATTTGAAAGAGCACTGAAATTTGAAGGAAAACCAAGTCAGAAAAAAATGAAGTGTTATTTAAAAGACTTCTATTCCGTCCAGGGTTCCGGCTCCTGTGTTGTAAGGACATATTTTGGAGTATGTTGTTAGGCATGGAAGTTCGAACAATCCCTTCAAGTTTTAGTTTCCCGTGAATTTTAAATGTTTAGTTTATGGAATGGAGACAATGAATGACTTCATGAGAACTAGATCTGACCATAGATCAAGCCTTTGGTAAATTATAGCTATTGTTATTTAAAATTAAACATAATTATGAATTTTAAAATATAGGCTATTTTAAAAATAATAAATGCCTATTAAACTTTAGCCCTATTCCAACAGGAAATATCACTCTTGCCACCTGCCTCACCCCGTAAGGCTGAGTTTCAACCTAAGGCTTTAGGTAGGTGCTGCAAAACCTCACTCCAAATTCTCCAATACATTCCTTTCTGTGCCAACTTTCTGACCTTCTTTACAAGCAGAAACATGAGACAAACAAGCCAAAGTAACCCAAGCAAAGACTCTACCAGTGTAAAGAGTATTGTAAGCAGTGATATGAAAGGCACTTCTTTGGGGGCCATCTGCGGTCACATATCATTATTGATTGATTTTTGTCCAAAGAGAGAAGCAGTTCCAGGATGGAAATTCAATCATCTGCTTGCTTCTCTTCAGTAGAACAAATCAAAGGATTGCTCAGAGTGCTAAAGAAAGACAATGGCTAAAATGTGTTGTTGAATATTGTTTAGTAACAAAGCCTGGGACCATAAGAATAAGGTGCCATCGTGTCAGAAAAAACACACCTTTGAAAGGGATTCTTTTCTAACAAGATGAGTTACTAAATAATAACTAAACTAATAATAAATAAACTAAATATTTATCATGTACAGCATAATATATGAAGTACAATATACAGCTGTTTTAGAATTGTTAAATCAAGCTTATGACTTTTGTGCTCAATGTACTTCAGATCCAGTCTGCTTTAATGAAATGTCATTTCATTCCTGATAAAAATGACTATTAGCAAAAATATAAAATAGATCAGCTGTTGACAAAGTTGTGGAGAACACAGAACTTTAACATGCTGTGGATGAGAATTATTATGGAAAAGATATGGAAGTTCCTGTTAAAGCTTTAAAAGGAAACAAATACACAATCCAGCAATCTCATTATTGCAAGGACATGATAAAAAAATGAAATCAGTATTTTGGAGAGATACTCACTACTGTACTATTCATAATAGGAAAGCCCAGGAATTCACATTAAGATTGTGCCAACATTTGCATTAGTAAAGAAGATGTGTTTTCCTCTTACTGCCAGAAATATAATGTTCTTAAAATCTCACACTTCTTGAGGAATCTTCACAGACCAGGAAATGGCTTTATGCTTCATAGTATTTCCTAACACATGGCATAGATATTAATGGATTCACTTGTTCACTACATACCACCTCATATCATGCAAGAATATGATACTATGGTGGGATCATAATGTACCTGAACTTACATGATAGGATGGAAAATAATGGTCTGCTAGGAAGATCCCTGTAATACTTGCACAGTAGAGTTTATATCTAGGCATTACCAGAAGATTCATTGACAAGCTTGTAGGTCTACATTGTGGTTTTCTGATGGATTTGGGAAATCAGGATGGGACTCCCTAGTTGACCTTTGGTGAACCTTCTAGCACATATATGATGCAAGGCCAGATAGGAGAATTTTTTTTATGTATTTTTTTAGAATTTTCATTGCCAAGTTTTGACGACACTAGACATGGAATAATCCATTTTAGTAGAGGGTTTTAATTCTTTTATGAATATGTGTGCATGCATGCTTATGAGCATGCGTGTGTGTGTGTATGTGTGTGTGTGTGCAGAGCCAAAGGTTGATATCAGAAATCATTAACTGAGTATAGGGGAAGGATATTTGTTCTTGCTTTTTGTGTGCATATATTAATGTACTTGTTCATGAGTGCATGTATGTGTGTATGTATGTGTGTGTGTGTAAACCTGTATACACTTGTATGTTTATGTGGAGACCAGAGATCAACATCAGGTACTATTCTTTAAGTACTATCCACATCATATATTAAATATTCACATGGTGTGTGTGTGTGTGTGTGTAAACCTGTATACACTTGTATGTTTATGTGGAGACCAGAGGTCAACATCAGGTACTATTCTTTAAGTACTATCCACATCATATATTAAATATTCACATGGTGTGTGTGCGTGTGTGTGTGTAAACCTGTATACACTTGTATGTTTATGTGGAGACTAGAGGTCAACATCAGGTACTATTCTTTAAGTACTATCCACATCATATTAAATATTCACATGGGGTGTGTGTGTGTGTGTGTGTGTGTGTGTGTGTGTGTGTGTATTAAAAAAAGTCTATTTCTGGCCTGGGCCCCGCCCCAGCTGCCCTCGGCTTAAATAGCTCCACGCTGACGCCCCCATCCTCCCTTTACACCCCACCCGGCTCCACCGGTGGGGACGCGCACGCTGTCCAGTCGGGCCTCACCCCGCGCCCTAGGTAAGTCTCCTCCCGCGCCCGCCCACCAGGACCCCAGGCCAAATAATTCAGTTTAGTGAAATTGAGAGATCTTAAGAGTTAAAATGACAATGCCAAAGTCAAAGTGCAAATCCATGAGAAGCAACACTCAAGTAAACAAATTTCCCACTGAAGAAATTAATCCCATAATGTTAGACTCCAACAAGAACAAACCCACGGAAAAAGGCCAAGAAAGCCTCACCCAGGATAAAGTCTTTCAAAATATGATCATTACCATGTTCAATACTATGAAAGAGGAAATCCGGGAGGAATTACATAATCGAATCAATCTCTTTGAAGAGGAACACAACAGACATCTGGAGGAGTTGACAAAAACAGTGCAAGAAACAAAAACTGGCATAGAGCAGGTAAAACAGACTCAAGCAGAGTTTAAAACTGAGCTACAAGACAAGTTATCTTCAACCCAGAACGCCACAGAGAGTCTTATCAACAGAACTTACAAAGCAGAAAACAGAATTTCAGACCTTGAAGATAAAGTGGGAGTACTAACCAGCTCAATGGAAGAGGTTGTTAAAGCCAAAAAGATACTTGAGAGAAATATCCAAGAGATATGGGACACCCTGAAGAAGCCTAACATGCGTATTCATGGAATACCAGAGCAAGAATCTCAAAATACCACCCCTGAGGAAATTTTTCAAACGATCATCAAAGAAAACTTTCCTCATCTAAAAAAAGAGAGGCCCATCCATATACAAGAGGCATTCCACACCCCAAACAGATACGACCAACATAGAAGCACGCCACGGCAAATAATAGTTAAAACACTCCACATTCAAGATAAAGAACTGGTGTTGAGAGCTTCAAGGGAGAAAAAACAAGTCACTTTTAAAGGTAAACCTATTAAAATAACAAATGACTTCTCAGTCGAAACAGTAAAAGCAAGAAGAGCTTGGAGAGACATACTTCAAGTATTGAATGAGCAAAAATGTCAACCCAGGCTGATTTACCCTGCAAAACTATCAGTCATGATCGAGGGAGAAAGAAAAATTTTCCAGCACAAAGACAACTTTAAGGGATACATGTCCACCAAACTAGGCCTTCAAAAAATGCTAGAAATGATACTCAAGCATGAAGAAAAAAACAGGCATATCCAGGAGAACAGAAGGCAAATATAACACCATTAAAAGCAAAGCAATATACTTATAAAAGCTACTAAACATAATAAATGTCTGGAATTAACAATAGTTTCTCCATTATAACACTAAAATTAATGGAATTAATTCACTGATCAAGAGACACAGATTACAAACTTGAATTAAAAATCACAATCCATCAATCTGCTGCCTGCAGGAAACCCATCTCACCACAAAAGATAGGCACGCTCTAAAAATAAAAGGCTGGTCAACAATTCTACAAGCAAATGGAAGCAGAAAACAGGCAGGGGTAGCCATTATGCTATCAGACAAAGTGGATTTCAAACCAAAGAAAATTATAAGAGACACGGATGGATACTACATTTTAGTCACAGGTACAATTCACCAGGAAGACTTCACAATACTGAACATATATGCACCCAATACGGGCCCCTCCACATTCATTAAGAAAACCCTACAGCGTCTAAAGCAAGAAATCAACCCCCAAACAATAATTCTTGGGGACTTCAACACCGCCCTGTCAACATGGGATAGATCAACAGGTCAAAAGCTGAACAGAGACACTTTGGAACTTAATCAAACCCTGAAAGAAATGGACCTTACAGATCTCTATCGAACTTTTCACCCACGCACCAAAGAATACACATTTTTCTCAGCAGCACATGCAACTTTCTCCAATATAGATCACATATTGGGCTACAAAATAAATCTACACATATACAAGAAAGTTGAAATTTTAACCTGTGCCCTATCAGACCACCATGGCCTAAAGCTGGACATCCACAACACATCAAACAAGAAAAAATACACTAACTCCTGGAAACTTAACACTATGATGCTGAATGAGAACTGGATTCAGGAAGAAATTAAAAAGGAAATTCAAGATTTCCTGAAAGTGAATGATAACGAAAATACAACTTACCAAAATCTCTGGGACACAATGAAAGCTGTTCTAAGAGGGGGTAACATACAATGCCCACCAGGATGGAGTGAAGGGCATTGCAGGAGCAGCAAAACTGCAAAAGAAAATCAACAAACCACAATCCAGAACTTCAGAGACTCTATATCAACCACCTAGAACTAGGCCAGCTTAGTCTCTCCCCATCCTGAAGCTCAGGGAAATTTGCGGAAGAAGGGGCGGTAAGAGTGTAAGAGCAAAAGGATGGGAGGAGCAATGATATGTAAGATACTCTATACTAGTTACGGCTGAAGCAATCATAATTGGACTTTGCATGCCCTGCGCATTGTCCAACACACTGTTGACCTCACAAAGTCTAGCATCTGCTAAAGGCACCAAGATCCTTGGAGGCAAAGGATTGGCAGCCACAGCAGTGTTCCTATACCTAAGGGGAACACGAGAAAGGGTTCAGGGAAAGGCCACTGGGTCCTTGTACGTTATCGGAGAGGAGGGCCCAGAGGAAAATCAGACATGCACAAGAAAGGACTCTCTGGGAATTGGGGCGGGAGGCACGGGGGGATGGGGAGGGAGAGGGGTGGGGAGGGAGAGGAGGGGGTACGGGGGGAGGAGGAGGGAGGGAGGGAACTGGTGTACCTAATAAGTTTGTATGAGCTGAAATAAAAAAAAATAATAACTGATTAAAAAAAAAAAAGTCTATTTCTGTCCTGGAACTCTCCAAGTCAGGTAATCTGGCTAGCAAGCCTCAAGAATCCATGCATCTCCACCCCCAGCCCTAGGTTTACAGTATTCACCATAACGTCATGGCTGCTTTTTCTCACTGGTTCTGGGGCTCAAATTCATGTTCTTACGCTTGCATGATAAGCACTTTACCAACTGACCTGCATCCCCAACCCAGACATTTGATCTTATGGTCTCTAGATAATTGATATCCAGTCTGCTTACCCAGTTGAAATCTATCCTTTTCAACAAACTAATGTATATTTCCTCTCCAAGTCCAACTAACTAGGATTTCATAGAAAATTATTTGGAGTGTTCATATCTCTTAGACTAACATCTTAAGTTGAGAACTATAAATAATATTTTAGTCATTTTCACTTCTTTCAAACCTGACTCACATAGAAATGAAAAGGCAGAAAGCAAAACTAGTTAATGTCTAAAGCAAACTTGCCTTATCTGAAATTCATCTTACGCATAAGTTTGTCTCCAAAGAAGCTCCTGACTGCTGAGGTAATTTCTACTTATGTTCAGACAGTAGTTTCTAAGGACCTGTATTAATCAACATCTCTTTGGCACCTTTGTAAATCCTTGCAAATGTTTGTCCCCAATATCCAACTCTATCTCTCCACCGCAATCCTTCCAACCCCATATTCCTGCCCTTTCCTACCACACACTGAGACCTGGGTTCTTTTCTGCTTTAAAGTAGCTGAGTTCAATGCTGCCACATGCTTGGTATTCACCCTTCTTGAACCTTCCTATCATTCAATTCTTACGTTTCACCTTTCTGAAAGGCACCTGGGAGCCCAGGCAGACACCAAACCCTACCTCTTCCTACCTCTGTCATTTTCCTCTGCTGAATGATCTGGACACTATCACCATCTTAAGTACTTTAAACATGCTTCTCTTGATGGCTTTCTATTCCTGTCCCCTCTAGACTGAAGATCGCTGGAAGGCAGAAACTTGATCTTTATGGCTCTACTTCCACAACACTTGGATCCTAGCACTACAGACATTGAGTACAGGAATTTCTTAAAAGAATGCAAATCTTGGGGTAGGGGAGATGGCTGGGCAGCCAAAAGCTCTTCCCCTGCAGGTAAAAAGGATCAGAATCCATATCCTCAGATGCCAAGAAAATACCAGGTGGTTGTAGCAGCCCACCTGTAATTTCATCCCCAGAAGGTGGGGGTCTATGAATGTCCAGAGAAAGCTGGCTAGCCAAACCTGCCCTGGAAATAGAGAGTCTGGACACAGTATTGTGATAGAGAGAGTAGCGGAATTTCTGTTATCAACCTTGGGCCAATGAGCATGTATGCAAGCCCCCCCCACATGCATTTACACATACCACACATATGCACAAAAGAATTAAAATCCTCTTCATTCAACCCACTTCTGAGTCACCAAACACTCCAAGTAGGACAGGGCAGAAGAAAAAGAACGCCTCCATACTACATCACATTAAAATTGTTTTTCGTGTTTTAAAAATTTCTCCAAAAATTTTTGTGTTTTTCTTATTGGGGTTTTGTCTGTGGAATGAAATAATTTCAGGAATTTCACCTTTGAGCCACCTTTCCAGCAGTGTATGCTGAACCACCTGCTTGCCCAGGTCACATTTTCCCATACTTTGCTCTTTCATAGGTTATATTTTTCAGGTTGCTCTTAAAACACCCTTTTCAAATATATTTTCACACACATACACACACGCACACACAGACACATATTTACCACATAAAAACAAAGCTGTTAACATCATTTCCAACATGTCCATCACAAGAAAGCCCAATAGTCTCAAGAACCAAGCCATACGTTGACACCTTTGTTATGTTGACATCTTTGTGCTAGATGTTTCAAATGCACAAGCAAGTCAGTTTCTCTACAATGTCTTTACAATCCACTTCAAAATCAAAACCAGATCCAGTAAGTAATTCCAAAACAACATGAGAATTCTATGCATAGATAGATGCATAGCCAGATAAGCAGATGGTTAGACAGCAAATATTCTGGAAGGAGATGCTGTTTCCATCTGCTTAAGGACAACCCAACCCCTAAACATCCAAGAAGAGGGGATGTATGGTTTTCTTGGCAAGGGGAGTGAAGGGACAAGACTGTAGACCAAGCAAGGCTGAGAGGCTACCACAGAGCCACCTAGGCAAGAGCCCTGCTCCTTTGTCTCTCTGTCTTTTTCTTCTAGGACCCTGAAATGCTAGTGGCAGCCATTATGAGTATGTCTCATTTTAGTTCAGTGGAAAAGAGCCAGAAGAAGAACTTAAAAAAAAAAAAGAACTATGCTATTTACTGTCTCTAGGGACCACAGCTTGGTTTTGGTTCCTTCAGCTCAATGTGGTGAACAGAAGTTTCTCTACCTGACAATTGGGTGGCTGCTTTGAGCCCAGCCACAGCCAGGCCTCTTCCAGAAGCTTTGGGACATAGTTATTTTTATTTCGTATGTGCTGTTTGTATATGAGGCTCAGAGATGTTGAGATTTTTGACTCAGCTATTTTTGATCACACACCATGGGCAATTTACTAGCACAGAGTAAGGAAGGTGCACATGATAGGTTGAGGGTGAAGTGAAGCTCTGTTCCTCCACCCCACTAAAATGTGGGGTTTGCATTCTAGTAGGAAGAGCAGGCAGCATGTGACTATCTCAAAAACAACTGAAATCCATATGTGACCATAATAGAGAAAAGCAGGAAAGGAGGAAGGGAGGGAGGAGGGAAATGAGCATGAAGAAGAGGATCAAGAGGAAGGGGAAAAGGAGAGAAGGAAGGAGAGGAAGGAGAGGAGAGAGAGAGGAGGAGGAGGGAGAAGAGGAGAAGGAGGAGGAGTCACAGAGCCAGTGAAACTTACAATTCCAGTATGTACTGAAGAGGTTGTGGCAGAAAGATCCTGAGTTAGAAATCAGTCTCAAAAACAAAAAGGAGAAGGAGAAGAAGGAGAAGAAGGAGAAGGAGAGAAGAAGGAGAAGAAGAAGAAGAAGAAGAAGAAGAAGAAGAAGAAGAAGAAGAAGAAGAAGAATTAAGACAAAGTGACAGAATTATTAGATTAAGTATACTACAATTAAACATGTAGTTGATCACCAATTAACTGGAAGCTTGAGCATTAATGTTAATAAAGTACTGTGTCCTAGTAAGTGGGAGGTAAGAGCGAGTTTGAAAAAGAAAAGAAATGAACATGTCCCAAGACCAGGGGTTGGTAAAGAGATCAGAATAACTCTGGGGTCAAAATAAAGAGCAGAGCCAGGCCATGGTGAATGAAGAAATGGGAGGGAGGACAGAAGGGAAGGAATCCATTTGGGCACAGCCACAGTGAGGACTCTGGATTTCATCCTTTTAAGATGGAAAACCATTAGAGAATTTAGAACATGGAATAAGATGACTTAATTTATCTCCTAAGAGACATGTTGGCAGGAACACAAGGGTAGGGAGAGCAGGCATTGAGAACAGAGAGACAGTGTTCTGCATTGTGCTGGACAAGTGGAAGGTGAGTCCAGCTCCTATGCAGTCATGGGGCGGGTCTAGGCCTTAGTCTTGCTGATAAATGAGTGCAGGTAAGGACAAGAAGGCCATCATCAACGGCACAGCTGCAGGAAGGAGATACTATTCACAGGCAAACAGTAATTGTGCATAGAGCAGGACGTGGAGGATGAAAAGTTTAATTTGGAGCATGTTGAATTTGAGACTTCTGTTAATATCTGAGTGAACAGCTTAATCGTCATTTAGGGGTATGAGTCCAGAAGTTGGCAGACAGTTCAGAAAGTATGACTTTCTACTATTATTTGAAGACGGGAAACAAGTAACTTATTCAAGATGCATCGTCAGTAAGTAATTGAATGGAATGTGAAAATGAATCTTTTGTCACTGACTCACTTTCTCCTCCTCCTGCAAACATTAGGGTATATTTACAGCTATGAATTCAGAGGTAGGCTACAGGGAAGTAATGAGGAAGGAATGTTCTGGCATTGCATATAAACAGATGACCCTTTTTCCAGTGCTGCACACATTCATGGTTTCTACGTTTCTTTCTTACAAAATGAGCTTTCTGTAAAGATTGATCCTATATGCGCATTTAGCTTTATCAGTAGACTAATAAATTCTTACCAAGTATCAGTAGGGCTGAAACTTGTAATAAACTTGTACTATTAAGAGATAATTTGACTCCAGACTAAATGTAAATCTATTAAAATTGAGAGAGTGGTATAAAACTCAAGAAATAACTCAAGCAGGTATTTCTGAATTATATCTACAACGGTTAAGTTAGGGTGAATTGAATAGTTCAACAGAGAAGGCTTGAAAAACCAGTATTTGGTTTCCACAGCTCAGGGGGAATTAAAGGAAAAATTTACAGTAAATTAATAAAATAAAAAATAAAAGCAAACCAGAGTTTGGAGAGATGACTCAGTGGTTAAGACTCTGTCTAACAAGCAGAAGGTCCTGTGTTCAGATCCCTGACTCCACATTAAAACCAACAGGCAGAAATAGTTGACAGCCTATACTTATGGCCCTGAAAGGCAGAGCCTGGGAAACTCCAGAGCAAAGCAAAGATGAGACAGAGCAATCCAGAGTGACTCCCTTGGGCCTCCACAGGTATACGCACTTATACACACACACACACACACACACACACACACACACACACACGCAAAGGGTGAGACATACACAAAAATTTTCTAAAAGGTTAAAAATTTTTAAAAAGGCAAACAGTAAGTATGTAAATGATTTAAATATCTAACACTGAAAATGAGTGGAAACGAACTTCATCAGATTTCATATTAATATTATAGTTACCCTTAGTGAAAAGAAGAAGGAAGAAGGAAGTAATTCATAACCAAATAATCAGTAGGATATGTAACTATAGCAAGTGTACAAGAACCAAACTCTCCTCCAGTAGATTAATGTATTAAAGTGGATTAAGTGAAGTAATACTGTATTATAGAATGAAGTCAGTGTGAAGCACATTTTATCAGAACGCTGAGCACTGTGGTAGAAGCAGCAGCATAGAAACACAGAATAAGGAGCAGAATGAACAATATCCGGTGGAGATGGATTTATCTAAAGACATCAGAATGATCTAAAAATATCCAACGTATGTGGGAATGTTGGCATGAATATAATATTTGTATGTATGTAAAAAGGTGTTCTACCAAAAAGGTGATCAAGAAGCAATAACATGCTAATGTCCACAATGACACCTACAAGCATCTCTTGGTGCCTAGTAACCTATTTCCAACAAAGAAATACAGAAGGATCCATAAGAGCAGGATAATGTATCAATTGATAGCATCATCTTGTATGACAATGTAAAAAAGATGCTCATTTGATGATCTTGGTGGTTGGATGCTGTAAGGATGAGGAAACCAAAGGAACAGGCTTCCAGTGACTTCAGTTACACTCCAAACCATTAAGGGATAAAAGACTTCTAAGTCACTGAAAAAAAAAACCACATATGAAGTTCATGAGCCCATATCAGCAACAGACATACCTTGATGGACACATGTAGAAGAGATAACATGGAAGGATAAACAGGGAGGCGAGAAGGAAGTACTACAGCTGAAAAGTCATAATTTCACAAGATTAGAACTTGTCAACCATTACAGTGAAATTACATTAAACAAGAATATCAGCAACTATTAAATCTGAGGGAATTTTTTGGGCGAGTTTTTCACTATACAACAGCAAAATTAGCCAATGGTTTGACTCATAAATAAAAAAAAAATTGAATACCAGAAGTGTGGGACAATGAGTATGACGCCTCCACACATATTGTGAGAGGAAACACCTCTGCCATCGCAAGGTGCTAGCGGAAGATAGACAGCCACAAGCTAAACATGAGAAAATACAAAAGAAGGAGCATGCTACTCAAATAAAAAAAAAATTACAGGAAGTAGTACTGTGCTGCAGTTTTCAAAGCCAGAAGCAATTTTGAAATATTTCCCTACAAAGAAATAATATTTAAGATCTTTATGCTTACCTTGATTTGAACATACACAATTACTCATGTATCAACATGTTACAAGCAAGAAATACTTTAAATATGTACAGTTCTTTTGGCTTATGTATCAAATATATTGAAATTCTACAATGTTAAGAAGGAAAAATGATAATATTTTCCACCTAAAGAGACGCTAAAGAGATATGGCTTTCCAGAAATTTGTTCCGAATGTCAATAACAACACATGACATTCTTGAAAATTGCTACAAAAGTAGACTCTAAGTGTTCTTAATGAAAATATGAAATAAGTACATAGTGTAATGTAGGTGCCTCAAAATTGCTCATTCTAAATATATACATACTTCAAAACAACATTCTATGCTCAATAACCATATGCAATCTCATTTGCCAATAAAAATAAAAAGAGAGATAACAACTCAGTGTGATAATTAACTCACCTGGATCAATTACTAGAGGAAGTGTTATGAAGGATATATTAAACGACACAAATGAAGATAGGGACTAAAATTAGATCAAAACGGTATATCGATGTAAGCTTATGAAGCTGACAGTTTTATGTTGTGAAAGCTGGGGTACTTCGGAATCTCACGCTGAAAATAAAGAACTGCAGTCGAAGGAACTTCAGAACAAAGCAAAAGTACAGTTACAGGAAGAGCATATGAATGAGAGCACCTGTGAGGCTAAAGGGGCAAAATGTGGTGAAACATGCATGCATGCACATTGCTATGGCTTTTTTGAACTCGAGATTATTTTCTTGTTTCTTCTCTCCCTCCCTTCTTCCTTCTTCACCCCTCCCTCTCTCTTTCCTCTCCTCTTTTTCTACTTGCCTTCCTTTTTCTTTTTTTTGTAGACAGGATCCTACTTTGTAGCCCAAAGTGGCAGGAAACTTATTCTATACCCCAGGTCAGTCTCAAAATCACAACAATTTTACTACCTCAGTCTCCCATGAACTGGGAAATGGTTTTCAAGGTATAAATACTGCAGCCCAAGAGCATGTGTGTCTGTAGAGCACTGGACGCCTGTATTGTCTTCAATGGGATGCTTCCTCTTTCTGTGCCTGCAGCCTAATTGCACAGAGTGGTTCACCATGAAAGGAAAGCCAAAAGTAATCTACTTAAAACTCTTTTCTCATGCAGAGTGAAAATAAAATAAATTAAGGCGTATTCACCAAATTCTTCAATTTTTCCCAGAATCTAAACGTATTCAGTGATGATTTCAAACTTTATATTACTGTACTTGCTCCCAGAAAATTATTTCAAGAATGTTCAAGAACTATAGAACAAAAAGTGAAGGTTCACAGTGAAATAAAGTGCAGTAAGAAGTGAGATTCATCTATCCATGGAGCACCATCACACGGTTAGCTTGATTTCTGGATTGTTTTCTACAGTTCCAAATTATGGACTCTAATGTCATTTCCCTTTAAAGTCAAATTTAAAAATATAAAACTAGTATGTTTTCAATAATCTTTAAATTAAAAATCTATTTAATGAAATATTTATACCCTTTATCGTATTTGTTTATTTTGAATATATAATGAATATGAATATGCTATATATGGCACTTACTGTAAATCAAGTTCATTAAAAATGAATAGGTCTATGACATGGGACATACATTTACTTCCGAAAATCCTGAAGGTTTGCACACTCTAAATATAAAGGATTTTTTTTCATTCTAATCTTAATCTGCATCTAAACCATATTTTTTAATCTCAGATAACCTTTTTCTTATTCCCACAGGTGGAAAATGACAGAAAAAAAGGTAAAACAAAGCATGGAACGAATAACTAAAGTTTCTAATTATTCTTTTGGAAACTCATCCATCCATTAAAAAATGGGGAAAAAACCAGCATTATTGTCTCCAAGTAAAAATTATTATTTGAAAACTACTGTATTTGGCTTCTGGTTAGGGGAGATAGGCTCTTGATGAGCAGGTCCGTGTGGGTGGCTTTGATCAGGTCACCTGGTGAAGGACCTGAGACTCCCATTATGAGCTGAGCAAAGTTGTCTCCAAATTGTGATCATCTCCCTTACCAGCAACATCTCCTGAGTAGCCCAGGGCCAAGGAGGCCTCAGACTTACTATGTGGCACTCTTTTTAAGCTGAATGAAGTCTTATACAGATCCAACATTTGTTTCTTAAATAATTGTGTCGTATGAATATGACCAAATAAAACACAGTAATAAATGTATATTTATATTGCAAAAGTCAAAACTGCCTTTCCTGGAATCAGTTATTTATAATATTATTGCTAGCTTTACTTAAGATGTTTTGAATTAGGGGCAGCCTCTAAATGCTTTTTTTAAATGGTAGTCTCTGAAGAATTAAATTGCAAATCTAATATTGACAAGAATTCAACATTCGCATGTCTCCTGGAAACAACTAGAAAAGCACTCATTTTTACCTTTTGTAAATAGATTTCTTTTTAAAGAAGAACAAATTTTAAACATTCCACATTCTAGAACTAATCTGCTCTTCTAGACTTACAATGAATAATCTCTTCAATGACAGTGATGATATAGAATGTTCTCTACTGCACTGGCCTCTAACTGGTGTTACAGCGGTGACCAGTGGAGTCTACAATTTCACCAGGTTTTATTTTCTTATGATTGTGGTTCAGCATTTAATGTAACATCGCACAGTATACAGCATACTTGTAGCACTTAATAGTCACAATATCAAAATATCATTTACCTAAAATTTTAAGTATTTGAAAATACTAACAGTCTTCAACATGGCAGACATTAAAATGATAGTGTTGATTTAATGTAACCACATTCTGACAGAAGTATTGTTTAATCAGTGTATGATACATAACTAGCACAATTGTAATGGGTTTTGAATAGCTGTCAACATAATCTTACAACTTGTATCTAGTTCAAAATGTCCAAAAAGTAATAACAGTCCATTGCCTGAATTTCAATGCCCCAAACCTACCCTCTCGATTCTTTGTATCAAATGAAAACAGTTGAATCAAATGAAAACATCACACGAAAACAGTTTCAGCAAATTGATACATATCAGGAATTATGAGAACGGGATTGATAGCTCTGTTCACAAAAGTTTAAAAATGCCAAGTGGAAATGGCAGAAGTTTATATTTTTGACACTGAAAGGCAAAGCCTGGGGAACTCCAGAGCAAAGCCAGAAGAAGTCAGAACAATCCAGGATCATTTCCGAAGACACCTTTGGGCCTCCACAGAAAAAACATAACAGTACCCTCTGATACACACACACACAATAAATAAATGAAATAAATAAGTTTTTGCTTCAAAAATTCTAAAAATAAAATTTATGAATTGGTACAATAGTGTAGACTCTCTTTACTAGGGCCATGAGTGTAATCTTATTTAAAAATAAATGAAATGTTCTTAATACATAGCAAATGTGTAATGAATAGTACCTTTTCAACGTGTCTTAATTATATACAATCTCTAGGCAAAACACTTAAACTTTCACACGCATATAACTAGGATGATGCATTTAAACTGCTTTTTTTCTGAAGTTTTTAAAATGTTTTTATTGAAGGATTAAAAAAACTCAGCTTTTCAAAGGAAAATTTTCTTAAGTTGCTACATTCTGAATGCAACATTATTAAAAAAAAAAAAAAAAGGCCTGCTCCTTACCCTGGAATACACAAACTAAAAAGAAAAGTTCTGCTGGATTTCTAGTATTTTGAAATTGAAACTTCAGTTTCAATGTAGTCTGAATTTCAATTATCTAAATGAAATATCTTAATTTTTACTCTTCCTCTATTAAATATTGCAAATGCAAACTAATGTCATTAATAATGAATTTCAAGAGTTGAGTTTACTTATTTAGGCTTCAAATTGTTCTCTCTATACTGAAAGCTATTTTTCTAATTGTAAATATCACCTCAATGTGATTACATGACAAACATGGCCGAAATGTTACATTGCTTAAAATAGAGTACATTTCACGGTAAACTAAAGAAGTCTGGGGAATCATTTCTAGATTGTTTTTAGATGACAATTCATAAAATTAACAGTAGATTTAAAAAGGTTAGGATTTAAGTTGTGATGGGAAGAAACTGTTTCAAGTTTATTATTAATTTAAAATTTATTCTGTGTACAAGAGTACATACATAAACTTAAGGAAGATTTTTAAATTCTTTTAGCGTTTCAGAAATCTATAATGAATATATAATATTTTTACTCTTTAATTCTCAGCCCCATACCTCTTCCTTTTCCTATTTCAACCCTTCTTCTTCCTTGCTGGCCTCTCTCCTACTTCCATGTTTTCTTGCATGCGTGACACATTGAATTTCAAAAGGCCATGTTTTATTTTGGAACTAAAATAATTGGTAGTTCAAAGAGAAATTTAATCTTTTTACATCTTTTAAAAGGTTGTTGTGAGACGTGGAAATTTGTAAATTACTAAGCCTTTTCATTTAAAGTTTTGCTACTTACATGAGAGGAATACCCGGGTTATATAATCTCTTTTGTAATCTGGCCAGCCCTCAAATTGCTGGTATATAAATAGCAATCCAAGTAACAAAATGAAAAGCAGCAAGAAGTGTGTTCTCCTTACCTCTCGGCCTGGTTTATAGCAGCTTGTTAAGTTGCTCCATTGGTCAAGTCTAACTGCCTGCACCTCAGAGAGCTCTGTTCTCTGTTTGGCTCTCTTTACAAGTAAAAAAACAATTTTTTTTTTTGCTCTGCTGAAGGAGAGTTCACCAAAAGAGGAAGTTGTGAAACACCAGTCATTATGCTTCACAAATTCTAGAGAACAGAAATTGTTCTCAAAGCTTTCTTACAGCCATAGGCATAGGCTATGGTTTGTGCATCTGTTCACATACAGTTAAAGCACGCATGATTTGCAAATTTTAGAGAAGTTCAGTTATTGAGATCTATACTCCATCAAGTATTGCTTATTTATATAGGGAAGTGTCTCCTTGATGGTTAAATCGTGCTTACAGAAAAAAAATAAATATAAAAATACTGATTTTACGCAGAAGAAAAGAGTAGATGCGATACATGGGGCAAAACTGGCTCATATATGTTTAATTATTTAAATAAACTCTTTGGAGTATAACCCAAATGCTAATGTGACTTTTAAGAGAGGGAGAGGCATTTTCCTGGAATTTAGGCAATTTTTTTTTCTTTTACCTGTAAGTCTTAAGCTTCCTTTCTCATGGGTAGTCTGTTGCTGACAGATAAAACATCCTAAAACTGAAACTGTTACTTATCCATGATCTCCCACAAGTTCAGCCACAGAGTGAAAACAGGTGCAGCTCATACAGGGCTCAGCATTTCACTGGGGAGTTTTCTTACTAGTTGGTAAGGTAAATTAAAATATCTAAGGGCATGACGGTTGGAAAGAGTCAAGTCTATGAATGTTAGGAACAGCTGATCAAAGCAAACATTGTTGACACTTCTAATGAAAGGATCTCTGCCTGTGCTAGTATAGATACATATTTTAGGTACATACATGTAGGTACACATTTTTCCAGTTTCCAGCTGACAAGTCTAAAGGGCCAATGAGTAGCTGATTTCCCCCTACCCTGGCTTATTGGGGAAGAGAAAGGGTCGATTGTAAGAATAACGGAAATTATGCAAACCCCCACACAAAGTAAGAACCACTTTCTGGACTTCAGAAATTACCATCCTTTTCGCCTAGCACACTCTGATTTTTATTTAACTATATATCCAAAAGAGCAAGAAATTAGGGAAATACTAGATGTGGAAATATTTTCCATTTCACCAGAAATCAGAATGTGAATTGACAGGAAGGAAAA
The DNA here is from genome assembly GCA_023101885.1 of Typhlomys cinereus. Lineage (NCBI taxonomy): Eukaryota > Metazoa > Chordata > Mammalia > Rodentia > Platacanthomyidae > Typhlomys > Typhlomys cinereus. The sequence goes on from JALPQD010000096.1 coordinate 2,494,275, forward strand.
TCAAATGGTGAACCAAAGTGAGAAAGTTGTATTCACAGAAGAAACACAAAAGATAAAATAGCACAAAGCACAAACAACAACCCACGTTCTGGCAATATTGAACGTGACATTAGAGAAATACTAGCAGGAAAAGGTACCACTATGATTAAGCTGCTTTGATTCTATGTGTACAGACAAATTTTAATGAGTAGAATTGTAAGGTCATGTGGCCCCAAAGACTCCATCTTACTTCCTTAGGGTCTGTGGCCATAGTTTTCTTCCCTTCTCTGTGGTTTCCTTATCTCAGCTTGCAGTTGCAAGTGGCCCACCACAGTCCAAAAACATTCAATGGAAAATTACAGAAGTAACACAGAGCTCTATGTTGCACAGCATACTGAGAGCATGCTGGACTTGCATGTCAGTCTGTTGCACACTGTATCTTCTCATGTTCACTGTAGGCACACTGTGTCCACTAACCACCTGTTAGTCTCTTCCTGGCTACCCAGGTACTCAAAACCCTTTGACTGTATCCTGAAGCCTGTGTTCAAGAGGTCCTTATTTTACCTAGAAGTCCAAGAGTACTGATGTCATGCCCAAGAAAACCATAAAGTGCTACTTTAAAAGGAAAAGGTGAATGTTCTCAGTGATTCAAAAAGACAATAAATCACATGGTAATATAGTTCAAGTTCGTGGTTAAACCAAATGGAAAAAATAAAAGTCTCTAAAGTGCTTGCTGCTACTGCCTTTCAAGCATCTTCTGAAGGGACGTTGCTAGAACATTTGCCCTGAAGATGGAGTAAACTTCAGCAGTTATCATGTCTTTCACCGAACCGAAGGGATGGGTCTATTTCTCAGACAAGTGTTTTCATGGGGTCAATAAGCTCTAGAAGAAAAACTTCTTTGACCCATCCTGTTACTTTCTTGTCCTTCATCTGGGATTTTTGAGGTGGTGGTCCATACCGAATCTCGCTGAGTCTTTGCATCTTGCTTCTCTATTGGTGCCAGAATGCATGCAACATACACTTCATCCTGATGGCCACTTTGTATATACACAGAGGTCATTGAGCCTGTCCACATTGTTGGGTGGTCATCACCACAGTCAGACTCCAGAACATTCTCATTGTTTTACACTTACATGCAGTACTCATTCCGCCGTAACCTGCCCTTCCTTCCTCCCATCCTAGCAACCACCATTCCACTTCCTGTCTCCGAATTCTGCTGCTCTAGGTACCACATGTAAGTAGAATCATGTGATGTTTGTCCTTTTGTGTCTGGTTTATTTCATCAAGTGTCTCGCATCTATCTGAATTCTTTTTCTTTATAATGTCAAATAATGTTGTCTTGTTTGTCTATGTCACCTTTTGTTCAACCTTCAGTGGACAATTGGAGTTGTTTCTACCTTTTGGCTGTTATAAACAACGTTACAATAATCATGAAAGTATAATATTTTTGCTTCTAAATATTTAGCAGACGCAACAGAAACACTGGAATGCAAGATAATGCTATGGGTTAGTATTTGGAATAACTGAAATACTGTTAAGTCCACATCCTTTGTCATGCTTCTTCCTTTTGAATTGGTTTCTGTTTCTTCCTTTTTACTAAGACTCCTTCCTAAAGTCACCAAATGATCTCCTTGCTATCAAACTGAAATGGCATTTGAAAACCCTCTTCCATGATCTCTTTTCAGCACATGCCCTCTGCTGACCACTTCCTCCTGGACATGCTTTTTAAGCTTCAGTTCCTACCTTTTGAGTGTCTCGACTTCTCTTTCTCATAGGACTGTCTACAGGCAACCAGTAGATGTTGCCCCTTCTGAGAATTCTGTCTGGTTGCTTCCTCCTACCCCACCAACCACCTCTTCCCTACACATCCACTCCCACAGTTTCAAATGGCAAATACTAATGAACCATAATCTCTTCTTTCAACCAAGATGTCTTCCCAGAGAAGTTCAAGATCATGTCTTCCTTGTGACCTAGAAGAAAAAGTCTTAGATGTGCCTCTGCTGCCCTGTAACCATGAATACCAGACATTATTTCTGAGCCCTGCTTACTTACTCATAAATGGGTCCTCAAATTAACATTCAGTAAGGATAATGGAAAGATTGTGAAAAGTCTTGCTCGGAGTTGTTGGAAAGCATGGAGATCAAGTCCAGGACAATTTCCTCTGCCAGTGTTTCCCTCCATGAAGTTTAAGCAATATCGACTACTTGATGTGTTTCTTTGCTGACTTAGGTCTTATGAAATGACATACAGGACATATACAGAATCAAATCATTTTGTGGAACTTTAAATATTATTGCCCTATACCTTTTTCACCCTGCCTGAAAATATAATTTGAAGATTTTAGGAGACATCTTGTGTGTTGTGTGTGTATTTGTGTGTTTATATGTGTATGCATATATGTGTGTGCAAGTGGAGCACAAACAGTGACACTGGACGTCTTCTTCAATCGCTTTCCACCTTATCTATAAAATTATTTATTTATTTATTAGGGGGAACATTTGCACATATGCATACCATAGTGCAGGGTAGAAATCAGGAAACAGCTTTTGGAAGTAAGTTCTCTCCTTCCACTATGTGAGCTTCCAAGTACCAAAGTCAAGTCACCAGGTCTGTGAGCAGGTACCTCTCCCATGGAGCTATCTTGACAGTCCTCCACCTGATTGTCTGTGACAGTGTCTCTCAAGGAACCTGGATAAGACTGGCTTGGTTGGCTAGCAAACCTAGCAATCTTGTCTCTTTCTCCTTAAGGTTGGAGGTACATGTACATCGCATGAATACTGAGGGTCAAGTGAAGGGAGAGCCTCATACTTGCATCACAAGCAGTTCGTAGCTCAGCCTTCTTTGCAGTCCTTCTAAGAACATCCTATGAAATGATTTGTACATATCGAATTCTTTCACTAACTGCATTTTACAATTTAAAATGATGTATCTGATCCATAGCAGCACAAAGACATCTAGGCAGATAATGAAAGGCAGGTTCATGTGCCAGAAATTCTATACATTTAAAATGTTATCTATTGCTACTAAGCCACTTAGTTTAAAAAGGAAGTTTTACCAACTTACTTCATTCAACAGCTCTGAAGTTTGAACCAGCAACCTTTCAGGTGCTAGGCAAGTGCCCTGAAACTGAACTATCTCTCAAAAAAGGTTTTCTTCCCTTAAATTGTGAGCATTTTCTGGTCATCCATATTGTTGCCAATATCCAATATATCCAGACCTTTAAAGATTTTCCAGTCTGGTCCATAATAAAATGCTACCCTAATAATTTTTAATTGGTATATATTGCTTCAAACCAAGACTGAAAATGTTTTAATACTGTATCCTTTACTATTTCTACTTTATAAACTGCCCATATGTTTTTTCTATGCATCTGTTGATAAGTGTCTGTTGATAAGTGTCTGTTTGTGATTGATTCATAAGGTTAACGAGTGTTCTCTTTTAGTGTGTCACAATAATTCTTTTCTGATGCAGCAGCATCCATTCCATCATCCATTAGATAATGGACCTTTCATGCTCACTATTATAACTTTTTGAGACAATCCTCATATTCTCTGATGAAACGCCTTGCTTTCTTGTACAAAACAATCAGACTTGTTCTTCCCATTTCCTGCTCCAAACCTAAGAACATTCACTTCTCCACAGAACCACAGAATGTATTCCTTCAGGGCTTTGAGAAGAAGTAATTAAATCTCAGTGTTTCTCAGTTGTATTATCAATAGCATTAGGGATAAATTTGATCAATCAATAAAATTTAGTTTTTTTCTGTATGTCAGGGAATACGCTTTTGCAAACACACACATACACAGACATATACATATGTGTGTATCAGTTTTAAGATATGTATGAACATAATATCCTATTCTGAACTAAAATAATTTAAGGTTAACATACTTTATGTAGGAAAATTTTATTTTAGAATAAAAATTTGCACTGTCTATATAAAACACTATTTTGATAAAGAAATATAACATAGCAACTGTTGTATACATATTTAGAACTTTCAAAATCATGCTCTAAATAAAATTTAAAAATCATGTAGATTCATATATTCTATTATATGAATTGGTATTTATCATCACAGTTTTCACTTTTTCTTTCTCTTCCTTTTTCTTTTTTGTTATAATTTGAACATCTCTGAGAATCCAAAAATATGAAATGCTCTAAACTCAGAAAGCTTTCCAACACTGACACAAGCGGAAAATTCCACACCTGGCTTCTTTCGATGGGTCACAGTCAAAACAGTCTACAAAATTATGCCCAGCTATGTGTATATGGTTGGAATGGAACAAATGAATTCAGATGTTGGCTGCATCCCCAAGACATCTCATTATGTATAAGCAAATATTCCAACTTCCACCCACCATAAGAAATCTGATTATCTGAAATATATTTTTAGTCCTTGGCATTTTAGATGAGATGTACCCATAACACTAGAAAGTACCAAGCAAGTGTGCCATGTCCCTGGGAACAGAGTCATTTAAAATCAAAGAAGCTTATTCATGGTTTCACATACCAGTTCCTTCCCAATGCATCTTTTTGCGTTCCTGTTAACAGTCAGTGATGGAGCCCTATTGCAACAGCTATCTCAATAGCTCAGTGGAGAGAAGTGGATTTCTGGTTCACTGATTTTGTTATTTATTAAAGAAATGCTGCTAACTAAACACTAATTATATTAATGCATATAAATATTAATGATATTTAATCATTTATTTTCTGTTTTGTAAATGAAGTTAGAGAACTGAAGAAGAGGCATAGTCAGGTCATCTTCAGATACACTTGCCTTGAGTTTTCTTTTTTATGAAAGTAGATGACATGTCTGATGATTAATCGGTGATCACAGATCAAAGGCCAAGGCCAAGTATTTTGTTTGCTGATAATTTCCAAATCCAATTGGAGGCATACAACTGGACAAAAATTCGATTTTTTTTGAAACACGGCCAGGATTTATAAACTAAATCTGATTGCAGTGATATTGAAGAAGGTTTTAGGGAGTATTTTGCCCACTCAGCATTTTTCACCTGCAATATACAACATGGAGGCAGGAGTTTGCAGAGATCTCCTACTTAAAGGAAACTGAAGTTTCCTAGAAAAAGTAATCATTTACCTGAGACTTAGGGGTAAGTATGACTGTGTGGGTGTTTTGAAGAGGAAATCAAATTGAGAAAAGTATAGAGGTCAGAGAAACGGTGCCACATTTACCGTGCCACCCGAGGGACATTTTTGTGAGGCATAAGTTCAGAGGGCTGGTTAAAGTATAGTTTCTCCCAGCCTAACGCAATGACCAGGGCGGAAGCAGTAGGGAATCCAGGACTTGAATGCTGGCCTGAGAGAGGATGGGTTGGTCTTTGTCTCTGCTGTGTAGCAAGTTGAAACATTCTACCTGGGAAGGGAGCTCATTTAAGTCTCAGGAAGTTCTTGAAACAAACAAGGTTGACTCTGTCCCTTCCCCAAGGTGGAGTAGGCTGGGAGCAGGTATTTGCAGGGGCTCATGAGCCCATCTGCCTCTAGCAGATGTTCTGAAGATCCAGAGAGCTGTGCTCCAAGCCAGTTATATGGAGAATGCCAGGGGTAGCAGCTTCTGTAAGTGCTGCCTGGGTTGGAATGAGCTTTTCAGTACTCTAGCTGCCTTTGAATTGTGTTTGCTCCTGTGGGTAGCTCTCATGATAGTCCTATAAGTAACCCTAATAAACTCATTGGTTCACCCCGGAGATCTTTGGGTAATGCTTACTTTGATCTATGTTTGGTTCTCTACCTCAGGTGTATAGATATTTGCATGGTGTCTCCCAGGAAAAATGTTGTATAACATTAAGCCCAAGAAAAGGAATATTAGAAAGTGATGAAAAGCATTGTATGAAATGGTTGTGAAAAATGTCCTTAGGAATGAAGAAAACGAAACAAATGAAACAAAACGAAACAGTGCTGGAGACATAGTTGCTGACATCTATGGTTTCAGCCTTCAGCATGAAAAAGCAAAATAAAAATAAATCAAAAACCTTGTGTTACCAGTGTATCTTCCTACCCCTTTTCATTCCCATTGCCAATTCTCTTTCTTGCAGAGAAGATTCATGATGCTTCCCAAAGGAGCAAGCCCTTCCTTGGTATCTGCCTACGTGAGATGAGTGCCACTGAGTTCTCTCACAAGTTAACTTTGGTGTAAACATGTGATCACTGCATGCAAATAAATGAAGTCTATGTCCTTCACCAGAAGGAGTGGATTCAAAGGTGATTACATGTCTCAAAATTTAAGAGTAGATAACATAAAACTCTACTTTTAAGAAGCTTTGAGCAACCACTGCTAACAACGATTGAGAGAAAGAGTGAGAGCGAGAGAGAGGCAAAACCTAGAGATTGACAAAGAAAAGGTCCAAGTTCCGATGGCATCCCAGCATCCTTGACTCCACATTTGCCTCAGCCCCCAACTTTCATCTGATTTCCTAATACAAAGAAGTTATTATTTTCCCTGAATCTTGTTTAAATTTCATTTATGTTATCTGCAGCTGAAAGAGTCTTTTAGACCAGGAAGGAGATGCTGTAGGAGTAGACATGTATCTGAAATGTGAAATATCTGCAAAAGTGAGCTTTCTCATTGCTGCTTCCCTGATGTTTTCCACCAGAAATGATGTAAGCTGTAATAATTTTCCATGAAACTGCTTTTCTGGGGTGCTCCAACGTTACCCCTTCATCATGCTAAAGGTCAAGAAAGATAGGCCTCCTGATATGGCTCTGATAATGTTTGAATTGTTTAAAATCATATGCTCACTACATTAAAGGGATGAAAATGAATTTTAAATAAAAACATAGGGATTTTAATAAAGATTATTTAACTTGATAACTTTTAATCAAATAGCTGTATGATTTCTGAGAGTCTTTGCAAATAAACTGCACTCACTTTTTTTTCACCTGTTAATAATACCACCATTCTCTGGAGGCCCTCTGTGGGCAGTGCAGTCTTGCTGTTTAGGGGCATAAACAGTAATGTGTTTAGAGTGTGAAAAGCAAGATTTTTATATAGTGAGTGAACTTTTTTTCCTTTTGCCTACCCTGTGAAGCTGTGTTGCTTATTTCTATATTAAAACAAAGAATTATGTTTCTGTGTTGGACATACATGCTGTGCACGTACATTCACAGTGTGTGATCAAGTCTCAGAAGCAGGTCCCAGAGGAAGGAAGCACCGGAGAATGTCCCGGTGCAGCAGCCATTGGTGACAGCTATGGCAGGGCTGAGCCAGCATCCCATGAAGCAGTGGGGCTTTATGGCAGGAGTTCTGGCAGCAGGACACATTAGCTTCAATCATTTGATTTCATTTGCTTGTTTGCAGCTGTGCTGAAATGTTTGGAAACAGGAGACTTCACAGTATCTTAATGGGTATGATTTGCTCTATGTTTGGGGGAGACAGCTGTCTTTGTCAATGGTATTGACTATTTTTGACATATGAAGGCCATTTCTGACAGTAGGTAAGAGTAGATTAGCATCTGGACACCACAGACAGCCTTCGGACAGTCATATTGATGCACTGAATAGCTTTACAGTGTGCTATTTTGTGATAAAACCTTTGGAAATTGAACCTTAATGCATTCTCTTCTTTCCAAAGCCAATTACCAATAGTTACATGGCTTTTACAAGGCTTCCAATGAACTCATTTATGTTCAACAGTGAATGAAAATTCACAAAAATATCATAGCTCAAGTCCAAGGGACATGCTAGGAAACTAGATCCTCATTCTGCATCTTGACTAAAACAGTGGCTCGAAAAGTTTTTTTTGCCAAAAGGATCATCTCCTTTTCCTCCTGAAAATGTCATATAGAAGAGATGCTCACGAATACATAAATGTATACACATTATAATAGTAGAGATAGATGGAAGTTACAGAATGTGATCAATATGAGAACAAACTGTGAAGCTAATAAAATTATTTTTCGTTGTTATTATCTATCCATGTCATCTAGATTGTTGGGATTATTCACAATTATGAAAGAAGCCTACATAACTGTTTTTATATTTTTATAGTCATAGAAAAAATACACAATGTCAAATCTACTATAAATTTGGTAACACTTAAAATCTTGTCATCATGGATGGGAGGGAACATAGTTTCATGGTAGAATTCTTGCTTACCTCATGCAAATATCTGATTTCAATCCCAAGTAACACATAAAACTTCTTATTCGGAGGTTTTGTATACATTTGAGTAGTACAACATGTTTTCACAGAATGAATACACACACACACACACACACACACATACACACACATATACACACACACACATCCAGGGTATATAATGACTTGAATATGATTTAAAGAACTTTTTTTGAAGAACTCATAAAAACTCTGACTCACAAACTTGTAACTATTGATTTAAATATTTTAACATCAAGCTGCCATAGCTTCCGTTGTTAACCAACAGAAGATATCTGCTTCACAACAGGATAGGCCACAGCTTGCAAGAGGCAGTCTTGCAAATCAGTAATTACGTGAGTTTAGATTAAGTGCTAATGGTTCCAACATTAAATGTAGGGAGGATGCACCAGTAGCTTCTCTATGAAAACTTGGAAAACTTATCTTTTTAGAGAGAACACCTAAAAGACTTTAAAAGAAGGATTTATAATACTTCAGGAAGTTAGAGAGCACATGAGTATTTCCAGGTAATAGATATTGCAATTTAAGAAATCTCCAGTGAAATTTATATTGAAGAAGATTCAGAAGTCAAAGTTCACAAGGGATTTATTTGGTTTTTGGTCAGAATCAACAAGAAAAATATTTGAGAATGGCCAGTTTACTTTTAAATCTTGAAATAAAATTCCAGGCTAAGTTCAGAAAATATTATGAGAAACACTTGTGTACTTACTATCAGAATGAAAAATTATAAGACTTGACAACACTTCATTAGGGATTTCAGTCGTCGTCCACACTTTGAATCACAAGTGGCAGTTGAAGAAAGTGTAGGGTTATTATCAAAGGGATTGGGAAGGGAAAGTACCTTTGGGAGAAGCAAGTAATGTACAGTGCCGACTCTTAAAAAACTTTTAGAATACATGACTCATTGAAATAACTTGAAAGTGCATATACTCATCATAGAGAGGAAGTTAACTCTGACAGGACTTAACATGTTCTCAGCAATTTGGTGTTCACAGCCATTTGATTATAACTCTTTAGCTGATTAATTTTAGAATTATAGACAGACTCCAAGTTTTATTGGAATATGATGCAAAAGTTTATGTTAGAATTCACTTCCCAATAGTTGTAAGGTATAATTTGTTAGCCTTCCTGACAGCCTCATGAATACCTACTGAACACAGTATGGCATCCAAGATCTTTAAGATCTTTAATAGGTATGGTAAGCAGGGTTTATTAATTTTTTTAGGTCTCAACAACTGCAAAGTGAACCATAAAAAATCTTAGTTTCCTGTCATTTTATATTATATTTTGCATACAAATATACATGGCTTTATTATACTTTTATTAGTTCTTCACAATTTTCAAATTACTTTTGGACTTTTCAACTACATATGCAGACGTTGTCTTTTTGCATTTGGATCACCTCACTAAAACTTTACAGAGTGATAATTTTTTTTGAAATGTCATAATTTCATTTTGCTTTACAGCTGAATAAAATTCCATTGTGTATGAACCACATTTTCATTATTTATTAACCTGTTGATGAATATCTAGGGTGGTCCATTCCCTTGTTATTGTTAATAGAGAAACATTAAACATGGATGTGCACTTAACTCTCTGGTAGGATATCAGTCTTTGGTACTATACCAGGAAGTATTATAAGTCATATAGGAGTCATGTGGGAGAAGGGGAATTCTTACTCAGAATCCCATATTCATTGCTGGTGGGATTGTGTATTAGTGTTGCCATTATGGAAATCAATATAGAAGTTTCACAAGAAAATAAAATTTTTTAAATTATAAATGGAAGAACTGTTATAATAGAGACATCCTCAGATCATTATCATAATGGAGAGAGCTAATTTAGAATCAATGATAATGATACATTATGTTTTCATTTGATTCTCAATTAATTCAGAAAGGTTTAAATAAAATTTCTTAGCTATGTAGCATGTCCATTAGGAAATGTTCAAAATATTCAGGTGTTATTCACACGATCATGATTTTAGTTTCACATCTGTAAAACTGAGTTCCATATAAATTGTCTCTAGATATTCGAGTATGTGATTAGCATGTGTTCTGGAACTAAGGGACGACAACAGTCAATTAGGGAAGAATTTAATACACAAGACTGGAAAAATTACATATGCAATACGAATGATATACACAGGCAGTTCGAAGCATTAACTACACACACTCCATGCCTTTCATATAATTAAGTTTAGCTTAGTGATTGTTAGTGGAATTCACTTAAACATAAAACCTTTATAAAATTTTATAGGATGTTACTAAAAATCCAAAGTTTTATTTACACTTTTAGAATTTTAATTAACTATCATGGTTAGCATATACAAAGAGGCCTATTAGCATCATACTCAGCATAACTTTGAGAAAATAGAAATTCTGGGCTGGAGAGATAGCTCAAGGGTTAAGACTGTATTGTAAGCAGAGGGATCTGAGTTTGGATTCCTGTTGATGTAAAAATGCCAGGCAAAAATTGTGCCTACCTGGACTTCTGGTCCTGGTGGGAAGAAACTGGGAAATCTCAGAGGGAAGCAACAAAGAAGGTAGAAGCAAGCTAGGATGACTCCTGAAGTCACCCTTGGTACTCCACAGGGATATACAACACCTTCTGATACATGAATACACACACACACACACACACACACACACACACACACACTCACACAACCATTAAACTCACATTTACTGGATGCCTTTTAAAAACTTACATATTACAAACAATATTCAAACGTATGAAAATTTATGTATTTAATATGTTGTTTTAACAGCATTATCTCAGCTGATACTTACCAATTCAAATATATTTTTACCATATCTGTAAATCATTATTCAAGTACTGAACAAACTATCTCATCCATTCTCACATTCAAACAACACTCATGTTTTTAAAGACAAGGAAGGCACCATGATGTAGCTGAAGCAGCCCTTGAATTCCTGATCTCCTGTTTACACTTTGATAGGTTTACAGTTGTTTAATACTATATCCAACTTTAAAGAGCAATTTTAAGTTTTTACTCAGTTGAATTCCTCCACTTTTTATCACAATATATCTTGCAAATTTATATTCACTATTGGTTGATAAAAGCAAGGAATAGAAATAAATCAAAGCCTATATTGTGTAAAAGGACTTATTCTTTCTTAATTGAAAAATCCAAAACTGTTATATAATAAGCCTGAATGATACTTACTGAAATGTTGAGGAATCATATTCTCTTTCCACATGAACATAAATTTTCTCTTAGGAAATATAAGTTAGAAAGAAAATTTAGCTATACAATTAATATTTATCAGCATCAATTTCTTGCTTTTTTTTTTCTGGTGCTGGACAAATGTTCTACCATTTAAGTAAATCCACAATCCCAATATCTATTTCTTAAAATATCCCTGCCAATATTGGAAAAACATGTTATTTTCTGTGTGACTTACCATATTTTCTTTATTAGTTAACATTATAATATTTAATAACAATGTATTTAAATTTATCATAATTCTTGTTTATGATATGTTTAAATGCATGGAAAAAGGAATAATAAACATTCTTCAGATGTTTTGATCATTGTAGTACATAGAAAGTAATGTTCAAGATTAAAATTAATGAGAATTCCAGGGCACACCCAACCAAGCCAGATAAGAAGCTAGGGGAGGGACTGCCATGCAACCCCAGAACCCTGGGACCCGACCAGCATGCCAAGCAAGCGGTGTGACCAGGCAGCAGAAGGATAGCCAACCTGCCCCAGAACTCCTTGCCTCTCCCCTTTAGATCTTACCTATATCTCATCTAAATCCAGAGAAGTTTTCCCAATTACAGCCAGAGTCAGACAACCTCATCTAATTTAGGAGAGCAGAAAACAACTACTAGAGAAAGCAGATGTAGACTTACCAGGAAATGCCCAAAACACATTTGTAAAACCATAAAATCTACTCAATACCAGGCAAATATGTGTCCCGTCAAAAGCACCAAACCCCCACTATAGCTTTTAATCACAACGACATCATAGATACCAGTCAGAAAAGGACTATTGAGGATAATGCCTTCCAAAGAAATGCTATTGACATGAGCAACAAGCTTCCAGAAGAACTGCAAAAGGAGAATGAGGAACAACAAAAGGAATATGAAGAATTCAGAGAGAAAATAAGCAAATGCATGATCTTATATGAAGAAGAAAGTAAAAAAAAATGATCTTAGATGAAAAAGGAAACAAGAGCAAGTTTAGAACAGGTGAAATAATGCCAAACAGAAATTCAACTGGAATTCAAAGATGAACTAGCTGAAATTGAAAACCTAAAGAAGAGCATCACACATAGAATAGATCAAGCAGAAGATGAAATATCAGATCTAGAAGATACACTGGCAAAACAGAATCATTCAATTAAAGAAGCTGAAAAGTCTAAAGCAAATCATGAAAGGAATATTCAAGAACTATGGGACACCATGAAGAAGCCAAAACTCCAAAAACAAGAAATCCAAGAAAATAACCAGCTCAGATCTTAGTCAATCATAAATGAAAACTTCTTATACCTAAGGAAACAGTGCCCCATCCAAATACAAGACGCATATTGCACACTATCCAGATATGACCAAAATAGGAGCACAACAAGGCAAACAATAGTAACGACATTTCAGGTACAGGCCAAGAGGGAAAAATCAAGTCATATTTAAAAGCAAGTCTATTAGACTAATAGCTGAGTTCTCAATGGAAACACAAAACTAGAAGAGCTTGGAAAGGCATCCTACAAGTCATGAAAGAGCACAAATGCCAACCCAGGCTGCTGTGTGCATTCAAACTATCATTCATGCTTGAGGATGAAATAAAAATTATTTCCCAACAAAAATAAACTGAAGTCCTTATTACCTACTAAACAAGACCTGCAGACAATAATAGAAAAAATTCTCAAGATCAAACACTCAAGAGAATAAAAGGGGAAAAACAATGCCAATACAGCTACCAGGCAAGAATTGCCAACACAAAAACCCAACAAATTCAAAAATTACCGAAATCAACAAAACCTTTTTAACAGTAACTGTAAACATCAGTGGGATGAACTCCTCAATCAAGAGACTTAGGCTACAGCATGTATTAAAAGCAACAACCCATAAATATGCTGTCTCCAAGAAAACACACCTCAATTTGAAAGATAGGAACAATCTTAAGGTCAAAGATCAAGGTCCATCTTCCCACTAAGAGTTATTTATTCTTTTCAGCACACAATGGAACTTTCTCTAAAACAGATCACATACTAGGCCATGAAGCAAGTCTCCAGAAATACAAGAAAATCAAAATCACCATTTGTACTCGATGTGACCCCTAGGGAATAAAGATGGATTTCCATAACAAAGCAAGGAATAGGAAGTGTGCAAATTCTTGGAAGCTTAACAGTTTACTACTGAGTGAAGAATGGGTTGGACAGAAGTAAAAATGGTAAATCGAAAGTTCATAGAATTCAATGATTAAAGAAAACACATGTATCAAAACCTCTTGGATATAATGATGGCTGTCCTAAGAGGAAAATTCACAGCACTCAACTCCTACATCCAAAAAATGGAAGCATTACAAGTGAACAACTTAACAATGCAGATTTAAGCTTTAGAGACACAATGATAACCAACACCCCAAAAAGTAGACATGTAGAGATTGATATCAGAGAAATAACTGAAATTGAGACAAGGAAAAAAATACAAAGAACCAATCAAACAAAATGCTGGTTCTTAGAAAGATTTAGAAAGATTCACCAACCCTTAGCCAAATTAACCAAAACTAAAAGGAAGAAGATCCGAAATAATAAAATTAAAGATGAAAATGGAGTACAAGAAATACCAAAGAAATTCAGAAACTCATAAGATCATACTTCAAAATTTTATACACCACTAAATTTGACAATAACAAAGACATGGATGATTTTCTAAGCATATACAATCAAAGCTAAATCACAATGAGTTGAATTATTTAAACAGTACTATAACAAGGAATGAAGTTGAAGCAGTAATTATGAATCTTCCTACCAAGAAAGCCTAAGACCACATGGATTCAGCACAGAATTCTACCAGATATATAAAGAACAATCAACACCTATACTCCTTAAATTATTCCACAAAATAGAAAAGGAAAGAACACTTCCAAACTCTTTCTACAAAGCCAACATTATAGTGATCCAAAAACTAAATAAAGATGTAACAAAAAAAGAAAACTATAGGCCACTCTCATCGATGAGCACAGATGCAAAGATCCTCAACAAAATCCTAGCAAACTAGATTCAAAAACATATTGAAAATATCATCCACTATGACCAAGTTGGGTTTATTCCAGAAGCATATAGTTGAATACACATAAATCTATAATGTAATTCACCATATAAATAAATGCAAAGACAAAGAAACCCCATATGATTCTCTCAATTGCTGCTGAAAAAGCTTTTGACAAAATCCAACACCCCTTCATGATAAAGACCTGGAGAAAACAAGGCTGGAAGGAACATTTATCAACATAATAAAAGCCGTGTACAATGAACCTATGGCAAAAATCATCTGAAATGGTGAAAACCTGGAAGCTTTCCCATGGAGATTGGGAACTAGACAAGGCTGCCCACTCTCACCACTTCTATTCAACATTGTACTTGAATTCTTAACTAATGCCATAAGACAAGAGAGGGAGATAAAAGGGATATGATTTGGAAAGAAGAAATCAGGTTATCCTTAGTCACAGATAACATGCTCCTATACCTAATAATTCTGTCAGAAAACTCCTGGAACTGATAAGTTCAGTAGAATGACAGGATACAAAATTAATGTTAAAAAATCAGTGGCTTTCCTATATATCAAGGATAAAGTAATCAAGAAAGACTGAGAAAAACGATACCATTTATCACTGTTCCTAAAAAATGAAAGATTTATACAATGAAAACTTTAAAATCCTAAAAAATAAATTGCAGAAGATCAGAAGGTGGAAAGAACTCCCATACTCCTGGATCAGCGGAGTTAACATTGTTAAAATGATCATTCTATCAAAAGCATTATACAGATTCAATGCAATAACAATCAAAATTCCAGCCTAATTCTTCACAGAAATTGGTAAGACAATCTCACATTTCATATGAAACATTAAAGACCCAGGATTACAAAGACAATCCTGAGTAATAACAACTCTGCTGGAGATATGACCACATCAGACCTTAAACTATATTATAAAGCCATTATAATAAACATGGCATGATACCGACTCCAAAAATGAAATATAGACCAATGGATTAGAATTGAAGACCCAAACATAAGTGCACCCACCTTTAGTCAACTGATTTTGACATAGGTGCCTTAAAAATCTATAGGTAAAAGGACAGCACTTTTAAAAAATGGTGCTGGAAAAATTGGATATCTACATACAGAAGAGTGAAACTGGACTATTATTTGTCTCCAAATGGATCTAAATCCTCAATGTTAGACCAGACATTATAAAATTCCTAAAAGAAAAAAATAGATAATACCTTCGAATTGATTGTCCTTAGCCAGCATTTCCTCAATAGGATCCCCAAAGATACAGAGAATAAGTTACACTAAACAAGTGTAACTAGATGAAATTAAAAAAGTTTTTTGCTCAGCAAAAGAGACTATTAACCAAGCAAAAAAGGCAACCTACAGAATGGGAGAGCATTTTCACTAACTACACTTCTGACAGAGGACTAGTATCCAGAGTACACATTAAATACCAAGGAAGTAAACAAACCCATTTAAAAAGGGCTATAGAACTAAAAAGAACTTCTCACAGGACGAAATTCAAATGCTTAACAAACATCTTAAGAAATGTTCTTCCTCCCTAGTCATTAGTGAAATACAAATTAAAACCACCCTGATATATCATCTCACTCTAGTCAGAATAGCTATGTTCCAAAACACAAACAATAGCAAATGCTGGGATGGGTATGGGGAGAATGCAACCCTTATGTATTGGTGGGATTGTAAACTGGACATCAATTTGAAGGCTCTTAAAAAATTAAAATTTGAAATTCCATATAACATACCTGTACCACTCCTGGGAAATATTCCCAAAGAAACTGCATCCTGCAACAGAGTACATTATAACCATGTTCATAGCAGCCCTTTTCAGAATTGCAAAGAAATGGACCAATCTAGATGAACAACAGTTGATGAATGTTTAATGAAAATGTGGTACATATATAAAATTGAATAGTATTCAGATGTCAGGAAAGATGAACTAATGAAATTTGCCAGTAGATGTATGAACTGGAAGAAATCATGCTGTATATTCTCCCTTATAAGTGGATCCTAGCATTAAACCTTTAGTTTGATGTAATCAAACAGAAACTCTTATTGCACCCACAAACAAAAAGGAAACCAAGCTAGCCAAATTGAAAGAAGATCCTAAAAGAGCAGAAAGAAAAGAACATGTGTAAACAATTTAAAAGGCTTTTATGTAAAAGTCTTAAAGGAGTGGGAAGAACAGGAATAGGACACAGTAGAGAGTGTGTGGGGTGAGCCTCCAGGTAAACAACCATCTTCTTACTAGCCCCTAATGTGCCCCTCCCCACTTTCAATGATTGCACTCTAAACCAGTCTAAGCAACAGTGGACAGGAAGAAAACTGACAGTAGATAGGATCAGATGTTTTAATACTAACCATAAACACCTGAGAGTAAGCTTCCATGTAAATGCTTCTCATTTTGTCTTAGATAAGAAAAGATCTCAACATCCAAATAAGACACAGCCTAACGCAATGGAAGAGCAGTGAAATATACAAAAGCAACTTACCACAATACAAAGTACCTGTGACCCTAAAATGCTCAATCCAAATTAGGTCAACCAGATATCTTCTCATTCTGGGACTCAGGGAATCTTGCGGAAAAGGGGATGGTAAGACTGTAAGACCCTAAAGATGGGGAGGTCCACTTCTGGCTAAGACATTCCACTCAAGGCATCTAGCAACTCACTGCAATGAGACTTGTCCTTACCAAACCTGCACTATGGCTGATATAGCAACATTTCCCCATAGACTAGCAAAGAACTTAGAAGAAATATTTACATGCAGTGGGAACAGGTGAAGGGAAATGCCTCTGTCACTGCATCTACCCAAAGACTGGCCACGACCCAGAGTCAGGAGCCCCTTGTAGAGCAGATAATTCAAAGGGAATCCTGAGGCACACAGAAGCAGACGGACAGGAGGGTGGGAGTGAGAGGGGTAGATTGATGAAGCGACAGGATGACGGGAGAATAAAGAGGGAGGGACAACCATTCATTATGCTTGTAAAACTCAAAAAAAAAAAGAGAAAAAAGAATAAAATTAACATAATAGTATACGGTGTATCTTGAAAAATTTTAGACAGAGCCCCAATATTGAAAAAAATCTGTGTAATACTTACATATAGAAAAAAATTTTGTCCTATATATGACAGGTTTTCAGCATATATTACATGTATATAAAACAAAAGTATAAAAATAATTTTGTGGGCTGGAGAGATGGCTCACGGAGTTAAGACTTTGCCTCACAAGCAGAAGGTCCTGAGCTAGGATCCCAGGTCCCATGGTTTCCACTGCCAAGTGGAAAGGTGACCCACACTTTCAGTCCTGGTGGGCAGAGCCTGGGAAATCCCACAGCAAAGTAAGGAGGAGGTAGAAGCAATTCAGGATGATTGCTGAAGCCACCTTGCTCCTCAGTGGAGACACATTTGCCCTCTGACTCTCTCTCTTTCTCTCTCTGTCTCCTCTCTTTCTCTGTCTAAATGAATGGATAAATAAAGTTGAAAAAAAAAAGAAAAAAAAAAAGCAGAACGTCCTAAGTTCAGATCCAAGGTCCCAGGTAAAAATCCCAGGCGGAAATGGCATCGGCCTGTACCTCTGGTCCTGGTGGGCAAAGCTTGGAAAATCCCAGTGCAAAGCCAAAAGGGGTTTGAAGCAATCCAGAATGATTCCTGAAGTCACCCTTAGTCCTCCACAGGGACACACAGTGCCCACTGATACACACACACACGGGCTTGCACATACAGATATGCAAAATAAAAAAATAGAAAAATTTAAAAATAGTAAGTTTACTTATTTTGACCTCCCATAACTTTCCACAAATAATTCAAATATCTCTCAATATGACAGTGTACTAATACTATTTTTCTGAGCAAAACAAAAAAATTGCCTCACACGGATTAAGTATGAGTTGGCTGTTTTGTCTTTGTTCAGTAAGATTTAGTTTTGCCTCCATTAAAAACATCTGAAATGGTTAATTTCATGTGTCAACTGGTGTGGACTAAGCAATTCCCAGCTACTTGGCTGGTGAATCTATGGAAAGGTTCCAGAAGATTAGTATTTGAGTCAGTAGACCTTGAGAAGAGAAGCTTTTCTTACCAGTTGGGATGGGTGAGTTAATCTTCATCCATCATCTATGCCCTCAGACAATGGACCTTCATCCTGACTTTCCCAGGTCTGCTGTTTGCAGATAGCATATCTTGGAATAGCTTAGTTTTCACACCCTACGAGTTAGTTCCCACAATAAAACTCATTGGTTTTATCCTATTGATTCTTTTTCTAGTAATTTCAAGCAATACAACATCAAACACAGGCATACTAATTGTGTAAGCTTTGTTCATATCAGCATATTTTGAAATTATTCTTTTTCTCGTAAAATGCTAACACAAATGTATTCAAAATTAACAGCAGATGAACTCTGCTTTGCTGCAAAGCTGCAATGCCTCACTTTCATCCCACAGTGAATGTTATAGGATGATGATCACTCCGTCTAACCTAAAGTAATTATAATCCCACATATCAGTTAGCACAACATTATACACAACTCCAAACAATAATATTTGTTGAATGGATTATTTAGTTAAAGAATTATACTATTGTTCAGTTGAATTCCCAGATTTGATATCATGTTTCTGTCCATTTCTCTCATTTCCTAATTCTTTTCTCTAATTCAAACTTCAAACTTGGCAAAAGGTAGCAGTTTGTGCTACTAAAGCGTTATCCTGTGTTCACAATAACAGAATGTGTTTAACATTGCTTAACCAAACAATAAGGAAGAAATACTAACTCTACCCTCTGTCTACTCATATGCCAGATTCACATCTTTGTCTGATTTACTTGCATCTGTTTTATTTTAGCTGGGTCAAGAAAACAATAAAAAATGTAATTTTACTACAAAACACAAGAACTGAGGTTGAGTCCACATATTATCATCCATCATTATTGTTGTTCTTGAAAGGGGTGTTGTTAAAAGAAAATCCTGCAAGTAGTATGAGGGAAACACAAGGGAAGATGGTGGTCCTTCATATACACTGCTTTTCAACTTTTCAGCTCAGAGATCTTTGTAGCACCCTGACTCCTTCTGTGTACTCTTCTTCACAGTGTGAAGTAAACTTACCACTGTGAATGTTGTAAAAGTGAAGTATATGAGATGTGTCTTAATCGTTTATCTCAGTATTTTATTTAGAATTACTTCGATGATTATTTTTTAAATGTTCTTTAATGCATAGTCAAGGTTCTACTATCTAGCACTATTATTAGACTACAGGTGTACTTGAGTAAAAGTTAAAAACAACTCCAAACATCAATCGAATATTCTTTCCCTCTATGATTCATAGTGTATATTAATTTTGTACTTGAGTTATTTTAGTTGTGTTGTAATATGATGTGACTAACATTTTAAAACAGAGTAGGTATAATTTTTATCCATTTGAAGCTTATAAAATTGTTGAATTTTCTGATTCACATGGAACACAGCTTTTAATTCTTATGTTCATGAATACCTCATGATAATAATTCTGTAAGATCCATTTTCATTCTAACCGTGTTTCTCTCTCCTAGGGTAAACAGCGAATTGATTCCTCCTGACTAGATTTATAGCTACACCCACTTCCAGATTTCAAGTGAACAGTAATGGCCTTGTTTCACAGTTATATTTAAAATCATGTTTTAGGAATTTTTCCTACATAACCTGTCATATCAATGACTTTAATTAAAATCTAAAGATGTATAAAGCTCCAAGACAAGGATGCAGAAATCAACCAACAATTAGAGACATCATCTTCATTATTTTAATTTATTATAAATCATAATAATATCATATCTTTATTTTCACTGATCTTTAAAATTTATTCTCATGACAGCCTGAAACAGCAGGTCCCACAGGTAATAATTAGGATGTGAGTGGATAGAGCTGATTGTCTTCCTGTTCATTTTCCTTGATTGTCAGTCTTACCCACAAATGCCTCTTGTCTCAAAGTGGTTTCATGTCTCATCTAGAAATGTAGAAAGCAGCAACACAAGAGCAAACAATCTCTTACTGAAATAAATTCAATGAGAAGACCTTGTGTGTGGCAAAGCAAAGTCACAAGCATAAGAAAGCATGTGTAAAATCTGGGGGACTTCTCTTTACCATAACTGGCAACAGTGTTTGGGTCAACTTACATTTATAAACAATAGAAAACATGTCCATTTTCAGAAAATGGACAGTTCAGGCAATGAAAAAAAGAAATGAAATGAGATTCCTTTTGGAAGCAATTTCTGAGCTTTGTGACAAGGGATAGGGGTTATCTCATTGTGCTAAGGATATAGCTAACCTAATCTGAGATAGCTACAATAGTCAGAACCTACAGTGCAAAAGTCTGACATAAAGACAAGTAGATATTGACTTCTTAAATCTGAATGTGGCTAGTGATTTCTGTATACCTGTGAGACCATGAGCCCAGGCTAGGAATATCTTCTAGGAGCAAAAACAAACAATCCCCAGAAATCCCAGAGTGCTAGAGAGCTTGAAATTCCCATTAGGCAGAGTGCAGTTGGCTTTGAACACATAAAACATTCAGTAAACTTCAGGGAAAGGCTCACATCTGAAAAGTGGAGCTAAAGTAGCTCAGAGTAAAACTTTCTAGAACTTTCTTAAAAATGACAAAGGAATCCTTAAAGCTGAGCATTCAGAAATATAACTCAGAGAAAAATACTCTAAAAAAATTCTAGCAATGAACAGATAACTAAATCAGTTATAGCACTTTAGTTATAATTATTCCCCGTTTAGTCAAGAACATTGAAGACAATATGAGTGAATTAAAAATGTGAACAGAAAGTACAAAATAAAAGCAACTTGCAAAGGTAAAATGGAATATGTTTTCTTTTTATTGGTATATGTGCATTTATTTGCACATGCACATGTGTGCACATATATGCAGAGTTGGGCATGAAGCATTTTCTTCTATTACTCTCCATTCTATTTTTCTGAGAGAGCAGGATCTTTGTTGAGCCTAGGGTTTACTGTCTCGCTAGCCTGATTGACCAGTTAACATTTAGTATCCTCTTGCCTCTACTTCTCAGTTTGTCATTACATTTGCTATGACACCAGGCTTTTTATTGCAGTGCTAAGGATCATAACTCTAGGCCTCATGATTTTTGCAGTAAGTCATCTGAAAATATCTTAAGAGAGAATTCCATTGAATAACATTAGCAAGAGTAATGATCATTTCAGAAGAAAAGATCATTAAGTATTAAAAAAGAGAAGGCATCAAAAAAGTACAAAATACCTACTGAAACATATACACAGACATCAATGGTCCAGGAAATAATTACCAAACTGTCTAGTTCACAGTTAGAGACCCAGAATGAAAGGAAAGAGAAAATAAGAGAGAAATAAGGAACAAATTCCTCGTGCTCTTTGAAAAACTATGAACCTACAGACTGTGAAAACAGAATGAATAGAAAGCAAACAGAAATCCCCAAGTATAATGAACGGAAAGGAAACTCTTCTACCACATATCATAAGTTAATTACTAAAAATAAATTTCTGAGTTTGAGAATGGAGGCAAGGGTGAAGAAGGGGAAGGTGATGGAATTAGCTCTATCATTGAGATTAGCTGAGGGTAACTGAGGCATAACAGATAGGCAGAAACTCTTACCATTCACTTAAAATGCTACCATCTAACATTTTAAGTTAATTATTTTCTTTGACAATGTTATACATGTATATAATGTTTTCAGGTTACTCTGTCCCCTATTGCCTCTTATCTCTCTCCCATCCCTACCAATCCACTATCCTTCGCCATTCCACGGACCTACAACTGACCCTTTCATGATTTTGGTTTTATTTTGTGACTATCAAATTGAGAAGAACTGCTGAATGAATCTCCCCACCCCAATCCATCAATCTTGCATAGTTTAGCATTGAAGGGTGGGTCCCCTGTCTCTTCCACATCCATGCCTGAGCCTTGACAAGCCTATCCCTGTGCAAATCCAATGCAGATCTCTGTAGCCACTGTGAGTTTGTGATTTCAATGGCTGTCTTGTTCCTAAACTGGAATTTCACAGCCCCTTTCCCTGTCTTTGGGCTTTTACATTTTTTCTCTCCCTTTTTCCACACTGTTTCCTCAGCCTAACCTGCAACGGGATAAATATTTTGTTTGGGACTGAGCATTGGGCTATCACTCATAGCATCTTGTACAGTCAAGGGCCTCCAAATTCACCTCAATTCACTGTAAAGAGAGATTTCTTTGATTCAGACTGAGAGTAGCATTTGTCTCTGGATATAAGCATAGCTATTAAGAAAACAAGCTGACATTATGTCAATTTTGCTAGACAACAGAATTAAGTTCCCCTGTAAGGTCTATACTATGGGGTTTTGACTGGTTTTATAAATGGATTCCTTCCTGTGTAGTGTGCTTTAAATTCAGTCAGAGAATGGTTGGTTTTTCTCATAACAGTTTTGCTACTTTTGCACAAGGGTGAACATCTTGTGAAACTAACTGGTATTGTAGTTTGGAAGGATCACAGGTAATCATAATGATGATAACATTTTCTCCCCAGAAACTTTTGTAGCAACTTTTAGTACTGTGAAAGTTAGCTAGCAACAAAATTTCCAGCTCAGTCCCTGCTTGACTTATCTATATCTTGCATCCCATCTGTGTGTAGGTATCTTTAGAATTAGGGAGTGTCTTGCTATCTAGTTCTTATAGTAAGAGCCTGGATTCTGGAATTCTGGGAAGCCTCTGACCAACAACTCATGAGGAGGTATCCCACACCTTATACTTATTCAACAAGCCATGGTGTATAGCAGTATTTTTCGTCATGAAACTGTTTGCATTATAACATATTTCTTTTTATATTTTTTTATTTCTCATACAAAGTTGACCATCAACTCATACAAAGTTGATAAGTACTGCATTCCCCTCTCTTCCTCCAACCCTTCCTGGATCTCCTTGCTCCTTCCTCCCTTTGCCCCTTCCTTTCCCCTCTCCCTTCTCCCAGTGGCTCCTCTGCCCCATTCCTGGAGCATCCTTTAGCATGCATGTCAAACTTCCCTCTGGGTCCTCTTCTCTGATGAGGTGTAAGGACTCAGTAGCGTTACCTAGAGCTCTTTTTTGTGTTTCCCTTTAGTATAGGAACACTATTGTGACTGTTAATCCCTTGCCTCTAAGGATCGTAGTGCTTGTGATCCATGCTAGACTTTAGTGGTTCAATGATATGTTGGTCATTGCACAGGTCATGCAAAGTCTTATTATGATTACTTGGGCCCTAACTTGTGTGGAGTATCTTGCGTATCTTGCTCCTCCCTATCTTTAGGCTCTTACAATCTTACCGCTCCCTCCTCCGCAAATTTCCCTGAGCTTTAGGATGGGGAGAGATTAGGCTGGCCTGGTTCCAGGTGGTTGATGTAGAGTCTCTGATGTTCTAAATTATAGTTTGATTATAACATATTTTAAATTTATCTATAAGATAGTAGGTTTCTTCATGGCTTTCTCATATCTTTCTTTTAATTAATCTTCATCCTACTCTATAGCTTCTCCTATCCTCCATCTATAGTAAGTCTTTCTATCTCAGAATTCCCCTGCTACAGTTCCATACAATCTTCCTTTCCTTTAGCCTCTTTCTACTTTCCTGGTTTCTGCTAGAACTTCAAGATGCACATATGATGGAAGATGAATCTTCATTGCTTGTCTTTCTATGTCTGGGTTATCTCTGTACTTCCTTTTCAATTTCCATCAACTTATCTGAAAATTACATAAGCTTGTTTTTCTTTTATAAAGAATAAAATTCCATTGTGTATACATATCACATTTTCATTTTCCATTCATCTGTTGATGGACATGTAGGCTGATTTAATTTCTTAGTGAATGTAGAGAGAATAGCAATGAACTTGGATGAACAAACATCTCTGCAATCGCATACAAGTTTTTTGGTGTGTCCAGTAGTGGAATGGCTAGACCATATGGAAGAACTATTTCTAGTGAGAAAGTTCCACACTGATTGCACAATGACCTCACTAGCATGTACTCCTGCCAACAGTACTTCAGGATTTCTCTTTCACCACATTTTCTCCAGTATTTGTTGTCATTTGATTTCCTGATGGTAACCATTCTGACCACTTCTATCTCTTTATTGAAATCACCTTTCATATCTGGACTTGTCCTCATTATTTCATTCATTCATTCATTTTTGTATTGTATTGAATTTCAAGTAGGAGTTTCTTCTGTTCCCTTTTAATTTCTTTCATGTTTGTACATGTTCTCTTTGAATTTCCAGAAGTCTTTGAACATAGTTTAGCTTTTCATATTACTTGGGGTTTGTATTAAGACATGAGTATCAGAGTTGGGCTGGATGTTCTGTTTTCTGGTATGGGATTTTCTCCCACTGAGTTTGAGTCAAGTTTCATGGCCTTGGGCTGGGGATAACCAATGGAGCATAGCCAATAGATGTTAGTCTTTTAAATGGGCCACCTGTATAATTATGGAGAAGTTCTGAAGCTGGGTGATGGGTAGGTGGCTTGATGGAGACCCAGAAGGGTGGAGCTGAAGGGGAAGCTGCACCTCTTGTTGAGACTTTTGACAGGCTGGCTTGGCACATACTGGCATAGCTTTTGATTTTAGATAAAAATAAAAGCAAATTTTGTTTTAGGTAAAAATTAAAAGAACACCATGTTATCAGACACTCAGAACTAAAGGATTTACACATTGCTCAGCCTGAGTTTATTGGATATTTCTCATTTGAAAAGAATTTCTGCACCATTCATTCACTAAGCATTCATTGATCATTTTACATGGGAAACGTATATATGTTATATAAAATAATTGCTATAATCCCTCTTACATGCTTGCAGCAGTTAAAAAGGAAATCAGAACTTTCAGATTTAGCAATTGAATTAAAGTAAAACTCCTTTGTCTGCTACAAAGACATTAGAAATGTAATCCTAGAATCAAAGTGGGCTAAAACAGAAAGAGCTTTTAGAAACCCTATAGTATAGTGGTCTTCAAACACACAAACAAGACCAGGAGGGTGCCCCTGGTAGTTTAGGGTGGTAATGATGGATGCAAAGGCAGATGGACTGAACAGGTGGCCCTTTGCTGTGACCAGAATAGTGGAATACATTCAGGATAGAGGTTGAAAGTTCTCTCTATCTAATGCTGCATGGATTGGCATCGCATATTAACATCATTTGCATAGGCCCTTAGATATTCCCAAAAAAGTCAGATTTATTTCTCACTATTTTTCTTAAATATTCACCCTTTCCTTTCAGTGCTGTCTTTAGGAAATAGGTCCATGTCCTTCGATGAGGCTTTTCTAGCAGGAATATTCTGTCATGGCACGAAGAGAACGCACTTGAATCCTTGAGTACTTTCTGAATCCCGACCGCCAATTTAACATCCAATACTGCTTTGTCTATAATAGGCATTATGAAAGCATATTTGTGTATTCAGTTTTAATTGATGATTCTTACTGCAATTAGCACTAGAGGACTACTTAGAAAGCTAATCTATATCACCCATTTGAATTCTCACAAGTATGGGCCAAGCTATAATATTTAGCAAAATGAAAAACTTACCTAGTAACATTTGACTGGCAAGAAAGGCAGAGAAATATATATTCAACATCTATCTAACTGTACAGTGTCCTACATGATCATTTGAGGCTATTTAGTTTTATGCTAATTAAAAGGTAAAACATCAGTTTCCTAGTATCATCTGCTCCTTTCTCAATTGCCACATGTAGCTAGTGACAATTATTAAGCAACTGAGAAATGAAAAATTTTCCACCATCGCAGACTTTTTTTGGATAGCATTGTGCTAGAAAATATGGGAAATTGAAGGAAATTACTTTGTCATATATATGTATATATAAAATCTTCTTTCCTTGTCTCTTGTGGCAAGAAAGTATTACAGAGGAAAAAAATATTACATCCATTTTCCCTCTGATATCTTATTCAGCAATGTATCCTTCTGTCTGCCTTGCACTTTACTACTATGTCCCTTTTGTTTAATCTACATGTTAAACAGATGGGTGTCAATCATATCCATCCGCATCCATCTTCCCTGCTCAATAGAGCAATTCTACTGGTACTGACATGTTATAACTAGAATTGGTCAAGGCACACAAGTTTCAGAAGTATCTTTGTGCCTTTGTCAGATCTCCAGAAAATATCCTTGTCCCAAAATATATTCCAAGATCACAATGTTTCAAATTACAGCACGTTCCTGACAAGTTATAGCTTTTCTCCAAACTCATTGCTAAAGTGATGCTGTGTATCAAGATGGTTTCTATATGTAGCTATCTGTCACTTAATAGGCAGCTGCTCCTAAACTTGTAGAATCTGGAAACAAAGATCTTGAGTGACCATAAAGGATGATGATGATGATGATGGTGATAATATATGGATATATATGTGGAGGATAATCTTGTAGAGTTGATTTCCTCTTCTTATCTTCACATGAATTCTGGGATGACTCAGGCAGGTAGTCAACAACCATATGTTACTCACTGAGATGCCTCACTAAGCCCCAGTGGAAAGATGAACCTTGACCTTGGTCCCTTTCTGGTTGACCTTCTGCTCCATGCTCTGTACAGTGCCTTGCTCTCTGCTTCACCACATGCAGATCCAGAAGCAGCAGACTCAGGTAAGCATGGATAGATACCTCTGAAGCTGTGAGACAGAAGAAATCTTCCTCCTTTATGTGTTTGTGATGACACCGTAAACTAACTAAAACACGTGATTTATTTATTTCATAGCTGCTCTCCCCAGGCCCTTCCTGTTGTGTTTGCTAACTTAAGAATTTAAGTTACAATTGTCCCAGAAAATTACAGAATATTTCATTAAATAAAGAGCATTTGGAGCCAGCCAAGGATACCCAGAAAACATTTCTTGTTGCTACATGGCTGTCACAGTATGGGTCTTTAAGACCTTTTGGCTTTTCTATTATGTGTAATTCTATGAACCTTTCTTGTTTATTTTAGTTTTTGTGTTGATGTTTCATGAAGGCCAACTAGTGGTGAGAAATCCAAAGAAATAAGGTACATTGAAAATAAGGTGATCATAACAAGACCAAGTAAGGAATCTGAATTGTGGGAAAGAACATTGAGAAAATTGTGTTGCTGTTATTGTGGTTTCTATAGCAACGCAATGTGGAATGCATTGTGGAAGACTTCCTTAGAAGTGACTGCAAAGGAAAACAAAGGCATCTAAAGCAACGAGCGCCCACTATGTGGAATTTTCACACCAATGGAATACCACTTTTCTTGTTGATGATTGATAAATGAAGGTTTGTAAAATAGCTACTAAAAATATTTGCATTAGATTTCTAAAGTCCTATAACAGAACTACTATAAAGCATTTACTCTATATTTTTCTGTAGTGTCAGATGAAAAACCTACCCTTTAGGAGAAATTTTAAAGAAAACTATAATCCTATCCTTTATTAAACATATTAAGTTTATGTATCAAGTTTGTAAGTTACATGTATATAGAAATACAAATTGAGTGATATAGATTTATTCAAATTCAGATTTAAATTTTTTATGCATGTAAAATTAGATATTTGCATCTAACATGTCCTAACTGAAACATTACTTTCAGTAAAGCATTGTTAGCCAAATATAATTCTAAAGTCAACCTTCTAGAATAATTTAGAAAAGGTTCCATTTCTTATATAGCACTTAACTTTCAGAGAACTTAAATTTGAATGACTGTATGTGTTAAATGCAAAAAT
This sequence comes from Typhlomys cinereus, assembly GCA_023101885.1. Classification (NCBI taxonomy): domain Eukaryota; kingdom Metazoa; phylum Chordata; class Mammalia; order Rodentia; family Platacanthomyidae; genus Typhlomys; species Typhlomys cinereus. The sequence goes on from JALPQD010000096.1 coordinate 2,522,354, forward strand.
AGTAATACATATAATATCATTACCATTGTGAAATTAAAACAAAGGTTTCTTCTTAGAAAAAATGAAAATATTTAGGGAGACCTCATTCTTACCTCACCGTGAATTTGTGCCCTGATTCACTCCCATTTCTTTATTTGTAACTGTTATTTCACTTGCATTATCTCATTCATTTTATAATATCATCTTTCTTTTAAGTAATTATCATTGTGAAATCTCTTGTTTAAGATTTCTGTGTAACATTCTTTTAGGCAAGAAGATTGTTCTAACTAAAGGAATTCAAAACACATTAATCTTCAATATTCTTGTAGTTTATCATGTAATATGTCACTGTTTCCTGAATTTGCTACCGTGCTTATCTTTCCACCCCAAATTCCCATTTGTTCATCCCTTGTCTGCAAAACCTTTGCTGATCCATCTATTCAACTTAAACTTTTTTTTATAATACATTTTTTATTATTACTTCAGCTCATACAAACTTAATAGGTACACCAGTTCCCTCCCTCCCTCCTCCTCCCCCCGAACCCCTTGCTCTCCCTCCCCTCACCCCTCCCGCCCCATCCCCCTGTGCCTCCCGCCCCAATTCCCAGAGTCCTTTCTTGTGCATGCCTGACTCTCCTCTGGACCTCTTCTCCGATGACATACAAGGGACCCAGTGGCATTTCCCTGAACCCTTTCCTGTGTTCCCCTTAAGCATAGAAACACTACTGTGGCTGTCAATCCCTTGCCTCCAAGGATCTTGGTGTCTTTAGCAGATGCTAGACTTTGTGAGGTCAATAGTGTGTTGGACATTGCGCCAGGCATGCAATGTCCAATTATGATTGCTTCAGGATGGGGAGAGATTAGTCTGGCCTAGTTCTAGGTGGTTGATATAGAGTCTCTGAAGTTCTGGATAGTGGTTTGTTGATTTTCTTTTGCAGTTTTGTTGCTCCTATAATGCCCTTCACTCCATCGTGATGGGCACTGTATGTCACCCCCTGGCCAGAGACAGAAAGCATTAAACAGGAGTCTTATTATAAGAGCACATTCAAGGGTAGATGTAATACTTATACCCAAAAGTGGAATCTCAGGGTCATATGGCATTAGGCAATGGGAGGGGTCAATCACCCATTTACAAAATGGTTACTTTTTAATCTGCCGGACTATATGCCCTCCTCTTCTGGTGAGTTCATACCCCCTTAGTTGTAAATGATCAGGAACGAATTGTGAACTTAACTAGGTGTCACATTACTTTCTTGCAGTCCTTGATGGAGGCCTATTTTCTCTACTGTAACATGGTCACTTCTCTCCTTGTTTCTGGTGTAGCCCTCCAACCCCATTCCTCCTGTTCATAATCCTTGCAATTACTGTAGGTAATAAACACATAGATTTACCTATGAGTGTCTCAAGATGGGATGGGTGGGTTTGGTATTAGGAGCCACCTATTAGGGAGTACATACGGCACTTAATTTTCTGGGTCTGGGATACTTCACTTAATATAATTGTTTCTAATGACATCCATTTCCTGGCAAATTCCAGTAATTCATCATTTTTGATGGCTGAGTAGTACTCCATTGTATAGATGTACCACTGTTTCCTTATCCACTCGTTAACTGTTGGACATTTGGGTTGATTCCATGTCTTTGCTATTGTAAACAGTGCTGCTATGAACATGGTCGTGCTTGTGCTATCGAGGTGAACCTCTGCTGTATGGGGGGGTTATACCCAAAAGTGGAATCGCAGGGTCATATGGCATTTCAATCTTTAATTTTTTTAAGAATCTCCAGACGGCTCGCCAGAGTGGCTGTATGAGCCTGCACTCCCACCAGCAATGTAGCAGAGTTCCCCTCTCTCCACATCCTCTCCAGCATTTGTTATTGTTTGTATTGTGGATTTTTGCCATCCTGACCGGGGTGAGATGATATCTCAGGGAAGTTTTGATTTGCATTTCCCTGATGGCTAAGGAGCATTTTTTAAGATATTTGTTAGACATTTTAATTTCATCCCTGGTAAAATTTCTTTTAAGTTCCAGGGCTCATTTTTTAATTGGGCCATTGGTTTCCTTGATGTTTAGTTTTCTAAGTTCTTTGTGCACTCTGGACAGTAGAGCTCTATCAGATATGTGGTTAGTGAAGATTTTCTCCCATTCTGTGGGTTGCCTTTGAGCTCGTGTTACAATCTGTTTATCTGAACAGAAGCTCTTTAATTTCACAAGATCCCAAATGTTGAGAGTTGGTAGCAGTGACTGTGCCATTGGATGTCTGTTTAGGAACTGTTGGCCTAGCCCAATCAGCTCGAGGGAGTTCCCTATCCTTTCAACTATGGTTTTTATGGTCTCTGGCCTGATATCAAGGTCCTTGATCCATTTGGAATTAAGTCTTGTACATGGTGACAAGTATTGGTCCAGCTTTAATCTTCTGCATGTGGAGATCCAGTTTTGACAGCACCATTTGTTGAAGATGCTGTTTTTTTCCATTGGATTCTTTGGGCCCTTTTGTCAAAGACCAAATGGCTGTAATTTTGTGGGCTTATATCTGGGTCTTCAGTCCTTATCCATTGATCTGTGTGTCTATTTTGGAGCCAGTACCAGGCTGTTTTTATAACTATGGATTTGTAATATAGATTGAGGTTCGGTATGGTAATACCTCCAGCAGTGTTTTTGTTACTCAGGATTGTTTTTGCTACCTGGGTCTTTTGTGCCTCCATATGAATTTTGAGATTGTTTGGTCAACTTCTTTAATGAATTGCTTTGGAATTTTAATTGGTATAGCATTGAATTTGTATATTGCCTTTGGTAGGATGGTCATTTTTACGATGTTGATTCTGCCAATCCAGGAACATGGGAGATCTTTCCACCTTCTGGTGTCTTCTTGCTATTTCTTTCTTTAAGGGTTTGAAAGTTTTCATTGTAAAGGTCTTTTACCTCCTTGATTAGGTTTATACCAAGGTATTTCATTTTTTTAGGGGCTATAGTGAATGGGATGTTTTCTCTCAAGGCTTTTTCACTTCTTTCATTCTGGGCATATAGGAAGGCCTCTGATTTTTGCACATTTATTTTGTATCCTGCCAACCCTGCTGAACTTCTTAATTAGTTCCAGGAGCTTCCTGGTGGAGTTTTTTGCATCACTCAGGTATAAGATCATGTCATCTGCAAATAGGGATAGCTTGACTTCTTCCTTGCCGATTTGAATCCCTTTTATGTCCCTTTCTTGTCTTATGGCTTCCGCTAAGACTTCAAGTACAATATTGAATAGAAGTGGTGAGAGTGGACAGCCTTGTCTAGTTCCTGATCGAAGTGGGAATGCTTCCAATTGTTCCCCATTGAGCATAATCCTTGCTGTGGGCTTGTTGTATACAGCTTTTATTATATTGATAAAGGTTCCTTCCATTCCTACTGTCTCTAGCGTTTTGATCATAAAAGGCTGTTGGATCTTGTCAAAAGCTTTTTCTGCATCTATCGAGAGTATCATGTGGTCTTGGACTTTGGACTGGTTTACATGATGAATTACATTTATTGATTTGCGTATGTCGAAACAACCTTGTGTGCCAGGGATGAAGCCTACTTGGTCCCCGTGAATGATCTTTTTAATACGTTTTTGAATCCGATTTGCTAAAACTTTGTTGAGAATCTTTGCGTCTGTGTTCATCAGAGAGATAGGCCTATAGTTTTCTTTTTAAAGTGAGTCTTTTTTAGGTTTTGGGATTAAAACGATATTAGCTTCATAGAAGGAATTTAGTAGTGTTCCTTCCTTTGCTATTTGATGGAACAGTTTAAGGAGTATTAGTATTATTAACTCCTTAAATGTCTAGTAGAACTCTGTGCTGAATCCATCTGGTCTAGGACATTTTTTGGTGGGAAGATTCAAGATTACTTCCTCAATTTCCTTATATGTTATAGGACTATTTAAATAATTCACAACTTCCTGATTCAATTTAGGTAAGTTGTGTTTACTTAGAAATTCATCCATCTCTTTTGTGTTGTCAAACTTCACAGAGTATAAGTTTTTGAAATATGATGTTATAATTCTCTGGATTTCTTGGGTATCAGTAGTGATAACTCCATGTTCATTTCTGATTTTGTTAATTTGGGTTTTTTCTCTTCTGCTTTTGGTTAATTTAGCTAGGGGTGTATCAATCTTATTGATTTTTTCAAAGAACCAGCTTTTTGACTGGTTGATTTTCTCTATCGTTTTCTTAATCTCGATTTCAGATATTTCTCCCTTTATTTTGCTAATCTCTCTTTGACTACTTTTGGGAGCAGATTGCTCTAGTTTCTCTAAAGCTTTAAGCTGCATTGTTAAGTTGTATATTTCTGATGTTTCCATTTTTTTGATGTAGCCATTAAGAGCTATGAACTTACTTCTTAGAACAGCTTTCATTGTGTCCCAGAGATTTTGGTAAGTTGTATTTTCATTATCATTCACTTTTAGGAAATCTTGAATTTCCTTTTTAATTTCTTCCTGAATCCAGTTCTCATTCAGCATCATAGTGTTAAGTTTCCAGGAGTTAGTGTATTTTCTCTTGTTTGATGTGTTGTGGATGTCCAGCTTTAGGCCGTGGTGGTCTGATAGGGCACAGGTTAGAATTTCAACTTTCTTGTATATGTGTAGATTCGTTTTGTGGCCCAATATGTGATCTATTTTGGAGAAAGTTCCGTGTGCTGCTGAGAAAAATGCGTATTCTTTGGTGCGTGGGTGAAAAGTTCGATAGAGATCTGTAAAGTCCATTTCTTTCAGGGTTTGATTAAGTTCCAAAGTGTCTCTGTTAAGCTTTTGACCTGTTGATCTATCCCATGTTGAGCAGGGCGGTAGTTGAAGTCCCCAAGAATTATCGTTTGGGGGTTGATTTCTTGCTTTAGACGCTGTAGGGTTTTCTTAATGAATGTGGAGGGGCCCATATTGGGTGCATATATATTCAGTATTGTGAAGTCTTCCTGGTGAATTGTACCTGTGACTAAAATGTAGTATCCATCCGTGTCTCTTATAATTTTCTTTGGTTTGAAGTCCACTTTGTCTGATAGCATAATGGCTACCCCTGCCTGTTTTCTGCTTCCATTTGCTTGTAGAATTGTTGACCAGCCTTTTATTTTTAGAGCGTGCCTATCTTTTGTGGTGAGATGGGTTTCCTGCAGGCAGCAGATTGATGGATTGTGATTTTTAATCCAAGTTTGTAATCTGTGTCTCTTGATTGGTGAATTAAGTCCATTAACATTTAGTGTTATAATGGAGAAACTATTGTTAATTCCAGACATTTATTATGTTTAGTAGTTTTTATAAGTATATTGCTTCACTTTTAGCGGTGCTATATTTGCCTTCTGTTCTCCTGGATATGCCTGTTTTTTTCTTCACGCTTGAGTATCATTTCTAGCATTTTTTGAAGGCCTGGTTTGATGGACATGTATCCCTTCAAGTTGTCTTTGTGCTGGAAAATTTTTCTTTCTCCCTCAATCATGACTGATAGTTTTGCAGGGTAAATCAGCCTGGGTTGACATTTTTGCTCATTCAATACTTGAAGTATGTCTCTCCAAGCTCTTCTTGCTTTTACTGTTTCGACTGAGAAGTCATTTGTTATTTTAATAGGTTTACCTTTAAAAGTGACTTGTTTTTTCTCCCTTGAAGCTCTCAGCACCAGTTCTTTATCTTGAATGTGGTGTGCTTCTGTTTTGGTCGTATCTGTTTGGGGTGCGGAATGCCTCTTGTATATGAATAGGCCTCTCTTTTTTTAGATGAGGAAAGTTTTCCTTGATGATCGTTTGAAAAATTTCCTCAGGGGTGGTATTTTGAGATTCTTGCTCTGGTATTCCATGAATACACGTTAGGCTTCTTCAGGGTGTCCCATATCTCTTGGATATTTCTCTCAAGTATCTTTTTGGCTTTAACAACCTCTTCCATTGAGCTGGTTAGTACTCCCACTTTATCTTCAAGGTCTGAAATTCTGTTTTCTGCTTCCTTAGTTCTGTTGATAAGACTCTCTGTGGCATTCTTGGTTAAAGATAACTTGTCTTGTAGCTCAGTTTTAAACTCTGCTTGAGTCTGTTTTAACTGCTCTATGCCAGTTTTTGTTTCTTGCACTGTTTTTCTCAACTCCTTCAAATGTCTGTTGTGTTCCTCTTCAAAGCGATTGATTCGATTATGTAATTCCTCCCGGATTTCCTCTTTCATAGTATTGAACATGGTAATGATCATATTTTGAAAGTCGTTATCCTGGGTGAGGCTTTCTTGGCCTTTTTCCGTGGATTTGTTCTGGTTGGAGTCTAACATTATGGGATTAGTTTCTTCATTGGGAAATTTGTTTACGTGAGTGTTGCTTCTCATGGATTTGCACTTTGACTTTGGCATTGTCGTTTTAACTCTTAAGATCTTTCAATTTCACTAAACTGAATTATTTGGCCTGGGGTTCTGGGGGTGGGCAGGGACAGAGCTTACCTAGGTCGCGGGTGAGGCCCGGCTGGACCGCGCGCGGGTCCCGATGGCGGAGCGGGGTGGGGTAAAGGGATGATGGGGGCGTCGGCGTGGAGCTATTTAACCCGCGGGCAGCTGGGGCGGGGCCCAGGCGCAGGGGGAGGTCCTCCTCGTCCCTTGGCCCTGTGCTCGGCTCCGGCTGGATGGTGGGAGTCGGAGCGGGGTCCCTTTGGGCTGACCTGGGGTTCTGGTGGGCGGGTGCGGGCAGAGCTTACCTAGGTCGCGGGGTGAGGCCAGGCTGGACCACGCGCGCGTCCTGACCGGCAGAGCGGGGTGGGGTAAAGGATCAACTTAAACTTCTTTTAACTTTTTGTCACATTTACAATATCCCTCAGATTTTCTTCCCTATATTTTTTTTTGTTTTAAGTACTAGGTTTCATTTTTGCTTTGAGAAAAAGAACTATATCCATGCAGTAACTTAAAACTGTCAAAATTTGAAATTCGAGATTTCTGAAAGTGAAAACAAGTGCCATTCTGTAAATTCTGTTCTTTAAGAGCTCTGCCTTTCAAATATATCAGAGTATTTGATGACTAGGAAAAGCATCATTAGTGATAGAAAACAAAGTTCGTGCCTGAGGTCACACCATGTGCTTAAAGAACTCAAGCATGAGTCTGTTTATTCTAAGAGATAGTTCTTTCAAAACACGCTGACACTCTGAATGGAGCTAAAGGAAGGAACACCAACAATAACAATATGAAATATTCACACAGGAAGATTTCTACTTTACTGTTCAGTGTATCAAGTGTTGAGACTTTCACCAAGTCTGTTGCCATATTCTTGCTTAAAAGTTTCTCAATATAAACGTAGACTTGGACTTGGACTGAGAATTGCTGTTCTTAGTTACTGACCATATTAATCTTCCTAACTGAGATAATAAGTTTCCATTAGGACAAGTGACAATAAAAAGGCTAAAAATGCAAAATCTAAATGGTGTGCCACTAATTCCATACTTAAAGCCAGTGTTGATTCAGACAGCAGAATAAGAATATAGTAGAATATGAATGAAGAGTAAATAACAACACACAGCATGAGTTAGGTACAGACTGGTGAGCAACTGCAGCATTATAATAGGACTTTGCATGCCCTGCGCAATGTCCAACATATTATTGACCCCACAAAGTCTAGCAGGGACTAAAGGCACTAGGATCCTTGGAGGCTAGGGACTGACAGTCACAGTAGTGTTCCTAAGCTTAAGGGGAACACAGGAAAGGGTTCTGGGAAATGCCCCTGGATCCTTGTACCTCATCAGAGAGGAGGACCCAGAGGAGAGTTTGGCATGCACATTTAAAGGATGCTCAGGGGATGGGGGGGAGGCACTGGGGGATGGGGAGGCAGGAGGGAGGGGAGTGGAGAGCAGGGGCGTAGGGGGAAGGTGGAGGGAGGGAGGGGACCGGTGTACCTGTTAAGTTTGTATGGTGGAAATAATAAAAATAAATAAATAAATAAATAAATGAAAACACAAGAGACAAACTATCAATACTATGAGAAGTACTGATCAAAGTTCTGCTTTTAGTACATGAGTGTCAAGCTTCTAGCTCATGCCCTGGCTTGCTTCTTGGCTGAAAGAATGCCAGACATGCAACCTGCTGGAAGGATCTATTGTCTTTTCCCTAACAAAGTCAGCTAACCTGGGTTCTGAAAGCCAGGCTTAGCTTCAACTTCCTGTGGTTGGCTGTCTTCCTGCTTTCAGTTCCAGCTTTAGCCCTATGACTCTGTCTGAAAACCCGTTGCTTCCCTTCAAGATATTCAGCAATTTAAAATTCATCCTTAGGCAACTGAGTTAAATTTTCTTCTCTGAGCACGATGCCCTTCATAATTTTTCATTTCATTTCATTTTAGTTTTACAATTGTCCCTATTTTTGGGGGGGGGAATGGGTGTATATACCAGAGGGTGCTTGTGTGTGTGTGGTGTGTGATATATGTGTGTGTGTATGTGTATACCAGAAAGCACTTGAATGTTTGTGCCTATGAAGACTGAAGGGTGACATAGAGAATTCTCCTAGATTGATCCACCCCCTTACTGCTTTGCTTTGGGGTTTCCCAGGCTTTGCTTTCCAAGGCTGGAAGTTCAGGCCACTGCTAATTCTGCCTGACATTTTTATGTAAGGTCTAGGGATCCAAACTTAAGTCCTTTTGCTTGCTTGTGAGGCAAAAGCTTTAACCCCTAAGGCATCTCCTCAGGCTCTTTTTTCTTTTTTCTTTGTGGTATTATAGGGTTTGGATTCCTAAACTGCAGTAAAAATAATAGCTACATTTTATTAGACTCCAGATACTTTGAAAGCAGCTCATTTCGATACTGCATTAACAACCCTGACTGGTCTGCTTAAAGACATGAGCCCAACTACAGCAAGTCTGTTGGGTGGGGGGAGCTGAGCCACAATTGGTAATGAGTCCCAGCACTGAAATTCATTTCCAATTTCCCAGAAGTCATTTGTCCTGAGCTGTTTACACAGCCACACAGGAATCTGGTTTTTCCCCACCTTTGATTCTTCATGCTGATTTCCATCCCTTATTGCTTCTCTGGTTCAACTTTTTTGATCTGAAATGTGACTTCTTCATTTCCTATGTCAGAGTGAGAGGAAACGTAATACTGCCAGGATTTTCAATGTAGGAACACGAAATTTTCTTAGAAGAGATGATTGTAATTATATCCACTTACAAGACTTCACTTACATTTTTAAAATGAAAAAGCAATTTTTATCTATTAAGCCTCACCATCATTCTGTTTTAAATTGTAAAAACTATCACACTTATAAAATTCTCAAATTCCTATTGAGTGCTAGATACTTGGCTATGCATTTAACATGAACATTGTTATATAATCTTCAAAATAAGAACTTATCAGAGCTTGGCACTACTGTTATTCTCCCTATTTAACACGTGAAGGATTGTTGAAATTTAAGGAAATTAGACAGTTTGCCCAATGTCCAGAGCTAGAAAATATTTCAGAATCAGGATTTGAAACAAGATTCCTATTATATGAAATAAAAAGAAAGTATGTATACTGCTTGACCCTAAACAGGATATCTAAACCACCCTACCTCCATCTCAAGTCTCAAGGATCATCAAAGAAGAGGGGGTGGTAAGATTGCAACAGTCTGAATGGGGGGGGTAAAGTATGGTCAGATATTGTATTCTGGACATGGCAAGGTTGATGTATTCATGAACACAGACATGTCCTATCGTCATTTTACCATGGAAGAGGAAAGATCCCAAGGGGTCTCGTCAATGCTGACAAGGGAAAGTGACGCTTCTTTCCTCAGTGGTATGCTTGATGAGTATGATTCATGCTCCAGCAAGTACCAGGCACATACCGTGAAAGGCAACCCAGTGAACTCAGTAGATCATTCACGTGAAAAGATATGCAAATAGGAGACAGGGAAGAAGGACTGCAATGGGAAAAGAAGGGAGGGGTGAGAGTAGAAAAATATCATGAATTCATGATAAGAAACTCTAAAACAATAAAAACTTAAAAAATAAAATTCTCATTCATATAGACTGTGACATACTTTAATTTATGTTTTTTAAGCCATACATTTATATCCTTTTGGTCCAGATCTGGAAGCTACTACAGGATAAGGTAAATGAAATGCAAAACATAGCCCAGTCAAATTTTACAAAGAACTAATTTGGGTCTGTGATAGAAGCAGCGATGCTGAGAATAAACTCTGCTTGTATTGTATTTCATCATATTAAGGTAAAAATGACTTCATCCCTCCTTGTAGAACTATTTTCATGTAGTCAATAAGAAAGAGAATCACACGGTGATTCTAAAATACCACATATTGATTCTCCTGTTAGTTAATCGTCTTTCCTAGAACCACTCTTGCAGCTGGAAAATCAAAGGTTTGCTTTTGCGGAGAAACACAAAAGTCTAAGTGTGGATGAACTTATATCTAGTGAAAATGTTTCCCTAAGAATATGCATATGATCTGTTTACTCTTAATACTGTCCTGACCTTTGGACTCTACTTTTGGGTTGTGATAGTATAGAAGGGTTGTTTATTTAGCATATTTTTAGTGAGATTCCTAAGTGGGCTAAGAATATCCTGCAATAAAATGGTCAGGAGCTTTTCAGATCTTACTTGATCTACCTAGATTCACCTCAATAATAAATTTGGAACCAAGTTTATTAACCTCTTTGTCTCTGAAGGAATCAGATCAAAAGCTTGTATGTTAGAGTCCACTGCCCTACTTCAGGTGTAAGATAGAGGATTACTTGTGCAACCCGAGACCAAACTATACAATGGTTTTAACCTGAAGTATTGTAATGTGCCTGGTTTCAGCCATCAACACTGTCTGGGAACTCCAGTTACTATTTGCTATACCCCAGATGGAATGCCCCTTACACAAACTAAGTCTTGGTTTCCAATTCATGTTAGTATGCTGTCTCTTGGGACATTTGATAGTTCTATTATATCCTTCTACTTTATAATAATCTTGGTACCCAAGTAGCTATGGTCTCAGATGGCCCTGCCAGTTGGAAAATCTAGCACATCTTCTGATGAAACTGTAATAATTATCAGATCTAGAATGAATTCCTAGGTTCAGTTGATGTATTATAATAATTGAATTGACTTCTTCAAATAAAATTTAATTGAGAAGTTCTGAAAATCTCTAAAAAGCATTATTAAATAGAAAGGCTAGTCAGTTGAAATATGCATATAGTAATGAGAAGATTCCCATTTGCTCCCCAGTTCCACACTTACCAGCCTACCACGTACACGTACTATCAGTGTCTGATAGTAATCTTTGGCAACGTTGAGGACTATACTCAGGGCTTTGAATATTCAAAGCAAGTGCTATGCTTCTTAGAGTACACACAGGTGAGAAAGCAGGCTTAATTGTTGATTTAGTCTATTAACCTTGCATTCTTAGGTACTTTGTTCAAAGTAACTCAAACACTGTATCTCCAACCCCCAATCAAATCTGGTATTTCAGGATTTACTGGAGAACCAGTACCAAGAATTTGTGAATACACATGCACATATCTATCTTTATGTACATACAGATTTATTTATACACACGGAGAGACAGTGGTACATAGAAAGACATTTATTTTAAACAATTGGCTTAAGGATAAGGAACGTAATAGAAGCCCCAGGGAAGAGTTGATACCACAGTTTGTATCTGAAGGAAGAATTACTTCTTTCTTTGGGGACTTTGGTCTTTTTTTTCCCCCAGGGCCTTCAACTGATTGGGTGATCCCCATCTGCACTGTTGAGAATTATTTGCTTTACTTAAAGCCTTTTGAGTCATCTCTTTTAAAAAGCGCTTTCATAGTGATATCTAGACTGACACTTGACCTAATGTCTGAGCACCATGTCCTAGTCAAGTTGCTGTAAAATTAGTCATCAGACCAGGTCCTAATCCAAAAATCAGTCATCTTTCAGCTATGAGTAAGAACTTAGTCTCTAACAGGAAGGAGAGCACACTTTCTTAATGCCTTGCACTGCTTCTCAAGTGAAGCAGGCGGCTTGTTACTAATCTCCCTCTTCCTAGGAAAATATACAATTTTTATAGGAAGGTCAATGCTCATACCCAAGATATTAAGCTTATATTTTCCCCCACAAAAACCAGGAATTTGTGTTTGGCATTGGAATGTAAGTATGGTCGTTGTCTGCAATTTAGAAGAGCTCTTTGGTGAGACAAACGACTTCAGCTGGCACCTTGAACACATTGCCCTATATAAGCTCCTTTCTAATGTTTGGAAATTTGTCATGGTTACCAAAGATGTTATCACAGGGATCTGAAATGCCAACTGAGGAGCCCAACTTCCTCACATTTTAAGCTGTTTGTCCAGCACCAGTAACTACAGTATTTTCAGATTTCTTTTTCATTGCTTAACATACAAGACTACATAAGGCTCTTTTCATACAAATATTTAAGATGTATTGAGTGTACCCCGCTGCCTATCACCCTTTGTTTTCTCACCTCCCACATTCTTTTAGTCTCCTTTGTTCCACTAGATAATTATCTTTCTACTCTCATGTTATCAGTATACATTTGATTTTGTGTATCTACATAAAACCTAAAATCTAGGATCCAAGGATTTGGAAAGACATTTGAGATATTTGTCTATCTGAATCTGACATAATTTGCTTTAATGCAATAATTTACAGTGGAATGGAAAAAGAATACTTTCCTAAACTTTGTTAAATTGACTGGGCAAGGCACAACTGACTAAAGGAAGACTTGAGTGATGTGAGCTACTACAGCAAGCATATGAACTCTGGCAGGGCTCTGAGGCAAGAACACTGGAGGATTCCAGAGCCGTGAAGTAAAAAGGGAAGGAAGTATGAATGCATTTGGCTGTAGGAAGACAGAAGAGGGAAGAACTTCCTTGGAAGAACTAAGTGGAGGATCCTGCAATGAACTACTGGGAAGCTGTGTCTTTTCTTCTCTGAACCCTTCCTGAGGCAAATGGAAAAATGAGCTCTGCCCTGGTCAGAAATCTACATTGCATGTGTGTGTCTCCTGATACAGCCCAAGGGCTTCTCCTTGGTTGGTTTGTTAGGTCCCACTCATCCCAAGCCCTTGGGACACAGTTCACTCACGAGTCTTCTACCCCATGACTGAAAATAATTGGTTGCAAGAGTTGAAATTCTCAGACATCATTATCTAACTGTGCAAAATGGGTCATATTAAGTGAATGAGGCCTTTTTCAGATGTGTTCTCTCTCATTTGTGGTTCCTGGATTTTTATAGACACGTAAAATCAAGCATGCATATATAAAAGAAAGTAAAAGGAATATTGTCTAGAGGTACAAGGGACACTAACCTGAGAGGAGAGAAAAAGGAAGGTATGGAGGAGATTCAAGTGAAATTTGCTAAACATTCAATAGCCTCTTGTATGAAGCTTTAAAACAATTTTAAATGAACTTAAATTATATATAAGAGCTTCCTGCTCTCTAGAAGAACATGGGATTGAGAGAGAAGTTGTTAACTTGATTGGGATGATATGAAATATGGCAGAAGGGTGGCTCATCTTTTCATAGTTTTGCCTAAAAGATACTCTTCTTAGGAAGGACCAGTTTTGAAAGCAGAATGAGAGTATGCAGAGACATGGCTAAGGAGTATGGAGAGATCTGCACATGCAGCTATCCAAACAGCCTTGAATTGGAAGCTTGGTTGGTTGGGGAACTTGAGGCACAAGGATCAGTAGCTTATATGAAATGAGGCACAGCATCAGATTCAGAAATGAGAGAAGCAAGATGGATACAGACAGAGTGAGCAGGACCAGCGGTGGGGGCTGGCTAGAGAGAAAGAAATAGGCAGCCAGCAAATAGAAGGCTGGAATTGCAGCTAAAATTCCTGACAGATAGATACAGCCTTTCTCTCTTTCTGATCCTTCCTTTTTCCCTATAACTTTGCTTTCCCTGTTTCTTCTCTAAAGGAGAGAGGCACAAGCAAGACCCTAAAGACGCCTTAAAATGGGTCACTTCTGAAGAGGGTATCAGCACTTTTCTCCCAATCATGGTCACTTCCTTTGATTCTTAAAGTCCAGCTCACAGTCACAGAAGAATTGTTCTCATTCATGGTTTACCATTAAGGACTCTCTTGGGAAAAATAGAAATGAGAGGTATTTCCTTAATCATTCTCACTGCCCTTTGTCTATTGTCAGGAGTGAAAAATTTACGCAAAAACTTTGGCAAGGGGTATAGTTTTGAGAAGGAAACATACTGATTGGAGAGATTTACAGCACAATAGCTAATGAGAATTACATCTTATTGTCATGACTTCCCAAAGCTATCCTCCGTGTTAAACTGGAGGACTTTTTGTTAAATAAACATACTTCTATCTTTTGGGAAATTAACACATATATATTTAATTATTTTCAGGAATATGTAACTTTATTAGTAAGTACTATCTAGGGATTCTGTCAGCAGGGTGTAAACTATCTTATTTAAAACAAGCTGTATTCACTTGTTTTATGCATATGTGTGCATGATGCATGTGTGTACATTTTTGTATGTGAGGGCATGGTGTGCCATGTTGTATGTAGGTAAGAAGGCCCTCAGGTGTCAGCAATGATCTTAACCTTGCCTTGGGCTGGACCCTTTTGGTTGCTGCTGTACTCTAGACTGACTGTCTGCCTGACATTGTCCAGGGGACTTTCTGGCCTCTGCTTCCCATTTCCTGTGGGAAAGCTGGGATCACACATGCCCACCACTGAACGATTGTTTCTGGCTTTTACATGGGATGTGGCATCTGTAGCCATTAGGTCTGTGTACACGGAGCCATCTCCCCACCCTGGATGAACTATCTCTGTATTATTTTCTTCTGCCTTCCAGTCCCATATCTTTTTTGTAGCACTTTCATGTGGTTACTTCCTATCATCAGTTTGCTGGAATCTAGTATTTTTGAGAATTTCTCTGACAATTGCGGCTTCATTTAGTTTTCACAGTAAACAACCTAATGTTACAGAGAGGTAAAAAAAGATCATAACCAATTATTCAAAATGATGCAACTGATGCAAAATGATGAAATAGGAGACACTTGTCAAATTTTCTGAACTAAATGGCCAGACTTTAATTTATATGCTATCTCAACTTCTCAAAGGATGAGGCAGGGGGATGATCAGCAGGAGTTGCCAAGGAGAGCTGTTCTAGAAGAAGCAGGTATGGATAGACTTGGACTTGTGAAGTCAGTTGAGCAGTGAGCACTTGGGACTAGATGGGCTTTGGGGACATGATGAACATAGAGTGATATAGCATTTTCAGGCTAACAATTATGTTTTCATATGTAGTGAAATATTTCATCTTGCAACAGAATTTGTAAGTGTGGTGTTTTTATCTACAAGGGCTTAATTAACAAAGCCAGTGATGGGCAAGAGGATGAAAACAGCTTCTGATTGCATCTCCACCAGTCTTTAAGGGGTCCTGAACCACACCACATCCCTGTGCATTTCCATTCAGGCAGAAGAGTGTGAAGGGGCTGGGTGGTCATTGTTTAATCAGGAAACAGTGTTCCTGATTGCTACTCAATAGAAAATCAAATGATAAGATTGCCTTCCATCTTTACTACAACAAAAGATGGCATTTCAAAACTATCTTTTATTTCATGGTTCAATGATTGTCTTTATGACCTAAAATATTTTAGGAACTAGAATTGTATTAAATCTTCAGAGAAATGGTATGAGTTTCAAATTTCATACAAGGCAGAGTCCATCCTACTTTCAATCCAAAGAAGATACTGTTTAATTATCTGTTTAATTTCAGAAATGACAATGGTTTAAAAAATCTCTGAATCTCTCAACTCATACATATGGGCATTCAAAACAAAGAGCTTGACATTCAAGCACTCCAGGTGTAAGAATAAGCTTTATTTCAATGTTTAAAATAAAACGATAACTTTTAAGTATTGTTTTATTTTGCAAATATCTTGAGATTACTTAAAATGAGACAAGAGTGAAATTCAAATAAACCATATTTTAAAATATTATCTAATTTTCTGATCGTATTCAAATATTGTATTAAAAATAATTCAAAATCTCAGCATCTCCCCCCCCAAAATAAATACTCTCTAAGGACCCATTTTAACACCTTTCAAAATACCCAGTATGTAGTCCATTCTCATTAAATCATGGCAAGCTACCAAATTTAGTGAATGTTCTCAGATTTTCTTATTACTTGCTACAGGTGATCTAGGAACACTTTAAGCATCAGAAAAGGATCATTATAAAAATAAAGCATAAGCCGTTAGGCAGAGAGAAAGCAGTCTTTCCCGGCAGGAGGATGGGCCCCACTTCTCAATGACAACATTCTCAGTGCCAGCAGCTTAAGGACGAAGAAAGGTCTGCATGAGCAGTCAGCAGGCAGGATGGACTGTGTTAGAAGCCACAGACTTCACAGTGTGTTACAGGCAAATGTTGCACACTGAGCATCTGGGGAACTGAATAAGGACCCGAGAACCAATTTGATGTTACTCTTTAAAAGACTTTTCAGACTGACTACTGTTAGGGTTTTCCCTGCCCTATGCCCCACTCTCTGAGCTGGGCTCCTTGGTGATTGCCGCCAACAGCAAACAAGCTGCCCTCACATGATCCTTAGTCATGTACCTTCGGGGCTGGCCTTCACCCCACTCACAAGTCCAAAGACTATAAAACCTTTCAACTTTCTTTCCACCCTGCTGTTTCTCCTCTTTGACAAGGACAGACGGCAGTTGATCCCAATAAACCAGCTTTGTTTCCATCCTTGTGGATTATTGGATGGGGGTCTGGGAATCTTACAACTAAAATAAGTCAAAATTTGTACCAGTGGTCTAGGATGTCAGAGGAGAATTTTAAGGTTTAGAATACTACGATCAGATCTAATCCAAGATAGAACAGGACATAGATCCTCTTAAACTAACTCTTCTTGTTTTCAAAGAATGGATAATTGATTGTCTTATGAATCAATACCTAAAATCTAGACATCATTAAATACTCTATTTACTCACCAACAAATATGTGCATATCTGATGCCAAGTCCTATCCACTTTGCTCTGTATCGTCTCTTTCCAATTATTTGCCACTCTTCTGTCCCTAGATTAACTCCCCTTATTAGCTTTGCAGTAAACTTTTTGAAATCCATCAGGATATGGGGAAACGAGTCTCTGGTACTTCTCTTCTTGATAATGTGTTTCCCAGAGTGATGAAACTATGAAATATCTGCAAAGAATAAAGTCAAGTGTCTACTCAGCTTCTCTTGATAAGTGTCTATTATTTGTTATGGTTAATTCATTAACATAATTATACTTATGTGCACAAAGTTTAACAACACAGAGAAATAATCACCGCAGTAGGAGTGAGGGGAAATCATCTAAATCAGCATCATTTCTGAGTTCCTTTATGTTGAAAGTTAACAAACAGCTCTGACCTTCATTTAGAGCAGAAAACAGAAACAGTCTGGTTGATATCTGTCTCCTAATACAACCTTAGGACTCACTAGTCCAGGATGGTAAAGCTGATAAGGATGGGTAAAAACATAAAGGGTGTGCCTGGGGTGGAGTTTCTGAGTTTTCTGTTTCTCCCTATGAGAAAGGTTCTTAAAGAATTAAAATTTAGAAATTACAATAACAAGCATGATTTTTTGAATACCCCAATGTACACATTCAGAGCAGTCACTCCATCCCCTGCGAGTTTCTTCTGATAGCTACTAATACACCATCTTTCTTTTCAGAGCAGTTGGAATCAGACACATTGATAATAGAGAGCAAACTTAAGTTCACTACAGAAGTTCAAAGAAGTAAACTAAGGTGGGGAAAAATAACGGGCAGAAGGCTAAGGAAAGAAAAAGCATCCTTGACAGCAGAGGTTGTGAAAGAATTTCTAGTGAGATAAGAAGTCTGTACACAATGGAAGCAAGAGTTGTTGCCCTTTTAGGTGTCTTAAGGCATCAGGAAACATCAAAACCAGGAGCTGGGGAACACATGAAAGGGGATCCAAAAGAAATCCCCAACCTGTAAAATGACCACAGACTTCCCTAAGGACTTCCTGGTATCTGCATCCGTTTAGTCAGATCATTGCTGTGGGGCAGGAGGCAGGGTCAAGAATATCCTGTCTAGATTTGGAGAAACCATACTTTTCCTGTTCCAAAGGAACCACATTTCCCTGTCAAATTGTATGGGGATTCATCCATTGTCTAAACCTGTTCTGCAAGCATGGCCCACTTAGTTCTCCAGGACAGGGAAGGCATCTGGTCCTCAAGCATTGCCTCCCATGTTTTTTATCAGCTTACGTAACCCAGCTTATGTAACCCAGGGATGCACTTCCATAGCAGATGTATTGCTAGGCCACAGACACATATTATAGGCAGTCTGAGAATGACTTGTTCTAGTAGAAAATAGTATGTGTGTTGATTCGATCCACTCCTTGAAAGTACTATGAATGAGAGAGTGTGTGTGTGGGGGGCATTGGTAGGTCCAGTTAAGACAGAAAGTGGGTCTCTGGGTTCCTAAAAAGCACATTAAAGCCATTTTGTATTTTGGAACTAAAACTTAAGCCATAGAAATTGTTCTCAGAGCCCTTCAAAGAGAAACACACACACACACACACACACACACACACACACACACAATATTCTCAAAAGTTTTCATATTTAAAATTAAGTTTTAAGAAGCATTTGGTCTTCAGAACTAGAAAGTAAATTTAGAAAGTCTTCATTTTCTTTTTTTATTTAAAAAAAAGAGAGAAATACATTGATTTGTAGTCCAGTTAAGTTCTCTTGGCTGTGATATAGATTGAAAATTATAATTAGAAAAGAAAGGAAAATAATCTCCCAAAACATGTGTGACTACACTTAAAAACACACAATTGCATAATGATAGCACGCAGGAGTCTTGTCTCATTTTTTGGAGGAAGCTGAGATCTGCATGGTTATATACAAAGGATGGGCCCTTAACTATCATCAATTTCTAGGGCTTAGACTAAATGACACCTTCTCCTAACTCACCCATTTGCTTCGAAATTTTCAATACATACCAATCATACTCCATTTAAAATTTATGAGCTATGTGCAACACATATACATAAACAGATGTGTACTCTAAAGAGTTGAAGTTCTCTACCCAGAGCTAGTTTAAAGGAGCAACATTGTAGGATTCAAGTCATTTCAACTATAGATATGCTTTAGCTAGCTATCATTCTTCCAAACTTGCTTTAAAATTTTTGCAATTTATTAAATGAATTATAAAGCATTTCTTTGTCCTCCTCCTACTAGCTCATTAACCAGAATGCATAAGGATATTATCACACATATAGTATTGCTGCACTTGAAAATCAGCATAAGATCCTAATTATTACTAGGGATGGATGTTTCAAATTAAAGCCGAATTTAACAGTATGATAGATCACTATGTGTTTTGTAGAACTGATTTTCCACCTAAGCAATTTTCTACTTAATAACAGCATGTTGCTTTGAGCTGGTTTTGCTTTCAGAATGCTTTAGGCTACTTTGAAACAACATTGGCAGCCTGGTAGTCAGGCATATTTACCATACCACACAATCTTCTGAGATGAAGTTTCACAACTCTTTTGGTTAGTGCTGGCCAGTATGATTTCTGTTACTATTCTATTTTAGTTTTTCAGTAAGTGCCAGCAAACAAAATTCTATTCCTTCCCTTTTATGGCTTTCTTTGAGTCCCTGCATTGGAGAGAAGGCATTGGAGGCTAGGCATGCTACAATGTAGATTTTCACAAAGACAGTGTGCAGGTTGGATCCATGCATATTTTGATTCTTTGACACCAATTCATTCAAAAATAGTCATCGAGGATGTTTCCTTCTCCTTTGCTTTTGTTTTTGACATGAGACAGCCTCTTTCTCAAGCTATCAGAAGAGTTAGTTGACCTGAAGAGATCAGGAAGTATCCACCGATGTGAAAATGAAAGTTGAAGCAACCACTACTTTTTATATTTTATAAATAATTTAGGACCCCAAAGTGAAATGAATGCACTTTACCAAAGAGTAAGGTGTTTTCTGCTTCTGAGGTCCCAAAAGCACGTTGGCAAGGAAAGAAGCAAGTGGCATAGGAAAAGTGCAAAGGAAAGTTCATTTGCCAGAGGGTATGGTAGGATGCCACCAAAACCGGTTTCTGTTTCAAGATGTCTGTGGCTACTGGCAGACTCTCCTTATCAGCAAAACAGGAGACCATCCTGGCCTCAGACTTTTCTTGACTTTCTAGACTTTTCTTAAAGATATCTGGGTATCTTTCAAACCAGAGTGAAGGGCTAGGATCTATGCTGCTCATAATTATGTCTGAGTGGTTTGCCGGTCCCTCAGCTTCTACTATGATCACATCTCCCAACCATATTTGTGACAATGGCAACGAGCAGGGGTCACGTGCATCTATGGAATTCGGATGACGGCCCTGGCTACTTTCCTTTGTGTTGGGTTAAACATATTGATGTTATTTAGAGATTGCCAAGAGTAGGAAGCAGATTTTGGGGGAAGAGAGACCTGGCTGGTAGAAGGAATGCTACACTCTGCCTTTGTAAGAGAGCTACACTGCCTTTGTAAGAGAACATTAGAACTGTTAAAAAATGCTCAATATCATTCTGTGTAACTTACCTGAATGTACCAAATATTTCCCCCCTATCAAAGACTTCAAACTATGGAAATTCTGGATGATTCATCTTTTCCCATGTGACACTGTATCTTACAAGATAAAGGAATATTTTCCATTCATTGTGCCTTAGTGAAAATGTTGTCTCATTGTGAACAATGTCATGAAAACAGGAATATTTTTATATATCTATATATAATTATACAGCCTTAAAATGTATGTATTGTGCCTATATATATGATCTGCAATCAGTTAACTGAGACAGTATGCAATTATTTAATTTTGTAAGGTTTAATGAAACTAATAGATAGCAACATCCCTGCCAAAGTTATGAAGCCATCTAAGCTTGTTCTTTCTTAAACTCAAAGCTAGGTGTCTCATATGATTTCATGTTTTGATCTTAGAAGCTTCTAAAGTAATTTCTAAGAACACAGGAATACAAGATTTTAAGGATGGCGTGGATCTAACAAACTTGACTTCAGGTACTTTCATTTGTAGATTAGGAAATAGAGTCTCTGAAGGAAAAAATAGATTTCATTCATACAGAGCTGTGAGCTAAAGCTATAAAAGAATTACAATTTAAGACCTTTCCTTTTCTTTCTTCAGTGGCTAAACAAATTTCTATCAATCTATCCATATAGATTTTGTTGTAGATCAGGAACTCAGCATTTCCCTCTCAAGAATGCTTCTTTTTTCACAGGAATGTAAGTAAGCACGTGGAAGTTTCCATTCTCCTTCAGTTGCCTCAAAAGACTTTCTCTACAATAACAAGGTGTGCTGTGAGGGAATTTTTGAAAATATTTTTTTAAAGTATTTATTTATTTATTTATTTATTTATTTACTTACTTACTTACTTACTTACTTACTTATTTACTTACTTACTTGTGTGTGCATATGTGTGTGTGTCTGTGCGTATCACAAGGCAATGTGTGTCCCTGTGGAGGACCAAGGTTGACTTTGGGAATTATCCTGGATCGCTTCTACTTCCTTGCTCTGCTCTGGGATTTTCCAGGCTTTGCCCACCAGGGCTGGAAGTACAGGCCTCTGCCATTTCTGCCTAGCGTTTTTACATGGGACCTGGGATGTGAACTCAGGACCTTCTGCTTGTGAAGCAGAGTTAACCTCTGAGCCATCTCTCCAGCCCAGACATTTTTTTTATATAAACAACTGACAACATGCAGTTGTAAAACTGTCCTGAGTAACAGTGTGATTGGGGATCTTTGCCACATGGAGACTTGTGCTGCAACACCACAGTGGCATGTTGGCTATGTTTTCCAAGTTATTGGTGATGGTGGTGCAAGGGACTGGCATCATAGCTGTGTCTTCTCTTACAATCCTGTTTTCTAGTTATGCCAATTTAAAAACAGTTAGATTGTAGCTCCTTTCCTAGGGGGATTATAAACATGTGTAAACAGAAGGCATATTTAGATGATGACATATTATGCAACTAGTAAAAGCTATATT
Source organism: Typhlomys cinereus (assembly GCA_023101885.1). Taxonomy (NCBI): domain Eukaryota; kingdom Metazoa; phylum Chordata; class Mammalia; order Rodentia; family Platacanthomyidae; genus Typhlomys; species Typhlomys cinereus. The sequence goes on from JALPQD010000096.1 coordinate 2,544,297, forward strand.
TAAAAATGTTTTATAAAGGCAAAGGAAAAATGTAGTATACTTACATGTGCAACAAACTTTTGGGACATTATTATAAATACAGCTAAGTAGATTCATACACACATGCGTGAGTGCGCACACACACACACATACACACATACATATACATATACATACATACAGTGGTGTATATGAATTTATTTTTTCCTTAGGAGATTTTGGGAGACCTTTTGTTCTTCTTTAAATGTGTTTATATTTTCGGTACTCTATAACTAGCACATTTATGTTTGTAATCATAAAAAAAATTGAATTTCTTAGAATTCTGAATGTAAAAAACTCTAAACTGTAGAATATGATAAAGCATGAGTGGTTTCAGATGCTTTAAGGAAGTTTTCTCTCAGTGGATCGTAGCACATTTTCAATGAAGAGTTTTCGGGTACAGGCCAGTCTGTGTTGTTCCAGCAAAGAGAGAGACAAAAGCCAGTTTTGCTCCCTAGAACATTAGAAACCTTGCAGACCGGAAGAGAGCGGGAGGGCAGGAAGCCGGAGGACCACAGTTAAGATAAGGAGTGCTGAGGACAAAGGAAAGCTGTAAAGAGCAGGGAAAATATTTTCCTGAGAGACTTTGCTCACAACATCAGCTTAGAAAAAATAGGAGGAAATAATATTTCTGTAAGGTGCCTGATAAGACAGAAATTGTACTCTAATGTTTTACCTGCATCGTTTAATTTTGTTTCACATAGAACAGTTACTGTCAAATTACATCCATATGATTTACTTCACCCTTGTGCCTTACCTGGGAAAGCAGAATGCCAGGAGGCAATGAACCCAGGATGTAAATCTATATTCCTTGGCTCCCAAAGAGCATGCTTCATTTTCTCTACTTTCTCCAGGCCATTTTGATGAGTTAATTCAAAGTATAGTTCGATTTCTAGAATTGTAATGATTGTGTAATTTGTCTGTTAAAAAAAGCAAAATATGCTAATTTTTTTCAAATAAAATTGTAGAACTAGGCAGAGAGTTCAGCAGCAGGAAACTTAATTATGTAACAAAAATTTAAAAAAAGGTCACTGGAGTAAGTCTGGACTTTTCAATTCCTAGATCTCATACCTGCCTGCTCAGATAAGTGACAGCAACAGGGTCCTTATCTTTCTGAGTCACGGATTCCCTATCAGTAAATTGTTGTAGGGATGCCAGATGAGGACAAAGGAAAAAGGCATTCAAAGCATCTGGACAAGAGATAGCAGCCCTAAACTGACCTGCAAGAAAGCTGCTGCTTCTCTTTTCCTGGATTCCAGCCCCTAGCAAGTTATCCTAGGCCCAGGTGCCCAGAACGTCCATGAATGACTCCAGAACTTAACCCTAGATTCTTCGATGGATAATAATTACTTTACAAAGGTTCCTTCTTTTTAAAAACAGAGTTTGCTTTTGTTGTCTCATCACATATCTAATTTCTCCAAGAATCCCAGAATTCTTTGCTATTGAAAACAAGGGACGAAACTGATGGGTTAAATCTAGTTTGCACTTGGAGTACATAAGAGCTCAGTGGTCTCTGAGCACTCGAGTGGATTTCGACTCTCAAGGAGCAGAAGGATCAGAACCTTATTTATTCCCACTGTGTCCCCAGCTTTCCTGGCTCATGCCAATAGACATCCCTTCCCTCAGGCTCTGTCCCTGTTCTGTGGGCAGCATGGGCATTCAGTCTTTTCTTGTCTGGGTGCTCCCTAGAAATTCTGTATCTTAACTCAGTATTACAGATTCAGAAAACTCACAAAGGGGGGCCAGCAGTATGTTTTACAGAATATTTGCTAAATTTGGGAAATTCGTAGTATTGACAGTTATGCCCAAATCAATGCTAGTTAGCTCTCAGCTCCCTTAACAGTGACCAGAGTCCCACAAGCTCAGTGGCAGTGAATGACCCAACTCCAAATGATCACTGCATGATCACCGCATGATCACTGCATGATCCACATGTTTGCCACATGATCACGACATGATCATTGCATGATCACTACTCTATTGGAGCATTCACATGCATCTTCCTTTTTTTTTGGATGCACACATGTATATATTTGTGTATGTGTGTGTGTGTGTGTGTGTGTGTGTGTACCTGTGTTCACTGGCATTGTACAAAGGCACTTAAGTGAGTGCACCTATGGAGACCCAAGGGATGACATCAGGACTTAAAAATTAGAGCAAACCGAAGTGCTGGGAATGACTGAAGCTGATCTTATGGCAAATGACACTGCTGTGGCCAGAGCAGATCTGACTGACCCATGGACTGATCAGTGGTTCTCAAAGGAAGTTCCTCTTTTAGACAAACACACATTCAGTTAATTAATAGCTTCTCTATTAATTCAACAATAAGTTAGGGGAAAAAAAACAAGAGCCATTTCTAAGACCAGGAAGTATGATGATTGAATCCAAGCACCACGTGACTAACAAGACTTCTACAGGTTTTCTTGTCTTCGTCTTTCTTACCACCTCCTCCCTATAGCCTCTTCCTCTTTTCAAGATCCTGCCTTAACTTTCTTGGCTTTTTATATTTATTGAATTACTTTTAAAAATTCTTTGACAGTTTAATACATGGATTCAATGAGTTTGTGTCATTTTCACCCCTTATATTTTTGGAGGACCCTGTCTGTGTACTCAGACTCACCAGCCCTAAAGCACTGCTATTAAACTCCCTCTGACCACTCTGGATTATAATTCATACACCTCCTGCCTTCCTTCCCCGACACATGCACCCTACTGCAGGCCTGACTTTTCCAACTTTATTTTAGGCAACTCACTTCCATTTTTTTTTATTTATATTTTGCTTTAAGGAAGCAGTGATAAGTTAAAAACAAAGCAGAAAGGAATGCACGGCAAGCTCTCCTCTCCACCACTCAGCCCTCCACAGCACCGTGGCTTCTCTCTGTTCCCCTAAGCAGCTGGTGCTTCCCAGTGAAAGGAAAACCTGGGATTTTTGTCATTTTCCAATGGGAACTTCTAGGTTTGTTCAACTGTTTGTTTTCATTTCTCTCTTGTGACCTTTTATCTCTGTCATCTACCTCTGTCAAGACTTTTTGTACTGGATGAGAATTTATCTCACGTGGTCTATGAAGAGCTTCTCAGGTCCTAACTCTACGTCAGGTGGGCAGATGCCAGCTAACAGCAATGAAGACTGTCAATGAATAAACACAAAACCACCAAATTAAATATAAAATGAAATATTTATGATGAACACCTGGACGGTAAGGTGCAGGAGTAGAAAACAGGAGATTTAAATTAAATTTGGGGATATCTCCACCGTGTGAAACCTGAAGTAGAGCCCACATTAAGCAAACAAAGTCCAGATGGAAATTAACTCTGGAAGAACAGTATTTTCACCAGCCCTAAAGCACTGCTATTAAACAATTCATCAAATTCTACACTGACTTTGGCACAATAAGATTCTCTTGGAATAATCTCAGCTAAAGTATATTTTTTCATAGTCATGACAACCTAAATCTGCAGTCCAACACTAGGAAAATGGCAGCTCAAAGTCATGGTGTTTACCAGGCCATTCATCGGAGGCCATTGTGAGAAGCTTTGCCCTCTGTTACGTGCAACAAAAGGGAGTGAGATTTATTAAGGTAGAGAATAGGTCTCCATGAACCTACTGATGAATCTGGAGGGCTTTAAAGAAAAAGGAAAAGCTGTGAAGGCCTTCAGTTAGGAAGAACTAACTGTATGTGTGCCTAGCAGTGAATGAAAAGATTTTGGCCTTCAGGGACCCAAAAAAACAGGTTTAGTTGTCAATCTAGACAAGAATGGGGTTGTGAAGCTCTTCGAGAACCCATGGTGAATATTGTGTTCTTGCCAGGGTTGAGAACCCACCTTGAGAATTCAGAAGGCATTTTAGCTCATTCACCAGTCCATTCAGCAACAGTTACCACAGCAGACAGAGCTGTGTTCTCTGTCTGTCCTCTATCCCAGGATTATGCACTGCTTAATGCAGTGAACACCTGAAACTATCCTAACTCATAAGGAACTTGTCCTCTCATTTCTACTACTGGCCCAAAAAGGTACTTGCAGAGTAACTAGGACAATAGTGAGTATTTTAATTCATTATATATGGATGCAGTGTACAATTTCCTCATGCATGTGCTATGCTTAGGCTTGGATTCTCTCTCTCTCTCTCTCCTCTCTTCCTCACATGCATGCACACATATAAGAGAAACAAATATGAGAGAAAACTCTTGTTGCTTTATTGTATTTCTGAGGAACTACAGGCTATAGAACTAGTGGCCAAGAACATTGCTTTGAAGAAAGGTGAAATCTAAACACATGCCTATAAGCCGAGCTGAATAAATTAGTACTAAGACTACTTGGTGATTGTTATCATTCTTCTTCTGTTGCTGATATGAATAAATGACCAAAAAAATTAGAAAAATTACAGGTTTGTTCTTGGCCTGACAGTTTCTGGTTATAGTTCATCAGTATAGAAGGAGAAGTTATCTAACATCACACTGTATCCACAGGAGGGGTTACAATAGGGACATATTTTTCCCTTGCCAGTCTGTCAAAATTCTGAGCAAAATCTCTTCATCTTATCTACCTGCCCAGAGAATGGTCCCACCCGATGTGAACTGAGTTATCAGTTACATAACCTCCCACAGGTTTGCTCAAGACTTAACTTAATAATTCTATATAATTATGCTAAAGGTTCAGCCCTTAGTGGTCAAGTTGATACTTTTATCTAACTGGCATAATGATTATTTTGAAATAGCTTCCTGAGATAGTGTAAATGTTTTGTAACTGTGGCTATAGTGCATCTATTATTTATGAATTTATGACTAGGAGCTCCCTCCATTAAAGTAATTCCTCACTCGTGTATCATTCATGAAAACTCCTAACCCCTGTCCCTGTATTTGAGTCTTTTTTTTTTCTTTTTGACAAGTGTGTGTGTGTGTGTGTGTGTGTGTGTGTCTGTGTTTGTATCAGTGGGCACTTGACTTTGGTGCCTACAGAGGCCCATAGATGATTTAGAAACTGCTTTATTTCCTTCTTACTTTGTTCTGGGGTTTCCCAGACTCTGCCTACTAGTGCCAACTGCTACCATTTCTGTTGGCAATTTTACTTGGGGTCTGGGGATCAGATATCAGTTCCTTTTGCTTGTGAGACAATGACTTTAACTCCTGAGCCATCTCCCTGCCCAAATTTATGTAATCTTTAAGTTTATATAATTCTATAGTGCAGAAGAACATCAAGGCATTCATTGAGGGAAATAAATATTTCACACGCACTATGAGGTATTTGTAAAGAATTAAAAAAAATCTGAACAATTTAGATAATTTAAGTGGAAGGTTGTTTCCATCTTGCAAAATTATCTTCAAAAGAAGATGTCACAATTTTAATATGAATTGCCCCCAGAGGCTCCTGTGTTTGCGATCTTTGCTTGTGTTAATGTTTGGGAACATTGTGGCACCATAGGAGGTGGAGTCTTGCTGGAGGAAGGAAGGCACATGCAGGAGGAGGGGCTTTGATGATAGCTTGGCCTTGCTTTCTCTGTTTGCTTTTGTTCTTTCTGTCTCTCTGATGGCTGCAGTGATCTGAAATGGCCTCCTGCTTCTGTTTTTGGTCATAACTACTCCTACATGATTTCTGACATAATTGACTATGTCCTCTCTGGAACCAAATAAATCTGCCTTTTCTCCTTTGAGTTGTTTGTGTATGAGTATTGTCTTACAGTAGCAAAAGAAAAGGAAGTGCAATAGGAGGGAAATACACACAAAGCCATGTGCCTATGAAATCTACCTAGAAAGTAGTTAATTGTGAATTTGAGTGTATCATTTAGATACCAGCTGGAGACTTATTTCATAGGGTAGAGATAGAAGAAAATATCAAATAAGATAGCTGGTATGACTCTGATCATTTCATTTTCTTGCTATAATTTCCAAATAGCTCATTCCATTATTTTTCATACTGAGCCAATTTTATAAACATAACTTACACACAATTTATACAACTACTGACACTTTAAAAGAAATTTATATTTTAGTTTCTTTTCTGATTTATGTTTCATTTTCTAATATATTTGGGACAAATTTGTCTCTTTCCAATTTTTATTCCTTTTATGTATATAGAGAAAAATTGCTTGGTTGAAAAAGTGTTAAAATATTGAGAAATCATTTACTAAGAGAATCTGGCTTCAATCTCACCAAAAAGTAAATATTAGTTTAAGAAACTCTTTTTTCTATAAATAGAAATGGTCATATGTTGTAATTCTAGTCATTGAGTTACAAAAGTAAATTTGCTGAAAGGTCCCTAGGAAAATTATTACATGGGCTATGTTTCTTTGTTAGTCTTTTCATAGGTGGAGATGGTGAGAACCCTATTTGGAATAGCTAAATGTAGCATAAAATTAGACAGAAGAGATGAGCCTATGGCCAAACCTGAGGAGTCAGGAAGAAAAGAAAAAAGTCAACAGCTCTTGGGTTGATGATAAAAATCATTCCAGGTATGTGAGAGACTAAGTTTAACATCCTCTAAACATCCTTATCTATAACTGCTATTGGAAGGTTACTCACAGACCAATCACCCTTTCTGGAAACATTTAGCTCTTCCAGAAAGTGGGACATAGCTTATGCCAGAAGATACCACTCTTAAATATTCCTTACACTATGCACAGACATCCATTCAGCTGATAAGTAGATGAAGACATTGCTTTGTTCTGGGGGTTTCCCAGACTCTATCTTCCAGGGTCAGAAGTGCAGGTCATTGCTATTTCCACCTTGCATTGTTTATGTGGGATCTGGGATCTAAACTCAGGTCCTTTTGGGTGCAAGGCAAAGACTTTAACCCTTGCTTCATCTCTCTAGCCCTTCTTTATGACATTCTTACAAGTAGTTATTACTTATATACTTTCCAATTTAGTATCCCATTTACTGGTGTATAATGCAGGATTTCTAAAATAGAAAAAAATTACTTCATATTCTAACTAGGCAAACTATATTTCATTGAAATTTGCTAATATTTTCTACTATTTATCACAGTGAGTCTCTAGGAAGAATACATTATTCAGACCTTCGAGTTAAACCAGCTTAAGCAAATATGTGAGTTGGGTTGTATAATCTGAACTGCCGTGTGGCCTCAAGCCATCCTGGGCCCCAACCTTAGAGTTTGCTCTGCCAAAATGTTCACTCACTATTGCTGTAAGGTGAGCAGAGTCACTGGAAGCAGGTAGAATGAAAGGAGGAGCAATTGTCCAACAACATGGGCACATAACAGAAAAGGAGGACAAAAATGATAGGACAGAATAGGAGAGACAATAAATGCCCCCTTTAGGGCACATGTTCCATCTCTATAGTTTCCCAGGTGACTTTAGAACATCTGTTTCCATTTCTAAGGAAAATTTTGACTTAGCAAGTCAGGAAACAGTTTTTCAGTGTATCCAAAATATTTCAATGCAGATTGACACCCTGGTTCCTTATAACAGCTCTGCCCCCCTCCCCAATATTTTAGGCAGATATAAGCAACTAGCCTTGATATACTCGGTATATCAAAGGCAGAGAGGTTTAGAAACTTTCGCAGTCACTGTACTATTGAAATAAAATTCAGCTCTGTGGACCTGCTAAATGTAGTCATGTATTGCGCAGTGACCAATTCTCTAAGGTTCTTTCCGAATGTCACTCTTGGGAGGTTCTGCAGCACATCGATTGGAATCCTCCACTGCCGAATAATGAACTTGCTGTTAAGTCAGTTAGGCAAGGCAGAGCTTGTTCTTTTGCTGGAGTTTGGCCCTCGGGCAAGTTTCTTTACATTTTGGTGTCTATTTTGTTCAGTGGAAGAATCCTGTCAATGGCGAGGCTGATCCCATCGCACTGTTTATATTGTGTCTAATAAAGGTAATGACTATAAATTACTAAACACAGTCTAGGAAACAGTAGCTCATGTCTTAATTATGATTTCAGGGAGAGTCACAATGATAGTGCTGCAGCATAGTACACAATTTCAGAAGGGTTTCCATTAACTTAATATTTTTCTCTTCATAAAACATTCAAATATAATGTATTTTTTTTTGCCTAGTTGTATCATCTGATATGTCTATTTTTTGGAAGGGAGAGAAACACAAATGGAAGTCAGTTAACCCTAAATTGAAACAGATGTCACAAAAATGGGCTGTATGGGGTTTTAGACATAAGAAGCTAACACATCAATTATAGAGAGGGAGGAGCATCCTCAACCAGATGTTCTGAATATCTTTGGAATTTATACCCATCCTTAGCAATGGCCAACTGGGTTACTGTGTGTGGATAACCAAAATAATCTTTTCTTAATTGCATGCCATTGCAATTTTAACATTGGCTCTTGGCCTTTCGATAAGCAAAGAGGTGATTTTGCTTAATGAAAAGCAAATGTCCACACTGAGTTTGGTCAGATGTCAAGTACACAGAAAGAATGTTACTCCACCAGAGCAGGGGCTCAAATGTGTTTCCTTTGCCAGCCTTCTTGTGCACCTTAATGCAGCTGGACAGTCTTGAAGGACCTCACCACAGCTCCATGCAGGGATACATTCCAAGTCAGGAAGCAGCAATACAGTGTATTATGATTGAGAGTCTGGTGCTGAAAATAGGATACTGTGGCCTCACGAAATATTTAGACATTACTTAAGCTAACTATCATGGGTTAGAATGAAGGTCTACATGTTATGACTGGAGCTGCACTTGTGTTTTTAACAAAGGCAACAATACACACACACACACGCACGCGCACACACACACACACACACACACACACACACACACACACAGCTCAAAATAGGAGTATAATTTATATTTTCTGTGAATACAGTTCCCTAGCCTCATGTTTTACACAATCCAGTTCTTAGCTTATTTGTCATTGATAATTCATATCTAAACATTAGAGACCACTGGTTATCCTACATATCTGACTGTTTTGAATCCTGCTATCATCATCACACACTACTAATTCTGACATACTTCTCTGCTAAACTGGAGCAGTAGAAAGTTGCCCCAGAGCAATGGCTCTCTCTTGCACATGATCACTTGCGAGTTTGGTGTGTTCAAGCAAGGAAGTCAAGCTTTGAATCGCTCCAAGAATGAGGAAGTTTGGCTGCGGATGGAGACAGCACATGTCCTTAAAAAGGTTACAGAAAGATTTGGGACCACAGTCTAAAGTTCCCTGCTTCTAGTGTGCTATGTGTTTGAAGTTCTGTTGAAGCATAGATTACTATGAATGTACTGATGGTTCATTCAAGTCTTCAACTGTGATTTGATTCTTTGCGAAATTCTCAATTAGTGACTGCTTACGCTTGCTGACCCACTGCCACATATGTGAGCACTCATGCACCAATTGAAAAAACAATGAAATGAATAGAAAAAGAAGTTGGATGCATGGAAAGTCTTTCATTACTATAAGTGAAATCACATGCAGGATTCAACTTACGGGCAATCCCCTGCAGTGTTGCTATTCTGTCCTAAAAACCAAAATCTTCAAGCGTGTGTGAGTGTGTGTGTGTCTTAGTTATACCTCAAAAGAAAGGGAGAAATACAGAGGATATAAGAGGACAGCTGTTACCCAGGGTTGCTCCATGTTATGAACTTACAGGTTAGAATAGATTGAGTCTGCATTAGGGAGAACAATGAGGATCTAATATAACCTACCTAAAAACAGTTCTTTGTGAAACACAGAGGGTGGATTGTTCTATATGTGTCTCCTAAAAGCTTATAAAGCCAACGATTTAAGAGGTTTAATAGTCCGAGAGCAAAGGAGGCTGGGAGGACAAAGAAAAGCAAGAACAATTTGTCCTTCTGGGCCTCAAGATGAATGTTAAGTATAGCTGTGAAGCTTTCTTCATTGTTTGCTCTAGCTCATCAATACAGCTAACGAGAAATTGGAAGCCAATTTAGTTATTCTGAAACCTCAGCACACAGCAGATTTATTGTAGAGTATGACCATAAATATTTCTTTTTCCAAGATGCTGAAAAGAGGAACAAATGGATAGGATTTTAGTCTTAGTGCAGGAGAGGAATTGTAATACAGCGAGAGCCAAGGATTCTCACTGTAGCGCTACATGGAAAGGGAGGCTCAGTTACAAGATACCTATTTCCTTTTACAACTAGATCCCACTAAATTATTCATATAATTGTTTGAGATTGTTACAGTTACTCTGGTAAAAAGAAAAGTTTAGAAGTCACATTTTCTCACTTGTTCTCCTTTGAAAATGCTGACTAAGCATGGGAAGTGCTGTGTATTGTCAGCCTTGGGCACAGCTTTATTTTTCCCATCCCTCCCATCCCCTCTTGGAAGCAATGCTTTCTTCTACTGTATTTATCTGACACTTTCTATCATTTTGTAGCTGGGAGGAGTGATGAATACTCTGGTTTTTCTTACAACATGAGAAGAGACCAATTATGAAATAAAATGGATGACTTGATCTCAACTTAGTTTCAATAGTATGAAGGACCTCATGCCAAGGTGTGACAGACTGTAGCAGTTACTCTTAACTATGCTGTGAGAGAACACTCAAAGTCAAGCAATTCAAGGGAGAAAGGGAGATTTATTCAGCTTATGGCTCTAGAGGGGAGATACAATTTCTCAGTGGAGGCGGCATGGTTGGATGGCCAAAGTTGGAGGAGGCTACGTCACTGCAGACATCTTGGAGGCTGAGGGCTGCAAGACTGCTTGTTGCAAAGGCAGACTTCTTCTAGAGGTAGGGTGGGACTAATCCACCTCAAGGCCCACCCCTTGTGACAGCCTTCTTCCTGCAAGGCTCCACCTCTCAAGGTGCCATGACCTTTCCAAACACACGAGCCTGTGGGGGACACATTTCAAACCATGACATTGACATTCAACAGGGTTCCAACTGTTGAACTTTAGTTCTTTTGATCCAAATGCCTCATCCTTGCCTAAAGCAGCTCATCTTCTAAAATCTGGATCATATTTTTAACCATTTAATATTACGCTTATGTTACATGTGACCATCAGCCAGAGATGACCATGGATTGGAATTGATGATTAAGACTCAAGATTTGGAAGCATTTCTGATCGTCTTGTTCTGCTGTTAGTCACTGCTTCTGCTTTCCCCTTTTCTCTTTCTGCCTCTTCTTCTTTCTGCCACCTCCTCTGTTGCATGCTCTCTTGACTCTGACCTCCTCACTAACCTTAGCAGTCACAGGAAAAATTTCTCTGAGATGAAAGAAAATTCTGATACTAATCCTCTAGGCTTCCTTATTGAAATGCAAACAACAGATGAGAAAAGTTTAATGGTTCATATTTCAAGACAGTATCCTGGCTTGTGAGGAACTTTTCTTCATACATTATCTTATTTGCATATCGCGAGTGGAATATCTCCTTCCTTTTTCATTGCCACTGTAATAAATGGTTTCCTTTTGTAATAAATTCTAATCTTCCTTGAGCAGATGGATGTTCTTGGTCTTTTAGAGCCAAGTTTCAATTCATGTGTTTAGAAAGGCAAAAGTGGAAAACATGCTAATGACTCTAAGAGGTCAGGTGCTCTTTCTAGTTTCTTCTTCCAACTTTGATCTGAGCACAGCGCCTGGGTGATAAATGATGTTACATCGGGAACAAGGGATTCTTGTTCCTCTTCTCTCCTTGTGCTTAAGCAAGAAACTGATACAAAGGGAATTATAATACTACTCAAGGGTGTCCATTCATTAGTGATGCAGATGGCATCTCTAATTTTGGTTCTCACTCCAATGTCTCTTTTGCTTTTTACATAGTATATAAAATAAATTGATATATAGGTGATGGGTGTATTTCCTGATGGGTTATATTTAATACATGTAGGTGGTGTTTGGGTCTATATTTGGTAAGAGCTCAGAAGAAACTAAATCAAGAAGACAAAAAATAGCCTGGAACATTGTAGCCAAAGAAAATGTACAAAACTATAAACTTGGATTCTGTAAGAAGTACAACATCTAGCCAACATGACCAAAGACTCTGGCCATGAAAATCATGGAAATCATTGAAAACTGGCTGTGAAATCAGGCAACTATGCTCCTCTGCCCTGAGTCACTCAACTACATACATCTTCCTTAAGTAACACATTTCCCCATGAGATGGATGAATACTAATTAAAATAACTGTTCAAACAATAGCCACATTACCCAAAGGTTTATGAGAAATTGGCTATTTACTTCTCATATCATGTTTATTAGAGGGACACAAAACTCCTCACAAAGTGACCATCCTTGCCTTCCTCCTGTTGCCACTGTGATGGAGACTCATATAACCCATCTTCTGAATTTGATCATTTAAACCATATGTTGAAGATGGTGGAACAAATTTATAGTAGTTGGTTCTCTCTCTCTCTCTTTATATATGTGTGTGTGTATGTGTGTGTGTGTATGTGTGTGTGTGATTTCCCTTCATGAAGGAATGAAACCCGAAAAATTCATAACAGTTTCAGCCAGTCTTTTGTGACTGACAGTCACAGTCAGTCTCTAGTTGACACAATTAGATTGTTCTCTCTTTGAATTTCTTTAGTTAAGTTCTTCCTAGATGCATGATAGATATTCAAGACAGAGTTTATGTGATACAAAAGAACACATTGTGAAATTTCAAAGCATCATCTGAGCAATTGTGCTTGATTTAAAATCAAAGTTAACTGCCCATTAAGAAAAACAAAGCAATATAGATATGGCATAGAATGTGCATTTATGTGCATATATATGTATATATATGCTCTCACAGAACATGCTTCCTTTTTCTTAGTGAAATGGAAAGAAATAGCTACAATGAGAGAAATCAGGGCAATATGATAGGGGAGAGATGGAATTGCTGTGTTGATTGATGGGAATTGTTGAGAGAGTGGCAGCCTGGACAATGAGAAAAGGACTTTAACTGGTTTTGTTAGAACACAGATGCTCATGTGCTGGAGGAGGTGTGGGTCCTCTAAGTCTAGCACAAGCACTACTTATATATATATATATAAATCCCATCTAACTTGTCCTTGGAATCCTAGAGGCAAGACTCAATGCAAGTTTGCTCCCTGAAACCCCAGGGGTGCCTTCCATATAGCTACAAACTGAATCGGAGGTCTACAAGAGGCAGACAATTGTTTTGACTTTTTATAGTTACAGTTTCCACTTTCTCTTTTAACAGAATACATAAAAATGTTCTTGCCTCTAAATAAAATTTCATATTCCAAAAGCAAATGAAGCTTATTTGTCATATCAGTCTCTTTCTTCTACTTAGTAGATCCTATGGTTTAGCAGACATACCCTTTTAAAATGCAAACACCCCCGGAGAGCTTATTAAGATTATAATTTGTGGCATATAAATTTGTTGCAGAAAAGTGAATTAGCAATATATTGGCAAATGGAAAAGGGATTCATGTGATCTTTCACAATTTTATTTACAGTCATTGATAATAGCTTATTCTCTGTATTTTGACATAGGAAAACGGTGGATTTTTAAACAAAGTTTTGCTTAGCAAGGTATTGGGACTATTGCTTACCCAAGGAAGTATGAGTTCTGAGTGGAATATGGCAGTCCTATTTGATACTAGTTCTCTTAATTACCCAAATTGCCCTTTAATTAGAACACATTTTAACTATGGAAATTTATTCTTGTTTCATTTTTCATCTTTTTGGTAAGAAAGAGGAAGAAAATCAGATGTTCAGAAATTATCCTTTCCCAAGGAATTACCTATCATAATCTTCAGTCTTGATGCTTGTGAAAAGTTGGAGTGGGTGTGAGAGATGATTGAGGGTGTAGTCTTGAGTCATAGTTCTCTTATACATTTGGAGACTTAGAACTGAATGAGATGGATCCTGGGTGCGGTGTAGTAGAAGGGTTTCTGAAAGCTCAAGGAGACAGATCATTTTGAGAAAGATTGTGTATAATTATGGTGTTAATTGTCACAATTGCATCCATAAATATATTGGAGAAGAAAAATCTATGCAAGACATCTCAGATTAAGTTTTTCAAAAATCAGTTGTGTGTTATAAATTGTCTATTTGAGATGTGGTCACAGAAAGTCCATAGAGAAAGTTCTAAGTTGTGAATTAGGGAATCTAAAAAAAATAGTCATGTGTTTATTACTGTGCAGAGTAACTGAGAGGATTTAGTGGCTGTTAGAAACACCTGGTGGGATGCGTGATCTGTTGAATATGAGAGAGAGACTGGGGATATGGGGATATTTATCTACCAGCTTTTGGAAGTCATTAGTGGAAGATGCCACCTGGGTGGCATAAAAAGTTCAGAAAATGTCATGTAGACATATCAGTTACAATTTCTCCATGGCAAAGTGCTCAAGCAGTTTTCGATGTTTAATATTGGAAGCTCATGGTTCTATAGAAATGTGATTTTCAAAGGGAGGTGGATGACATTGACAGTGTCTGGGACATGAAAATCTATGCCTATGAAATATCATTTCAGGAGTCCCAAAAGTACCGGTCTCTACCTTGTGACAGCCCCCAGGGGAATTCTTGTGTTTCATGTCTTGGTTTCTGACATAACTGAATCCAGGGTTTCTGATATCTAAATGAGTTTCTTCATTTGAACTATTTCCATGTATTTTAGTTTTTAACTGAAGGCAAACCATTTCTATTCTTGAAAAAATTAGCTCCCAATTAGATTTAACAAATTTAGCATTCCCAGAAAGCACTGCAGTAATTTCTGTTGTGACAAGGAGCCATTGGGGCTCCAAAATGCTGTTAATAAAGTAAACTATATTCAATGAATTTAAGTGAAATTCTGAAAGATTACAAATATGCATATATACATATACACAAATGTGCATATACACACACATGTGTACACATATACATATGCACACACACCTGCCCACATGTATAAAATTCAAACACATACAAAGTGCACACTTACACTGCAAACACATTTATGAATGTATGAACATGTATACGTATATGATGGTATACTCATTATGATCTCAGAACTTCTCTTTAGTAGAAACAAATCTGATTTCAAATAGAATATAGCTACCAGCCACATTTAAAAAATTGCCTCTATTATTCCAAAATATGCAGAGGATTTCATATCCACCTTCAGAAAAAGTCATCCTAGAAACTTTCTTTTAAGATAATTAAACTTTTCCCATGCCACATGTATTTTTATGCTTCGAATAGTTGTTGAAATTCCAATTTTGAAGGTCTGCTGTGTGAGAATCTGAGACTTAAAGACATTTGCCCCTATGTGTCTGAATTGTAGGTTTCTCAGGAGAAATCAATGAAAATGTACACTTTAAATTCTCAGTTAAAAGCACCTGTACATGAAAGACATTTTTTGCATTTAAACGTTGTCAATGATATGTGTCTACAATATGTATGCATATAAAATCTCCTTGTAAGTCCAATTTGTTAAAAATTCATTGTAATTCTTTTCATATAAATCTAGTGCTTCTTATACAGATGTTTTCTCATGTTGGAGTTATTCATAAAGGCTGTAATCTCACAGGTATAACGGAACAGCACTCAATTATATATCACAGGAGTGAATAATTTCACAAATCCAGGGAAAGCTATAAATGCACTAAACTGCTCTTGGAAAACAAATTTTGGGGAGAGAAACAGATGAAAATGGAAGTGAATGTAGAAACTGAAGATTCATCTTCTTGTGCAGAGAGATATATTAGATCTACCTTGTTGGAGTGCTTCGTTCATCAGGAAAACCATACTGCCGCAAACTCTTCTTTCTATGCGTGTACCTGTAGATGTTCAGTGTGGTTTCTGTTAGCTATGAAGTGAGAATTGAATAATGATCACACTTACCAATAAATTTCGGGCCACAGAATCGGTGGAAAACAATGTCATTAAAGCCTTTCATCCAGGATGAATGAATTCTTTGCAGAGCTAGAGTGGTTGGTTACTTTTAATCTCTGAAGTCTTATCATTAGCAGATTTCTACTAAGCCACTGCTGTTTAAAAGGCAAACTGTTGCCAGATGCAGATTGAGTTGTGATATTCATGCAGGCCAGGTCTACTTTAAAAAACAGTCACATAGTAAAACTGTCATTTTTTTTGTGGAAGAGAAAATGCAAGAGGTTGGCATAGGCAGGGTTAAAGTAACTGCATAAGGCTTCCTTGCCATTTTACACTTTAATTACTTTATGTTTATGCACGTGGGTGGTATAATGCATGCGTGTGTGTGTGTGTGTGTGTGTGTGTGTGTGTGTGTGTGTGTGTGTGTGTGTATTTACAACCATGTATGCACATGTAGGGACCACTGGAAAAAAGATTAGATGTCTTCTATTGCTCTCTGCCTTATTCCAGACAAGATCATTTGCCGACCCTCACACCTGATATTTGGACTGTCCAGCTGGCCAACAAGTTTCCAAGGTCCATCTGTCTCTGCTCCCTAATGCTGGGGTTTCAGACGCATGCACTAACGTCTGGCCTGGCTTTTACATGGGTGCTGGAGGTGGGATTCAGATCCTCATGTTGATACAGCAAACATTCTTACCTGCTGAGATATCTCCTCATCTCTGAGAAATTGCACTTTGAAAGGAGATCTAGATAAGCGAGGTAGTGAATCAGGAGCTCGGATCATTATCTCCTGTGGAGAAACAGTATCATATAAGCTAAGGGGCTGGGGTGCTTAAGACAAGACTGCAGAATGCTCAGATGGCTAGATTTCACTGTAGAAAACTGCTCTCTATAGCGGGAAGAGTGACTACTTTGATAATGGTGGGGGACAGGGAGGGATGTCTGCACAGGTCCAGATTTTGTAGAAATTGAGGATGTGACAGCAAGATGATTGGATGGAGCACTGCATCTGAAATCAAAAGAATATTGAATGCTAGACTTTTCTGAGTAAGAGCTTGGGAGAAAAATGCTTAAGTTCTGACCACTAAATGAATCTTTTTCATTTAGTTTTGCAGCCCCACTAGTCAGGAATGTGTACATAGCTAAACAAATCCTATTTTTCCCTTTTTGGACTTATCAAATTTAACTGATGAAAAAATGAGGCGAAAGTTGTATAACTTTATGTGGTACCATGTGATGTTTTAAGTAAGGTTAAAGGAATACCTTCTCCTTAAACATTTACCACTTCTTCATGGTGAAATCATTTAAGATCTTTTTGTTGGTAGTGGTCACCACACTGCTGTGACCTCATGCCAAATGCTTGCTCTTCTATGGCTGTGACTTGTTCCAACTTGTCCCTGTATCCTCCTCTTTCTCCCACAACCACTCTCCCCAGTCTTGTTAGCCAATACTTTCCACTAAGTTCTGTTGGAGCAATGTGTTTGTATCTTACCTATAAGCGAGCATTCTTGTGTTCCTGCCAATTCTCTTTCGACTCAATTCCAATTGTTCATTTAATGTCAGTCCAAATATTAGTACTAAAGGCAAATTCAAAACTGTAAGTGGCCCCATTCTTACTTTTTTTTTTTTCCTTATAACTTCCCTCTCTGCTCCAGTTGGTCTCCTTTTGACAAAATTGGAATTACTAATTCCAACTGTAGAATTTCCCTCAAAGTTCAAAATTCAATATCACAAGAAATGCCATCTGGATTTTGGATGGCCATTTTCTCCCTCTATTGGACATATGTTACATATGTAATTATGCAGTTACATCTTTTTTGCAATGGCTGCTTTAAGAGTAATCATATCAAATACTATTTGCTACAATCAACTCTGACCTCCTACCAGGCTGTTAAAAATATGAAACCTATATTTTCATTAAGGACTTTTTGTTAAGTTTCTGTTAATGATATCCAGGTGTCATTAACCCTCTGTTACAATTTGTTGGAATAACTGGTATTTCAATTCACTTACTCTCTATTGCTCCCAATTTTTCATCAGTTGGTTTGATTGGCATGTAACAAACAGGCCTTAATACAACTGTTAGATAAGGCAAAATTTTGAAGTAACCCCCACAGAAAACTGGTTCTTAGATTCCTTCAAAGTATCTAGAAAATATCATCTGTGAAAACCACCTGCCCTCATTTCAATTTGATAGGTATTTCTCAATCTCACTTCTAAGTAGGATATGATATATTGCCAGAATTTTTGATAAGTTGCTAACTGCCCATGGTTTCAGTCCTCAGAGTAAACTGAAGCTAACATTACTGTCACAAAGTCTGTGCATTAGGTTGTTTCTAAAAGGTCCATGGAAAGCAAGCAAGGTGCGCAGAACAGCTTTCTTCTGCTCTGCGGCACAGCTTCATCAAATGAGCCACAAATCAGATTATTTATTCCCTTTTTCCCACTTTTATGCACAAGTCTGTGTGGAACGTGTACAGGTATGGATACATGCTCACGGGTATGGGAGCATGTGGAGGACCCAGGCTGATATTGGGAATCACTCTTAGTTGTTCTTCCATATTTTCTTTCTGAGGCAAGGTATCTAACCAGGCCCAAATTTGCTGAGACAAATTTGGCTAGACATCTTACACCGCGGATTCCCAGTCACAGATGTCTTGAGGCTAGAATTACAGAGACTGCCATATCTCCAGGCATTTAGACTGCATCTAGAGGTCTGAACTTTGGTTCCTTTGCATGTATGGCATCAGAAACATCTCCCCAGCACCAAATTATTCTTATGATCCCAAACAAATGATAAGACAAAAGTATGTCAGAAAATTTTTGTGTAGAGGGTTAAATAGTATTTTAGACTTTTTGGAGCTACATGTTCTAACCGTTCCATTCTACCACTGTAGAGCGAAAACAGCGAAGGTAATAACTAAGTAAATGGTTGCCTCTTCATTCCAAGAAAATTTTGTTTGCAAATTCAAGCAACAGGTTAGATGAATTTCTGGAGCCAGCATATTTTGCCATCAATGGAAGGCAAGCTAGATGCAGCCCAGGTATTAGCCACTGGCTCAGGATTAATATGTTAACAGTAATGTGTTATCCATCATCTTGGAAAAAATGAGGGATAGAGTTTGAGGATTAGCTTCTTTTTCTAGAAGATTGGATGGACCCGCTGAGACTGCTGGGGGTCTTTAGTGGAGAAGTGTTGATAACACTTTGTTGCATAAGGGCTGCAGACTCAGTATATGAATCCCACCCCACCTACTCATCAGATGCCTGATTTCCAGATGTCATGACTGTTAGCCATCGTTGCCATTTTGTAAAGCTTCTACCTTAGGTACATGGTCATTTTGTAAAGAACACCTCCAATCTTCACTTACTTGTAAAACTCCTCAGCAAAGGCTGAGAATCTAAAAGATTATCTACTCTTCTTGTTCTCTTTGGTCTCTGTCCACCACATCTTCTCTTCCTTGCCATCATGGCCACACTGCCTTTATCTTCTGTTCTGATGTTTTCTCACCTTAAGGCTAAACTATAGCTCCCTTGGCCACCAGGTCCCCAACTCTAAATAAACTCCAGGTTCTTAAGGCTCTGCCTCATGTTAGTTTCTTTACTCATGGACTTCCAGTTAGCACCCACATATGTTTGGAATCACTCTCCACTCTTTCTCCTGCAGACCTAACAATGAGTTAGGGTCACTGGGAGGTCACTGGGAGATGATTAGGTTATGATTCCAGCTCCCTATGAATCAGACTGGGACTCTGACAAACTGTCATGAGAGAACTTTGCTTCTTCTGGCTCTCTAGCAGGTAAAGACACAGGGGAAGACAGTCACGCACAAGTGAGTTTGAGCATCCTCTCATGTACCTAATCTACTGGCACCTTGATTTTGCCCTTCCCAGCTACAGGACTGGGAGAAAGAACTGTTCTGACCAGACCATGACAATTATTGTAGAAGCCTGAAACAAGGCAGGATGTGTACCAAGTATCTCTCTTCAATTATGAGATAGTAGGCTATAAGACACACAACTGACTTAACAACTTTTCAAAAAAGAAACCAAATTAAATTAACAAAATTTCTACCATGTTAAACATTTCCATTAATTTTAAAATATGCCTGATTCCAGAATTCAAAATAAGGAGAAATGGAAAAAAGTTTATCATCATCATAATCATCATTTCATCCATTTTGCATATTTTCCCCCAACACAAACATAGACCCCAACCTCACGGAGAACGCAAATCAAGCAATAGCCTACCATTCTTCAAGAATAATATAGCATGGAGAATCCTCATGGCTATGTCTTAACTTACCTGTTCTTGAATAGGTGATTCCTACATTTGTATTGTTTTTAACAGTATTTGGTTTACTTAAAGATATTTTTAACTAAACATTTATTTTAGAAGAATTGTATGTTCATAGAAATAGAACAAAGAGAGTACAACTCCAGGTTTCCTTACTTTTGGTTTTGAAATGTAACCACTCCTATGATATTGAGTTTAAGAATTACTTATACGTTTTACAAATCTCATGCTCTTGATGGGACTTATAATTATTTTTCTCCCGCAGCATTTTCTATAGTATTCTTTGCCATTTTATCATATGCAGGTTCTTACGTATTTTCTCAAAGTTTGCAAGTATAATTCCTTTTTAAAACTGTGTTTTTAGAGCCTTTTCCTCTGTTTCAGAGTCCTAGCTGCCCACACTGTGTGTGTGCGTGCGTGTGTGTGTGTGTGTGTGTGTGTGTGTGTGTGTGTGTTTGTAGACGGCTCCCTCATTTGGGATTTGGGTAAAACTTCTCTCATGATCAGACTATGGCAACAATTTACAGGAAGTAAAAAATTTACAGGAGGTGAAAGTCAGGCTTGAATATTTTTCAGTTTATATGCTACAATATGACTTATTCTCAGCATCAACCTCAATCACTGGGCTTGAGAATTTTCATATTTTTCTACTATGAAGCTCATACTCTTTGTTTCTTTATAATATTCCTTGGAAGAAGGTCACAAAGTATGGTTCACTTGAAAGCAGAAGGGAATTATGTTCTACTTGCTGTCAGATAGAATTTCTACAAAATGTATCTGAAATCCTTCTCCACCAGAGCTTTGTATCTTCTTCCCACTTATTTTATGTGTTCAGTCGGTTGCTTATGTCAGTGAAGATTCATCTTTCATAGCTATGCTTCATTCCTAGACTTTGCTATTTCTCCAAGGATTCCTGGCCCCTTTTATGCAAGTCTAACATTTTTAGATACCAAGCATCAGGCATACCCTGGTATCAGAGTGCCATGGCTACTAGGAGTCTCAGTTGACAGAGAAAGAAAACACATATGTGTGTATTAATACATATGCAAGCACACATCTACCTAAAATTATTTCTATACTGATATATTGCTATCTATATATAACCAGCTAAAGGGGTTCATTTTGATGTTTGCAACTCACTCAAATCTAGTATCACATGAATCAGTCTAGACTCCTTCCCTATTTATTTGAATGTGCTGCCCAAAAGATGGAAAACTGACTCCAATTTGACACAAATTTATCTTAATGTACAATTCCAGCAAATATTCTCAGTGGTTTTAAGATCTTCATTCTGAATCTTTGAGAGAATGACTTTACCAGCCATAGCACAGTGATTTTGTGCAGTTCATTTCCTCTAATTTTCCATATTTTACTCATTTTCAAAATGGCCAGGGTTAGCACTTTTTGCCTAATAACATCAGTGAAGTTGCTGGAAATTAATAATATATTTAGATTATTTGCTAGCATTTTTATTTCCACCTTACATCACTACAAACAACTTTCTAGAGTTGGGTATATATTTCAGCTTTTTTTTTTTTGCTATAAGATCTTATGGACTTTAACAAATGGTTGATATCTCATATTTATTATTAGTGTATAATTCAAAATAATTTTGCCACCCTAAAAATCTCCCTGTGTTTTACCTGATTCAATCGTCACCTGCCTCCCTCTGAATGTCTGGCCAGTATTCATCTGCATGTTCCTCCTACAGGTTAGCTACTTCAGACTTTGATAGACTGAGACTACTAACTCACAGTTTCTTCAGCTTTCCAGGTAGTGATCTGTACTCCGTCTGCCTTCTCTTGTACTGTTTCCTCATCTCTTGCATCGTTGAATGTTACTGCACTGCATGAAATGTCATTTGTTTATCCAGTCAACCACTTGAAAAGAATTTAGGTTGGACCCAATTTTTGATGAAGTCTGTAAAATATTTATGTGTAAGTTTTGGTGAGTGTACAGGTCATGATTTGAATATGAAATGTCCCCTGTAGGTTCATTGATTTCCTGCTGGTGGTACTATTTTGGAAAGTTGCACAACTTTTAGCAAATGGGGCTTAACTAATGCAAGTGTGTCTTTGGGCTGGATTCTTGTCTAGTTCTTTGCTTCGGGTCCACCAATGAATGTGAAAAGTAGTTGCTATGCTGTGACACAGTATCTCATCCTTTGTGATAAGCTGAAATACTTATAAAATCATGAGTCAAAATGTGTCCTTCGTTGAAGTTATTTAAGTCTGTTGCTTTGTTACAATAATGAGAAAATTAGCTAAAAAAGTTTTCAAAAAGTGGGCCATTTCTGTGATCAATCGACTGCATGGCTCTTAGGTGTTTGGAATTGGTTTGTGATTATCTGCAAACTACAGGTATTTTGGAATTCTCTATGCAGAACTTCAAGGGACCTTTTATAGTATGTGTGTGTTGGGGGCTGGGAAACAACAATAGAGAACAATAAAGACTGTACTCACACAGTTTCAGATAGGAACAAAGACACTATTGTGAAATGAGGTAAAGATCATTCATACTACATTCTGGCAAAGAATTTGTTCACATTTTATCCACATTCTACAAATTTGAGGGAGGCTGAATTCAAAAGTAAAGAATTAGCTTATTTAGTGGAGAACAAATGAAGATAGAATTACATTCAATCTGTGGCATGGTTATTGTTGGATACTTTTAGCTAGTTTAACAGTGACAAAATAGAGAAAAAAGTGGGGGCAACCCCAAACAGAGACTATGTGAGGTACAGGTAGAAGATTCACATGAATGGGACTATTTAAATTCATTGAAGCTCAGATGATACTACCCAAAACCTCAAATGTCATATTGGGCATATTTTCCAAGATAGATTTTGGTCTTACTTTGGTCTAGTTTTTCCTTGTTATATTCTATTGAGAAGGGAACATTAATTTTGTGCCATTGCACATTGAAAAATGTGTGTTTTTTTTCTTTTATATTTTACTTAAAGCAGTTCACACCTAATAGTTTGATAGAAAATACTTTGGGTTTTGTACAATATTGGGACTCTTAAGACCCTGGGACTTCTTTTGTCTTGGTTTTTGTTTCTCTTGGATTTGCACTATGACCTGGACATTTTTGCTTTATCTTTTATGTCCTTCTTTTTGTTTTTGTGTGTTTTTGGCTGAAATGAATTAGACAGTATTACTACACTTGAGCAGTTATTGCTGGTGTTTGCCTTGGAGTTGGGTAAGCCTGCCTGGTGTTGGTGTTATTTCCTAGTTGAGGGTATTGGACTATTAGTACATCAATTAAGGTGGGTTTAATAGACAAAGATTGAAAATTAGTATGGTAGTGCACTTTTTAGATTTACTTCCTTGGTGACACATGAGGGTGAATGATATAGTCCCTGAAGTTGAATGGGTTTTTGGGTGGCTATATGGAAATGTTAAACTACAGTGACTAATAATTGAGAGGAACAAGATGGTAAAAAAGCTTTACTTATCTTAGCGCTGGATGTGAAGATTCTCTCCCGTATTATGGGATGATTTTAGAAGACCTCAGATGAATGTTGTTGGTCCTAGCTTTTTTCTTGGGTTTTCTCTGGACTCTATTGAATTCTGAGGAGCAAGAATTCTGTCCTGGGACTGGGACAGAAAGGCAAACTGGCTAGTGAGTGAGGCAGGCAGATAACCTGGGGCCTGGGGTGTGGTCAAGGGGTTTTACCTGAGAAGCAGGGAGTCTGCCCTGGTCCTGACCCAGAGCAGAAAGGCAAAGTGGTTAGTAGGACATGCAGATGACTTTGGGTCTGGGGCGTGGTCTAGGGGCCTTACCTGAGGAGCAGGGAGTCTGCCCTGGTCCAAAGACCCTGGAACTTTTGAAGTGGGACTGAATTAATATTACGTTACCAGATGGCCATGAGTTATGGAATGGTATGGTTTGAATGTGAAATATTCTCAGCAGATTCCTTGCAGAGATCATGGAATCAAGGGATGAGTCATAACTCGTGGAAAAGGGTGACTGGAGTGGGTATTTGAACTTTATAGTCTGAGCCTGATTCTGATCTGGTTCTCTCGTTACTGACTGGGCTACAGTGGGAGCAACAGCTGCCTCTCATTCCTGCTACTATGAATACCACCATGCCTTCCATGTCATCCTGGATTGAAGTTCCCTTGAGCAGTTTGAAGTGGAAATGCTGAATCTTGTGCAAGCCTGTGGTCAGCTTTGCATGACAGTGCTGTGGTGTGTTCCAGAATAACTGCACCATGTGTTCTTTGACAAAAAATTGTAGTTGTTTTTCCCTTTATCTCCTGTGTTCTTTGTGACATATGTAAGAATCCATTGCCAAGTCCATTGTCATGTTTAATAGTCACATGTTTAAAATTCACAGATGCTGTGAAGGGTTTTGTTGATTCAAGTCCTTGCAAGCACCTAGTGCTTCTGGTGATATTACCTTTTCATGATTCTAATAGGTATGTAGCGTACTGCACTGTTGTTTTAATCTTTAATTCTCTAATGATAAATTCTGCTAAACATCTTCTCATATGCTTAATTTGATCTGTAAATATTCTTTAGAATTGTGTCTTTACTGAACTTTTACCTATTTCTTAATTGGACTGTTCTTTTATTACATTTTTAAAGTTATTTATATATTTGGATACATATCACTTATCAAACATGTTTTGCAAATATTTGCCCAACTTTGAGAGTTATTTTATCTCTTTTTTTAATTTTTTATTATTATTATTTATTCAACTGTGTGCATGTGCGTGTGTATGTGTGCGCTCGCGCCTGTGTGTCTGTGTGTGTGTAGAACCACGGACGAACTCGGGAACCACCATGGACCCCTCCACCTCCTTCTGCCCCGGGATTCACAGGCTCCGCCCTACCAGGACCAGAAGCACAGGCCGCCCCAGCTTCCGCCTGGCGTCTATACGTGGGATCTGGGATCCGAACTCGGGACCTTCTGCCTGCAAGGCAGAGGCTTAACCCCTGAGCCACCTCTCCAGCCCCAGTTATTTTATCTTTTGAAAAGTACCATTCATGGAAAAGTTTTCATGATTTTATAACGCTTTCATTTTGCTGAATTACATGTATGCATCTTACTTTTTTAACATTTTTTATTATTATTTTCACTCACACAAACTTAATAGGTACACCAGTTCCCTCCCTCCCTCCTCCTCTCCCCGACCCCCCTGCTCCCCCTCCCCTCCCCCCTCCTTCCCCATCACCCAGTGCCTCCCCCCCAAACCCCGGAGAATCCTTTAATGTGCATGCCAGATTCTCCTCTGGGCCCTCCTCTCCAGTGATGTACAAGGATCCAGTTGCATTTCCCTGAACCCTTTTATGTGTTACCCTTAAGCATAGGAACATTACTGTGGCTGTCAATCCCTTGCCTCCAAGGATCTTGGTGCCTTTAGCAAATGCTAGACTTTGTGAGGTCAATAGTGTGTGGGACATTGTGCAGGGCATGCAAAGTCCAATTATGACTGCTTTGGCCCTAACTTGTGTGGCTTATCTTGCATATCATTGCTCTTCCCATCCTTGTGTTCTTACAATCTTACCGCCCCCTCTTCCGCAAATTTCCCTGAGCTTCAGGATGGGGAGAGATTAGGCTGGCTTAGTTCTATGTGTTTGATACAGAGTCTCTAAAGTTCTGGATTATGGTTCACTGATTTTCTTTTGCAATTTTGCTGCTCCTGCAATGCCCTTCACTCCATCCTGATGTGTATTGGATGTCATTCCCTGGCCAGAGATAAAAAGCTGTTAAACTAGAGTCTTGTTATAAGAGTATATTCAAAGGTAGCATCTTACTTTTTTCACTTTAATTTACTTCTTGTAAATCCTGGGGACTGCACGTTCTTTCAGGCCTCTATCGCCAGGTTCCATTCTGAACAATGTCCTCTTATTAGTCTCTTTTAAGTCTGTACTTCAGCGGCATGACTACATTCTCAATATGGGAGTAAGGATCAGAATTCTTAGGTTTCCAAAACTTTAATCACTTTAAATGGAAACTTTGTACTAATTCAAAAATAACATTCCATTCCATTTCCTCCCATTTATAGTTTCCCTCCTCAATTACAGTTTACTTTCTATAAATCTATTTATCTAATTCTATTTATCTTTTCATTCTTTGTTCATTTCACTTTGTGTATCTTTTCAAGGTCTTTGTATCAGAGCTTAATTCTTTTTTATGTATGGGAAAAACTTTGTTCATTTATCTGAGAGACAAGAATTGTTCACATGTTTCAGGAACTGGAATAACGCTTTGATTAGAGGCATACATTTATCTAACCGAGTTCTAGTTTTCAATTCTTTTGATGAATTTCTTAAATGTGCAATTGTTCAGTCATAGATGCTTTTTGAGGAGCTTCCAAATTGTTTTCCATAAGGGGCATACCATTCATTATGTAGTAAAGCAACACACAAGATTTTTACTTTCCCCAAATTTTGCAAACTACAGACAACAATCAGTTATTTTTATCTTGTTGACTTATAATATTGACTGACAATTTTTAAGAAGTTAAACTGTCCCTATTTGCAGATAATATGATTCTGTACTTGAGAGAGATTCACATGACTCTACCAAGAAACTGCTTGAATTAATAAACCAGTTCAGTAAAGTGACAGGCTACAAAATTAACATGCAAAAATAAGTTGTCTTCTTATATACCAGAGACAAACAATCTGAGAAAGAAATGAAAGAATCAATCCCATTCATCATAGCAACAAAGAAAATAAAAAACCTTGGAATAAATTTAACCAAGGAGATAAGAGATCTATACAATGAAAACTACAAAACACTGCTAAAAGAAATTAAAGAGGATACTAGAAAATGGAAAAATCTTCCCTGTTTATGGATCAGTAGGATCAATAGTTTGAAAATGACTATCCCTAGTAAATATATAGATTCAATGCAATTCCAATTAAAATCCCAATGCAATTCTTCACAGAACTGGAAAAAACAATCCCAAAATTCATATGAAATAACAAAAGACTATGATTAACCAAAATAATTTTGGGTAATAAGAAGACTGCTGCAGGTATCACCATACCAGATTTCAAACTATACTACAGAGCTATAGCAATAAAAATAGCTTGGTACTGGCACAAAAGCAGATATATTGACCAATGTATCAGAACTGAAAACTCACACATAAAATCCTACACATACAGTCACTTAATTGTTTTTCAAATTGGAAATATTTTCTTTTATTATTATTATTATTTCCGCTCATACAAACTTAACAGTTACACCAGTCCCTTCCCTCCCTCCACCTCCCCCCGACCTCCCTGCTCCTCCCTTCCCCTCCCTTCTCACTCTCCATCCCCCAGTGCCTCCCCCCCATTCCTGGAGCATCCTTTAATGTGCATGCCAAATTCTCCTCTGGGTCCTCCTCTCCGATGAGGTGCAAGGACCCAGGGGCATTTCCCAGAACCCTTTCCTGTGTTCCCCTTAAGCTTAGGAACACTACTGTGACTGTCAGCCTCCAAGGATCCTAGTGCCTTTAGTCCATGCCAGCCACTTAATTTTTGACAAAAGAGACAAACGTGCACACTAGGGAAAAGACATTTTCTTCAACAAATGGTGTCAGGAAAATTGGACATTCTACATGTAGAAGAATATTCATTAACTGTTGACTCTCTCCTTACACAAAAGTCAACCCCAAATAGATAAGAGACTTTAAAATTAAATCTGAAAGTCCGAAATTATTAAAGAAAGAGTAGCGAGTATACTTGAATTGATAGGCTTAGGTAAAGATTTCTTAAACAGTACTGCAAATGCCCAGGAATTAAAATCAATAATGAATAAATGAGACTTAATGAAATTAAAAGGCTTCTATTCTGCAAAAGAAACTGTTAATTGCATAAAAAGAAACCCCACAGAATAGGAGAAAATCTTTGCTACCTATGAATCTGTCAAAGGATTAATCTCCAGAGTATACAAAGAGCTCAAAAACTAAACACTAAGTCAGTAAACATTCCAATTAAAATTGGTTCTAAAAGAACCAAATTGGAACTAAAAGAACAGGGATTTCACTCAAAAAATAAATTGAAAGATCAAACAAATATCTTAAAAGATGCTCAAATTCCCTGATTATGAAATGCAAATTAAAACTACCCCCCAATACCATCTTACCCCAGTTAGAAAGACTAAGATCAAGAACACAAACAATAGAGAATGCTGGCAATGTTGTGGAGAAAAAGGGACACTTACCCACTGGTGGTGGGAGAATAACTGGTACAGCCTCTTTGAAGATCAGTATTGAGATTCCTCAGAAAGTTAAAAATGGAACTGCTGTATGACCCAGCTGTACCACTCCTAGGAACATTCCCAATAGTCTCTACATTTTATTACAAAGACACATATCATCTATGTTCATTGTAGCTGTGTTTAAAATAGGAATAAAATGAAATCAGCCAACAAACCCATCAACAGAATAATGGATAATGAAAATATAGTACATATACACAATGGAATATTACTCAGCCATAAGAAAGGATAAGATAATGGAATATGCTGGCAAATGGATGGAACTGGAAAATTTAATATTGAGCAAAGTATCTTAGACACAGAAAGTTAAGCACTGCACGTTGTCTCTTATATGTGGATGCTAACATTGATATCCTTGTAAATCTATTTGGACTGAAATTACTGTAAGAGCCAGAAAATTCAAAAGGTACCTATAAGTGGAAGGTGGAAAAGAATGATTAGGGTGAAACCTTTCAAAGGAGAGATTTAGGATACCATAACAAGTAGGTGAGGGAGGGAATGAATAATTGGGAAAAATACGTAGCAGGAAATGAGGGGATGAGGGTCAGAGTGATTTATAGAAAAACCCTAAGATTATAGGAAGTAACCTTAAAGGAACCTCTTATAGTGGAAATATGTAAAAAAATCTTTTAAAGATAGGAACAAGAATGAGCAGTCCCTAGAGTGAGGAAAATGGGGAAAAAAGCTCTGAGTTGAGCCACTTAGAACCCAGTGACAAAATTGTACTAGAAGTAACAGGAATGTGACACTTCCTGATAAAGTGTCAAAGGCCCCCAAACACTATAGGCTTTTGCCATTGCCATTGCTCTCCAAAAAAAACCCAACTGTTAGTAAGACCCTATTACTGAAGATGCAACACATATGGGTCACAGAACATGGGCAATATCCATCAACTGGAACTGGTCTGAGAACTTACTCCTTGCTGGATAGCTTACACAGTACCAAGGGATACAGTAGAAGCTACCGGAGGAAGAAATAACCACAAACCTCATCAGCTCATGAGATATGGAACTTTCAATAAAAATCACTGTGGCAACAGGTGACCACCAGTGGAATGGTGGTGTTAGTATCAAGGAGACAACCAACATTCTTGTTCCTGTAAACTAGTAGAAGAACCTAAAAAAAAAGAAGTAAATCTGGCCCCATAGACTATATCAAGGAACTTAAGAGAGATAAGAACATACAGTGGAGACCTTGGAAACTAAAGATGGACAAGTGAAGGGAAATGACCCTATCAGTGGGGTGGCCTGTGAGAGGTAACTTGGTATCCCACAAGAGGCCTGAACCCCCCACATGAGTAGTAGACAAGGCAGAGGGAACCTCATAGAAGCATACAGGGAGGAGAGTGGGAAGGAGTAGAATGGACTGATAAAGTGAAGGAAGAAGAATGGGAGGGAGGGAGGATGAAGGCAAGCAGGGAAAAGTACTCAATATGCTTGTAAAATTAGAAAAATACAAATAAATTTAAAAAATAGACTAATGTTGAGTGTCTTAACATGCATATTGGCCACTTGAACATATCTATATGTTTTTTCAAATGTATATATAAGTACTATCCTTGTTAGCTCTTTTTGTTTTTTAAAAATATGAATTCTTTTTATGTTCTACATATTAATCCTGCATAAGATGTAATTTAAAAATAATTTTCTGATTGCATTAATTGTCTTTCAGTTGTGTGTTCTTAAACAAAAGTTTGCATAGTTGTTGATAAAATCACCAGGAAACGACTTAAGGGAACAAGGGGTCTATCTTGTCTTATGATTTCTGGTTAAAGTTGCTTGTCCAGCTTGGCAGGAAAACCCACTGCAACTCCACGTGCCAAGGGAATAGACTACACCATATCTATATAGCGTCTGAAACAGGGATGATGAATTCATTCTGAATTGCTCTACCTCCTTTTTTCTTTGCTCTGGTATTTCCCAGACTCTGTCTTTCAGGGCCAGAAGTGCAGGGTGCCACCATTTCTGCCTGTTGTTTTCACATGGGATCTGGAATTTGAATTCAGGTCCTGCTTCTTGTGAGGCAGAATCATTACCCCTGAAACATGTTTTCAGTCCTTAAATATTTATTACATTTGCTACAAATATTATTGCTAAATTTAGCCTTTGCATCACCTTAGATTAAAGAATGTTTGTTGATTGAAATTTTTAATATTTCTCTAAAGATATATGGTGAGTATTTACAATGAATATTGCAACTTATACTTTTCTTAAGAATGCTTTTCTTAGCCATAATTATATATGTACATTTGTATTGCTCATTGGGTGCTTTTTTAATTGTTAGTGTGTGACTCTTAATTTTACTTGGCATTTGTTTTATCCACCTGGAAAAACTTTTATGTGACTTGTAGAGTGCAGATATTTAATTTTATTGCTTTTCTCATAATTTTCCAGATAATATTTTTGAAAATTTCAACACTAAAGTTTATAAAAATATACAAACAAATTGTTTCACATAGAATAAGCATAATTTCTATAATATTTATAATTTTATACAATTATATAATATTTATATAATATTTATGATATCAAATATTATAATATAATAATATTGGGTACCAACCATGATAATCATATTTCATTTACAAATAATTTGAAGCTGGAATGTGCTAAGTCAAATACTTATAAAAATACTTTATATTAAAGTATTTGAGTTCTTTAACATTCTGAGTGTATCTTATTTTTGGTGATAAGTATGCATGGATTTTAGCAAAAATTTGTTTGCTATCTGTCAGTAAATAAGGCATTTGATGCAAAGTAGTCTACTGTGAACATTTGTCAACTCCTTTGATCATCTAAAAAATGAAGTTAATCAAAAGACAACATCAAGTTAGTTTTATTAATAGTCCTATGACTATGTTATTGGAAGTTTTAGTATTTTTCATACTGAGAAAAAAGAAGGCTCATAATTCTGATGCAACCAAATGTGGAGGAGGAGCAGTCTACTCATGAGCGTTATGCTGGGTTCTATAAAAGTGTCAAGCATCCTGCTGGCACCTTGTGTAGACTATATTTTGGAATCAATTGTTCTATGATAAAGAGCATTTTCTATGACACTTTGTTGAAAGATCTATTTGTATTTTAATGTTACATGCAAAAAGATAAGTTTCAAGTTCATCTGGAAATATAAGCACAAAAATGACTTGGGGAGTAAGTAAGGGGAGGGGATGATTTTAAAACACTTAAGAATGTAATCAACTATCAGTAAATAGATGTTCTTCAGATTATCCAGCCATCAGAATTTGGGTAATCTGACTATAAAATATTTCTTCTGTCTTGTTAACTGAGATCTATTTCAGTATACTAGGATTGGCAGTAAATTCTCCTACTAGTGAAAAGAGAGCATGTTTTACCCATATGTAAACCAGACATTGATGGCTTTCATTTTCTCAAGATAAAATTTATCTTGTATGTTTCCTTGAAAATTTGGGAATAGTGATTGTTGTTGCAAGCCCACTTGGATACAGACCAGATGTGATAGCTTCAGCTGTTAACTTATTCTGGGGAGGATCCACCCATGCAGAATTATTTAATTAAAGCAGGGCTGCTGGAACCATGGGTCAGTAAGAATCCTTTGCTCCCTTGAGGTGCTTGAGTCACGTTTATACAACAATGAAGTTATGAAACAAGACTCTCGCCTACTCTTTTAAGGTGTCATCCATATATTGCTTTACATTTAAAGTTACCTGAGTAAAAATCACATGAAGAACGTAACAAGCTAACATAAAGATTAAAGGATGGGAATAGACTGGTGGCATACTACTTCCTTTAAAAGATAGATTTGCATCCATGGATGTTAGAAATATCATTTGCATAGCTTTAATTGTGTAAGATTCTGAGTGACTTCAAGGGATGAATAACTGTTATACCTACTTAACTTGAAATATTTTGTGAAAAACACGAAGTGCAAAAAATGAAGGATATTTTTATGACATTTTCATACATAATTGCATTTTCCCAATCTTCTTTTTGTAACCAGTTTTATTCCAGTTCTTCTGTGAAAGCTGGAACTGAAAGAACTGAAAGAATTGTTCTGGGTTAAATGCATCCTCCATAAAGAACAGGACTAAAACTAACAAAAGCTAACCTGAGGTTTAACAGTTTAACCTGGACTTGATTTGACATTTGTCATACAAATTACTTCTGATTGAGATGCAGTTCTCCTTGATAACCACAGTCAGCACAGAAAACTTGAGAAAATTCTTTCCCCACAATCGAACTAGGCAATTCTTTATTATTATTATTATTATTATTTATTCAATTGTGTGTGCGTATGTATGTGAGCGCACATGTGTGTGTGTGTATGTGTGTGTGTAGAACCAAGGACGAATCGAGAACCACCATGGACGAGGTGCCTCCACTTCCTTCTGCCCGGGATTCACAGGCTCCGCCTTACCAGGACCAGAAGCGCAGGCCGCCCCCGCTTCCGTCTGGCGTCTATACGTGGGATCTGGGATCCGAACTCAGGACCTTCTGCCTGCAAGGCAGAGGCTTAACCCCTGAGCCACCTCTCCAGCCCCGAACTATGCAATTCTAAAGGGATCCCTCTTCCAAGGTTTCAGAAAATGGTGGAATCCAGATAAGAATGTGGTAGGAAGCCTGCAGTTTAAAAGTCCAAGAAGGGCAGTTTGTGCTGTGGCTAAAGCCTGATTTACCATTGAGAAGTAAAGATGTTAGAGATGCCAGAGACAAATGTGTGACATCTGTCGAGATTTGTACACCCTGGGAGAACCCAGCCCATGAGAGTGATGTGTTCTATGGGCAGCTTCACGGGAGGGATGGAGACTAAGCCTTTTGAAATGAGATGCTTACAACAATAATTCATTTGTTGGACTGAGAGCTGCAGTATTTCATGTTTGTCCTGCTCATTTTTAATCTTGTTATGGACCTGTATTTCCTAGATATATTCCCATTTCCCCCTTTTGGAATGGGAATATTTATTCTGTGTCATTGGAAGTATTTAATTTCTCTTTTGATTTTACAGAATACTTTGGACTTTTGAACTGTATTGAGACTACCGATATCATCTATGAAGGCATTTAAGTTGGACTGAGTATGGTTTGCATGATGAGATGGCAATGAGCCTGTGGAAGCCAGTGGTGGAGTGTCATGGTTTGAAATGAGCCACCCATAGACTCATGTGTTTGAATCCTTAGCTGCAACCAGTATTTGGCACCTTTAGGGAGTGGAGCTTTGCTGGAAGAAGGCAATCACCAGGGATGGGCCTTGAGGTTATTTAGCCCTGCCCTGCTTGAGTGATTTAAGTCTGCTCTTAGCTTGCAGCAGAAACTCTCTGTCTCCATAAAGGATGTGACTTAGACTGACTCTAGCTTCTGTCAGCCAGCCATGCTTTTTTTTGCCATAATGGACTGTATCTCCTTCTGGAACCATAAGCTGAATAAATCTCCCTTTCTCCCTTAAGTTGCTTGGCTTTGAGTGTTGTCTCACAGCAACAGAGAAGAGTAACTGGTATACCCGTGATCTGAACTAGGAAATTCTAAATCCTGTCTTATACATCAGGTTTTCTTGCATAGGTGAAAGTTACTTTTGTAAGTTCCTTGCTTGAAAAAATTGTGCAGTTTTATACTTTTGAATTAAGCTCTATAGAACAACAACCTAAAAATGTCAAACTGTTTACACAGACCATACTTATCCAAATCTGTCTTTGAAAGCATCCTCCAAGAGGATGGAGTGCGGAATAATTTTCAAGCTTTGGCTGAATATGAGGGCCCTTCTTTAATAAGAGAATTTTGCCAAGCCACTTCACATTTCCATGTATTAGTTTGCTAATTCTGAAAGGTTAAAATATAGATTGATAACATGTAATAAGAGTGTAATAACCAGATGGAACGTGCTTAGCTCAATTCCTGGCAAGAACAGGGCTCTTAGAGTCTAGATTCTTTATAGAAGACTTTAGAATGCCACTGAATTTTGTTGGGTTCCCACCAGTGAGTTCCTACTCTAATGAAATAGGACTGAAGACACAGGGCACTGAAGCAGTGGCCAAGAGAAGTAGATAAGGGGGCAGGAGTGAGCTTGTTTGGGAGACAGGGCTTTCTGCAATGCAGGCATCACAGGAGCCATGAATAGTTCCAAGAATCTTGATTATTCATTGTTTTATATCTTCAGACTGTGTTGCAAAGTACAGAATATGGAAGCAGATGGCAGAGATTTGGGTCTAATCTATGTCATTGCTAGCCACTTCTTTTTTATTATTATTATTTATTATTTATTCAATTGTGCATGTATGTGTGTGTGAACATGTATATGTGTGTATGTATGTGTGTGTGTGTAGAACCACGGACGAATTCGGGAACCACCATGGACTGCCTCCACCTCCTCCTTGTTTACTCTGCCCGGGATTCACAGGCTCCACCCTATCAGGACCAGAAACGCAGGCCGCCCCCTCTTCTGCCCGGGATCTATAAGTCTATATGTGGGGTCTAGGATCTGAACTCAGGACCTTCCACCTGCAAGGCAGAGGCTTAACCCCTAAGCCACCTCTCCAGCCCCTGCTAACCCCTTCTTAACAGCAATTTCTTATTATGAATTGGCAATAAAATATTTTATGCTTCATCTACATGATATCACTGTTAGAAGGTTCATAAATATTCAGGCTTGAAATCTGGTTGTGAAAATATACAGTTCTATAATTATTAGTTATCTTGTTTTGGTATGAATGAATTAACAATATGTCATATACTTGAGGAGACATAAGAATTAAGAGAGATTAATTATATTCAAAACTCCCATATAATTTCAAGGAGAATATCCTCAGAGAGTTATGTAGGTGTTTTTTATACATCAAATGAATTTAATTTGATCATTGAAAAAGTTTGTTGTTTTGTTTTACCTGCTTAATATTCATTATGAAGAAGCCAGAACTTCTCAGAAAATAAAAAGAGGCTTCAGAGAAACATTAGTGAAGTAAAATTTTACTACGGCTGCCTGTATATGTGTGTATGTATGTGTGTGTGTGTAAAACACACACATGTTGCAATTTAATAAGATTTCAAACTGTTTCAAAAAGCTAAATAAAATAGGAAAAATTTTCAGATCATTCAACCAACATCCTAAAAAGGGCATAAGTGCCAGTGGCTTGAGCTGGGTTTAGATTCCTCAGAAACGAAGCTCCCAAGTCCTGTGGAGGCAATTTGGTCCCTGGAAATGTGCTGCTCAGAAGGATTCACATAGCATTGCAAGGAAAGCAGGCTGGGGGAAGCTCAGCCTGGGCAGAGATTGAACCAGAGAAATTCCTACCTTCCAAAGGAAGCGTGGAGTGCAGAAAGTCTGCAGGCTCTTAATGGCCTCTAACTGAAGACTGATGACGAAGACTAATCACTCCTAAGGAAGAAGCAAGGTATCACTTATTATTAACAAGCATGTGCTGAGAATCCAGGGGATCAGGGTGGGGCAATAGGAGCCTTGGGAGATTATTGAGAGGGTCAGCAGTGTGTTTTGGTTATGCATATACAAGACATTCTGTTATTTTCTTTTTTAATCTGGCTGAAATTCTAATCATAGTCATAAATGAAATTTTCAAGTAGTTTTTAAACACTTTCGTAAAATACTTGTTTGAAGATACATTAGAAGTTATTAAAATACTAGTTCCATTTAACAAGAAAGAAATAAGAAAGATTTTTTGTGTTCCACCTCTGTCATTTGCTAGCTAGCTCTAGAGGTTGTTTGGGCTTTCATTTCTTAATCCAGACTTTATTCATATGCATACAATTGTGGATATACATTTTAGTCCTATGTAGGAGAATGTACCTAAGGGCACACATAGTTGCATCAAGAGTCAAGGAATCGACATTCATCCATACTCAATGTTATCCTGATCTATTTCCTTTTATCTGGAAAGTTTAAGGAGCTAAACTGGCTTTATAGTCATATACTACAAACTAAATTTATGAGAAAGAAAAGAAGTGCAAGAATCAGGTCATTTCTACTCAACTTTCAATGTAGAAAACTTAAACAACTATATGGATACTGGTCATCTTATAAAATATTTGGGAAATGCTGACAGAACAGAAAAGAGTGTTGATATAAGTTTCTGGATATGGCTTCAGAAAATATTCAATTTTAGTGAGATTAACATTCTAGAATTTGGTTATATAGAAAGATTGTTTTCTGGGTGGCAGGTAAGAAAAAAGGCATGAAAAGGGACACAGGAGAGAATGACTACCTAGAGGAAGTATGGCTAATGCTACAAGAAGCACAGAGTTGTGGTAGAGACACCCATGTGCTGAGTACTCGGCAGATGGTATTATGACAATCTCAGTAAATATATTATCTATCTATCATCTACTATCTATCTATCTATCTATCTATCTATCTATCTATCCATCGTCTATCACCTAACCTATTTATATTTATGTATCTATCATCTACTTATTATCTATCAACTATTTATATAATTACCTATTAATTATCCATTTATCATATGTCTGTTTGTTACCTACCATCTGTTATCTGTTTATGTATATTGCTACTCTTTTTATATGTAGCATCTATTTATCTGTAACTATGTATCTACCTGTTATCAAATATTTGTCTATCTAATTATCATAAGACTTCCTATCACCTTTGTACTTGACATTTAATAGCTGGAGCTCTGGGCATAGTTGTGAAGAAGACAGTTAAGTCCTGGCCAAGCTTGCAGGAGATTGATTGGTAGGGCAGACCAGTCCATGGTGAATGGAATTAGTCCCTGGGCAGGTGATTAAGATGGAGGAAATTGGTTAAAGACATTCATCCTTCTGTATACTTGCCCAAATGTGCTGTTGGCAAGTTAGAATTTCTCTCTCAGAGAATTTCTTTTTCTGAGAACCAGGATATGTGGATATGGTCTGGTCATTTCCTTCCACTCCAGGTGTTGATATAAACTCTTCTGCCAAGTTGGACAAGGCACTGTGACCAAGAATCATAAACCCAAATAAAATCCCTTGTTTCCTTAAGCCATTTGGTCGTGACTTTATCAGTGACAATGCTGAGCAACTGCAATACTGTCTATCAATTGACTGTCATCTACCAATTATCTATCACCTGTCAGTAATCTATTAGCTATCAATATATTATCTGTCATCTATGTATCTATGAATACCTATATATCTATTGTATGTCTCTTTCTAATATTATTTATGTATCTATCATCTGCCTATCTATTATCTGTATATCTAATATCTATTTACTTATGAATTATCTCTATCTAGCCTATTCTCTTAAAAAATCTATTTAGCATCAGCAAGAAGCATTTTTTCTTTTTGTGAAAAAGGAATATGAACAAGGAACATAAACAGCCCATTAAAATAAGATAAAAATCAAGTTAATTTAGAATTGGCTCAGAAAAGTGCTTGATTACTTAGGTGGCCAGGGGACAGCAGGAAGGCATCCTTCCTGTTGTATGCATATCTGGGAGACATCTGCAGCGATAATAGAATGGCTAGAAGGATGGGCGGTCTGGAGGCATGTTGGGCTGAACACCTCCACACTACAACACACTGGACATTTCAGTGCCAAGCTTATCTTTAAAAAACATAAATGTGTCCAAAGAGGACCAAAGAATAAAAAAAAACCTTTGCTTTAAAATGTTAAAATTACATCTAATACTGCATATGCTAATTGAAAATTGTAAAGAAAGAAATAAACAAGCTTAGAACTACTAGTAGGTAATAATAATAGTGTTTATACAACCGTGTGGTTGTAATTAATGTTTCTCAAGTCATATATTTAAACTAGTTGCTACGGAAACCTTTTTTTGAATTTATGTTTTATTTTATTCAAGTTTTATTTTAAGTGATGTTAATTATAGCATTTGAAGGGGAGGATCTACTTTCATACAAAATAGAAGACTCTAGAATGTACCCATTAAATTGCTGAAAGATAGAGTTGTGAGAATACTCCAGAAAGCAGGTTCAGATCCCTAGAAATCGCAGTCAGGTAGCCATTAGCTTCCAGCTGCAGACTCCCAGAAAGTTATTTCATACCTTGGCGCAATAGCAAAGGAAACAAACAAATAAACACCACTGTAAGGGGAAGAGAAATTCGGTTCTGAATTGTTGGCTCTACCAAAACCTACCCTCTTCTCTACAAAATGGTACCAAAAAATACAATACAATACAATACAATACAATACAATACAATACAATACAATACAATACAATACAATACAATACAATACAATACAATACAATACAATAAATAAAACCAGTAACAGCACCCTGCAGACTACTTTTGTTGCGTAACAGATGACGCTGAGTCTATGAACGAGGGTGTGGGAACAGGGCTCTTATACCTAAGAAAGGTCTGTTCAATTCGTCTGCATGCACCGTGGTACCGCCAGCAATCCAGGTGGGGAAACCACACTTATGGGTCCTGATTTCACCCATTGACTCTATACTGGCTTACAAGTGCCTACATGGTGTCACCAAGCACTGCAGTCTCTCTCTCCTCTCTCTGGACCTGGCTTCTCTAGACTAGCTGACCAAGTTCCCCTCCCTCAAGTCTCCAGCTGAAAGGACTTTTTTTTTTTTTTTTAACTGATTTCTTCGGTAGCTCTGAAGAAACCTCTGGCCTGGCAGACTAAGATGATCTTCAGCAGTTCTTGCATCCCGGACCTGCTGCCTTGATCGCACCTTTTACGCCTGAAATTTCAGTCCCAGACAGAACTTTTGGCTGCCAGTGTTGACACGCTCGCGGTCCAGCAGGGCTGACGGCATCAGTTTGATACCTGGCTTTAGGGTCTCTGCTGCCAATCAGACTGTAATTGTTCCCTCTGTCCTAAAAGTAGGGGTCGATCTGATACTTCCGCTATTCCCGGTTGGTGTTATTGTGGCCAGCTGTCCAGGCTAGGCCAGGTTGGCAGCTTCTGGTTCGCCTTCTGGTAAATGGAGCCTCCAAACTCTGTCCTGTCGTTCGCACTTGCTGTGAAGCTGGAAATCATCCTTCTTGTAGCCTGCAGAGAAGCTGCTGTGGGCCACTCTGGACCTTGCTTTCTCAAAATTCATCAGGGAGCCAGCCAGCCCTCGCAGCCCAGAACCACCAGGTGCCGGGTGATGTCGACGTCCACATCGCAGCCCACGAGGGCGAGGTGCTCCTTCTTGTACCCTGTCCTGATTTTAGCATCTCCTCCCCACCCCGGTGTTTGGCGAGGATGAGTCAAAGGTCAGCTTCAGCCCACCTGCCAGCTGGTCTTCCGTGGCGATCTTGGTGCCAAGTGTTCTTGTTGTGTCTCTCCGCGAACGTCAGGCAGTGCCGGGTCCACCTGCACTTGGTTTCCAGGCTGCCGCCTTTCACTCTGGTGGCCTCCTCGTTGGCTGAGCCGGAGCTGGTGCATGCCAATCCCTTCTCAGACTTTGCTTTCAAATTAAGCTTTGTCAAGCCAAATCCGTAGCCCTGAGCAAAGACGTGCCTGGCAGATTTCGCGGTGAGAGGCACAGCGGTGGTCTCTGGGCCAGCAGAGACCCGAGGGCAGCTGGCTACCGCGGGGATAGCGGCGAAGAAACTTTTAAAAGTAAAGGAATTTAAAAACATGGAGAAAATGCAACAGCTATTTTTAGCTAAAGGTTTAAGATCTCTTTGAAAATTGGTAGCTTTTGGTTCACATCTGGCGGGATGTGACCTTAGGAATTAGGGTATAATTTTTAGGGCAGTGATTACTTCTTTCTGCCCAACGAATGAAGTGTCTATGAAGCAAACATAACATGCAAGAAACAGGCACCTACGCTGGGCGCAGGTGAACCAGATAGCTGTTGACGTGAATCTCTGATTTGCCTGGCCTGCCATTGGTGACATTCAGCTGGTCCTAACCCAAGCAAACCAGCAACCATAACCACAAAGAAACCAAAATTTCTCAAGAAGCCAGCATCCTAGGTCAAGGGAATAGTTTAGATATTGTAAAAAATCTGATTGATGTTCTTTTTTGCTTTCACAATGAATGAACAGATATGGCTTTAGGAATTTTAATTCCATCAAATTTCCACCTAATTATTAAGGTCAAAACTTAACAGTGGAGCTCTCATTCTCCACTACATTCTCCTCCTTCCTATCATGACTTGCTCAATCACAAGATTTGCTGCTGATGGATACTTGGAGCAAGAACAACTAAATAACAAGACAACCCAGAAAAATAATATGGATATTATTGTAAACTTTAAAAAACATCTAAATTTTAAAATTGTCTGGTAAATTCTCTTTGGACCTATTAATATTAATAGAATAGAATTAATATCATTACATGACTTATTTTCTTACTTGAGTTCTACTCATCTAGATAATTCAGAAGTTGCACAAATAATATTTTTCTGCTATTGATTTATTTTAACATCATGACTATATGTGAGATGGAAATATCTCTTTTGACTATTTGGTTTATTCTAAAGCTGAAAAGACACTGTTTTAAAGACAATGATTCAAAAATACGAGATGTGTCTGAGATGTCCTAGCGTCATATGCCCAGTGAGAGATGCACTCTGTCAACATCATACATTCTCAGCATGCAGCCTACTGTAATACTCCATTATTACAAAGCACTGTCTTAAAATAGACTTCAGCCGATTTCGCATGTTCTCACAGTTTCTCTGGTGTAGATGCATGACTGTTCATGAGGTGATACGTGACATAGCAAGTTCTTATAAAAGTCATCCTAGTTAAACACAGATAAAAAGTTAAGTGCACTGAGTAGACACTGTATGTGAGAAAGAGCTCCGCTGTAGCCAGTCCCTGGAAGAATGGGACCAGACACCACACAAGGTGTGGCAGCTCTGGAAGAACTGAGGTTTCAAAATATCTTCAATTAAATATCAAAGGATGCCCTGCTCAGGGACATTTTCCTGTAGGTACTAATGATTTCAAATTCATATGAAACCATTTCATGAATGCAATATTAATAATAACAACCTTTAGACAAAAAATTCAGAGCTATGAACGATTTAAAAATTACAAGAATAATTTACTTCCATCTAGCAAGCTGGATGTAAGGAAGCATTATTATCCAGTGCTACAAGGAACTAATTAGTGAGAAATGGGTTTCTTTGAACTGAGTTTAAATGGCAGAAAGAAGGCTATGTCAAATATCACAGACTCCAAGGTCTTCAGGCATAGAAACGCTATTATTGTCCGTTTCTGGATAATAGAACCTGAGTTGCAGCACACAAAATCATACCACAGTTTTGCAAGTGTCACTTAGCTGGTTGTTTGTCAAGAGT
Source organism: Typhlomys cinereus (assembly GCA_023101885.1). Taxonomy (NCBI): domain Eukaryota; kingdom Metazoa; phylum Chordata; class Mammalia; order Rodentia; family Platacanthomyidae; genus Typhlomys; species Typhlomys cinereus. Next base: position 2,585,740 of record JALPQD010000096.1, read on the forward strand.
AAGTCTGTGCTGATGATCTTTGCTTGGCAAACAAAACTAGATTGTAAAAGGTTCACTTCCCAAGGCTCTGAGAAACAAGGACAGGACAAGACAGGAGAGCTTTGAAGAGGCAGTTTTGAATCCTTAGGGATGTCTCAAGCTAAGTCTGGGAAAGCCAGAGGTGGACAAGTCAACAGAAGCCAGGCCAGTAGCCACCATTGTGGCAATAGGACCCTGGGCTGAGGGCCTCAGGGGCTCTTTTCAGCCCCTTAAAGGAGGGGTACGTGTGCTTTCTCTCATTAAGGAATAGCTTCTGTTCTAGGCAGTTTTCTAGCCACAGTGATCATCAGAGTAACCAATCTTCATGTCTGCTCCCATGGGGCTGATGTGCATTGATTGATTTGCTTCAACTAAACATTTCTCCATCTTTCTTAGTCTGGAATCAGACTGTAAGATTTTCCTGGGAAGCAGGAAAACCTTAGAGATCCTTTAGGCTTACCTAGATTATTTCAGTCCCTCTCACCCGCCAAATAGAGCCGATATACCACTGTGAGGCTACAGCAAAGATCTCCATTGTATCTGGAACCTTCTTATGGTCATGCCACCCAAGGCTTACGTGCAGATGGTCAGTAATCTTCAAATCCCGGGTCCATCTCTTGAACAAATCATATTCTCATGAGTTACGGAAAGTTTGCTAGTAAAAGGATGTTCCGGTTTGAACTAATTTCAAAATGTGGTATGTGAGTCTTTCATGAATATTGAAAAAGCCCACTGGGTGACTGACGCGTTAGGAGATGTTCTTTTGCTCTGAAATCCCTTTTGGCGCGGTTTACTCAGTGAATACTTTTGAAATCTTTTCTGCTGCATGTAAAAATAGGGTCCCTCTGATTCACAGGCTGCCGGGCAGGGTGAAAAAGCACAGGCTTTTTTTGTTTGTTTGTTTAAGGGTAAAAATCACTCTGGAGTTTAGTGCCCCAGAGAGAATAATTCTTTTTAAATCTATCTGTTGGGTTTTCATAGAAAATATGCTGGAAACATATTAAGGAAGGCAAGATTTCAAAGTTAAGTTTTATTTCCAGAAACGGGTGGGGGCTTCTCTAGATTTTATGAAGTTCAGTCAACAAAAAGCTTGCTCCTTTGAAAAACCACACTTATTTCGGTTTCTATATTTCCCTAGAATAAAAGCTTCCGGTGAAAAGAAAACCAGTATTCTAAAAGCATAAAATCCATAGACCTCTTAGACTTTTGATATTTACATCAGTTCAGAGTCAACTGCTCATTGATTAAATTGTTGTAAGGTACAGGAATAATCATGAAAATGCTATGTAGAAAATAAAAGCACTATAAAGAGGGACTAATATAGTCAAAGCACACATTTCCTCTGTTTTTACCTACAAATTCAGTGATTATGAGATCATATACTGATTCTACTTTAATTCCAAAATACGTATTTTGGAGATAAAGCTTAAATATCAAACCACATCTGCAGATTTTCGAATATATTTAGAACAAATCTTTGGAATCTAAACCTACTGGCACTAATTATTCTGTTGGTTATTACAAGGAAATCATAGAGTCACAGGCTACTGGTGGCATCTCAGAGACATGATTAAGTAAAACCAACTTGCTGCCTGCTTAAACTACTTTTAAGGTCATTTTATTAGGAAAAGTGTACTTCGCACTTCAGACTAGCATGATATAGCTTCAAAGAAGGCTGGCTAGGTCCAGGCAGTCTTCTGGATTGTCAGAAAAGTGATTAGGTCACCCTTCTCTAGAGAATCTGAGTAAGTTCTCACATCCATAAAAATTGGCATAGTAGTTTATACTCCTCCTTTATTGTGAAGACTTCAATCAAAGGGACCTTCACATACACACACATACACACATAACAGAAGCAAGCTTGCTCTCACTAATGATGACTGAATAAATCTTGCAAACTTCAGAAGACAAGTTTTTTTTAAATTATTAAACACAGATAGAAACTTTAAAAGGGGAAGGAATTCTAAACTGTGTAGCTGGGAAAATTTGAGAGTGTTAATCCCAGCCCCGGGCACTGTGGGGTGCGGTTTCTTACAACATGTCTGTCTGGCAACACTAAGCTAAGTGGTTGGGAATGTGTGTCTCTAGCTGAGAATGGGTGTCTCTCTCACAGGTTTGTGCTGAACAGATTTTTTTCTTGGTATTTCACACCAGGCATGCTCCCTCTAATGTCAAAGCGAAGATCAAGGGTCTGATAAAGCAAGCAGATGCACTTTCTCTGATTCTAGAAAGAATCCATCATATTTGGAGTTAAATATTGAGATGGATTGGGCTTGTGAACCTTCATGCACCCAGCCACCATGCCCAGCCTCTTGCACCATTTTCAATCAAATGCCACATGGGACAGACTCTGATGATTCCCGAAAGAAGGGTGTGAATTCAGGATGCATTGTTGTACTGTTAAAGTTGGATTTGTCCTCCCTTGAATATAAATTTGCCATCTACAACCATGTGAGAGCACCTATATCTTCTCCTTTTGGGATGTCAGAACTACCATCTCCTCTGCAAGATACTTTCCCTAATGCCTGACCCTACCCAGGTTTCTTCTGCTGCTCCGAATTTGTCCTTTGAAACACTTACTGCTTGTGATATTTCATTTATCTGCAGGACTGAAGAATGCCTCCTTTGTTTAATGAGAGCTTAAGTTAGAATGGATTAGGACTTGGATGTATTTTACTTACTTATTTTTATGATATCTACCATGCTCATGATAGAGATACAAGTAAATAAACCAAATGCAAAATTTAAAAATTATAAGTCATTCAGTTAACTTAAATTTCAGATAAACAGAATAAATCAAGTATAAGGAAGTTTTCTATCAAAAATTTAAATTTAACAGTCTCAGTTGTATCTTCAGGACTGCTCTAGTGTCTGTCAGAGAAGTCGTTAAGAATAAATTTAAATGTTTAGAATGGATGCATGAAGGACTGCAGACAGAAAAGCAAGCCCTGTGAATTTTAGGTATTTACAACTGTGTAAGAATGCATCTGTATATATCCTACATGTTTTTGAAGTAAATTTCACAAACTGAGACTTATACATTAAGCTCACAGACAAAAGAGTTTTTCAGAGTTATCAGTTTTGATCCACCTGATTAAATTTAAGAGTTAACAGAAACCATATATATGCTATAAATCTAATGAATAAAACAAATTTGAGGCAAAAGCATTCTTCTGGTTTCTTAAGATGTTGGTTCAAATGTAGCAGATGAAACTTACACAATGGATAATTGCACAGAAATAATTCAGTCAGATCAAGTTCTGCAGAACCAGCAAGGGAGCTTAGCAAATAGACATCATAAAGTTGTGAGTAAGCTCAGGTGTTGTTCTTCTGCCTTATTATTATAATTATGTGATATAATTTCTGCCCTTAAATTGTGGAGCAGATCGTTAGGTTCTCAGCTTTTTGAAATTCATCATCTTTTCACAATTTCTATGAAGACTGAGTGCCTGTTTATACAAAAATGAAAAAAGAAACACAATACAAGTTTTGTGAATGTATACAGTTGTGCAATAAAGTATCCAAATGTGGAAACCATGGAAAGCATAGAAAGAATTGGTTGAGATAAAGGAACTATAATGTCACTCATCATTTAATGCTTTCCATTTCATTTGTTTGAACATTTCATTTGAGAACATCATTAATAAAGAAATATATCAGACCACAAGGTCAATTTACATAGTAACTGCTGTATATGAGCATGTTTCCATTTTGTTTTTATTTTTAGAAAGAATTGAAGGGATCATGTGATATATTTCACCTTATAACAGTATATTATAAAATCACTTGTGGTATAATAAAGAGGAGCTACAAATTATTTTCTACTCCTCTTCTAAAAGTTTAATTTCATTGACTCTCAACTGGCCATTCTGAAATGTTTGCATCTTTCTTTTTAAAAAGTTGTCTTTCGGGCTGGGGATATGTCTCAGGGATTAAGGCTTTATCTTGCAAGCAGAATGTCCTGAGTTCAGACATAAAAATGTCAGGCAGAAATGATAGCCTGAACTTCTGGTCCTGGTGGGCTGAGCCTGGCAAAGCAAAAAGGAAGTAGAAGCAATCTAAGATGATTTCTGAAGTCACTCTTGGTCCTCCACAGGGACATACAGTGTCCTCTGACACACAACACACACACACACACACACACACACACACACACACACACACACACACACCACACACATGCAAAATTAAATAAATTAAAAAATTATCTTTCCTCAAAGAACTAATGATTTATTTTGGTTTTTTAAAAAATTCTTAGGATATATCTTCATTCTCAACTTCCTTTTTATAAGCCTGGAATATGTGTGTGTGGTGTACATAGATGTACATATGTACACTTACATGAGTGGGTGTATACACCCATGTGTGTGTATGTGATTCCAGAGATTGATATCCAGCAGTTTCACTATTACTCTCTGGTTTTTTTTTTTTAACTCATATGTAGTGTGTGTGAGTGAATGCGTGCATCAGAAGGCACTTGAGTTTATGTGTCTGTGGAGGCCCAAGGGTGATTTTGAGAATCATCCTGAATTGCTTTACCTCCTTACTGCTTTGCTCTGAAGTTTTCCAGGCTCTGCATTCCAGGGCCAGAATTATAAGCCTCTTCCCCAACCCTCTTAACCCCCGTATCTGTCCAGCATTTTTACTTGGACCTGGATAGTTGAACTCAGGGCCTTTTGTTTTCAAGGCAAAAGATTTAAACCCTGAGTTATTTTCATAGCTCTCCATGACCTTTTTTTTTTTTTTTTTTGAGTCAGTACCTCTCACTGAATCTGGAAATCAGCAGTTGACTCTACTGTCAGATTTACTCCATGAATCCAGTGTCTCCCGCACCAGCTGTGGGGTTCTAGGTATATACTGCAATGCCAATATTTTTTTTATATTTAAGTGTTTGGTATCTGAACTTAGTTCCTCATGCAAGTGGTAGGCACTTTACTTATTGGTTATCACTATAATCCTGTTCTCGGTTTTATTTTTATCATTTCTTATTCCGCAAGTGAGGATAAATGCATAGTTTATCAGCAGCATGTCTATATCCATTTATAAACCACATCCATATTTTTGAGGCAGTCTCATTGAAGCATAATTTCAAAGATGATATTACTCATATTATCAATGCTTGAAACCACATACACAAATGTACGCATACACAAAACACACACACACACACACACACACACACACAAATGTCCACACTTTTTTCAGTACTATGGCTTTATTACAAGAAAGACTTTGTCTTATGTCAGGCTTCTAGAAAGTAACTTCTAAATTCTTAGGGAAACCAGCAGTGATAGAGGTGTCTGTTTTCTGTGAATCACATCTTCTATTTTATGATGTGTTATGATTGCATTTTGGTATCAACTTGACTGCTGCAGACTGTTTGGGATACAGCTATGGAAAGTTAATGGTTAGAATGGCCCCTGAACAAGCCTGCAGGTACTTGATTCATTGCTGTGGAGAACCCAGCCCATCGTGGGTGGTACTTTCCAGTGTTGGACCGGATGATAGGAATTGCAAGGAGGGACTTGATCTTCCCTTATCCGGTAACACCAACTAGCCGTGCAGTCCACTCGGCATGCGTCATTCACTTTTAGAGCGTCGTGGCCTTCTTTGTTGCTGCTGCTGCTGCCTCCCTCCTTGACTGACTTGGAGCTTCACCATTTCCATCACGTTGTTGCTGTTCCTGCTGCCTTCCGAGCCTGGTCTCTGGTCCTTGCTGCTGTTCACTGTTCATCGCTGAAGTGGAGCCCACCTGTTTTTCGCCAACGTCAGAACCCATCATCTTCGACCCTCCAGAAGAGCAAAGGCTTGAGACCTTCTTGGGATCTTTTGGCTTTGTGGAACATTCCAGTCAAGAATGAGGCTGCTGTGGGCAGCTACCTTGAAGGACATTATTTTTACTGTGAGTTATTTTAATAAACTTATTTTTATATATATTACATTCTATAGATTCTGTTTCTTCAGAGAACCCTGACTAATACAATAAGTGACTGGATTTTGGTAAGCCTCCACAACTCCTTGTGAGCATATATGCTAATGAAGTGGCTCATGGTGAGCCTTCTGCTCCAGAGATCCCACCCTGAGCTTTAGGGAGAAGGGGCCTGGGGACAGTTCAACCTTACTGGTCTTACCCAATACAGTGTTTGGACCCTGAAGCTTAGGTGAGCTTTTTGGGCTCTCAACACCTACGCATATTGACCATAGCGGGACAGGACAGTTGACCTTTCATTTGGAACTCTTCCAGAATCCATACTGTACTTCTTCCCTTTCCTGATTTTAATATGGGCCATCTCCTTCCAGACAGCAATTATATATTAGTTCTTAGAGAGTTCTATGAGTCCTAGTGAATTATCAAGACTTATGGTGGCCCTGGGACTCTTGGTCTTATGTTGCTGCCAGAAGTCCTATATCTGAGCCAGCCAGATAGCTTAGAAAGTAAAGACACTGCCATGCTATCCTGATGGCCTAAGATCTAGTTTCAGGTTTCATCTGCAGGTGAATGCAGAGTGTTGATTCTATGAACTTGTCCTCTGACTTCCACATGTACAATGGCACATATATATCTACACACACACACACACACACACACACACACACACACACACACACACACAAAACAAACAAATGATTGTGAGTTGTTGCTCACATTCTCATGTGTTGCATTGTCAGTTCATGTGAATGTTTAGGAAGGTCTTGGCTGCTTTAGGAGGTTGAGCCTTATTGGTGGAAAGCAGGTCCCAGGAGGCAGGTCTTCAGGTTGCTTTGACCTGTCCTGCTTCCTCTAAAGATTTGCTCTTGTCATCGGCCACTTGCTTTCTCTGCCTCCATGATGGCTGCTGTGACCGGAGGCACCTCCAGTCTTTGCCACTTGCTGTGCTTTATAAATTGTATCTCTCCTCTGGAATGGTAAAGCAGATAAATTTCTCTCTTTCTGCTTAATTATGAATGTTTTCTCACAGCAACAGAGAAGAGTAGCTACAAAAGAAAAGAATAAATTCTTTTCAAAGAAGTCTTAGACTTATTTGGAAGTCTGGAGAACTGTGTTTGGATAACTGTGGATATTTGCTCTTGAAAGGAGTGGAAATCATTAGAATAACTGACTCACTGAAACATCATGCTTGGGGTGAGGAAAAGAGGACAGACAAGAAAAAAAACCAAACAAACCTTCATTCCCTAGGGATCATAGAGTCTGCTGCTGTATTGAACAGATGTGGTGTGGCCATCAATTACTAGAATTTAAACTCACTAAAGGAGTTTACAGATGATACTTCTATCTCCTAGGAACTTGGCTCATTGACATGCACAAGGAAATGGAAAGACAGGCCTAGGTGGTGTGGACCTTTAATCCCAGCTATGCAAGACACTGACACAGAAGTATCACAAGTTCAAATTCTGCCTAGGCAGCTTAGTAAGCCCCTGTTTCAAAACAGAAAGAAGGAAGTCTGAGGATGTGGCACAGTGGTAGAACACTTGTGTAGCATGCCTGAGGCCAAGGGGTTTATGTCCAATATAAGTCAATGAACAAAGAAAAAAACTGAAAGTAAAATAAATTCAAAATAAATATAAAAAGTTTTTGGACCATTCTTATCTACTGAAGTCACAAGTTGGGTGGCATATTGACTCTGGATCATGCTTAGATTCTGTTGATCCACGTCATAATGTGTAGCACCAGACCTCTTATTAAAAACTTAAAAATGAAAATTAAGTCACATGTTAGGGCAGATCTTGTATTGTGCTTGGACTTTGGTGTATCTGCCTTGAGCCTCAAAACTGCTTTCAAGGGGGGAGAAACTGTTGGTAAAACAACAGGCAAACAAGGTTAGCAACATTGTATGAAAATGGACAAAACAGAGGCAAGGGATGGAAGAGTCAAGAGGTCCCTTGAACAAGCAAAGCTATTCTAATCAAGAGATTGGACTCGATATTAATGGGATAGGCAAAAAGATCTTATTACAATTTTCTCCTTCTTCTCCTGAGCTTCCTCCTTCTCCTCCTCCTCCTCCTCCTCCTCCTCCTCCTCCTGCTCCTCCTCCTCCTCCTCCTTCTTCTTCTTCTTATATTATCAATATTGTCTTTTTTAGAGGCATGTACTTGTTGTGTGGCTAGTCTTGAACTTACTATGTAGAACAAACAATCCTCCTGCTTCCGTCTCCCTAGTGCAGAGATTAAAGGTGTGTACCACAATGCTCTCAATGCAACACTCTTGTTAGCAAGGTAGACCAATGAAATCCCAACTTCTCTACATTGAAAGTTGCTAAACAAATAACTTTAAACACTATACTTTGCAGCAATTTAAAAAGCTGCAAAAATAATGATAATGAAAAACCTAACCTCTATTTATGTTAGATAATGGTTAGATAATTTATGCAAAATAGATTACCAAGTAGGTCCAGATACATTTACCCCAAATCCAACTAGAGGTACAAAACTACATGCATGTAGTATATCTGAGAGTCTACGACTCCTTGATAACCAAGTCTGTGCACCACTGGTTAAGTATACCTTCTGTTGAAGTGCTAACTAAGTCTAGAGTTGGATGGAGAGGATGCAGGAATAGGACTAAAGTGGAGGGTTGAATGAAGATCAGAATAATTCAATAGATTTATGTGATGTGATTTGTTCTCTTTTATCTGAATCTACTGTGGGAATGGTTAGTCTGACTAGGGAAGATGTTCAGCTAATACTATAAAGGAGAAGGTATGTAAATTTGTGCATTTCCATGTATGGATTGGACAGGCAAATTAAAAACCACTATTGCTTATATGAATTGCTTTTTATTGTTATTGCTGCTGTAGCAAAATGCATGACATAAAGCAAGGAAGGATTTACTTGGACTTACAGGAAAACATAGCAACAGGAATGTGAGGTTATGTGCACACAACTGGACACATCAGGAAGCAGAGAAATTCTGAGATTCTATTTTTCCCCTTTGATTCAGGGTGGAACCATACATCTTCGGGGTGGTCTTTCTCTTCAATTAATCCTCTTTGGAAATGCTCTCACAGACATGCCAGAGGTATAGCTCTTATGCAGCTCCAAATGCATATCGCTCAAGGTGACAACAAAAACAAACCATCCTACTGCCCAAGTTCAAACAAATTGTTAATTTATAATAGTTTTAGTGGCTATTCATAAGAACAGTGGCAATGATAGAGCAAAGGGGGAAAGCATGTGTTATGACACCTTGGAAATCACTATGGGAATTTGGAAGCTTTACTATAGAGGATTCCTTTCAGGTCAGAGGAAGGCAACTGAAAGCAGGAAACAGACATTCTGCATGGTTATTTGGGTTCCTAAATACTGGGGCTGCAGCAATAGGCCAGATCATAATTTTATTTATCTTACATCCTCTGAGGCACATATCACTCATAAGAACTATTCTGGATTATAACAAGACAGAGACTGCTGATAGAAATGGACCAGAGTCCCTGAGGGGAAGCCTTGCACATAGCTGGCAAGTAAGATGCTGGTAGCCTCTGGAGACTATAAATGAGTCTGGACAGGAATAGACACTGTGCACGAGGCTTTGCAAACACGATGGTGGGTGAAAACACTATAAAAGGACTGGAATGGAAGATACTGTACTAATGCCGATTGCCAAGCCTTTGACCATTTCCTTAGACCGCAAGCTGAATTTTACAGCTCAAAGTGTCCAACGGTAATCAGAGGAATATAATCCTTGGGGAAGTGTTTTGATAAAGAATAAGAATAAGCAGTGTGGACTGTGTTGTCTAAAATTGGGTAGATAAAAGCAGGAATGTATGTGCTTACATATTCAACATACATGGCTCAAAAGAGGATCTTCACAGGACACACTCCAAAACTCACCTGCAAAATCCTGGGGAAGAGTTGAATGAAGAGCATGGTATTTCTACATTTTTTTTCTCTCTACCTAAGTCATTCCACTGTCCTTCTTTTTACTTAATATGATAGTCCTGGGGCTGGAATTGTCATACCGAGAACTGGAAGCTGGAAAGATCTTGAAACAACAAAAGCAAAAGCAAAACAACAACAGCAAAAGCCTGTAACTTTAGACCTCTATGATGTGCTTTCTAAGGACCCAAGGAACTGGATCATATTGTCATGCCATTTGACAGGAGTTAATGAAAAATGCAGCTGATTTCATACTGTTTTCACACAACCTACTACTTATATACTTGGGTGTGTGAGTTGTTAGTGCTACAGACTGCTTGCTGGGTTTACTTGGTAGCCAAATCTTCCTTTTGCAAAAGTGCAAAGGTTTGGGAAGAACTAATCAGTCAGTGGAGTCAGGAAATATTAAAAGCTGCAAAGAAGAGTGAATGAGTGGATTGTGTAATGAGGGAAATGAAGTATTGCATCACTAGCTCAACAATGGCTTTGCAATCAGGTCATATTTTCTCTGAGACTAACTGCAACAGATGAGAAAGTAGATGAAGTGCCTCCCTGATTTTGGAACTTGACAAGGTGGAATGGCCATATTGGGCTGTTCTGTTTCTCACATTATGCTACTGGACTGGCCTAATTATAATAGCTGTATGGAAAAAGGGACTCATGTGATGAATCTATGCACAGAACATTTCAATGACTTTATAGGAAAGACTAATTGCTTCTTATTTCTATAATTAACCCATACTTGTTCCTCCAAATATGATGCATATTCACAATGACAATATTGCAGTGTCATACTTTATTAAATGGAGGCATCCAGATCAATATGACTATTTTATTATAAGTGAGTTGTGGTCAAAATCCAGAGGTACATGTCGGACTTTTGTAGGAAATGATTCGACTTTGCTTAAGAAAAGATTTGGAGTCTGTATTCACTCCTGGGAAATAACTTCTAAATATTGTTGAGCTTCTTGAGTAATATGAGCATTTCTATAATCAGGCCACACCCGACACTTTATGCTAATGAAGTAATGTTTGTAAGTAGCCTTTTGGGTCCCATGATAACAGATGGGTCTCTAGCACATGGGAAGCGAGAACCAATGGGAAGTGAACCAATCAGTCATGCCTACTGTAGCAGTTACTATTCTCTGCTGCTGTGAGACAATACTGAAATGGAATTTAAGGGAGATTATTTAGCTTACAATTCTCAAGAAGAGACAGTTCAATAAGCTGGGAACTCCAGAGCAAAAGGCCTGGAAGATGGCGGAAGCCAGAGGCAGCTCAGGTGATTGCAGCCGTCATAAGGACAGACTGAAAGTGGATGCAGGATGGGGTTATCAAAACCTCAACTGCCCCCCGTGTTATACCTTCCCGCAGCAAGGCTCCATCTCCTAAAGGTGTCTCTAGCACCCCAAACACTGACATCAGCTAAGAATGCAAACACATGAGCCTGTGGGAGACAACTTACATTCAAACTGTGACACCTACACTCAGAAGGACCCCTAAAATCATAACTCAGGCTTGGGTGAGTTTCCTGGGTTCAGATTTTTACACATTTTCATTGCCAGTGTAAGGCATCTGGAGGGTAGCTGAGCTTATTTAACACTATGAACTTCTGCAGACTCTGTCATATACACTTCTTCTGTTGGATGATTTTATCAAGATTCTTTCCCTGTAATACAACGGAATCATGCACAATAGCTTAGTGAATCCTCAAGATTTTACACTGATTTATTGAAGTTGAGAGTGGTTTCTGGAAGCCCTTCACTTACAGCTGCTGTGATGTTCTGGGCAAGGGCTGGAGAGATGACTCAGCAAGGAAAGGCACGTAGGCACAAATATCACAACCTGAATTAGACTCCTGGAGCCCACATGGTGGAAGGTAAAAACTGACTTCCAAAAGTTTTTCTCTGACCTTCACATGTGAGCAGTAGTATGCCTTCATTCTCCCTTCCTCTTTTATAAGCAAATAAAATATTAAAAAATATTTAAAAGAAGAATATGGAGCAAACTTGTCATTCTGATAGATGGTTCCCTTAAACTTTGCACTTTGCACTGCAAATAACGTGCTTGCATGTGCATGTGTGTGTGTGTTTGAAATGAAGAAATTTAGGCTGGAGTAACACTCTATCCATGTACACTTCATTTAAAAATCATCATAGCTACTGTAGGAAGCCAAACATGTTGCATTGCTTAAGAAATAAAAGCTGCTAAACAACCCACAACAGATTTATTAAATAAAAGAAAAATGTCTTCTATTATGTAGGATCTTTGGACAGAGACTTGTATATACCACATTAAAAAAAATCTCATCAGGCTCAAAAGACTCTGACTTGGTTTCTACTTCTGCACTGCCTTCAAGATCCCAGCACCTCTATTGATTTTAATTCAGTTCCCGACTTGTCACGTGCTCCTCTGATGCATTTTCCTCTCACAGATCTTTCCCTCTACCTCTAACCCATGCAGTTCACTTTTATTTATACCTGAGCTCAATTCTTACTTCTTAAGGGAAATCTTTCTTACTAGTCAGAATACCCTTATTAGCAATTACCTGGCAATGTGTGCCCAGACACATGCACAGAACATATGACAATTGCAGCAAGGCACAGGACCATTGTGATAATTTCTGCTTCTCTTGTTGGATGAGAAAGCAGGGTCATTGGTATGAGATGTTAGTGATGGCAACATTTGTTCCCATCACTATAAAGGTATAGGAATACATTGGATTGAAATGCACAAAACTGTAAACTAAAGGCAGAATAGCCTGTTGTCAGACATAACTACACAGAGCATGCTGACATTCCACTCACTCCATTATCTTTGGAAAAACTTAGCCAGCAGTTATTTGGATGCTGATCATAGTCACTTGCTTATACACATTTCATATTGATTAAAAATAGTAAAAATGTAAGTTAAGATGGAAAATTCCAAACAGTGATAAATCTAAGTAAACATATCTTTGAATTTCTGAAAAATCCAAATCATTCTAGTTAAGATGTGTCATTTGCAAATGTCGGAAGAAAATTTTGAATGAAAAGCAAAGAAAAATCAAACAGAAAGCCAAGCTATCTATCTGCATCATGCAATCAAACCAAAAGCATAAGGCTTTTTTGGTAGGTCACCCGGGATCCGTTGTTGAAACAGATTAACTTCAAAACCAACCCATGCCAAAGTGGAGCGTCTTGTCCTCACTATTCTATTTACTTCACGATTCTGTCAACTCACCTTGAACTGAGATCCCGAGTTCCACTGTTACACCATCAGCATTTTTTATATTGTGTGAAACGCTCTTGAACCTATGTATTAAGATCACCTTCTTTGCTTTAGGTGGTTGGAATGACTAAGACCAGCAGCTGTGGTTAGAAGTCCTTTCTCATTCTGATCATTTCTCATCTCTTATAAATGCTTAAGGGTTTGCCATAATGTTGTAGGGGAAGTTCATCACTTTTGACTGGAGATTTTATGGCTCTTATTTTTCTTTCAATTGTCTAGCATAACCATGGGTTTGTAGCAAGGTAGATTAACATAGTATCATGGACGAGAATGACTAGTCAATACAAAGCTTTGAGGTTTAAATGAAAGTGTTTCTGTAGATCTTAAGCAAGGTTTTGAACTTAGTAGATTCATGTTCTTTCTCTTCTTCCTTCAGTGTTTTCTTTTTTGGCCAAGGATGGGCATAATTTCCAAGTATGGAATTTTGTTTCTTCTTATAGGGTCCTGAGGCTTAACAAAACTTCCCTAGTTTTTTTCCACCTTTCTATTATTTTGGGAAGTTTTCTGAATATCTTCAAATTCAGTGTTGATTTCTAATGACAAATAGCAATATATTTTTAATCTAGCATTTCCTTGAAATCCATTTCCTTCATCCTTGATTTTCTTTCCGCCACAAACTCTATTAAATTTTTAAATTGAGCTTTCTTTTTTTTTTGCTTGAATTGTTCTTAATTTTTATTTTTTAATTAATTAATTTTTTCCACTCATACAAACTTAATAGGTACCCCGGTCCCCTCCCTGCCTCTGCCCCTCCCTGAACCCCCCTGCTCCCTCCCCCCTTTTCCCCTTGCTTTTCTCCCTTCCTCCCTTTCTCCCATTGCCCTTCTCCACCCCCCCATCCCTGTAGCATCCATTAGTGTGAATGTCAAGCTTTCCTCTGGGTCCTCCACTCAGTAGCATTGCCTAGAGCCCTTTCTTGGTTCCCCTTTAGTACAGGAACACTATTATGGCTGTTAATCCCTTGCTTCTAAAGATCCTAGTGCCATGATCCATGCTAGACTTTGGGGAGTCAATGGTATGTCGGTCATTGCACAGGTCATGCAAAGTCCTATTATGGTTACTTCAGCCCCAACTTGTATGGAGTATCTTGCATATTGTTGCTCCTCCCCATCTTTAGGCTCTTACAATCTTACTGCCCCCTCTTCTGCAAATTTCCCTGAGCTTCAGGATGGGGAGAGGTTAGGATGGCCTGGTTCCAGGAGGTTAATGTAGGGTCTCTGATGTTCTGAATTATGGTTTGTTGTTTTTTTTTTTTTTTTTTTTTTTCAGTTTTGCTGTTCCTGCACTACCCTTAGCTCCATCCTGATGGGTATTGGATGTCTCCTCCTAGCCAGAGATAAAAGACTGTTAAAATGGAGTCTTACTGTAAGAGTAGATTCAATAGTAGATGGAATAAGAGTAGGAGACTGCAATGAGGGGGGGTCAGTCTTCTATTTGCAGGATGGTTAACATCTATACCCCAGTCTCTATGCCCTCCCTGACTGGTGAGATCAAACCACCTCAGTTGCAAGTGACTAGGAAGGAAATTCTGTGAGCTTAACTAAATGCCTCACTACTTACTTGCAGTATTTAATGGTGGCCTATTTTCTCTGCTGTAGCATGATCCCCTCTCTCCTTGTTTCTGTTGGGGCCCTCCTTCTCCTTCCCTCCTATTCATAATCTTTGCAATTACTGTAGATATTACAGAGATTTATCTTTGAGTATGTCACTAAGGGGGTTTGGTACTAGGATCCACTGATTAGGGAATACATATGGCACTTAATTTTCTATGTCTGGAATACTTCACTCAATATAATTTTTTCTAATTTCATCCATTTCCCGGCATATTTCATTAATTCATCATTTTTGATGGCTGAGTAGTATTACATTGTATAAATGTACCACATTTTCCTTATCCACTTGTCAACTGTTGGGCTTTGGGTTGATTCCATGACTTTGCTATTGTAAACAGTGCTGCTATGAACATGATCGTGCTTGTGCCATTAAAGGTGAATTTTTGATGTATGAGGGATTATTCCCAGAAGTGGAATTTGGGTTTTCTCATTCAGCATCATAGCATTTAATTTCCAGGAATTAGTGTATTTTCTGTTGTTTGTTGTGTTGTGGATGTCAAGCATTAGACCATGGTGGTCTAATAAAGTACAGGCTAGAATTTCAACTTTCCTGGATATGTGGAGATTCATTTTGTGGCCCAATATGTGGTCTATTTTTGAGACAGTTCTGTGTGCTGCTGAGAAAAATGTGTATTCTTTGGTGTGTGGATGAAAAGCTTGATAGAGATCAGTAAGGTCCATTTCAGTAAGAGTTTGATGAAGTTCCAATGTGTCTCTGTTAAGTTTTTGACCTGTTGATCTGTCCCATGTTGAGAGGGTAGTATTGAAATCCCAAGAATTATCATTTTGGGGTTGATTTCTTGCATTAGACGCTATAGTGTTTGCTTAATGAATGTGGAGGAGCCTGTATTAGGTGCATATATGTTCAGTATTTTGAAGCCTTCCTGTTGAATTGTACCTGTGACTAAAATGTAGTATCCATCTGTGTCTCTTATGATTTTTTTTTTGGTTTGAAGTCCACTTTGTCCTACCCCTGCCTGTTTCCTGATTCCATTAGCTTGCAGAATTTTGGACCAGCCTTTTATTTTTAGAGCGTGCCTATCTTTTGTGGCGAGATGAGTTTC
Organism: Typhlomys cinereus; assembly: GCA_023101885.1. Taxonomy (NCBI): domain Eukaryota; kingdom Metazoa; phylum Chordata; class Mammalia; order Rodentia; family Platacanthomyidae; genus Typhlomys; species Typhlomys cinereus. The sequence goes on from JALPQD010000096.1 coordinate 2,601,578, forward strand.
CTGAAGGCAGCAGATTGATGGGTTGTGATTTTTAATCCAAGTTTGTAATCTGTGTCTCTTGATTGGTGAGATAATTCCATTGCCATTTAATGTTATAATGGAGAAATTACTTTTAATTCCAGACACTTTTTATGTTTAGTGACTTTTGTAAGTGTATTAATTGGATTTTAGCCTTCCCTTCTGTCCTCTTGGATATGCTTGTTCTTTTCTTCAAGCTTGAGTATCTTTTCTAGCATTTTTTGAAGGCCTGGTTTGGTAGACATGTAAGCCTTCAAGTTGTCTTTGTGCTGGAAAATTTTTCTTTCCCCCTCGATCTTGACAGATAGTTTTGCAGGGTATATCAGTCTGGATTGACACCTTTGCTCATTCAATACTTGAAGTACTGTCTCTCCAAGCTCTTCTTGCTTTTATTGTTTCCATTGAGAAGTCATTTGTTATTTTAATAGGTTTATCTTTGAAAGTGACTTGTTTTTTTTTCCCTTGAAGCTCTCAGCACCATTTCTTTGTCTTGAATGTGGAGTGTTTTTACTATTATTTGCTATGGTGAGTTTTTGATCATATCTGTTTGGGGTGAGGAATGCCTCTTGTATTTAGATGGGCCTCTTTTCCTTTAGATAAAGGAAGTTTTCCTTCATGATAATTTGAAAAATTTCCTCAGGTGTAGTAATTTTGGATTCTCGTTCTGATATTCCATGAATGTGCATGTTGGGCTTCTTCAGGGTGTCCCATAACTCTTGAATATCCTTTTGGCTTTAACAATCTCTTCCATTGAGCTGGTTAATTCTTCTACTTTGTCTTCAAGATCTGAAATTCTATTTTCTGCTTCATTAGTTCTGCTAATAAGACTCTTTGCTGAGTTCTGGGTTGAAGATAACTTGTCTTTTAATTCAATTTTAAACTCTGCCTGAGACTGTTTTAACTGCTCTATGCCTATTTTTGTTTCTTGAACTGTTTTTCTCAACTCCTCAAAGTGTCTGTTGTGTTCCTGTTCAACGTGGGTGATGCGGTTATTTAACTCCTCCTGGATTTCCTCTTTCATAGTATCTATCATGGTAATGATTATGCTTTAAAAGTTGTTATCTTGGGTCTGGCTTTCTTGGCCATTTTTGTGAATTTGTTGTGGTTGGAATCTATCATTATGGGGTTAATTCTTTCAGTGGGAGATTTGTTTTCTTGGATTTTGTTTCTCATGAGTTTGCACTTTGACTTGGGCATTGTTGTTTTATCTCTTAAGACCTTCTTTCTGTTTCTATGTGTTTTTGACTGAACTGAATTAGTTGGTATCACTACTCTTGAGCAGTTATTACTAGTTGTTTTTTTCTTGGAGTTCGGTATGGTTGTCTGTTGTTATTGTTATTTCCTAGATGAGGCTACTAGACTGTTAGTACATCAATTAAGTCAGGTTTAGTGGACAGGGGTTGAATATTAGTATGACAGTGCTCTTTTACGATTTAGTACCTTGGTGATATGTGAGGGTGAGTGGTACAATCCCTGAAGTTGTATATGTTTTGAGGGTGGCTATATGGAAAAGTTAATCTATAGTGATTAATAACTGAAAGGAGCAGTATGGTTAAAAAAAAAAAAAGAGGTTTACTTATCTTTGGGCTGGATGTGAAGAATCTCTCCCATGTGATAGGATGATTTTAAAAGACTTCAAATGTGTGGCCTTTGTCCCCTAGAGCTTTGCTTGGGTTTTCTTTGGACTCCTTTGAATTCTGATGAACAGTTTGTCCTCCCTGGACTGGAGTTTCCCGGGGCAGGTGGAAAGAGCAGAGGTGCTGGTGATGGTGCAGTTAACCTGGGGACCTAGGGTGTAGCCTAGTGTCCCTCCCTAGCCTGGAGCAGTCTGGGTGCTGCTCTGACTGGCTGGTGGGAGGAGCTGGGACAAGTGAGTGACCTGGGGCCTGGGGGTGAGCTGGGGGGATTTACCTGATGAGCAGTGTGTGCTCCCTGGACTGTGAGTATCTCGGGCAGGTGGAAAGGGCAGAGATGCTGGTGATGGTGCAGTTAACCTGGGGACCTGGAGTGTGGCCTCTTAAATTGAGCTTTCTATACAATGCAAAAATCATCTATGGGAATGCAAGACTTTCCAAGAAAACAGACTCATGACGCCTTGTAGATTTGACTTCAGACTCACCAGCATCATGCTCTGTCACTGACCACATTTGGTTTTAGGTTAATATTAAAGTTATTTTTGGAAATGCTTTGAAAATATTGATTAGAGGAATTAATATGATTCTCTGTGACAAGCACCACAGATTCATAAGTAAACAAATTATGGCTTTACAATTTGCAAAATTATTGAGGTTAGGATAATCTGACCTCAAATAATAAGCTACTGTATAAAGAATGCTTACTAGTAAGCAGTATTCTAGTTGCTATATATGTGATGACTCTTTCATATATGATACAATAAACCTATGAAGTAGTCAATACTACAATGAACTCCATTTTACAACTGAGAATCTGAGATACAGAGATACTAAGTTATTTGCTCTGGATTATACAAGTAGTATATCATGGAACTGGGATTTGAAAACTTGCCAACTTGCTATTAACATGGCACCACATAGTCCTTTGGCTTACCCTTCATTTCATCTGCAGTAGAAGTAGCAAATTTCCAGAACACTTATTGTTTCTCACTATAAGGTTGAATATGCACGCTTACCTACCTGAGAATTTGTCTCATTGGTCATTTGGTATCTGTAACATCAACAAAAGTTTCTCTGGCTGCTCTTTGAGAGATTGTCCAGCTTTCAAATGTGGAAGCCTCTTTACTGCTGATAGAAAGACTTTGTGGTGTCAGAGACAGCTACCATGGTCCCTCTCTCTCTCAGATGGTAACAGAGATGTGCTTTATAGAATTTCCCAGATAGTCCTAAATCAGATAGATCTGCAGTTACTCTCAGAATTCACTCACTCATTGGTTCACTTTCATTACAGCTTTTTTTTTTGTTTCTTTTTTACTTTTCATCTAGAATTCCTGAATTCACTTCTGAAGAAAGTACCTGTCTTCGACATAAGGGTTTGGTTTTGAAGTCATGCATATTAGGAGAAATGCTGCTCATCAATATACTGTATTGCCTCTGTGTAATCTTGGTTCCTTGATTCATTAGTTTCCAACTCAGAAAGGGCTGCCCTACCCATGTAAAGTAAAATATTTATTAGGCAAGATTCAGGCTTTGATGCTATAATAAAACAATTCAATGTTAAGAGTCTCAAGAGAGACATGCATTTCTCCTTTATATAAAATTCTGGAAAGAAGACTATTCCCAACACAAAGGCACCTTCTTCAAGACATGTTTCAGAACTAGGCATCATGCCTATTTGCTTGAATTGTTATTTCATAGACCCCCTGTTTATGCATATTTCTACCAAGGGAGAAAAAAGAAAGAAGAGCAGTTTTGATGAAGGATGTCAATTTTCATTCTGTAGCCTGATACATAGTGAGAAAACCAAACAAAGCTGCAAAGTAAATTAGGAATATAATTTCTTGGGCACTTATGTTCCTACTAGCATTCATAGAGGCAGATAGTGAGGAAGATAGCAAAGCTGTCTATATATTCCCCTCCTATTATATAAGTATGTATGTGTATACATAATTGTCTTTATCACATATTGTTTAAGATCTGTTTTTTCCACTAGAGTAAAATGCCTTGGCCATAGAAACTTTTTTAGTTTTGCTCATTATTGTTTCTAATTAGAACTCAAGGAAAAAAGTTAAGAAAAGTCTGAATGGCTGACTGAAACAATAAATGACTTGTCATATTTTCATAATGTCCCATCTTCAGTAATACACCATGTACACATGTGCACAGCAATGTAAAATTTAGTAATTATGAGACTATCTAGCCACTTTTCAAAAAATGCTTTATGTGAGTGTATATTCTAATGATGTTAAGAATAATTTATTTCCAAGTAATTATGTTTTCTCCCCTTGGAATATTATATTTCTTATTATTTTAACTTCATCGTAGTTTTTTTGTACTTTGTATATGAATAGGTGGGTGCAATTTATATCATTATAATCTTCATTATTTTCCAAATACAGAAATTCACTGATAATTTCTACTGTTATGCTTAGCTATTTTGGAGCTTCTAGCAATCAAATGTACACAGCTGTAAAGTAAGATACGCCACACATTTTCTGAGGCTACTGTAAAAAAATACTATGGATTTGATAGCTCAATATCCATGGAAATTCAGTCCTCCATCTGGAAGCTAGAAGTGGGAAGTTTCCATGACTGTTCGCCCTCTGGGTGCTCCAAAGAACCATATGTTGCATATTCGCTCAGCTTCTGGTGACTGTCAAATAATTCCTGGGTCTGAGACCACATCCCTCCATTCCGACTCTGATGTAAAATTGGAGCATCTCTGATTTTGTGTCTTATTCTTTGTGTGTATTGTGACCTTAGGTTCCTAAAAAGGAACCACGGCTGCATTCAACATTCTACAAAGGTTGATTGCTTACAATTTCAGTGATTGTGAGGTTGGAATATTCTAGATCCAGAGTCAAATGTTTTGGGTTATACTTATCCCCCTTCATAGATATTCAATGCCTACCTCAGAGTTGACTTAACATCCTGGTGACTATCATGTGAAACCCTTTGGGATGTATTAACAGATCATTAGTCTCCACCAATACTAAAACTAAGAATGTCATCAGATAACATCTAAGGTCTAGAGCACAGGCTTCCCCACTTTGCTGCAAGCCACCTATCTGACATATATGTAAACCATAAATGTATATGAAAAGTCTTGATTTATAATTTTCTTTGTTCTGTTACTATAAAACTTCGTAAAACTGCTACCATTTTGGAACATGGAATTTGAAGTAAACTAATTCTCTGTTTCCTGGCCATGATCACTTTGTCTGACACCTAAATATACTGTCCCTTCCCCTTGAAGTGAGGTAGTTTTGCCACAGCATTGATATCAAGCACCTCTGCCTTTTTTCACATGGACACTTACCGTTAGATCTAGGGTCTACCAAGGAGCATCATCTCATTTGAAAATCATTAATTATACCTGAAAAAGCTTTCATTTCCAAATAGGGTAGCATTTATTACTTCTGTAGTTTTTATATGAACTTCTATTTTATTTTATTTTTTTTAAATTTATGTGTGTGTGTATGTGGTGTGTGTGTGTGTGTGTGTGTGTGTGTGTGTGTGTGTGTGTGTCAGAGGGCACTGCATGTCCTTGTGGAGACCCAAGGGTGACTTCTGGAATCATCCTAGATTACTTCTATCTAATTTTTGCTTCCCTCTGGGATTTCTCAGTCTCTGCCCACTAGGGCTGGACGTGCAGGTTGCTGTCATTTCTGTCTGGCGTTTTTATGTGGGACCTGGGATCAAAACTTAGGACCTTCTGCTGGTGATGCAGAGTATTAACTCCTGAGCATCTCTCCATCCCATGAACATCTGTTTTAATCATTGTGCCATTATTTGGCTTTGGTGGGAGAATTATTTTGATTCACAATTCATGCTCTACATTAACACCCATCCCACACAAGAAAATTCACTCACCCCCCCAACATTTCTAAATCTCAATATATTACAAAATCAACGCAAATCCAACTTTTCATGTAAGCCTCATACATTCAAACAATTTCAAATACTATTAATTCATTGAAAATTGTACACTTAGTGTTATTTAATTTGGTACAAAATTTCTTGCCATTATCCTTGAGCTTTTAAAAGTAGAGAACAAACTTACTGGCTCAAAAATACAGTGGTTAGACAGGCATAGAGAGAATCCCAAGTAATTCTGAAGACTAACAAAATGATAGGGTAGATTATTGCCTAGGCTACTTGCCTGAGTGTAGACCTTTATTGCAGGACGTGTGACAAGGAATCCTCTAAAGGAGAGATACATTTTGTTGAGGGTGGGCACATATCCTAATCAACTCTTTCATGTGATGACCAAAGACCAAGGACTCACCTAATTGGGAGATTTTCAGATGGCAAAGTGAGAGAAACTACTTTGAATGGCAAAGAATTCATCTAAACAAAAATGAGAATTTTGATTCTTACACAGTACAAAAGAGATTCAAATAACTAAGAAGAACAGCTATGGAAGCCCAGCTAGACACAATATTCATTCTTTCTTTTTGAAGATTATAATTTTATTGCCACATCCTCAACCATGTCTGAATTTCTTGACTTATACTAAGCTTAAAATCTAAAAACAATTAAGTGTATCTCATGTGGACTGTTATTAAGACCATTTACCATTTCAAAATCAGTTTTATGAAGATACATTCCAACTTTTGCATCCATCTTTCTTTATCTAATCTTGTTAGTTCAGTCCCTTATCTCTATTATGTTTTTTATTACATTTTTTGCCAAGCTAAACAAGCTCAATAGATACTCCCTTTTTCTCCTTCCCCCTCAATATTCATTCTTAAGAAAATATAGAAAGGGTAAAGTTTGTTCAATTTTAAGTTTTTTCATATTTATGTGATATTCAAAACAACAAAAGTCTGTTGCATATAGTAATCTGAGGATGTGTCTTTCAGAATGGAGAATGAGCCAGGGACAGAGGTTAAGGTATAATGTGGAAAAGGACAGTATTTAAGATAAGCTTTAACAAGAAGTGACTGGGATAACAGAGGGATAAACAGTAGACTCAAAGATGGAAAAGGTCTGGAATAAAACTTAGACTATGAATCTTGATATCATCAGCTTAAATCAGTCTTCCCATTTTCTGAAGATTTTACTGGGTTATCTTTTGTCTAGAAACAGTTTCTAATTTGGTTATCTTACACAGCCTTTTCTACAAAATAAAATGAATAAATTCAGCGACGTAAAATGAATGTCAAAAGTGGACTTATGAAACAAAAAATACCCGAGTTCAGATTCCCAGATCCGATCTAAAACTGCCTCTGAGGAGTGTCAACATGCAATTCTGGCCCTGGAAGAAGGAGCCTGGGAAACTCCGGAGCAAAGCAATAAGATACGAAATCCAGGGACATTCTCTATGTCATTTTTGGGCCTCACAGTCACAGATACTCAGATGTCCTCTTGTACCCATGCTCACATGTGTACATCTATCCACATAACACACACACATGTGCGCGTGCACACACACACACACACACACACACACACACACAAAGAAGTGAGCACTTAGGTTTTCTGCAGTCACTGGCAACAGTTACTTAATATAAGTGCATTCTGAAAATAATAGCTCCCATATAAAATGGGATTTAAACACTTGGACATGTAGCTCAGGGATATAGCATGTTTAGTGGACATTACAATTTGTGTTCAAACCTAGCAGTCTAAAATGAAAACATTCATAACTAGTTGCAGCATTGTAAATCCCTTGAAAGACTTTTTTTGAAATTATTTCTGAATTCCTTTAGTTCATATTTACTATATCAAAAGTCATATCTAATTATCAAATTCCAGATCTCTCTTAGTGTTGAATCAGTAGCCAGATAGAGTCTGAAAGCAACAGAGTATGTTCTAGATACAATGGAGAAGTCTAGAGTGTGAGGAGATGCTGAGAGAGGAAGGCACGAGGATGAGTTTTCTGCAGTCATCCCATGTTTTGTCATCAGCAGGGCTCTGAGGATGCAGAACTTCTGGATGTGGGACTTGTCGTGACTGAGTATGGTCCAAATGCAAGTCACAGGCAACTGTATCTGGGGATTCTGCCACGCCTGCAAAGGTCAAAGTAGGGCAGGAGCTGGGTGTGAAGGAAGCCACAGGAGAGCCAAGTCAGAGCATGGATAGCCATACTGTCACTGTCATGAGGGCAAGATTCAGGACTGTCACTGACCTTGGGAACAAAAGACAGAAAAGTTGTGAAATAACATAAATAATATTAATCCAACCCAACATAGTTTAAACATGAGTTTCCCTCAAAGGCTTATGTATTTGAATCCCTAGTGGTTTTTAATGTTCAGGAAGGTTGTGACATTTTCAGGACATAGAATCTTGCTGGAGGAAGGCAAGTCCCAGAGGACGGACTTTGAGATGTGCTAGTCCTGAGCTGCTCCTCTCCCTTGCTGATGTGTCTCTGTCTTGGAGTGGCTGTGAGTCACTTGAACTGGCCTCCTGCTTCTGCCTCCAGTCATGCCTCTGCTATGTGATTCTCACCATCATGGACTACATCCCTTCTGGAACCATAAGCCAAAAGAATAGCCACTTCTCCCTTAAATTGTTTCAATTTGAGCAATCACTGCAAAAGAAAGTAAATGTAACACCAAGTCACTAGCCTAGAATTTTGTCATCAGCAGGATGACAAACCCAGGAAGCTCTGGGTTATATTTGTTGTTTTAACACAGTTATTAATTTGTTGCTTATCCTACATAAATCTTCTTACTGCTATACACTTTTAGTCTTAGAGCAGAGCAAGTAGGAACGATATGGTAGAAATCCAAGAGTTTTTGCTAAAATTGTGTGAAAATTTTAATCTGGTATGATTGTGTTTACAAAGTCCATACTTAAAACTTCAAAATTGAGTTATTAAAAACCCACAAAAATTCATAGTGTCTCAGGAAGTTTTATGATTTTTGTACTGGGTCAGTTCACAGCTTTTTTGGAGGGCATGTGGACCATCAGAGACACTTTGAAATAAAGTATGAGATTAAATAATTCTAATGTGGAGAATTTTAATCTGTCTTCTCAAATTTAGAGAAAAATAGTAAGTATGGTCCAAAACTAATTATATTTCCTTGAACCAGGCAAGTGATTTGCTAATTAATTATGCCATCACTTTCTAATATTATACCATCTCTTTCAAATTATACCATCAATTTATAATATTACACCACCTCTTTCAAATCAGTATCATCAACATGTCCATGATATAACAAAATCAGGGAATGGGTTTGCTAAATTGCTATTTCATTCAGTAAATTTTAGTGTTTAAGGTCCCTTTTCAATGCAGTAGATTAACATAAATACTTTAATAAGGGACCATGGTGGTGGTTAGAAGTGGGGAGATGCTTGTGAAAGAAAGCTGGTAATTGTGAAGGTTATTCTCATGTGTCAAGCAGACACCTAGAAGGTGAGATTTTGGACACAAGGATGAGGAATTATTTAGCCATTTCGGGCTTCTGGGCAAGCCTGCAAGGGCTATCTTGATTGTGGTTTCATAGTTGGGACTATTTTCTGGGTAGATAGTGAAAGATGGAGAGATCTAGCTAAGCATTTGGCAAGCTGGTAAGCAAGCAAGGAAGCGTGCAACATTAGTCTTTGTCCTCTGATCTTGCTATAGATAGTGATGTGACTGGGTCTCTCCTGTTGTAATGAACTGCAACTGGAATATGAGCTGAATAAAGCTTCTTGTTTCCCAATGTTGTTTGGGTTACGTATTTATTATACCAATAAATTATGAAACTAAAACAGTCAAAGAACAATTAGCAGAAATTTGTATGCAGATGAACCCATGTATAGAATTAGGAGAAAATATACACAGGCAGAAATTAAGAAATTTTAATAGCAACATAAAGTTTTATTCACATTAATATTGTTCCTTATTACCATGAACATGAGTGTGATATAAAGAGTTTTAATTTTTTTAGATTGAGAACCTGAAGGCTAATTGTTGTTAAAAATCACATTATGGAAATTTTAATTTTACCATTTTATGTTCATGACTACACAAACACAGTGAATATCACTATTAACTTATTGTAACAATTTCAAATGTCCTGTGGTATAATTTCATTGATTTTTGTCCTCTGGATATAATTTCCAGTTTGTAAACTATGACATAAATTATCCAAAAGCTATAGAACCCCAATAAAGACAATGTTTGTAAATGAAGCAAACTAAATTGAAATATTACTTTTTGATGGACACTTTAATACTCAGAAAAGGTCATTCTTTTTCAGTGAAATTCCCAGGTTTAAAGACATGCCCAGTTTTACAAAGACAGACTAATGGTATGTAAAAGTTTTCTTCAAAGACATCTTTGACTATGGAAAATGAATCTTTTATTTTTATGGTACTTAACACATGCTGGAGAAGCATCTGACACTATCCTGCATCCCCAACCAAAACTCCTGACTTTTATTCTGAAGCTATATATGCTGAAGATTGTGATATATTCCATATGGTTTGCATATTCTTCGAGGCACTTATTCATTCTATTTATTTATAAATAAATACAGATAACATTCATTCATTATAAAAATCTAATCTTTGAATAAATTTTCATTTTATGTAATCATAAAATCTATATTATCTTCTGAGAATTTACCCATAGTGAGTTCATGATTTTATCACAAAAAGAAATATTACCTTAAAATTATTGTTGTACATAATAAAAATATGAATAATTATAAAGTAATTAAAGTAAATGTAAAATTATAGGAAGAAGTTGATGTAAAACAAGTTTTTGATGAATGTTAGCCTTGGAAGATCTATCATGAAGTTCTTAATGCTTGCTTCTTACAATCTATTCTTTCTAAAGAAGTTTTGAATATGCATTATTGAAAGGGGTTGAGGCAGTATTGAATAAAAACAAAGCTTTTGATAGTATAGACATTTACCAAATGTTTAATCTTTATGCTATCTCAGAGTGTTTAATCTTCTTGAATCCCAATTTTCTTAATATTGAAAAGGGAAAGGTACACCAAAGTTCATTTTATTTTTATCTCTCAGTCAGGTCTGTATGAAGCTCTACTTTTTCTTTTCTTGTCATTTATACTTTGAGGAACATCATTTGTCTAAGAAACTAGGGCTCATGCTCATTGAATCTTGAGAGTCACAATGTACAAAAGCTATGGTGCTTGAAAATGCAGTAAGAAACAACTCAATAGTGATAGTTTGAACTATGCTTATTCATGCTGATGTGATACCGATACCAGACATCCATCTAAATGACATGCTTTCCATTGGTTCTGCAAGTGAAAGAGAGAGAATATGAATGAATATGAATAGAATTCAAATATTCATGGAGTGAATTTGCTATCCAGAACATCATAGTATATGTTCTTGGAGTAAATGTGATGTTAGGGCCTTGAATCTGATACTTTTCAAATCATCCCAATTTTTTCATACTTGAGTCAATGATACATATAACTTCTCATGGAAGGCAACATTTCTCTATTTTATTAAAAGAACATATGCATCATAAGTCCTACACTATGAAGTACAACTTCAGTAACCATAATAGCACAGTTTTAACAAGAGATTCTATTTTGAAAAAAATTTAAATGCTCACTGTGATAGTATTCATTGTCAACCTGATGTCTAAGGAGGCAGGCCTTCAGGCATTCCTGAGATGCATTCCCTAGTTTATGTTTGACTCTTGTGCCTGCCTCTGTGGGGTTGTTTTGGTTGCATTAAATGATGTGGTAAGCCCAGGTCATCCTGGTGGAACCATCCCTAGGTGGGAGAGCAAGAATTAAATAAAAATGAAGACAACTGAGCAATAACATCATGCATCTGCTGCTCTCTGCTTTTGCTGTGGATATGTTGCAACCAGCTACTTCAGGCTTGTGCTGAGAGACTTTCCACTGATGAACTGTTACCCGGAGTTGTGAATCAGCTAAATTCTTTCTCCCCATAAGTTCCATGAGTCAAGTATTTTGTTGCAGTAATGCATACCAAAAAAGCATTAGCCATAAAAGTGGACGGTATAATGAATGTCCTTGTGTTCATCCCCAACAAACAACAGTTAGCATCTCAAAACAACCTGACCTATGCCCACAGCATGGACTCTTCACTGGGTTAATTGGAAGTAAAAATCAGAAACTGTAGACTAAAATATAAATGACTATATGCAATGTACAGAATAGATAGCTGCTTACCCAGAAGTATACCTGCCTTTATGAGAGCCAGTATCTCTGTGATAATGAAGAAGAGTGTCAGAAGAGGGAAAAAATCTTTACCCTAAAGTGGGGAACACAAGAAAACCTTCAGAAGCTTCGTGAGGGATGAAAGAAGCTAAATAAGAGTAGAAACAAAGGCATAGCAGAGAAGCCAGCCAAGCACAGCGTCAGCTGTGAAGTTCCCTGAGCTGGGGATAACTAGCTGCTTCTAAAGGATAAGCCAGGAGAAAGCTTGAGAGTCTTAACCTAGAGACAAGTCCACAGCCCTTATGAGGACAGTCCCAGGTGCATATTATGGTGAGACAGTGACTCTTCTGGCCAAGAGGTCAGTGGCGGAGAGTAACTCCTTCCGTATGTTACTCAAAAGGGCAGTGGGCATGCACCACCTTTAGAGAATCTATTGCTAAAAACCCTGAGATAAGAAAACAGTCACTAGGTGAACCTGAATTTGAAAATGATCCAGCCCCAGGTTGAGAAAAAAAAATTCGACGAAGTGATTGTGGAGAACAGAAGAGCTGGACTCTGAAGGGCCAAAGGGAACAAGAAGCAGCTCAGGTTAGGGAACTGCATAAGGAGGGAGAGCTTCATCCTGAGTGGTCAGAGACAGACTGAGAATTTCATCAACTTAGAATTACCCTGGAGTGTGATAGCTTTGAGTCTGAGGACAGCGGGTGGATCAGTGTCTGGAGCCACCTACCCATCATTCTCTGTTGTAAACAAAGGCTGAGACCTGTGGGTTTCCAGGGGTGTGCTTGAATCCTATAGCTGCATTACTCCTGAGGTGACGAATCCTCAGGAGGCCTTGAAAGTATAAAAACAGGCCTTCCATCTGTTCAGATTGCATTTCATATTCCCAGTACACATAGGAGGCACACACAACCCCCAGTTAGAAGTTAGCCACTCAATAAGGTACTTGACAGAGAAGTATAGTGCAGAAAATCATAACATTAATGAAATAAGGACTGAAAGAGAAATACAGAGAGTCAACTAGCTGAAGAGTTTTTTCTCTGAAAAATAAATATGGTTCAATAATCATTACCACCAGATAACCAAATTAATAAAGTTAAAGATGGACATTTGGAGGTTACTACAGATTCCAATGAAATACAGTGATAATTAGGGACTACTTTGAAAGCTTATATTTCAAAAATCTGTAAAATCTAGAAGAAATGGATAAATTTCTAGACATATAAATTAACCTAAATAAATCCTAAAAGATACAAATGACTTAAATGCATCCATAATAGTCAATAAGATTGAATTACCATTCCCCACTAAAAATATCTCAGGATCAAATGGATTCGCTGCTGAATTATACATAACCAATAAAGAACAGCTAATACCAATGCTCCTCCTTAAACTATTCTATAAATAAAATGTGAAGAAATATTACCAAATTCATTTTGCAAAACCAATTATTACCCAGATTCCAAAACAGTAAAAACCTAACAAAAAGGAAACGTTTTAGACCAATTTCCCAGTTGAAAGTAGATGTAAAATTTCTCAATAAAATTCTTGTAAACCAAATTCCAGAACATATTAAGAAAACCACAGATCAAGGCCAACTTGTTTTCAATATATAAATTATAAAGCTCAATTCAAAACATAAATTAACTTAAGGATAGAAATCACGGATCATCTAAATTGATGAAGGAAAGGCCTTCACAAAAGTTTAACATCAGTCTGATAAATGTTCTGAAGAAACTAGGAATATTGGGAAAACACCTAAACTTAATAAGCATGACATATAACAAGCCTATAGCTAACATTATGGTAATTGGGGGAAACAGAGCATTTTCTCTAAAATTTATGATGAAACAAGACTGTCTGTTCTCTACACTCTCATGAAATATATTGCTTGAAATGTTTGCTAAGGCAATAAAATTAGAAAAAAATGAAAGGGAATCAAATAGAAAAAGTGGATATAAGATTAGCACTATTTGCAGATGATACAATCCCATACTTAAAAGACCCAAAGACTCTATCACAAAGATCTTGGAACTGATAAACACTTTTAGCAAAGTAATATGACACAAAATCAACATAAAGTAGTATTTTTTCAATATACCCACAAAAAATACTGAGACAGAAATAAGGAAAAAAATCGCATACATTAAAAACTTCAAAAAATATCCAAGAATAAAACTAACCCAAGAAGTGAAAGGCCTCTACATTAAAATTTTAAGATACCAAAAGAAGAAATTGAAGAAAACATTAGACGATGGAAAGATTTCCCATGTTCATGGATTGGCAGTATGACTCATATATGAATTGCTATATTAGCTAATTCAATCTAAAAGTTCAGTGGTATCTTTGTCAAAATCCCAAAGATGGGGGCTGAAGAGGTGGCTCAGGGGTTAAGCCTCTGCCTTGCAGGCGGAAGGTCCTGAGTTGGGATCCTAGACCCCATGTATAGACGCTGGGCGGAAGGGGGGGGGAAGCAGCCTTGCGTTTCTGGTCCTGGTAGGGTGGAGCCTGTGAATCCTGGGGCAGAGTAAACAAGGAGGAGGCAGTTCATGGTGGTTCCTGAATTCATTCGTGGTTCTACACACACACATACACATGCACAATTGAATAAATAAAAAAATTAAAATTAAAAAAATCCCAATGATGTCTTGCAAAGAACTAAAAAAGTAATATTGAAATTCAAATGGAAGCACAAAGGTCCCAACTGGCTTAATTAAATCTTTTTCTAAATTAAAAAAATTCATGTGTGTGTGTGTGTATGTGTGTGTATCAGAGGCCCTGTATGTCCCTGTGAAGAACCAATGGTGACTTCAGGGGTCACTCTGGATTTCTTCTGTCTCCTTTTTGCTTTGTTCTGGTATTTTTCAGGCTATGTCTTCCAGGATCCAAACTCAAGTCCTTCTGATTTGGAGGCAGAGTCTTAACCCCTGAGCCATCTCTCCAGCCCTTACTAAAGTAATCCTAAGCATAAAGAACAGTGCTAGAGGTATACTACTACCATATCCATATTTCCAGCACAAAAAAAATGACATGTAGAGAAACAGAATAAAGTAAAGATTCTAGAACTAAACACAGTTAACAGCCATGTAATTTTGACAAAACTGTCAAAAAATTTCAGTGGAGAAAAGTGAGCCTCTTTAACTAATGGTGTTAGGAAAAAAAGATTTCCACCTATATAATGTAACTAAATCCATATCTCTCACCTTATACAAAAATAAATTCAAAATGGATCAATGTTAATGAAAGACCTGAAACTTTAACAGTTAGAGAAAACTTAACTAAAATATAAAAATTTAGTTATAGGCAAGATTTTTCTGAACATAACTCTGATAGTACAGGAAATGCTGACTAATATAATGACATGAAATTAACAAACTTCTGCATAGCTAAGAAAAAAAATCACCAGAGTGAAGGGACAATCTATAAAATGAGAAATAACACTCTTTCAACTACACACCAGGCAAGCCATAAGTACTAATGATATATGAAGAACTGTTCAAATGAAACAACCAAACTCCTAATAATTCAATCAGTAAATGGCCTAACAAGTCAAATAGATAGTTCTCAAGAGAAGAGACAGAAAACAAATGGGTAAGACATATTTTTTAAAGTGTCAGCATCTTAAGCCATCAGAAAATAGCAAATTAAAAATGTCTTCTGTTTCTATCAGAATGGCTATCCTTAAGAAAAAAAAAAAAGGAAAACAATCAGTATGGCAGTTCCTCAAAAATACTGGAAATAATGTTGTCATGTAACTAAGTCATACAATTCTTGGGTTTGTACCCAAAGGACGCTTAGTCAATATACTGTAGAGATACTTGCACGGCCATGTTTACAGTTGCATTATTCATAATAGCCATGGAATGGAACTAGCCTGCATGTACATTAATAGCCTGCATGTACATATGAATAGTTAGAGAAAATGTGCTCCATAAGCAATAGAATGTTAAATATGTCAGAAGAAAAAAGAAATTATGACATTCACAGGAAAACTAATACAATGAAAATTATTATGCTAAATAAAATTGGCCTCACTATAAAAGACAGATATTCAGAACCTCAATTTGCAGACCTATTTATGTGTCTTTGTAAATTACAAAACTATAAAGAGGATCATAAGAGGAAACAAGATTTTTAACATAAATTAGACCTTTATTATATAGAGAAAATTTTCACGACAGAGACATGACACATGCTGAAAAATAAATATGTGTAACCTGACTTAAAATATGTAATATATTGAAGTATATAGCATTTCATTAATGTATGATTTTAGGTTTCCATCTATCAGTAAAATAAATTAAAAATAGTCTTTTCATCTTGTCTCTGATGTTAGAGACTCTTAATTCACTAGACTCTTCATTTTTTCATTCGTGGCCATGATATTAATACAGTGGGGTTTTGTTTATTATCTTGATTGTGCTGAGATTATTGCTTTCTCTTTTCACAGGAGAAGATGTAGAATTTTTCAGTGTTTTTATATCAGTTGCCATAATTCTGGTCACATGCAATAACTAAGTGCGATCTCTGTCTGTGATGAAAGTATAGGCCAACGTACATGAACAGATCAATGTGACTTGATGCTCCACATCAGCACAGGAGGAGTCATCAGAGTGGAAAGAATGGGAACAAAATACAATGACACGTGGACAGGATGATGCCGTAATGAAACCCGTGCCTTTGTAGGCTAACCTAAAAAATTATGAAAATAAAAGGCAAAGGCTGGGAAGATGGCTCAGGGTTTAAAATGTTGCCATGTAAGCAAAAGGAACCGAGTTTAACTCTACAGTTGTCATGTGAAATGCAGGCAGCAGTCTGCAATTTCAGACCCTGGGAGGCTGAGCTTGGGAAAGCCCAGAACAATTCGGGTTGCATCCTGATGTTACCTTTGGGCCTCCACAGGCACACAAACTCAAGTACTCACTTGTGCACATGCCCATATATATATTCACATACAAAAAAAAAGAAAAGAAAGACAAAGTGAAATAAAGAAGGAAAAAAAAGAAAATTAAATTCTTTTGAAAGATGAATCTTTGAATGATGTGAGAAAAAATCTTGGTATGGTGTTGGGAGAATAAGCAGAAGACAGAGATTCAGAGAAGTGACAGTAAATTAAACCTTCAGAGACACGTTAAGGGCACAACTAAAGGAGCAGCAGGATCAGGGTGCATAGATGACAGAATCTTGAAATATTTAGGTGACAGAATTTTTAGCATTTGTGCATTTTTGATGATGTGTGTTATTCTATTCACTTCTGACTACAGAGCTTAGCACATAGAGCTTTACCTGGGGCACTAGGTGAAGGAGTAGTGTGAGACCAACTGGCTATTGAAACCCTCAGGATGGATCACCAACTTGAGAGAAACATCTGTAGGGAAGACAGTGCACGTTAAGGACAGAAACTTGACAGTAACAAGTTATAAGAGTTAGACAGAGTCCAAAAAAAAAGACTGCAAAGCTGAAGCTAGAATGATGGCAGGACAGCTAGGAGACAGAAGGCAGCTAGGAAGAAATTATGACATTAAATTCTAAGTAATTAAAGCTAAGTGTCATCTGACTGAAATACAATAATACAAGCAGTGCATGCCTGAAACATGAGATCAAGAATCATAAAATCATGTTAGTCTTATAAGCTGAATGACATTATTTGTATTGGTGCGTGCACTCGCACACACACACACACACACACACACACACACAACACACACACACACAACACACACACACACACACACACATACACACACGCCATAACAAAACATTTGAAACTTATGTCCTGAGCATAACGCGTGCGGGCTGTTGAGCCTCATGCAGATTGCTGCGGTTTGAGTATGAGATGTCTTTTCTTGCAGTTTCTTCAGCTGGTGCTGCCATTCCCAAAAGTCACAGAATCTTAAGGGGGGGACTGAAGAAAGTGGGTTGCTGGGGGACTGGGTCATGCTCTGGCCCAGGCTCCTTCCTGTTCCTGCTCCAGGTCTCTGCTTCCTGACTGCTGCTTCTGTGGAGCCAGCTGCCTCAGGGCCCTGTGTCCTGGTTGCCTGGCCTTCCATTATCATGGCTTGTACTTTCTCAAACCATGAGCCATAGTGAAGTTTTCTTCCTTTAAGTTGTTTCTTTAATGTATTTTATCACCGTGACGAGAAAAATAACTAATGCACAGGTTTAAGTGAACTCTGGTTGAATCACTGGGTTGATGAATTCATGTATTCACTATCTTTTCAGTAAATGTTTAGTGTGTACAAGGCACAGAACTAGGGTGTTTGATTGTCTCTCCTGTGAAATTTGGCAGCACATGTCTCCCCTGTGGCAAAGGTATCTAATGTCCCCTGGAGTGCCTTGTACTTCCTGAAGAAATGTTCAGATTGCTTCCTAGGCTGTGCAGAGATCGGATCCATGCATTGTACATAAACCACACATGCTATTCAGTGACTGTGTAGGGTTTCACGGTAGGAACAGAAGCCTTTGTGACTCATTACACCCATCAGCAAGTTGTCCTTTGGCACTGTTGCCAGAGAGATTTCTCACTTTACATATGACTCAGAACTGGCTTCCTTATGCCTCTTTGCACAGCCCATGCATGCTAATGAGTAATAACCGGAGAGCTGCTTTTATAACAAGGTTAGTTTCTCTATTTAGCTGAGATTTGTTTAAAACACTTTATGACTTCTGAGCTATCTTCACTTCCCATATAAAGTTGTTTATGATTCTTATTCTCTATGTTTTGCCCATGGGTCTGTGAATGGGCACTGGGCCCGTTCAGGTTTGCTTTCTGTGCTGTGACAACATTAACGGAAGAGTGTTCTGAAAAAGCATGTGCTCAGTTAAGACACATTCATATCTTCTCTTCCTCCCACATATCCCACTGAAATTTGTTGCCATTATGTTCTGTCCAAATAATACATCACACCATTTTTGGCTAGGTAAAATATTGCTAATTATGTTCTTATAAAAATATTGTCCCTTCCTGTATTATAATAACATAGTAATAAAAATAACCCAGCATGGCGCTGGCTCCAAAAAAAGAGATATAGATCAATGGATTGGCATTAAAGATTCATATATTAAGTGTACTCACCCACAGTCAACTAATATTTAACATAGATGCAAAAAATCCATTGGAAAAAGGACAGCATCTGCAACAAATAGTGCTAGCAAAATTGGATATCTACATGCAGAAGAATGAAACTGGACCCTCATTGTTTGCCTGCATGAAAATGAACTCCAAATGGATCAAAGAACTCAATGTTAGACCAGCGACTAAAAATTTCCTACACAAAAAAAAAATAGGGAATACCTTCAAATTGATTGTCCTTGACCAGCATTTCCTCAGTAAGACTCCAAAGGCACAGAGAATAAGTTCAACTCTAAACAAGTGGGATTATATCAAATTAAAAAGTTTTGCTCAGCAAAAGAGACTTAATTGAGCAAAAAGGCAAACTACAAAATGGGAGAACATCTTCACTAACCACATGTCTGACAGGGGACTAATATTCAGAACACACAGATAACTTCAAAAATTAAAAACTAAGGAAATAAACAACTGCATTAAATGGTCTATAGAACTGAAAAGAAAATTCCCACAAGACAAAATTCAAATGTCTAACATCTTAAATGTTTTACCTCCCTAATCCTTGGGAAAACGCAAATTAAAACCGCCCAGAGACATCATCTACTTGCAGTCAGAATGTTTGTGTTCCACAACACACCAACAGCAAATACTGGTGTGGATTTTGGGAGAAGAGAACCCTCATATATTGCTGGTGGGATTGTAAACTCATACAACCCCTTTGGAGATCAACTTTGAGTTTCCTAAAACAGTTTAAAAATTAGAATTCCATGTGATGCAGCTCTACCACTCCTGGGACTATTCCCAAAGAACACTGCATCCTATAACAGAGTCACATGTATAACCATGTTCAGAGCAGCCCTTTGCATAATTGCAAAGAAATGGAACTTGCTTGATGTCCAGCAGTTAATGAATATATAATGAAAATGTGTTACATATATACTATTCAGCTGTCAGGAAAGATGAACTAATGAAATTTGACAGAAAATGGGTAGAATTGGGAGAAATCATGCTGTGTGAAATATCCCAGAAACAGAAAGAGACACTGTATGTTCCTTCTTTTAAGTGGATCCTAGCATTGAACCAAGAGTTTGATGTAATCAAATAGAAACTCTTATTTCGCCCACAAGCACAAAGGAACTTAAGCTGGGGCGGGGGAGTTACAGGAAGATCCTAAAAGAGCAGAAACAAAAGAACATGGCAGTACCAGTCACTCTTCTGTGTTGCTGTGAGAGTCTATTAAGGCTCAAACAACTTTAGGGGATAGAGGGAGATTTATTCAGCTTATTGTTCTAGAGGGGAGATACAGCCCTTCATGCAGAAAAGGCATGGCTGGCTGGCAGCAGCTGCAGGCAGGTTAAGGCATGTCCTTTATGGAGGCTGAAGGCTGCCAAACTACCAACTCTAAGAGTAAATTTATTTTGTTCTGAAATTAAAGTATGCAAAATAAATAAGATGCAGTTTTATACAAAAAAAAAAGGAGTAAACCTCTCCCAGAATTAAGGTGGGATTAATTAACTTCAAGACCCAGCCCCTGTGATTGCTTTCTTCCAGCCAGGTTCCACTTGTTAAAGGTGCCACGACCTTCCCAAATACATTTTGAGTTACGACAATGGGTAAACTGTCAAAAAAAGGCTTTATATAAGAAAAGGTTTACAGGAGAGGGAAGAACAGGAATAGGACACAATAGAGAATGAGGTTAGTCTATAGGTATCTAACCACTTGCTTACTAATTCCTAACCCCCTTCCCTTCAATGACAAGGGAACATATGTCAAGCACTGTAAACCAGTCTAAACAACAGTGGACAGGGAGCAAAATGGATAGGATCAGCTGTCTCAGTACTAACCACAAACACTCAAGGGTAAACTTTCATCTAAATGGGAGCATTTTATCTTTGGACAAGAGAGGATCAGGAGAGGATCCTGGCACCCAGACAGAATGCAGCCTAGTGCCCTGGAAGAGCAGAGATGTAAACAATAGCCAATTAGACTGTAGAATATAGGCGACCCAGCAATGTTCACCTGGAATCAGAACAACAAAATCTCTCCCCATCCTAAGGCTCAAGGAACCTTGCAGAAGAGGGAAGGGTAAGATTTTAAAAGTCTAAAGATAGGAAGGTCTACTGTTGGACAACACACTCCAGTCAAGAGAAGGCTGGCGCAACCAAGAGCTCACTACAATGAGACTTGTCTTTACTAGAGCTGCACAATGATATGTTACTGAATCCCGGGGGGTGGGGGGGACCAGCCAGGGGAAAGGAGGGGTAAATGGAGGGAGCCTCGGGGCTTGAGGTAATGGGGGTGAGCGGCGTAGGGTCACCACAGACCCCAGGAATCAGGTGAGCAGCAGGCAAAGATGAGTTTGCTACAGACTCAGTTTATTTAAGGATGTGTTTGAGCTTATATAGGGTCAGGGGTCCAATCAGGTGTTGCCATCCCTCCACTCTGGGAGACAGCCACCAATCACTTAACTGTTTACTAGGTGTCCACTGCAGAGGCAGATTAGATGGCCGTTTCCCATTAGTTCTTCGTCCTTGCGCCTGCATGGTTTCTCTATTGGGACATGTCCGGGGCATGTCTCTATATGTTCAGATTTGTCCATAGCCAGACCTCCTGAATTTGGAAGCTGGACTAGGGCCTCCCTGAATCGATAGTGCCACAATGATGGACATACTAACATGCTCCCATAAACTAGAGAGGATCTCAGGAGAAAGAATTACCTTAGGGGAACCTTAAGGGTTGGGACTACACTGAAGTGTTTTGCCTCTCTTAGTAGGTCTTCCCAAGGAAAGGCCACTTGGTCTGCCACAGAGGCCTGAACCCCTCTAGTCAAACAATCCAGAGGAACCCTGGGACCCATGGAAACAGACAGACAGCAGAGTAAGAAGTAGCTGATTGAGGGGAGGGAGGAAGGGAAGAGAGAAGGAGAAGGGCAGGGATGATAATTACTCAATATGCTTGTAAAACTAGGAAAAAGTAAAAAACAAGATGATGTTAACTTAAAAAATATATTGTCCCTTGGAGACTAGAAAGTTAGCTCAAAATAGCTCAGTCCTTACAAACAGAAGGACCTGAGTTTGGATCCCATATCTTATGTTGAAAGAAAAGTGCTAATCATGGTGGCCCAAGCTTATGGCCCTTCCCAGAGCCTGGGAAAACCCAGAGCAAAGCAATAAAGTAGAACAATCCAGAATTATTGCTGAAGTCACCCTTGGGTCTCTGTAAGCATACACAGTGCCCTCTTCTACATCCACATACACCCCCACACTCCAACATACATGCACACACACACATACCTACACATGCAAAAAAAAGTCTGTTTCCCCAGATATCAGAGTGACTTAGAGCAAATTGTTTCCTCTTTCCATTTGATCAGAGTACAGTTTTATGCTTTCCCATCCTTTAATTCTGAGGTGATGTCTACCTTTAATAGAGAGATGTATTTCTTGGCTATTGATTCATGTCATATTTGGCATTTCCCATGTTTAGGTAAATTCACAGTATTTGGTGTATAGTATTCCTGATTTCCTGTAAAACTGGATTGCAGATCATATATTCATTTAGTTTTTTAAAATCATGAATGTTTTTATTTACCTTCAACTGTTTTATGCTAGCTAGCTTCACTGGGTATAACATTTTGGACTGGCAATTATTTTCTCTCAGTATTTGGATTATACCTGTCTAGGTCTTCCTTGCTTTTGATTTACTTTCAATAATCAGTTGTTATTCTGATTTTGTTTACCAAAATACTAAACGTTTGTTAAAATTACATAAGAGCAATTAGACAGTAAAGGAATAAAAGTTCTTCATGCTGGCTATTCAAGTCTTACAGTGACTTGTTTCTCTCCATGCACTTGGGTCACAAGTTAGAGCTACTCATTGGCCCAGAAGGAAAGTGGCGGGGAGCCATGTTCCCCGACCCCAATGAAAGAAGTAAGTGTTAAAGAAGGAGAGACTGTGAGAGAGGGAACATGCTGACAGAAAGAATCCTTGGAATGCCCTAACTTTGAGGTCTCAGATTTCTCAGACTAAAGAAATGCTACAATTTCTTTTCCTTTTGCGCAGTGAGAAAACACTCAGATTCTAACAAGTTAAGAGAGAAGAGGCGATTTACTTGGCTTACAGTTTCAGTGGGGATGTAGATCATTGTGGCAGGATTCACAAAGCTGGAGTAAGAAACCAGAGGCTGGTTCAGGTCAGTACAGCCATCGTGGAGCAGAGTAAGCTGACTGAGAGGAAGCAGGACTGGGCTACCAAACTTCAAGTTTTGCCTTCTGTGTTCTGTGACCTGCCTTCCTCCAGCATCTTTCCAACTCCAAATGTTGCCACAATCTCCCCAAATATGAGCAACTAAGGATGCGACCACGTGAACCTGTGAGGAACAACTCACCTTTGAGCCATGACACTAAGTAATCATGTTCAGTTAGGTAGCCTCACTGCAGCAGTCCGGTGACATACACATGGCAATGTCAAATTTGTTTCCCTGAGATTATTTTTAAGTTTTAAAATTTAGCCCCAATTCACTCAATTTTGTAGAGTAAACTAAATGTAAACTTCCTATTTTCTTTATTGACACTGATTTTTTAAACTGTAAAGTAGGCCTCATCTATTTTGCAATCTTAACAAAAATCAATAGACAAAGCATATCATTTCAAGGTGCACTCAGAATGCCCCTGTGGCTTTGTGTAACTCTGTCTTATTTTATGCACAGCATATGTAAAATAAAATGAGAAACTGTAGCTAGTGATTAATACCAGTGGTTTCCAGAGATGGAGAAGGGGTGAAGTATTAAAGCATATTGTGCAGGAGGGTGATCTTGAGATGACGAAGTGCTCTATGTCTTCCAGATTATGGGTTATGGATTATGATTAAATCTGTTTTTCTAAATTCAGTCAAATGGTCACATAAAGTTTAGTATTATTTAGTACATGTAAATTATGCATCAATAAAGTTTGCTGAAACACATAGAGAAAGGATTCTGAAGATGTGTTTTTAATGTGTAAGACCTAATTTTGAGTGGATAAGATCATTCCTAAAATAATTTTGATATAATCTTAATTTTGAGAATTTTCTAATATTTAAAATCAATGTATGCATGATATTGTTCTACAATTTGCTAATATGAATGTGTCCTTCTATTGTATTCCATCATCTTAAGAGAAAATATCATACTCAGTTCTTTTCTCAGAAACTTTGAAGGAGGGAAAAAAAACCTTTTGGTAGGGAGGAGTGATACAACATAGTAATCATGGTCCTGGGTGTTTGTCCAGACTCCAGTGCCATTTATCAGTAGTGAAAACTATAAAACTTTTTGGATCCTGTTAAGAATGCCTTCTCTAAAAAGCCAGCGAGCTTAGTTTCTTTGGTTCTGTGACTGTAATGGTTACTCTTAACTATTGCTGTGAGAGAATACTCCAAGTCAAGCAACTTAAGGGAGAAAGGGAGGTTTATTCAGCTTACGGTCCAGAGGGGAGGTGCAGTCTCTCAAATAGAGATGGCATGGCTGGCTGGCCAAAGCTGGAAGAGGCTAAGTTACTGCAGACATCTGGAAGCCGAGAGCTGCAGACTGTTTGCAGCAAAGGCTGACTTCTCCTGGAGGTAGGGTGGGACTAATACACCTCAAGGCCCACCCCTTGTGACTGCCTTCCTCCAGCAAGGTTCCACCTCTCAGGTGCCATGACCTTGCCAAACACATGAGACTGTGGGGGACACATTTCAAACCATGACAGTGACCACTTTAGGAATTTTCTTATGGTTTCCTTTGCATTAGCCTAATTTATGGCTAAAAGTGTCATGGTCCTTTGAGTAAGCAGTTAATTTGTTCAAACAGATTCTGACTCTGTGAGATTTACATTGTATCCAAAGATGGTATAAAATGCATTCACTCACTCAGTATAAAATGATAAAGAGTTACTGCTCTTGGCATCTTTATGATGTTTATCTTTTTAAGATGAGGAGGAGATACCTTCCCATCTAAAATCTGGCAAAAGAATGCTTTTAGACAAAAATATTTAAGTAGCATTACAGCAAAATCTGAGAAAAAAGCAGTAAAGTATCTTGTTTGTTCATGCATTTATTACTTAGAATCTTCTACTTGCTTGGGGAAGGAATTTCAGATTTGTTCAGATAGTTGCAGAGATTTGTTCTGAGGACTGTGCTCTTAGCCTCATAATGGAACATTAAGTGTGGTAATCTCATACAATTGACAGCACAGTAGGTTTCCTTGTAGCAGCATCACACAACCATGTGAGATGCTAGTGTATTTTGACAGTTATCCTGTTTCTAAGCAACAGGAAACTGTCAGTTCCATTGCAGTCTCTTTTGCAGGTTCCATAGGGGATTAAACCCACTGTCTTGTATGTGCTGTATAAAAACTCCATCACTGAGCTACAACCTCATTTCCAGGATAATCCAGATGGATTCATCCCTGTCTGTGTGGGTCCTCAATGGTCAAAATGCCTTTATATGGTACAGGATTGAATTGTAAAATGGTTAGAAGGAAAATATAAACTGGAATTAGTTTAAGAATTTAAAACAGTATTTCAATACATTTTAAATAACATTTATTCCTTATTTTGAGCATAAATAATTACCTAACCCTTACTGGAATATGCTGAAATATGGCCTATATTTTTTGAATAAGTCTAAATACTTTTCTGTACTCCAGAATCAAGGCTGTCTCTACAGCCTATTGACTTTGATGCAACTTCAGTAAAAAGAAGGAATTCTTATTTCAGACAGATAAGTCTGGGGTTGAGTATAGGCTTTCCCATAGTTAGTAAGTCTTATGAACTTCTGCTGTCTCTCCAACTCAAAGGTAGTAGCAATAGCCAGCTCCTGGTTTTGAAATGTTTAAATTAATAGTACATAAGGAAAGTGTGTTTCTACTACTGGCACATTATGTTGTGACTAGTTATTCCTAACTCCATTCAAGCAGAGAGCTTCTTGTGGCCTGGGCAATCATTCACAGCTTGTTCACAAATATTATATGCAAAATGTAAAATCTTAGCATTGTGTGCTTCTATGTACAATGAATAAGTATAAGTCTCTTAAATCATGACTTCAGATTATTTTACCTGATATCTATTTTTAATAAGTTCAACCATCTCCTCTTGATCTTGCACAATTGACTAACTCAGCTTCCTATATTACTCACTTATTTTTGCAAATGCCCCTTTTCTGAAGCAGGTGACCATGTCTTTCCAGATTTCCTTGATAAATGTCATTGTGACCCAGCCTGTACTGTCTTTAGTAATGGGCTTCTTGGGGAGTTTCCAGTCTCTTTGCTTTTATTTCAGTTGAGATTTTTCCATCTCTTCATATGAAAAATAACTGCATGTGTCTATAACATATTCATAACTAAAGGCAGCACCTTTTCTTCTCATTTTCTTATACCTCATATTTGTCCTTCCACATTTCTTTTCCTGGAGAAATATAATTGAGGTCTGTTTGGCTTTCTGATTAGAGGCAATCTTCATCTTCCATTTTCTTTTTCTCACTAAGTCTTGCTAATTTAGTTCACTCTGTTTATAACTAACACATAATCCTTCTTTTACTGTTGTCACTTACATAACCTTTCAGGACTTACATCAAGGTAACTGTAACTTGCACTTGATATTCTACTGGTAATCCCCTGAAAATCTTCTCAGATCTACAAATTCAAGTTCTAACTACAGTCCTCTTGCTTGCATATCCAGTGTTCCTGGACCATCTTTTGTGGGCTGAGTACTGAGAATTTCCAACACTTACTCTCCTCCTATTGTATATATGACCCACTTCTACATCTCATCTTCTTCCCATCAACAGAACCAAGAGTACATCAAATGTACTTCATTCTCTTCTTCCACCTTTAACAATCTTCTTTATAAAAAGGGGTGAGTGTAATATCAAATGTCTTCCATTTAGTTAAGTGACTAAAACTTTTGAAAGTATATGCATGTAGATCAGTTGTATTTCATTATTTTTTGTGTGTTTTTCATGAGGGTCGATATGCATATATGCTCAATTTTATATACAAGAAGAAACTTGATATTCAAGACTATCCTGTATTGTTCTACTTCTTTTTTGCTTTACTCTAGGGTTTTCTAGACTCCATCTTCTAGGGTCAAAATTGTGGACTGCAACCATTTCCATCTTGCATTTATACATGGGATCTAGGGATCTGAATTCAGTTGTTTTTGCTTTCAAGGCAAAGACTTTAGTCTCTGAGTCATTTCCATCTCCCTTCCATATATTTTCCAGCTTCAATATGCTGTGGCATCAATGGAAACACTACCTATCTTTATAAATTTTTTAAATTAACTAATTCAAAATTTAATAAACCCACTTCCCATGTGAAAGAAATATTTAAAATTTCAGTTGAAGCATATGTTAAGTCACATTCAGAATAATGCATCCACTGTTTAAAACACAGTAAAAAATAATACCACTAAAATGGAACAAAACTCTGGCTTCTTATGGAGTCTAGCCATACAAAATTTATTTCCACAGTTTTTCTTTTACTTTGAGTATAGATACTTTGTGCTTTATATAAGCATAAACTCATTCTTATTATATTGTTTTCCCAAATAAGAATGTCTAGTACATTAATGACCTTGATTTATTACTTTAAATTCAAGGTACTTCATAATTTGGTCCCAGTGTGTATAACCCAAGTTCATCCCTTATTCTAGCATATATCATAAAAATTTTTCTTCACCATGTAGATCAAATTGCTTATAGCTTCTGTCTTCAGTCATTAATGTTCCTAGTGCAATCAAAAGCCATGTTCCTCCATGAACAGGAGCCTATATTATTAACACAGGAAATCAAAGTCCAATCAAGTCATATTTATGATTAATCAGAATGTGTCAATCTCTATGATAGAAACTTTGGGCAGCATGAAGAAGTAGTAGATGTACACTTTTAGTGGACTTATAGAAAATATCATGCATATGGAGGAGAGAAAAGAGTTGTGTGTGTGTGTGTGTGTGTGTGTGTGTGTGTGTGTGTGTTTGTGTATTCATAAGTGTGATAGGATGGGATTATGGAAGTTTTTGAGATAAAAAGACATTTAAAGTGAGGTTGGAATAATAGTTAACTTATCTAAAACTGTAGTAGATGTCACATATAAGAACCACATTTACAAAAGTTTTTTTTGTCAAATCAGGAAAAATTAAGATAATGACATTGAGTATATAGTAAAATTGTACCCAGGGTACTATCTTTATTTGTGTTAACATTCATGAAAGGTATTTTTAACAATTTTATGGAGCAAAAGTTTCCCGTGAATGACTAGGACATGGGAAAGCCATGGTTTTCCTTCTTGGAAGCAGGTATATAGGGTTTATGGATAAAAATAGAAAGACAACATGAATTGATGTCATGCCATGAGGAAACAGGGGATACGTGTGAGAAATTTCTAGAGAAGACAGTATTGATCAAGCATGTTGGATGCTGATAAAAGAGAGGTAGAACAGAAATAAAGGTAAAGTAAAAGAAACTGTAGTATGGCATACCTAGGCTGTTAGACAGTGTATGACACAATAAAACAGTCTCATATTCAGTGTGCTCATTAACAATTGTTTATTAAACATCTAGTATGTGCTATACATACTTGTTGTGAGGATGAAGGCATAGTAGAACTAAGATACCAATGGGTTCAGTATAGCTATCATGTATGGGGTAATTACTCAAAGTGATAGACTTAGAGGATATTAAAATAGTATAATAAATAGAGTCCATGCGAAATGCTGCTGTGTTTGATAGGATTAGCATTCTTTGAAGGTGGGACACAGCAGAGCAAAGAATAAACTTGGAGTGTTGGCAAGTTGGCCAATTTGAAGCAAAGCTGGGGCGATGCATGAGTGAGTCCAGGGAGGATAACAGGAATGAAGGTAAGGAGGACCTCCACATTCACACTTGATTCTATTGTCATGTGCTCATGTTGTCTTCATTTTTCTTCCTATTCATATTCAGTTCATGCTGACCTTTTGGAAACTGTCTTTATAAAGCATTTTAAATCATTTCTGGAACAGGGTGGCATACTTACAATTCTTGTACATCTTGGCCAAATTTTATATCTTGGCTTTCTTATATCCTAGTCACTCATGAGGAACTTTGCTCCATGAAATTGTTAAAATTACTTTTCATAAATGTTAACATAAATAAAAAGAACATCATGGGTGCAATTTCCTATATACTCAATGACATTATCTTAGTTTTTTCTTATTTGACAAAAAGATTTTGTAAATGTGAATCCTAGATGTGATGCCTACTACAGTTTTAGCTAAGTTAACTATTATTCCAAGTTCACCTGGGCAAATTATGAGTTAAAATTATGAAAGATTTTCAGTCAACATTTTCCTCAGTTGGTTTAAGAGTAAGCAAATGTATTCACTTATCACAGAAAATTCTAGTGAAAGAGGGCAGAATTCATTGCAGTTTCAAAATAATTAGTCATCCTATGAATATCTAAAATCAAATGATAGGGATTCCATAGCTATTTTAAATAGTGCTCTTGGAGCTGGGGAGATGGCTCAGGAGTTAAAGCTTTTACCTCACAAGCAAAAGGACTGAGTACAGATCCCCAGATTATCAATTTCCAGGATGAGTAAAGTGAGTCAGGAACATTTAGCTTTTAATTTTTTATATTTTATCACTTTCCAAAGGATCAGCATGATTATAACACTTGAATAACAATGAAGATGATTTCTTTTGGTGGGGGACACAGAATGTTATGTTAGCTTAACTGGCCTGGAACACACTTATGAAGCCTATTCTGGATTTAACCTTGTGGCAATCCTTCTTTCTCAGCTCAATTTTCTAAGATTCTAGACATAAGCCATCACACAAGTATAAAAATGAAGAACGTTAATGCACAAATAGATTTATGACACTTGAAGGCAGAATTATACATTAGAAATTACTTTTCTTTTGATTTAAATATACCAAAAATTATCTCTATATTAGAATTCATACAATGTTTATGTTTAATATCCATATATAATTTAGTTTTGTGAACTTAATTTTGGAATTTTATTATGTATTTACATCACACTTCATTTTCCTCAATATTTTTCAGTATACTATTATAACACATCTACAGAGATGTGTTAAGACTGAATTCCATATGGAGAAATACCTGATTCTTTTCTGCTTAGGGTTTTTGTATAAACTTCTTGTCCAGGAATTTATATTAAGATTTTTTTCCATTATATATATGTATGCGCATATGCACATATTTTATAATATCCATGTGTAAAGTGGAAAGTGTACTTGGCATAGATAGATAGATAGAAAGAAGAGAGACGTACAGACAGATAATGGATAATAGATAAATAAATTGATGATTTGATAGGTAGATGGTAGATTGATTACTGGTTGATAGAGACAGATGATTGACAAATATATGATAGGTAGATAGACATGATACATGTTTCATATCTTTCTTTCCAAATGTGTAGCACAGTGATTCTAAGCCAAATACACTTTCTAGTTATCTATCTTTTATCTATAGGATGAGTCTTCTGCATGAGTAAGTACCACATCCATGGATTGCAGCTTGAAAATATATTTAAAAATTATATCTGTTTTGAATATGAGTGGATTTTTTTCTTGTTTTTAATCCTCAACAACACAAAAATTTTCATTCAAGGTGTATTTTGGTATTACAAGCAATCTGGAGATTATTTAAAGCCTATGGGAAATTATGTGCAGGAAATACACAAATTTTGTATATTTTTTAATGTAAGAAACTTACAGATTTTAGATCTTAGCACCTCTGGGGAGACTGTGATGAAATACAAAATTCTCTGTCATATCTAGGGGCAACTAACATCCTATGGTAGGATTTGATAATTTGCTAGGTAATGTATAAATTAAAATGCTGTACAGAAATCTGCTGAATACATCTCAGCACCAAGAAATTTCCAATGCCATGAATTGGTTTTCATGAATTATATCTACTTAACAGCTGTTTTGAAAAGATAAATATTTAGTAAACAATTGAAAATGTGCCATGAATTTGAGAAAACAAGCAACTAAAACTGCTGCATACATTTCATGATTTAGACAAAATAGGAACTTCTGTTACTGAAATGCATTTCAATAGTTAAGAAAAGGCCAAGACATTGGGCATGTGACAATCATGAAGATTATGTCCTTCACACTTGAGGACCCTTGCTGTGTCATTTAATCATAACCCTGCTGTTATCAAGAAAGAGTGGTGCGGATCAATGTGCGTGATCACTGGTGGACGCTACCATTGCTGGCTGCAGTAATGCCCTTTACCTGAACGCTCTTGCACATATCCTTAGGAAGACTTCGGCAAGAGTTCTCTTATATGGCTATCCTTGAACAGATTATTGTAGACATGGAATAGTCCATCTTTTGGAAGTTTCTAGGTCATGTTTTAGCTCCTAGATCTGAAAGCTCCATCATCTCTATATGAGTCTAATAAATTGACATGTAAAGGACAAGAACCAAGAGATGTTGCCATCCTGCCATCCAAGTTATGTGAATAAAGATGTATGATAGCAATAGAATGGAGGGGAGAGAGAGAGAGAGAGAGAGAGAGAGAGAGAGAGAGAGAGAGAGAGAGAGATTGATTTGATTTTTGGGGAAATTTATTTTTTTATTATTTATTCAATTGTGCATGTATGCACGTGTGTGTATGTGTGTGTATGTATGTGTGTGTAGAACCACGGACTAATTCGGGAACCACCATGAACCACCTCCACCTCCTCCTTATTTACTCTGCCCTGGGATTCACAGGCTCCACCCTACTAGGACCAGAAACCCAGGCCGCCCCACTTCCGCCCAGCATCTATACGTGGAGTCTAGGATCCGAACTCAGGACCTTCTGCCTACAAGGCAGAGGCTTAACCCCTGAGCCACCTCTCCAGCCCTTGGGGAAATTTCTTGATGTGTACTTTTTTATTTCTATTTGAATCTTTATATTCCTAATATAGAAATAGCACCACTAACATCACTTCATAGTTCAACTTGAATGGAATTCTGAATGCTGGTTCCATTATTCATTTGGCATGAATGATTTAAATGAAATGGAGATTCCCCTAACTCAGAAGTTATTTGTCTGATCCTCAAATCTAAATCTTCAAAGTGTGTACTGAACAGTGACAAACAAAATTCCATCTGTCTCTTTGATAAAGGACAAGTTAAGAACAGTAAGTTATATCTTGCTTATTCTTATTAGTCACACATGAAGATGAACATTTAATAGTTTGTAAAACATTAGAAGAAATGAAACTCCAAAAAGTTTGTGTTCTTGGGATACACTTCGTAAGCTGAAGAAGCACTATCCATAGTGGTTGAGAGCAAATATGAAGTGTCATACATATCTGGGAAGAAATGTAACCTCTCTTCTTTCTTGATGATGAAACAATTTATTTCTAAGTACTTTACTTTATACAAGCATTACCTCACCTGGAAAATATTCATGCAAATAATACCTAACTCACAGCACCACTGTGAGGATTAATCATTGCTGAGTTTATTACATGACCTTTATGTAGACATTTGCCATTTGGTACACTTTTTTTTGTCTCACTTGTCTTTCTTTATTTAATTATTCAAAGATCATTCACCACAAAGAAACCAGGATTTGACTGCAAATATATTACCGGTGTTAGATATCAACTCAGTTGTCATTAGAGCTGAATTCACATTATTTTTAATTTTTCTACAAGAAAGCATGGGTCATACTTGCAAACTTTGCTTTGGAATGGGAAACAAAAGCCTTTATGTCATGATGAAGCAAGAGTGGAACAGACTACCCACCTGGGAATGCAGGTTTCTGAAGGGGCCTTGGAAGACCTGGCAGGTAATATTTTCTAAAGTTGGCATCAAGAACATTCACCATTCCACATATCCTTTCCTGTAGCAGTCCCTTCACTTCAAGAGACAAAGGCCAATTCCTTCCCTGACTCCTTGACTCTCAGTTGGAATTCATAACTTTTTGGCCAAAAGAATGTAGCCAATGTGATATTCTGTAATTTCTAGTCTTATTGCAATCAGTCTTGATGCTTCTGTTCAAGTCTTTGAATATTTATTCTTAAAGTGCTTCCTTAAGACATCCAGCTGACTATGCAAGGGCTCCTTGCCCTCCAAAGAGGCCACATGTAGGCCGTCTTCTACCTAGTCTGGAGTTCCCAATTGGCAATGATACCATCAATCATGTGAGTTACTAGTGTGGAATATTTCAGACAACTGCATACCTGCCTGACACATGCTGGTAGTCACATGTAATACCAACACTGGAAACTACACAAATGAACCTCATTAACTCACAGGGGCTAGCAGCAATAACATATGATTTTTTTTGACAACAAGCATGTGATTGTATATTATTATTATTAGTGCTATAGAATATTAGCCAGACTAAGATCGTTGAGAATGGTGAGGGAAGGCATTCTGATGTTCCTTGTTGAGTGGCTAATAGTTGAAAAGTGAAGGTACTCTTGACATAAAGGGGTCTTGCACACCTTTGTTAAGAAACTTGAAGTGACTTCTGGATTCTGGGGACAGGATGCAGACACTAGAAAGGATGATGATGGTCATAAAAACAATTTTTAAACCATTTTTTTATTATTATTATTTCCGCTCATACAAACTTAACAGGTACACCGGTCCCCTCCCTCCCTCCACCTCCCTCGAACCCCCCTGCTCCCCCCTCCCCTCTCCCCTCCTTCCCCATCCCCCAGTGCCTCCCCCCCCAATCCCCAGAGCATCCTTTACTGTGCATGCCAAACTCTCCTCTGGGTCCTCCTCTCCAATGAGGTGCAAGGACCCAGGTATCCCAGATCCCTTTCCTGTGTTCCCCTTAAGCTTAGGAACACTACTGTGACTGTCAGTCCCTACCCTCCAAGGATCCTAGTGCCTTTAGTCCATAATAGACTTTGTGGGGTCAATAATGTGTTGGACATAGCACAGGTCATGCAAAGTCCTATTATGATTGCTTCGGCCTTAACTTGTGTGGAATATCTTGCATATCATTACTCTTCCCATCCTTGTGTTCTTACCATCCTTCTGCCCCTTCTTCCACAAATTTCTCTGAGCTCCAGGATGGGGAGCGATTAGGCTGGCCCAGTTCCATGTGGTTGATATAGAGTCTCTGATGTTCTGAATTATAGTTTGTTAATTTTTTTTCGGTTTTGCTTCTCCTGCAATGCCCTGTGAGAGTACCTGAATTCCACTGTGTACACATTCAATTCTTCATATTATTGAGCTACAAGTGAGCTAGCAGGATTTTGAATACTTATTAAATAATCAATATGCCAAGAATATGTTCAAAATAGTGCTTGCTTTGAAAGTTGTAGGACCCGAGTTCAGTACCCAGAACCCATATTCAAAAGCTAGCTGTGGTGGCCCATACTTGTAATCCAAGTACTGGGGATACAAAGATAGGCAGATCCCTGGGACTTGCTGGCCAGCCAACCTAGCCTACTGGGTAAGTGCCAGGCTGGTAAAAACAAACCTGTCTCAAAAGTGAAAAAACAATGCTGACAGCATTTGAGGTCAGACATCTGAAGTTGTCCTCTGGCCACCACACATGCACATGCTCATAAGGCACTGCACACTTATGTGAAGCCATACACACGAATACGCACACATGTACATATACATAATCCATCAAGAGTTGCAAAGTATGATTAAACTGGAAACTATAATGTAAACTTTTCTGTTTAATTCTCAAAGCAATATTGAAAGGTCAATTGAATTTTACCTTGTTTTTCTGATACACAAGGTCTTTTTTTTTATCATGGATGTGTTTATCATACAAAAACTCACATTACATACCCAAAGAATTAAAAAAAATAAATAACTTGTTAGATAAAGTTTATTCTTCCTCAAGTATTCTTAAACCAGCAGTTTCTCTAGCAGTAGACTATGAGACTTCCCCACAACACCTTACCTCTAAGATAGTACAGTTGCAAAGAAGATATTTTACCATGGCATTGGAGAGGTGCCAGCTGCCTTATACTGGATGACTTGGAGCAAAGTCCCTTTTTCTGAGTTGAAGAAGCAACAAGATGGCACTTCCTTACTTCATCCTCTGAGAAATCCTTGATATATGCATGGGGTGTGTGTGTGTGTGTGTGTGTGTGTGTGTGTGTGTGTGTGTGTGTGTGTGTTAGAGGATAAAAGATGGGGGAAGGAAAAGAAAAAGAGTGAAAGAAGGAGCAAGAAGAGCTACAGGTGTGTATCCATAGGAAAGGGATTGGAGGAGAATGTCAGGCAGCCCCATGGCTTTTGGATGGAATATTTTGAGTTTTGTGATAGTTTCTAAAATGTTTTTCTGCCCCTTCCAAGTTTCTGTAATGATGAAGTGACCTATATAATTGATAAAAATCTTAGTATTGACTTTTAAGAAGTCTTATAATTTCCAAATTAGACAACACAGCAAGAGTAATGCTCTTTAGAACAACCCTGTAGTTTTAATATTATTTTCATGCAGTAATGAAACAATGTTAATATGAGGGAAGAATAACTGAAAGTTATTTCCCAAAGGAAATTTTAGCAACTAGATCTTAATGCAAGGTGGATGGGAATCTAAATACTGTGAGAGGTAGCAGGTCATTCATGATGCTGTATATCTGCTCATCTATATTCTAAATCCATTTAATTTATTTTAATCATATTAACAACAAATTTATATGTTTTTATTACTCACTATCTACACCCACTCCCTTCATGCCATCCTATCCCATACATTCTCCCCTCTAGCCAGGTTCCCTCTCTTTCCTGTGCCACAATGGATGTGTGATAACCTGGGTCCCATCTAGGATGCCTGCAGTAGTTAGTGCCTGGGCACTTACAAAGGTATAAGAAGCCCAATAGTGGCTAAACCATAGATTAAATGAGATTTCCCTCTCTCTTGTTCAGCATGTCCCATACAGTTACTCAGGTAGCGTCGTATCTCATGAGATATTCTCTGCTCCATGACAAATGTTTGCAGGCCAGCCATTGCAGAGGGTTCTTGGATACAGCAGCCTTGATATGAGCAGAGGCCTGACAGTACCCACCCCATCCTGCAGCTCTTCTGCCAGGTTCTTGAGCCTTGAGATGGGGGTTGTTTAAATGTCCTGATTAAGGCTGAGCTGTCCACAGTGGTTTTTCCTTTGTGCTTTTGTCGGTTGTGGTTCTCTGCATTCCATGACTTTCATTGTACAGGGATACTTCTTGGTTGAGTGTGGGGTGCACTCTGATTTATGGGTATAATGACAAGCATTTACATGGCAGTTTCCTATCCAGTATTTACAGTCAACACTAATAAGATTGATCCCACCTAGGGCCTATAATCTCCCTATCTATGGGTATTTGGCTTGGGTTATAATTCCAGGGATATATTTTATTACTTTCTCTCTTTTAGCATCCTCCCCCATTTCCCCCAAATTATATTTCTTTCTAGTTGATGGATATTATAGGAATTTCTATTTAAGAGTATCAAAGTTAGCCTCTGCCTATAAGGGAGAATACGCAGCAGCTGTGCTTTCTGATTGGAATTGGGGTCCCTTCGTGGTAGGGAACACATGCTTGACACTGTAAGCCAGTGTTATACTGGACTCCTCTTGATAGAATTACTGCTGTTGTAGTTTGCAGTATCAATAGCTGAATAGCTGAGAGAGGGTGTTGAAGATCATTTTCTAAGGAAAAGATCTGTATTATACTTGAAAAAAAAAGAAAGATGATGTCATCATAAATGATTCCAAATGACTTCTAGTCTCAGAATTCTCCTTTTTCCTTTCCTTTCCTTTCCTTTCCTTTCCTTTCCTTTCCTTTCCTTTCCTTTCCTTTCCTTTCCTTTCCTTTCCTTTCCTTTCCTTTCCTTTCCTTTCCTTTCCTTTCCTTTCCTTTCCTTTCCTTTCTTCTTCTCTTTCCTCCCTTCCCCTCCCCTTTGCTTCCTCTTCTACCCCTTGTCCCTCTTCTCCCTTCTCCTCCTCATTGCTCTCCTCTCTTCTCGCCCTTTTGCTCCCCTCCACCCTTTTTCTGTGTGTTCCTTCTTACCGTATCTCCTTTACTTTCTTTACTTTTCTCCATACTCTTCTTGTCTGGCTGCTATCAAGAAGGCCTTTAATACAGAACATACTCAAGTAGGTTAGGTCTAATTGGACCAATGGCCCTAGGCCCAGGGTCAGTTTATACAGACCTCATTTACTTTCTCACTGTGTTAACATCTAAAGCTCTTCACTGTCATCATCTGAGTGAGAATTGATGTGAGGAAACTCTCTGGTTTACCTCCTAAGAACAAGTAGCATGGACGAAAGATATTATTGGATTTAGACTAGTCATTGATTGGAGATATAAAGTAAAAAGCTGTGAACTGACTATGATTATGGAAAATTATAAAACCTTTAGGGAATGAGAGAGGGAAATAAGAAGGGAACAAAGGAAAGGAAGAGAGCAGACAATATGTAAATCCAGAGTAAGTTGATATTTTAGGAAACTCCTATTTCCTAGTGATGTTTGAGGTACTTGTTCTGTTTTGGTTTGGGGTCTTGAATATTTTGGATTCTGTGATAGTTTCCTGCGTGCTTTAAGTACCTCTGCATACCAATATGGGCATAGATTCAATTTTCTCCTAGATGAAGTGAGTTTTTTTTTACTCAAATACAAGGGAACTGTAATGAATAGGAAAGCTTGTGTGAGAGAAAGTTGTCTGCAGAAGTTGCTGTAAATTGTTTATTACATTCTTCAATGTCTGTAGAGAATTTATAGAATTTACTTATTGTCAGACTTACATATTCTGCCAAAGACCAGGACATTCCTTATAAAAATGATCAAGAATACAAGCATTTCTACATGAATAACTCCATATGGCATTACTGTAACAAAAATGGAAACGAGTTGAGTAGTGAAGAATTTCATAGTCATGTAATGAGTAATTGTGAATCCTTTTGAAAAATTTTCTAAGAATGTTTAATGGAGATAGTCACTGTGCAAAACTCCAGGAGACGTGCTATGGTTTATATGCAAGATGTGTTTTAGGAATAGCACCATATCTATCTGCACATGTACAAAATATACTCTGGTTTAATAAGACATTAAACACAAACACTGAGTTAGCATTATATTACTGTTAGCTAAGAATGGAACATTTATATTAAGTTATATTTGTATACTGGCATGTTTAGTAATTCCAGTTTCTGACAGACTGTCTTAATGAAATACATGATCCTAATTCTAGGCAAAGACAGTGCTGTGGACAGAGGCTTCTCTATTGACTGCAGAATTTACCCAGCAACATGGGTAAGGTTGATGCTCCTCTCTGTAGATTTGGACCAATGAGAGACAATTGAATTATCAAAACGTTATTGCAAGTCTGTTCTCACTTAAGACCTCACTCGTGTTGACTCAGTAGATGAGTTGCATTTATGTCATTATGAGCAGATACTTGACAAAAATGACTTAAACTACTTGATGGAGGAAATATTTATTTTTACTCACTTTAAGGGGTACAGTCTGATAATGCAGATGACTATCCAGTGTGGTGTGAGAGGACCATGGCTGTAAAGGAAGAGGAGAGCTAGGCTGGCCTGGAAGCTGGCCTGGAGTCCTCCTACCCAGCCCACGACCCTTCATTGGCCTCCCCAAACAACATCATATCCTGTGGACCAACTTCACATTCAGATCACAGCTCTCCCTCATCTCTCCCTTATCCTCATTCTGGCTGCTTCTTCCAGCAGGTTCACTTCACACTGGGTACAGACCAACTCTAGTGACTCCTGGGGAAACACAATTAGAGTGCTCATGATCTTCTCGTAGAGGTTCCCAACAAATGATTTCATTGACTTCTGTGCTTCTTGCTGGGCAGACAGATAAAGGTCTCTGAGTTGGTAAGACTCTGTCAAGTATCATCCTGGTGTGGGGGGTGGCTATTTCTTTCTGAATCAGGTGAAGTACGTGATATAGAAAACTTAACTCCATAAAAAGAGAAAAGGTTTCAGGAAGAATAGAGAACATTAAGCACAAAAAGACAAACAAACCCAAGGAGACAATTACATCATTATAATCTGAATTGTATACTATTTGGTTTATGTGACTCCCCGGACATCACTGTGACTGTTCTTGGAGATAAGGTATTAATTGTGGTAGTAAATGAGATTATAGGGCTGAGGGAGAGATACCACAGGGTTCTAAAACATTCTCTCTCTCTCTCTCTCTCTCTCTCCACATGTAAGAAGGCACACATCTGCAAACCAGGAAAAGAAACCTTTCCAGAAATGTGAATTTGCAGCGATTTGGTAATAGATTTCCAGCCTGGAGAATTTGAGAGGGTACATTTCTGTTATTTAAGCCATCTAGCTTGTGGTGTTTTGCTATGACAGCCTAAGTAGAATGAGTACAAATGAATATTTGTACATATTTTGTAATACAATGAAACAAATGACCTACATGTTTTCTTACTACACAAAAATACATTTTAAATTATAGTTTTAAAAATTAGAACTCATTGACCCTGATGATTTCTAAAAAATATAAATGTTTCTCTTGTGCATAAAATTTGGTATTTTTCTATAACAAACCATCACACAAGGATGATTTAAAATAGTAGAATATTTTCTTCTCATGGTTCAGGATGGCAAAAGTCTGAAGTGTAAGTTGTGGCAAAGCTGATTCTTTCTAGAGCTTTTAAGGGACAATCTGTTGCATCAGCTTCCAGGTTCTGGTCATTGTCAACAACCCTTGGTGCTCCCAAGCTATGCCTTGCAATGTCTGTTTCAACTGCCATGTGATCTCCTGTGTTTGGTTTCTCTCCTTTTTACAAGGACATTAATCATTCGGGCACACCCTAACCAATTCATTTAGCTTGATTAAACCTGCAAATTCCCATTTTCCAAATAAGGTCACATTCTTAAGTTCTGGAAATATAACTTCAACATAGATTAATGGGGATACACAGTTCAACCCAGAATTTCAAACCGTTTTATTTTTCGCAAAATGACATCAGAGATGGAAAGATTTATCTTCCAGTTGTCATCATTTCACTTTATTGCTTCCTAAGAATAACAAAAATAATTTACAAAGGAAAAGTCAGAATCATGGCTTGATTATAACGTTTGCTGAGTAACTCCAACATTTTGTTAATGAAGCCCATATTATCATGTGCTACTCATTAGAAATTTGCTATCCATACAAACAATTAAAATTATTTGTTTACTTTCTAATTTATACTTACCAAAATGCCCTCTATTGCCATTGCCTTTTCTGTAATTAGGTGAGGTAGACTGTGCTTAATATCACTCCACTGGACCAAAGAAACTTGTTTAAACAAACCACACAGTTGTGACAGAGGACAGAGCACCGAGGCAAATATTTTTAGCTTCTTCCCTTTAAAGTCACTCTGGTATTTACAAAAGTAGGCAAAACACAGGTTGCTTCAAGTCTTAGGTCATCATACTCCCATAAATCTCCCCAGCCATTCCAGGTAAGAGCTTTGCAATCCACCATTCGCAATGACATTGTACCTGTGTGAGGAATCCAGCTGGCCTTGCTTCTTTACTGGTCTAGAAGGAAGAATTTTTGTTGAATTTCTTTTGCGTTCAGCATGACTGTTGCTCTGATGCTGATTCTCTTACCTTAGGACATTTGGGTTAAATTTTCAAAATATTAATGAGCTGTGCCTGTCGACTTCAAGTGCACAGAAAAGATTTCAACTCTTTCACAGAAAGATGGCACATTATCCATCACCTAACAGAAGTGTGGTCCGGCTCAGGTTCATTCCTTTCTCAGTTCTGTTAGGTATAAGAATTTAGAAAGCAGGTTGAACTCAATGTGATGCATCCCTGCTTTTTGGTGAGGGTAGTGGTGATGTTGGGCAGCAAGAGGTGAAAGAGGAAGAAAACAGGGGAGGGCAGCATTCTGTGGACCATCTGTGGTTTCCTGGCAGAATGCAGTCGGTTATTTAGTCAAGCAGGTGATCTGTGGTAAGTTCGTGATCTCACCACATGTGTGATATCTGAAGAGGGAACAGGCACAAGAGTATGAGCTGGAGTAATTAGTCTGATGCTTTAACTGTCTCACATTGGCCAAATCCACCCTAAGGGTGAATGAACTTAAAGCCACAGTCTCCACAGTGATGACCTGGGCAGGGGTTAGGGAAGTGGTTTCACTCCATTAACGAGCGTCTGAATCTGTTCAGAATGGCAGTAAACATGGTGTGAGTCATAGATAGTGTCTTTTTTTCCAGCCAAGTTAAAGAACAGAGGATTTGAGTGTAGAAAGTAGGGGTGAGTTAGGGGACGCTCTTTTGGAGACTATTGGACCTTGTAAAGTATATGGCTATGGATATTCTGGTCTGTGAAATAATCGGTGATTTTTACTAGATTTTCATGCAGATTGAACTTTAAAGACAATTTATTACAAATGTGACTTGAAAATATGGGCCGATATTTCCACGTCTAGTTATGATGGAGTGTCAGAAACAGATTTATCCGCTCACATGGAGCTGTCTTTTCTAAAACAGAAAATAATGTGAAACTGCAGCAGTTAAGAAACCAGATGTAATAATAGGACTTTGCATGATCTGTGCAATGACCAACACATTATTGACCCCTCAAAGTCTAGCATGGACTAAAGGCACTAGGATCCTTAGAAGCAAGTGATTAACAGCCACAATAGTGTTCCTATACTTAAGGGGAACACAAGAAAGAGTTCTAGAGAATGCCACTGAGAGCTTACACCTCATCAGAGAGGAGGACCCAGAGGAAAGTTTGACATACACATTAAAGGATGCTCCAGGGATGGGGGGGAGGCACTAGGAGATAGGGAGGAAAGGGAGAAAGGAAGGGGAAAAGGGAGGAGAGAGCAAGGGGGTCCAGGAAGGGGAGGAGAGAGGGAGGGGACCGGGGTACCTATTAAGTTTGTATAAGCGGAAATAAAAAAAAAAGAAACCAGATGTAAGAAAATGGATGCTAATGAGACAAGAAAGACAGGAAACACAACAGTGAGGGCTACACATACCAACGTGTCTGAAGAAAGTGTCCAGGTCAAAGAGTAGATCTTTAGGGGGTGGGAGTAGATGTGATATGTGGGGCGACAAGGCTGATGGTCTGGATAGACTGAGAGAGTATGGAGTAACACAGAAAAAAGATCCCAGATATCTATCAGATATTCTGGGAGAGTATAGCTGGCTGCTTTCTGGCCCCCATGAACAAGGAGGATGGATGCCACAGGAAAGAATCATGAGGCATATTAGGAGCAATGATGACCATGCTCATGTGAGAATGGGAGAGGTGCCTGCTATCACTAGCCACTTTAGAATGTTTAGTATCTTGAAAGGAGTTCAGAGGGTGCACAAGAGAGCTTCTTTGAGGAATGGAATATTAGCCTCATAAGTAGTACTCTGAGTCTGCCTGAAATATCAGGAGAAATTAACGGCCTCTAAGAAACTGAACTGAATCAGGAAACAAGAATCCATGGTTTCTCTGTAATATGAACCAAAGCATTCAGGACTCTGGAGGTGGCTTAATGGGCAGGAACACTTGCTGCACCAGCATGTGGACCTAAGTCTGAATCCCCAGGACCCATGTGAAAAGCTGCAAGTGGCAGTGTGTGCTGTTGGGGGGGGGCGCGTGTGCCTGCAACTGCAGCTCTAGATGCTGGAGGTGGGAGGAACAAGAGGATCAGTACGACTTTCTGGCCACTAGACAAGCCCAAACCAGCAAGCTCCAGGTTCAGTGAAAGCCTAGTCTCAAGACAATAAGGCAGGGAACCATATAAGGTCATATCACGCCCTTCTCTGCTCTCTGCATGTGTGTGTGTTTAGTCGCATGCACCTTTGACACACACAAAGACCACACACTCCACCCTTCACAATAATTGGAAAAATAAATAAAATATAGGTTTTTCACTATAAGAAAAAATAAGCTCTATTAAGGAGAATTAACTCAAATATGTTTAAAATGCCAAAATTTATAAATAATATTATTAATGTAGCATTATTTTGTAATTATTTTACAAGTGTTAAAAATGGAGTTTAATGGAGAAAAGAACAAACCCATTCCATTTGAATTTCTAAATATAAAATCTCCAATATATGTTACATAACATAAGAATTATTATTGAATGTGGTAGAAAGTAAAGAAGAGAATATTGCTGAACCTGAATATAAAAATAGAAATCCTCCAAAAGGAAGCTCTGAGAAAACAAAGAGAATAGTTATAATTAAACATTACAGAAGAAATCGTTAGTGTTTGGTACAATTTAGGAAAGTCTACTAATACATAGTGAGAGTCTCAGAAAATAGTAGAATTATTTAAAGAAATCAATTATGTTTTTTTTTTTTCTTCCAGTTTTGCTGTTCTTGCACCATCCTTGGCTCCATCCTGATGGGTACTGGATGTCTCCTCCTAGCCAGAGATAAAAGGCTGTTAAAGAGCCTTACTATAAGAGTAGATTCAAAGTAGATGGAATAAGAGTAGGAGACCACGGTGGGGGGGGAGTTGGTCTCCCATTTGCAGGACCTTCTATCTGCCAGACTCTTTGCCCTCCCTGACTGGTGAACCAAACCCCATTAATTGCAAGTCACCCGGAAGGAAATTCTGTGAGCTTAACTAGATGTCTCATTACTTACTTGTAGTACTTGATGGTGGCCTTTTTTCTCTGCTGTAGCATGCTCCCCTCTCTCAAAAAAAAAAAAAACCATAATTCAGATCATCAGATCTACATTAATCACCAGGAACCAGGCTAGCCTAATCTCTCCCCATCCCAAAGCTCAGGGGGTGGTAAGATTGTAAGAGCCTAAAAGATGGGGAGGAGTAATAACATGCAAGATACTCCACACAAGTTAGGGCCGACGTAACCATAACAGGACTTTGCATGACCTGCGCAATGACTGACCTATCAATGACCCCCCAAAGTCCAGCATGGATCACAGGTACTAGGATCCTTAGAAGCAAGGGCTTGACAGCCACAATTGTGTTCCTATACTAAAGGGGAACACAAGAAAGAGCTCTAGGCAATGCCACTGAATCCTTACACCTCATCAGAGAGGAGGACCCAGAGGGAAGTTTGACATGCACAGTAAAGGATGATCCAGGAATGGGGGTGTGGGGAAAGGGCACTGGGAGAAAGGGAGGGGGGGAAGGAAG
This sequence comes from Typhlomys cinereus, assembly GCA_023101885.1. Taxonomy (NCBI): domain Eukaryota; kingdom Metazoa; phylum Chordata; class Mammalia; order Rodentia; family Platacanthomyidae; genus Typhlomys; species Typhlomys cinereus. Next base: position 2,645,493 of record JALPQD010000096.1, read on the forward strand.
GGGAAAATGGGGGAGAAAGCAAGGGGATCCAGGAAGGGGTAGAGGGAGGGAGGGAAATGAGGTACCTATCAAGTTTGTATGAGTGGAAAAAATAAATATAAAAAATAAAGAAATTAATAACTAACATTTTCTGAAAATTCTGGGATACAAGAATTTTAGTGACTCTTAAGCATAAGAAACACAGATATAAAGGTTAGTGTTGATTAGCAACCTGATGCCCGGGAATTAAGCCTCTGGGCATATCTGACAGTTTTTCTCTAGATTAAGGTTGGCCTCTGAGAACACCTATGAGAGATTATCTTGATTGCTTTAATTGGCGTGGTAAGATCCGGTCTATTGTGGATGAGACCTAGGCAGGGGATCCAGAACTATGTAAAATGGCAAATGTGCATGTGTTCACCTCTCAGGTTCTCCTCTTGATTATGGGTGCAGCTTGACTGGTTCTCCCAAGTCTCTGCTCTTGTGACCTCCCTGCTCTGATGGAGCTGTGAGTGGAATTAAACCTTCTTCCCTAAAGTTTCCTTCTCGTCAGATACTTAGGCACAATGGGTAACTAAAACAACAAGGTCCCAAGAGATAAGTAGGTCAAACAAGGAAGAACACTCCATCGTGGCACATTATGAACAGATTATTCAAGATTAGTGACAAAGTCTTAAGAGAAACTAGAAAAAAGCACCTTTGGGGTACAGAAACAGACAAGGACAAAAGTAGATTTCATTAACATCACAATTCTTAGGGGACCAGAAAGGAGAAGACAGTAGAGCAACATATTTCAAATTTGAAAGGACAAATACCTGCAAGGTATATTTCTGTCTGCAGTGAATATTTTTTGAAAAGGCATTTGAAAAAATTTCATTAAACAAGTGAAAGGAAATGCATTATTATTAGCAGACAAGCAAAGCATGTTTAGTGGTAATTCTTCAAACAGAAGGAAACAGAAGGCAGATAAATCTCTACACTGAATGATGGCACTGGAAACAGTAGCTTTGTGACTACAATGCCAGTGTGCCACCTGATTTCATATGCAAAAAGAAAACTAAAAACAAAGGGTGCAAAGGTTCTTACTATAAGCCAAGAAAATAGGTGTAATAGGTTGAAATTAAGTAGTCATAGAATGAAGGCGTCACCTAAGACTCAGAAAACTACTAAAATAATAAAACAGTAATCCCTGATAAACACAGAGAAGACATAATATTAAATAATAAGATGGCATTTAATCAATTTAAAAAGTGGAAGAGAACAAAGAAAAGGAAATGAAAACAAAAGAGAAAATATAAAGCAAATAGCAACATAGTGAATTTAAGCAAAATCATAATATATATTCAGAGCAATCCCAGTGGATATCTCAGGGGCGAACTGATTCTAAAATTCATAATTTCATGTAAAAGCTAGAACAGCACAAAGAGCTTTTTTGGGGGGGTCATGTGTGAGTGTGGGTGTGTATGCATAAGGGTACTTGAGTGTGTGTGTTTGTGGAGGCCCAAGGATGACATCAGGAGTCATTCTGGATTGCGCTATCTGCTTTTGCTTTGCTCTGGACAGTGCCAGGCTCTGCCTTCCAGGACTGGAGTCCACCACTGCTACCACATTTTTTAGATGGGATCTGACATCCTAATTCAGGCCCTGTTGCTTGGGAGGCAAAGACTTTACCCTTGAGATATTGCCCTGACCCTCAAATGGCTTTTAAGAGAACAAATTTGGACCTCTAACAGTACCTGTTATTCTTTTTCTGCTTTTCTTTCTTTTTTTTAATTTTTTTTATTATTTATTCAATTGTGCATGTATGCATGTGTGTGCGTGTGTGTATGTATGTGTGTGCATGTATGTGTAGAACCACGGGCGAATTCGGGAACCACCATGGACCGCCTCCACCTCCTTGTTTAGTCTGCCCCGGGATTCACAGGCTCCGCCCTACCAGGACCAGAAACGCAGGCCGCCCCCCCCCCCCCCCCCCCCCGCGCTTCCGCCGCCGGGCGTCTATACGTAGGGTCTAGGATTCGTACTCGGGACCTTCCGCCTGCAAGGTAGAGAGGCTTAACCCCTGAGCCACCTCTCCAGCCTCTTCTTTCTTTTTTTTAATAAAAATCTAAATGTTGTTAAAAACAGTTGGTTATCCCATGATAACTGCAAAACAAAATGAAAGAGAAAGGAAAAAAGAGAAAAAAGATTTAATGTTACTTTTTACATCATGTATAAATTAGTATGCAATAGAACAGAGCTCACAATACAAAATAGAAAGCTTTAAAACTTCTCAAATGAACATAAAAGTAAGCATAGATGCCTTGAACCATGCAACGTCTCTGGGTTGTAAGTACAACAACAAAAGTAGTTCCATAGAGATTTGCCTCCACCGCAATTAATGTAATGAAGGACAGTGTTGATGGCGCACCAGAATGAGCTACAGAAAGAAGTATTTGCCAAGTCCACATCCAATATTAAGAATTTTCAAAATGCCCTTGTAGAAGAGAGAAAGAATAAGAATAAGATGTGTGCAAAGAGATATTAGTGCATACGTCCTTGAGAAAATCCTCACATTAGTACAGAGATGAGATTAAAACACAGGCACTGAGCCAGCAAGATGACTTAGTGGGTGAAGGAGCCCGTGTAGAAACTGTGACGGGAGCTCCATCCCTGGAGTCCCTGTGAGGCAAGGAGGGAATCCACTGCTGCGAGTTGTTCTCTGATGTCACGTGCTCCACTTGTATGCCTCAGCACGTGTCTCTTAGCCGCTCTCCCTTTGCTTCTCTTCCTCTCTCCCCTTCTTCTTTCTCTCACCTCTCTCAAGTAAATAAATAAATAAATAAATAAATAAATAAATAAATAAATAAATAAATAAATAAATAAAATGTAAGGAAAAAAATACCATGGGTTGATTACCTGTTAGAATGGCTAAAATTTAAAGTTGTAATACCTTATCTCTATATCACATTGACAATGAGACATAAGAGATGGAAATCTTGTACGTTCCTGATGCCACTGTGGAAGTGATACAACTGCTTTGAGAAAATCTGACAGCTTTTTCTATGATTTAGTCTATACCTATAGCATGACTTACTGACTTCCTCCTTAATATATTCCCAAGGCAAGAAGCATATGCCCATACAGAGAATAATATATAAACACTAGCTGACATTTTATGATAACCTCAGACTGGAAATAAACCGAGTGGTCATCAGGAGGTGCACAGATGAACAGCTGAGGTATGTTCACACAGATGAATACGCCTCAGCAATAGAAAGGTGCAGGCTGATTTGTGCTACGACAGAGATGCAACTCAAAGTAAACTATTCAGAATAAAGGATAGGAAGGGATCATTTTCAGTTATGGAGCACAAATTCTATAGCATGGAAACTAATGAAAGTGACATAAAACATATTGTGACTGCCTGGAGACAGGGACAGGAGAAGTTGGATGGATGGATTATGAGGATGCTTCATCATCTTCACTGGGGTGAAGGCTGATGACATGTGCAAGACTCAAAATAAATCAACTCATGCACTTTATTTTATTTTATTTTTTAACTTTTTTTATTATTTATTCAATTGTGCGCGTATGTGTGTGTGCACATGTGTGTATGTATGTGTGTGTGTGTGTGTGTGTGTGTGTGTGTGTGTGTAGAACCATGGACGAATTCAGGAACCACCATGGACGCCACCACCTCCTCCTTGTTTACTCTGCCCCGGGATTCACAGGCTCTGCCCTACCAGGACCGGAAACGCAGGCCGCCCCCACTTCCGCCTGGCATCTATACGTGGGGTCTAGAATCCGAACTCAGGACCTTTCGCCTGCAAGGCAGAGGTTTAACCTCTGAGCCACCTCTCCAGCCCCCAACTCATGCATTTTAAAACGTTCATCTTATCTTATGGTGTTTCAAAGGAAGAACTTGGAAGATAATGGGCTCACAGTGATTTATAGGAAGTAATGGTAGAGTAAAAATATCTCAGTGTGTATTAGATGTAATGTTTAGATTAAATGTAATGCATGCATGTGATGTGTCATTCTTTAAAGTCCTGTAAATTCAACTGTGAAGAAGTCAAACATTGTCTTTACCTTTTGGAGCTTCTCATTAAAGTTGCCATTGTATCAATTATTGAAATTAAACCATGTAATTGTGACTAGAAAAAGTTTTTTTACATTATGGTATGATATTTTACTTGTGCATACTTATGGACAGCACTGTGATAATTTGACTCATTTGTAATATGTAGCAGATTATATCAATGTGGCTAACAAATCCATTTTTTAGTAATTAGAACATGCAGCTAACATCTAGTGATAGCTCATATTTATGAGATACACTTGGTATTTCAGTACATTTGAACAATGCCTACCGAATAAGTATGGGCTATTGATGTTTCTGTTTGATTATTAATGTTATTGATGCTCAGCACCAACATAATATTTCTAGAGAACACATGAACATTGCCATCACTTGATTTGTGCATCCAATTGCAATGACAAATTCTGAATAATTTCACAAGACAGCTCTCATTACATGACTCTAATAAATATGGTAATGTTTTTTCCATTTAAGCCTTTATTGTTACTAATATTACCTCTAAATTTTTATTTTTTGTTTTGTTTTAATTTCTAATGTGTTACTTCTATTTTTTTAAAGGACTACCTCTTGTTTCCATACAAATGAAATGGGTTTCTCATTTACTTCTTATGGCATGTTTGAGAATGAGTCAGATTTCTCTGAATATCATTAATTTACCATATTCTCTACCAAAACCTCAAGATAAAGGGGGAGAAAAATCACCCAAAGTTAGCTAGTCACGACCGTTCCCTTCCATCTTCAAATTCTGCAGATGAATCTCTGGGTAAATGCCAAATTCGCAAGCACTAACCAACTTTTGAAGATGAGTAAAGGATACTGACAACAGATTCATCACTTACCTGGTTTACTTTGTTGCTATGGCTACTATGGGCATCATGGGAAAAGTAAGTACAGCTAGTTACATAAAAGGTAATTCAGACAAGACAGTCGCTAAGTAAATCTAAGCGTTATATAGATTCTGCAAATTATATAACTATAAAATTAGGAAAATGAGGAATTAGTTCATTGAATGGGTTACCAGAAGGCATTTGAGTGTATGTGCCCAGAGAAGCTCAAGGATGACACTGAGAATCATCCTGGATTGCTTTAGCTCTTCACTGCTTTGCTATGGGGTTTCCCATTCTCTGCCTTTAAGGGATGGAATTACAGGCCACTACTGTCATTTTTCATGGGATGTTGGAATCTGTGAATTCCTTTTGTTTGCAAGACAAAGGCTTTAACCCCTGAGCCATCTCCCCCAGTATAAATGTTTTCACATTTTTATGTAATGATTCTAAATTAAGAACTTCCCATACTGTTGAACAAACTGAAAACAAGCTTGCTAAATGCTGAAGCATGGAAGCATTGATACCAAAGTCCAGTGGAGCACCCAGAAGGGTGAGGTCCCTTGAGATTAGAGGTAGGATCCCTTTGCCTCTGCTGTCTGGTCTGAAGAAGTAATGAAAAAATTTAGTAAATTAAAGCCAAAGTTTTCAGAGTTTTATGGGTCCAAAGAGGGAAAATAACACAGAGAATATGTCATTGTAAACATTTTCTTTCCAACCAGATGGTATGCCCTGCAGGTAGATGCCACAGCCTATGTCTTCGTGCTTAGTAACACTCTGTTTCCTATTCAGCACCTGATAAACAAACATTCAGAAGATATTCAATTATTATAAAAATAAAGAGGATCAAAAATTTTAATTTTGGGGGGCTGGAGAGGTGGCTCAGGGGTTAAGTCTCTGCCTTGCAGGTGGAAGGTCCTGAGTTCCGATCCTTGACCCCACGTGTAAATGCCAGGCGGAAGTGGGGGCGGCCTGCATTTCCGGTCCTGGTAGGGCAGAGCCTGTGAATCCCGGGGCAGACAGAGTAAACAAGGAGGTGGAGGTGGTCCATGGTGGTTCCCAAATTCGCCCGTGGTTCTACACACACACACACACACACACACACACACACACACACACACACATGCACATACACACACAATTGAATAAATAATAAAAAAATTTTTAAAAATTTAATTTTTGGTTAATGAATTTTGAGATCTTGTAATCAACGTGAATTATAAAATTCCCCCCTGGTCTAGTCCCTCCCCCCTTTTAGGATATTCTCCTGCAGGGTTTATCTGCTCAGGATGATATGTGTTCTCAGAAGACATGAAGCTTTTTAATCTCTGGAGTCATGTTGAGTGAAGTAAATGTGTCTTTAACATTCTAACTTAACGTTCTTGAAAAATCTTGACATTATGGATGTAATTTTCATGTGTTCCTGTGAGAAAAGAGAGAGAGATTTAAATTTCTCCTCAATTTCTTGTGTCTATTCAGTTGCTTCTCCAAGATGTCAGATTGTCTCTGTCATAACTTTCACAGGAACACATGGCAGCTCCTTTGGCAGAGGAGAAACTGCAATTTCTGCTAGTCCGTGTTTGTAGCAGTGAGCTGGTGGGTCATCAGGCATTAATTATAGTGAATTATTTGGTTTCTTCAGGAGACGTGTAACCATCCTTTTATGCATATTTAACTACATTTAACTAGATCCTTCTTTGTCACCTTTGAATTGTGAGTTCTTATAATACTGTATTTTATTTTTATTTGGTGCAAAGAATAAAAATCTTCAACAATATCATCACTGTAAAAGAAAGGGACACTGTATAAAAACTGTTAAAATAAAAAGTGATGCATGGAGCATCAACTTCTGTTAGTAATTGTGCTTCATCAGAAAATTAAAAAATACAAAGAAAGGAGTAAATCAAGAAATTCTGAAAATGAATAAAAATTTCTTTTAAGATTGATTTCTGTTCTGTGTAAAATCTTAGGTAGCTTCTGTACTTTCCTGGTAGGCTAAGAATGAGCTGGAAAACTTTCCTTTGCTGTGCTGGGTTAGGGTTAGGGTTAGGGTTAGGGTTAAGGTTAGGGTTAGGGTTAGGGTTAGGCTTAGGGTTACATGAATACTTTGTGAATAGAAGGTGATGGAAAGGAATCTTCATTGTTATGAACCTTTTACTTAGCAAGTTCGGCTAAGCTAATGTTCATGTGAATCACAGAGTCTATTTTGTTTATTTCTGTTAGAAATTAATTAACCCAATGGAATTTTAAAAGAGGTTAATAGATTATAAGTTAAGAATGAGCTGCTTTTCTGACAGTGCATACAAACAAATATGCACTCAATTATTCTCAGTGGGCTGAAGTGAGACCATAACCTTCTAAAGTTTTATGACACTGATTTCTGGTAAATTCTCCAATAGCTTTTCTTAAAATATAGCTATAAGGATTTAAGATTGATCTGAAAGTTGAGACATAATGCCCTTTTTCAGGATGCTTCATAGTTGGAAGTATTATTTAATTAGCACATTCTTTAATTATAGCTACCCAGAGGATGGGCATCATCTTCTTCATGCGTCAGTAGCAACATAAGTTTGGAAAACACTCTTTCAATCCCACCCTAACGGGTATCACATGAGAAAAGAAACAAAGAGCTTTCAGTTCTGCTTTTCCCATTTAGGATAAGCAAGAGAAAGGCCAACAAATACAACAAGCTGTAGTTCCTTAAAATGAGAATCTTAATATTGTGAGGGCAGCATAGAAAATTAAGGGATTTCTGTAGGTCATCATCTGGTGCTCGAAGTTAAGCCACAAAATGCCATTTGTGTCATTTCATTTGGACCCTACAGGTGTGAAACAGCAAAACACCAGGTAAAACCATGAAACTGTGTTTTTACATCTCCCTTAATGCAGTGAAGAAACATTCATAACATTTTATTCCTGAGAATCGGTCAGCACCTCCTATCTTGGGTCACCTTCCTCTTTTGTGATTACTGTCCAGTTGAGTGGACTTCCTGTCACGTGTCTCTAATGATTGCTCCTTACCTTCCAGTTGAATGGACGTCCTTTTGTGTATCTCCCATGATTGCTTCTTTGCAGTGCATGGCATGCCTGCAACCCTGTGGTTTTCCTGGTGTAGCAATTAGGACCATTGTCTTTCCTTTCTTCTGTCTTTCTCTGTACTAAGTTGCCCTGGTAAACCTCAAACTTGCAATTCTGTCTCCTGGGTAGTGAATAGCTGCAATTATAGATCTATGCCACTATACTTTGTAAGACTCTTATAAAAAAATTGTGTCTGTTTGGTGCACGTGTGTGTATAGACTAGAGGTTGTTACCAGGCATCTTTCTCAATCACTTTCCATTTCATTTTCTGAGACAGGGTTCTCAGCAAGCCTGGAACTTACTAGGTTGGCTAGACTGGCTGTCCAACGAGCTCCAGGGATCTATCTGTCTCTGGCTCACCAGTGCTGGGAGAGCAGCTGAGTGCTGCAGTGTCTGATTTTTAAGTAGGTGCCGAAATGTGAATTCAGGTCCTCACGCTTGTATGGCAAACGCTCTCCAAACTGAGCTATTTCCCCCAGGTCAAGAGACATCTTTTTGAGTGTAAATTTATCTCCTGTACATATTCATTACATAAACATTAGACAAATCATTATTTAACTTTACAGATAAAAACCTATTCATAGATATAGTGTATCAGTCAAAATAGAAATGTTTTCACATTTGGACCTGTCCATCAGAAAATACATTTCAGAAGCTGATCAAAATATAATTATTTTTGGATTACTATTTAAGGAAAATAAAATAGAGCCTCAAGTTTTACTAGTTTTGTTACATATTTTCCTGTCACATGTATAATAAAGTTGATTTAACTCACAGAGAAAAACTTATTGTCCCCAAGTTTTCTTCTTCTTTGACTAATAAGAAAGCAAGTAAATTGCATATTTTTAAAATAAGTTTGTCAGTATTTCTAACAATTTTTGGAAAAAATCTTCCAGCAGTGTTAATTTTTTCACCAAAGGTCAAAAAATTGATTCAAAAAACCAGCAGCTCATTTAATCGTTTATTCCACACAAAAGCACCCCTCAAAACTATCATGGAGTCTAGGTGCAAAGTGGGGAGCTCACTTCAGCAGCAAGAAAGCAGCAGACTGCAGGCTTAGCTGCTGCTAAGAAGAGACGCTGAGCTGTGCTCCCCGAGGGTTAAGTGCAGCAGCTGCGCTGAGCCTCGTGACACTGCAGAGCACAGTGCCTAAGAAGAAAGTTGCTGGGCAGAATTTTTGTTCAGCATCTGGGATAAGGAGATAAAAAATCCGAGCTACCAGAGCAGCAAAGACTCGCGGCATCATGATCCCGAAGTCGATTTTTCAGACAAAGGAGGACAAAGTTCTTCAGTTCTTGTCTTAAGATGTTTTTGAGCCTTGTGTGGAGTGACTTGCCTCTCTTCTGGCAATTCATAAAATATAGTAGAATGTTTTTGATTGACATCTGGAGTTGGGTTAAGTAGCACCTGGGCGATTAGGAGGCACATCTCTGGATGTGCTTGGGGGCATATTTCTGGAGAGGATTAGCAGGGAAGAAGAGAGACCCTCCGTGGTGGTGGTACCATCCCTTAGGTGGGGACCACAAAGGACACCTTCAGCACAGCCTCCAGCACGTGGGGCCAATCATAGACTGACTCTGTGACAGCACAAATCCTTCTTCCGGTGAACTATAAAGAATAGTGCTTCACGACAGAAAAATTTAAACAGGTACTAAAAGTAGATGCAGACACCGTAACATTAGAATGACAGAACAAAATTTTACAGTAACTGCAATTAGTACATTTGATGAAATCAGTGACAGGAAGAATTTTAGGCAAATACAGGGAATATAATTCCAGGACAGAAGGATAAAATAACCAAAATTCCAAGTCAGTGGGTGAATTTAAGAGCTAAGCAGCTATTTTTAAAAATCTAGCTTAACGAACTGGAAGAGGGTTAAAAAAAAAAAGCAGACTGAATTGCCATTGTGCAATTAAAAAAAAAAACTCTGAAAAGGATTGGAGAGCTGTGTGGGCAGAAGAGCAGGTAAGTGAGAGACACTAAAGCAAGAGGCAAAGGCACATTGACAAAGGCATCCAAGCCCTGCCAAGATACCAACAGACAGATGTTGAGACACATATGCCTAAGGACCACTCCACGGAAGAATCAATACTGACACATCTGCACACACAGGGCTGATACTAACAAAAGATAGAAGCAAGAGGAAATCTGAGAAGCAGCCAGAAGCCCAGGAAGGAAACTTGGACAGTTATGCTTTTTGGAATTTGGAAAATGAAATTTTCACAGTAGCAATAAAGAACTCTTGCTCATTGTTTGAAACCCTATGGCAATGCATTTCTCAAATTTAATTATTCAGCTCATTTATCAAGCTACACCTCAGAAACTTATGAAAAAAATACCATAAACAAACAAGCCTGAATCCAAGTTCCATTATAAAATATTTATAGTGATGCAGAAAATAATTATTTTACATTCAAGAAGAAGTATCTTTTTTAAATGATGACAACCTTAAAGAAAAAATAAAAGCGGACTAAATAAGTGCACACCTATACTCTCTGCACGTGGAGGCTGTGGTAGGAGGATCATGAGTTTGAGTCCAGCCTGTATGACACTCTGCCTTCACCTTTCTCCAAAAAAGAATGAAAAAAATGAAACAGAAAAAGAAGTTGCAAACAAGCAAAACAAAATAAAAATGGAAAGAGTATCTTAACCTGCTATATTTAAATCAAAATTTATAAAAGAATAATGGAAAATCTTTCATTTTCTTTGACTTCATATTTTTCATAATCATCTCTGAGTGAACTTCTGTCTAAACAAGAAACCACAGAACCTTGGTGGAGGTGATTTATCAAAAGTTAAAGAGAAACAACAGAGGAAAAAATTGAGTAAACTGGAATTTAAGAAGGTAGAAGCAGAAGAAAGATTATGTAACAGCTCTAGGAAGGGCCCCTTCCTAGGAAACAGGCAGCTCTGAGCGTTGTTCAGAATCAACCTGAAGTCAGCTCTCCCCCTCCACCATGCAAATTTCCAGGGATTCAACTCCAGTTGCCTGGTTTGCACTGTGCCTTCTCTCTAGTCATCCACCTGACTTTCTGAGTGTGTATTATAGCTTTTCTCCAGTCAGGCTGGAACGAACAGGAAAAACTGCAAATATTCAATTTGCAAGATACAATATTGATGGCATAGCAACCTTACAGTCATCACATTTGTTTTTCATCTACATTTCTCCTGTATCATCACATAGCAAACAGTTTTCCTTACTGTGTGAAGTAGCTGCTGGGGCACCAGACTTCATGTCCATTACGAGATAGCCTTAAAGCAAAAAGTAACAGAAAAGGACTCAGTTCCTTTAAGAGTCCTTTTCTCAGAGTGTCTCCCTAAATTTTCCAATTGTAATTCCATTAAATAAAAATAGTAGTCGACCATTGGTTTGCACAGAGCTTCCAAATTAGCAGAACAAACCCCAATGAAATCTGCTGAAGTTTCGCTGAATCAAAAACAAAATATTTACTAGTTCTTCTGAGGAATAAGGGGAATGACAGGCAGTAGCTGAAACACTACAAAAGACATTTTAAATAGCAGAGGATAATTTCTCTACTTTACTTTTTACCGGAATTTGAAACAACCTGGTTGGCTCTTATGTTCTTTCTCCTGCCTGACGTTTTCTGTCTCTAAGTCCAGCCTTGTCCATTCAGATCATGGGAACACTAATTCTATTTCACAAAACCAGGACTTGTCTGATTCAAGAAGAAAAATAAAAGACAATTAAGGTCTTTAAACAAAATTTGTCATAGTTGTCTTTTGACAACTTGCTCGGAACTCCTTTATACGGAAAATTGTAATGTCAGGAATAATAAATAAGTTTGTTAGACACTTGATCACTCCAAATAAAACCAAGTTGTTCCTTAAGTAGAAATAGATCATCCGTTATGCAGGAATCCAGTTGGCGTTGTCATAGATAAAGTATGGTTGTTTAAACAAGGATATTGGTAATAGAATTCTAATTAGTAAGTGTGGGTTTTGTGTAGCTTTTCCCTTGTTCCTTGAGGACAATAACATCTTGTTCATAAAGTTACAGATTTCCTTAGTCCTTGGCTAGCTGTGGTCTTGAGGGATAGAATGCTTTTACCTGGTCCCAAAATGCTGAGAATGGGTTGATAATTATCCTTCTCTGTGTGTTCCTGTAAGAAAATTTGATAATGTGCTTTTTAACCTCAAGTATGTCCATCTGCCTTCTGACTACAGCGATAGGAGATTTTTACATGTTCTGCTTTCTTTTGACATTCCATCCTGTATGAATTCTGCATAACTCTATGCTGAGCTGCCCTAATAAAAGGGGGCTGATAAGGCAATCCTGGGCGGCATTAGCTTGGTATCCCCTGGTCAATGTCAGTTCCTGGGCACTCATCAATCTGCAGCTGTCCATGACTTTATTGCATTCTTTTGGACATGCGTTTGCTCACAATGATAAACAAGAATAAGGCAAATGTACTGACTCAGAGTCTATTTTCCACTGCTGGCCCTACTTACAACTGTCAAAATCTACCTTTGTTTCACTCCGGCATCCAAAGAGCGCGCCTTTTAAATGGAACCAGAATGTGATTCAAGCCCTTCTTTTGGTTTAACTTTATAGCCCTACTTGGACTTACTGCTCTCAGAAGTACAAGACCAATGAAGCTGAATACCATTCTTAGATAATTTATAAAAATGTACAATTCATTTTCCTGATAGCTTCAGATCCAGAGTTAGCATAATACATCGTAAATCAAGTCTGCTTGTTATCGTTGATATTCGAAGAATATCTAAACAGGTTTCAAAAGCATCTTAAAACATTTGGCTCCAACTTCATTCTTTTTAGAATATATATTATGTTCTCTAAACACTATATATATTCCAAAACTTCTCTCTCTTTCTTTCTCTCTCTCTCTCTATATATATATTTATTTATTTGATTTTAGTGTATGTCCATTGTGCAAAATGATGCTTTCCATATAAGATTTTCATGATTTTAGACACATTCACTCGCATTACTCCTTCATACTGTCCCAGGTAGTATTTTCTTCTTCCCAAAAAGTCCCATATCTACTGTCATGTGCATACATTCCTGTGTATGTACATGAATGCGTGTGTAAAATCTGGGTTCCATGTATGACAGAACAGAACATGCAGTGTTTTCCCAGTGCTTGTGCATGTGTGTTTGTATTCAATTGATAGCCATCTAGACTAATTTTAAACTTGACTTTTGTGAGCAGTGTTGCAATGAACAAGGGCGTACACATATCTCTATACTATAATATAAATTAGTGTAGCCACTGGCAAAAAATGGAGGTTCCTTCAAAAGGTAAAAATAAAACTGTCACATGATCCATCCAGACTACCAGATACTGGAAATGATATTGGGAAAGTACCCAATATCACTCTTGTGGTTAATTAATTACAGCTAAAGGAAGGATTATTAGTTTTGGAAAGTTCAGACTTTTAGAATGTTAAGAAGAGTTTGTTAGCTGCTTCCCAGCTCATCCTTCTGTCTCCAACACTACTTGGAATTTAATTAATAGTTACCTCTCTGAATAAAACATGCACTTTGCTGGTACAAATGCTTACAGTTTGCAGTGAGCTCCCATGTTACATCTCGCTTCGTTCTTAGCATCACTCTCTAGAGCAGACAATGCATAATTATTAGCTCTGCCTTTTAGGTAACTTATGCTTCATGTAGTATAGCGAATTATTTAAGAGCTTGGCTTGAAAAAATAACAATTTAGACTATGACTTATTTAAAGTAAAATTTACTAATATTATTGTCCCTCTTACATACAGAGTACTCTTATGGTTAGAATTATTTTTTGCGTTTTGCTTTGTTGGTTAAAATTATTTTCTTGGTTTGTTGTCAGCACTATAAATATCAAAAGAATTCTGGAAACTTCTGCTCTCCTTCCTTTTATTTGTAGTCATACACTCTCACACTCCTTCCTTCCTTTCCCTCCCTAGAACAATTTGTTTTGCAGCTCTCCTGTAATCAATGCCCATTCTTCACCCATGGTACAGAGAGCAGGAATGAGCCTCCAAATCTTGCTTTGTAATTAAAGCTCTGCTCCTGCTGTGAGGTTCAATGACAGGAATAAAATTTCAATTAAGCAATTATCCAAGAGTGCTTGGAGAGAGTCTTGAGTGCTTTCTGCAGCCCCCATTGGCCATATGTTGCATTTACATTTCATGGTTTCCTCTCAGGTGGAAATCTCCACATATTGACATGTGTGCAATGGAAGTGCACCGCATGGGGCCCCATGCCATATTTACCCAGGCCCGCTTCCTTCAATGTCAGTGACAAGAGTAAAATAGGGACCAGCAAGAGGTCCTCCATTTCAATGCCTCGTCAGAGCTTGGCCATTCCCAGGTCTGTGATAATATGGAAATAACCTTCTTCTTACTGTGCAAGCCCAGCTCACATGTGGATTAGCCTTTTGAACAAGTCCATTCTTTGCTCTTATTTTGAGCCCTTGTAAATCACAGCCTGTATGGAGCAGACTCTGTAGTTTCCAACTGAGAAGACCCACTTAGGACAGCCTGAGAGAAGGACCTCAAGGCTAATGAAAGTCAGGTTGCCTTGAGGATGCCAATCAAACCAAGCTTGATTATGTTCTGTCTTTCACCAACAGACTGGATTCCAGCAGGTGCTGAGTACAAATTGCCCTCACACGGACACTCAGGGGCTTTGGAATCAATGACCACATGCCTGTCTGCTGGAACTAGTTTGGAGTAACAATCTGTTTTGTATACAATTCTTAGTTTTAATCTGTAACTTTTCTCTGAGGTCATAAAGAATACCTTGGAAAACTCTACTAGTTTTTAAGGCGATGATATCACAGATTTTTCTCTTATATGTGTAGTACAGAGTTAACAGTAAACACATGACACATGAAAGCAAGGGGGTGGGGGGGTGGAAATGTGAATTAGGTGCTACGTGAGTTAGGTGAATTATGATCATGTCATAGTAAATCCATCTAACTTGTATTTCAACTATCACCTTTCTGAAGGTGAATATGGTGTTGTAGAACTAATGTCACACTACTAATGTCACTTAGACACTGTGTTTTAAATGCTATATTCATAACTAAGTTAAAAGCAACATGAGTAAACTTTAGGTGGTCAATAATGTCCAAGTCAAGATACTAAAAATTTTCCCCAGAAGGTTTAATATTGACATGTTTTTTGCTTTGTGCTGGTCTTGATGCCTAAGAAACCAAAACATGGGAGAAGCACTGTGCTTTTGTGCTATTCTTTTATGAAGTGGGATCTAGGATTCTGAAGCAGAAGTCCTCAGGAGAAATTCATTAAATATTAATAACAATGGAAATATATTGCAGAACTTAAAAAAATCAGAGAGGATTACAAAAGTCCTTGATTTTAAAGTAACATGAGAAACAAAAGTATATAATATGAATAAAATATTTTCCAGTCTTCCTTCTGATATGTCTGAGTCTGCCAAAGTAAACAGGGACACATTCCTTTTTATAAATGGGATTTTAATGGCTTGTAGTGGAAAGCAGGCCACTCCCCTCACTTTCATTGTTATATTCTGAATTCTAATAGTCTGACCTAGGCCTTGAAGAGCCTTTCTATCCCCACATTTTCACACGAAGCTTCATGAGATTCACTGAGATTTCCCAACTAGTTTCATGTACAGATACCCTTTTCATGCATTGTGTTTGTTTATAATGACTAGTTATTGTTATGAATTTGGATTACTTTCCCTCAAATATGTGTTGAATTCTAATTCCCAGGACCTCAGCCTGTGACCTTATTTCAAACATAGGCAATTTCAAAATAAGGCAATTATAGATGTGATTTGGTAAGATGAGGTCATGTTGGAGTGGGTGGGTCCCTCTTTCCATCTGGCTGCCCTATCTATAAAACATGTGATAGAAAATGTTATATGAAAACTAAGACAGAGACTAGGGTGATCCATTTACAAGAACCAGTTGCTGTTATCAAAAGTCAAGAAGGGCAAACATGGAGTGCAGACAGATAATGCAAGCTACCTGGGAATTTGAGGCCAGACTGAGCTTCCTGATGCCATTCCATCTAGACTTGTGCATACATACATGTGCATATATATGTATATATGTATATGTGCACACACACACACACACACACACACACACACACACACACACATACTCATAACACAAAACTAAGAGTTGTGGCTTTCTTCCTCAGAGACTTTGCAGGAAACCAAATCACCTCACACCTTGATTTTAGATCTCTAGTCTACAGAAATATAGAAGAAAAAAATTTTGTTCTTTCACATCACCCAGTTTCTGGCACTTTGTTACAACGGTCCAGGAAGTGGGAGCATCCACCACCTCTAAGCATCAGCTCCCACCCATCCTCTAGCGGAACTATTTGGTACTCTGGTGCCTCCTTCATTCTCAGCCTCTTCACTCTAGCCTTTGCCATGAAACCAGCTGCTCAAGATGCAAGTTGTCAGTACCTCTCAACCACAGTTTGAACCTGTTATTTTCCCTTCTATTCACAAATAAGACTTCTGCCTACTATTAGATTGTAGTCTTATTAACATGTGAATAAATGGGAATGAGAAAAGAGGCCTGCACACAAAGGAGTACTATCAGGCTGGGCGCTTGGAGACAGCAACTTTCTCCTCTGTAGTGTTACCTAAATAGCGCTTAGGTGCCCAATCCCTGAACTGAGCCCTATTCCCATTGGGGGCAAAGGCCTACCAACAGTTTCAGGTTGGTTTACTCCACACCCCTGTTCATTTTTTTCCCATTTTCCTACTATCTTGGATCACTTTCTAAAGTCATCCAATTTCATAAATCTTTAGTCTCAAGTTGTGCTTCAGGAGTGCAGAAGAATCACAGGAACAGTGACTATCCAGTGCTTTCCTGCTGTACAGTTGGACTGCGTGACTAATTCCATTGTCTACTTTGATTAGTACAGTATGTGCAGGAATCTTCTTGAAATGCAAAAATCATCTTCCTGTGGCTTCTGTAGCTGTGAGGGAGGCTTACTGGCTTGAT
Organism: Typhlomys cinereus; assembly: GCA_023101885.1. Lineage (NCBI taxonomy): Eukaryota > Metazoa > Chordata > Mammalia > Rodentia > Platacanthomyidae > Typhlomys > Typhlomys cinereus. The sequence goes on from JALPQD010000096.1 coordinate 2,662,434, forward strand.
TCATGATATTTGGATGGTTCAACAAAAAGAAATAAAGTAATTTCCAAGCAAACAATAACCAGAAAAAGTAACAACTATAAAAACATTCTACCAATGATAGATTTCTTATTCTAAGTGCCAAATAATTAAAAATAGCAACTCAATCTGAGAAATGTTAAAGCCAGAAGTCTTCCATAGACAGAATTTGCTTTTTGAGCTGATAGAGCACACCTTATAAAATGATATAAATAAAATTTCCATTATTTATTATCACTATTGAACAAGCTTCTATTAGTCAGTTATTTTGTTTATATTTATCCTTCAACATAAAGTATACCATTATAATTCATCAACAAGGAACAGTGTTTCTTAAGCATCTCTTTAGAGAGTGAGTTTTCCATATAGCTATACTTATATCTACTTTAAATGTTGGATTACCTACCTTCTTGGCCATTTGTGGTGAGGGGAGGCATCCACATGTTAAGGGGGTTGCAATTCTATTTGCTTTCATCCTTCTCATTCCTGCCTTGATATATTTGTATTAAGTTTATAAATATTATAGAAGTATGAAACAAACCATTACATGTCCTATTTTTCACAAGTTTAATACAAACACTAGAGAATCAAAAAGTCAGTCTGTGCTATATAATCAAGATCAAGTTGTTCACCCATGTGCGGATATGCCAGTAAGCCTCTTTATTGGAGATTCTTGATTTATTTGGGTTCAAACTTGAACAATTTTTTTATTCAGACAGTTTTTTTTATTTTTTTTTAAAGGATTAAGGTAGAGTTTATTAAAGAGAAAGGTTGGAACTCATGGACTCCAGACGTGGAGTGCCATGAGGGGCTAGGGAGCCTCCAAGAGAAGTAGGCAGCTGGAAAGGGACTCATGGCACTACAGGGCCATGAGGGGCTAGATCGCCCTATTCAGACAGTTTAACAGACAAAAATGATGTCATTATTTTCTATCATTCAGTAAGTACCGAATATTATGAACTATGACTGAAATATGCTTCGAATATTCTGGGGAGAAAGATATTTCCTATCACTTAGTAAGTACCAAATATTATGAACTATGACTGAAATATGCTTCAAATATTCTGGGGAGAAAGAGAGATCTCTGACTCTTTCAAGGCCCTTAATAGTCAGCACGTTTGGAGAAAAAATGGTTATCTCCCACATTTTTCAAGCTGTAATTGATGCAGCAACTACCGAGTTACAACAGGGTTCCCTGGGTTTCAGTCTCTTTCTTGTTCCAACCTCATTAATTAAAAAATTTTCAAATTGCAAAGGGGAGAACTTGCAAAAGAAGAAAAAGTAATTCTCCTATTGATTCCTCAGAGTCATGATACTCACAAACGCAAAGAGTAACTGAAATACAGTACTCCTAAATTTTCTGAGAACAATGTCAATATATTATGAGATAATTCTTAAGTTGCTGAAATGAATTTGCTTTATAGAGTTAATGTTTTCTGTGGGGAAGTACTAGTTAAAAATTACTTGGTGAATTATTTGAGATAGCAAAGCTTAGTGGTTTTAGTGTCAAAGGATGTGGAAATTATAATTGGTACAATGGCAGAAGTAGCAAAGCTATCTGTGACTTTCTTAATTTCAATATTAATGAAGGCAATTGAATGCTGACAGAAATTTTCATATTGCTTTAATTTTTGATTAATATAAATGAAAAAGTTGAAATTCAAATGCCGAAGAAATGATTAATGTTGAAAGAAAATTTCTGTATAATTAACTGTATTTCAGTTATCTAGTCTTTAGCTCTTTTCCTATACATTTAACTGTTACACTCTTACTTTTATGGGAATTTCTGTGAAATTGTTCTTTTTTAAATGTAGCAATGTACTTAATCGTGTTTGAATACTATAACATCACTTTTCTGTCTGCATGAATAATGGCTTTTTACTATTCCACTAAAATAGCATCTTTCCTATTTCCCTAAATGAGAGAAATTTGATTTCTTAGCAGTCGAAATAAAACAGAAGCCAATAACCTTGCACATGTATGTTACTTTGCTTTCACATTTATTTCTGAAGAATCAATATCTGGAAATGTGTTATATCAAAAGACAAACTCATATCGATTCAACAATTGTTTCCAAATATTCCTGAATTAAAATTGTACTGAATATAATCAAAGCAATATGATCTCTTTCCTGCTTCCTAGGAACTATAAGTCATAATTGGACTTTTCATGACCTTCACAATGACTGACATGTCTAAGACCCCCCAAAGTCTAGCATGGATCACAGGCAGTAGGATCCTTAGAGGAAAAGGATTAACAGTCATAATAGAGTTCCCATGCTAATGCGGAGGGCTCCGGGCTATGACACTGAGTCCTGAACCCTCACTAGGGTGGAGGACTCAGAGGGAGGTTTGGCATTCACACGAAGGGATACTCTAGGGGATGGGAGGGAGGAAGGGGGAGAGACACTGGGCAAAGGGGAGTGAAGGAGGGGTGTGAAAGGAAGGGGAAAAAGGAGGGAGTGTGCAAGGGGCACTGGGGAAGGGAGGAGGGAGGGAGAGGATGGGGGTACCTATTGAGCTTGTATGATTGAGAAACAATATAAAATATGGGAGAAAGAAAAAAAGCAAGACATTTCATAAGCTTATGAGAGGTTTCTGTCTGATTTTATCTAGAACCTTACTTCTACTTGTTACTCTCCCACCCGGTTCTGCACCCCATTTCATCTCCATCCCCTCTTAAGCTCTTATTTTTTCCCCTTTCTACCTGTGGTCTATTCCACCTCTCCCTTTAAAATCTATACCCTATTCCTCCCCCATCATCCCGGCTTAAAGATAAGATCTTTTTGAAATAAGAAAGAGTACAGATTTCATCAACCACTGCTAAATATCAGATAATATTATTCATGCAGCAATTTGACAGTGAAGTAGGAGAAAATCAGCTGCCTTCAGCACTGCAGCACACCCCAGCAGCGCAGGGGGTTCCAGAGAACAATGAAAATGAGAAATTCGTGACTCTTCTCTGGCTAATAGTTCAGTCTGGAGTGAGCTCAGTCATGGTTTTCCAACTGCGGCCTGTCACAAAATTAAAGAAATATTTCAAAAATCATCCTTCGATTGTATTCAAAATCATTTGTTTTGCTTAAGATGCAGTTCATTAAATGGATGAAATTTGTCACTGAAAACAACATTTTATGCAAAGACTTGATTAGTTGAATCTTGTTGCTGGAAGCAATCACGAACTGCAATGCAGAATCTATGGCTGATTCTATAGAAGGAGGAAAGGGAGACATCCTCTGGCAAGAAAGTAGCACCTTCAAAATAAGGTGCAGTAGTGCTTGGCTGTAAGCCCAGGACTCTTGTCCTAACTGTGCATAACTGTCCCTTTCCCAGAAAAAAAAAAAAAAAGCCGAGGATGGTCTTAGAGATACCTCAACTCAGTTGTGCCTGTGTGATGCATGCGTGAATAAGAAAGATTGAAAGCAGATTATGTAGCACTTAGCTTGTTTATCGTTGAGTCCCCCAAAACTGAAATGGCAAAATGATATGTGAATAGAGAAGCCTTAACAGAGAGGTGCATTGTTATCCCAGTGCCAGATGAATAAAAAATTAGCATTGTGCTTTAGTAATGTTACATATATATCAGGGTAAAGTAACTAAAAATAATTGTCTTTGAAATAAATGTTAAACTGCACATGCAAGGTGATATGTAAATATTGTCTGGCTTGTGAAACACTGGAGAAGCACCCTTTTCTTACAATCAACAACTTGCAAAACCAAGAACTGAAATAACAGGACTCTGAATTCTGATCAGAAGAATGGGGCTGAAAGTGATAGTTCTTCTTGATAAGAGAGTGGCATCCTTATATACCCAGAGAGTCGTTCCTGCATAACTACCTAAGCATAGTTCCAGAGCCTGTGTAGGGCTCTTGTCCTTCTTACTAGAGCCAATCCAAATGGACCGTCAATGACCTACCTGGTAAGAAAGCTCTCTGTTGTAAATGCTTAGAAATAGTGTGAAACCTGCATCAATGTAAATCTGGACAATAGCCCCTTGAATGGCCACTGTCCCCTCTACTCCCTTGAAGATGTCATTTCTCTACTCTGCAGAATTCTACCTGCCTTCCATATTACATTCGTGTATCTCATCTGAAGTCTTCAAATGGACATAACAAGGATCAGTGAGCTGAGAGGTGGACAGAGTGCAATGTCACAGACACAGTTAAAAGGTAAGACCATGAATGGATCTTATAACTCTTTCTTTTTAAACTATATTTATTTGTTTGTTTGTTTGTTTGTTTGTTTGTTTATTTATTTATCTATTATAGGTGTATATATATCGAGGGCACTGTACATCACTGTGGAGAAATAAGGGTGACTTTGGGAATCATCCTGGATTGGCTTATACTTCCTTTTGCTTTGCTCAGGCCACCTCCATTTCTGCCTGGAATTTTTTTTTCAACTCATAAAAACTTAACAGGTACACTGGTCCCTTCCCTCCCTCCAACCTCCTACTGCCCTGTGCCCCCCTCCCCTCCCCCTTCCCTCCCTGTCCCCAGTGCCTCCCCCTCCAATCCCTGGAGCATCCTTTAATGTGCATGCCAAACTTTCCTCTGGGTCTTCCTCTCTGATGAGGTGCAAGGACCCAGTGGCATTTCCCAGAACCCTTTCCTGTATTCCCCTTAAGCACAGGAACACTGCTGTGGCTGTCAATCCCTTGCCTCCAAGGATCTTGGTGCCTTTAGCAAATGCTAGACTTTGTGAGGTCAATAGTGTGTTGGACATTGCGCAGGGCATGCAAAGTCCAATTATGATTGCTTCGGCCCTAACTTGTGTGGAGTATCTTGCAAATCATTGCTCCTCCCATCCTTGTGCTCTTACAATCTTACCGCCCCCTCTTCCACAAATTTCCCTGAGCTTTAGGATGGGGAGAGATTAGACTGGTCTAGTTCCAGGTGGTTGATATAGAGTCTCTGATGTTCTTGATTATGGTTTGTTGATTTTTTTTTCGGTTTTGCTGCTCTTGCAATGCTCTTCACTCCCCTCCCTGATGGGTATTGGATGTCACCCCCTGGCCAGAGATAAAAAAGCTGTTAAACTAGAGTCTTGTTATAAGAGTATATTCAAAGGTATATGTAATAAAAGTAGGAAACCGCAGTGAGGGTGGGGTCAATCACCCATTTGCAAAATGGTTACTTTCTATCTGCCAGACTATATGCCCTCCCCTTCTGGTAAGATCATACCCCATCAGTTGCAAATGATAAGGAAGGAAAGTCTGTGAACTTAACCAGGTGTCTCATTACTCACTTGCAGTCCTCGATGGTGGACTATTTTCTCTGCTGTAACATGGTCCCCTCTCTCCTTGTTTCCGGTGTGGCCCTCCTACCCCATCCCTCCTGTTCATAATCTTTGCAATTACTGTAGGTATTACAGAGAATTATCCTTAAGTGTCTCTAAGTGGGTTTGGTACTAGGATCCACCTATTAGGGAGTACATGTGGTGCTTAATTTTCTGTGTCTGGGATACTTCACTCAATATAATTGTTTCTAATTCCATCCATTTCCTGGCAAATTCCAGTAATTCATCATTTTTGATGGCTGAGTAGTACTCCATTGTATAGATGTACCACAGTTTCCTTATTCACTCATCAACTGTTGGACATTTGGGTTGATTCCATGACTTTGCTATTGTAAACAGTGCTGCTATGAACATGGTCATGTTTGTGCTCTGCCTGGAATTTTTTTTTTAATTTATTTAATTGTGCGTGTATGCGTGTGTGTGTAGAACCACGGGCGAATTCAGGAATCACTATGGACACCTCCACCTCCTCCTTGTTTACTCTGCCCAGGGATTCACAGACTCTGCCCTACCAGGACTGGAAACGCAGGCGGCCCCTGCTTCTGCCTGGCTTCTATACATGGGGTCTAGGATCCGAACTCAGGGCCTTCTGCCTGCAAGGCAGAGGCTTAACCCCTGAGCTACCTCTCCAGCCCCACTGCCTGGAATTTTTATGTGAGACCTGGGATCCAAACTCAGGACTTTCTGCTTGCAAGGCAGTATGAATCTCTGAATATAACCCAGATTTTATAATCCTATAATAAATGAAAGATCGATAGCAATGTATTTTTAAAATTAAGTATATTTTAGGAATGTGGTACTATAATTTACCATTTTTTTGCGAGTTTTGAACAGAATTTAGCATCTCAGTGTCTGACAAATTATGCCTCTCTCTTCATTCACACCCTGTAGCTAAAGTACTTTTGGGTGCTTCCTGGAAAATTTCCAGAATAGGAGATCTTGTTTTCTCAAAGAGATGTATAAATCCTTTTTAAAGTTTGTACACTAAACAAACTAGGACCTAAAAACATGATTTCTAAACACTTAATGAAGAATAGTCCAGAGTGATTCTTTTCTACATAAGACATTATGGCTCCAACTTGAACGGTGGAAATGAAAACTGCCTATGGCCGCAGATATGTGGGTCACAATCATTGTCCATAAGCTCGTACCACCCAAATCCTGCAGATGATGTTTTGCAGGACATGCTAATCAATTTTGTCTTTGTTTTCATTTTGATCAAATCTGTGATTCTGAATTTATTCCATATTATAAAGATTATTGACTTAGACACACCTTCCCTTTTGGCACCATCTCATTTTCAGACATGTGTCTGGACTGAGCAAGAAAGCAAGGGGGATAAGAATTCCCCAGAGGACAACAAAAGTTTGCCTCACAGAGTCCCCTGCTGCAGTGCAGCAATGCAGTAAGATTCTCCATCCTTGTAAAGAGTAAATCTGAATGAGGGAAAGACATGCTTCTTAGTCTCTGGGTGTTTTCTTTTGCTGTGTCTGAAGACATTTGTGAGTATAGTAATTCTGAGAGCTCTTGTAATATGCAACTGATCACAAATTCCCAACTGCTTCTTATTTCTGTGTGTTTTTCCCTGAACCTTAATCATTTTAGGTTAATAATAATTTTAAGTTAATAGCTCCTTTCTTACAATCCTGAGATTCTGGCTTTCTATCAGAAGAATCTATGGCACTGAATTTAAGAACTAGAAAAATCTTTTCTCTGTGTTTAGTATTATAATGATATTGGAATTCAATGCTAACTTTTTATTTTATTAGAAGACCTAAATTTGCCAAATGAGAACTAATGAAATATGAAAGGCTTCAAGATCAAAATCAAAATAAAACTTAATGAGAATACTTAAATGTGCAGAATTATGCAAAAATTAGAATGCCACATTTTCACTAACATTACCGAACAGACGGTAAAGTATATCTCAGCTGGAAGTATATCTAACCATCAATTCCTGGACAAAATCTAATTTGGGTATTTTTTTTTTTCCTGAAAGTAACTCCTCCTCAACTGGTTCCTTTCAAGTTTCTTGGCATCTTCCCTCCTTACTCTCATATGTATGTATATACATGTTTATATGTTTGTATCTATCTATCTATCTATCTATCTATCTATCTATCTATCTATCTGTCAGTCATCTATCTATCTTTCTGTCTACCTACCTAATTACCTGTCTATATTTAGAAGTTAATATCTGCATCTGAGAGAATATATGGTGTTTGTGTTTCTTAGTCCAGATTGTTATTTTAAATCCCAACCATTTCCTGCAAATTGCTTGATTCAATTTTCTTTATGAATGAATAAAATTCCTTTGTGTATATGTACTACCTTTCACTATCCTTTTATTGGTTGATGGAAACCCAGACTGACTCCATTTCCTTGCATAAAACAACAATGAGCTTGGCTAAGAAGTCTCTTTGTAATAAGAGGCAGAGTCTTTTGGGTATATGTCTAGGCACTGAATTATAATGAAGTTCTCCTTTCAGTTTATTGAGAGGCCTCCATACTGATTTCCATAACTGCTTCTCCAGTTAACACTCAAGTAGAGAGGAGTAAGGCATCCTTTTTCCCCATATTCTCATCAATATTTGTTGTACTTGATATCTTGACAATAGTGATGTCAAAGGGTGAGATGGCAAGGAGCTGGAAAAGAATTCGCCTACTGCAGATATAGAGTCTCATGAGGGGCAAGGGAGTCAAAGACGGTTGCCACATCAGGATTACTTACAGGCCTAGGTAGACCTGGGGAAAGGTGGCTTTTATTCGTTGATTGGTTCTAGTTTCTGCAAACCTGAAATGGAGTTTTTTCATTTTATTTATTTATTTATTTATTTATTTATTTATTTACTTACTTACTTACTTACCTATTTATTTATGTTTTCTTTCTTTCTCTCTTTCTCTTTCTTTCTCTCTTTCTCTTTCTCTTTCTTTCTCTCTTTTCTTCTTTCTTCTTTGTCTATTCTTTCTCCTCTCTGTTCTTCAGATTCTTTTCTCTCTCTCTCTTTCTCTCTCTCACTCTCTTCTCTCTCTCACTCCTCTTTCTCACTCTTTCTCTCTTTCTTCTCTCTTTCTTCTTTCTTTCTCTCTCCTCTCTCTCTTCCTATTTATTTCTTCTTTCTTTATTTCTTTCTTTCTTTCTTTCTTTCTTTCTTTCTTTCTTTCTTTCTTTCTTTCTTTCTTTCTTCTTCTTCTTTCTTTCTTTCTTTTTCATGTGTGTGTGTCAGAGGGCTCTGTGTGTCCCTGTGGAGGTCCAAGGGTGACTATGGGAATCATCCTGAATTGCTTCTACTTCCCTCTTGCTTCCCTCTGGGATTTTTCCAGGCTCCGCCCACCAGGGAAGTGGGGACTGCTGCCATTTCTGCCTGGTTTTTTTACGTGGGACCTGGATCCAAACAGGACTTTTTTCTTGCGAGACAGAGTCTTAACCCCTGAGCCATCTCTCCAGTTAATTGGAGTTTTTGATCCTCTACATCTCATTGGCCTATTTATTTTTGGGCCAGCCCAGTTCTTTTGTGCCAGGATTATCTGCAATGGAAAACCAAATACTTTCGTGAACAGAGAGTTGGGGTAAATTGGTGACCCCAATCTCTGTGGAGGATTAAAATAGAGCCCTAGAGGATGACCTTCAAGGTCTTCAAAGACTGTTGTAGCACGGCTGCTCTAAAACTGCCTGAAAGTGACTCCTCAGCGAACCAGTCAAGTTTCCGTGTTTATGTGTCCACATGTTTTTGACTCACATTCTTTCTACTCTAGTTAGCATCACTGTCCTTTCTCTGCTCCTCAATGACAAAGCGGAAAGAGAACCTTTGCTTTTGTGCCACATCTGTAAAGCAAGCTCCGCTGGCTGCGCGAGGACACAAGGGCTTTGAAGGTGACTTCACTTTAAACTCTGCTTCCATTTCAGTTGTAATCTCCTTTGCTTTGGAGCTGGCCGGCAGCTCTGCCTCTTTCCCATTTGCTTCATGATCAGCTCAATTTGACAGCACCAAGTCAAAGTTTGGGGGAGGGGGGTGAGTTTTGGGTAAGCATTAAGAGAGAGGAGGTAAGGGAGAAGACTGAAGTTTGTATTGGCAAGTATCTTCATAATTTAGGGTCATTACTAGCTAACGATGGATTTTTTTTACTTGTGTGTGTGTGTGTGTGTGCTTGTACCTGTGTGTGGTGAGGAAGCCACTTGAGTATGCGTACCCATGGAGGCCCAAGAGTTGACATCAGCAATCATTCTGAATTGCTCTACCTCCTTGTTGCTTTGCTCTGGGGTTTCCCAGGCTCCACCTTTCAGGGTGGAAGTACAGGTTTCTGTCATTTCTATCCAGCATTTTAAAAAAGTTTATTTATTGTGTGTGTGTGTGTGTGTGTGTGTGTGTGTGTGTATCAGACAGCGCTGTGTGTTCCTATGGAATCCCAAGGGTAACTTCAGAAATCATCCTGGATTGCTTCTACCTCCTCTTTTTGCTCTGGGATTTCCCAGGCTCTGCCCACCTGGCATTTTTTTTTTTTTCAACATGGAACCTGAAATTCAAACTCAGGACCTTCTGCTTGCAAGGCAGAGTCTTAACTCTTGAGCCATTTCTCCAACTTCCTGTCCAGCATTTTTCACATGAGATCTGGGGATCCAAATTCAGGTCCTTTTGCTTGCAAGTGGAAGACCCCCAGCCATCTCCCCTGTCCATATAATGCACCGTTGAGGCATTTTTGTGAATGCTCTCCAGTGATATTCTGTGGAGCTCCTGGTGGTATATATCTACTGACCACCAGCAGGGTATATCTTCATTCAGGTCTCTTGGTTTGGCACAGAATTTCTTCTGGGATATACATGCCACTTTCTTGGCGAGCTCATGTTCCCTACCCTAAAAGACAACTCTCCACTTCAAATAGCCCCAGGCTGAGATTTCAACTTGGAATGTTGACTATTCCCCACAATTAAGCCACCTGTGAATACTTTCCGGAGAAAAGATGTAACTTCCCTGCTCTGGACTTGAATTCTGTTGCCAAAGGTCATTTGGGGTGTTGAGGCATGTGTCATGAAGGTTGGAGGACACATCTAAGCAGACTCTTTGAAATCTTCCCCCTTATATCTGTGGGAAGACCCACCCATCTTGCTACAGTGGATTAAATTTACTAGAATTCAGGTAATAGCCTCAGATTTTCTTTCACAAAATTTTTGTTCTGATATGATGGCAAAAAAGTAAAAAACAAAAATGCAATTTAAAATCGTTTACAATTATGATAATATGTGCATATGTTTAGGAAACTTAAGAGAAATATCAAAAAACTATAACATACATTATGGGACAATTTAATAGTCAAATGATAATGTACAATGGACAATGTACAGTGTGTCCATGTACACATATGTATGTATATAAAATAATACTCAATGGAAAAATGTCTTAGTTATAATTAAAATGTTAAATGTCTATAAAAAGAAAATTAGCAAATGGTGAGAAAATGCAAAAATTATATTAAAATTATTTACAAAACTAGAAGATGGGGTAAATGATATTTTTCTTGGATATGACACACCTCAGTGTTTTGAGGATGCTAACCATTCCTAAATTATGAAACACTGTAATATCCTATAAAAAGCACAGTAAGATTTAATGAAAGCCGGAACCTAAGGCAATCCACCGGGTATCAGCTTATACCAGTTTTCATTGGAAACTCCTGCTATAACCTTGCTTTTTGACAGTGGAGGAAGCCAATGTGCAAAAATAAATGTAAGAATTAATTCACTCCCTAATATTTATTGAATAAGAGTCTACAAGCAACCAACTGGGGTCTTGAAGAATTCTTGAAGAGTCCTGGTGTAGGATTATGGATTTATCTTTTATTTCTGCTTAAACTTGCTCATTTCTGGCCTTGTTATTGATTTCGCAGCCAAAGCATCTCTCTAAAATAGACTTACCATTAAAGTAATACGAAAACATCATTTGAAAAAGCTGACAAGAAAAATTCCATATATGTGCAAAATTTCATATGATATTGGAATAAAGAACTTAGAGTTTTGGTTTTATTTAATGATTGATTTTCACCTTTATGTGTCAAATTATTTATATATCAAGCTACCAAGGTACCAGCAAAACTCTCATACACTGCTGGTGGAAATATAAAATGGTACAATCAGTCATGAAATATTTCAATGGTGCTAAATATTATCTAATAAGATATCAATAAATTTTATGGGCATTACCTAAGAGAAATGAAAATGCCATCTTATGTGCATGCTTACAGTCAATCTCACTGACAAGAGCTCTAGAAAATTCCAATATTAATTTATACAATTAAAAAGCATTTAGTAGGAAAACAAATAAGCTACAACTACATATGACATTATGAATAGATTTCAAAATTCACATTGTTGATGGAAGGAAGTGAAGCACCAAAAAACACATTCTATTTGATAATTTATATGAAATTCTAGAAAATGTAAACTAAACTTACAGTCAAAACACAGACTAGTTGTTGTCTGCTACAGAGAAGAATTAATGACATGAAAGTTACAAAGGATCTTTTTGGGATGATCCCACAGTATTCTGTACATTAGTTGTACAATGTGTTGGTTGTTGCTTTCATTAGTGTGTGTAACTCAAAACTCATAAAACAACAGAATGAAAATAAGATGTAGTTTGAAAATTTTGCCTGTGGAATTAAGAAAATACCACCCAAGATTTGGAGATCTTTAAGATGTACTAGAAAATTAGTTAACAGATTAACAGAAAAAAGTTAACAAATTAACATGAAATTTTATGATTAATAAATATCATAAATTTGGCCATAATAAAATAGTTATAATTTGTGTGGAGAGAGGGAACTCATGGCATTTTAGACACATCACAGGCATGTTTGTTCATTGCTTGAGACAGGGTCTCACTATGTATCTCAGGTTATGCTGGAATCTGCTTCACAGCCCAGGTTAATCTGGAACTTTCAGTCCTTCTGACCCGATCATCATGTTCATCTAATGCTTTTAATATATGTAAATTTCTCAAGCAATAAAAGTAATCATCAAAGTATAGGAGACCAGTTAATAGAAACAAATTATAATTGAATGAATATATGTTTAATCTTTAAAAATTACATTAAATGGAAATAATAATGAACTTTTAAAAATCTGGCGTAAAGATAATTGATGTTTAGAGACCTGGTTATTTGCATGGTATCAGGTCATCTGTGGAGCTAAACTTCATACACAGACTTTGGAGAATAATTGGTGATTTATTAAAAAATAAAGACTGTAATTGCTATTTTAATTAAAATTCTTATAATTTTCTATACTTGAAAGTGGATACACAAAGAAATATTCATACAGATTCCACTATAATGTGGTTTACAACAGCAAGCAGCTGAAAACAGGTGATATATACATTAAGAATAATACACGTTTCTTTTGCAAAACGGAATCTTCAGAACACTTAAAAACAATAATGTAATTTCTTCTTATTGTAAGTTCTGTCCATGATACATCAAGAATTATATAAAACAAGCATGTAAAATCAATTAGAAGCATAAGGCTTCATGTATTTTTATATAGAAATACATTTATATGTATCTATGGTTTGCTTCTAAAGAATGTGAAAGAACTTGATTTATCTTCAGTCGGAATAAATGTGTTTTATAATGGAAGATTTTACATTAGTTCAAGTTTTGACTATATACATATATAAAATATGTAAACAGAAACTGATATGTATATCATGCACACAGAAAGCAGCTAAGCACAATTGAATTTTGTATAAAAGTCATTCATTCAATAATATAATGCTGTTCCTTTAGATACCAAAAACCTTCATGAACTAATTCCACAGCCCAAAGCAACACTGAAAACAAAGCAGGACTTTCTCTCTTAGAATCTTTTTGTCATTACAGCTGCAACATTCAATCAGAATTAAGAAATCACTTAAGCTTTCGTTTCAAGTCTCTATACGTTTTTCCTCTTGAGCATTGTTTCCAGCTGATTTCTTCTTAGATGTTTATCTGTATTAAAAAACTGTCATTCACAATTCATCTACTGTCCTTTTTATATTTTAAAGAAGTTATTTTTATGCAATAAAATGGCATGCTTGGATATCAAGTACTTTCATTTACTTCAATGACAAAAAATATAGAGCACAAAGACATTATGAGAGATTTCTCATCCCCTCTTTGGACTGAGGTCTTTCGTATGCCTGCCAGGCAAACATTCTGTCTCTGAGTGGTATGTCCCACCCAAGATCTTTGTGTGTATGTACACAGGCATAAGTGCCACACCATATGTGGAGGCACAAGACATCCTTAAGTTGTCCCTTGATTTTCTACTTTATTCAACACTGGGTCTCTTCATTGCTTCCCTTGTTCTGCCTGGCTGGTCAGGAGGCTTCTGGAGATAACTGGTCTTTGACACTCATTTTTCACATGGCAATTCTAGAGGCATACTGCCACTGCATCTTAAATTCATGTGAGGTCTGGAGAGGGGAGGTATAGTCTTCACGTTTTTAAGGCAAATGCTTTATTCATTGTGCCATCTTTCCAGCTCTCAAGACATATCTTTAAGGCACAAACCATTTATAAGATATCATTACTCCAGGACTTCAGTGAATTTTGAAACTAGTATAGACAATTTGCACTCATTTATACCAAGACATTCATTGACTTCCTATTAAAATATTTTAGTAATCTCTAATTGCACTATTTATAAAGACCTGTTTTTACTTTTGCTTGGCATAATAGTAGTGAAAATAAACATAGTTAATGAACTACATAAGCAAAACAATTTTTTTATCTGAAAACTAAATTGTGCATTTTGCTTATGGATTGATTTATTCTTTTATCTGCAATGCTATGTAATCCAAGGTCTCACAGTTGTCAGGCAGTTTTTTTAGCACTGATCTATGCTTCTAGCACACACATTGTATATTTCAACTATAAAGATTCTAATGGACTATTATCATCACATCATATCTGTGTGACTAGAATTCATAGTTTTGTATTTACCTCTACCCTGGAGTGCTTCTAATTCAGATCTGGCTCAGAAAAGTACATCCTGCTTAGCACACCTACACGATATGCTTTTTTTCAATTTAATATTTTAGTGCACTGTTGGATGACCTAGAATATGAGAGGAAAGTGGCTTGATTCTCAGAAATTCTATAAAAAAGAAAACTTTTGTTTTTATTGCTAAAGTAAAATGGATTAAGGAGTAAGTAATAAATGAATTCATGTGGCAGAATCTCTCAGACTCTATTCTGAGCTCAGTGCCTGAAGGGAGAACTTGGACTTCTGACTGTCTAACCTAGTCAAAGCTGGACCTGGCAGCTTAGGAGTCCTCAGCTAAAGATGCGTCCTGTCTGATATTTGGTAGAGGACACAATCTGATTTCTGAGAAAAAAAACCAAGGCATTAAAAGAATTGTCATAATTCAAAGATTTTCAAAACAACTGTTTAAAATCAATATCTCATCCCCCCATTTAATTTACTTTTCAAATGAAGTTTCTTTTTTATTTTACTTTGTTTCTTTTGTCACTTCCTGCACCTTAGTTTGCAAGATATTTATGCTTATTTTTCTAAAAAGACTCCCCCTTCTTTCCATATTTATACATATCAATTAGGAAGTTAGGTATAACATTAAAAATTAGTGGCTTAACATTAATTCATTCAAAGGAAAAGAATGTACTCCTCTGGTTCTTTAATCCACTGAATCAAGCATTTGTTTGGATAGTGCTGTGTCACAAGTGCTGACTGTCACAAGTGCTGACTTGTGAGAGGAGGAAAATTTCTGTGTGCAAATCTATGTAGGAAAATGGCAGGATTCACTAGTACTTATTTCTGACTTGAAAATGTTTTGGAGTTGAGGGACAAGAACATTTTTAAGGAACTTTGTAAAAACAATAAAATGTTCTCCTATTCTCTTTTCCATCTAAACCTCATTATATGAAAAGCAGAGCCCTATGATAATATATATGCATAGCAAAATCTCCTTTAGTGGATGTTCTCTATAACCCAGAAGTGAAATGTTTTTGAGCAAGTTCTGCTGCAAACTCTCTTGTAGTTAGACCATGCATACCAATAAATCATTAGGTGCAGTTTTAAATAATTTTTTCCTTTGAGAATTCATTAGTTCTCGCTTTTCCAATGATTATATGCAACAAATAAATGGGTCAGGGTTAACTAGTCATATTTTCAGCAATAATAAATGTTGTTGAAACCAGTGCTTCTGTTTGTTACTGTAATACAAAGTACTGATTTTTTTTTAAAGTACTGATTTTTTATGGCAAAAGAATGCCAAGTAATTATTAAAAACAAAAGCAAATAATGTAAGAAGAGCACCTGAAACAGTCCCTGAATATTAAAATACTAGTTTTGAATGAGTATTGAATATTGGTATGAGCCATTTTTATTTTAAGTAAAAATGATTACATGTGTTATCTTGGGGGCTCAAATTTAGAATTTTTATGTATGAGTAAGGTTTATTTCTATCTTGTTTTCTGTAATCTCCATGATAAAAATATGTATTTTCTACATCTGCATAAAAATTATTGTGAAGGTCCACGTGTGCTAGGTAGGAGCCAGAATAACCACACGGACCCAGAGGAGAGAACTACAATACACCCTGAGCCCCTAGGAAACACTAACTGCACCAGGTTAAGAGTCTGAGCCACTGTGTGGACCCAGAGGAGGGAATGCCTACCCCCAAACCCCTATCAGGTATGGACCCCAGAAACTGGGGACTGCCATATCACACAAGCAGAAGACCCCATTGAAAATCAGAGATACTTTCCCAAAAGTAATCAAAATCAGACAGCTTCATCTGACTCAGGAGAGCCTTTAAAACTATCTACCAAAGAAAATAATCACAGACTTAATAGAAGATGCCCAAGTCACATTGTAAAACCACAAAATACACTAAGTACCAGGAAAACATGTCTCATCCAAAAATACCATACAATTCCAATCAGATTAACCTCATGAAACCAATCAAGAAAGCAACACTCAGGAAAATGTCTTCCAAAGAAATGCTATTGACATGATCAGCAAGCTTATAGAAGATCTACAAAAGGAATGCCAAGTCATGGAATCCCAGAACAAGAACCTCAAGAAAATACTCCAGCTGGGATCTTTAAACAATCATAAATGAGAACTTCCCAAACCTAAGGAGAGTGCCCCATCCAAGTACAAGATGTTATTGCACACCATCCAGATAATGGCTAAAATGGAAGTACAACAAGGTAAATAATAGCAAAAACATCTCAGATACAGGACAAAGGGAACATTCTGAGAGCTTCAAGAGAGAACAATAAAGTCACATATGAAGGCAAACATATTAGAATAACAGCTGACTTCTCAATGGAAACTATAAAAGCCAAAAGAGCTTGGAAGGTAATTCTTCAAGTCATAAAAAAAATCACAAATATCAACCAAAGCTGTTTGCTATATTCAGCCAAACTATCAGTCATTCTTGAAAGTGAAAGAAAAATATTTCCTGACAAAAATAAACTAAAGCCCTTTCTTTCTACCAAACTGGGACTGCAGAAGGTACTAGAAAAAATTTTAAACACAGATGAAACTGATCAACACATTCAAGATGACAGAAGAGAAAAATAGAGAATATACAACTACCAGGAAGAGATCTGCCCACATAAAAACCGAATAAACTAAAAAAAAAAAAACCCACAGAAATAAACAAAAACTCCTCAATCAATTTAAAGTTATGCAAACATCAATGGGATTAACTTTGCAATCAACAGACGCAGGCTAACAATATGGATTAAAAGCCACAACCTATGAGTATGATGCCTCCAAGAAACACACTTCAGTTTGAAAGACAGATACAGTCTCAGAGTCAAGGAATGGTTGAAGATGCTCTAAGTGAATGCAACAAGGAAACAAGCAGGAGCAGCCATCTAATATCAGACAAAGTAGACTTCAAACCACAACAAATCATAAGAGATACAGAAGAGCACTACATACTTGTCAATACATGAAGAAGAATTCACAATTCTGAACATATATGTTGCAAACATAGGTTCACACATATTTGTTAAACAGACACTATAATTCATAGAACAACAAATCAATCCAAACACGATAATAGTACGGGCTTTCAACACCACTCTCACCACTAGATAGATCAATAGGCCAAAAACTGAAGAGACATACACTGGAACTAAATCAAGCAATAAACAAATGGACTGACAGACATCTTCCAAACATTCCACCCTAACATCAAGGATATACATTCTTTTCAGCAACCCATAGAACTTTTTCCAAAATAGACCACATACCAGGTCACAAAGAAGCCTCCACAAATATAAGAAAATTGAAATAATCACCTGTATTCTATCTGACCATCAGGGAACAAAGATGAACATCCCTGACAGAAAGTACACAAACTCTTGGAAGCTTAATGATATGCTATTGAATGAGGAATGGGCGGAAACATAAATAAAAACAAATTAAAAATTCCTAGAACTCAAGGATAATGAAAAAAAAACATTATATCAAAATCTTTGGGATATGATAAAGGCAGGCCAAAGAGGAAAATTCATAACACTCAACATCTACATAAAACAAATGGAAGCATCACAAGTTAACAACCTAAAAATGCAAGATTTAGAGAAACAAGAAGAAATCAACCTTAAGACATAGACCTGCAGAAATTAGTAGGATCAGAGGAAAAATAATAGAAACTGAGACAAAGAAAAAATACAAATAATGAATCAAATGAAAAGTTAGTTCTTTGAAAAACCTAACAAAATTGACAAACCCTTAGCCAAATTATCAAAACTAAAAGAGAAAAAAATCTGTACTGAAAAAATTAGGAATGAAAATTGAGCTATCATAACAGATATCAAGGAAATTCAAAGAATGATAAGGTCATACTTTAAAAATTTATACAACACCAAGTTTGACAATCACAAAGAAAAGGAAAAATTTCTAAACACATATGACATACTGAAGTTAAACCATGATGAACTGAATTATGTAAGTAATCCTATTACAAGGGACAATGTTGATTCAGTAATATTAAATCTCCCTATCAACAAAAGCCTAGGACCAGATGAATTCAGTGCTGAATTCTACTAGCTATTTAAAGAACAAGTTATACCACTACTCTTTAAATTATTCCACTAAATAGAAAAGGAAAAACACTTCCAAACTTCTACAGAGCCTACATTACATTGATCTCAAAACAAATAAAAATGCAAAGATAAAAATCATATGATTCTCTCAAAATTGATGCTGAAAAAACTTTTGACAAAATCCAACACCTCTTCATGATAAAGACCCTAGAGAAAATGGGGTTGGAAGGAACATTTATCAGCCAAATAAAGGACATATACAATTAAGCCTATGGCACATATCCTACTAAGTAGTGAAAAACTGGAAGCATTCCCATGGAGATTGGAAACTAGATAAGGCTGCTCACATTTACCACTTTATTCAACATTGTACTTGAAGTCTTAGCTAGAACCATAAGACAAGAGAGGGAGATAGAGAGGATACAACCTGGCAAAGAAGATATCAAGATATTTCTGTTCACAGATGACATGATCCCTCAAAAACTCTAAAGATTCTGCCAGGAATCCTTGAAACTAATAAGTTCAGTAAAGTGGAAAGATACAAAATTAACAAAAAAATCAGTGGCTTTTCTATACATCAAGGATAAAGCAAGAAAGAAAGAACTGAGAGAAACAATACCATTTATCATTAACCAAAAGAAAGCAAGCAAGCAAGCAAGCAAGCAAGCAAGAAAGAAAGAAAGAAAGAAAGAAAGAAAGAAAGAAAGAAAGAAAGAAAGAAAGAAAGACAGACAGACAGACAGACCTTGAACTAAACCAAATCAAGGATGCAAAAGATCTATAAATGAAACTATTCAAACCTTATAAAAAGAGATTGCAGAAGATACCTGAAAATGGAAAGACCTCTCACACTCCTGAATTGGCAGGATTAACATTCTTAAAATGACCATTCTACCAAAGCAATATGTAGATTCAATCAAAATTCTAATCTAATTCTTTACATCAATTGATAATCTCAAATTTCATATGAAAACATAAAAGTCCCAGGATAGCATAAAAATCATGAGTAATAAAATCTGTGAGGGAAGAATTAGCATACCAGATCTTAAAACACACTATAAAGCCATAGCAGTAAAATAACATGGCACTGGCTCCAAAAATGAGATATAGACCAATGGATTAGAATCGAAGACTCATGCACAAGTGCACTCACATAGTCTACTGTTCTTTGACATAGGTGCCTTAAAAACCCACCAGAAACATCTTCAACAAATGGTACTGGAAAAATTGGATATCTACATGCAGAAGAATAAAAGTGGACTCTTATTTTTCTTCCTGCATGAAAATCAACTCTAAACAGATCAAAGACCTCAGTGGTAGACCAGAGACTATAAAAATAAAAAATAAAATAGGGAATACCCTCAAAGAAAATGGCCCTGACCAGCATTTCCTCAATAGGAACAAAGGCACAGAGAATAAGTCCAATACTAAACAAGGGGGCTTGCATGAAATTAAAAAAGATTTTACTCAGCAAAAGAGACTGTTAATCAAAGCAAAAAGGCAATCTACAGAATGGGAGAGCATCTTTACTAATCACACATCTAACAAAAGACTAATATCCAGAGTATTCAAAGAAGTTGAAAAGTTAAATACCAAGGAAGCAAAAAATTCCATTGAAAAATGGTATAGAACTTAAAAATGACTTCTTACAAGACAAAATTTCAGTGTCTAACAAACGTCTTAAAAAATGTTCTATCTCCCTAGCCATTAGGGAAATGCAAATTAAAGCCACCCTGAGATATTATCTCACTCCAGTTAGAATGGCTAAAATCCAAAATACAAACAACAGCAAATGGTGGCATGGATGCAGGGAGAAGGGGACCCTCATACATTGCTGGTGGTATTGTAAACTCATATAGCTCCTTTGGAGATCAATTTGGAGCTTCCTAAAATGTTTAAAAATGGAAAAAATGACTCAGCTATCCCACACCTGGGACTATTCCCAAAGAACACTGCATCCCGCAACAGAATCACATGTACAACCATATTCATAGCAGCCCTTTTCACACTTGCACTTTCACACTAATGAAAATGTGGCACATATATACAATGGAATACTATTCAGCTGTCATGAAAGACAAACTAATGAAATGGAACTGGAAAAAAACCATACTAAGTGAAATATCCGAGATGGAGAAAGACAGACATTATACATTCTCCCTTATAAGTGGATTCTATCATTACACAATCAGTTTAATCTGGGGTGGAAGAAGGTCCCAATAGAACCGAACAAAAGAATATGGGTAAACAGTTAAAAGGGTTTTTATAGAAGAAAGTTCTTTAAGCAGGAGGGAACAACAGGAATAGGACAAAACAGGGAGTGGGAGTTAGTCTCCAAGTAACTAACCATCTGCTTCCTAACCCCAGGCCTCCACTCTCCCCAATTACAAGGAACACATGCCAGCAATGTAAACTAGTCTAAATAGCAGTGGGTGGGGAGAAAACTGACCTTAGGCAGAATCAGATTCCTCAATATCAACCAAAAGTTCCTGATAATAAATCTTCATCTCAATTCCTCTCATTTTATCTTTAGAAAAGAAAAGATCTCAACACTGAAACAAGACACAGCCTAGGGCAATGGAAGAGCAGTGAAATAGACAACAACTAACTAGGGTACAGAGTGACCCGAAACACTCAACTAAGTCTCCTAAGGGAATCCTAAGTCTCAGGGAATCTTGTAGAACAGGGGGTGGGTAAGATTGTAAAGAGCCTAAAGGTAGAGAGATCCACTGCTGGCCAGGACATGGCCCTCAAACAGGGCTGCTGCTGGGAACTCACTGCAAGGACACTTATCCTCAGCAGACCTGCACTGTGACTGACAGGTCAACATTCCCTCCCAGACTAGCAAGGAACTCAGGAGAAATAATTATCTGCAGGTGAAATCTTAGGGGCCAGAGACAGACAAGTTAAGGAGAGTGTCCCTATCAGTGGTCCACATAATCCGCAACAGTGTCCTGAGCCCACAGGAATGTAGACAACTCTAAGAGAACTTTGGTGCCCACATAAACAGAAAGGAAAGTGGGAGGGAGAGGGATGGATTGGTGAAGGGAGGGGAGGATGAAAGAGAAAGGGAAAAGGGAGGGAGGGAAGAAGGAGGATGGCAGAATACACTATAAGGATAGACTATAAATAGCATTCTCTTCATAGCTAAGCTAAATCCTGGAACAAAATACATTAAAACAAATTAATAATTATAGTAGAATAAAAAAAGTCAATATTATTCTTCAAATTAGTTACAATTAGTTTAGCTAGTATGAAGGAAATAGACCATGAAATGATCCCTTGGACATCAATTCTAAACTCAATCTAGTCAGTTCTCTAGTTTGGGACAAATAGGATGAGGTTAACTGCTAATGTATGTGTGACTCTGGGATAGTTAGCGGGTTTCTGGGTTGTAATTTCATCTGCAGAGTTTAAATGTTCTGTTATGAACTCATATGTTAAGTGTTTTTTATTAACGACTTGCAGAATTGTATAGTCTTATTAAGAGTCAACATTAGAAACAGGATTATCCGGGGGCTGGAGAGGTGGCTCAGGGGTTAAGCCTCTGCCTTGCAGGCGGAAGGTCCTGAGTTCGGATCCTAGACCCCATGTATAGATGCCGGGTGGAAGCAGGGGCGGCCTGCGTTTCTGGTCCTGGTAGGGCGGAGCCTGTGAATCCCCAGGCAGAGTAAACAAGGAGGTGGAGGCAGTCCATGGTCGGTCCCGAATTTGCCCGTGGTTCTATACACACACGCACACACAAATACATACACATACACGCACTTGAATAAATAATAAAAAAAATTAAAAAAAAAAGAAACAGGATTATCTGGATGGGGGAGGACAACATTCTAGATTTGAAAGTCAGGATGGCAAGTTATATTCAACTTTCTGATTTCTCAAAAACAAGACAAAGGTCGTATTAGAGAAGAAGCTAGAACCCAGTAATTCTCCTGTATTCACACTAATAGAATCTACTCTGTTTCCTCCAACCTGCATTGAGCTGTCCCAGGGTAAACCAGCATGTGGTCACTGAAGAAATAACAAAGCACCACTTCCTGCAGTTAAATAGCAGAGGACTCTCCTTGGAAGAGGGAAAATGTAGTTTTAAAAATCATATGATAGGACAAAATACAGATTACTAAAACATAAATGACTGGCAAAGTGTGCATCTGAAAGTCAGCAGGGGAGGATTGCACGGAGCCAGACTGACTGATGGCTGTCAATGATAGGTGTCAGAGCAGGAGCAGATAGGATAGAGTCCTATCCATGTCCACCGTAATGCCAATGCTCTTTCCAAATTTTCCATAAAACAAGTTCATTTTTGAAAAGGCATGATATAATGTGGCACAGGTGTGTGCATAACCTTCCAGATCATTAGAGCTTCTCATCCGGAGGTCTGCTGTCTTGTCCTGTCCTGGATGAACAACAGATATGCATAAGGAGTAACACTTGGTAGCATCATCCTCAAAAAGGAGATCATTCATATAAAATGCATTTCCATTTTCTACTGGTCATGTATGAAAAGGTCATCTTGTTCCCTAGAGCTCTTTACCCTACCAGATGAATAAGGAATAGATGTCATGAATAATCAAGAATGAAAGCACTTAGAAATATATCTGTATATTATTAGTCACTCATTTATTATGCATGAACTAAAAAAGCATTTTCAAAATAATAAAACTGAAAGTAATAGAGCTCGACTATGGGGCATTTGAATAAGAAATCCAAATGTAGCTTACTGAATGTTGGCAAATGGATTTAGTGGAATTATTTATTTTAGAGATAACTCTAGCTGCTTAAAGTGGCATCTTTTACTCTTTTAAATAAAATTTAAATTTATTTTCAGATCAAGAGCCTGTGAGGTCTAATTGGATCTACTCTGAAGATGGAGGACTCAGAAGTTTATTTTTTGCACTTCTAGTGTTTGGGAAATTTAAAATTAAAGCTCCATCAAACTGGGTGTCTGGTGGGAGCCAGCCTTTTGGTTCATAAATGGTGTCTTCTTACTATGCTTTCACATTGTAGAGGGCAGAATAGCTCCCTTTCGGACCTGTTTCATAAAAACATTAAACTCATATACAGAGAAAGCCTCAATCATGGCTTGATAGTCCTCATTTCCTAGTACTATCAACTTGTAGACTAGACTCTCTAAATACAGACATGGCAGGTGGTAGTGGTGGGGGGAACATTTGAACAAGGTTTTGTAAGTTTGTCCTTAGAATCACAGAGATGTCATCCAGACAGCGCCAGCAAAGCAAAGGAGACTGCTTGAAAAGAACTTCGGGGGCAGTAAGATTGTAAGAGCACAAGGATGGGAAGAGTAATGATATGCAAGATACTCCACACAAGTTAGGGTCGAAGCAATCATAATAGGACTTTGCATGACCTGCGCTATGTCCAACACATTATTGACCCCACAAAGTCTAGCATGGACTAAAGGCACTAGGATCCTTGGAGGCTAGGGACTGACAGTCACAGTAGTGTTCCTAAGCTTAAGGGGAATACAGGAAAGGTTTTGGAATATGCCCCTGCCTCATCGGAGAGGAGGACCCAGAGGAGAGTTTGGCATGCATAGTAAAGGATGCTCTGGGGATTGGGGGGGCACTGAGGGAGGGGGAGGGAGAAGGGAGGGGAGGGGGGAGCCGGGGGTCGGGGGGGGGGGAGGTGGAGGGATGGAGGGGACCAGTGTACCTGTTAAGTTTGTATGAGCGGAAGTAATAACAATAAAAAAAGAACTTCTAAAGCAAGTGGAAACGTCCTTGTTCAAATCCACTGTGCATTTGAGATAAGAGAGAAAGCCATGGAATGACAAATATGACTTGTTACCAGTGTTGAGTTCTTGTGTCTCAAATTCCCTGTCATTCATTGGTTTCTTTTACAGTCAGTGACTTGTATGGGGTCACTGTGATTTCTTCTCCATGATTTCACTGTTGAACTACATTTTAAATATGTAACTCTGAGATCAGAGGTCTGAGTAAAGAACATATACCCTTTTGTCTTGGCTTGGATTTGATTTGAGGTTCTGTGCAGGCAATCTGATACCCACAGCAAAGCTTTGGTGAATCCTTCAGCACATGTTAATCTTCACCTTAGCTCAGTGTGGCCTGAGAGCTCAGCCAGGGAATATGATCTGTGCTGACAGAGCTGTATGTCTGAGTGTCTGTATGTCTGAGAATATTTGCCTAAGTATGACTTTCATAGGCATCATAAGTCATGGTTGTAAATTAACGAAAACAATTTAGTAGCTAGGAGACAGAATTTGTACATGATGTACCATATTTATTCAGAATCAGGAGAAGCGCAGTGTTCCCATAGACCTTCTTGGATGTCCTTTTGAACAGTCCTTCGCTGCTTTCTGCTTGTTTGTAATGCTAGCCAACCAACATAGCATTTCTTTCTTCCTCCCTTCTCCTAAGGCATTTTATTGAGCTCCAAGTATTTGTAATTCGACCTGTAATATTGCTACTTGTTTTTCTGTCATTCTCAGCTCTTCAAATAAAAGTGCTTTGTGGTGACAGCTTTTCAACAAGGCATAGAGATTATAGTGTGGGAGCTAGACAATTTTTTAGTTGAATAATATTTTTAGAATGCAATCCACTGAAAGTAGAGTCCTCACAATTTAAAAAATACATACTGAAAAATTGCTTTAAAAATGAGGTTAACAATGAAAATATTCATGTTTTTATTTATGAATATTCATGCATATTTTCCCCATACCAGATCCTGTGTGGCGCTCTAAAAGAGGCAAAATGTACAAAATTGCCCACGTGCTAATGTATAAAACAAATGCCAGAGCACAAACTCAGGAGTGTTGAAGAAGGTGTTACTCCAGGGTGAGGAAAGGTAGGTGAAACGCTTCCCTGTCTTTTGTGACATATTAAGGTTTTCAGAGAGAAGAACATCTAAATCAGCTTGAGAAAGTAAAGTTCAGTGAAGTAAACCGACGAATAAGGCATTTCAAGGTCAGAGACTGACATAAACATAAGCTGTGTGGATAATGCAGTTCAAACTCCTGAACGAGATGCCTGTGGAGAGGTGGAATTCTCTGGCCCAAGAGGACCAGCAAGAAGCTCAGTCATGTTTCACTACAGCCTGTGAGGGCTTTTAAATAAAAAAAGACTTGGAAAAATTTGTTGCTGTAGTATATTCAGACTTTGTAAAAGCAAGTCACTAATTTGAGGAGGTCAGGTTTGGGGGAGGTCACGGTGTGGGGGAGGGGTTACCATGGGAGAAGGGCCAGGATTAATAGACTAGAAACAACAGAGCCATTTGGGTGGGTGGGTGGGTGGGGGGGAGACAGACAAATGGGGAAATAGGGCATTTGAGAAAATGTTAGAACTTAGCTGGCTAAACTCAGCAGTTTCCAATTTGGGCACCAGGACAAGATCATTCTCTTTCCGAAGCACCATTTCTTGTTCTCTCTTCTGCTCTCTCAGGAGGTAGGCCTGTGTTAGTGGAAAACAGGAAGTTTGACACCTGAGTGTTATGTGCCTATGAGATAGTGAAAGGAAAATACATTCATCTAGTCAAGAAATCCTTATTTCTTTATCACTTCCTGTTCTTTGAACGTGCCTTTTTTTTTGCACATGATGTTAAAGAATCTATCATTTTTGTAACGGACTCTTTACTGTGTTCAGAATGGAGAGACTGGGGTAGTATATCTCACTATGACATGCCATTAGGAATCATTGCCTGAGATTGTTTAAACGGAACAGGGAAAACAATGTACTTGTTTCTCTGCACGGCTGCACTTAGGGATATGTAATCTTGAAGAAATTGGTTGCTGTATTCCAACTCGTGAGTTGAAGTGTAGTCAAAGGTTGCTGTGAATGCGATAGAAGGAATAGCCAGATATTAAAGAGAGCAAGCACGCAAGTCAGGCTCCACATGGAGAAAGGGTACTTCCTCATTTCCTCTAAGGACTTTAGCCTCGTGTTCTAAGCTTGTATTCCATCCCGGAGACTTCCTGGCACTTTGTAGAAACTTCTCCAGTAGATCTTAGTTTCTCCCTCTTGTTCTGAGCTATAGTACCTTTGTCTTTTCAGCCTAAGGCATTCTTAAAATGTATCTGAATGGAGATATATACAATGCAAAGAAAATTCTCAGAAAATCTTATCAAAACCCAAGCATCAGTTGAGGTACTGTGAATACAGACTTGGGAGCTAAAACCCTGAGAATGTTCACAAGGGCAAGAGAAGTAGTCAGCAAATAGACTTTGGAACAAGATTCGGTAATGCAAACACTAAAGGGAGAAATATTTTCACACATGACAAGGAGAAGGGTGGAGCAGGTTTTCATCTGCCAGAAAGGAAAAGGGAATGTTAACTATGAGGAGTGGCTGTTTAATATTGGAAGTGGTCAAACAAGATGAAGCCTGATACAAAGTTATTGATTTAGGCAAACAAATGATGATTGTTTGTTCTTGTTAGGTGTAAACAATTTCTGCCACATGAGAAGGATGTTACCTAAAATCAGGGTAAAGGATGAATGAAGAAAAACCTCTCTTGCCAGACATGTGGAGAGATGGAAAGGAGATAGAAAGTAGAAGAAGCAGTTGTGTTTAGGTTGAAGAATGTTCAGATCTTAGAATGTACTAAGTACGAGACAAAGGTAAATGATAAGGTAGACAGAGTTCTTGCCTGCAATTTATAGTCTACTTAGGGGAAGCTCATAAAATAACATGGAAAGAGAGACCAAATTAGAGAATAAAAGACACCCGACTCCTTGACAGCTACATGGACCTGCTTTACTTTAAAAGCACAGCATTTTGTATGTCCGAATTCCCATGTATATAAGCACACACATGCACATCTCACACAAAGTAGTGAAATCTAAGAAGCAGCCATGGGTTGTACGCCGATAGCAAGGAAGATGCTTAAAACTAAGTTCACAGACGTTCTTTCCTGATCTCACCAGAAGGGGAGGGCATATAGTCTAGCAGATAAAAAGTAATCATTTTGCAAATGGGTGATGGACCCCTCCCTCAGTGAGGTTTCCTACTCTTATTACATCTACCCTTGAATGTGCTATTACAACAAGACTCCAGTTTAACAGCTTTTTGTCTCTGGCCAGGGGGTGACATACAGTGCCCAGCAGAATGGAGTGAAGGGAATTGCAGGAGCAGCAAAACTGCAAAAGAAAATCAACAAACCACAATTCAGAACTTCAGAGACTCTATATCAATCACATAGAACTAGGACAGCCTAATCTCTCCCCATCCTGGAGCTCAGGGACATTTGCGGAAGAGGGGGCGGTAAGATTGTAAGAGCAAAAGGATGGGAGGAGCAACGATTTGCAAGATTCTCAACAATAGTTGGGGCCAAAGCAATCATAATGGGACTTTGCATGCCCTGCGCAATGTCCAGTGCACTGTTGCCCTCATAAAGTCTAGCATCTGTTAAGGGCACTGAGACCCCTGGAGGCAAGGGATTGACAGCCATAGTAGTGATCTTATGCTTAAGGGGAACAAGAGAAAGGGCTTATGGAAATGCCACTGGGTCCTTATATGTCATCGGAGAGGAGGACCCAGTGGAGAGTTAGGCGTACACAATAAAGGACTCTCTGGGAATTGGGGGGGAGGCACTGGGGGAAGGGGAGGGGGAGGAGGGGGGAGGGAGGGAACTGGTAAAAAATTTTAAAATGTATAATTAAATTTAAAAAAAAAAAAAAAAAAAAAAACTTCCGTCTGAAAGTGGAAGTCAACTTCCCAGACAAAATCTAACCCGCGATAGGACAATCCATCTGGGGACACCTTTCTTTCTCTTATCTGTAGTTTAGGTGCAATCCCTTCTCTTAATGACAGTTCAACAGTGAAACGAAGCCACGGTCATGGGAATCTCACCTTTATGCTCAATTTGTTTCATTTTTAAGATAGCAATGAGAATTATGTGGGTGCTCTTTTTTCACTTAAGGGTTGATTATTTCCAAATAATACTAATTTTTCCACAAAGGGACAATTTTACTGTTTCTAAAGGGAACACCCCCATGTTTACTTTTTCCAACAAAAGGATGCCAAGAATAAAATTCTTAAGATGGGAGGCTCCTAACCCATATTATATTCATAGACACTGAAAAATAAAGCCTTATAAATTCTTATTTTACTGTTTATCCAGGGTTTCTAACCTAGTAGTGTCAAATACTGCTTAAAGGTACTACAACCTTCCCAAACATTCACGCCAGTTAAGGATTTAAACACAGGTACCTGTGGGGGGCAATTCACATTAAAGCCATGACCCTACTTGGGCCTTGCACCAATGGATCCCGAGTTCCTGAAATTCTATCCAAAGGACAAACCTTGTGTGTGGGGAGGCACAGTAGGCTGGAAGGCCTCAGTCACATCTGTGCCATGTCATCACACTTCAGACATATTGGCTTCTCGGTTTCTGAGACTCTTTTAGCCTTGTTTTCATCCCAGAGTCTGTGTACTTTCAGTTTCTCTGCTCATAATATTCTAACTTATGGCTATTGTGAAACTTGAAAGAAAACTTAGCTTAAATTAAATGAAAATATTTTTTAATGTATGTCTTGCATGCCAGAAATGTAGACATAGTTTGGCCGTGTGTTCTGTTTTAGTTTCCTAACATATTCCTGTAACAAAATACCTGAACCAAGCAGCAGAGAACACTTGTAATTGACTCCAGTTCCAGGCTACAGACCATCATTGCTGGAAAGTCACCGTACAAGGCTTGGCTAGAACTGCTTGCATAATATCACCAAGCAAGAGTGACAGCAGGTAATGTGTGCATACCTACTTCACTCTTCTTTTTTTAATTATATTTATTTATTTTTCCCCAATCATATAAGCTTAATAAGTACCCTGTTCCCCTTCCTCTCTTTACCCCTCCCCAGTCCCCCTTGTACCCTCCCTCACTTTTCTCCTTCCTTTGACCCCCCCACCCTCCCCTTTTTCCCAGAGTTTCCCCCTTCCCCCCTCCCATTCCCTGGAGCATCCCTTTGTATAAATGCCTAGCTTCCCTCTGAGTCCTCCATTCTAGTAAGGTGTAAGGACTCATTGGCATTGCCCAGAGCCCTTTCTTGGATTCCCCTTTGGTATGGGAACACTCTTATGATTGTTAATCCCTTGATTTAAGGATCCTAGTGCCTGTGATCCATGCTAGACTTTGGAGGGGTCGTTGACATGTCAGTCAACAACTTTGCAGGTTAAGCAAAGTCTGATTATGACTACTGCGGCCCAAACTTGTGTGGAGTATCTTGCATATCGTTGATCCTCCCCATCTTTAGACTCTTACAATCTTGACGCTTGATGGGCTAAGGGAAATGGCCACACCATCTCTACACAATAGCTGAGAGAGGGACAGTCCTTAATTGCCAGACCAGCATGTCTGGCCATGGGTACAGAAGGATGCTGACTTTCTCAACCAAATCTCTGTGATATATTCCAGGGCCTAATCCCACCCACCATAGGCTGTGCCTTCCCGTCAGCTAGACAATCTCCTGCAGATTTTCTCTGGGCCTAACTTAACCAATAATTCTCCACAATGTGCCCAGAACTCAAACCCTCAACTGTCAAGTTGATATCTGTGTCCAACTATGACAGAGATTTTTTTGAGGTATATATATGTACATTTTTACATGTGTGTGAGTGTGTACTTATGGAGAAGGTATAGAAGAAGGCACTGTGTGTGCCTGTGAAGGCCCAAGGTTGATTTTGGGAATCATCATGAATTAGTCTTACCTCCTTATTGCTTTATTCTGGGATTTCCCAAGTTCACCTTCTAGGGCC
Organism: Typhlomys cinereus; assembly: GCA_023101885.1. Lineage (NCBI taxonomy): Eukaryota > Metazoa > Chordata > Mammalia > Rodentia > Platacanthomyidae > Typhlomys > Typhlomys cinereus. Next base: position 2,692,535 of record JALPQD010000096.1, read on the forward strand.
AGAAATATAAGCTGTTGGCATCTCTGTCAAGCATTTTCAGATGGAACATATATATATATATATAAATATATATATATATATAATTATATATTATAATATAATATAATTTAAAATTTTAAGACTCAACTTTGAAACAAAATCCAATACTCTTCTGCAATAGCTTTTTTTCTGGCAAAGAACTGTGTTTATTTTATTAGGTTCTTAGTGAAAAGTCTATTCATCCTTTAAGATCTAGCTCAAATATTTTCTATTCTGTTTCCATGACACCAAGTTGTGTTACAATACTCATCATATTTCACTGTTTGCTGTGTAATTTGAGTTTCCTCATGCCTCACTAGCCATGAGTACAAATGGAGCTACATACAGAATAAAGACTGAAATTACATTAGTGTTGCCCCAAGCTGCTCCCGGCATTGTAGTTCCCTGAGAACTTCGCAACAGTCTTGCTAACCCAGCACTATTCCATGTGTACTCACACGCCAACTCCACAGACAAATGCTCCTCCCATTGGCCTGGCATAGGAGCTTGGTGTATGGACCAGCTTTTGTTGGACACCTCCGTCTTTGCTGTTGTGATACAAAAGATGAAGTGTACCGGGCTGAATTTTCATGGCATGATGGAGAGTGGTGGGCTCAGTGGAAGGGAGGAATCTGACCTTCCTCTTGTTCTGTCATTGTGCTGTCAGTGTGGTATCACCACAAGAAACTCTGCCATTGTTTGAAAACTCTTTTAGAGCTTACTTTTTTTCCTGCCAATTGATGGAAATTTAGGAAGCTTTTGGATCATGAAGACTCCCATTAAAGTGTCAATGGGTCCATAATTAGATGGACTATTGGAAGTCTGTGGAAAGTGTGGTAGGTGGACCCTGATTGGTGGAAGTGGCCCTCCAGGGAACTGCTTTCGAAGGGCATATCTTGTACCCAGTCTCTTTCTATGTCTGTCTGTCTGCTTCTTGGCTGCAATGAGGTGAGCAGATTTGCCCTTCCCTATACTCTCAGCCATGTTTGCTCTGTGTCACCACAGACCCTTAGTGTTCATGTACAGGAAGCTCTGAAAACATGAGCCAAAATAAGTATTTCCTCACTTACAGTGTCAGGCATTTTGTCCATGATGAAAAGCTCGTTGACATATCCATTCTCCATTGATATGATCCTATTGAGTTTAACTTCCTTCTGTCTTTTTTCCGTTTATGGCAAAGTCCACCAAAACAAATGACACCTATAGCAGTTTATATACACTGCAGTCACAGGAAAGCATCTAGCTCTTCAATGGGATCACAGGCATGGTAGACTGGTAAGCTTTCCATTATCATAGCAAAATATTCAAGATTGTCTACTTTAAAACTGGAAGGAGGAGCAGTGAGATGGCACAAGCCTAGAAACATCCCTGAAGCCCACATGATGGCAGGAGAGAAGCCAGCACTGAAAGCTGTCCCTGACCACCACACCTGTGAGGTGACATGTCATACCTACATCCCACTCTTTTAGTCTTTCTCCCTCTCCCTGAGCCTTTCTCTCAATCTCTTTCTCTTTTTCTGTTCTCATAAATAAACTAATGAATAAAACCTTTTTAAAGTTTATTTACTTATTTTTATTCTTCGACAGTTACATTCATGAATGCAATGAATTTATGTCATTTCCACTCTTTCCCTCTTTCATGGTGAAATCTTAATAGGCTAGATTTTGTGTAGATCTTGTGGAAATAGACAGTTGCAGTGAGTTCAGGGGCGGCAGCAGCCCTGCCATGTCTGGCCGTACCCTTCCCCACTCTCTGTCTCTTACATTCTTACCGCCCTCTTGATGCTTCTTGAGCCTTGGGATGTGGGGTGATTTAACTGTCTATAGTCATTTATTCTCTGCGCTTTGGCCAGTTCTGATTTTCTGTGTTGAACAACTTCTATTGCCAAAGGAAGCTTCTTGGTTATTGGCTGAGAGCTGCTGTAGTATATGGATTGTGGTAAGTGTTTGGATGACAGTTTTCATATCATGTCCATACAGCAAAATAGTGGCAGTTTGTTTCCACTAGGGCCTCTTACCTACCCTTTCACAGATTTGTTTTCTCCTTCCAGTTTTCACATTACCAGAAGGTACTGTGCAGGGTGCTGGGGGAGAAAGGCAATCAACAGTCTCATCCAGCTGCAGCTGCTGCAAGCTACAACAGCAACTACCCTGACAAGAAATGACCATCCATAGTGGTATAAATGTTAAGGGAGTAATCATTTGTGACTGATCACTGACGGGGTTTAAGGCCTCCTTCTCAGCAGGGAACACTGACTTGATATTGTCAAAACCTGTGGAATAAATAACTTTTTTTAAAAAGTAGAAAAGTTTACTTTGGTTTGCAATTTTGGAGGTTCCAGTACACTGGTAATTGGCCGACTGCCTTTGCACCTGAGATGAGGCAGAGCATTGTGATGTGAGTGTAGGACAGAAAGGCTCATTCACCTTGTGGCTCAGGATGATAGACAGAGGAGGAAGGGAAGAAGCCAAAGTCTCAGCTTTCTTGAAAGACAGGCCCGTTTCCAAAGACTGTAAGACCTGTGGCCCTACCTCTTGAAACTTTCCCATTGCCCCATAATGACAAACTTGGGACTGGCTTTTGACAGCAAAGGCCTTTGGGGAATAGTCCAGTTGTAAGCTGTAACACATGCTCAGAGAAGACAGACTTCGACTGGGGCTGAAGGTACAGCGCTTGCAACAATTTACATCTTTTCAGTTTCAGAACTTTATGTCCTTGAGCAAATAAACCAAAACTGGTTTTCCTCTTTGCATTGGTTCAGAACTAAGAAATAAATTTAAACCAACTCATAAACCAATTTCTTAATTATAAAGCTATGTAAACTACAATATCTGTAAATAACTACTGAAATTTCCTCAGCATAAAACCTAGAAAATTAGCCTGCCATGGTATTATAAAACTTGGCATTAGTTAAAGAACTCTTAGACCAGAAACCAACTGATTATTATAATATAGCAACCTTATGGATTTCATGTTTGCATGAACCCGTTTTCCCACTTGAGTAGCATTACATCATAGCTGAGAAGCCAAAGCTTAGGAACACAAATATTTTATGATGGGCTTCAATAGCAATCTGCCCAATTTTTATCCATAGCAAGAGTTTATATCTGTTAAACTTGATACCAAACAAACTTGCCCTGAGGTCCGGGGTACAATTATTTGAATCACAAGGTGGTAAACCTATTTAGAGAGTTGCTAGAAATTGTAGCTGCTAATAGACGGCTAGAGGAAGCAGATAACTATGGGTATGTTATTGGATTTTATCTTTCCTTAGACCTACTGTTTGTTTCTTGTCTGTTTTAAGGTGAATAGTCTCCTCCTCCACATAATTCTGGCACCATTCCTATACATGTACCAAGAAAACGTAGATTGAGTCTTCTGAAATCATGAACCAAAACAAATGTTTCATCCTCTTAAGTTGTTTCTATTAGGTATTTTTTTTCATAATGAAAGAAAGTCTTATTAACTGATGAGGGGGAGGTTGTTCTACTTCTAACTTCCAAGGACATTCATTGCAAAAATGAACATGAAAAGATAGTGTTTGTACTCTACTAAAGATTGGAAGTGGGTCTTTATTTATAGGCATATAGAAGAGTTGGAGACTATGAGAGGTGTATCAAGAATTAAGGTCATGTCACATACCTAATGGTAGTAAATATTGAAAGCAAAACTGATGTTATTTAGTACATATCATTTGAGTGAATGATGAGCAGAAAAGAAAGAAAAGAAGTGTCATAGTATTACTATTGTTTCAGGAATGAACACTAAAGTCAAATATAGCCTTTCTAAAACAGTGAGATACATCATATGATATCATGTCATGTCATGTCATGTCATGTCATATCATATCATATCATATATACATATATATACATTGCTAATGTATAAATTCTAAGTCCCTTTCTAAATTTTGTCAAGTTGAATATTTAAAAGAAATGAGAAAGCAGTACATAGCCAAGAAAAATATTAACTCACTCTTATTGATGGAAACTGGGGTACAAAGCATAGCTGCTTTTAAATAATAAGCTAGCATCTAGGCTTCAATCATAAATGTTCATTGCCTTTGGTAGTATGCTAATTTTCACAGTACAAATCCTACCAATAAATGAACTTGGAAGATTGTTACACCTTCTAGCATCTCTTTAATTTCTTTCATTAGTATTTAATAGTTTTCCTTGTATAGATCTTTGCTTCCTTAGTTTAGTGTATTCAAAGATTTTTTTTCAAAACTGTGGTGAAAAGGGTTGAATCTGATATTTCTTTCTCAGCTTGTTTATTTACAGTATATAGGAAAGCTACTGATTTTTGTATGTTGATTTTATAGCCTGCCATTTCATTGCAAATGTTTAGTAATTTAAGTAGTTTCTTGGTGGAGCCATATGAAACTCTCAAGTATAAAAGCATATTATCTGCACATAAAGATACTTTAACATCTTCCTTTCCTATTTGCATCACTTTTATCTTCCTCTCTCCCCTTATTGATGTGGCTAAGATTTCAAGCATATTAAGAAGGAGTGATGAAAATGAACAGCCTTGTCTTGCTCCTGACATAGGTGGGAATGCTTCAAGTGTTTACCCCATTTAGAATGATGCTTGTCTTAGACTTATCATATATAGTGTTTATTATGCTCAGAGTTGTTCCTTCCCTTCCTGTTTACCCCAGATCTTTTATCATAAAGGACATTAAATTTGTTGAAAGTCTTTTCTGAATCTATTGATATTATCATATGGTTTTTGCTTTTGAGTCTGTTAATGAGTCACATTTATTAATGTACGTGCTTTGAACCATTCTTGCATTTCTGGAATGAATCCAGCACTATCACAGTATATGATGTTTTTTAATATGTTTCTAGATATGATTTGCAAGCATTTTATTAAGGATTTTTGCATCTGTATTCATTAGTGAGATCGGCCTATAATTCTCTCTTTTTTAATGTGTCTCTGGAATCAGAGTAATACCAAGCTCATAGAGTTTGAGAGTATGCCTTCTTTTTCTATTTCATGAAATAATTTAAGGACTAGTGGTGTCAGTTCTTCTACGAAAGTCTGGTAAAATGCTGCACTTAGTCTGCACTTAGTTAAGAGATCCATAATCGTAGCACAAAAATTAATTCCAAGTGGATCAGGGACCTCAGTGTCAAACCTGAAACTATGAAACTTTTAGATGAAATCTAAATACAATTGAGTTGATAGACCTAGTTAAAGAATTTATGAACAGGACTCTAAGTGCTCAGGAGTTAAGACTAATGATCAACAAGTGGGAATCCAGGAAATTAAAAAGCTTTGTTTTGCGTATACCAAGAACTCAAAAAAATTAGACACTAAGAAAGTGAACAACCCAATTGAAGAATGGACCTTGGAGCTAATGAGGGACTTCTCACAAAAGGAAATTTGAATGTTAAAAAAAAAATCTTAAAAAGTGTTCAATTCGATTCAGGTTTGCAGTCCCAGCTTCCCCCACTTCTCTCTTACAGTTATCCCTTCATCTGACATGCAGGTTTCCCCATATCGTCCTAAGCATGCCCACCTATTTCTTTTATAGCGCTGACCAAGTGTTATGGTTCCATTTTGATGTCAGCTTGACAGTTGCAGATTGTTTGGGGCGCAGCTGTGGAAGAAGGTTAATGGTTAGAATGGCCCCTGAACAAGCCTGCAGATACTTGACTGATTGCTGTGGAGAACCTAGCCCCTAGTGGGTGGTACTTTCCAATGATGGACCAGACAATATGAGGTTCAAGGTGGAGGGCCTTGCTCTTTCCTTATCCGGTGTCGACTTGCTGTGCAGTCCACTCTGCGTGCATATTGTTTGCCTTTAGAGCGTTTGGCCTTCTTTGTTGCTGCTGCAGCTGCCTCTGTTCTTGGCTGACTTGGAGTTTCACCTTTTCCATCATGTTGTTGCTGTTCCCCCTGCCTTTGGAGCCTGGTCTCTAGGCTTTGTTGCTGTTTGCTGTTCATCGCCAACGTCAGAGCCCAGATGTTCTTCACCAGCGTCGGAACCCAGTGTCTTCAACCCTACAGGGAACCAAAGGCTTGAGACCTTCTTGGGGTCTTTTGGCTTTGAGGAATATTCTAGCCAGGACAGAGGCTGCTGCAGGCGGCTACCTTGAAGGATGCTATTTTTATTGTGAGTTATTTTATAAACATATTTATATATATACTATATTCTGTAGGTTCTCTTTCTTCAGAGAACCCTGACTAATACACCAAGTCAAATAGTGGCCATCCAGTCTACAACCTTTCCTTCATCCCTACTCATTACATGCAAAGACATCCCAGGTCTCAAATGATGAAGAAACTAAAGGCAGCTAACCATACATCTATCAACAAAGGATCTTGAGAAGCTACCATCCAATGCTGAACTTCTATGCTACTTAGCTGTATCACATCTACTGTTACCAGAATTCTTTCAAGAAACACCAGCATTCTCCCTGCAGACAGAGTTTTGGAGTATGCCTTTTAAATTAAACTAGATGATACAAAAATTGATCAGGTAAGTACTGTTTTTGTTCATTTGTTTTATTTATTACTAGTTTTTTAGTATATGTCTCTTGTTGTTTATGCTTTTTTGCTTTTTAAATCTTTCTTCACTCCTTTTGTACCTTTTTATTTCTTTTTGTCTTTATTATTTTATCTACCTACCTAATTTTCCATTCTCAGATATGTTGTGAGGGGTTGAATCTTATAGTCTATATTAATTAGGATTTAGTATTTTCTACCTGTGTTACTATAAGTCAGTCTTCTTCCATCTACACCTTCCCTGAGACCTTCTACCCTTCCTGTATCACATACCTCATATCTCTCTCCTCCCTAGGTGTAACCAACACTAAAATCAGCCAAGTCCCAAACCATCTTACCTATCCCACCCTTATCCTTTCTTCTCATATCTAATGTAATACCAATCCAAGTTATTACCCATATCATTTCTCTACCACTTTGCATCTAAATCAAAGAATGTAATCAAAAAGTTAACTCCAGATATCTACATCTTACTGTAAAAATAGAAACAATATAAGAAGCCAAGAAAATATATCTCCTCCCAAAATCATTGATTGCAAACCACTAACTCCAACTGAAAGCAGCCTATTAAATAGTAGCTGAGAAAGTAATAATCTTGAAAATGAAAGTCAAATTCAACCATAAATATGGTTTGAAGCACATCCAAGAGAACATATACAAATGTCTGAATAATTATGAAGAACACAATAAATACAGAAAGAAGACTAAGAACACATAGATAACTAGACAGAATTAGAAAGACAGTTGAAGATTTGAAAACAAAATTAGAAATACTGAAAGAAATCCAAACTGAAATAACACTGGAATTTAAAAAAAATCAATAGAGCAACTAAAACATAGAACAGATCATGGAGAAAACACAGTATTGGAACCAGAAGTTGAGATGGGAAAAGTTGATAAGTCAATCTGAGAAACTGATAATTTGAAAAGCATCCACAAATAGAATATACAGGAATTCTGAGACATCATCAAAAGACTAAACTGTGGATGATGGATATTCCATCAAGAATAAGGTCAACAATGCATAATTAATGAAATAATAGAGAAGTTTCTCTAACCTAAGAAAGAGATGAATATCCAGATTCAAAAGACACATAGGCCCCCAAATACCCCCCAAAAAGATACATGCCATGACATATGATATTCTGCATATCAAATATACACACTAAACATAAGACCTTAAGACTTGCAAAACAGAAAGATAAAGTTATATACAAAGGTAAGTCCATCAAAAAAATACTGACATTTTGATGCAAACTATAGACTCCAGAAGGCCTTGGAGAGGCATAATACAAGTCATAAATGAACACAAATGCCAATACGAACTGTTATATCCAGCAAAACTATTGGTCACAATAGGAATAGAAAGTAAATATTTCATGACAGAATTGGGCTAAAGGACTATATTGCCACCAAGCCAGTACCTTAAAGAATACTGTAATACTCAAGGTGAAAAAGAAGGATAAACACATCAAAAAGTCTAATAGATAATACCAGTACAAGAGCTGCATGAAGGACTACAAATGCAAACACCACAAGATCAAAATAATCAAAACACCTTTCAATAATAACATTAAATGTCTATGGGCTCAACTTCTAAATCAAAAGACACAGGTCTTAGGCTTGAATCAAACATCATGACTCTTTAATACTCTTCTCCAAGAAATGAACCACACTGTAAAAGACAGACAGTATCTCAGGCTGACAGGATGGTCAAAGATAGTCCAAGCAAATAGAAACAGGAAACAAGCAACAATTGCCATCTTAATATTGTATGAAACTGACTTTGAACTAAAGCAAGTCATAAGACATAAAAATAGTTACTGCCTTCTAGTTGTGGGAACAATCCAGTAGGAGGATGTTACAACATGTATGTAACAAACACAGCTGCATACAAATTCATATAACCAAGTCTATAGGAAGTAAAATAACTAATCAACCCAAACACAGTGATAGTAGGAGACTTTGACATCCCAAAGAACTGGTCAATGGGTCAAAAACTAAACACAGACACATTGAAGTTAAATGAAACCATAAGGCAAGTGGACTTCACAGACATCTATAGAACATTTCACCCAAACACCTTCTTCTCAGGATATCATGGAACTTTCTAAAAAAATAGACCATATACTAAGACCCTATTACTGAAAATGCAAAACATGTAGGTCAAAGGACATAAAAACACCAGCTGGAACTGGTTTGGAATTTTCTTCTTTGCTGGATAGCTTACAAAGTACAAGAAAGAATTGTAGAAGCTACCAAGAGAGAAAAACAATTAGTGGTCTCATTAATCTATGAAAGCTTGCAAGTTATAATAGGAATAGCCCTGGCAAGAAATGACCAACTGTGTAATAGTGGTATGAATATCAAGGAGGTAAACAACAGCTTTCTGATCAGCTATAAAGCCCACTTATCAGAAAAGAACACATTCTTGTCATTGTAAACGATAACAAACTGTGAAAGGGAAGGACATAGGTCTCAGTGAAAGATTAGGTTGTGAATGTTTAGCTATGAAGACAATACATCAAACTGCATTTTAAACACCTGTCATTATACCCATAGATTGGAAGGATACTCAGCACTCAACCTCAAAACTTCATTGTCCATCACAAGACATTTACTACGTAAAAGCACAACTGACCAAAATGTAGAATGTAAGTGATTATGGACTGCTTGTCCCTAAGCAAGCATCTAAGACAGCGCTACCCCCTTCCCAAGGCTCAGAGAACATCTTGGAAGAGGGAACAGTAAGATAGTAAGAGCCTGAAGTAGGATAGTGGTAGACCACACATATCTTCTGGACATGACAAAACTGTAGTATACATGATATCTATACTTTTAGAGGAACTGTATGGGAGCGCTTCTGTCAATACTTCACCATAAAAGGTTCAAGATCTCAAGAAATTCCACACCTCCCTGAGAGATTTGATGAGGACTATTGCTGATAGGGAAGAAAAAAAGGGTGTTTTCTTCAAAGGTATACTCACTAATCTATGAAGCTTGTTGGAGCATGAGTCATGCCAGGCATGAAATTTCATCAAAGACAAACCAGATGAAACACAGTGGGCCACATAAATGATAAAACTCAAAAATAGGAGGTAGTCTGGTACGGGAGATGAAGGGTTGTAAGGAGAAAAGGAGAAGGAGTGGGAATGGGGATTAAGGGGTTAAAATGTCATAAATTCATTGTATTCATGTATGTCACGCCAAAGAAAGGAAAAAATAGAAATATTAAAAAATACGCATCTTTCTGGTAATTAGAGAAATGCAAATTAAAACTACCCTGACATACCACCTTTCCCCAGTTAGACTGGTTAAGATTAAGAACATCGACAATAATGAATGTTGGTGAGAATGAGGAGGAAAGGGAGCAGTTATTTATTGGTGGTGGGAGTGTGAACTGATATGTATACTTTTAGAGGAACTGTATGGGAGCTCTTCTGTCAATACTTCACCATAAAAGGTTCAAGATTTCAAGAAATTCCACACCTCCCTGAAAGATTTGATGAGGACTATTGCTGATAGTGAAGAAAAAAAGGGTGTTTTCTTCAATGGTATACTCACTAATCTATGAAGCTTGCTGGAGCTTCCCAAAAGAGTCTTCCCAAAAGACTCTTTATTTTATTACATAAACACTTGCTGTTCCATTTTCATTGCAACTCTATTTACAATAGCAAGAAAATGGAATCAACCATTTGAGGAATGGGTAATAAAACTGTGGTACGACTACACAAATGAAAACTATTTAGCTATCAAGCAAATGGATGGAACTAGAAAATATAATATTAAGCAAAGCATAACAGGCACAGCATGAAAAACACCATGTTTCCTCTTATTTGTGGATGCAAATGTTAAATTCTTGACTGAAGTATTTGACTTGAATTCTGATGTCATTGTGGAACTTGCTGTACAGGTTCATTTTATCACCACATTAATGAGCTTGCTTAGCTTGGGTTAGCTGACAAATTCTGTGGTGTGGGATTCAAAGGTAGAGTTGGGAATTTTGGTATCATCAAATAGATATAACTAAGGATTTGGTGCAGGATGATATTGCATATAGTTGTTTCAGGCATATTTCCTATTGTGTTGGAAGATCAGTGTGGTGGTATGGTCCTCAGAGCCAGGAATCATGGGCTTTGGTTGTGATTTTACACAGTGTGGAGTCCCTTTGTATTTCTGTCTTTGGATGTTGTGAAATGCTCTGTGATGTTGCATTTCTATTTATGGGTTGGAAATTTTATTTCCTGCACAACTTTTTGTAAAGTATACTTCCATCTAAAATTTTTTGAAGCCATAAAGTTATTAAAAATTAAAAAAAACTCATAAATATTCACTTATAAGACATGATATGTCCAAGTCCTGTTCATGAGAAACTCAGCTGTATTTTTCTGTAACTGTATACTAGAAAGAAATAGTTAGAAAACAAAACCAAACACTCATCATTTGAGAAGGTCACATTTTATGAAATAATGTCTTGGGAAGGATTACCAAAGATAAATAGCAAGTGTCACTTTAAACAACATGCTCATTTTGGTGGTGGTATTTAGTCTGCTCTTGGGTGAGGCTTCAGTATTCTACTGTCAGGGATGAAAACACACTGAGCGATTGATTCTCTGGGAGAGCCTCCCTGCTGTCTCAATGGATTTTTATCCTGACTCAGCATGGCTCAGCAGTCAAGTTTAGCCTCTCTCTAAGCTGTATGCTTTTAGATGTATTCTAAAGTCACTGTCCATGAAACTCAAAAAAATAAATAACAGTGTAAGTTAATGAATGTATTGGAATACTGTGAATGTATTGGAAAGAACACTGGACCAAGAATAAAGAATTTTGAAATCATTGCCCAGTTTCCAATATATTACCATAAACAAATATATGAAAGTATAAAAGCAGGCATGTTTCCATTTTTCTTACATAAACTTACATAAATTTAATTAAAGAGTCAATCTACTTTAAAGGTTAAGACTTGATGAGCTTGTCAAGTGATGCAATCAATACAATTGAGACTATGTGTGGCAAAACTGCTCTTTGTCAACAAATAATTTATGAAAGAGGAAGAAAGAGGTAGGGAAAGAAACAAAGTGAAAAGTAGTTTAAAGAATATATGAAAACTATTAGTTAATTTCAATGTATAGTCCTTAAAGTACTTATAAACTAAATTTTGAGTTTTAATGACAGAATTAATTAAAGCACTGTCATGTAAAGATACAATTACCAATTGTGGTTAGGCTTCTCATGTTTTCTTTTTAAAGATACAGCCAGTAATAAATCTTACATTTTTAGAGACACAGACAGAAAGGTTTACAGACAGAGTGTTATTTGTGATTTTCCATCCAATAAATGCAACCTACCACTAACTACATGAGCATCTGCAGATAGCACCTGCTAGTTCTGGTTTTTCATGTACTAACTTTGGAAGGAGTGGAGAAAGGAATACAAACTTTCTCATGGTCTAGAAAGCTTATTCATCACTCTCTTCACCATTCAGTGATAGCAGCTTAGATATCCTCTCAGCATTGCTAGAGCAAACTCAGGATTCATTCAACTCTAAATCAAAGACTTTCAAATGAATTTTTTCCCGATTTCTCCACATAATTAAATGCAATATGTATATAATGAAATAAACATAACAGGGAAGTTCTGCAATTAAAATATTTGTGAGATTTACAAAGTGGCTAAGAGTTCTTCCTTGAATTAAATTAGCATAGTTTCAGGATGTAATCCAGCCATTGACACCTTTGTATTGGACTTGTATTAACATAATTAACCATTTACCTAAAATAGATCATCCAAGACTCTGGGAAAGAAAGGTCCCAGAGCTCTGTCTCTAGAGAATCCTGTGAAAGTTGGTGAAGTTAGTCATATTAATGATGAAACATTGACTCTTGGTAAGGATTTGTTGGCAATCATTTTTGATTTATATTTCCTAACTTTTGACTAAAGAAAGTTGGTAATTAAATAATGTAAAAAAATCATAGGACCATTACTTAACTAGTTCCATGAGAAAAAAGTAGTCAATATTAAAATAATGATATATATAAAATGAACTGAATTTCTAGACTAAAAAGTGCTCTGTGTGTCAGATTTTTTTAAAAATTTTTTTATTCAATTGTGCACGTGTGTATGTGTGTGTGTGTGTGTGTGTGTGTGTGTGTGTGTGTAGAACCACGGGCGAATTTGGGAACCACCATGGTCCGCCTCCACCTCCTCCTTGTTTACTCTGCCCAGGGATTCACAGGCTCTGCCCTACCAGGACCAGAAACGCAGGCCGCCCCCGCTTCCGCCCAGCGTCTATACGTGGGGTCTAGGATCCGAACTCAGGACCTTCTGCCTGCAAGGCAGAGGCTTAACCACTGAGCCACCTCTCCAGCCCCTGTGTGTCAGATATTTTTTTATCAGACCAAAATTGGAATGGATGGAATGGATAATGCTTGTTATGACTGGTTTCATTTACCTTGGAGGAAGTAAGAATGATCCCTCATTCTGATGGCTATGATTGGTGACATAAACCCAAGAAACCATCCATCTTGAATGGACAGATCAAAGATAAATGGGCATTTGCAAGAGTTCTATGTCTTCCCAGTGTTAGATATAAGTTAATTTGAGTGTTGTTTCAGTTTAACACCAGGTACCAAGTACAATTACTTGCTTTACAGTTGGGCAAGTCACTGAACTCCTTCCACAGCAAAATGAAGCAAACACAATTCCAGGGAAGCTCCTGGACAAGGCAGCATGAGAGTGAACAGAACATAGAAGTCACAGTGGTCGCCATTCCAGACTCCTTTATGGCAGCTAGAGAAGCAGCGCCTCAGGGAACAGACCTTCTGACAATGGCATTTGAGCTATACCAAGAAGGAAAATGATAGATAAAAGACATTATGAGGTGAGTGCTTCTCAAACCATTCTTTGAATCATTAGGATCTTAACAGAGATTCTCATTTAGTAGTTCTGACTTGTGACTCCTGACTCTGCATTTCTAATAAGCACGTAGGCTATGCTCAGGCTGACATTTCATTCTTTGTGTAGCAAAGATCTATTCATAAGGTGACATCTGTAATGGAAATCATCTTGGATTGCTTCTACCTCCTTTTTGCTTTGCTCTGGGATTTTCCAGGCTCTGCCTAGTAGGGCTAGAAGTGTAGGCCACTGTTGTTTCTGCCTGACATTTTGACGTGGGACCTGGGATCCAAACTCAGGACCTTCTGATTTCGAGGTAGAGTCTTCACCCTAAGCCACCTCTCCAGTGCATTTATTATTTGGGCTTTCATATTGCTTCATGATGCTTTGGCAGCCAATATCACTCCAGACCTACTGTAAATCAGTTCTCTCACTCTGGGTCATATTGCATATAAATTATATCTATTTGGCATATGTTTATTCTAGTAGTATAAAAGATGAGTAAGCTTATTTCTTATATAAAACATATATAGTATTTCCCAGTACAGAATTAAATCAGAGGAGCATATCAGAAACCCATACCATGCCAAAGACTGGAGATTTAGATTCTAGATATAGGCAGCACATGCTCAGACATCCACAGGCTGTTACGGGATAAAGCAAGAGAAATTAATTTTTTTATTATTATTTGTTCAATTGTATGTGCATGCGTGTGTGCGCGTGTATGTATGTATGTATGTGTGTGTAGAACCACGGACGAATTCGGGAACCCGGGATTCACAGGCTCTGCCCTACCAGGACCAGAAACGCAGGCCACCCCCGCTTCTGCGTGGCGTCTATATGTGGGGTCTAGGATCTGAACTCAGGACCTTCTGCCTGCAAGGCAGAGGCTTAACCCCTGAGCCACCTCTCCAGCCCCCAAGCAAGAGAAATTAGAAAGAGAGTTATGCTTGAAAAGAATACCAAATTACTGGGCTGGAGAGGTGGCTCAGGGGTTAAGCCTCCGCCTTGCAGGCGGAAGGTCCTGAGTTCGGATCCCAGATCCCACGTATAGACGCCAGGCGGAAGCGGGGCGGCCTGCGCTTCTGGTCCTGGTAGAGCGGAGCCTGTAAATCCCGGGGCAGAAGGAGGTGGAGGCGTCCATGGTGGTTCGCGAATTCGTCCGTGGTTCTACACACACACAGACACACACACACGCGCGCGCGCGAACATACACACGCACATGCGCACAGTTGAATAAATAATAATAAAAAATTAAAAAAAAAAAAAAGAAAAGAATACCAAATTACTTACACTGTTTTTGATTGGGAATACATGTTTTGTGGTCACAGCTTTTGAGAGCATATGACCTTAGAGATACATGAGTAGTTGGATCAGTTGCTACCTTGCAACAACTGTCACTTAATGTTGGCAAATGTGCTGAAAATGCACATCTCTTTGTGTTCGGTGAAGGCTCTGTAAATACTGTGAAGCCTTGTAATATGGGCCAATGAGAAGATACTTCGGTTTTTTGTCATGATTAATAGACTCTGCTCTTTATAAAAAGTTAAGTAAATGCATTCCTACTAAGCCTCACATTTCTCATCTGTAAATGACAATATTAAAAGTAATTTGTGCAGTTGAAATTGACAGCGGCTGCTTGACTTAAACTGATTCCTGCCTCACTTTACAAATCTATAAAATGGGAAATTAGAAAAACTGATTTATTAATTTAATTTCTTTTATTTCTGACATTCTTATTCAGCCGAATGAAGTATCTCATATTTTATATACTTCTAGTATTCACTTAGATATATCAGTTAGGAGATAATATTGAAAAACCTTTTCCCTTAATTTATATAGAAATAACTAGATAGTTTTTAGTCTTAATGATTTGGGCATTGGCTGTGATAAAGAAAGAAAGATAGTTGATAGTTTTTCTTGATTCTCAGTGCCCATGACTCAATTGAACTTTTTTCAGTAGATGGTACAACAGTCTGAGAACACAACTTTGCAAAAGAAAAGGCTTTGAACTAAAGAAGAGCTTAATAATTGGTTAATATGTATACAAAAAAGATAAACATTTTTGAATGAGAAGTGCTTTTCTCCTTTACTTATAGAGAGTAGGTCATGGGATAGTTAATTTGTGTTTCTACCTACTTATGGAACAGAAGTCTGGGATTTTAATTTTAACATGCTCCCAGAAAGTACTGCATATTCTGCCAGTAGACAGGAATAAATCACTTTTTCTTGTACTAAAACTCTCTACTGGAAGTTAGTGTTGATGTAACTGGATATGGAATTGGAAAAAGGGAGTTAAGCTTCAAAGACAGTCTGCACATCCGTGACTTTCAACGGACTTGCCCTCTGAAATTCTGTGGATGGAGGAGACCACAAGGCAGATGGGACTTGATACATCTTGCTGACATCCTTGAGAGAAGTAACCACAGGAGCAATGACAACAGACCTGCAAAGGGAATGATTCAGCAGGAATCTATAAGAGGGACAACCAGTGGGGGATGAGGAATAAGTAAAAGACAGGGGAAGCTTTAGAGGAGTTCCTGAAATGAGGTGCTAATCTACAAGGCTTATGAAAGTATCAGACTTTGGGTGATCAACACACTGCAGCATCCAACGTCAGCTGTGGTGACGATGGGGAGAGCAGCCAACAGGAATGTTCATGACATAACCTGTCCTTACCCCTTCTGCTTTATACCGGCATTGGGACTAGGACCATGAAAGACAAGGTTTGATGCAATTGATTAATTACACAAAACACAGGAGATTCTAATTATAGCAATCCTGTCACTCACAAAGTGACCAAAATTGACTGAATGAATGATTGACCCTAAAATCCACAAATTGGCAATAATAACTTTTCTCGTTAACCTTGAACACTACTCCTTCCTAGCTTGGGATATTTGGATATTTAACCAAATCTATCTGTAACCATTTCCTGGGGACCATACAGTAGGAGGAGAAAACTGACTTCTGCAGTTGTCTGCTGGCCTATGCAACTGAGCAATGGGGTACACTCTCTTAGCCTGTTCCCCCACTGAACATTTTAAAAAGTGTTAAAATCTAATGGAAAGCTAAATTAAGTAGTTCTGTATTTGTAACAGGCTTGCAGGTGATACTGATCCCCAGGAAGTTCATTAAGAATCACTTTTTCCAGTAGTTCTAGCAAAACCACAACAGCAGCTACCACCACCCACAGAAATATTTGCATCTCATGTCACTGTCCTGTGTGCCTGGCTTATTGAATTAGTCCTGCAATCACCAACAACACACCCAAGGACATAGGATTGGAAAGTATGTCTGTCTCACTCTAGTATAACACACTACAATAAAAACTACCAATCTGTTTCCTTGGTGGTGTCAGCATAAACTCTATTTGCATTTCAAAATTACTTTATCCTTTTTTTTTGTTCAGATGTTATAAAAGTCAGTTGAGAAGAGGTGAATTCAAACTCACTGTCCAATATTCCAGCCACTGCATACAAGGGACTCTCGACAGCCTAATAAGAGACTAGCTAGAACTGAGATAATCTCAGCTCTGAACTTGTAAGTGTGGAACATCTTTTGAGGTAAGAAAGCAATGTGATAAAATGTGAAGCAGGCATTCATAATTTTCATAATACAATGTTGAAATAAGTAGGCTAGTATTTAACAAACACTGGGATAAATACCACATACTTTAACACACAATTTGACCAGCTTTTTGAAAGTGAGGTTAGTAGATAACCTAAAATTCTAGTAGTGATTCTTGTTTTTTTCTTTTTTTGTATAAAGCTTCCAGTAAAGGTAGTTGAGCAGCTGGTGTTTCCACAGTTTGTTAAATTATACAACCGAGCTTAGTTTTCACTGAGAAACAAGACATGTCTAAAGCTCTGGGAATGTGCCTGAGTATGGGTGAGGCCTGTGGGTAACCAGATGTATAATGAATGGCTGACCATGTCTGCCTCCCTCACGTCTCACTATTCGTTCTGGGGACAGTGAATGTTCAGAGCAAGGGTCCTTGAATTTTTAATCACTGGGCTAGTGACTGGGAGCTAGTGTGTTACACTTTAGAGTGGAAAAGTTTGGGTTCAAACCATGGAAGGCATTGTGCACTCTTGAAGGCATTGGTTTCTGTTTGCAGCTCAAGGGAGTAGTCCAAGTTACCTTTAAATTTTTTCAAGATTTAAAGTCAGATAATGGTGTGCTAACTGGTAAATTGTAGGATTAAAAAAAACTGAAGCAGGGAGCATATTTAAACTCCCTGAAGGCAAGGCAGAGGGAAGTCATATAGTTCCAAAATATATAAATATTTTATATAGGCAAGCATATTTTATTGGCCAATTCACATGCTATGAGTCTATTGCAACCAGATTTTCTTTTTCTTTCTTTTCTTTCTTAATTTCTTTCTTTCTTTCTTTCTTTTTCTTTCTTTCTTTCTTTCTTTCTTAATTTCTTTCTTTCTTTCTTAATTTCTTTCTTTCTTTCTTAATTTCTTTCTTTCTTTCTTAATTTCTTTCTTTCTTTCTTTCTTTGTCTTTCTTCTTTCTTTCTTCTTCTTTCTTTCTTTTTCTCCTTCTTCTTCTTTTCTTCCTTCTTTCTTTCTCTTCTTTTCTCTCCTTTCTTCCTTCTTCCTTCCTTCTTCCTTCTTCCCCTTCCTTTCCTTCTTCTTTCTTTCTTTCTCTCTCTCTCTTTCTTTTGTTCTTTCTTTCCTTTCTCTATCCATCTATCAGCTATAATCTACCATTATCTATCTAATCCTCTATCATCCATTTATCATCTATTAACCCATCAGTCCTTCTTTCTTCCTTTCCTTCCCTCCATTTCTTCCTTAATTTTTTCTTCCCTCCCTCCTCCTCCCTCCTTCCCTTTCCCTTTTCCTTCTCTTTTTTCCTTCCTTCCTTTTCCTCTTTCTTTCCTCTTTCTTCCAAAACTTTCTTGTTTTGTTTCTACTACTGGATATTCAGAAAGCCATGGTAGCATCAAGTGCACTGTAGCTAACGCTAATGCTATTATACCTCATAAAAATAGTGGAAATAAGTACCCCCAAAATAATCAGCGGGTCATATACTCAGGGGTTCCAAGTTGGCTGGGCTCTTCTTGTGACTTCTAAACAGCAGTCAGAAGTGAAGAAGGACTGAGCCGAGGATTGTTTTTCCATGTGAAGTTCAAAGTTAAAACTATTTGTTTAAAACATTCCCATCTAAGGATTAGAAATGTTTGTCTTTTAAGAATGAGATCACGTGAGCATGACATGAAACTCTTAAAAATTTGTTCAATATAGCAGAGAATAATAGAGCTATAAATAGTGATTCTAGAAATATACCGAATACAACTCATTTTTAACCAAACTTGCAAAGAAAGAATTTTAGTCAATGTAAATACTGACTTAAAAGCTTTTATTGAACTTTGTTGGCAGATACATTTTATTCTCATTTTATTTTATTAAAATAATAACATTTTGTGCCTATAAATTTTCTT
Source organism: Typhlomys cinereus (assembly GCA_023101885.1). Taxonomy (NCBI): domain Eukaryota; kingdom Metazoa; phylum Chordata; class Mammalia; order Rodentia; family Platacanthomyidae; genus Typhlomys; species Typhlomys cinereus. The sequence goes on from JALPQD010000096.1 coordinate 2,711,420, forward strand.
GGACAGAAGGTTGTTTTTTCATGATATGATATGAAACATTTGCAGTGATTTGTTCAGTTAAATTAATTAAGTTAAATATCCTCTGGAGGCAGCATAGAAGAAAAAAACTTTAAGAAAATAACTATTCCAGAAGCCATTTTTTTTGAATTCCCATTACTTTCAGAAGTATGCTAATATGCTCAGTTCTTAAAATCCTTACTTTAATGATGCAGATTTCTTTAATATCAGCCCCTTAAATGGATAATGAGAAAAGTAAAGCCATAGAAGTTTTGGATCAATTTTAAAGCTTTGGACTTTTTAAAATATCAATATGACATTTTATACTTTGGGGTTTGGTCTCACACATGGTTTGAACCAGATGGAAAAGGGCACCAGAGAGCAGGGTGAAACCTTTGTGGAGCTCAGCTGAATACCCCACAATGTAATAGTAGGCGCCTCTTAACCAGGACGTCTTGTTTTTAAGCTCCTTTCTGAGGTGTATATAAGATCATTTGATTCCCTAAGAAATATCTTTACATTTTAAATGTTTGAGAGAAATAAAAGGTCTTTCAAACATCAACACTTTTATAGAGGATCAATGTGCTCTATGGTATGGAAACTAACTTTTCTTTATTAGGAGCTTAATTAGATTATTTACCTTAGTATCATGATTTCTTCTCTGTCAAATAAATTAATACTCATTTTTTCTGCTTAAATCAAAATACTTTTTAAAACAAAATCTCAATGGCTTTTTTGTTTGATTTTCTTAGATGTAATCAGAAACTTTGATTATTTAAAGTGATCTGTTACTAAGCATAAAATGTCTAAATATAAGTAGACTTGATTTATATTTAAAAAATCATGGTACCAGCTACCTCAGCAATTCTTCAGGAACATTTGTGTCTGAATGGAAGCAGAAGCACTGAGAGAAAGTATTGTGTGTTCTGAGGAAAGTTTTCTTTTCCCCTTGTGAGGATTAGTTCATTAGTTCATTTCCTAGGTGTGACTTGTACAGAAAGTCAAATGAATGTTCTGTGGGTTAAATGGCTATTCCCTGGGCTACAGCCAGCTACTAAAGAACTGTTTGACTTGGAAAAAGAAATTCTACACCCACAGTATAAAGGGCCTTGCCAGTTAGCCTGGCATTAAAATCTTAATATGTGTGATAACTTCTCAGAGAACTTAGTCCCTTTTCAAATATTTGAGCAGTTCTTGGGTGCAGTTGTCTTATTAACTTCCTTCTTATCTTCCTTTACTCCTTTGCTGTATTGCAGAATAAATACAGCTTGGCTCCTGATAGTTTCCTTGACCTCTCTTTTTTGAAAACATATTAGGTTTAACTCATAGATAATGGACAGAGTTCCTCTTTTTGATTACATACTTTTCCAAAAATGATTCTTTATTATACATGTGTAATGGTTACTCTGAACTATCACGGTAAGAGAGCATTCAAAGTCAAACAACTTAAGGAAGAAAAGAAAATTTATTCACCTTAGGTTTCCAGAGGGAAGATACAGCCTTTCACGGAGGAGGCAGCATGGCTGGTGGCTGAAGCTGACAGGATAAATCACCCCCATCCACTGGAAGATTCCTGGAGAATCTCTCTTCTCTCTAGTTTTCTTTTCTGTGGTTCCTTTTATTTGGTCCACTACTGGGAAGTTCCAATGAGATCTAGGGAGGTTCCAATCAGATCTATGGCTGATCTTTGTATTATCAAGATCAGCTGATCTTAGTTAATGCCAGGTGTGTCAAGTTGATACCCGGGATTAACTATCACTATATATATATATTTATAAATTTGTTAAAAAAGAGAATTTTAGAACAGAAATAAACCATGAAAGTTACAAGCAATCATGCTATAATAATATTGTCAGTATTAAAATTTGTTATAGTACTTGGTCATAAATCTTATGTGCACATTACCTTTAAATATGTATAATATATTTATAGTAATATTTGTATAATGGTTGAATATATATTTAGGGTTTTAATAAAATAATTCTGTAAAGGTGCTTATTTTAATAAAAGGTAATAGAATATGTGATTTAATTTTTCTTAATTGAGCACATGAAGAAATATTTATGCTTGTCTTTTTAAATATTTCATATTGCTATTTAAACAGATTATAATCTCTCTTGTTCCAAAAGCTGAGTGAAATTAATTTTGAATTTTTGTTGTTAAGCACAGAATTATATAAAAATATATTTTCAATATTAAAGACAATCACATGTATATTTCGATAATGAGATATCTTTAGAATTAATGTCTTAAGGAAGTCAATTACAACCATCCTCTGAATTTGTGAGAGTCAATCATGCAATTTGGGCTTTAGCAGAGGATTAGAAAAAGTAACATATGTTTGAAGATTTATAGAGAAGTTAACATAAGATTTGAGATTAACTAGATAACTTTAATGAAATTAAATGTGGTTTATTTGAAAGTAGTATGATTTTGATTTTGCATGGTTTTGAAGTATCTTCCTAACTATCGAGGTTGGACTTTTCTTAGTATAAACTTATGAGAAATCTGCTTACTAATATAAAAGTGAGACTCCCAAGCAAGGTGCAATGGCTTGTGCCTGCCATTCTGCATTTCTATACATGGAAGGCCAAAGCAAAAGGATTGCCTTGGATCATAGCTTGACTGGTTTACACAGAGAATTCTAGAATAATCTAAGCTACAAAGTTAGAACCCGTCTCAACAACAGCTACCACAGAAAACCCGGTTGCAAATTTAGCCAGGCAGTTGTATTCCATCAAGTTTCTTAGACTCAGCGAGAGAGTTCTATCCACTTCAGAATATGATATCTTAGGTCATCATGCAGGTTTTCTTTAATTAAATCACATCTTCACTAGTTGAAACTCTAGTTGATCTTTGCTATTTGAAAGTAATTTTTTAAACTATTGTGGAATCGGTTCATGGGGGAAGTTTGCCCTGACTGGTAACAGTCTACTCAGATGTCCTGCCAACCTTGTAGAATAGCTAGTCTTTCTGAATGTTTCTTTATCTGGAAATGTCAGGCAGTAATTACATCTTTGAATAGTAATCCACATAATGCACAAAGCAACAAGACAGACAGATGACAAATCTAATTCTGACAATGAGGATGATGTTGATAGACACAAAGTAGCACTTATTTTCTAGTAACTCTTCAGTTGAACCAATTGCTGTTTTATTACAGGTAGTTTCCTTAGATTTCCAATGAAATAAAAATCAAGTGAAATGTTAGGATTCCAATTAAGGAACCTTGCTCTTATCCCAACTTGTAAATTTACCCATAATTTAAACATCAGCCAATGAAACAAAAAGTGTTATTAAACTTTATACATATATATATGTAAAGTTGAGCAAATATTAGTAAGAGTATTTTCTGAAGTTTTTCTAGATTTTGAGGGACCAACATTGTCTGAATTTGCTTTCTATAATATGATTGTGTTGATGGCTCTACATTGGTAAAATTTGCCTTCAGATAAAAGCTAATAATTAAGATATTTAATGATTGGAGAATATATCTGCTCTTTCCAATAAAGATAAAAATGTTAAGGCCAGTTTTAACTTTCTTGGTGTCACTTCATTTTCTTTGACTCTCTCTAATTAGGTCTAACTCAGCCATTGAATGAGCCATCAGTCTTTGTTCATGCTATGTCACATGCTGACAGATGCCCACAGAATTCTGCATGCTTCACACTATGGGTTTCAGCCTGGAGAGATGATCCAGGGATTAAGACTCTGTCTGTCAAACAAAAGGTCCTGAGTTCGGATACCAGGTCCCAGGTAAAAATGCCAGGCAGAAATAGCAGAGGCCTGCACTTCCGGCCCTGGTGGGCAGAGCCTCGTAAATCCCAGAGGAAGAAGCAATCCAGGATGATTGGTCTTCCACAGGAACATACAATGCCCTCTCTCTCACACACACACACACACACACACACACACACACACAAAATACAAAAAAAAACCCTATGGGTTTCATTAAAAATATTCACAAAATAAATCTTGTTAAGTGGGGGTATAGTCATAGCAATGATTTTGGAAATTCAAATAGAGTTGGCAATATAAGTACCTCTCTCTCTCTTGCTGCACACACACATATACACACACATATGCGTGCGCACACTTTGCTTTAAAATAGACTTACTCTTCCTAAATTAACCAAGCTGTATTCCAATGAGAATTCTTGTCAGTGAATCAAGACATTGTTCAATGCTCAAACACTGTACAATATATATGACTGTACAGTAATATAAAATTTAGGTTTATAGGTACAAATAACTATCTTTTTCAATGATATTCCTCTTTGAATTTTTCAATGGTTATTTTCTTTTTTTATTTGTTTGGTTTTCTTTTTTTTTCTTTTTTCTTTTTTTTTATTTCCACCCATACAAACTTAACAGGTACACCGGTCCCCTCCCTCCCTCCAACCTCCCACCTCCCTATGCCTTCCTCCCCTCCCCCTTCCTTCCCCATCATCCAGTGCCTCCCTCTCCCATCCCCAGAGCATCCTTTAATGTGCATGCCAGACTCTCCTCTGGGTCTTCCTCTCCGATGAGGTACAAGGACCCAGTGGCATTTCCCAGAACCCTTTCCTGTGTTTCCCTTAAGTATAGGAACACTACTGTGGCTGTCAATCCCTTGCCTCCAAGGATCTTAGTGCCTTTAGCAAATGCTAGACTTCGTGGGGTCAATAGTGTGTTGGACATTGCGCAGGGCATGCAAAGTCCAATTATGATTGCTTCGGCCCTAACTTGTGTGGAGTATCTTGCATATCATTGCTCCTCCCATCCTTGTGCTCTTACAATCTTACTGTCCCCTCTTCCGCAAATTTCCCTGAGATTCTGGATGGGGAGAGATTAGGCTGGCCTAGTTCCAGGTAGTTTATATAAAATCACTGAAGTTCTGGATTATGGTTTGTTGATTTTTTTTTCAGTTTTGCTGCTCCTGCAATGCCCTTCACTCCATTCTGATGGGCACTGTATGTCACCCCCTGGACAGAGATAAAAAGCTGTTAAACTAGAGTCTTGTTATAAGAGTATATTCAAAGATAGATATAATAAAAGTAGGAAACCGCAGTGAGGGAGGGGTCAATCACCCATTTGCAAAATGGTTACTTTTTATCCGCCAGACTATATGCCTTCCCCTTCTGGTGAGATCATGCCCCATCAGTTGTAAATGATCAGGAACGAAAGTCTGTGAACTTAACCAGATGTCTCATTACTCACTTGCAGTCCTTGATGGTGGACTATTTTCTCTGCTGTAACATGGTCCCCTCTCTCCTTGTTTCTGGTGTGGCCCTCCTACCCCATTCCTCCTGTTCATAATCTTTGCAATTACTGTAGGTATTACAGGGATTTATCCTTGAGTGTCTCTAGGTGGGTTTGGTACTAGGATCCACCTATTAGGGAGGACATATGGCGCTTAATTTTCTGGGTTTGGGATACTTCACTTAATATAATTGTTTCTAATGATATCCATTTCCTGGCAAATTCCAGTAATTCATCATTTTTGATGGCTGAGTAGTACTCCATTGCATAGATGTACCACTTTTTCCTTATCCACTCGTCAACTTTTGGACATTTGGGTTGATTCCATGACTTTGCTATTGTAAACAATGCTGCTATGAACATGGTCGTACTTGTGCTATCAAGGTGAATTTTTGCTGTATGGGGGGTTATTCGCAAAAGTGGAATAGCAGGGTCATATGGCATTTCGATTTTTAATTTGTTTTAGAATCTCCAGACGGCTCACCAGAGTGGCTGTATGAGCCTGCATTCCCACCAGCAATGTAGGAGAGTTCCCTTCTGTCCACATCCTCTCCAGCATTTAGTGTTGTTTGTATTGTGGATTTTTGCCATCCTGACTGGGGTGAGATGATATCTCAGGAAAGTTTTGATTTGAATTTCCCTGATGGCTAAGGATGTGGAGCATTTTTTAAGATATTTGTTAGACATTTTAATTTCATCTCTAGTAAAGTTCCAGGGCCCATTTTATAATTGAGCCATTTGTTTCCTTGGTGTTTAGTTTTCTAAGTTCTTTGTGCACTCTGGATAATAGAGCTCTATCAGATATGTGGTTAATGAAGATTTTCTCCCCTTCTGTGGGTGGCTTATGTGCTTGAGTTACAATATCTTCATCTGGACAGAATCTCTTTAATTTCACAAGATCCCATCTATCGAGATTGATAGCAGTGACTGTGCTATTGGATGTCTGTTTCGGAACTGTTGGCCTAGCCCAATCAGTTCAAGGGAATTATCTACCCTTCCAACTACAGTTTTTATAGTCTCTGGTCTTATATCGAGGTCCTTGATCCATTTGGAATTAATTCTTGTAAATGGTGACAAGTACAGGTCCAGTTTTAATCTTCTGCATGTGGATATCCAGTTTTGCCAGCACCATTTGTTGAAGATACTATTCTTTTTCCATTGGATTTTTTGGGTCCCTTTGCCAAAGATCAAATGGCTGTAGTTGTGTGGGCTTATATCTGGGTCTTCAACCCTTATCCATTGATCTGTGTGTCTATTTTGGAACCAGTACCAGGCTGTTTTATAACTGTGGATTTGTAGTATAGACTAAGATTTTGTATGGTGATACCTCCTGCAGTGTTTTTGTTATTCAGGATTGTCTTTGCTAATCTGGGTCTTTTGTGCCTCCATATGAATTTTGAGATTGTTTGGTCAACCTCTTTAAAGAATTGCTTTGGGATTTTAATTGGTATAGCATTGAATTTGTATATTGCCTTTGGTAGGATGTTCATTTTTACGATGTTGATTCTGCCAATCCAGGAACATGGGAGGTATTTCCACCTTCTGGTGTCTTCTGCAATTTCTTTCTTTAAGGTTTTAAAGTGTTCATCGTAAAGGACTCTTACTTCCTTGGTTTGATTTATACCAAGGTATTTCATTTTTTTAGGGGCTATAGTAAATGGGATTGTTTCTCTCAGGGGTTTTTCACTTCTTTCATTCTGGGCATATAGGAAGGCCACTGATTTTTGTGCATTTATTTTGTATCCTGCCACCCTGCTGAACTTCTCAATTAGTTCCAGGAGCTTCCTGGTGGACTTTTTGGGATCCCTCAGGTATAATATCATGTCATCTGCAGGTAGGGATAGCTTGACTTCTTCCTTGTTGATTTGAATCCTTTTTATGTCCCTTTCTTGTCGTATGCCTTCAATTAAGATTTCAAGTACAATATTGAATAGAAGTGTGAGAGTAGACAGCCTTGTCTAGTTCCTGAGCAAAGCAGGAATGCTTCATGCTTTTTCCCCATTGAGTATAATACTTACTGTAGGCTTGTTGTATATAGCTTTTATTATATTGATAAAGGTTCCTTCCATTCCAACTGTCTCTAGGGTTTTGATCATAAAAGGCTGTTGGATCTTGTCAAAAGTTTTTTCTGCATCTATCAAGAGTATCATGTGGTCTTGGACTTTGGACTGGTTTATATGATGAATTACATTTATTGATTTGCATATGTTGAACCAACCTTGTGTGCCTGGAATAAAGCCTACTTGATCCCCGTGAATGATCTTTTTGATATGTTTTTGAATCTGATTTGCATCTGTGTTGAATCTTTGCATCTGTGTTCATCAGAGAGATTGGCCTATAGTTTTCTTTTTTAAGTGTATCTTTATTAGGTTTTGGGGTTAAGAAGATATTAGCTTCATAGAAGGATTTTAGTAGTGTTCCTTCCTTTGCTATTTGATGGAACAGTTTAAGGATTATTGGTGTTATTAGCTCCTTAAATGTCTGGTAGAACTCTGTGCTGAATCCATCTGGTCCAGGATGGTGGGAAGATTTGAGATTACTTCCTTGATTTCCTCATATGTTATGCGACTATTTAAATAATTCACCACTTCCTGATTCAATTTAGGTAAGTTGTGTTTCCTTAGGAATTTATCCATCTCTTTTTTGTTGTCAAACTTCACAGAGTATAAGTTTTTGAAATATGATGTTATAATTTCTGGATTTCTTGGGTATCAGTAGTGATAACTCCATGTTCATTTCTAATTTTGTTAATTTGGGTTTTCTCTCTCTTGCTTTTGGTTAATTTAGCTAGGGGTGTATCAATCTTATTGATTTTTTTCAAAGAACCAGCTTTTTGATTGCCTAATCTCGATGTTGGATATTTCTCCCCTTATTTTGCTAATCTCCTCTCTTCTGCTGCTTTTGGGATCAGATTGCTCTAGTTTCTCTAAAGCTTTAAGCTGCATTGTTAAGTTTTTTATTTCTGCTGTTTCCGTTTTTTTGATGTAGGTATTAAGAGCTATGAACTTACTTCTTAGGACAGCTTTCATTGTGTCCCAAAAATTTTGGTAAGTTGTATTTTCATTATCGTTCTCTTTCAGGAAATCTTGAATTTCCTTTTTAATTTCTTCCTGAATCCAGTCCTCATTCAGCATCATATTGTTAAGTTTCCAGGAGTTAGTGTATTTTCTGTTGTTTGTTGTGTTGTAGATGTCAACCTTTAGGCTGTGGTGGTCTGATAGGGCACAGGCTATAATTTCCACTTTCTTGTATATATGGAGATTCGTTTTGTGTCCCAATATGTGATCTATTTTGGAGAAAGTTCCATGTGCTGCTGAGAAAAATGTGTATTATTTGTTGTGTGGATGAAAAGTTCAATAGGGATCTGTAAGGTCCATTTCTTTAAGGGTTTGATTAAGTTCCAAAGTGTCTCTGTTAAGCTTTTGACCTGTTGATCTATCCCATGTTAATAGGGTGGTGTTGAAATCCCCAAGAATTATCGTTTGGGGGTTGATTTCTCACTTTAGACACTATAGGGTTTTCTTAATGAATGTGGAGGGGCCCATATTGGGTGCATATATGTTCAGTATTGTGAAGTCTCTCTGGTGAATTGTACCTGTGACTAAAATGTAGTATCCTTCTGTGTCTCTTATGATTTTTTTTGGTTTGAAGTCCACTTTGTCTGAAAGCATAATGGCTACCCCTGCCTTTTTCCTGGTTCCATTAGCTTGCAAAATTTTGACCAGCTTTTCATTTTTAGGATGTGCCTATCTTTTGTGGTGAGATAAGTTTCCTGAAGGCAGCAGATTGATGGGTTGTGGTTTTTAATCCAAGTTTATAATCTGTGTCTCTTAATCGGTGAGTTAATACCATTGACATTTAATGCAATAATGGAGAAATTATTTTTAATACTGGACATTTTTTATGTTTAATGGATTTTGTAAGCCTATTGTTTGACATTTATGTTTTGGTGGTATTATACTTCCCTTCTGTCCTCCTGGATATGATTGTTTTTTTCTTCAAGTTTGAATATCATTTCTAGCATTTTTTCAATGCCTGGTTTGGTAGACATGTATTCCTTTAAGTTGTCTTTGTGCTGGAAAACTTTTCTTTCTCCCTCAATCATGACAGATAGTTTTGCCGGGTATATCAGTCTGGGTTGGCATTTTTGCTCATTTAATACTTGAAGTATGTCTCTCCAAGCTCTTCTTGCTTTTACTATTTCCATTGAGTAGTCATTTGTTATTTTAATAAGTTTACCTTTAAAAGTGACTTGCTTTTTTTCCTTGAAGCTCTCAGCACCTTTTCTTTGTCTTGAATGTGGATTGTTTTGACTATTATTTGCCGTGGCGATTTTCTATTTTGTTCATATCTGTGTGGAGTGCGAAATGCCTCTTGTATTTGGATGGGCCTCTCATTCTTTAGTTGAGGGAAGTTTTCATTTATGATAATTTGAAAAATTTCCTCAGGTGTGGTATTTTAGGATTCTTGCTCTGGTATTCCTTTAACGTGCGTGTTAGGCTTCTTCAGGGTGTCCCATATCTCTTGAATATTCCTCTCAAGTACATTTTTGGCTTTAACAATCTCTTCCATTGAGCTGGTTAATTCTCCCACTTCGTCTTTAAGATCTGAAATTCTATTTTCTGCTTCATTAGTTCTGCTGATAAGACTCTCTGTTGAGTTTTGGGTTGAAGATAACTTATCTTTTAATTCAATTTTAAACTCTGCCTGAGACTGTTTTAACTGCTCTATGCCTATTTTTGTTTCTTGAACTGTTTTTCTCAACTCCTCCAAGTGCTTGTTGTGTTCCTGTTCAAAGTGGTTGATGCGGTTGTTTAACTCCTCTTGGATTTCTTCTTTCATAGTATTAATCATGGTAGTGATCATACTATGAAAGTCGTTGTCTTGGGTCTGGCTTTTTGGCTATTTTCTGTGAATTTGTTCTGGTCGGATCCATCATTATGGGGTTAATTCTTTTGGTGGGACATTGGTCTTCTTGGGTTTTGTTTCTCATGATCTACACTTTGACTTGGGCATTGTTGTTTTGTTTCTTAGGAACTTTCAGTTACTGTGTGTTTTTGACTGAACTGATTTAGTTGGTGTTATTACACTTGGGCAGTTATTACTAGTGCTTTCCTTGGATTGAGTATTTTTGTCTTTTGTTATTGTTATTTCCTAGATGAGGCTATTAGAGTGTTTGTACATCAGTTGTGTCAGTTTAAGTAGACAGGGGGTGAATATTAGTATGATAGTGCACTTTTATGATTTAGTATCTTGGTGATATGTGAGAGTGAGTGGTGTATTCCCTGGAGTTGTATGTTTCTGGGGGTGGCTGTATGGAGAAGTTGATCTACAGAAATTGATACTAGAAAGGATCAGTAAGGTGAAAAAAAGTTTTACTCATCTTTGGGCTGGATGTGAAGAATCTCTCCCATGTGATAGGATGATTGTAGAGGTTTTCAGATGTATGGCTTTTTTCCCTTAGAGTTTTGTTTGAGTTTCCTTTGGACTCTATTGAATTCTGAGTAGCAGTGTGTCTTCCGTGGACCACGTGCTTGGGTCCCCAGTAGGCCAGAGAGCCAATGGGTCTGATGTTGATGGCAGAATTCTTCACCTGGGACCTGGGACTTGGCTTAGTGGCCCACCCAAGCTCCAGGAATGGAGGAATGTGAGCAAGTCCTGTCTGGTTGGGTGGGCAGGTGGGCAGGAGGAAACAAGGGGCTGGGATCTGGGGCGTGGCCCAGGCAAAAACCAGAGGCAGCTTGGATGCGGCTGGGACCCAGGGCCACCTGGGGGGGCTGGGCGTACTCACCTGGGGTGGAGGACTGGGAGCAGCTGTCAATGGTTATTTTCTTGTTTTAAGCATATTAAATTGAGAGTATGTTTCTGTTCCATCTCTTGATTTCTTTTTGAAAATGATTCTTTTGGTTTATAGACTATTTATTGTCAGAGCTTTGACCCATAAGAAAACTGTGACTTTTTTCCCTTCAAACTCAGATAAATTATGCTACTGAAAAACCGTGAATTACTCTAGGAATGCTACAATGTATTTATATATCACAAATTCCCCAAATTCAGAGCATAAGTCACTGTAGAGTACTCAGCCCTAAATAGAATATCTCTGTGCCCACCCAAACCTTAGCAGACATTGTGAAAGAAGTTGGGGGCATTATAAGAATCCAAAAGCCAAACTTTTCATGAGCAGGAATACCACCAAATAGTGCCTTCTGAAGTACGTGAATGATCTCAGTATCAATTAACTCATTGAATCTGTTTGCACCCACAAGACTTGTTCTAGACTTGGTCTGTCAACATTTCATCAAGCAAAAGGGAACATTAGGAGAAACCACCCTGCCCTCAGGTACATTAAGAGCTATTACTGGCCATGGGAAGAAGGAGCTGCTTCCTTCAGTGGTATACTCACTGCTAAATCCTCCTTGCTCCAGCAAATGCACAGACACACGCTAACATAGCCAACCCTGTTGAAACTCAGTGGGCCACACACATATAAAGGAGTGAAAATAAGGGTGAGGATGGTTGGGGAAAAAAAGGTTTCCAATAGGAGCAGGGAGATGAATGACAATCAGTTACATAAGATGAAAATGTCATAAATCCATTTTTATACATGAAACTCTTAAAGAATCAAAATGGAACAAAGCAAAATGAAAAAATTAATGATTTGGAGTGAAAGATTGATGGAATAATGAAGAAATTACAGAGATACATAGATAAACCTAATTGCCTTAGGTGTATGATTATAGAAAAGTGTTTGAAATATGCATTCTTTCCATGCCTCAGCTCATATAGAAAATACCCTCAGACTGATGAATGACCACCAAGAAGAAAAGGCAAGTTACTTCAGGACAATTCCCTTCTCCACAGTGAAATCTTCAATTAACCTAAGGATTAGCTATGATTTATAATCTGACAGAAAATAAGTTGGATAAGTATATCCGAATGGGTAAATACTCAGGACTTTTCAGGCTCACATACAAGATTTTAAAAATTTTGTCTAATTTTAAGGATATCAAAAAACCCAGCAATTCTCCATAACAAAGAGAAAGTAAAGTCACAACACTAAAAACAGAAAAGCAATGGATAGAACATTAAGAATGGATGTATCAGGTCCCCCTAAATATTAATCTGTCAAAAGGCTAGCAGGTTATAGGTATATGACTGTACCTCAAGGCTCTGGATTTAAAATGAACTAAATCTTCGTGACAAATTCCTAATATGGTAGATTATTAGAACATAGTGAGAGGAAGTTGATCAGTCACTGGGGGCACATGGTTCAAAGGTATAGCTATAGGTATGTCCACAGGCCCTTCTAGTTTTTTCTCTCTACTTCTTGGCTACCATAGATAAGTTGATTTTGCCATGTGTTTCTACCACCTGATTTTCTGATTTGCCTCCAGCCCAAAGTAGTGAGTGTATCTAGATAAAATTACACTGAATTCTGTGAATCTTGAGCCAAAATATATCTTCCCTCTTTTTAAGCTCTTTCAGGCACCTGGCCTAGTTGCAACAATCCAATAGCAGAATTTATAGCACAAGCAATAAGAAAAAATCCAAACCAACATGAAAATAATCATCAATCTGCAATACTGATGAGATGTGGGGGGGGTTAAATCAAAGTTCCTTCATAAAAAAATGTTTTCAGTGTGCCTTGGCTTAGTAAAACTCTAATAGGTTGAACAAGGAGGAAGGGATGCAGAGCAAAAATTGCAAAGACATGTAATATATCTACGTTATTCACAGTTATGAACAAAATAGTGAAACAATGCCTCTTAGAAAATGGAATCCAATTCATCATCATGCAAATCCATGAGTTAACTTTGATCTTCTCTGAGATCTGACATACTTCAAGCCCAGATCTAATCTGCCTTCAGGGTTTGACTGATAGCTCATTTCAGCACCAAGAAGGATGGAAGAAGAAAGAAGTATAAGAAATATGATCACATTATTGATAGTTGCAGTGAAAAATATTTTAAGAATGCTTAAAATTAATTATGTTAAAAAGTAACACTGTAAAAGAAATTTTATTTGTGGAGGCTGAATATTTTCAAATATGTAATATACATGCCACAAAGAAACTTATTGCTTTCTACAGTTAGTAAATAGCAAATCCATTGATATTTCAGCATGCCACTGTATCTTCCAAAATTTGTTGCAAATTGTCTGAAGGATAAATTTTAATTTGCAGATTTCTGGATCAAATCCAAGTTCTTCCAACAGGCTACAAAATGAACTTTTAATATTTGTTTTCATTCATTTATTTTTTGAGACAGGATCTTGTTATGTATCCCAAGTTGGCTTCTCATTCAAAATGCTCCTGCCTCATTTGCTCAAGTTCTGGGATTGGAGGTACGAATACCATACATGGCTTAAATAAACTCTTCAGGCAATGCCAGTGATTCCATCACAGGGTAGACAGAATATGACACCCACATAGCTTTTGTCTGATGTTGACAATTCCAAAGCTACATGGAGATTCAGAAAATATTTTAAGTTTGTTTGTTCTTTGGAATTTTATAAGTCTATGAAATTGTTTTTCTGTCATTTTATGTTTTAAAACCAAATAATGTTTTTAATCGATAAGCAAAAGAAGCAAGCAGAAAATAAATACTAACAAAAAGTTTAAAAATTCTGTTAAGTCATATATTATAATATATGCCTATAATCCCACCACATGGGAGGCCAAAGTACAAGGATTATGAATTTGAGGCCAGCTGAACTGCAGAGTAAAACCATCAATCAAAAAAAAAAATCTTGCTAAAGTTACAGAAAGCTCACATTATATGGAGAAATAGGAAGGAATGGCCACCTTACTGATTGGACTCACCACATACTTAAGTATTCAACCCTGTAAACAAAGTAATACAGCAAGGAAAAAAAAAATCATGCAATTAACCAGTAAATAATTTGGATTAATACATTAAAGCGGTTATGCTGGAAAATATTAATACATACAAATGTTATTTGTTTTTTGAGCAAATGCTGATTTTTAAAAGAGAAAAAATTTAGGATAGAAAAAATACAAAACAGAAGCAAATTTTCATAATACAATTTATGAAAAGAATTGTTAAAGATTTTATGAAAGGAACCATTAAAAGAAACTAAATCCTAACAAATAAGTAGATATGTAATATTTACTTATGGAGAACTCTATTTTGTAAAAGCAATGGTAAATTAATAGACTTTTAAAAGGGAAATGCAAACAAACCTAAGTTAGAGGAACTGATTGACAAACTCTGCTACATTAATATAAAATTTATTTAAACAGATCAGTGATGAAGCTAAACTACTTGGGTCAAGATATTCATGGTGTATATACTGAAAGATGCTTGTGTAGAAGATAGAAACAATTCTTAAATTCTTTCAGAAATGATCCCAATTATCACAGGAGAAGAAATATAAATTATGATAAAAATATGGAACTTGGATCAAGAGAGACCTAAAAATGGAAACTAGTGGTATATCACTGGCACTTGACTGGCAAGCGAAAGAAAGAAAAAAAGAAAGAAGGAAAGAAAGAAAGAAAGAAGGAAGGAAGGAAGGAAGGAAGAAGGAAGGAAGGAAGGAAGGAAGGAAGGAAGGAAGGAAGGAAGGAAGGAAGGAAGGAAGGAAGGAAGGAAGGAAGGAAGACATGACCAAAATACCAAACAGAAAAATTGTCTGGCTAATAAATGGTAAAAATTCTAGAAACAGAAATTGTCAGACTAGTGGAAATGCAACCTGGGTGTAACCACACTTGGAAAACAGTTTGACATTATCCACATTAGCCAAACACAGTCCCGCCCAGTGGCGAGCAGTTCTTATGAGTGAGGATGCCAATCTTTCTTCTCTGCTGTGGGAAATACAGGAGAATGAGAAGGACGTTCTGGAATGCTGGAAATGTTTTGAATTTTTCTTAGGGTATATAGTTATGCATATCTGATTTGCTGGGTAAACTATGCATGAATATTTATAGTCTTTTCTGTGTATATATCTCAAGAACATATGCTTTCAAGAAGACAGCAAACATATGAAGATGTTCAAAACTTAATATGTAACTATGGAAAGGAAATTGAAATTGCTATCTTGCACTCATCAGAATGGCAAAAGTTAAAAAGTGTAGAGAAGTGGTGTTAGCAGTTAAATCCACACAAATGCTTGGGAAGCAATTCAGGAATCTAGTTTAGTAGATGATGCTCACCCAGGTCTCAATAACTCCCACTTACATACATGTTGCCAAGAAACTCTAGCACATACATATGAGGCAAATGCAGCAATGCTAATAACAGTGTGGTTCACATGAACAAAATTGGGAAATAATTCAGTCTCTCCTCTGCAAGAAGCTTGGCACACCCCGCTGTAATCCTCTATAAGATTGACAAATAATGAAATTCCATTATGTGAGTTTGCATGAATGGATATCAGAAAGTATTAAAGATAAAGGTTCATGAAAGGAAAATGGGACAGACAGGTCATGCAGAGAAAGCTTCAAGTTGATTAGTATCATTCACTGTGCATCAAGAGGTACTGCATGGTCAGGCATTTTAGTAACATTCTATGTAGAGTTCAGATGCTGTAAAGATGTACGTGCAGTATACAAGCGTGTGTACAAGTGTCACTCCTACATGCAGAACACAGCCTCTAGTTTGAAAAGAGTTAATGGGAAAGGGTGAAGTGGAGAACAGAGTGACCTTTATATATTAAGATGGAATAACCTGCAAGTTAATTTAGTGAGGAAGGAAAGGTACATAAAATGTGTACAGAACCTGTGATTAGTACAAATAAGAGGAATAAAATAAGAACTAGCACACATTTTGCTTATTTGTATTGAATATGTTTGCTCAGAAGTCTGATGACTGGCTCTGGGATCATGCTGAGGAAATGAATATTGAATGATATGCTTAGAGGAAGAGCTTAAGGTTAGTTGTTCCTTTGTAACTTTAGAATCTTGTGCTGTGCAAGCACATTGGTAGTCAAAACTTGACAATAAATGACAATATACTACCCAAATTTGGCTTAATCTGGGTCCTACGATATGTGAAAATAGACGGCAAAGAAGAAGAACCTTCAACAGGTAGTTCTCCAGTTCATACATCACAGAAGGAGGGAGAGAGAGGAGAGAAAGACAGAAAGAGAGAGAGAGTCGGTTGAGTCAGTTGTCCTCTTAAGGAAGATCTGAGGAACTCTGCCCCTCCTTTTCTAACCTGAGGATGAGGAATGAGCATATATTGCTGTTACCAAAAGGGGAGGGGAATAACATAATGAGTTCCCTGATTATTATTTTTGCAAAATGCAAAGGATAAGCAAGAAAGAGTAGAGAGTGACTGAAAAATCTCACGCAACATCACATTCTCATGATTTCCTTGACAACATTAATGCCAGTCACATCCTTTTGTTTCCATGAAGACCAATCAAAATACTAACAGCTGCTGACTTTAAAATCTGACTTTCTCACAACATCTAGCTTATCACTGTCTTGCAAATGCCAATGTCAAGCAACATGGAACAATAGCAGCAAAGAATCAATGTTGTAAGCTAAAGTGTAAGACCATACTTATGATATGGTCTGACCAATTTTTTTGAGGTTCATATTTTGTAACAGTTCTTATGGATATATAATTTTCCTTTAATCAAAAATCATTTGTTTTTGTTAGATGGGGAAAATCTTCAGTAGATATGGTGATTATTTTATAACATTTAACCAGTGATTTTAAAAGCATTTTAAATAAAATAGAGCCAATTTTTCATTATTTTTAATGGTCAACTTATACTATTTAAAAAATGATAACACTTTTTAAAAGTACTGTACTAAAATAATCCAGGTGCTAACTGCTATACACAAAACACTATACAAGTTAACAAAGTTAAAAACAAGTACTTACTACTTGTTAAATACTCTACCACTAAATAGAAATTCAGATGGACTATACATGCATGTATATACATGCACACAAAATATATATACACATCATACATGTATATAAGTACATATGTGTGTGTATGTCTGCATATGTTTGTGTATATATATTTATTTTCAATAAATTTTTCTGTGTCTAAAGTTTATAAAGATCTGATTTATTGGGAGCTTCCTGAGTTTTATAAGACTTTAGGACAGAAGAAACATTTCTTCTTAGTCCTTGAGACAGGAAAATATTTTATCAGAAGAACAGGGACTTCCAAAAGAAGGGAAACATATATGAAAGTAAGAGACACCTTTGGAAAACAAGAAACTAAAGTAGCCACCTATAAAACCTCAGAGAAATAGGAAGAGAAAATGTAACACAGTAGAGGGCTAGTTGCTACTTGTTTATGGAGAACTACTGCATGGCTTTGACAATGTTTCAGAAATGTTTTGAAAGTATTTTAGAAAACTCTGAAATTTCAATTTTATTTTTATGAGAAGAAATATCTAGCCTCAGTAGATTAGCAATTTTTAAAACATTTTGATAAAGCACCACAGTACATTTCCCAAACTATGATGAGGCACCTTAACATATTGACCACCCTGAACTTTCATTGTTTTTGCATTACCAATGTTCAACTACAGGGACTGTGCAAGACAGGAAAGCACTCTGTCTGTGAGCCACATCCTTGACCCCAGAATAGCCATTTGCAGTGAAATGGCTCAGTAGCTTTAGGAACATCCACACTGTTGAGAATTACTGCCCCAATGGCAGCCATCTGTCTATGTAACTTCTTCTAAATTATTAAATAATTATTCTTTGTCTTTCTTTTATACTTATATATATTCTATCTATCTATCTATCTATCTATCTATCTATCTATCTATCTATCTATCTATGTGGTGCATATATAGATCCTAGGCCTTGCACATGCTAGTCAAGCACTCTACTATAAGGCTATAGTCCTCACCCTCAAGTTTTTTTATTTCCAGTTTTAAGAAGGTTTCGCTAGGTTATTCTTACTGACTATGACCTCATTCTCCATTTTAGATCAGCCTTGAGCTTTTAATTTGCTGGTTTAATCCCCTGGACAGTTGGGATACAGACCTGTAGCACCAGCTCAAATTTTCCTTGATTTTTTTTAATATTAAAAAAGGTATATGAAAGACAAAAGTGTTGTGTGGATGATGAATTATAGAGGATTTAACAAAAATGGTATTGCCTGGCATAGTCATGTGTCTTTCTTTGTGTGTGTGTGGGGGGGGTGTTTTGCATATGGAAGGCTATACATGGGTTAGTGGGCATTTGTGCACGAGGACAACAGAGTGCGTGTGCCTGTGGAAGCTCAAGGGTGACATTTGACATCAGGAATCACCTGGATTGCTCTTCCATCCCATGACTTTGCAAGGGTATTTCCCAGGCTCTGCCATTCAGGAACAGAATTATAGACCACCATTGTATTTTCCCTGCATTATTTATGTGGGAGCTGAGAATTCAAACTAGGGTCCTTCTCCTTCCAAGGTAAAGGCTTTAACCACTGACCTGTCTCCCCAGCCCCACCCGTGTTTCTTTCTTATCATATCACTACACAGAGATTTACATGCACATGTACATAGAAATTTCTCAGGATCTCAAGGAGTGGAGTGACCAAGCAGAGAATAGATACAAGTAGTTTGTCCAGTAGCCTTGCCCTGTAAATATGAAATGTAATAACTTTGGTCAAGAAAGTCCATGAGGCAGAACAGAAAAGATCTGCAAAGGTGTTGTAAGAAGAAAGAGAACTGCTTATGTATGGGCAGGACCAGGACCTAGGAGCAGGGTGTTCAGGATTTTCTGGAAGTTCTATATATAATTTTCTGGCCAAGAGCTACTTTACTTACAGGTGCTCTTGGATGAGAGAAGTAATAAAGACGTCACTCTGCTTTTATGAGGTTACATGGAAATAAGTTGAGCATATTCTTCTAGGCCTCAGACTTAAAGATCACAAAATTTTACAGTGAGAAACAGCCAAGAAGAACCAAATTTTCTATTTTCCAAATATACTCTTGTGCTTAACCACAAGAGTATGATACTTCTGTATCTTATAGATTGCTCTGGGGAAATATAAATTTGTTTTATGAATTAACAACTGTCAGAGAAGCCTTAATTTAAAGATAGATTTTTGAAATTGGAAACATGAGAAGGATGTTGTAAAATACCCTAAAGTAAACAAACCCAGTTGGGAGAGTAATTAGTTTTGATTTACATGAAATTTTTTACTTTTTGAGGTTGAGGTTTGAAAGAAACAACTTTTTGAATACTAATAACGTAATTTTAGTTCATTTTATTTCTTATGTTCACTCAGTTTTACTTTTCCTGCTTTTCGTTGCTGTTATCAGCTTCTCCAAGACTTTCAAAAGCTGTCTCATCATCTCTATTATTGTCATTAGAGTTTCTAGGAGAATAATCAAATCCTCATGATAGAAGTCATTGATAATCTTCAAGTTATGTTGAAATGACCTCATTTGGTGACAAATTTAATCATGGAAACTGGATCTGGAGGCTTCAATTCTCATGTGACCACAGAATATCCCAGTAGGGATTAACTTCAGCAAACCTTGAATGAACCAGTGAACAGAATAAGTTGAATATGGAGGATCTGACAAAGTCTATCTGCCAAATTCTCAAGATTGTCTCATGTGATGCCACAGGAGAAGGATGAATACAATTCAAGGTTCTCTGTGGTCCTCACAAAACAAGATTCTTATGATAATTTTATACTACAATCAACTTTTGCTTATTGTGTTATGAAATGTGGAGAATACTTTATGCTACTGGTCTCCAGATGTTCAATGAGAGCCTAGCGAGAGCTTCAGATTACAAAACATTCAATGCTAGTTGGAGACCAGCAAGTTTCTAGACTTCTGCTGTTGCTTAGCTATGGGCGTGAAGGATTCAGATCCCTTTCAGAAAACCCTGAACAAGGCAGTCATTTTTCCCAGATATGCCTATTGTCTTAGATTATTTTCCCACAGCTGTGACAAAATACCATGACAAAAACAACTTAAGGGAGATAGAGTTTATTCTGGCTCACAAGATAGGTTATGTCTGTGGAAACATCAAGGCAGGAAGAACATAAAGCAAGGGGTTATATCACTATATCACAACCATGGTGAGAAAGCTGAGAGAAATAAATGTATGCTAATGCTCAGAATGCTCTCTCCATTTTATGCAGTCTAGAGGATGGTGTCACACACAATTAAAAATGGTCTTCCCACATTGCTTAAGGTAAAGATTATCTTTCAAGGCCTTGGGAAGAGGGATCAGTAAGATTGTAAGAATCTAAAGATAGGAATGTTGACTGTTGGACAAGACATTCCACTCAAGGCAGGACTGCTGCATCTAGGAACTCACTACAGTGAGACTTATCCTTACCAGACCTGCAGGATAACTGACATACCAACATATCCCATAGTACTAAGGAACTCAAGATAGATAAGAACATATAGTGGAAACCTTAGGGACTAAAACTAAATGAATGAAGGGAAATGCCCCTATCAATGGGGTGACCTAAAGAGAGCAAACTGATATACCACAAGAGGCCTGAACCTCCCCCAGGAGGAGATAAGCCAGAGGGAACCCTGGGGTCCATAGAAGCAGAGAGGCAGGAGAGAGGGAGGGAGTGGGTTGGATAGATGAAAGGACAGGAGGGAAATGGGAGGGAGGGAAGATGAAAGGAAGCAGGGATAAGTACTCGGTATGCCTGTAAAATTAGAAAAATAAAAATTAAAAAAGAATACTTTTAGAGCTTTAATTTGCATAATCCCTTATAGGTGGCCAATGAAGCATACCTCCTAGTGTCAAGGTGATAACAGTAATGGAAACAACCCTGCCTCTTGTGAACTTGACACCCAAATTCATCAATTTTAGGCCATAGTCTTCCACCCTCTTATATGCATAGGGACATACAAAATGCATTCAGTCCAGCTTTAAAAGTCAGCATAGTTATTGGCAGTTCCAATGTGTATGAGTCTTGTCTCTGGAGTTAAATGTCCAAAGTCTCTTAACTTTGAGCTCTTAGAAAATAAAACTAAACAAGCTATATACTTCTACCTTATAATGGCACAAAGTAGTCTCTTCCAAAATGGAAGAACTGGGGCATAGCAAGGAACAATCAATCCAAACCCCAAATTCAGCAAAGCCAAAAACAAAACAAACAAAAATAAACAAACAAACAAACAAACAAGAGGGATTCTGCAGCTCTGTGTGTAACATCTAGGAATCTAGGGCTTGTAGTGTGATAAACTATAGTGTAAAAAGTTCTGCTGCCTGCAGCAAACATAGCTTCTCTTCTGAGCTGATGCTACGTCAGACCTTTAGCTTTCCTTGATGTCTTCAGGGTTCTCTTTTCTATCCTGGGATCACCAATGAAGTTTAGGATTTGCCTTCACAGTTTCATACAATGGTTTCTCAGGGTCTCTCTGCCTGCATTCTGTGTCTGAGGTGACGTCCTCAAGATCTCACTTACATGCGATGAAGTTGCCAGTATCTGCTGCCAGTTTGGGCTAGAACCTAGACCATCTGGATCACAGCTGGATCGGTTTCTGTGTGTTAACACCCCAAAAACATTTTTCCAGAAGGCTGTTTTTGAGGTCGGGGAACCCCTTCAGCTTAAGTTATCTTCCCTTGAATGAGTTAGGATGTTTGTAGGAACCTCAGTGGGGGGTGGGTGTTTGCCACCAGGACACATTTCCTGTTATCTGTCTAGAATGCCAGGTTTCCTTTCACTACTGTTAATATTTTTAGAAGTTACAACTGCTTTGTTGTTTTCACTCTTCTGAAACTTTGAAGCCACTCACCATTTTTCTGCCAAGTGAGTCATCTAAATCTCTAGATTCAATTTCACTCAATTTCTCAGGATATGGGAAGAATGAAACATGTTGTTTTTTTTGCCAAATATCATATGAATTAACTGGTTTCTGTTGGAGTCCTTGTTCCCCTATAAAACATTTTCTCTTAACATTTATTGTTCTCCAGTTTCTCTCCAGAATAGCCCCATCAAGTTCTCTTTCCGGCATTTAATGGTTTTTCTAATCTAGCTCCAATGTTCCAAACTTTTTCACATTCCTTCCACAAACAGTTCCAAAAGGGTTTTTACCTACATGTTAGGTTTTTAGCAGTTAATGGTACCACTTCTCAGCAACAATTTCTAAGTTTCCTTATTCATTGCTGCGCTTAAAAATATTTGCAAAAGAAATTTAACTGAGATAGGATTTATTGTAGCTCACAATTCAAAAAGTAAATAGGAACTTGAAGCAGCTCATCTTATGACAACCACAGTCAGAAAACAGAAGTAGATGAGAAGCATGAAAGTTCT
Source organism: Typhlomys cinereus (assembly GCA_023101885.1). NCBI lineage: Eukaryota > Metazoa > Chordata > Mammalia > Rodentia > Platacanthomyidae > Typhlomys > Typhlomys cinereus. The sequence continues at coordinate 2,733,889 of JALPQD010000096.1, forward strand.
TAGCCTGCTTTCTACATTATAATGCAGTTCAATAGTCCCACTGAAAATTTAAGATGAATCTTCCTATATCAATTAAGGTGATAACGATAATTCTTTACAGATATTCTCAGAGGCTAATCTTAATCTAGATAATCTTTCTCAGGTGTACATGGAGGCCTGCCAACTATACGTCTTGCTGCTAATTGTTTCTAACTATCTACCCACCTGTGCATATACCCTTGCATTTATAATCCCCAAAAGTCTTCAGAGGAATCTTGTCCTCTAAATTAGAGCTTGAAATTTAAAAGATGAAATACTAAACATTATGTTCTGCAACCAATGCATTTGTCAGTCTGTGCCCATCTTTGTCTCACTAGTTCATAAATGGAACATGTCTCAAAGTTTCTGTTATTTCCTCATCACCTGCAAAGAGACCATATTGATGCCTATCTGCATTCTGCTATCCTTATAAACCATGTTTTGCAAATTTAATTTTCAATAGATGGCTATTAGAAGAGAAATAGATGACTGTGGAATACTTGGCCACAGGTGGGATACTGAACTCTCTTGTATCAAGGATTGGGAGACATCACAGAAGAAGAAGTGGAAAGAACACAGAGACTTTCTTCAATCTTAGGTAGAGAAACTTCTTGGTCAGTGAGTGATACAATGTGAATATGGCTAATCATCTTTGCACAATATGCAGACATAAGTGAAAGTTGAAGATTTGGTCCTTAGCACTATTGGCTCAAGGACCATTGCAGAAGAAGGAAAAAAAGAAGGTAGGGAAAATGGATGTGAAATGACATTGTCTAAAAATGGCCTAGCCCAAGGCATTCATGAAACCACCTAGAGGTGGTCATTGACTGGAAGTCAACATTGGACCTACCTGGACAATTGGCAGGAAAAATTCGTGAAATTCTGAAATGTTATGATTAAAAAATGGGCAATTAAGAAGTTGAGTGGAGCAGGGAACAAAAATATCCATCTGTGTGTCTATGGAGGAGAGTACTAGACTCCAAGAGTTAGTTTCAAGGCTAGGATCATACAAAATGCCTGGATAAGCACAGTCTAAGGCAAAGCAAAACAAAAGAGCATGAATGTGGGAGGAAGATATGCAGAGAATGATGCTGATAAGTGGAGAAAGTTAAGAAAAGATAGGGGGAAATCATCAGAATGCACTATATATATAAAATCATATATATGATTGTCAAAAGAGTAAATCATCAATAAAGAGAAATGGAAAAAGAAGCCAAATTAGGTTATGGATAACTTCTGTCTCTGTCACTTCTCTTTTTTAGCAAGTCTATATTCAAATTAAGGTACACTTTCTAAGAAAAAGATTTTCTACTATAAGCCCTCAATGAATCTCTTTTTCCTTGGCAATTTTAGTTTGTGACATAGAGCATATTGTGATACTGTTTCTTAAAAAGGCACTTTTCCCCCTGGAACATGATAGATGTCCTCAGGAAATCAGTGAATTGCAGCATATTAAGGTTTAGTCTCAGTAAGAAACTACCCACTGAGGAAATTTATGTTGAATACTATGTGACATGTGTTCTTACAGAAGACAGGAGCAATTGCATTCTGTTAGAAGTCGCATTATATCACCTTACATATATTTGGATCTCATAACTAATTTCTCTCTCTGCTCTGTTTACTGGAAAACTTAAAGCAACATTGGACCTACCTGAACAATTGGCAGGAAAAATTTGTGGAACTCTGAAATGTTATGATTAAAAAAAGGGGCAATTAAGAAATTGTGAAATTCTAGCAATTAGTATATGACTTGCTGGCATGGTTTCAGCCTTGTTTTACTACCTCATTCTCTTTTTATGCATCTTTCGTCAAAATGTTTATCTTCTGATTATACAGCCACTAAAAATATATCTAAATGTTTTTCAAGGGAAAAATCAGAAAAACACAGTAAAAAGTTAAAAAATATGATTCACGGGCTGGAGAGGTGGCTCAGGGGTTAAGCCTCTGCCTTGCAGGCAGAAGGTCCCAAGTTCGGATCCCAGATCCCACGTATAGACGCCAGGTGGAAGCGGGGGCGGCCTCCGCTTCTGGTACTGGTAGGGCGGAGCCTGTGAATCCCGGGACAGAAGGAGGTGGAGGCCTCCATGGTGGTTCCGGAATTCGTCCGTGGTTCTACACATACACAGACACTCACACACACACACACACACACACACACACACACACACACACGCACATACATACGCACATGCGCACAGTTGAATAAATAATAATAAAATATATGATTCACAATCTCGTGCTAAGGTGATGCTTGAAGGAAAAGATGATAAGCAAAGCTTGTGAAGGAAGAAGTAGGAAGATGAGTAAAACAAAGCAGACTTCAGTGACTGAAATATTAAATTCATCTTTTTTTATAGGTTCTAATACTTTGGATTCAAATGAAAATTGCCCATCTCAAGGAATAAAGAAACTGTTTCTTTTGCTCTATACTATTTTATTTGTCTAGGTCTTTCTCTTTTGTTTATTTTTCGTGATAAAAATGGAAAATGGCAGTGGTCTGCAATGCTGGCCCTAGAAGGCAGAGCCTGGAAACCCCAGAGTAAAACGAGAAGGAGGTAGAACAACCCAAAATTATTCCCAAAGTTATCCTTGGGCCTATTCAGGCATACACTCCAGTGCCATATAGCATACACACATACACACAAACGCACACACACACACACACCACACAAGTGCAAAAAAGAGAAAACTATATTACATACATTAGATTATATATTCATACACACACACTGTTGCAATCAGTCTGCATAGTTGCTGATAACTGACCACCACATGGCTTAAGGGAACAAGTGGTTTATTGTCTCTTAGGATTATCTGGTTACAGTTCTCAGTCCAGCTTGACAGGAGAGCACACACCAACACCAAGGCTAAGGGAACTGGCCACACCATCATCACGTAATGGCCGACAAGTAGACAATCTTTACTTGCCAGATCAGCATGTCTGGCCAAGTGTACAAAAGGATGCCAACTCTCTCAATCAGCTCTTTTCGTGATTTATTCCAGGGCCTAGTCCCATCCGCCATGGGCTGGGCCTTCCCCTGCAGCTAGACAATCTCCTGCAGGTTTGCTCTGGACTAAACTCAACCACTAATTCTCTAAAAACCCTAACAGTCAAGTTGACACCTGTGCTTAATTATTACATGTGCACACATACACACATAAAACTTACACTTAATATATATTTTAATTATACATATACATATACTTTATCAGTCAGACATCAAAAAGTTTGCTTTTTTTTTCTGGGTTCCTCTTCAGTCCTATATTCTGAAATCATCTTGATGGAATACTAAATCATGCCATAGCATTCTTACAGCACAGTTTTGTTTGACCTTTGCTACTTGCATTCTCCAAAGAACATTAGCTCCTTGAAGGCTAGAGGTTTGTTCTTCACACATCCTCTCAACTTGTCTATGAACTTGCCCCTAATGATGAATGAATGAATGAATGAATGAATGAATGAATCAACCAATCAATGAAAAACATCATGATAGCATCATATAGATATAGTCTTTCTAAACTGGAAATTCATGCAATTGTGAATTCAATTCATTTATAGCATCTTCTAATTATATTTCCTTCCAAATGACTTTAGGTTAGATAAACTGAGATTTAATGCAACTTATTTTCTCAAATACTTGTCAATAAAAATTTTAATGTAGATTACTCATTTTGAATCCATAAAGCAAATAATTGCTTCTGAATAGTTTTTCAACGTTTTTATTTCTGGTTGAAGAATATCCTTTTCATTTTTGATAAATTTAAAGATAAGCAAGCGCAATGCTTGTTTGAGACAGACCTGAATAGCTTTATTCAGTGATGTTTGAATGAGTAATTGTTCTTATTTTGAAATCTATTAATAATAACTCTAAATTTAATGAAAGGGTCTTAGGTTGTAAAGTGAAGTAGACTTCTATCAACCATTCATTGATTTTATGAATGAGAACAGGTGTATTCTAATTGGGGACATAAGAACAAATCACATTTGTAATACCTATGTATCTCTGTCAGACTTTTCCCACTTTGCCCTCATTTCCTTTATATTCCTTTTGTTCATTACCCTGTAGCTCTGCAGGGTGATATTCCTTTAACTCAGTACTCTGTGGCAGTAATGGTCTGGTTTTGTTCCTTTCTGTATGAGGTCTTCAAAATTTCATGCATTTCAGTCCACTTTCATATCTGCAAGTAAATTAGGCATTTTCAAGGTAATCAAAATTTTATTAGGACATATGCATTCTTTGAAAATTTTAGTGTACATGTGCATGTGCACACGCAGTGTCTGTGTGTGTGTGTGTGTGTGCGTGTGCGTGTGTGTGTGTGTAACATTTACCTACACTTCCTGTTCTATTTATGAACCTCTACTCAGGGCCCTGACCAAGTTCCTAGGGACTTGAAGCTAGTGAGAATTATACGTATGCGAGTATTCACAGTTAAAGAGATGTGGCAGCATCCCGATGCACCAGAGAAAGAAGAGTTTTCATTTCTGTAAGGAAGCCGTATCTTCTCTCTTCCACATATCCCAGTCTGTGGTGTCAGAGTTCCTTTTCTAATCTCAAGGGTTCCTGTGACTGGTATGGAAAGAAGATAAAGACAGGTGACCAGCATGTCCTTTTCCTTCCAGCTTTTAAGGAGAGAGGCTAGATTTATCTAGACCGTGATCATAAGTTGAGAGACTCCTTTTTCTCAGTAAAGGGAAGTTGTTCCAGGTACCCAAGAATTCTGGGAATGTGCTTTTACCCAAGGTCACTTAGAGTTCAGAGCACACAACAAGCAAGGCAAGTCAGGAGACAGGCAGCTACCACCTATCCTAGGCACAGGATAATGGCACAGACTGCTAGCCCAGGAGAGTCTTTACAAACAATACATATAGGAAAAGATATCAAGTGGCCCCTAAAAAGGTTGGCTTTATACTTTTTAATTTTGACACTAACACCTAATCAGTAAACACAATCGTTCTCACCAATAGCCCTAGATATTTCACATTATTTTCATAATACAGAAAAGATAGACAAAATTCAATAACCATTGAAGATAAAAGCTTTCAACAAACCAGGAGTAGAAAGGAACTTTTTAACATGAGAAAGGATTTCTGTGAAAAGTCCACAGCAAACATCATATTCTCAAGAGGAAGATATTACAACACCAGCAATGCGATTTCCCTGTAATTAAGCAAGAATTTGGGGGATCTGACAATTCGACAACTTTATTTGAGCTTTTGGACTCTTGCACTCTGGCTGCCTTGAGTCAAAGGGATGTGGGTCACACAGTCAGCTCAGAAAACTGTGACAACTCACCTTGGAGTGTGTGTGTGTGTGTGTGTGTGTGTGTGTGTGTGTGTGTGTGCATGCGCGTGCACACGTGATGTTTCAGGTCTAGTGAGAGCTTGCATTTCCCTTCCTGTGGGAAATATGGGGTCAGGCATATCCTGATAGAAGGAGCAATAAACCAGACTGACTTACGCCAATATCAGGCACAAGATCATTGAAGACCTATCTGCCTTTGAACCAACTATCAGGGGAAACACCTTACTTACAATCTCATGAATATGCATGACTAAGAGAGCATTTGTGACAAATGATAATGTTTGGCCATGTGTGGACAGATGGTCTAAAATTATATAACAACTCATATGTCAGACTGGCAAAGGATCCACTCCGTTCTTGCCCCTAAAGTTTGGCTCCTTCCTTGACCTAACTCAAAAAATGAACCTTGAAAATGAGCTGGGGGCTCTGTTTCTTTGTTTATTAAATTATGTTCATTTGATATGTGTGTGAGGGTGTATGAGTGTGTGTGTGTGTGTGTGTGTGAGTATGTGTGTGTGTGCATATGCCACAGCATGCTGATGGGCAGAGCACAGCTTGTGAGTCATTTCTCTCTTTCCTCTGTCTGGGCTCCAGGGATAGAACTCAGACAGGCTTGGCACAGGCACATTTACTCTCTGAGCTATCTTGCCAAACCTAAACTTGGATTTCTTAAGTCACATGTTTGCTTGGGTTGTATCCATTCTGCAGAGTGCAGTTTATGCTTTTACTCCCACTTGTCTGTAATTTCACTACTGCTACATGTCTTGTCCAGTTCATTCTGTGAGTCACCAAAAACCTGGATATCAAATCATGGGATTCTGAGATCGCCCAGTATCAGCCAGACTCTGCTTACTGAGCAACAGTTATTTTGAACACTACAAATGTCTTGAGAAAAACTACATAAGGATTGTAGCTGATCTTTCTACCTACTGGCTGTGCAACCCCGACAAGCTGCATCAAAGAGTTCATATCCTATTTCCTGCTATCACAATCCTCTGTGAACTCCAGATGATCCTGCCACCATTTCTGCCTAGGGATGAGACATTCCCCTGGTACATGCAGAATTGCTGCAGTTGGTGTTGGGATTTATGTTATGATTGACAGGAAAAGAAGTCTTCCTTTGCATGTCACAGTTTGCTATGACTCTATGAACACCTTGCCTCTGGTGCGTGGGTTTGGAAATACCTTTTGTACTATGTCCTGGAAAATTCAGAAAACAAGGGACAGAACAAGAAGTCGAGAGGATGGATTGTGGAAGTTGAAGAACTGAGAGTTGTAAAGAGCCAGAGTAAAAACATTGCAGGCTCTGGTCACTTGAGGAGCCTCAGAGAGCTGTCAAGTCTTTATGGTCAGAGCACGCAGACATCTCAGTACTGGCTACCATCAAGAACTGAGGAATCCCAGTGCCTAGCCCTTCCCCAAAGCTTCAACTACAGCCATGCCAAGGACTAAGAAACAGATTTCCTGTGACCACACAACATCAACTCAGGGTTCCAGCCCCAGGCCTGGGTAAGAGACTAGAGCTCCTGTTACCACTTGCCTACCACTGCAGTTTGCTGAATACAGAGGGATAGGAGGGACCAGAGCTTCTCCTCCCTTACCACAACTTTTATATGGTTACAACAAAGAGACCCCAGTTGATGGTAGCACCACTCTCCATAAACATGTTATATGAAGCTCATATATTTTTTTCTCCCACATTTTATTTTTTATCCCAATCATATAAGTTCAATAGGTACCCTGTCCTCTCCCTCCCTCCTCCCCCCAGTCCCTCCATGCACTCTCCCCCTCTTTTCTCCTTCCTTTCATCCCTCTCTCTCCCTCCCCTTTTCCCAGTGCCTCCCTCTTCCTCCCTCCCATCTCCTGGAGCATCCTTTTGTGTGAATGTGAAACCTCCCTCTGAATCCTCCACCCTAGTGAGGGGTAATGGGAACTCTATTATGACTGGTAGTCCCATGCCTCTAAGGATCCTACTGCCTTGCACCTTCTTCCCTCTGATCCATGCTAGATTTTGGGGGGTCGTTGATATGTCAGCCATTGTGCAGATGATGTAAAGTCTGGTTATGGCTACTGCAGCCCTAACTTGTGTGGAGTATCTTACATATCGTTGCTCCTCCCCATCTTTAGGCTCTTACAATCTTGCCGCGCCCTCTTCTGCAAGGTTCCCTGAGCTTTAGGATGGGGAGCGATTTGGCTGGTCTGGTTCCAGGTGATTAATGTAGGGTCTTTGGTGTTCTGAATTATGGTTTGTTGCTGTTTTCAGTTTTGCTTTTCCTGCACCGCTCTTGGCTCCATCCTGATTGGTATTGGAGATCAACTCTTAACCAAAGATAAAAGACTGTTTAAATGAAGATCTTAATATAAGAGGAGACTCAAAGGTAGCTGGAATAGGAGTAGGAGACCCCAGTGAGTGGGGCGTCAGTGTCCCATTTGCAGGATGGTTACTGTCTATGTGCCAGTCCTTATACCCTCCATGATTGTTGAAGCTCATATATTTTTTAAAAATCTTACATTTTGGAAGAGCTAAAACAGCTATGAGAAATCAATGGTCTTACAGAGAAGGAGAACACGTGACTGCTTCTGGTCCTTTCATAGAAAAGGTTGAAGGCAGATGTGCTTGTGTATTTACCTGTTCCAGCTGTGGTCACAAAGTAAACTGTCACTTGAACACATTTCTGAGGGCTAAAACTATGTTGTTCTTACTGTTGGTTTCTGGTGAAACCTCTCTGCCCCTCCTTGCTTGTTGATAGCAAGTCTTACAGTAGTGTTTTTGCATGACCAGTATTCTTCAGCAAACTACCTTGACTCCAGGAAAAACTCATCCCCTGTGCAACCAAGGGGTGGTAGGCCTTGGATGCAGTAGACGAGATACTGGTCAGATGCTGAAGGCATATAAATTGTTTTAAAACATGGTCTTGCCAAATCAGGCTGACCTTCAACTCTCTTTCAGCTCAGTCAGGCCTTGAACTATAATTCTCTTGCCTTGGCCTCTGGAATAGCTGGCTATATAGGTCTCAGGCTTGATTATTAAAAAAAAATGAAATTATTTGTTAAATCTAAAAATACTAAGTATTACTAAATAAATGATTCATTTTTTTTTCAAATTTGTCTGTATGCCTTGTTAATGCTTGGTTTTGTCATGTTTTTAAATGTATTGGCATCCATAAAATCTGAGATTATTGAAAACATGCATACTTTTTAAATCATATCTGCATTTCAAGTTTCTCTTATTATATATTATACATATGTGTATATATACACACACACACATATAATAAGTACACAAAAATGTTACTAACACATGCTGACCTTGTCAGTTGGTGAGAAATATGACATTACTAACCAAGACAACTATTTAAAAATAGCTCTGGATATTTCTTAAGGTCTTTTTATAACTCACAGTGGTAAGTATAAAATTCATTACTTATTTTAATTTCCCAATAAGCACATATAATGTGTACCATAAATAGTTTTATAAAATGTACCATAATTAATTTTTTAAACTAATTTTCAACTTTTGGTGGTTAAATAACTTGTCTTGGGTCACACGAAAGGTTTTCAGACCATAGACTCAATACCAGCTCTAGTAGTTAGCAAACTCCTTGCCAGTGGTCACTCTGTGATATATCTGGTTAATGTTGCCTAGACATTGCAAAACACTAATGACACTAATGGAAATCTAGAGAGCTTTTAGCTCTCTACAAGTTGCTGAATTACTGTCAGGGGTTAGTTTAACAGTGAGAAATTCATTGACAGAACAGATGAATCTGAAGTTTTAATGGAAAAAAAGACTTATTTCATATTGCTTTACATTGGGACAACATATACAATTTCTCTGTCACCACGCTTAAGACCATTGTCTTGGAGACTGGCGCTCACATGCTTGCATTTGCTGCTGTGAGCAACATCAGTAAGTTTGTTTCTGCTACTGCAAACTGCGTGTATTCAGTGTTTTTTTTTTAAATACTTTATTGTGTGTGTGTGTGTGTGTGTGTGTCCCTGTGGAAGATCAAGAGTGACTTTGGGAATCATCCTAGATTACTTCTACTTCCTCCTTGCTTTGCTCCCAGATTTCCCAGGCTCTGCCCACCAGGGCCAGAAGTTCAGGCCGCCACCATTTCAGCCCGGCATTTTTAATGTGGGAGCTGGGATCTGAACTCAGGACCTTTTGCTTGAGAGACAGAGTGTTAACCCCTGAGACATCTCTCCAGCCTGTATTCAGTGTTCTGTGACATGAAAGTATATAGATTAGGTCTGAATATATGTAAAATATGTAGAAGAATATCTGTTACCTAATAGGACTAGGTATTAAACTGTTTTATTGTGAGTTTAAAATGGCTCATTTAAAGGGCAAGATAGTATAATAATGGCCAGGACTGAATTCCCTAGTATATCTGGAAAAATTTGTAACTCTTTGCCTCAGTTCCCTTTCCTGTAAAATGAAGCTAGTCTGCTACCTACCTAAGAAATTAGATGCAGAGTAAATGATAAACAACAAATACTGACATATCAACAACCCCCAAAATCTAGCATGGATCACAGGCACTAGGATCCTTAGAGGCAAGGGATTAACGGTCATAATAGTGTTCCCATACTAAAGGGGACCCCAAGAAAAAGCTCTGACCTATGCCACTGAGTCTTTATACCTCACTAGAGTGGAGGACTCAGAGGGAAGTTTGGCATTCACACAAAAGGATGCTCCAGGGGATGGGAGGGAGGAAGGGAAGGGAGTGGGGTGAAAATAAAGGGAAAAGGGGGGGAGGGTGCAAGGGGGACTGGGGAGGAGCGGAGGGAGGGAGAGGACCAGGGTACCTATTGAGCTTGTATGATTGGGGAAAATAATTTTAAAATGTTAATAAAAAAATTAGATACGCTGTAGGCGTAGCTTCCCCCCCAGGCAGAGAGGAACCTCTTTCTTTCGTTGCCCCTACGATCCTAGAAACCTCCCAGTGAAGTTCTATGGGTCGGACCCCTCCAACGAGGGTTTGTCTCGCCACTGCAGCTGTTCCTCTGCACAAGGGAGAGCCGCGCTGCTCCAGAGGCTGGCTGTCGCGCGCTGCATCTCGGCATTGCTGCTGCCGTGCATATATCTGTGGGTGTTGCCTGACTTCCCGAGGCGCGCCGGAACACACTATCCTCATTGTAGAGCAGCAGCACGGGAGTTTTCTCCTGCAGTTCCGAAGTCAAGAAATGAGAACTCACTGTCCCGTGATAACCATCTCTCCAAAGAATTCAGAGAATTTTCTTTGTCTCGTTCAGCGTCAGGAGCTTCAGGCTCTCCTTGGCTTTTGTCTGATGATGTCAAATGTGCCACTGACTTCACCTTGACTTCTATTGTTCTGTGCCCTCCTTCTGTGTGTCTTTGATAAGGATACCTTTTCACCGGATTTAAGCTCAGACAGCTAATTTATCCAAGATCTTTATTTGTATCCAGAAGGTAATTTTTTCTTATAAAGGTCACATAGGCAGGTTGTGAAAATTGGGGATAAGATGGATATACATTTTAGTCATGGACACCATTCACCTCACTGCAATGTTGCCACACATGGTTGAATACTTGGTGGCTTGAAATAAGCTGCTGTCTAGAAGTCTACACTGGCTGCAAAGCTGTGCTCCTTGCCCGCCTCTGCAGGAATGTCTCCTTCCTGCTTTCAGCTTCTAAAAGCCAGCAACAAGTCTTGACTCATGGTCTTGAAAGCCAGCCTCATTGATTCACTGAGATGTTCTGTTATCTTGTCTGATTCACCACAGCTTGAATAGCTTTCCCACATCTAAGGACTCATGACAGTGTATTGTCCCCTGTCTTAGTTTAATGATATCTGCAATACCCCCTCTCAAGCTTTGGAAGGCAGCCTCAAAAATTTCAAAAATTAAGAAGAGGATAACTTTGGAAAGTTGCCATTCTGCCTGCCCCACAAAGACCAAGACCCGGGATTATTGCAGAGCCACCTTTGAAGACAGGTTTGGAAATGAGCAAATGCTACAACTCTTCCAGCATATGACCAAGGAGTTCTCATCTATGGAAACCATCGGATACAACCCAGACTATAAGAAACATGCTTTGTTGGGGGCCTACTTTGTGCTGCACCTATCACCTTGGCGCACCACTGTCCCAATAGAAGCTGTAGTCCATTGCTGCTGAGACCTAGGCAGCCTGAAGAGGTGTCATATTAAACACTTATTTGGAAGCTTCCTCTTTGGATTTCTTATGGAGCCACAATAGTGGATAGTTTTTCTTCAGGGACATTATGGCCCCAATAAATATGCTCACCAACATTATGATTCTTTGAATGCATTGACATAAACATGCTTTTAAGATCATCTTTAAGAGGCAATAAGATCATCAAGACGGCTGAGATAAGACACAGCCCAGTCCCCCTGACTCACAGACCCTAAACTGTTTATCTTCCCTGTTGATTATTGTTGTCAACCTGATACCAGAAGACAGGCCTTGGGAAGTACCATAGGATTCCATGTATTAAAGGTGACGTCTGGGAGTGCACCTTGATCGCATTAGTGATGTGGGGAGATATACCCTTAAAGTGATCCAAACCATTTCCCGGGCTTGAGATAAAGACATGGCAATCAAACAAGTACATATGCACTGATTTGTCTTTCTCTGCTCTTGCTGTGGATGGAATGTGACCAGCTGCTTCAAGTTTCTTCCACTGTGAACTCCCACATTGATGGATGGGAACCTGGGACTGGGAGCCAGTTAAACTCTTTCTCCCTCTGTGTTGCGTGGATCAGGTGTTTTCTTTACAGTAACCTGTAATGAAGCCAAAATATCTTCCTTCAACTGTATTTGAAATATAATAAAATAATACATTCCACTGTTTTCCCATGGAAGTGACATATGCTTTGCATTGCTATTTGATATTAATCCCAAGGTAACAAAAAATTTTAAAACTACATGTTAGATTTGCATGAAATCCATTTCCTTTAAAATTTTATTTATTAATTAAAATTACGTTCTGCTCCATAAATCTTAGGACAATAGCTGCTTAGTTAAAGCACTTGAGCTGCAAGCTAAAGGACTAGTGTTTAGATCTGTAGATTCTAAGTAAGTACCTGGTGTGTGTGGCAGCCCACCTGTAATATCATCTCTGTAAGGCAGAGCCTGGGAATTCCCACAGCAAGTTATCTAAACAAGCTAGCTCTATAGTGAGGTCTGGGTTCAATTAGAGCCCCAATCTCAAAATAATAGTAGAGCAATTAAGGATACTCCACAATACCACCGTGGACCTACACACACGCACGCACACACACACACACACACACACACACACACACACACATGCACACACGCACACATGCACACCTGCACACACACACAGATATACATATTCATGCAATCCATTCACACAGACAGATGGAAATGAAAAAAAAATGCAAAAGATAGTTGACTGACCCAGCAACTTTTCAATCTGCTCAATATGCTGGGCTTTATTTTGAGAAATCCTCAGTCTGTCAGGGTGATGCTGATTCTCTCAGACAATTCCATCTCACCTGTGTATGTTGAAATACTTTAATTACAATGTTGCTGCTTGCCAGCAAGTTACACGGTCTAATATGTCATTTCCTTTTGATTGCTGGCTTGTAACTGAACTAACTGAACCAAGTAAAAAAAATCAAAGATTTTGTCAAAAGCATGCTGAAAGAAATTACATTGGTGATAGGAGGTGATTAGGGTCTATTGAAATGGCTTTTCACCATTTGATCAGCTGCTCTGCATAGCACAATCTAAGTTTTTGTTTTTATTGTGACAGCAACAGGATGAAATCAAACATGATATACACAACACCATGAAAACATGCCTCTCATGACAACTGAATGAACATACGCTTCGATAAGATTATTATCCTCTCTGATTATTTACAAGAAAATGATATCTACATTAGAGAGCTGCCCATCTAGTTCCGTATGTCTAAATAGAGCACATCCTTGTAATGATATAACCAAGTACAAAGAAGATTCTAAGTGCTGCATCAAAATTGGAATCTTTACTAGTCAAGTGGAATAGAATGACCTTGTTCTTTAAAAAGATTTATAGTTTATAAAGAACTATGAGATAACAGACTTGTTCGTGAACACAAAGAGTCCGTGTGCTTATTTTATATACTGACTCTCTTAGTCTACGACAAGCAGTTCTTATTGATACAGGGCAGAGAGAGCTGAGTTGGGATGTAAGATTTAAAAATTTAAAAGGATTAATTCCAGATTTGGGATTTGAGGTTTGTATTACTCAGGTTCCAATTTAAAAAAAATGGAAATATCTCTTAAGTATCTGAAAGAATGGGGTTCTGATTAGACAACGGATGATACTGCCAAAAAGTCAAAGAGTGTCAGTAAGAGCAGGAAGCAACAATGAGCCAAGACTGTAGGGTCAAAGGCAGGAGCTTCTTAGGACTTCAGGGCCGCAGTTCTTGGAGGAACCTGTAGTCACTATGAGACAGCTGCAAAGTGGAATCACAGCAAGGACAGCCATGGCCTGAATCATCGTGAGAGGCACAGAAGATTGCCTGGATTTCTCCTTTCTCTCTTCCAGAGTCCCACAGATCTCCCCTTGGCTGAACCAAACCAAGAATCAGCTGGTAGAGGAGCTCCCAAAATGCATCACGCAGAAACCAGCCCCTGTAAGAAAAAGCAGAAAAGAGGGAAAAAAAATCCAAACCCAAACCAAAGCAAGCAAGCAAGCAAAAAAGAGATCTGAATGCTGGAAGGATGAAGACTGGCTCTCATTCTGAAGAGATTCGTGTTTCTGTTTCATTTTTCAGAGTTATTCTTTCTTAAATGAGCTTATAGAATGAGAGCCAAACAAACAAACAAAACCTCCACCATCCCAAAGAAAGGCAAGGATGCAGAAATATGAGAATTCCTTAGTTCAGTGCACCTGCCTTTCTCTCTCAGAATCTCCATCCGGAGTAGGTCATAGTAACTGTGCTTTATTCTCTGCTATCACCTTTGCAATGGTTTAGGTATAAAGGACTCATGTGTTGAAGGCTCACTTTCCAATGTAGCAATGCTCAGAGGTGGGACTTGCAGGGCTGATTGAATCCTGAGGGGTCTTATCTCATCAGTGAGATGTTTGGATGAACCAGACAGCTATTAGGAAATAGTGTCTACTTAGTGGAAGTAGTCCTTAAATGGTATTTGGGTCTCTCTCTCACTCTCTTTTTTTCTCCCCCCCCTCTCTCATTGCCAACTGCTTCTATGAATTGAGCAGCTTCATTGTCTACAGTCTCCCTGCCTAGATGTTCTGAATAACAGTCCACAAGTCACACTTACAGCAGCAATGGGATGTGAGAAGGAGCCTTTTCTCCTTTAAGTCCCTTGCTTCAGGTATTTCCACACAATGACAGGAAGCTGACTAACCCTCTCCAACTGCTGTGGTAACTCCCCAGCATGACCCTCCAGGTGAAGCCTGGGAATCCCAGAGCAAGCTGGGATTTTTAATTAGAGACACTGTCTCAAAAGAATAAGGTAGAAGAGCTATCAAGGATGAGTCTAGCACCACCCAAGTCCTCCATACGTGCCCACATGCATGCATGCATGAATACTTCTTGTACCCACATACCTATGAATATAGAAAAAGAAAGAAAGTTTATTTTCTGTGGAAACAACTCAGAATTGCTATATGCAGTCCTCAGAAGGCAGGTTCTAGCAGTTCCTGAGGGATGGGGAGAATGACTAAAAGTGTTTATTGCATCAGCTCTCCTGGGACATAAAGCCTCTATCTGGTTTCTTGCACCCACTGAAGACAATGGTTTGCATTGTTCCATCTGCTCCAGCTAAGCTGGCTGTAAGCTGGTGACAGTCCTCCTCTGTGCTGTGGATCACTCTAATTTTGCCTCATCCTCTGTAGATGCCCTTAGCATCAAGTTTTCCTCAGTTACAGCACTTGAAAATGTTGCTTGCTTCCTGATGGGTTTTGCCTGAGGAGGACAGAGCTCAGGGTGGCAGGGTGGCTGGTTACATGGCTTTTGTAGTCAGAAAGCACAGATTGGACAAGAGATAAGTCCAAGCCACAAAACCTCAGTGCTCAACCCTAATGACCCATTGCCTCTATTAAGGTTTCTTGAAGGGTCCACAACCTTCCAAAACAAGTGCAACTGTGAGCCTATGTGCGTATTTTACATTAAAGCTATAGCATACATGAACAAAGACTTTCATAGTCCTTAAAATATCTATTTTATTCCTTGACAGTGTCTTACACATAAAAACCATAAATGCAAGTCATTTTTACCCAATATTATCTGATCCCATCTCTCTTTTTCCTCCCATTCTTCTTCCCAACTAATTCCCTTCCTATTTAATGACTTTGTGTGTGTGTGTTTGTGTGTGTGTGTATTGAGTCTCATTATGTGTTGCCCACATTAGCATGTGCTTGAGCATTTACTGGAGCATGAATGATGGCTCAGTGGGTACAGAGTTAACCAATAGTCCCTCATGGTGCATCATAGGGTTTTCCCCCTTCCACAATGAAATGTTGACAAGCTAAATCTTAAGCAGCTTCAGTGCAAGTAAACACATCACATTGAGTCCAGGGGTGCAGTAACCTTGTTATGTCAAGAAGACACCATTTGGAAGTGTCCCTTCCTACCACCTGACTCTTACATTCTTACTGTCCTCTCTTTCACAATGTTCCCTGAGCCTAGCCTCAGGGTGGAAATGATATAAATACCTTGTTTAGGGCTGAACACTTTATGGTTACTTGTTCTCTGAACTTTGAGCAGATGTGATTTTTTGTATTAACTCTTTTTTAAAAAAAGGAGGTTCTTTGGCCAATGGCCCAGAACTGTATAAATCTCAGTATCTAGATAAGTACATAGAAGATTGATATATTGTCCATGAAGCAAGCAACCCTCATCTAGGGTTCATGGTGTTTTTATTTTAGTAGCCAAAAACTAGAGTCAACTGGACAATCATCAAAAGTAGAATAGATACATAGGTGGTATATACTTTTTTGGTGTAAGGAATGCTGTGATTAAAAGAACAAACTTCTGATTCCAAAACACCAGTTCTTGTTGTATGATTCCATGAACAAAAAATCTAGTTGGTGAGAAGAATAATACTTTTTCACTTTGGTGGAGTATCAAAACAGGGAGAGGCGCTAGAAACATTCAATAGATTAATCTCTGTGGTAGATATATAGTATTCATATATTAATGTGCATTGAGCTGTAAGAATATTTGAATTTATCATCATGTACAACTTGTATCTTGTATTGAAATTTGATTTACAAAGACAGCTAAGTCTCAACATTGAAAATACTTGGCAAGAGTTCCTTTGAAACTTTTTCTTAAAACTTTTTTCCTTGGATATAATATTGCTTATACATGAATTTCCTTATTAAATTTTTAAAGTCTATCAAAGTGAACAGCTAGATAAGTTGTCCAAACATTAAATAAGCAGCTCAAAGATAAAAGGTAGTCTTAGGCTTCAAATTCCTTTTCATTATTATCTCTAGCAAATTCTCTGGAAATTAACTCTGAAATGCTAAGCAGCATGAAAATGGAGTTCTTAGGAAACTGTAAGAAAATCAAGGCCCTGTGGAGAAAGTTCACTTGTGAATCATTTGCCAAAGAGAGTTTGATGATTTCCCAAGGGGAACACAGGAAGAAGAAATGAGATATCTCTACATTCAAAGAAAGGACTAGCTATCTGCCTGCAGATGACGACATTGCAGCTATGATAGGGAGGAGTGTGAACCAGTGATGGCCTTTGGCCGAAGCCAGCGGAAAACACAGAGACACACTCTAAACTCTGAGCAGTCGTTCTCCCTGGACAAGTCCTGTAGTGAAGATGGAGGAAGGACAGTCCGTGCTCTGCCAATGATAATCTCTCATTTAAGGCTGAACATCTATTTCGAAATCTTACTGTATCTTACCCCATAGAAGAGAAATTCCTCAGATTCTAGCTTTCTTGCACAATGTTAAAATTTTTATTACTTGTGAGTATACATGCATGTGTGTGTGCAAAGAGGCCAGAAGAGGTTGGTTGACCTGTCAATTTCTGGCCTTGAGACAGGGTCTCTCACAGTATCAGGAGCTAGACAGCAGTCAAGAAGCCCCATCCTAGTATCTCCTCCAGACACAGTTCTGATCAGAGGTGTGCGTATGACCATGCTCAATTTGTGCATGGGTTCTCAAGATTTGAACTCAGTTCCTTCAGAAACAAGCACTTTTAGCCACCGAGTCATCTCTCTATCTCCAAATGGTTCTTTCAGGCCACCATAGACACTTTTTGTATTTCTGAAATATTAGATACTAAAACCAATATTTCTAAAGGATTTGAAAGCCATTCTAGCTCAAAATTAAAATCATAATAGAAAAATTTAAAGGTAATATTCCCATTCTACTTTTAAAATGATTAATTATTGTAATTAACTCTACATTTTATATTAATGTAGTTCTTGGACTCTCCTTAAGCAAACATTGAGAACTGACAAATTATATTTATATATGCTTATAAGGTATAAGATAATTAGATACAAGATATTACTAACCTCTGACTCTTATCACTTTATCTTGTAAGAACTTGAAACATTCAGCTTCATTAAAATATACATTATTATGAACCATAGTCACCATACTAAAGTTTTCAAAACACTTAGTATCTCTGGCTGACTGAAAATTTGTACCCTTTGAGCAGTGTTTACTCATTCCACATCCAAAACACTAGGAACCCCTGTTACACTTTGCTTCTGTGAGATTACTTACTTGGAGTTTGCGGGATAATGAGGTAGTGGAGGCCATACTTACAGAAGTGCAGGGTGCAGAGGAGCTCTCTCCTAAGTCTTGTGTGGTCTGAGTCACATGCTATACAAACATGTCACCCCAGGAACCTCATCCTTCTCTTCTATAGTAATGTACTATATGTGGATACTCTTTTCTTGTCATTCATTGTAACAATATATTAATACTCAACAATGTAGAACAACTGTACACAGCACGTACATACTGTATATATGTGAGGATTTATCTGGGAGACAGCAGAACACAGGTGGTAAAAAGGTAGAAATTGAGATAATTGGAGGAAAGTTATAAGGGAGAAAGGAACTAAGGGCATAGGGTAAAGGAGAGGTAAGAACGAAATTTAACACTAAGAATGTAACTACAGTCAGAAAGAAGCCTTCCATATTATGTCTATCAAAAAATGTAACTGTAAAGCTTTGACCAGTTTACCCTATACAGAGAAACAGAGTGGAAGAAAGGAGAAAATAGGAACTGCTTTAAGATTTCCTACCAGAAGCAGGAAGTGATTAAACAAAATTCCCAGTACCTGGTATGTGATACCTTCTAATAAACTGTTGGTAAGAAGCCCTTAAAGCCTCACAAAAATAATATAGGCATTTTCCATTGTTCTTGGTTGCTTTCCAAAACCCGATAGTTTAATCCTATTATTGAAGATAATTCACATGAGATGATAGGGCATTGATAGGGCATGGAGAAAACAAGGTGGAATGAATCTGGAAGCTTTCTCCTAACCATCCAACCTTCACAATGCCACAAAGTAAGTACAGGGTGCCAGAGGAGAAAAGCAATATACAGTCTAACCCAGCTTTGAATGCTTCCAAGTGGAAACCATTGGTGCAAAAGTAACATGTATGGTATAAGGGTAACCAACTGCTTTTTGGTTGGATTAAAGGTTCATTTGTATTCCTGGAACTGTAAACCAAGCCAAGTACCCAAGGCCCTAGATGGGAACAGACTATTTAGTTTTTTTAAATTTTTTTATTATTTATTCAATTGAGCGTGTATGCAGTGTGTGCACATGTGTGTGTATGTATGTGTGTGTGTGTGTAGAACCACGGGCGAATTCGGGAACCACCATGGACCGCCTCCACCTCCTCCTTCTTTACTCTGCCCCAGGATTCCCAGGCTCCGCCCTACCAGGACCAGAAATGCTGGCCGCCTCCACTTCCGCCTGGCGTCTATACGTGGGGTCTAGGATCCGAACTCAGGACCTTTCACCTGCAAGGCAGAGGCTTAACTCCTGAGCCACCTCTCCAGCCCCAGACTATTTAGTTTTAAGTATAAGTATTTGACAGCAAACTGCCATTTAAACACTTATCATAATAACTATATATTAGAAAAGCTCCCAGTATCTGACCAAGTAGCATCCTTTTACAATGGAAGATATTTAATGCCGAGAACCACAACTGGCCAAAGTGCTCCATTCCAATAGGACGTCAAAAACCACTCCCCTAATCTGAAGGCTCGAGGAACTTTGAAGAAGAGGGAGTGGTAAGAATGTAAAAGTCTGATTTTTTCTATCGTTTTCTTAGTCTCGATTTCAGATATTTCTCCCCTTATTTTGCTAATCTCTTCTCTTCTACTGCTTTTGGGATCAGATTGCTCTAGTTTCTCTAAAGCTTTAAGCTGCATTGTTAAGTTGTTTATTTCTGATGTTTCCATTTTTTTGACGTGGGCATTAAGAGCTATGAACTTACCTCTTAGAACAGCTTTCATTGTGTCCCAGAGATTTTGGTAAGTTGTATTTTCGTTATCATTCGTTTTCAGGAAATCTTGAATTTCCTTTTTAATTTCTTCCTGAATCCAGTTCTCATTCAGCATCATAGTGTTAAGTTTCCAGGAGTTAGTGTATTTTCTCTTGTTTGATATGTTGTGGATGTCCAGCTTTAGGCTGTGGTGGTCTGATAGGGCACAGGTTAGAATTTCAACTTTCTTGTATATGTGTAGATTCATTTTGTGGCCCAATATGTGATCTATTTTGGAGAAAGTTCCGTGTGCTGCTGAGAAAAATGTGTATTCTTTGGTGCGTGGGTGAAAAGTTCGATAGAGATCTGTAAGGTCCATTTCTTTCAGGGTTTGATTAAGTTCCAAAGTGTCTCTGTTAAGCTTTTGACCTGTTGATCTATCCCATGTAGAGAGGGCGGTGTTGAAATCCCCAAGAATTATCGTTTGGGGGTTGATTTCTTGCTTTAGACGCTGTAGGGTTTTCTTAATGAATGTGGAGGGGCCCGTATTGGGTGCATATATGTTCAGTATTGTGAAATCTTCCTGGTGAATTGTACCTCTGACTAAAATGTAGTATCCATCCGTGTCTATTATAATTTTTTTTTGGTTTGAAATCCACTTTGTCTGATAGCATAATGGCTACCCCTGCCTGTTTTCTGCTTCCATTTGCTTGTAGAATTGTTGACCAGCCTTTTAGTTTTAGAGCGTGCCTATCTTTTGTGGTGAGATGGGTTTCCTGCAGGCAACAGATTGATGGATTGTGATTTTTAATCCAAGTTTGTAATCTGTGTCTCTTGATCGGTGAATTAAGTCCATTAATATTTAGTGTTATAATGGAGAAACTATTGTTAATTCCAGACATTTATTATGTTTAGTAGCTTTTATAAGTATATTGCTTCGCTTTTAATGGTGTTATATTTGCCTTCTGTTCTCCTGGATATGCCTGTTTTTTTCTTCACGCTTGAGTATCATTTCTAGCAGTTTTTGAAGGCCTGGTTTGGTGGCCATGTATCCCTTAAAGTTGTCTTTGTGCTGGAAAATTTTTCTTTCTCCCTCGATCATGACTGATAGTTTTGCAGGGTAAATCAACCTGGGTTGACATTTTTGCTCATTCAATACTTGAAGTATGTCTCTCCAAGCTCTTCTTGCTTTTACTGTTTCGACTGAGAAGTCATTTGTTATTTTAATAGGTTTACCTTTAAAAGTGACTTGTTTTTTCTCCCTTGAAGCTCTCAGCACCAGTTCTTTATCTTGAATGTGGAATGTTTTAACTATTATTTGCCGCGGTGTGCTTCTATTTTGGTCATATCTGTTTGGGGTGCGGAATGCCTCTTGTATATGAATGGGCCTCTCTTTTTTTAGATGAGGAAAGTTTTCCTTGATGATCGTTTGAAAAATTTCCTCAGGGGTGGTATTTTGAGATTCTTGCTCTGGTATTCCATGAATACGCATGTTAGGCTTCTTCAGGGTGTCCCATATCTCTTGGATATTTCTCTCAAGTATCTTTTTGGCTTTAACAACCTCTTCCATTGAGCTGAGACGGTATCCTCTGTCTATGACAGGAGGCACATCCACAAACTCACTACAGGGATGAATATTTCCACTAGACATGCACAATAGTTGGCCTATCAACATTTCACCATGGAAAAGGCAAGATCTCAAGAGACATTACATCTCCTGAGACACTGTTGGAAGCTAATGACAGACAGTAGAAAGAGACTTTCTTTGCTCGTGATTTGCTCACTGGTGAGTCATTCATGCCCCAGCAAGCGCTCAGGCATTTGCACCCCAGATGAAAGTCTGTGGGCCACACATATAAACAGATGTGAAAACAGGAGGAAGATTAGCTCGAAAAGAAGATGTATGAACTTGAACAGGAAAGGGAATGGAATTGGATAGTAAAAAGTGAAAATACATAAATTCATTTTTTTGTGTATTTATGTATGAAAGTGCAAAGGAATAAAACAAAAATAAAAAGTTTTATTACTCTTGCATGTACTGATTTTCCTTTTTCATTCTTGATATTAGAATTTATGCATTTTTTAATTTCAAAAGTTTTTATGTCTATATGCTTATTTGTTGTTGAGGGAAGGGTCTCATAGGTATGTGTGGAGGCCAGAGGACAACCTTGGGTGCCATACTCAGGACCCTTAGAGACAGAGTCCTTCACTGGCTTGGAGCTCATCAGTTAGGACAGATTAATCACTAACAATCCAAAGATCCTTCTGTTTCTCCCAGTTGCTAAGTTTACAAGTGGTTGTCACCTCAGTCAGCATTTTTACACAGGTTCTGAGGTTTGAACTCCCATGTTCTTGCTTTTAAAGCAAACACTTCACCTACTGAGCCATTTCTGTAACCCCTCTGTTCTTTCTTTCTTCCTTTGTTAATATAAATGGACATTTATTAATTGTATTGTTTGTTTTAAAATGATAGTATTGATTTTGTTGATTTTCTTTTACATCATTTATTTCTGCTCTCAGCTTTATTTCCTTCCTTTTGCTACTTTGAATTTAATTAGCTCTGAAATGTTTAGTATCTTAAAGTGAAAGCTTCAGTTTTGATCAAGGGCTGTGGACATAGGTCAACAGTACTTGCCAACCATGAGCAAAGTCCTGGATTTAATACCAAGTGTGGCAAAAAGCAGAGTTTATTTCAAACAAAGTGTAGGTATACGCTTAGTAGATTTAAAGCAGTCTAAGAAAGACCTTGAATGACAACTAAAATATAGCTCATTTAGGAAGGCAAGACAAAATTGTTGCAATTTACTAAAGAAATATGTGGAGTAGTAATAAAAATGTTGAAATTTTTCCCACAACGTGATAGACATTCTGTAATATGTGTAGAAGTTCAGATGGAATACAGAATAGTGACATTTTTAATTCTTTGCGTTTCAGTTGCCAGAAGAACCTGGAAGTGACTTACCTAGTGGAAAATATGTGACAAAATTCTGGAGCCAGAAAAAAATCACTAGGATTAAGAGTCTTTATGCAGAGATGAGAAACTGAACCTTTTGGACTCAACCTTTCTCTGCCTGCAAGATTGGTGGTTGAGGACCCGTTATTTCCAACAGCAATGTGAGAAGCTGTGTAGCAAGCCTGCTGGGCTCTCTGTGCTTTTATCATCAAATTTTGTTTTAAAAAGGTAGAAATTCTAACAAAAAGAAACTTTCAAATTGGAGAGATGGCTCTGCTGGTAACGGGATTTTTTGCTCAAAGTGGTGATCTAAGCTAGTCAACTACTGCATATCGTTGCCTGGCCTCCCCCGGCATGTGGTGGTATACAAGCACACACACACATACACACACACACACACACACACACACACGCACGCACGCATGCACACACACACATGCACACACACGAATACACACACACACACACATGCACACACACGAATACACACACACACACACACACACACACACACACTATAAATAAATGCATTCCTTCACATCTCCTTTCTTAGACTCAGTCATGAAATATTTTTTGCAACAGTTTGTTCATGTTCTTTCCCTCTGAAGAATAAATGGCTAATGAGTCTAAGAGACATGAGCAACAGCTAAAGCTGGAAATTTACTATTGTTGGTAGGATTATTGTTTTACATCTTTCTAGCAATCTTCCTTGTACATAACCTGTGTTTTTCATAATTACTCTCAATACTTACAGTCTCTGTGTTCACTTGTGTGAAAAAACAACAATGAGAAATTCGTCTCACTTTTTTCCCTGTGCAAACCCAATCTTATAAGGGAAGTCCTAACTGTGAATTACAGAACTCTAAGTTACCCTTACTTCTATTTCCACAACCCTTACTATTCCTTTGCTCACTTTTCTAAACAAAAAACACAGTTGCAAAATTTCTGATATTATAAAAAAGGAGGGACATTGTAATAGTATGTTGAGATGACTTCATAAGCACTGGCCCAGTAGGACTGTGGCCATTGCTTAGACTGATGTTTTGGCTGCAGGCAGCAATTTATGTTTGAATATTCCTCATGACAAGTACTTGGAAATCCAAGTATGACACACCAAAGGTCTTTGGTTGGTGCCAAATCACAATATTTCTTAGTACATATTATTCAAGAATTGACTGTGTGTTAACTCCTCTGTGATAGTTAAGCCTGAGTGTCAACTTGACACACTCTCGGTATTAACTAAGATGAGCTGAGAACACATCTGGCAGGATCAAGTGAGATCACTTAAGGATTATATCCACCCTAGATCCTATCAGAACCTCCAAAGATCTCATAGGATCCTCTCAGTACTGGGCCATATAAAAAGGAGCCAAGAAAGAGAAGAGATGCTTCTTGCAGCTGTGCTAGGAATCATTCTTCCTTCCAGCTGACCGGTTTCTTCAACCCTCTAACCTTCAAGCAATTCTCCAGCCTTAAGCCATCACCCACTTGACTATCAAACTGAGCAGCTAGCTACTGGCAGCTATTGTTGGACTACCTTGGCCATATCTGTAAGCCAATTCAATACATTTCCTATATATATATTATATATATAATATATATATATATATATATATATATATTCATTCTGTGAATTCCGTGACTCTACAGAAGCCTGACTAATACATCCTCTTTGCTTAATTTCACTGAACTCTTCCCTTGTTATTTTCCAATGAACTTTTCCTAAATTTGCTGGCAACAGTGCAAACCACCCTTCCCCCATTCCACTTCCTATTAGAAAGAACTCCTCCCACCCATGCAACTACTATCCTTGGGTCATTTATCATTTGTGCCTTATAGAACCTTTATAAAAATTAACAAATCATTTAATGAAGAGTTATTTCCTGATGCTCATGTAATATATGGAAACTTCTCTTAGAAATAAGAATTTAGTTATCTCTTACTTTAATCTACATGAATATCTTTAAAATGAAAATTCCAGGAGCTGGAGAGGTGACTCAGGGAACATTGTGCTTACTTTGCACCATGAGGCTGGAGCTGGAATTCCCAGAAGCCACATGAAGACATCACAGCAATGGCAGGTACCTGGAATCCCGGAACTTAGGAGACAAAGACAGGAAATGCTCAGAGCACTAGCCAGCCTAGTGGATTGGTGAGGTCTGAGTTCAACTGAGAGACCTTTGCTTTAATGATAAAGTGGAGAGCAATCAAAGAAGACATCTGACACCAACTGAGTATTCTACCTGCATGAACATATACTTGCACCCACACACATTCAAGCACACATACACACACACACACACACACACACACACACACACACACACAAATATCCATACACATATATACATACACACAAATATTCATACGTGCATGACATACTTGAAAAAATACCCTAAAATTCTAAGACAAAGAATACATAAAATAAAATACAAATGAATGTGGAGTTCCATTCAATCATTTTTTTATAATTGCATATGAATGACTTAAAATGAATATAAATCTCCACAGCCTGGTTTTGTCTTTGCACTATATTTTCTTTTCTACAATTTTATTTTTTATTTTTAAAATTTAAACTTATTTATTAAACACATGTACATTTTGTGTGTGTGTCTGTGTGTGCATGTGTGTGTGTGTGTGTGTGTGTGTGTGTGTATGTGTATCAGAGAGAATCGTGTGCTCCTGTGGAGTTCCAAGGGCTACTTCAGGAATCATCTTGGATTGCTTTTACCTTCTTTTGCTTTGCTCTAGGATTTCCCAGGCTCTGCCCACCAGTACTGGAAGTACAGGGTACTGCTTCCTCCTGCCATTTTTACATGGGACTTGGAATCTGAACTCAGGACCTTCTGCTTGCAAGGCAGTTCTTAATCCCTGAGCCATCACTCCAACCCTTTTTTCATATTTTAAAAGCAACCTTTCATGCTTTGTTTCTTGAATGTAAAGCTATTGAAGAGTCAAGTTTAAAGTAACACTGAGATGCAAATTTTTCTGAAATATTTGTTTATTTATTTAAGAGAGAAAGAACGAATAAGAGAACGAGCAAGCAAGAGAGAGAGAAAGAGAGAGAGAGAGAGAGAGAGAGATCAGCTGCATGAATGATTGCAGGTCAGCAGACAACTTTTGGAAGGAAGGTCTCTCTTTCCACAACATGGGTTTCTTGGGATTAGATTCATATCACCAGAGATTTTACCTGCTGCACTATCTCACCAACTTTAATATATATTTTTGTGATAAAGTTCATTTACCAAGTAGGTTGTGAATTTGTTTTTAAGATTTATTATACATAGGCAATATGAGATGAATAAACTCTCTAAATTCTTCCTCCTGTCTATGTAGTCAAACACCTGAACTGTAACAGTAATTGTTCTACATTACCAGCATGTAATGACAAACAGAAGTCGTATCTCTGATCCACTAGCTGCATGCTCTGTGGGAGAATGCAAAATGATGCCTACTAAGAAGACATTCTCAGGAAAACTCATGGGAAACCACTTCCCCAGGGACAATCAAAAGACTATGCCCCATTAGATGATTCTTAATTTAAAGGGTTAGAATGACTTAACAAGCTGTAATTATATTTTTTTCCACTTTTTTATTAAAATAATATTTTAAAAATGATTGTGGAACACTGCATATTGATTTTAAATAGACAAAAGTGAGGCAGTTAATTGGATTGGGAAGGAAGAGGCCAGTGACACTATCATCCTGGCCAACAGAAGCGATCTTAGGGTCTCCCTCCAAGACTCTGAATGTTCACATTGCAAACCATTGTTGGCAATGAGGTGGGCAAAGAAAATAACTTACCACAGGCAGCAAAGTACTGACACTCTGTGTGAGAAAGTTCTCATGAAATGTTGGAGCTACCTGTAAAAATATATGAAATTCAGGCCGTCATTTAGAAGATGAACTTTAGTGTGATGGAAAGAAATGCAGTGAGTTTGTCTCACAACACGGTTTGAGATGACAAAGAACAGTAAAGTCTAATGTATGTGGGAATTGTGGACATTAGGGTCACTGGATCAGTAGAGGGGCACACATGCTTGAAAATAGAATGTTTTGCAGGTAATGAACCAGGAACAACTAAGTACTTTAGCAAGGAAAGGTACAGAATTGTCCAGCTACTAACTAACCTCTGTACATTTAGTTTTTAAATCTGTGTTCTCTTATATGTATGACAGTTTAATTACATTTTTAAAAATCATAAGGTATGGTGTACATTTCCTTAGGAATTGTGGGTTATTTTACAATTTTCATCAGTGCACAATTTCAGCTGAGCAGCACTGAGCTAAAACCAAAGGATCTTCTAACTCAAATATTGGTGATGTGAAGTTAAAGTTGCATATTCATTGTCATGCATGTATCATTGTTAGTTAAATTAAAAATTAAAGTTTAAGCAATTATTCCTTTTTTGACTGATTATATTTAAATAATCAAACTTAATTTACTTTTTAAAAATAGAATTGCATTAACAATGTTCAATAATACTTCCATTCTATTTGAGAAGTCATAATTCATGGGGAAAATGGACTTCAAGAAGCACTTAGGAGGGGTAGCACAGCAATAAAATTGTACACATGTCTGCCTTGAAAAGCATTTATGCTTAAAAGTCTTGCAAATCACGGTTTATAGTAGTTGTTTTAGGAGGAGAGATGAGTATATTACTGTACATATATTTTTATGGCTTCATAAAACTAAGCATTGCTCAAATGTATAAAGGGGTTATTATGTCAACTACATGACTTTTCCTCTCCCGGAGTAGGTTTTAAATGTCCAAACTTGGTAAATACTCCCTAACTTGTCCTTGTCCTGAATCTAGAGAGAAAATTCTAGAAGAGGTATTTTAATATTTATCAATAATGATTAAGAAAAATTTTAAATGTTTTTGTTTTTCCATTGGCAATCTGAGTTTTACATAATCTTAAAGATGAATGCTTTATAGTTTGAAGAATGATCTATGTATGAATGAGAAATTATGCTCTTGTTATTGAATCTAATTGATCTACATTTACTGATCTGTCTACTCCTTAAAATTCTCTGTAACATACTTAAAGATTAATCTACCAAGTAGGTAACTTAATGGCTTTAATGTAGAAAGATCTTTATTAACTCTTCATCCAAAGAACTCAGCAGATATACTCAGAGCTAATTTAGTTCTGCCAAGCTCAATAAATATTTGCTACATCAACTATTGCATACTGAAGAGATGGCAGATAAATTACATATCAGTTCCTGTTTTCAAAGACTTTTTAATGAAGACTGAAATTAAGGTACATGGTAATTTAAGGTAAATGGCTAATGAAAATTCAAGCCAGAAGAATTACAAAAATCAGTCATTTTATGAGATGTTGATGAAAAAATATCCATAACCCTAAGAGGATGCTCAAAACTGTAGAAAAAATAGTTGCTAAGTAGAGATTAATTTATTAAATAAATATAGTGAGAGATTAACAACAGTGAATAATGAAAAATAGAAAAATCATACTACACTCTAATAGTTAATAGAACATGATCTCTCTCTTCCTCTTTCATATTATCTTACTGTACTATAAGTCTTAGCTAGCTCAGTCTATGATTTATTGTCTTTCCACATTAAGTCCAGAACATTCACTGCTTTCCTTAAAAGAAGTACTACATATCTACTGTTTGTCATACCAAAATAGGCGGCATATCTCTTTATTCCTGCCCTTTGGATCCATTAAGTTAGTAAGAGTTATTTGAACATAACTAATGTGGTACTACTATAATCTACTACTAAGTGATGAGTGGAGTGAATAGGCAGATTTTAAAATAGCTGAACTTGGCAAAGATTTCCTAACTCTCCTTTGTGGTGAGCCTAAGGAGACAATTCTGGAAAAAAAGTGTCTTAATAGATTTTTTACTAGATTGACAATAACTAAAAATAAAATTGAATGTGCATTTGTATTTGTATTTGTGATATAATAGACAAAGTTAAATTTTTATATGTGGAGATTGGTGTGGGACAGTCCCAGTTTTCATGTTATTCAGATGGAAGATGATTCAAAACCTGCAAACTGTTTTCTCTGGAACTTTCCATTTATATTTTTAGAACACAGCTGACCATGGGGTAATTGAAACTTCAGAAAGTGAAACCACAGCTAAAAAGGGGCTACTGTGCCTTCCTCTGCAGAGACCATGTACATGGGATCAGTGAAAGTCGTGCCCCCACTGTGGAGGTCATGGGGTGGGGGACAGGGGATCAGTGAAAGTGGCTGCCTCCTGGTGCCGTGAAATTCAACAGGTTAAAAAAAGGGCTCAGGAAGGGCAAAGAAAAACCTAAATCTTAAAATGCACTGTGTAGATTCTCCTGCAGCTGTCTGCTCTCTGTGATTCCTCCGACTCACATGGATGAGGCTTCCCAGCCAGCCTCTACAGACAGAGGTGAGTCTCGACTCGGATTCCAGCGACATCTGTGAAGTGAGAATGGCAATAGTTGTCTTAAAAATCAATTGAGAAAGTTGTTTTGGAAGCTTCATAAAAGGCACCTACCAAAAAAACCTGGTCAAAGTTATATTGCTAAAACTAAATACAAAAACCAAAAAATGGAAATTTAAAAATGTTCAGTTGATCCAGAGAAAGGCAAGAGAAGAGTAGTTAAGAAGGAAATAGAGAACAAATGAAATGCTAAAGTTAAACATAGTAGCCTTAAACTTTGAAGCATCCCTGATGCCCGATTATAGGATGTGCAAACTATGGGCTGCTGCGTAACAGTTGAAAGTAATGAACTACTGAATTGAGTGATAACTCTTGAAGCCTTCTGGTTTAGAGTAACAACTAATACCAAAGTCTACATATCATATAAGTTCATTTATATGACATACTTGAAATGACGTCTTTATGAAAAGAAAAAGTAGACTAACGATTACCAGAGGTAGTTTTGGTTATAAAATGGCAGAAGAATCCTTATGATGAAATTATGTGCCCTGAATGCAATGATTGACACATACATCTTCATGCAACAAAATTGTTTAGACCTGACATGCGGCCCTCACCCAGCACAAGATTAAACTAGGTGAATTTCAGCAAGTCCAGTGACAAGATCCTGCTTGTAGTACTCCTGTCTCATTCCATGTGATACCCATGAGGAAAGGTGATGAATGATAAATGCTTATATGTGAACCTAGTTTAAAAAAAGCTAGCTTTATTTGCCTTTAATGCATTTTCTAGAGCCTCCAAAATTAATATCACATATCACAGAAACATGTTTTTCACAGTTCTGGAAAATGGAGGCCCAGGGCTAATTGATCAACAGGTGTGATGAGACTTCCTTCCTTGGCTTTCAGATGTCTGTGTTCTTAGTTCACACGGTCTTTCCTGCATGTATGTACATGTGTTATCCAAATTTTCTCTTTGTAAGAATATATCAGATATACTTAATTAAGGTTGACCCTAAAGGCCTCATTTTAACGTTATCCTTTCAAAGACTTAATCTCCAAAAGCCATTATATTCTGAGGTACCAAGAATTAAAGTCTAATGTGAGAATTTTAGTAAGATATAGCTCAGCCCCTAGTAGACATAAAATGACAAAAACCATTAGTAAAAAGCTTATGGTGTCAGGTTTACCTGAATTCTGAATTCTGTCACAAAAGGATAGGATACAAAGGAATAATAAATAAGACTATATCAAAATTCATAACTTCCACTCATTAACAAGTACAGTCAATAAGCATAAGAGAAAAATATGACTTCATAAATCTCATTAAGGGTTGCTATCTAGAACATACGAAAGCTCTTATGAACTTACATCTCGGGTAAAGTGCCCTTAGTGATCACTCAGTACCTCTAGGTGGCCCAGGTTCTGTTCTTGGTTAGTTCGATTAGCTCTGAACTTGTCATCTATTTGTTTCTCAGCAGCACCACTGACTAGAAGCCAAACCTTTAACATAGGAGCACTGGTCACGATTTATATCTAACCATGTGCAGGTAGGTTTCAGTCTCGCCAAATGAAAAGAGTGTCATGGGTGGATGGCAAGGAGGGAGTGTGACATGTCAAATACAGCCTTGAGGTAGCATGACACAGGCATGCACATGTGATAGCACGACAGGTGAATGCACACGTGAGACAGCATAGCGAGTGCACCCATGAGATGGCACGAAACATGGACTTCTAAATTGTATGCCTAATAACAGCTAAGATGACAAACTTTATAGTAAGTGTATTTTTCATGATTATACTCAGTTTTTTCCCTAAGCCCACCCAGGTTCTAAGTGCAAAAGAAGAGGGGCTTCAGCATCTGAAATGCAGAAGCATGGGAGTATGTGTCCTTTTTAACTAATTAAGATAAGTTTGTTTAATATTTTACATTAAAATGCATGTAAACATCATAGAAACCTGTATATTCTGTATGCACTTAAATGCGAATCCTCACCTTTTCTCTCTACAAACTCCAAAATGGACTAGAGTTTCTCTCCAAGACTCTGTGCACTCAGTGTGCCTCACAGTGTGTGTGTATCTGTATGAAAAAGTCAACACACTTATGCTTGTGTAGTGACCACAGGTGGGCATCAGGTGTCTTCCTCTATTACTGTTCACTATTCTCTTTAGATAAGACCTCTTACCGAACAGGAAACTCACCATTTCTTTTGGTTAGACCAGCGAGCCTAACTGATCTGTCTGGTCTCCCCACCACCCAAATAGGGTAAATATGACTACACTTGGTTCATATAGCCTCATGCAGGGATCCAAACTTAGGTACTCATACTTGTTCATTAGGTGATCTTACCCCACTGGGCCATTTTCACATTCTGATATTCATTTCTAAATACTACTTAATTAGTCAGAACCTTTTATTATAGGGAAATCCTAAAGTGATCAGATCAGATTCCTCCTCCTTCTCCTCTTTCTCATTCTCTTTGTCGTTCCTCCACCTCTTTTTCCTCCTCCTCCTGTTTTTCCTCCTTCTCCTCTTCCTCTTCATCCTTTTCTCTTCCTCCTCCTCTTCTCCCCTCCCTGACTTCTCCTATTCTCTCTTCTCCCTTACTTTCCCTTCCCATCTTTCTTCTCATCTTCTCTCCTTTCTCACTCTCTCATGTGAAGTGAACCAGTTTTTCACGTATGCCGAGCACAATGCATCACACACCTAGCTCCTCTCCCACTTCATGGTGTGTATCACATAGAGAGATGACTTGAAGGCCATGTGATATATACCTTTTTCATATATAACTTTTTCAATTTAGACAAAAGAAAATTATCTCTCAATATTCATATATCTCTTATTTTTATGTGACAGGAAATTTAATCATCCAAGCATGATAAGATAATAAGTATTTCCAACTCGTTGCTTGGATACACTGGCATTAATATTCCTGAGGTAATGAAAAAGAGGAAGCAAGCTGCTTTTTCTCTTAAATTAAGACTGCATCTAAGGAACATATTTTAGTTTCTATTCTTTAAATGAAAAATCCATTCAATGTTATTACATTACATTAAGGTTGATATGTAACTCAACCACGGCACTTACATCCATACTTATCTGCCTGGACATGTTCACACATGCAATCTGCTAATTCTTTACATTTTCATTTCTTAAAGAATGTTAATGTATGTGGAAAACATTGTGTTACGTTTGGGAACCACTGAATAAGCAATGTTAACCATTTATTTTTGATTAAACATCCTAGATATATTATGCAAGAATTTGAACTCCTTCCACTCCAAGAAAAAGCTATAATTAATGCAAGTTCTCACACTCAGTTGGCTTCTATATATTACTTTTTCTACCAAGTTCTCTGGACTGGTAAAATGTGTTCGAAACACACTACAAGTAGGAATTGAGATAGTTTGGATGGGTTTTTTGGCCCATGAGAAATTAGAAAAATCTTTGCTAGTTTTTCTCCAAGAGCAATGGGAGAGCAAAGGTTTTTCGTATTTAATAAATGTGCTGGTGCTCTGAGGTCTATCCCAGGAAGTTGTTAGCTTTGGTGAGATGATTAACCAAGACCTGCCAATCCTGAAGAGCACCAGAGAGAGAAAATTGAAGTAAAAAGGGTTAGAAAGCAAGTCAGGATCAGAAGACATGATTAAAAAACGCCATTTAAAGCACTTAAAATTAATCAAACATGATGTGCAAGTATTATTCATGACAAAGTACAAAGCTTCAATATAAGACTTGAAAGAAAACCTAAGTTGCTGGTCAAATTGCCTGAGTTCTAGAATGGTGCATGCACTATCATGAAAATGGTTGCTTTCCTAAATTTGCCCAAAGACCCTATATGACTGCAGTCAAAGCCCCATCATTTGAGAAGGTGATTCTGAAGTATCTATAGAGGCCAGCAAGATGGCCCAGCAGGTAAAAGCACTTATCACTAAACCTGACAAACTGAGTTTCAACCAGGGAGCTTGTATGATGGAAGGAGAACTAACTCTAGCAAGTTATTCTTAATTCCACATGTGGACTGTGGCATACAGGTGCACAGACACACACTGACAAATGCATACAAGGTAAATAAGTAAGTATAAAAATATTTTAAATTTAGATGTAAGATAAAAAAGGCCAGAATTTCCAAGATGCTTTCAAAGAAGAAAGATGAGAAAGATTTTCCTTATCCGATAGAAATATTTATAATGAAGCCATAGTAATTAAGAGCAAGGTGTTGATGCAGAGATAGAAAAATCAGTCAATACAACTAAGGCAAAAACCCAAGTGTACGTAGAACTCTGATATATAAACGAGGTGACATAGCAGCTCATTTAGAAAGGAAAGGCCATTTAAAAAATAGTTGAAAACACCTATTTATTCTTATGGAGAGAAAATGTTTTAATCAGGGTAACTTAATTTTTTGTCAAAGATGTTTTTTAAAACATCTGGCAGCTAAAAGTAACCATTATGCAAATGGGTGATTGACCCCTCCCTCACTGTGGTTCCCTATTTTTCTTATATCTACCTTTGAATATACTCTTATAACAAGACTCTAGTTTAACAGCTTTTTATCTCTGACATACAATACCCATCAGGATGGAGTGAAGGGCATTGCAGGAGCAGCAAAACTGCAAAAAAAAAATCAACAAACCATAATCCAGAACTTCAGAGACTCTATATCAACCACCTAGAACTAGGCCAGACTAATCTCTCCCCATCCAGAAGCTCAGGGAAATTTGTGGAAGAGGGGCCGGTAAGATTGTAAGAGCACAAGGATGAGAGGAGCAATGATATGCAAGATACTCCACACAAGTTAGGGCCGAAGCAATCATAATTGGACTTTGCATGCCCTGCGCAATGACAAAGTCTAGCATTTGCTAAAGGCACCAAGATCCTTGGAAGCAAGGGATTGACAGCCACAGCAGTGTTCCTGTGCTTAAGGGGAACACAGGAAAGGGTTCAGGGAAATGCCACTGGGTCCTTGTATGTCATCGGAGAGGAGGGCCCAGAAGAGAGTCTAGCATGCACATTAAAGGATTCTCCAGGGATTGGGGGGGAGGCACTGGGGGATGGGGAGGGAGGGGTGAGGGGAGGGGTGAGGGGAGAGGGAGTAGCGGGGTTGGAGAGAGGAAGAGGGAGGGAGGGAACCAGTGTACCTATTAAGTTTGTATGAGCGGAAATAATAATAAAAAATGTTAAAAAATTTTAATTTTTGGAGGCTGAAGAAGTGGCTCAGGAGTTAAGCCTCTGCCTTGTAGGCAGAAGGTGCTGAATTTGGATCTTAAACCCCATGTATAGACGCCAGGCGGAGCCTGTGAATCCGGGGGGGGGGGGGCAGAGTAAAGAAAGAGGAGGTGGAGGCGGAGGAGGTCCATAGTGGTTCCCGAATTCACCCGTGGTTCTACACACACACACACACACACACACACACACACACACACACACACATACACACACGCACAATTGAATAAATAATAAAAAAATTAATTCTTATGCATTATAATTGTTAAGTATATGTCACATATATAATGTTAAATAATAGGTAGTATATTTTATATATATCATTCATGATGCACAATGTGACATGACTTCATGCATCTAGAGATCAAAATTATTGGAAGAAATTGTAGTATAAAATGTTTCTGATCTTGGATATCACAGGGAAGATAAAAAAGTGCCAAAAAGGAAAATGAATGCAGTAAACTATTGTACATTACTGTGAATGTAAAATGATGCCTCAAGAAAAATATACCCTAAATAAGCACATCAATTAAAAACATAAAAATGCAGGCTAGAAGACATGAATGGCTACTAATTCAAAAGCAGGTAAGATTTTATGGCATGAACATTGAGGAAAAAAGTTACCATGAAAAATGATATACATGAAAATATATAAATAGTCTTTACATATACATATATGTTGCATATACTTTTATAAAGCACAAAAATTTTTAAAAATTTAAAAACTAGCTCTGAGAAAAGAACAACTTGTGGATGAACAAAAGTTATTGGTAATGATGCAGCCTTTGTGCCAGCTGTCACATCAATAGATCATTTCTGCATTGCTAGTAATTGGTTTGATTTCATATGCTTTATTTCTGTAAGTAAAATGAAAAAAATCGAATTTTCATTCTTGTTAGCTTATATTAATTATACAACACACTGGATTTTATTGTGACATGTTTATAACTGAATATCATAGTCATGTTTATGCTGAGATTGGGCTCACCAGTCCTTTAGAAATCATTGTTAACATAAAGTCAGCTGACTTTCAGCAAGTCTAGTTTCCAGCGCATAGAAAGACTTTTGGTCCTTCCACAAGAACACCACGAGGTCTTAGGGAGCCTGCTATGGTTGTGGCTTTATTGACCTTTCTAGGCAAATATAAAACCAGAGTTCCTCTAAATACCACTGCAGGATCTTTTGAGGTATTAATTGGTGCTGCTTTGACTGCCTTTGGGAAAAAAATCTGATTTTTACAACAGTCATCGTACACTGGAGTCTATCATTAAGTCTAACTTTTTCAGAAGATGAAAGTCAAAACCGGAAGGCAAAAATGTTCACCTCGCTAAATGGTAAGTCAAAGGAAACGGTGCCATCTTGACTTTAGCAGGTGAAATCTGTGATTGTCCCAATCAGCTTGGGGCTTTCAGCCATCTGAAACAGCAGGGGTGGCTGAAAAGTTCAACAAACGGCAGTTTTCATACTTTGCAGGTGCGGGTCACATTTGGTTTCCAGTTCAGCTGAAGGGCTATCTCTGGCTGTATTGGAAATGCTAACCTGTTGCTTTCCCTGTGTCTGTTCCTGCTTTTCTAGACCCTTACTGTTGCCTTGATCGTATTTCATGCCCCACAGCCATACCTCATACCCGCTTAGCATTTTAATAGCTACGTTCCTTGCCAGGAAGAAGTAAAAGCTACAATCCTTTCAGATTGGTAAAAATAGATCTTTCCACAACAATCCCCAAATCCATTGAGAAAAATGTCTGAGAAGCAGGAGAAAGAAGAGAAATCTCAGCATCGGAAGAAAGGAAAAAAGTTATTGGGACAGATGTTTGTAGTCTAACTTTTCTAACCTTTTCAATGACCTTAAAGGAGAATGAAGAGTCAATTTAGATTTCATTTTATTTGTTTGTTTATTTGTTTTGCATGTGTGCCTCTGTGTATACACCGTGTGTGTCTGTAGAGGCCCAAGGGTGACTTCAGGAATCACACTAGATTGCTTCTGCTTTCAATTTGCTTTTGCTCTTGTGGTTTTCCAGGATCTGCCTTCCAGGACCAGAAGTATAGGCCACCACTATTTTGTGCCTGGCATTTTTACGTGGGACCCAGGATCTGAACTCGGGACCTTCTGCTTGTGAAACAGAGTCTTAATCCCTGAGCTATCTCGCCAGCCCCTATATTTCATTTTAAAGCTATGATTATTATGGTATTCTGTTTAAAGTCCAAGAGTGTCTTTAAAGAAACCAAAGCAAAGTAACAATACAGCAGTTCTAAAATACCTCAAACAATTCCTCAGAGCATTGTGCTTGAAGAGAGAGAAAGCCACTGCATGTTCATCCATTCAACCTTTTATTGGTTACCAAGTGTCTCGTTTATAAAACAATAGGTATTGACTCATCTCTGAAACGCAGTCTCTTTTTCAGAGTTTTTATATAGTAAGAATTTCTCCTTTGCATTAAAGATAAATCAATATGTCATTCTCTTACTAAACTACAGAAAATATGTGCCTATATTAACATAAAATTGAAGTTGAAGTACTAAAATATTGCATGAAATAAATTCATTCTTTTTTCTCTAAGACTTTTAGTAAGCATATACATATTATATCTATAAATCATGCATGGTCTTACATTTCATAGTGTTGCTAAAGAAATGAAAGAGAATTTCTTTGAATCAACATTGCTAAAACATGTTTTCATATTTTTTATTTATAGAATACTATTTTGGGCTGCAAACTACCATTCAGGTCAAGAACTCATTCAAACTGAAATAAAGTTTTAGAAAGAAGGAGCATTCAGGAAGATCCAGTTCTAAGTATAATTGTAATTTTATTCTCACAGAAGATCATATCCTCTACAGACCACATCACACTTCCTGACAAAGACAATCATGTCTATTACTTGCGAATTCCTTGAATATCTGTGAAAACTTCATTATTATGAAGGCTTGTATCTAAGTAGAGGAAAATATAAATTATTTATATAGGTCAGAAGGTATAAGACTGATTTCTCATCTTTCTTTGTACGTGGCCCACTGGGTTTCACCTGGGGTGTCTTTACTGGCAAGTGCCTAAACACCTGCTAGCGACATATGATGCATCAGTGGGCAGATCACTGAAGACAGCTGAAGGGAGACACTTTGGGAAGGAGAAAGAATGCAGAAGGAGAAAAGGGAAAAAAGGTTGGGTAATAAGGGGTGAAAAATGACCTAAATTCATTGCATTCATGTATGAACATATCAAAGAGTAAAAAGGATTGGTTTCTCAGGGAGCATGATATTTCTTACTTCAATTAAGGTCTTTTGAAAAATATTCATCAAACACATAGTTTCAAAAACCGCATACTTACAGATAAACAGTGAGAATGAGATCACTCACTTGCCATGATTACTGCTAGCAAAACTTTTGACAGAATTTTAAATAAGCAAAAATGAAATGTTTAAAGCAAGAAGCTTAAAGAAGTTGTAAAAATTGTATTGGACTTTATATTTTGTTTTCTTCATTGTTGTCCTTACCTGTTGAACTGAGAACCATGAAGACTATGATAAAACCAAACAACAATATAAGTAAGAAAACCAAGGATGAAGCCAAATACAGAACAAATATTTGTGTCAGTATTCAATCAATATATTATTTATTTTTTTCTGAGTGACAGACTACTTTTTAAATTTATT
This sequence comes from Typhlomys cinereus, assembly GCA_023101885.1. NCBI lineage: Eukaryota > Metazoa > Chordata > Mammalia > Rodentia > Platacanthomyidae > Typhlomys > Typhlomys cinereus. The sequence continues at coordinate 2,771,878 of JALPQD010000096.1, forward strand.
ATTCTGTTGAAAGACGAGAGAAATAAACACACAGTCATAAAATATAAAGGATACCAGTTATAATGTATTCTGAAACTTTAATAAGTGTTAGGCTAACGAAAATGCTCTCCTAAACAATTTTAAATGTTTACTTTTATTTCATTGTATTTTACATACTTTGTCTTATTTGTTGACTTGAATAGTTTTCACTTGTATCTATTATCCAAACCAGGGTGTAAATTTCCTGAAATCATAGCTGTTTTGCTGGATGGTTAGCCAAGACCTAGCATAATGAGTATACTGAGAATATATAATGATTTTAAGTGAATGATCACATAAGTAAATTATAGGAAAATGAATAAAAATGGTTAACAATAATGATTATGATAATGTTGAAATATTCATAGCATTTAAGGGAAAATTAAACAATTATTTATAACCATACACAAAATGATCTGTGATTAAACTGTCTCAAAGATGACTCATGGGGTGTGGGAGACATCGCTCAGTGGGTAAGGCACATGATCACAATCCTGGCAACATGAGTTCAGTTTCCAGAAGCCACATGGTAGAAGGGAAGAACTGACTTTTACAAGTTATTCTCTGACCTGCACCCATGCACCATAGCGTACTTATACATTTTTGAGTGCTCTCTCTCTCTCTTTCCCCCATAAATAAACAAATAAAAAATAAATAACCCACAGTTATGTCTAAGTAATATATGCTTAAAATTAAATGTACAAAACTTCTACCCGTTCTGATAAAAACTAATTTCATTCTCTTACAGTCCTTCCTATATTAGATAACAAATAAATCAGTAACCATCATGCTACAGTGCATGAGATTATAAAAATATGGCTAAGGAGACTGTGGTTAATCTTTCCTCTCTGTCCTTGGAAAAGGCAGGGATTTGCTCTTACTCCTGATGATGACAGGAATCTCAATATTAGAAGTCGCCATCATTTAAAAAAAAGTTGGGGTATCACTAGCTATTTTATTTAGTAAATGCTAATGTTTTAAGGACATTGAAGTTTGATTCACAGGGCATTTGATTTTGATTTGCTCCATCATTTGACTTTCATTCAAAACATGATGAAGTTATCCTAAGTGTTAAAGATAGCTCATAGAACAAAATTTCTAATCTTTCATATATACATGTTGTATATGCATATTATGTGTGTGTGTGTGTGTGTGTGTGTGTGTGTGTGTGTGCATGTACATATGCATTGCATATGTGTGTGGAGTCCAGAGATCAATGTCAGATATCTTCCTCCTGTTCTTCATCCTGTTTATTTTTGAGTTGGCGTCCTTCTCTGAACCTGGCTGCCAGTGATTTAGCTGGACTGGCTGGTCAGAGAGCCCCAAGGATTTGTTGTCTCTATACCCATCAACCAACGGGATTACGAACAGATACTGCCAGACCTAGGCTTTTTGTTCTTGGGCGGCAATCACTTAGCTGACTCATCTATCTACCCAGTTCCCAAACTTTCATTCTTTTTTAAATTGATGTGTGTGTGTGCGTGTGCGTGTGCGTGTGCGTGTGTGTGTGTGTGTGTGTGTGTGAGAGAGAGAGAGAGAGAGAGAGAGAGAGGAAATCTTGTGGAGGCCCAATGGTGACTCTGGGAATTATCCTGGATTGCTTCTACCTCTTTTTGCTTCCCTCTGGGACCTCCCAGGTTCCATCTTCCTGAGCTAGAAGTATAGGTCGCAGCCAGTACTGCCTGGCATTTTTATGTGGGATCCAGGTCTGAATTCAGGTCCTTCTGCTTTCAAAGCAGACTCCTGAGCCACCCCTCCAGCCCCAAACTTCCATTCTTACATTCTTTTTTTTTTTTAAGAATTCTTTTCTTTTTTTTTTATTCAATTGTGTGTGTTTTGTGTGTGTGTATGTATGTGTGTGTGTGTAGAACCACGGACGAATTCGTGAACCACCATGGACGCCTCCACCTCCTTCGGCCCCGGGATTCACAGGCTCCGCCCTACCAGGACCAGAAGCGCAGGCCGCCTCCGCTTCCGCCTGGCGTCTATAGGTGGGATCTGGGATCCGAACTCGGGACCTTCCGCCTGCAAGGCGGAGGCTTAACCCCTGAGCCACCTCTCCAGCCCCATTCTTACATTCTTTACGTCCTGGTAGCATCCTTGCTTGCCTGAGAGATCTTAAAATTATTTTGATTATGGAGCTATAAAACCGAAGAACATGTGCACTTAAATTCTAGGAAATTTAACCAGGCATGCTAATTATAAGCTGACAGGAGTATTTAACTGGTGTTTCTCTTAAGTCATCATATTTTATGAAATCTGCAAAACATTCCATAAAGATAGAAATATTTTCCAATGAAAACCAACATGCTTATGCTTATTTTTAAATTAATTTTTAATGTTCGGTCACCACGTCTTCAGTATATCTTGTGACCCACAGCAAAACAGGTAACTTACTTCTCCCTACTGATTTTTGTATAGAGTCAGTTAAAATGGAATACCTGTAGTATTTTCTTTTCTTATAAAACATAGTTACAATGAAATTAAGTCTGCTCTTGTTTAGTCGTGATAAATGGATGCAGGTGGACAACACACAGCGCTGTCAGCATCTAGAATAGTGAAGGAGCTCACTTTGGAATTCTTTTTTAAATTTTTTAATTTTGTATTTTTTATTCAATTGTATGTGTGCATGCATGTGTATGTATATGTGTAAAACCATGGGCGAATTTGGGAACCACCATGGACCTCCTCCACCTCCTCCTTGTTTACTCTGCCCCAGGATTCACAGGCTCCGCCCTACCAGGACCAGAAACGCAAGCCGCCCCCGCTTCCGCTCCGTGTCTATACATGGGAACTCAGGACCTTCAGCCTGCAAGGCAGAAGCTTAACTCTTGAGCCACCTCTCCAGTCCTTTCCTAGTTCCTGCCTCTGATGAGAGAGCAAAGTGCCGCCCTGATTCCTCTGTACCTTTGATTACTGTTGCCTGCTTTAGAATTCCATGTGAACAGAGTCATGCAGTTGTGTACTGTTGGAAGGAATTTTTACTCGACATAATGGTTTTGAGCTCAGTGCTTATTCTTGCAACTTTCAGCAGCCTACTCTTTTTATTGCTAAATGTTTATTACTGCAGTAATAGACTTCAGAAGGGAGAATACATATCAGATAAATTTTTGAACCCACGAACATAAATCTTTCCATCCCCCAACAACTGTTCTTTGCAAGACTTTTGCTACAAGACGCAAATCCCAGCCAAAACCAACAAGCCCAGAGAAGATTGGCAAATGTGTGTTACTGAGAAGTGTGGGGTGCACCTCATTCAACTTCAGAGGGAGAGCGTCTGCGAAGGCGTCCAGGCACAAGGTGTTTCCTATCAATGGAACACTCAGAAGCACCGCTTTGGATAGGCTTTTATCAACCAATTATCAGAAACTCCAAAGAGTCTTGCCCACTTAACTGTTGGGGAACTTTGAGGCTTGTTTGATGTCTACTCAGGGAATGCCAAGTGGTAATTCACACCAAGATAAAAAGTGCTTATGGCACTAAAAGACTACTCTTAGTAGATTAAAGCTTCATGCTAGCTCAATGACAAAGGTCTTTCAGTATATATTTTCTTTCTCCTCTAGAGTAAATATGTAATCATCCTATGTAAATGAGAGAAAATTAGGTTAGCAAAAAAAGAAGCTGCAGACGCTATGAGTCTGAAGTCAATGAAATAGAAAAGGGTAAGGCAAGATCCTCATGCCGCAAAGAAGAGTGGACTTGTGAGAGAGAGAGTTTCGTTTCTTTTATTCTTTTTATTCCTTTGTACTGTTTAAATTTTACCACAAGTTTTTCCTCATAAATTCCTGATCTGTGGTAGCTGCTGACTCTGGAGACGATCCTACCTGACCTTGAGTTCATTCTATCAGTTGTAACATAAACTGTCACCAAAAGGAAATGTAGGTGGAAGAAACTAAAGCAACGAGGTACAAAAAATGGCGTCTGAACATCAGTGTTTCACACTAAAGCAGTCACATACATAAAGGACTTTATGGTTTGATTGAGACTAAATCAATGTGGGGGATACCTTGAAAACTGTGAGGAAGTCTAACGAAGATAGTAATATATTCAAAATATATATACAAAACTCAGCCATAGGGCAAAGCAGAGAAGAGTCAGACCCAAGGAACTGATGAGACCTGCAACAGGTCTGACAGAATGGGGAGCAGGAGAGGGGAGAGGCTGGGGATGGAGGGGTCACAATAGGTGCCTCTCAGAACTGTTTCCTGCTTTCTGTATGCTGGACACTAAAGGTTACAGCAGGTGCAGCATATTTGTTTGTGGAGATTACTGGGTAGTTTATTAACTACGATGGCCTCTTTCTCCTACCACCTGGCATTGTGGGATTGACAGCGTGGGAAGTATTGATCCTTTATGATCACAGAGTTCCGTTGCAGATGTTACAGACAGTATCACTTCTTAAATGACTGTGTGAGACGGTGGGTCTCAGGTCTTTAGACATGAGAATATTTCTACCCTTGATATAGGAACACTCTGTTCCCACTGACACAGTATTTTCTGTGAGGAATTCTGAAAAATTAACAGTTTTGTGTTTGCTTTTACGGGAAATGACTGGATAGTTTGACAATGGTGTTCAAAGTTTGCTGATCGTATTTCCATTCTAATTACTTTTCCTTGTAGGTTTTGCTATTTTACAGCATGTGGACTCTAGCTACTATTGAACTCAGTTTGTTAGGTTTTGCCTTTACCTGCTGAGCCATATTGTTTCTAAAACATATTTTAGAAAAATAGAACATGAAAAAGTATAGAGTAATACAGTGAAGAAGACAAACCTTTAAAGTCAAAACGGCATCATTCTTTCAAGTATTATATAGTTTTTGAACACTATGAAATCAGGCATCAAATAGAATCGAATGTGAATCTTTGCTTGTTTTTTATCAATATTACTTCCCTTTGGATTTATATCTTCTCTGCTTGCTTGTTATGTGTTTGGGTAGTTGCCATTGTTTTTAAGAAGTCTATCCTCTGTCAAAATTCAGTTTGTCCCATGAGCCTATGTAAAACACCATAGTGAAATAGAAAGTGTAAGTCAGGCAAAATGATCTAATTTGTAGAACCCTGGCCAACTTCTACATTTAACTCCTATATTTTGCTCATTTAGCCTGATTGGATCTCAGTTTTTTAATCTAATAAATGAAGATTCCTATATTACATGATTTCTGCCTCCTGACAGGCTAATATTTTATCTTTAGTAATCATAAGCATTATTAGAATTAATTTATAAAGGCAGAAGATTAAGTGTGTGAAGTTATGGAATTATAATTTGTGCTCCATGGTATGAATTATGAGAAAAAAAATGGGGTTGTAATTGTATTTTTTTTCTTATTTTTGCTTTAATTATAATGAGACCAAAAGTATATGATTAATCTATGTAAATTTTCTCAAATGAATTTAAAATGTATTAACCACATGTTAAATAAAATAAATCATATATAGCATACTGGGACTGAATTGTTTTTAGTTGTTCTGTTAGTTGTTCTTGAATCCCCAGTGGGACAGATTCTTACAGTATTTTTCCTTATAAATATATTATTGCAGTTTAAGAATCAGAGTCTTGAAGCCTAGAAATAAAATTTAGTCCAAAAAAGTAATAGAGGTTCATCTACGGAGATGTCAGCAGACATGTGAATGCTTCCTTCAACTTGACAAAGCTGAATCCACAAAAACCAGTCACGCAAGGGCTGGGTGGGCAGGCGGAGATTCTGCCTTTGTTGGCAACCTTCTTCTCTCCCACACAACTTTCCTATCCTTCTGCCTAGTCCCAGATAACTGGCTCACTTAAACAAGGCCAGATGTTACCCTATTTTAAAAGCATTGAAAAAATGATGTACTTCCAAAAGGGGCATCTACAATTTTCTGGACTCTAAAAGAACATCAGAAAACATCGTTTCAAGCTGCTGTGGGTATGCCGTCCTTTTAGATTGCTTTTAACCTCTCAGGTCTTGTTTATGAGGATGGCAAAAAGATAGAAAAAAAAGACAGTCTTTCCCACTACAAACAGAAAATACCTTAGTGTTTATTATGTTCTTTGACTTCTACTTTCTAAAATTATTCTGGGGTTCTTTGGTTTAGAGACTGGCTCGGATTGAACATGCCCTCATCCCATGGAACAACCCATGTCTTCGATACAGACAGAGCCCATGCCAGGAGTCATGCTTGTCAGCTGGGGACGTGGAGCCCATTCCATTCTCCAGTTGGGGAATCATAAAAACGGACTTTTGGTTTCCTGAGGGGTTTAAAGGAGGAAGCAGGTTCCCTGGGAGTGCAATTAAGTGCAATTAACCCGGTGGACTTGGGAAGAAATCGCACTGAAATCATTTTGCTCATGTGCCTGAATCATTTGTTTTCTTATTACTTTTCATTTGATTAAAACCATGGATAGGGTTTTCTGTTAATTGCGATTCACAGCAGCTGATGTGTCAGGAGTACTGCCCTCAATCACCAACTACCGTCCTTGCTGGTTCCCAAGCTGATGAATCTGCATGGATGACTTTCTATATTGTCTGGGGATCCAGTCTAGCCGGTTCCAGCCTGAATGGCCTGGGGCTGGCGCCGCATGGACCTCTTCCCAGTTCCACCCTCAGCAGGCTTCCAGCGTCCCTGGAGGGCAGCATCCAGCTGCAAAGGCGGTTGGCTTAGGGTTGTTTCTAAACAAGTGCAGAGGTAGGTGGATGTGCATGGTTATCTGCAAGCACGCAATGCCCTCAAAGTACTAGATGGAGGGAGGTACTTATTAAATAAGAAGTGAAGAAGGTGAGCTGAGGGTTCCTCCTGTGTTTCTCTTAGCTAAATCTTCTTAGCTAAATCCAGATTTTTTTTTCACAACTTTCTGTGAGGAACAAGAATTCTTGGTGGAGTAAGTTATGAAGGCTTCTGGACTACGTCAACACATGCTGCGAGTTCGCACCCTGATCTGCTTAGTCGATGCTGTTGAGTGTCCCCTCCTGCTCTGTACCCTTCCCAGGTTGCCATCACGGCATTACTCTTGTCAGTGCTCTATACTACTCACAGCTTATCCTTGGCACGAGTCCACTTTCATGTGCAAAGCAAATGAAGGGCATTGGCTTGATTTTCTTTGTCAACATGCTTTTAGTTTTATATTACTCATTGTTTTTGGCTTTGACTTCTGACAACAGAATACCTTAGACTAAGCATGTTTTGTTATAATACTGACTAGGTTTTGTTTCTAGCTCTGACTTTTGTTATTTGTGTGATTTTGCTTCATGTAGCACAGTGGGGCAGCACCCTCATGTTGGGATGCATGCGCATTGTGTCTCTCCACATGCATTCATGATTTGTCACTGTAAAAAATATTGGAAACCCTTTCTTCTAAGACTTTGAAGATACAGACTACATCATTGCCCTTCACACACTCGCTACTCTGGAGTTGAACCACAGAGCTATCAACCAACCCTGCCCATTGCAATCTTCCCTTCTGGTCTCCTCAGCCTTGGCTACCTACTATTTTACTCCCAGTTTCAAGATTTTAGAACTCACATATAACTGAGAACCAGTGGACCTCTTATATCACAATGGCTTTATATTTTCTCAGTGACATCGGTAATAGCAGGGGTTCACTCTTTTGTGGCTGAATCCTATGCTGGTATGCATGCAAACCATATTTCATCTGTACATCCATAACTTAATGGATACCTCACTTATTTGCTTTTCTTAACTATTATGAAAAGTATTGCAATGAAACTGGGGGAGCAAAATGTCTCTTAAATATATTCATGTTCCTCACTGTTTGCCAGGTGGAGGGATTGGTGGATCATACATGAAGGCTACCTCTAGTGTCCTGAGAACTGTCTATAGTGACTATACTTACTTATGTTCCCTCCAACGTGGAGAAAATTCCTTGTTTCTTTACCTGCTCTGCGCCCCCTTGTTTTCTTGTCAAGGAGATGAGACATCACTGCATGTTCAGCCTAGCCTTTCACTATGCTAAAGAACTGCTCCACCAATGGGTTACGTCTCCAACCACTTATCTTTCAGTTTTTGTTTCTGAGAAGATGATCTTTACTTGCCCAAGCTTGAATATATGCTTTTCCAGGCTCAGCCTCTTAAGCAGTTGGAATCACAGGCTTTTGCCACCAACAATGCTTCATTGTGGTTTTGATTTGCATTTTCCCCATGATTAGTGATAACGAGCATATTTCACACAGATGTTGGCTAACTGTCTTCTTTTGAAAAGTATCTATTCATGTATTTAGAACCCTCCTTAAATGGTGGGTTTTTCAATCTTGAGTTGGGAGTTCCTGGGTATTCTAGATATTAACTCCTGGCCAGATAAGAAACCTGCAAATATCTTCTAGCCTCTAGGTTGTTTTTCTGATTATTTTTTTTTCTTTGCTATGTAGACGCTTTTTAGGATTGGTATAACCTCATCTGTCTGTGTTTGTTTTTGTTTCTTGTACTTTGGGACGATGGTTAAAAGCTCGCTCAGCCTTTAATGTCACTTGCCTCCTGCACGTGCCTGAGTTAATACCAGTAACTACCGCAGGAGACTGTTAATAAATTTGAAACGGAACTCGTCAAGGATTGCCAATAAAATATTTGGCGCTTGCAAAATGTGAAAAGCTGGGCCCTCAGCTCTCCCCCTGCTAGCAATGTGGCAAAGGCAGAGGCTTAGCCAACAATGGAAGGTACCATGCTCCAGGTATGTGGAGATCATAGCCTGCGGGCTTCAAAGGAAGACATCCGGGGACATTTGACTTACAGAACTGGCCCCACTTAAATACTGCAGAGACAGTTCAGTTTATGAAACTGGACACCTCGGATCCCCATCTGCTGCTGAAGGCCAGGAAGATTCCTGAAGAGTCACATTTAGTTGTTGTTGGAGGCTGAAGAGGCTGCAGTCAGAGGTCAGCAGAGGATGGAGGACTGCCACAGCTGCAGCAGTGAATAACGAGCTCATTTATGGACAGGCTAAGGCAGCGATGCTGCTTCAGACCCTTGACAACTAGGTCACCCCTCACCAAGTCCAGCCTGCTCTGAGAATGAGCTTTCCTAATCCGTTAATCATCTGCGGCACACCTTCCCAGGTGACTCCACATCTAGTCAAGATGACATTTCCTGATTAATTAGCCCAGTAAGGTTTGTTCAGCTGAAAAAAGTACAGCTGTAAAGAGTTTTCTGAAGAACTTTCCCAGGCCCTTCTTGAGTACTGTAGTGGGTTCCTCCATCTTTGCCTTACTGTTTATTCATCCAGTGCATGGAATTCTCTGCTTGTATGTTAGTCACATGGTAGCCTCTGAGCTCCTTGAAGCTTGTGGTAGTTACTCTTAACTACTGCTGTGAGAGAGCACTCAACGTCAAGAATCTTAAGGGAAAAAAGAAAAATTTTCATCCTATGGTCCGGAAGGGAGAAATAGTCTTTCGTTGCAGAGGCAAAATGGCTGGTGTCAGGCTACATCACTGCAAACACACAGTAGGCCAGTGGGTGACAGCTGAAGGCTGGAGGATTCCTGGAGAGTCTCTCTTCTCAATATTTCTTTCTGTGGTTCCTTTTATCGGTCCACTACTAGGAGGTTCCAATTTGGATCTAGGGCTGGTCTTTCTATTGTAAATGTATTTGTTTTATTTTAAATAATGTATTTATTTATTTTTTTCCGCTCATACAAACTTAATAGGTACCCGGGTCCTTCCCTCCCTCCATGACTTCCTGGACCTTCCTGCTCACTCCCCACTTTTCCCCTTCCTTTCCACCCTCCCTCCTTTTCTCCCAGTGGCCCCTCCCCCTTCCCTGGAGCGTCCTTTAATGTGTAGGTCAAACTTTCCTCTGGGTCCTCCTCTCTGATGAGGTGTAAGGACTCAGTGGCATTTCCTAGAACTCTTTCTTGCGTTCCCCTTAAGTATAGGAACACTATTGTGGCTGTTAATCGCTTGCTTTTAAGAATCCTAGTTCCTTTAATCCCTGCTAGACTTTGAGGGGTCAATGATATGTTGGTCATTGCACAGATCATGCAGAGTCCTATTATGATTGCTTCAGCCCTAACTTGTGTCGATTATCTTGCATATCATACCTCTTCCCCATCTTTGGGCTCTTACAAACTTACCACCCCATTTTCTGCAAATTTCCCTGAGCTTTAGGATGGGGAGAGATTAGGCAGGCCTGATTCCAGGTGATTAATATAGAGTCTCTGATGTTCTGAATTATGGTCTGTTGATTTTTTTTTTCAGTTTTGCTGCTCCTGCAATACCCTTGATTCCATCCTGATGGGTATTAGATGTCACCCCCTGGCCAGAGATAAAAAGCTGTTAAATTAGAGTCTTATAAGAGTAGATTCAAAGGTAGATAGAATAAGAGTAGGAGAATGCGGTGGGGGTGGAGGGGTCAGTCTCCCATTTGCAAAATGGTTACCTTCTATCTGCCACACTGTATGCCCTCCCTTTCTGGTAAGATCATATCCCATCAGTTGCAAGTGACCAAGAAAGAAAGTCTGTGAGCTTAACCAGTTATCTCATTATTTACTTTCAGTCCTTTATGGTGGCCTATTATCTCAGCTGTAGCATGATACCCTCTCTCCTTGTTTCTGGTGGGACCCTCCTTCCCCTTCCTTTCTGTTTATAATCTTTGCAATTACTGTAGGTATTACAGAGATTAATCTTTGAGTGTGTCTCTAAGTGGGTTTGGTACTAGGATCCACCTATAAGGGAGTACATATGGTGCTTAATTTTCTGTGTTTGGGATACTTCACTCAGTATAATTGTTTCTAGTTCAATCAATTTCCCAGCAAATTTCATTAATTCATCATTTTTGATGGCTGAGCAGTATTCCATTGTATAAATGTACCACATTTTCCTTATCCACTCATCAACTGTTGGACATTTGGGTTGATTCCATGGTTTTGTAAACAGTGCTGCTATGAACATAGTCGTGCTTGTGCTATTGAGGTCAATTTTTGCTGTATGGGGGGTTATTCTCAAAAGTGGAATAGCAGGGTCATATGTCATTTCAATCTTTAACTTCTTAAGAATTTCCAGATGGCTCCCCAGAGTGGTTGTATGAGCCTGCATTCCCACCAGCAATGTTGGAGAGTTCCCCTCTCTCCACATCCTCTCCAGCATTTGTTGTTGTTTGTATTGTGGATTTTTGCCATCTTGACCAGGGTAAGATGATATCTCAGGGAGGTTTTGATTTTCATTTCCCTGATGGCTAAAGATGTGAAGCATTTTTTAAGATATTTGTTAGACATTTTAATTTCATCCCTGGTAAAGTTTCTTTTAAGTTCCAGAGCAATTTATTAATTGGGCCATTTGTTTCCTTGTTGTTTAGTTTTCTAAGTCCTTTGTGCACTCTGGATAATAGAGTTCTATCAGATATGTGGCTCATGAAGATTTTCTCCCATTCTGTGGGTTGCCTTTGTGCTGGAGTTGCATTCTCTTTATCTGAACAGAAGCTCTTTAATTTCATAAGATCCAATCTGTTGAGTGTTGGTTTTAATGACTGTGCTATTGGATTTCCAATTAGGAACTGTTGGCCTAGCCCAATGAGCTTGAGGGAGTTCCCTACCCTTACAACTAAGGTTTTTATAGTCTATGGCCTTATATTGAGGTCCTTGATCCATTTGGAATTAATTCTTGTACATGGTGACAAGTATAGGTCCAGTTTTAATTTTCTGCATGTGGAGATCCAGTTTTGCCAGCACCATTTGTTGAAGATGCTATTCTTTTTCCATTGGATTTTTTGGGTCCCTTTGCCAAAGATCAAATGATGTAGTTGTGTGGGCTTATATCTGGGTCTTCAACCCTTATCCATTGATCTGTGTGTCTATTTTGGAGCCAGTACCAGGCTGTTTTTATAACTGTGGATTTGTAGTATAGACTAAGGTTTGGTATGGTGATACCTCCAGCAGTGGTTTTGTTACTCAGGATTGTTTTTGTTATCCTGGGTCTTTTGTGCCTCCATATGAATTTTGAGATTGATCAATTTCTTTAAAGAATTGTTTTGGCATTTTGATTGGTATAGCATTGAATCTGTACATTGCCTTTGGTAGGATGGTCATTTTTATTATGTTGATTCTGCCAATGCAGGAACATGGCAGGTCTTTCCACCTTCTGGTGGTGTCTTCTGCAATTTCTGTCTTTAGGGTTTTAAAGTTTTCATTATAGAGGTCTCTTACTTCCTTGGTTAGGTTTATACCAAGGTATTTCATTTTTTTAGGGGCTATAGTAAATGGGATTGTTTCACTCAGTGCTTTTTCACTTCTTTCATTCTGGGCATTTAGGAAGGCCACTGATTTTTGTACATTTATTTTGTATCCTGCCACCCTGCTGAACTTCTGTATTAGTTCCAGGAGCTTCCTGGTGGAGTTTTTGGGATCATTCAGGTATAAGATCATGTCATCTGCAAATAGGGATAGCTTGACTTCTTCCTTGCCGATTTGAATCCCTTTTATGTCCCTTTCTTGTCTTATGGCTTCAGCTAAGACTTCAAGTACAATATATAATAGAAGTGGTGAGAGCTGACAACCTTGTCTAGTTCCTGATCGAAATGGGAATGCCTCAAGTTTTTCCCCATTGAGCATAATCCTTGCTGTGGGCTTGTTGTACACAGCTTTTATTACATTGATAAAGGTTCCTTCCATTCCAACTTTCTCTAGGGTTTTGATCATAAAGAGCTGTTGGATCTTGTCAAAAGCTTTTTCTGCATCTATCAAGAATATCATGTGGTCTTGGATTTTGGACTGGTTTATATGGTGGTTTACATTTATTGATTTGCATGTTATTAATAATAATTTTATATTTATTTTAATTATAATAATATTGGGGGGCTTTATGTATTTCAATATCTGTTTATTAGCTGTTTATGGTTTTACCCTCTTTTTAATGTCCACTCATACAAACTTAACAGGTACACCTGTCCCCTCTCTCCATCCACAACCTCCACACCCCTGTGCCCCCCTTCCCACCCCCTTCCCTCCCCATCCCCCAGTGCCTGCCCCTCACATCCCGGGATCATCCTTTAATGTGCATACCAAATTCTCCTCTGGGTCCTCCTCTCCGATGAGGTGCAAGGACCCAATGGCATTTCCCAGAACCTTTTCCTGTGTTCCCCTTAAGGATAGGAACACTACTGTGGCTGTGAATACCTTGCTTCCAAGGATCCTAGTGCCTTTAGCCCATGCTACACTTTGTGGGGTCAATAATGTATTGGATATTGTGCAGGTCATGCAAAGTCCAATTATGGTTGCTTCCTCCCTAACTTGTGTGGAGTATCTTGCATACCATTACTCCTCCCATCCTTGTGCTCTTACAATCTTACTGCCCCCTCTTCCACAAATTTCTCTGAGTTTCAGGATGGAGAGAGATTAGGCTGGCCCAGTCGCAGGTGGTTGATATAGAGTCTCTGATGTTCTGGATTATGGTTTGTTGATTTTTTTTTCAGTTTTGCTGCTCCTGCAATGCCCTTCACTCCATCCTGATGGTATTGGATGTCACCCCCTGGCCAGAGATAAAAAACCTGTTAAACTAGAGTCTTGTTATAAGAGTATATTCAAAGGTAGATGTAATAAAAGTAGGAAACCATGATGAGGGAGGGGTCAATCATCCATTTGCAAAATGGTTACTTTCTATCTGCCAGACTATATGCCCTCCCCTTCTGGTAAGATCATACCCCATCAGTTGCAAATGATCAGGAAGGAAAGTCTGTGAACCTAACCAGATGTCTCATTACTTACTTGCAGTTCTCGATGGTGGACTATTTGCTTTGCTGTAACATGGTCCCCTCTCTCCTTGTTTCTACTGTGGCACTTCTTCCCCATCCCACCTGTTCATAATCTTTTTAATTACTGTATGTATTACAGAGAATTATCCTTAAGTGCTCTAAGTGGTTTTGGTACTAGGATTCACCTATTATGGAGTACATACAGCACTTAATTTTCTGTGTCTGGGATACTTCACTCAATATAATTGTTTCTAATGACATCCATTTCCTGGCAAATTCCATTAATTCATCATTTTTGATGGCTGAGTAGTAAGCCATTGTATAGATGTACCACAGTTTCCTTATTCACTCGTCAACTGTTGGACATTGGGTTGATTCCATGACTTTGCTTTTGTAAACAGTGTTGCTATGAACATGGTCCTGCTTGTGCTATCGAGGTCAATTTTTGGTGTGTGGGGGCTATTCTCAAAAGTGGAATTGCAGGGTCATATGGCATTTCAATCTTTAATTTCTTTAAGGATCTCCAGATGGCTTGCCAGAGTGGTTGTATGAGTCTGCATTCCCACCAGCAATGTTGGAGAGTTCCCCTCTCTCCACATCCTCTCCAGCATTTGTTGTTGTTCGTATTATGGATTTTTGCCATCTTGACCAGGGTAAGATGATATCTCAGGGAAGTTTTGATTTTCATTTCCCTGATGGCTAAGGATATGGAGCACTTTTTAAGATATTTGTTAGACATTTTAATTTCATCCCTGGTAAAGTTTCTTTTAAGTTCCAGGGCCCATTTATTAATTGGGCCATTTGTTTCCTTGTTGTTTAGTTTTCTAAGTTCTTTGTGCACTCTGGATAATAGAGCTCTGTTAGATATGTGGTTAGTGAAGATTTTCTCCCATTCTGTGGGTTGCCTTTGAGCTCATGTTACAATCTCTTTATCTGAACAGAAGCTCTTTAATTTCACAAGATCGCATCTGTTGAGATTTGGTTGCAATGACTGTGCTATTGGATGTCTGTTTAGGAAGTGTTGACCTAATCTAATCAGCTCAAGGGAGTTCCCTACCCTTTTAACTATGGTTTTTATAGTCTCTGGCCTTATATTGAGGTCCTTGATCCATTCGGAATTAATTCTTGTACATGGTGACAAGTACGGGTCCAGCTTTAATCTTCTCCATGTGGAGATCCAGTTTTGTCAGCACCATTTGTTGAAGATGCTATTCTTTTTCCATTGGATTTTTTGGGTCCCTTTGCCAAAGATCAAATAATGTAGTTGTGTGGGCTTATATCTGGGTCTTCAACCCTTATCCATTGATCTGTGTGTCTATTTTGGAGCCAGTACCAGACTTGTTTTTATAACTGTGGATTTGTCGTATAGACTAAGGTTTGGTATGGTGATACCTCCAGCAGTGGTTTTGTTACTCAGGATTGTTTTTGTTATCCTGGGTCTTTTGTGCCTCCATATGAATTTTGAGATTGTTTGGTCAACTTCTTTAAAGAATTGCTTTGGGATTTTAATTGCTATAGCATTGAATCTGTATATTGCCTTTGGTAGGATGGTCATTTTTATTATGTTGATTCTGCCAATGCAGGAACATGGCAGGTCTTTCCACCTTCTGGTGGTGTCTTCTGCAATTTCTGTCTTTAGGGTTTTAAAGTTTTCGTTATAGAGGTCTCTTACTTCCTTGGTTAGGTTTATACCAAGGTATTTCATTTTTTTAGGGGCTATAGTAAATGGGATTGTTTCACTCAGTTCTTTTTCACTTCTTTCATTCTGGGCATTTAGGAAGGCCACTGATTTTTGTACATTTATTTTGTATCCTACCACCCTACTGAACTTCTGTATTAGTTCCAGGAGCTTCCTGGTGGAATTTTTGGGATCATTCAGGTATTAAGATCATGTCATCTGCAAATAGGCATAGCTTGACTTCTTCCTTGCTGATTTGAATCCCCTTTATGTCCCTTTTTTGTCTTATGGCTTCAGCTAAAACTTCAAGTATAATATTGAATAGAAGTGGTGAGAGTGGAGAGCCTTGTCTACTTCCTGAACGAAGCGTGAATGCTTCAAGTTTTTCCCCACTGAGTACAATCCTTGCTGTTGGCTTGTTGTACACAGCTTTTATTACATTGATAAAGGTTCCTTCCATTCCAACCTTCTCTAGGGTTTTGATCATAAAAGGCTGTTGGATCTTGTCAAAAGTTTTTTCTGCATCTATCGAGAGTATCATGTGGTCTTGGACTTTGGACTGGTTTATATGGTGAATTACATTAATTGATTTGCATATGTAGAACCAATCTTGTGTGCCTCGGATAAAGCCTACTTGATCCCCGTGAATGATCTTAATGATATGTTTTTGAATCCCATTTGCTAAGACTTTCTTGAGAATCTTTGCGTCTCTATTCATCAGAGAGTTTGGCCTATAGTTTTCTTTTTTAAGTGTATCTTTATTAGGTTTTGGGATTAAGACGATATTAGCTTCATAGAAGGAATTTGTAGTATTCCTTCCTTTGCTATTTGATGGAACAGTTTAAGGAGTATTTGTGTTATTAGCTCCTTAAATGTCTGGTAGAACTCTGCACTGAATCCATCTGGTCTAGGACATTTTTTGGTTAGGAAGATTTGAGATTACTTCCTTGATTTCCTCATATATTATAGGACTAGTTTAAATAATTCACAACTTCCTGATTCAATTTATGTAGTTGTGTTTGCTTAGGAATCCATCTATCTTTTTGGATTGTCAAATTTCACAGAGTATAAGTTTTTGAAATATGATGCTATAATTCTCTGGATTTCTTGTGTATCAGTAGTGATAACTCCATTTGCATTTCTAATTTTGTTAATTTGGATTTTCTCTCTCTTGATTTTGATTAATTTAGCTAGGGGTGTATCAATCTTATTGATTTTAAAAAAAAACAGCTTTTTGACTCATTGGATTCTCTGTATCATTTTCCTAATCTGAATTTCGGATATTTCTCCCCTTTTTTTGCTAATCTCCTCTCATTTACTGCATTTGGGATCAGACTGCTCCTAGTTTCTCTAAAGCTTTAAGCTGCATTGTTAAGTTATTTATTTCTAATGTTTCCATTTTTTTGATGTAGGTATTAACAGGTATAAACTTACCTCTTAGGACAGCTTTCATTGTATCCCAGAGATTTTGGTAAGTTGTATTTTCATTATCATTCATTTTCAGGAAATCTTGAATTTCCTTTTTAATTTCTTCCTGAATCCAGTCCTCATTCAGCATCATATTGTTAAGTTTCCAAGAGTTGGTGTCTTTTCTGTTGTTTGTTGTGTTGTGGATGTCCAGCTTTAGGCCGTGGTGGTCTGATAGGGCACAAGGCTAGAATTTCAACTTTCCTATATATGTGTAGATTCATTTTGTGGCCCAATATGTGATCTATTTTGGAGAAAGTTCTGTATGCTGCTGAGAAAAATGTGTATTCTTTGTTGTGTGGATGAAAAGTTCAATAGAGATCTGTAAGCTCCATTTCTTTAAGGGTTTGATCAAGTTCCAAAGTGTCTCTGTTAAGCTTTTGACCTGTTGATCTATCCTATGTTGAGAGGGCAGTGCTGAAATCCCCAAGAATTATAGTTTGGGGGTTGATTTCTCACTTTAGATGCTCTAGGGTTTTCTTAATGAATGTGGAGGGGCCCATATTAGGTGCATATATGTTCAGTATTGTGAAGTCTTCCTGTTGAATTGTACCTGTGACTAAAATGTAGTATCCATCTGTGTTCTTATGAGTTTTTGGGGTTTGAAGTCCACTTTGTCTGATAGCATAATGGCTACCCCTGCCTTTTTCCTGGTTCCATTAGCTTGCAAAATTTTGGACCAGCCTTTCATTTTTAGGATGTGCCTATCTCTTGTGGTGAGATGAGTTTCCTGAAGGCAGCAGATTGATGTTTTGTGGTTTTTAATCCAAGTTTGTAATCTGTGTCTCTTGATCGGTGAGTTAATACCATTGACATTTAATGTTATAATAGAGAAATTATTTTTAATTCTGGTCATTTTTTATGTTTAGTGGATTTTGTAAGCATATTGTTTGACATTTATGTTTTGGTGGTATTATACTTCCCTTCTGTCCTCCTGGATAAGCTTGTTTTTTTCTTCAAGTTTGAATATCATTTCTAGCATTTTTTGAAGGCCTGGTTTTGTAGACATGTATCCCTTCAAGCTGTTTTTGTACTGGAAAACTTTTCTTTGTCCCTCAATCATGACAGATAGTTTTGCCAGGTAAATCAGTCTGGATTGGCATTTTTGCTCATTTAATGCTTGAAGTATGTCTCTCCAAGCTCTTCTTGCTTTTACTGTTTCCATTGAGAAGTCATTTGTTATTTTAATAGGTTTCCCTTTAAAAATGACTTTTTTTTTTCCCTTGAAACTCTCAGCACCTTTTCTTTGTCTTGAATATGGAGTGTTTTGACTATTATTTGCTGTGGTGAGTTTCTATTTTGGTCATATCTGTTTGAGGTGTGGAATGCCTCTTGCATTTGGATGGGTCTCTCATTCTTTTTTTTTTTTAATTTTTTTTATTATTATTATTATTTATTCAATTGTGTGCATGTGTGTATGTATGTGCGCATGCGTGCGTGTGTGTGTGTGTGTGTGTGTGTGTGTGTGTGTGTATGTGTGTGTGTGTGTAGAACCACGGACGAATTCGCGAACCACCATGGACGCCTCTACCACCTTCTGCCCCGGGATTCACAGGCTCTTCCCTACCAGGACCAGAAGCGCAGGCCGCCCCCGCTTCTGCCTGGCGTCTATACGTGGGATCTGGGATCCGAACTCAGGACCTTCCGCCTGCAAGGCGGAGGCTTAACCCCTGAGCCACCTCTCCAGCCCCGGGTCTCTCATTCTTTAGATGAGGAAACTTTTCATTGAAAACTTTCCTCAGGTGTGGTATTTTGGGATTCTTGCTCTGGTATTCCATGAATGTGCATGTTAGGCTTCTTTAAGGTGTCCCATATTTCTTTAATATTCTTCTCAAGTATCTTTTTGGCTTTAAGAACCTTTTCCATTGAGTTGGTTAATTCTCCCACTTTATCTTCAAGATCTGAAATTCTATTTTCTACTTCATTAGGTCTGCTGATAAGACTCTCTGTTGAGTTTTGGGTTGAAGATAACTTGTCTTTTAGTTCAATTTTAAACTCTGCCTGAGACTGTTTTAACTGCTCTATGTCTATTTTTGTTTCTTGACTGTTTTTTTCAACTCCTCCAAGTGTCTGTTGTGTTCCTGTTCAAAGTGGTTGATGTAATTGTTTAACTCCTCCAGGATTTCCTCTTTCAAAGTGTTGATCATAGTAATGATCAACACTTTGAAAGTTATTATCTTAGATCTGGCTTTCTTGGCTATTATCTGTGAATTTGTTCTGGTTGGAATCCATCACTATGGGCTTAATTCTTTCGGTGGGAGATTGGTCTTTTTGGGTTTTGTTTCTCATGGATCTGCACTTGACTTGGGCATTGTTGTTTTGTCTCTTAAGACCTTTCAGTTTCTGTGCGTTTTTGACTGAACTGATTTAGTTGGTATTGCTACTCTCAGGCAGTTATTACTAGTGTTTGTCCTTGGAGTTGGGTACGTTTGTCTGCTGGTTTTGTTATTTTCTAGATGAGGCTATTAGACTGTTAGTTCATCAGTTAAGTCAGGTTTAATGGACAGGGGGTAATTATTAGTATGGTAGTGCCCTATTATAGTTTAGTACCTTGATGATATGTGAGGGTGAGCGATATAATCCCTAAAGTTGTATATGTTTTGGGGTTGACTATATGGACAACTTAATCTACAGTCGTTAATAATTGAAAGGAACAGGATAGTAAAAAAAAAGAGGTTTACTTATCTTTGGGCTGGATATGAAGAATCTTTCCCATGTGATAGGATGATTTTAGAGGACTTCAGGTGTATGGCCTTTGTCCTCTAGAGCTTTGCTTGAGTTTCCTTTGGACTCTATTGAATTCTGAGTAGCAGTGTGTCCTGCGTGGACTATGAGCGAGGGTCCCCAGTGGGCTGGAGGGACAGAGGGGCTAGTGGAGATGGCAGAGCTCTTCACCTGGGACCTGGGACTTGGCTTAGTGGCCCACCCAAGCTCCAGGGATGAAGGACCTTGAGGAGTCCTGTCCTGGTTGGCGGGCAGGTGGGTGGGAGGAACAAAGGGGCTGGGATCTGGGGCGTGGCCCAGGCAAACCCAAGGCAGCCTGGGTTGCTCAGGCTGGCTGGTGGGAGGAGCTTGGACAAGGGGCGAACTAGGGACTGGTGGAATTCACCTGGGATGGAGGACCGTGAGCGAGTCCTGTCCCAGTTGGGCGGGCAGGTGGGCAGGAGGGCGGGCTTGTAAATGTATTGATCTAGATAATCTCTTCAGGTGGTCTCAGCTGATCTTAGTTAATGCCAGGTATGGTCAAGTTGGCACCCAGGATTAACTATCAGAAAGCCTGTTCCCTGCATTATTCATATTTATGATGCTAAGACAGGAACACTGGGTGCTTTTGAGTGTGTATGTGAAGCTCGCAATAAGTCTTCTGCAATCCTCACATTTCCTACAAAAACATCTTATTTGGAGATGTTTTGCTTTCTATCCAAGTTTCTAATTTATATAATTAGTCCTTAAAAATTATTAGTACAAAATTAGAAAGCGTTACAAAGGAGAGAGAGAGAGAGAGAGAGAGAAAATAGTATCATTTTAAAGAACATGTGGTAAACTTGGTTAAATCAACTATACTTTATTCCTTTTATCCCTAAAGAATAGCTCTTATCACGGGAACTTCTTTCTGGATCCTTCCTATAGGGATGGTAGAAAGACCATCTGCATATGACATACTTGAATTCTTAAAAAAATTTAAAATCTAGAATGTAAAGGAAGAGGATGAAAACCATCCAAAAACTTACAGAAAACTCAGGGCACACTTGAATACTCATGTATAAAAGATGGTTTAAAGACTGTTACTTTCAGGTAAGCATCATGGTAGTGCATGTTCTTAATCTGAATCATTGGGACCACAAAGTGGGAGGATTGCAACCCTGGGACACACAAAAAGTCCTTGGTTTTGTTTGTTTGTTTGTTTGTTTTTAAAGGGTTTGAGCTAGGGTTAAGGCTCAGAGATTAAAGCTTTTTCCTAAAAAGCAATAAGACTTAGGCTTTGATCTCCATGTTCCACATAAAAATGTCAGGTTGAAATGGCGGCAGCCTGCAATTTTGATCCTGGAAAGCAAAGCCAGCGAAACCCCAGAGCAAGCAATAAAGAGGTGGAGTAATCCAAGATGACTCCCAATGACACCTGGGACCTCTGAAGTCACACAATACTCAAGTGCTGTCTTGAAAACACACACACACACACACACACACATACACAAAAGCCCAACCAATGAAATTGTCCTTTATTTATTTACCTTGGTATGGAGGGCATGCCATTGTGTGCGGAACTCAGAGGAGGCTGTATCTGTCCATCATATACATCCAGATATAGAAATTGGGTCATCAGACTTGGTCTCAAGCATCTTTACCAAGTCAGACATCTCTCCAGCATTCAAATCACTTTTAAAGGAAGTAAAACAATGTGAAGCAGTCTGATGTGTCCTTACCAGACATTCGAGAGTGGAATGATCAATGGAAATGGAAGGAGGAGGAAGGATGAAGCAGAAGCACTGAAGATGTAAGGTTTCAAACTGGAGCTTACAAGAACCAGGCAAGGACTGGAGAGATGGCCTAAGAGTTAAGACAAGTAGAAGGTCCTGAGTTTAGAACCCAGGTCCCACATGAAAATACAAGGTGGAAAATGATGGCCTACACTTCTGGCCCTTGTGGGCACAACCTGGAAAAATCCCAGAGTGAAGCAAAAAAGGAGGTAGAAGCAATCCAGGAAGATTTCTGAAGTCACCCTTGGTATTTCACAGAGACACACAGTACTTTCTTTCTCTTCCTCTCTCTCTCTCTCTCTCTCTCTCTCTCTCTCTCTCTCTCTCTCTCGCGCACACACACACACACACACACACTAAATACATAGATTACAAGAAGAACTATTAAAGAAAAGAACAAAGGTTAAACTGATGAGCTAGATGGTGGGGATGGTTCTATATCAATAAGGATATACTCAAGCCATGGAACCATTTTCTTGGTAATTGTTCAAATGGCAAATATCATATTATGTGTATTTGCTTCAATTAAAATATAAACACAACTAAATGAAATGTATAAATATGGAAATTGGAAATGATATTGGAAAATCAAGATTAAAAAATGCTGAACTGTCTGAGAAAACATCCTTATATAATGTGTGTTTATTCCTCTTTCTCCATTATCCATAGGTACCTTGCTTCAGACTAATTATCAGCCAAAGACAACTACCTTACCTACACAGTCAAAGAAAACAAGCTTACCTTACCTAAACAATCTCATGTCAATTATGATTTACTATATGGAGATAGAAAATTCTGAAGTTTCTCTCCTCCTTCTTCTTTTCTTATGGCCAGAGTTTAAGATAAAAGTAGCCTTTAGAATGTGATAAAGGAAACCTGACCTAGGGAGCAAGAAGAAGTGAGACCTAGGGGAAAAAATATCTATGGAACATAAGGAAAAACAGCAGGCAGCACTGTGCAAAATCATACTTGTAAATATAAATTTCTGTTTAAAAATATCTTCTAAGTTCACAAAAGAATAAATAGGACTGGAGAGATGGCTCAGGAGTTAAGACCCTGCCTCACAAGCAGGAGGTCCTGAGTTCAGATCCCAGGTCCCACATAAAAACACCAGGTGGAAATGGTGGCAACCTGCACTTCTGGCTCTGGCAAGTGGAGCCTGGGAAATTCCAGAGGGAACAAAAATGGAGGTAGAAGCAATTCAGGATGATTCTTGAAGTCACCCTTAGTCCTCCACATACAGGGCCTCTGAGACACACACACACACACACACACACACACACACACACACACACACACACACACTAAATGCATAAATAAATTGTAAATAAATATTTTTAAAATAATGAATAATCAAATAAATTAATTACATCATAACAATAAAATTGGACTTCTGAATTTATGAGTAAGATATAATAGGGTTGTCCCATAATACACATGGACACACACAGACACACATGCAAAATAATATTAAAAACAAACAAACACTTGTAACATTTTGGGGAATTTTTCATTGAAATTGACAAACAGGGCTGTATTTGAATAGATATTTTTTCATGTCAGGAACTGTGACAGTTACTCTTCTTTGTTGTTGTGACCCAACACACTCACACAACCAGCATAAGAGAGAAAGGGAGATTTATTTGGCTTACAATTCCAGAGGGATTGTAAAGACAGGGTAGTAAAGACATGGCTGGCTGATAGAAGTTGGAGGTGGCCCAAGTCAAGCACATCATGGAGGTTGAGGGTGTTAACTCTCAATCCAAGAGTAGATTTCTAGAGCTATCAGGGCAAGGCTGATAAACCAACTTCCCTGTGCCATGCTTTTCTCCAGCAAGGTTTCACCTTCCCAAATATCAACCTGTGAGGGACAAGCACATTGAACCAAGACATTTTGTCTCCAACTACTGCAGATATTTTTTAAAAGATTTTTAATTAGGGCTGGAGAGATGGCTCAGAGGTTAAGACTCTGGCTCCCAAGCAGATGATTCCCAGTCACCCTTGGTCCTCCACAAGGACACATAGTGCCCTCTGATACACACACACAAACACACACATAAAATAAATAAATTTTAAAAATTTAAAATAAATTTAAAGACAATAATACCATTTTCATTATTTTTATTATATTTATTTATTTTTTTCCCAAGCATACAAGCTTAATAGGTACCCTGGTCCCCTCCCTCCCTCCACTCCTTCCCAGTTCCCCTTGTACCCTCCCCCACTTTCCCCTTCCTTTCACCCCCCTCCCTCTCTTTCTCCCAGTTCCCCCCCTTTACCCCCTCCCATTCTCTGGAACATCCGTTAGTGTGAATGTCAAACTTCCTTCCGCGTCCTCCACTCTGGTGAGGGGTAAGGACTCAGTGGCATTGCCTGGAGCCCTTTCTTGGGCTCCCCTTTAGTATTGGAATACTATTATGACTGTTCCTTGCCTCTAAGGATCCTAATGCCTGTGATCCATGCTAGACTTTGGGGGGAAATTGACATGTCAGTCATTGTGCAGGTCATGCAAAGTCCGATTATGGCTACTGCAGCCCTAACTTGTATGGAGTATCTTGCGTATCGTTCCTACTCCCCATCTTTAGGCTTTTACAATCGTACCACCCCCTTTTCCTAAAATTTCCCTAAGCATTGGGATGAGGAGAAGTTTGGCTGTTCTGGTTCCAGGTGATTAATGTAGGGTCTCTGATATTCTGGATTATGGTTTGTTGTTGTTTTTAGTTTTGCTGTTTCTGCACCACCCTTGGCTCCATCCTGATTGATATTGGAGGTCACCTCCTACCCAGAGATAAAAGCTAATTAAATAGAATCTTACTATAAGGGTAGATTCAAAGGTAGATGGAATAGGAGTAGGAGACAGCAGTGGGGGAGTCAGTCTCCCATTTGCAGGATGGTTACCATCTATCTGCCTGATTCTATATCCCTCCCTGACTGATGAGATCAAACCTCCTCAATTGCAAGTGACCAGAAAAGAAAGTCTGTGAGCTTAACCAGATGTCTTACTACTTATTTGCAATTGCTGTAGGTATTACAGAGATTTATCTTTGAATATGTCACTAAGTGGGTTTGGTACTAGGATCCACCTATTAGGGAGTACACACGGCACTTAATTTTTTGTGTCTGGGATACTTCACTCAGTATAATTGTTTCTAATTTCATCAATTTTCCAACAAATTTCATTAACTCATCTTTTTTGATGGCTGAGTAGTATTCCATTGTATAAATGTATCACATTTTCCTTATCCACTCGTCAACTGTTGAGCATTTGGGTTGATTCCATGACTTTGCTATTGTAAATAGTGCTGCTATGAACATGGTTATGCTGTGTTATTCTGTTGAATTTTTTCTTTATGGGGGATTATTCCCAATAGTGGAATAGCAGAGTCATATGGGTTTTCAATCTTTAACTGTTTTAAAAATCGCCAGACTGATGGCCAGAGTGGCTTGTATGAGCCTGCATTCCCACCAGCAATGTAGGAGAGTTCCCCTCTCTCCATACCCTCTCCAGCATTTGGTGTTGTTTGTATTGTGGATTTTTGCCATCCTGACTGGGGTGAGATGATATCTCAGGGAAGTTTCAATTTGCATTTCCCTGATAGCTAAGTATGTGGAGCAATTTTAAAGATATTTGTTAGACATTTCAGTTTTGTCCCTGGAGGAGTCCATTTTTATTCTTATATAGGTATTCTTGCCCACATATATATGACATATTTCTCACATACCAAGATAAATAAATAAATGTAAAAGAATAAATAAATGTCAATTTTGTGCTTTGGAATTTTTTTGCGCATGTGTGAAAAAGAAATTTCTCATGCATAAGAGTCATACTTATGCATTTCTTTAGTATTTTGTCTAAAGCACTTTGAAATTTACAAAAAACAGAGTGGACATTACAGAGATTTTCTATATCCCATACTTACCTGGCAGGAGAGATACCATGATCACGAAGGTGGTTTTCCCAGGGCGAGGCTTATCCATTGCACTCCGGATGTGCTGACCCCTGCGATTTCCCCAAATGTGGGAAACTCGACTGCATAATTTGTGGTAGTGGGGGACTGCGTTCGCGCTCTCCCCTGAAAAAAAAAAAAAGAGATTTTCTATATCCTGTCTTCTCCTGTGCAAAATTCTCATTGTCAAAACCATCTCTACAACACTTGTGGGTACATGTGTGTATGTGCTAGTGTGTATGTACGTGTATGACAGAATTAAACATTCTAGAAGTAAGTCCTTTGAAACGTCTTACAGTAAAAAAGTAATTGTCATTGAGCAGGTCATGCAAAGTCCTATTATGATTACTTCAGCCCGATCATTGACCCCCCCCAAAGTCTAGAAGCACAGGCACTAGGATCCTTAGAGGCAAGGGATTAACAGCCACAATAGTGTTCCTATACTAAAGGGGAACACAAGAAAGAGCTCTAGGCAATGCCACTGAGTCCTTACACCTCATCAGAGAGGAGGACCCAGAGGGAAGTTTGACGTGCACACTAAAGGATGCTCCAGGAATGGGGGGGAGGGGGCACTGGGAGAAAGGGAGGGAAGGGAGAAAGGAAGGGGAAAAGAGCGGAGAGAGCAAGGGGATCCAGGGAGGAGGGGAGGGAGGGGAATGGGGGTACCTATCAAGTTTGTATGAGTGGAAAAATAAAAAAAGTAATTGTTTGAGGTGATACATACATACATACATATATTTATATTTATATTTAACTTGATTTAAATGTCACAAGGGATTTCAGTAATTTGTATAATATTGTCAGGGCCCAGGAATGCAGAGCCAGCGTAAACCCAGACTTACATGCAGGAAACAGAAGTGGGAGTGGTAGGAATTGATCAGGCATCAGGTCAGAGGGAACCTATGATATCTATCATTCAAGCCATCTTTATTGTAACATATATGAATATTTATAGGAAAACAGTCAAGGAGCAGGGCCAAATTCAGGAAAACATCAGAGACGAGTAGGACCAAATTTTTTACAGGGTTATGTAAAACATATACATTCCAGTTAACAAAGAAAAGGCAGGAGCGACATCTCCTTGCTTTGGGATCAGACATGTCACCAGATAGAGTAAAACATGCATGGCACTTTGGTGCTAGAAGGGAATGGACAATGTATGCCTCAAAACAGTTACCTGGTCCATGGATTAGCATATCTCAGATAAGTAGGAAAGAACTGTTGGGGGAGGAACAGCTCAGCCAGTTTCTAAGAGAAACAAAAGCGATCCAAGAACAGGCTGGAGGTGATCTCTACTCCCAAAGGGAGGAGTTAGGTCTGCCATTGTCTTGCAGAGAAGAGGCAAACTCAACCCCCCAGGGGAGGAGCACCTAGGGAGAGCCAGTTTCAGATGCTAATGCATCATCCAGAGAGCAGGCTTTGGGCCTAACAACCCCCACACAATATGATTCTATGTATCAGTTAAAATAAACTCAAAAAGCAATAAAATAAGACTCAGGATAACTGCAAGATATTTATACAGCAACTACCTAGTAATTCTCTGTACTTGAAGTTAAAATATCTCTTTATGTAAAACACACAATACAGTCTATGAAATAAATGTACATTCCCTAAGTGTGCCTACCATTTTTGTTTGTGATAGGCAGACAGCAGGCCTAATTTCAGAGAAGAACAACATTTTGCACATAGATAGCCAGCTCATATATTTGCAAAACATGTTCTGAGACAGGCAGATTGGCCTGATTGTTTAACCAAGGTGTTTTGCAGGAAATGGTGAATGCTCTGCCAATGTTAATAGCATCCTTTTCTCAATGAATTGTTCAAAAACAAACTCAGAAGGTTAAAAACCAATTAAACTGAAGTCATCTTTCAATTTGTGCTTCAACTGAGCACAAGATATTTTTCAAATATCGAATTACTGGAAATGGATGAACGTACTAATAGTGGTTCACACTTCCCATAATCAGAAAAAAAAATCCTCTGGAACATCTGGCTCGCTGCTCTGCACTCTCAGAAAAGATACATCTTGCTATTAAAGTTGAATTTAAATTAGATTATTATGTAAACTCTTCTTTCAGGTTTTTGTCATAAACTTACATTGCTATACATGTATTATCCTAATAGATAAATTTGATTCTTTTAGACAAGGAAGAAATTTAGAAATTGAAGGAAATTCCATAGCAGAGCAGCACAGCCATTGTGAAATTATAACTACACTAATTTACCATTCTCAAAAAACTTGTTTCTCTGTTCCCATCTCTCCTCCATCTTCTACCAAGATGGTACATTTTTTTTTCTATGACGCCTGTAAATGAACAGTGATTAATGAGATTATACATCTGTCCTTTCCTCGTGGTATGAGTACAGTTAAATAAGAGGATAATGGTAACACATGTGTTATTTATATATTCATGATTTTGGATTTATAACTTGAATTTAAAATCTTATTTAATAATACATTGATGAATGATGCAAACTGTTCATCCTAAAGCTCTAAATATACATCACTGTTGTTTGTCACACACTCCAGACATGTGATCCTAGAGTTGTGAGTACTGTCTTCATTTGCTTACTCTCAATCAATAAATGCATACTTAGCAGCAGAAAGAGAGGTGAGGGACATGGTATAAAAAGCACGAGTTAAAGAGAGCACAGACATAGCTTCAAAATATTGTCATTAATGGATCAAAATTACCTTATTAGCTATTGCATATTCCAATAACCATAGTACTTTTTAATATAGTATAAATTTATTGGCACATTAGTAAATGCTGGTATCGAATTTTAATTCATTCTGTTATAACAAGTGACAAAACATTTACTTTATAAATGTTTTCAAGCTGAATTTGGAAACTGAATCCTGTTTCAACATTTCTTTAAGTCTGTACTTTCTAATGATTAGATGTTAATATGTCATAAATATTCTACATATTTATATAAATTATAATAAGTTGTAATCGTTAATTGAATAATTTATGTGGCAAGTATTATATGTAAGAGCCTAGAAGTGTTAATCATGATAATCTTTACTTTATTACACATGCTTACTCAAATTCAAATCATATTTATAGAAATATTACATGCTAAATATTAAAATAAAGATTAAACATTGCATTGCATTATCTACTGTCCTAAATTTATGAAAATATGAGACATTTAGTATGAACATTAACAAAATATAAATTTAAAATATTTAATAAAGAAGTATCAGACTACTGAAAATATTAATGCATCACATACGTGTATGGAAATGTTTTATAAACCTTTCTTAAGAAATTTGCTCTTTTGTCTTTCTTGCATTAGTAAAAATTGGTTTCTCATCAGTTCCTGGAGGATATAAAGCAGACAAGGGGTTACAGAGATGGCTCAGGGGTTATGAGGCTGCCTCACAAGTGGCAGGACCTGAGTTCTGATCCCAGGTCCTATATAAAAATGCCAGGCAGAAAAGGTAGTGGCCTGCATTTTTGACCCTGGTGTGCAGAACCTTGGAAATCAAGCAAAAAGAAGACAGAAGCAATCCAGGATAATTCCTGAAGTCACTGTTGGTCCTCCACAGGGACATAATCCCCCCACACATACAGGCAAAGATTTTTTTAAAAAGTAGACAAGATTATGAAATTTAATAAGTTACAAAGGAAATCAAAGAAATACCTGAATTTAGCATCTTCACTGTTGAAATAATGGCTAAATAGATCTATGAAAATTAATGATTTCTTCAGAGACTCTATATCAACCACCTAGAACTAGGCCAGCTTAGTCTCTCCCCATCTTGAAGCTCAGGGAAATTTGCGGAAGAGGGGGCGGTAAGAGTGTAAGAGCATAAGGATGGGAGGAGCAATGATATGTAAGATACTCTATACTAGTTAGGGCTGAAGCAATCATAATTGGACTTTGCATGCCCTGCGCATTGTCCAACACACTGTTGACCTCACAAAGTCTAGCATCTGCTAAAGGCACCAAGATCCTTGGAGGCAAAGGATTGGCAGCCACAGCAGTGTTCCTATACCTAAGGGGAACACGGGAAAGGGTTCGGGAAAGGCCACTGGGTCCTTGTACGTCATCGGAGAGGAGGGCCCAGAGGAAAATCAGTCATGCACAAGAAAGGACTCTCTGGGAATTGGGGTGGGAGGCACTGGGGGATGGGGAGGGAGAGGGGTGGGGAGGGGGAGCAGGGGGTACGGGGGGAGGAGGAGGGAGGGAGGGAACTGGTGTACCTAATAAGTTTGTATGAGCTGAAATAAAAAAAAAAATTAATGATTTCTAAGTTAAGAAATAGAAGATGCCCCAGAAATACAAGGGAAGGCATCCCACATCTTTTGCAAGCAGCATTAGCAGAGCTTATTTAGGAAACAGTACTTTACATCCTACTGGGCACACCTCTGGGAATGTCTTGAGGTGTTTTAGGAAGCTGAGGCAGGAAGGACCATCCCAGATGTGGGCAATGCCACCCACTACTAAGGAGAAAACAAGTCCAGCAGGAGTGTTCATCTTTCTGGCTATGATGTCCTGTGACCATTGCCTGGTATTTCTAGCACCTTCTCTGCCAGACGTACTATAGCCTAGAGCCATGAGCCTTTGTTCATTGGATGTTTTTATCATAGCAATAAGAAAAGTGATTTTCATAACTCTCTATTAATTGGGGCCTAGAAGATGCTTTTCTTTTGGTTTGTTTGCTTTTCTTTTTTTTCCAGAGCATCTCTGTGTAGTCCAGGCTGGTCTCTAGCTCTCTATTCTTCTATACTCCTTGAGTATTGAGATTATAGGCAAGTATTCCCATGCAAGGCAGGATATACTTTTTGATGGAATGAATTACTACACATAAATAAAAGCAATTTTCTCTCCTTCACACTTTTTTCTGACATCTAAGATCATGTGTAAGTATTGTTATAGGACAAATAACCAAAATTCCTACTCAACCTTCGGCTTAGGATAGTATCTCCTTCAGTATGGATTTTTAAAAAAACACTTAAGATAATAGAGTTGGAAACCGAGATATCATTTGTACATTGGAATTATTTTTTCTAGTTTTACAAGCATAATGAGTGCTCATCCCTGCTCCTCTCCTTCCTCCCCCCTTTTCTCTCCTTGTCCTCTTCCACCCTCCCCTTCCTTCACCAATCCATCCCTATCACTCCCTCCTGCCAATCTGCTTGTGTGGGCTGCACAGTGTCCTTTGGTTGTCTGCTCTAGTAGAAGCTCAGGCCTCTGTAGCATATTAAGTGCTCTTCTTTGGGTAGACCCACTGATAGGGGCATTTCCCTTCACCTGTCTAGTCCTAGTCTCTAAGGTTCCCACTGCATGTAATTATTTCTCCTGAATTCTCGCTGGTCTACGGATGAATGTTGATATGCCAATCATTGTGCAGATCTACTGAGGACAAGTCTCACTGCAGTGAGTTCCTGGATGCAGCAGCCCTGTCTTGAGTTGAATGTTTTGATTGGTAGTGACCTCCCCACCTTTAGGCTCATACAATCTTTCCACCCTGAACCTTAGGCTAGGAAGAGATTTGGGTGGTTCCAGCTGAGTATATGTTCCTGTACTCTGTGCTCCAGTTGGTTGTTCTATTTCATTGACACGTCTTTTGTTAGGCTTACTAAGCTCCTGGAAGGCTTGATGTCATCATAAATGTATTTATTTTAAAATTTAAATTGATTGCAAGTAACAGGTTTCACGATGATATTTTTAGCTCATGCCTTGATAACACTGTTAATTCCTTTCTCGCTCCTCTCCATCTGCTCCTGCCTCTGGTTTATATCCTTTAGGTCCTAGATGTCTGTTTTCCAGTTTTGTATCTCATGCATTCTGACATGCTCTGCACTCGGCTTCCTTAAAGCCCCTCTCTTCTCATGGGCAGTTTTCTGGTTTCATGGTATGAATACTTGAAGACACATCTACAAAAATTAGAAACTCAGATCCAGATATGAGAGAATATGTAGCCCTAGTCTTTCTAAATCTGGGCTATCTCACTTAATATAACATTTCCCCCACAAATCCATCTTCATTTCTGCAAAGTTCATCATTCTATTTTTCTTTACTGCTCAATAAAATCCCATTGTGTGAAAGCACCACATCTTCATCACCCATTCATTTTTATGGATATCCAAGACGATTCCATTTCCCTACTGTTGTCAATAATAACATAGACATACAAGTATCTCTGGGTCAAAACATACAGCCCATTCAGTAAATGTCTAGAAGTGATATGCTAGCTTATATATTAAATCTATTTTTCTTCACTTAAGAAACACTGATTTCCACAGCAGCTACATCAGTTTACTTTCCTACAATAGGAAGAATCTTTCTTCTCCAACATGTTGTCATCTGTTTTTGTTGGCTTTGTTTGTTTTGTCACTAATCATTTCCACTCTAGTGAGATACAATCTGAAAGAAATTTTAATTTGTATCTCCTTGCTGGTTGATGTTGTTGAACAGTATTTAAGATATTTATTGTCCATTTGTGCAGTTTCTTTTGAGAACTGACCTTACAGTTCATTGATTTTTTTATTGTTCTTCAAGCTTAAGCTATTAATCTCCTACCTGATGCATAGCTGGCAAATATTTTCTCCCATTATTAATACTTCCTGTTCACTGTGCTGACAGTATGCTATGCAGAAACTTTTCAATTTTGTAAAATATTATTTATAATTTTTTATTGGGGTATGCCTACATTATCATATTAATTAAGGTCTATGCTCCATTTTGAGTTGATTTATTTTGCCAGGTGAGATATATGTATCTAATATCATATTTCTGCAGACAAGTATCCAGTTTGATTCATTTTAACATTTTTCATTCTTCTGTTGTTTATTTTTGACACTGTTCACAATTTAGGTGGCTGAAGCTATATGAATTTTCTTTTAGGTCATTTATTATGTTCCATTATTCTACATTTCTCTGATTGTTTGCTTGCTTGATGCTTGGTTTTGCCAGCACCATGTCTTTGTCACTATAGTTCTGCAATAAAACTTGAAGAGAGCTGTTCTGATACTTCCACTAGTGCTCTTTTTACTTAGAATTACCTTTGTTATTTGGGAACTTTTGTGTTTCCATAAGAACGTTGTTTTCTCTAGTTTTGTGTACAATGTCATTGGAGACTTGATAATGTTTACAGTGTATTTCTAGACTGTTCTTGCCATTAATCCTGCCAGTACAGAAGCATGGATCATCTTTCCAACATCTTGTGTCTTGTAACATTTCCTTTCTCAATGTCAAAGTTTTCATTGCAAAACGTTAGATAGTCTACTGAATTTTTGTAATTTATATAAATATTTATTTCTATACTACAGCATATCTTTCATCTATTGGTCATTTAACTAATACTTACATTTTGTCATGGATACTTTTATGTGTTACTGATATTTCAGATAAAATAAAAGATTGACTATTTTGTAATAAATTGGAGGGTAATGTGCATTTTGGAAAACATTAATGCAGAGGTTAATGATAGAGTATGCTGGAGTTGTACTTAACAGAGTTGATATGAGACTTTTAAATAAAGTACTTTAACCTTTTACAATTAGGCAAATGTTTAGAGTGATATGAGCACATCATCTGTACTGAAGTTAAGGATAGTTTGAAAGCAAAGGAACAGCAAGTGTAGAATGTCTGAGGAAGGAAAATTTTTAAGGTTTAAGAAACAGTACAGTATAGTAGTAATAGATGCAGGAAAAAAATCAAATCAAGGCAACCACAACACAAGGAGAGTGTATTAGTTGCAGAAGAATTCACATACACACACAAACAGGACACACACATATTACATATAAAATGTAGATATGACACATTACTTTCTGTTTAACTGAGATGACATTGGGAGTACTGGTAAAATAATATGAATCTCTTAGGCCCAGAAGCGAAGAACTGGGAAAGAAAACTTCAACCTAGGGGTACACAGTCAGAGCTTACTCCCATCAACCCAACCTAGGAAGCTCTTTCATTATTTATGTCACTATCCTTTGAAGGTTGTTTCAAGGCAAATTTTATTTGTTAAATCATAAACACTTTTGTTTTCTATGTTGTCTACTTCCAATACAGACATTCTTCTCCTATGTGTCACCTGTTGTAGCTGCTGCTGCTTTCTTATGAGATTTACTTTCATATTTTTTCAAGTTATTTAGACTTCTATTTGCCCTTGAGGACTGTGACAAAAGTGGGTTCTTCACAGGAGGATTTCTCTTGGCTGGGTTGATTAACAGTTTGAGGACACAAAGTTAAAGTTTGACCTTAATTTCTTAGATTATGTAAGTAATAATAAGAATTCTGACTCCAAATTTATATGCAGTTATGCTTATGGCTATACCGTCAACAGGCAGCAAAGGAAAAAATCTTAACACTTAAATAATTATTAGATATGATTAAAGAAAGCATGCTCAAGGAAAAAGTTGGTGTAACATTTCTCTTCAGAACTTTATTAAGAGAGTCATAAACTCAAGACCACAGCTAGTCATATTGAAGTGGGAGAAAAAACAGAAGTAGCAATATAGCCATAGGCAGTCATGGCAGAATCTTGAGAGAGAGAGAAAGAGTGAGAGAGTGAGAGAGTGAGAGAGAGAGCGCCTTCCCTTCAGTTCTAAAGATCATTGCTGGAGACTCTGAAACCTGCATGTTTCTGGGATGGGGCAAGCTTTGCACAGGATCTATCCTGATTTAGTCTACCTGCCAGAGGTCAGGAAAGCATTGCTAAACTCACTATACTTCAGAGTTGTCTCAGTATTGGGCAATGGAAGGGTTTTGCCTGCCACTGTAAGGGGAGAGAAGTCAACAAACACATTCTTATCAATTCTATGCTATGACAGTTTCAGGCATGGTGTGGCCTAGGTTTTAAGGGCCGTTAGCAGATTTGTGATGGAAGAACAATAAAGAAGATGGTGGTGGCAAGACTGGTGATAAAGATTGGACTCAGTGCAGAATACAGCCAAACAGCTGGAGACCTGCAGCTGTTGAGCAGAGGAAGGGAGTAAGTCTGTTGGTGACTTTTCCTCTCATTTGACCAAATGTCTAAAGAAATGACTGAAGAAAAGAAAGATTTCCTTAGTTCACACCCTCAGAGGGTGTCAGCATATCATTGCATGGGGAGGAGCAATGTACCAGTTAGGTAACCAGGAGATAATGTATCCAGTTCAGAACCAGAAATAGATGTAAATTTCATTTCCTCCAGCCATGCTCAACCTCACGGTTCCAGAGCCTTCCAGAATAGCTCCACTAGCTAGAGTGCAAGTATCAAAATACAACAGGTAACCAGACATCAAGACAGGAAGATTCTTTTTCAACAAACTGAACAAATTTCCTGCTCAAATTAGACCTTGGGACTGGGCACCAGGTCAGGGTCTTATTCAAAAGAGGACTCAGAGGTGTATGTCTCTGATTTGGTCAAGAAGAGACTGTCCAATGGCAAGTTCAGCCTTTGCTCTTTCATTACATAGATTTAGGGTCATGAGTGTGTCTTGGAGCTAAGAGCTGAGGAATCTGGCACTGATCAAAGAAGCTTTGTTTTCCTGTCCAATTTCTCCAGTTCTTCTAAACCTGCCTGATACAGCTTTGGAAATGTCTGCCTTCAAGCACGTTTTACCTTGGATATTCTACCTATCTTATGAGGTCATCTCTGTTTTAAAGACTCCACATTTTAAGTTGCCTTGTTCTTTTCATTGAAAGATTTTATCTGAGAAATTAACCATACTGTTTGAAAAGGAATTTTCTAAGGATTTATTTCAATGATGTATTTTTTATTGTTGTATTTCCAAATAATTATTCAATTTTGTGTGCTTCTATTCTTTTCTTCCAAGTTTTTTTTAATTTTTAATAAACTTCGTGTTTTAGAAGATAAACCCAAAACAATGGCTTCGCAGAAAATCCACTTGAGAAGTGCTTTTCTGAGCTCAGGACCTCCACCCTCTTGCCTCTGTCAACAGAACACAGACATGTTCACTACTTATATTTCTACTTGCTCCAACTGCAATAACTCTCAAAGATTTGCTGGGATGTTCTCGTTCACTTAAGTTCATTGTTTAATTTTGAAGGATGAACCCCTTCAGTGCCTCTCTTCTTGGGAGATTGAAAGTACTAGCAGCAGCAGCAGTGGCAGCAGCAGGACTTCTGTGTAGTACTACTGGGATATCTCAGTCACACTTTCCACAATCATGTATCAGATATTCCATTTTGGGTCCAGGAACAGAATGGCTGCTGGTGTGGATGCTAAAATATTTTCTTTCAGTCTCAAAACTGAGTTTGAGACTCATGAATATTAAGCTCAACATCTTAAGATGATGGGTTTTATGTGACTTTTTAAAAGTCTACAGCCAACACCTTCAATCTAAAAGACAAATAAGGAGAATATTCTTCATTCTAACTTTGACTTTTTTAAAAGTACTAACTTTGCTTTTAGTTTCTTATCCTTAAGGAAAATGATCTTGGTAATATTTCTCTTTTGCTTTCTTTCTTTAAAATTCCAATATAGGAATACCCAGTAATGTAAACTAGTCTAAACAACAGTAATGTAAACTAGTCTAAACAACAGTAATGTAAACTAGTTTAAAACTGACAGCAGACAGGATCAGATGTCTCAATATGTCTCAGATTGTGGGATAGTAAATCACCATCTAAACACTTCTCACTTTATCTTTAGATATCTTTCTTTTAGAAAAGACACCAGCTCTCAACCAAGATTCATCCTATTGCAATGGAAGATTGGCGAGGCAGAAAACTTCAGCCAACTGGAGTGGAGAGTATAGGAATTCCTAGAATGCTCACCCCCAAACAGACAATCCAAATCCCTGCCTATCCCAAGACTCAGAGAATCTTGTAGAAGAAGGGGTAGTAAGATTTTAAGAACCAAAGGGTGGCAATGGGGGGTGCATTGCCAGCCATACACTCCAGTCAGGACAGGGTTGCTGCACCCAGGAGCTCTCTGTGATGAGAGCTACCCCACCAGATCCACACAATGGCTGGCTGACCTATGAACATTCCCCCAGGGACCAGCAAGGATCTCTCAGGAGAAACAATTGCACTCAATGGGAATCCTAGGAGCAGATGCCTGATAATTGAAGGGGGATTCTCCACCTATAAGTTTACCCACTGAAGAGCCACTCATATTACCAAAGAGGCCTGGTGCCTTGTTGGTACAGGAGCCTGTAAAAGAGTCAGTGGTCCACACATGCAGAACAACATGAGGTCAGGGGGGACAGGAAAGGATGGATGATGGGAGAAGAGGCTGAGAGAGGAAGGGAGGAAGAGGGAAATGGACAGAAACTCATTTTGTTTCTAAAAATAAATCTTAAAGACAATGGGGAAATAAGAATTTGACAGCCCATAAAGCAAACATGTTAATGTTTCTCAAATTAAAAAAATTCAAGAAATCCATTGAGGTTAGGGTATGAATGTTTTCCAAAGGCTCATGTTTTGGAAGCGGGGTCCACAATAGGGATTTTGAGTGTGGGGTTTTGGGGGTATGAATGAATCACGAGGGTCTTAGCTTCAACAAAGTTTGACCCCTGCATGGGCTCACAATTCAAAGATACTTTGTGAATTGATGGAAATGAGGAGAAAAGGAGTCTTACTTTGGGAAGTGACTGTTGGAGGCCAAGCATTGAGGGTGCATTTGCTCCTGGTCCCCTTTCCTCGCTGTCTCAATGTGGTGAGGCAACAGCGTCCATGAGGTGAGCAGATCCTACTCCACCAAGTTTTCTGTGCTATGACACTCTGTCTCATTTCAGACAAAGAAAGAGACCAAGTATACCATGAACTGAAATGTCTGAAATCTTAAAAAACATGTCTTTCCTCTTTTTAAATTGTTTTCTCAGGCACTTTTGTCCAGGTTAAGAAAACCCAACAATAACCTCATTTGTATTGCTTATGTTTTCCTGTTGTTGAATTTGAGATAAACAACACAAATTTTATTTGTCAGGCTAAGAACTAAGAATTCTCAAAAAACTGTCAGGCTGAAAGAAAAATGTGAGGGTTTCCCACCAGATATTAAATTCAGTTATATTCTCAGAGTGCAATAACCCAGAATACCCAAAGAACTAAACAGAGTTTCAGATCACAAGCCCTTCTATCATTTTGCAGGATGGTGTCAGGTAAGGCTGCTTGATGAGGAAAAGGAAAAAAAAATCCCTAGCTCAATATAAAAGGCTCGAATAAAAAAATCTTTTAGGAGCAAATCCTTGAACTTAAAGAATTTGGGCTAAATTATTTTAAATAAAATTTGAAAAACATTCAAAGAAGATATAAAATATATAAGAACACTCACAGAACAATCAGTGCATTCATTAAAATATCAAACTTATCTTGGGAAAGTTGTAAAAATCTATATAATCAATAAAAACTTATAAGTACATTATCTTAAATTTTATAGAAATTGCTGAGAAACTGACAACCAACCAATAGAAAATTCAACTAGAGCCTGAAGCAGTGCATTGTCAAAATGTAAATCCTAGCCAATAAATCTGAAAAGAGGCTTTCTTCATTAGGAGTAAAAGAAATGAGAGAAAACACAGTGATTAAGTGGTTAGGAAGCCAACTCAGAGGCAAAATATTTACAGTCTAATAATAGCACCTGCTGGCATAAGGCATGAAGCAAAAAAATCTCTGTGCAAGATAGTGCTTTGTGCAACTTGACCCAAAACATTCAGAATCACATTGGTCTTCTATAGGAAAAATTACATGGTTTTCTGTAACATCATTTTGGGGGATTCACTTCCTAGAGAATTAGTAACAAATTGCAAAAATACCCATAATGTGTCCAAGACTGGAGAAGCATTGTAATGTTAAAGAAGGATGTTCTTCAAAGAGAAATAAAAGGGCTGATATAATATAAATCTTGTCCAAAGTATTGATTGAAATATATATACAAAAGAGGATGTTGCAGAGCTGGAGTGTGAGTTCCTAAAGCTTAAGAACAGGAGTGCTAGAGCCAGAAGGGGTGAAATTACTCAAAGCCAACAGAAAACTAAGATGGCCGTTGTAAAAGTTGGAAGGATGATGAGGGTGAGAAGTTAACAGGGAAAAGGCTCAGCAAACCCCCCCAAAATGGCCAGTCTGTATCTTTTATCCTCACTATGAACTTCTCAACACATCACTGCACAAGTCATGGAAACTATTTAAGACAATCTGCATACTTATGCACTGTGGAAGTGCAGGTTTTAATAAAGCAAATGGAAATTGCATGGGGAACAAATCACTTCTCAGGAATTTCAGGTCTGAATTACAGGGCTTGCCCAGAGAGCTGCATCAAGATGTGGAGCCATCTGGTCAGTGACTCTTCTCACCCATGCATTCCACTCTGGAACACTTTACCCACCAAAATGCCACATGTAATTACAGTGTAGCATTGTGCTTAAGCATATGCAATTCAAGGGCACCATTGACTACAGTACTGTGTAATGTTTCCCAATTACTGGAGTTAGAAAATATATTATAGTATAAATTTGTTCCTCTTGAGGACCCTATTTCAGAGATTTATGTAAGGTGAGGATTCTCCCTTTATTTTGCCAAACTCTCACAGGAATGAAGTATAAATATACCTATTTATATGCGACTAAATCTTCCTTTTCAAAAGACTTTCTAGTCCAATTTATCTCCTCTGTCAGGTCTTTCTCCACTTTAGGATCCCTCTCTGACTTTTCTATTTTTTGAAGCTAGAAATTCAGCCTTGGGATTTCTTCCCTAGGTAAATAGTTAATTCACACAAGATTCTGTGTGGATTACTCTGTATGTAAACATAGCTTTTAGGAGTTGTGTTGATCTTAGTACAATTTGTAAAACATATTTTCCTTGCCTAGTTTACACATTTATGGATAAG
Source organism: Typhlomys cinereus (assembly GCA_023101885.1). Taxonomy (NCBI): domain Eukaryota; kingdom Metazoa; phylum Chordata; class Mammalia; order Rodentia; family Platacanthomyidae; genus Typhlomys; species Typhlomys cinereus. Next base: position 2,810,930 of record JALPQD010000096.1, read on the forward strand.
CACATTTATCTAAAGGTTTACATTAATGACTATTCCAGCTAACCTCGCAGAGAATGATCAGTATTCTGAGGGTGGCAAGAGCTTCCAGATTCTAGCCTCTTTCTGTATCAGCTGTGGCTCTACTTTATGAGCATTTCATAATGGATACAAGAAGTGTTTCCCATGTAGTACAATTGTTATAGTGTTCATAGAAAAGTCTTGCTCTGTGCACTTAAGTACTTGGCAAGAAAAATGCCATCTTTGTTGGAGGACAGTATGGTCGTGTATAGAATTTATATAGGTGAATGTGTTGCAGACTTTGGAAGCTAAAATTTGTGCAGGTATTCTTAGCTGAATCAAGCTCTTCATGAATATTCTGGAATTAAAAAAAGTTTAGATCTTAACTTTAGTAATTAATATACTGACTTCTACAAATATGTGAATGCATTCATGTGTATTGACTTACTGATTTTTTTTTTCATCCCAAGTAGTTCAGCTGAACCATCAGTTGAAATGAAATTAGTTCAGTTGTTAGAGATGTGACATGGAAGCTACTGGAAGTTCATTTCTACCTAGAGTCAATACTTCCGGTTGCAACAGTGCTTAGCCATAGTAATTCAGACCTAGGGCTTTATAACTGAATTTATTTTTGATTTGGGCAAATGACATTAAACCATATTAAAAATAAATATCGCATGAAACTGCATGTGTGCATACCTGTAGATACCTATTCACACATAAAAGTGCATATACTCTATGTGAATAACAATACAGGTTCATAATATAAATATAGATATATAATCAAGACATATATTCCTATACAGAAAATGTTGTGCTCTAAAAGTAAGCATTGGATCGATCATGCCCTGCAGCACACATTACTAAAAACCCTTCTTATGGTTATGAAAACACTGAGTGTACTATGGAGTTTGTTTAAACAGTAGTGTTAGAAAGGCTGGCCCGGTACTTTACTATTAGGAATATCTTAGTTGAAGAACCACAAGAAAGAATAGGTTAAAATTATTCTTTTACTCTTTGAAGAAACACTGGTTTTATAAAATTAAAGGTCAAATTAAAGAATTTACATATTATGTTTACATTGTAAAGCTAGATAAAACAAAGGCTTAAGTAGACAGAAGGAACATTTGTGTGACAATTGTTAAGTTGAAAAATAAAATCCTGGGTACTAATATGGCCTAATTGTGAAGCATCCCACTTACTTCAATGTACCTCATTCTTTTTTTTTTTCTTCTGTTTCAGAATTCTTTGTTACTATGAACCCTAGAGCCACTGATGACCAGAACAATCCAGCAAGACAGAAGCAGCAGCAATTGAAAGTGGACTACAAGCTTAAAAAAAACCCCACTAGACAGGGATGTTTGCTTGCGGCCTGGGAACAATATTCAAAGTCACAGGTTTACGTACACCAGGACCAAGGGAAGACAGCAGCTGACTTTGGTGGGGGTTGATGGGTAGCTTCATGCTCTGGCAGTGAAGTCAGGGGTTGTGAGGGAAGGATCCTGCTGGTCACAAGCTGTCAACATGGTCTACAGATTGGCCTCACTATGTATCAGTGATATCTTTCACCAGGCTCGTGGGGTGGAGGGCAATGATTTAGTGCTCTGACAGACATGAAGGGGCAGCTACAGAAATAAATCAACGGGCAGAACCCAGTGTTCCCCACCTACAGCACCAGCTGGAGTGACGCCCTTTGTTTCAGACAAATGCGCCTCATTCTTAAATGGTTAGTCACATTGTGTCTTGAAGATGATGGCAAATATTTTCCCAGAAAGCCCAAAGTGGCAAACTGTGATCGTTTAGCCTTGCTATAAACCATTATGAACTAAGGGAAAACACTAAAAAGCTCTAATCTGTTCTTTTAACGTTCATTTTCACAGTACTTCAAACTACACTATTTAAAAAATTTAGAGAGATAAGTAGGATAATAAGGTCTCTTGTGGAAATAAATATGCAAAAATATGAGCATTTCTCAAATGGGCCCATCTATGCATGGTGCTGTGAACCAGCCAATCCCCAAGTAGGCAGTCAGAAATCGGCATTCACACAGCAGGTAAAGTAGTCTCTGACTGGCTTTGGCACCTAGACAGGCATCATATTTGTGGAGGCATAAAATTGTGTTTAACAATGAATCAATGTCTTCTGCACAGATAGGGTTTTATTTAACCCCATGGGAATGTCTTTTCCTACTTACATTTCCTGGAAAGAGCATGCATATTGCATATTTTGTAACCCGTGCATGAATTGCCAAATGCTTGCTAATGAATGGCAGACTTCAGAAGGCTGAGAATATCAACCTGGGTAAACAAGCATATATTTGTATGACTGTCTAGATGTGGACCTACATGCTGTTCTGTAAACCATCTCACAAAAAGGTCTCTGAAATCCTTTCCTGCCACCCACTTTCTACAGTTTATGAAGGGGTATGTATGTATGTAGAGAAGCATTGATCTTCACAGAAATCTAACCATTTCTATTTAAACCAGGCCCGGAAACTTTAGAAAGAGTGTGCATTTTCCTTCAACGATAACATTGTGTTGAGGTAGAAAGAAGTTCAGTTTGTCAGAAAGATGTTATTATTTTGCACCAATAGAAATAAAGAAGATTTTGACCATGGTGAATGAGGATGAAGGAAATTTCCATGCTCCTTAGGGAAAACAACACAAAAGCAATCCAGACATATATGCTATTTATGTTCTAGAATCTCAGTCAAATATCTGTAGCATGTATACTTCTTTTAGGTTATGATTTTTCAGGTCGATTTGGGACTTCATTTTTCTCTTAATTAATTTGCTTCAATTGACATCAGTTAATTAAGGCTTACAGTACATCCCTACTTGAACAAAGTATAGGTCATACAAATGAAAAGCATAAACCAGAGACAAGAGTTGGTTTCTGTACATACAACTGTACATACAACTGTACAAAAAAATGAATGAAATCCAAAACACTATAGTATGATTATCTTTCAGATGTATTTGATTTACTTGAGTTTTCATTCAAGAGTCTTTGCTCATTTATGAATTTGGAAGTGACACTATATAGTAAATTTTGCTTCTGTACTTGCACCTCTGTAGACAACAAGCAGAGAGGCCAGCTCTGCTCACTGAATAAGTCTTGAATTTTCTAAGTGTTCATTACATTCTGGTTTCAGAGACACACCAAGTGCTTAAGATGGGATGATTCTATTTACATGATCTTTGTGAACAGTCAGGTAACTCAAGTAGGCAAAGAAGAAAGTGAAAATAGTATATTAGTAAATGTGACTAGAGTTTTGAAAGTGTAAAGCCAAACTGAAATTATTGAGGAAAACTTAGACTTGTATCTGTTTGCCATATGATACAGATTTATAGCAAGGATAGAAAAATGCCAACCTCACTTCAGTACCTCAACGGTTCAGAATTAAAGCTGCAAACTTCCTGCTGATCTCATATGTTACCACACCTATCTTCACTGTTAGAGTTAAAGGCTCGAAAACAGCCATGACCACATAGCTGTCCTGCTGTGCCCCCTTTGCTCCCCAAACACAAAACCTCTTTCAGGGTTCTCCCATGTTCTCTGTCTCCTCCAGCACTATCTGAGCCTGACAACCAGTACCTTGTATGGAGACTAAGGCAGAAACCCTAAGCCCAGCCCTCCAGCTTCCTTCCTGCTTCTCCATTACTCAGTAGTCATCCCCGATTGGTTTCATCCTGGAGACCTTAAGTTTCCTTGTGTCTGTCGCTTTTCAAAGCACTGAGTTCATGGTGAGCACAGTGTTGTGCTTTCTCTCCTTGGAAGCCTACAGACTCCACATGTCCTCAGGCTATCCATTAAATCCAGAATGTGGCTTCCTTTGATTCCTGGGCTTAGAGCAATTCTGTCTCTAAGAAGATGCTAGGGCTCCTGCCCCACCCTCAAACGTGGAGTAGGGGTACATTTTCTAGCTTTCAGAATTTGGCATACATTCCTGTCTCTCACTACTTGCCTGTGCGCCATTGTTAATTACCTGTCTTTCTTCATGGATTACACTGTGAAATCTTCCCCAAAAGGGGCTCTGAGTTTTCACTCTTGTTTATTGTAGTGCACCGTGACCCCATGACATGACTATCAGTTATTGATATGCTGTTGAAAAGAAACACAAAAGGCCCAAAGAATTTAAAGCACCATGCAAAAAATACAATGAAAAGTCTCAGACTGAGAAATCCACTTGGGACCCTTTTTTAATATATTTTTAATATATATATGTGACAAGTTTGTAGGCATAATAAAAAGGACAGGTTTGTAGACAATGAACATCAACAACCTATCTAGAATGCATTTCCTCCTGTTGGATGATTCTATGCAGAGTACATAAACACATGATATATTTTTCATTATTATCCCAAAGGCTCATATTTAGGTCGTGAGGTAGTTAGTTTTCTTCTGAGTAGATGAGAACGAAGTATGGGTGCTACTGGGAGTTATGCCCACAAACCATGGGCTCTCATTCAAAGAAGCCCCTTCAAAGCGGACTTGTGGTTTTGCTTCCACAGATTTAGTTACCCATGGTCAACCAAGAACTAAACATGTCAAATGGAAAATTCCAGGCATAAACAATTCCTAAGTTCTAAATAGCTTTTATTACAGTATGCTATTCTTCTATTTCTATATTAGTTATTGCTTTAATCCTTCCCTGTATATAATTTACAAATTAAATTCTATCCAAGGTATATATAGGAATAGGAAACAACAATACACAGAGAGCTATCTTTGTGGTTTCAGGTGGATGACGGGCTTGACTTATGAGCTCTGAAGATCACAGGGGTGGCATGGCGCTTCTTTCATTGGTAATTTTCAGAGTCTTTTCTTGACATTTGGCCTTTTCTTCAGCCTTCCTATTTTTTCCAGGCAGAGGAATGTGGCCGGGCGTGTAAGGGCTGTGGTTTACAGTCAAGCGTAATTGGTCTGATCTCCTAGAGAATGTGTTTTCCTGAGGCTCTGTGGAAGGAACATTGAATCCACATGTCTTATTTTCTCAAGCTGCTATCCACATCCAGCAATCAACATCTGCTCTGCTTTTCTGCTTTATTTTTCCTTTCTTTTGTTTCAGTGTGGCCTCCTTATTTTCATAAGCTTACCTCAGATGTCAAGCCTGTCTAAATGCTACCCTTTTCTCCAGGTCAGTGAGTGATGATTACTGCCAGATAGAGGCTGCTAATCCTTATTTACAATCTCTGAGACTCTTCAGAAGATGAGTTGTCTCTTTAAACAAAATGTCTCAGAGCACTGCTTTAGATTTGTGCTTTTTAAATTAGAGGGATATTAAAAAAATGATGAAAGTCTATGTAATCCGTAAGAATAGTACAATAAGACATTCTTTATCTGACTCAGGATGAATTCACTGGATTTTGTAGAGGCTAGTGGACTTCATCTGTCAGTGCTAATTCATACATCTTCTATTCATGTATGCTTTTGGATTTTGGAACACAAGTCCGCCTTGTAGCCCTGGCTGACTCTATTAGGCTTGCATCAAAGTCATGGCAACTCTCTGGCCTCAACCTCTCTAATGCCACATGAAACTTCTTAAAAGTTTTAGTTGTTTTTTTTTTTTGCCCCCAGTGCTAGAAACTGAACTCAGAGCTTTGTGCATGCTAGCCAAGCATTCTGCCTTCTGGGCTAACTGATTAGCTTTCATGATCTTCCTTTGGAACATGTGATACTGTGTATAGAATGGAGGCTGAGCATGTGAGGGCATTCTTTGAGTTTTGCTGGAAAAGACTCGTGTTAAAATTCAACTCAGAGTCATAGGTTTAGTAGTGTTACCTTTTAAAATAAAGTGATCCTATGTTTTGTATATTTTCAACTCTAAAACAACCAAAATTCTCTGCTTATCCATAATCCAAGGGACTTGCTGGAGTCTTAACTGATTTTATTATATATCTGGAAAATACCAGGACCACCCTGAAGAAAAAACAGATGATAATTTTATCCTTGAAAAATCATTAAGTAAATATTGGTTTTCATGGGAAAAGCACAAGCCACAGACGTCCACACCCAATGATTAGCTAATCTAACTTGAATGCCAAAAATAAATAGAAAAAGATAAAAAAGAGCACAATATCACAACTGTTGCTCATAATTTGGCAGGTATGTGAAATACTGTAACAAAATTTCAGTTGCATAGAATTTAGATTGCTAAGATGTTTTGTCTGGTAATATTTTATTTATTTTTACCTAAAAAACTCGAATATAAAGTGCACTTTGAGTATTACTTCATTTTCTCATTTCTTTCTCAATGATGAGTGATTGTAACAGTAAATTCTACTAAAATGAAGCTCCTCGATTCCAAACATTAGCATAAATATTGCTGGCCATTCACACTTCTCTATAGTCTTCCATTAAGAGCATTGCAAAACTGATTATTAATAAACTAATTCATGATCCTAAATATAAAGCAAGAGCTGGAATTTACAGTCTGCTACAATTTGTAAATTTCATACATGGGGAAAATGAAGTCAGAAGACCATGTTTTCAGGATGAAATTTTCCCAGGTTACTGTGTACAATATCATGTCATGAACCTACCCAATACCTTAGCACTGTCCAGAGTCAGCTTTGTGAATGCTATAGAGATATGAATGTTCTTCCCATTACTATATAATAATGAAGGCTGGGTAACTTCCTCTAAGATCCAATTACAAATACTCTCATTAAAATCTGGCTTGGTTTCTTTCTTTCTTCCATAGTAATGTGGTCTATAAAGCAACCTCTATCTGAGTTTGCCTACCCTTCCTGCCCTCCCTTGTTTCTCTCTTTCATCCCTCCCTCCCCCCTTTCCTCTCCCCCTTCTGTACCCTTCACACTCCCTCTCTTTCCCCCTCCCTCCTTCCCCCTTCTCCCCTTTTCCCTCTACTCCCTTTTCCCCCTCCCTCTCTCCCTTTGCTCCCTCCCTCCCTCCCTCCCTCCCTCCCTCTCTTCCTTCCTTCCTTCCTTCCTTCCTTCCTTCCTTCCTTCCTTCCTTCCTTCCTTATTTCCTTCCTTCCTTCCTTCCTTCCTTCCTTCCTTCCTTCCTTCCTTCCTTCCTTCCTTCCTTCCTTCCTTCTTTCCTTCCTTCCTTCTCCTCTTCTTCCTTTCTGTTTTTTGTTGTTTGAGACAGGGTTTCACTAAGTGTCCCATACTGGCCTCAACTAGCAGCTCTATTGTTTCTTGAGCATTAGGACTACAATCTTGACCATCATGTCTAGCTCTAAATTATGTCTTTCCTATGATAAAGTGGTCACAGGATTCTAAACCTTAGGTTATTTTACACCACAAGATGCAAATAGCAGACAATGGACATTTAGAAAGGCAGGATCCGAGAAAGGTAAACATAGCTCCTTTGATGCCAGCACCCTCATAGCTAAAGAGAAAGATATTTATTTCCCCCTCAGCTGTAGACCTTTATGGGATTGAAAGAGATAGTGTAAATTACAGGAAGTAGCTAGCAAGGTAGATAGAAGTTAAATCTGCAGGTGCTAAAGATATGAAAATGAGTCCAGGGATCATCTCCATCTTATAGAAACTAGTGGTCTCCAGATTTACCAAGTGCCCTCCAATCTACTTTGCTTTTACAGATCAAGACCTTAGCAGTGAATTCAGATTGGCTATTAGGTTACTTTACAAGTGCAGGAATTCATCAGAAATAATTTTAATTCTTCAGGTAGGTTTTAAGAATAACTTCCATCTCTAGATCAAAACATGAATGATATGAGTTTTGAAAAGCAACCTTGGCTTTTGTTCTCCTGGCTACAAATCTCCTGACTGTTTCTTCTTATTTGATTCTGATTGAAAAGGCCACAAAACAGTCACCCACATGCAGTAGCATTGGTGTGTTGAGTTAGAGAACATCAGGAGAAGAAGAGTGCTCAAAATCACTGCATCCAATCCCTTCATTGGTGAGATGGATCAGTGACTAAGAAGCTAAGGGATTTGCTCAAAGCAACACACCTGGCGCCTTGGTGTAGATTAGAGGGAGGGGATTTGTTATTCATTCACTGGTTTAGGTGTTCTTTATTAACCTTTTCCCTCTCCTAGTGGAATAATCAAGCAGGATGTGTTTGGTTCTTATCACTGGCTATCTGTCATGGTATTCCCTTCTTCTCTTGGGCAGAGAAAGGATAAAGAAGGGCCTATTGCTTTTAATGTCCAAAAGGACAAAAAAAATGGCTGACACTTGTTTTTACAGGTTTGGAGGTAGCTTCCATGAAAGGCAATGCAATCTTGACAGCGCTAGTGTCTTGGGGCAAGTGGTGCAAAGATTTTTGATCAAAGCAACATTTCTTGATGCAGGTAGAAAGAGCAGCTCGAGAGTCACTGTAGCAGCAGGGTCCAGGACAGGCTGTGTCTAAGGCTGGAAGGGGAGTACCTAGCATCCTATCACCACCACCACGGTGCTTGTCTCAGTGTATCCCAAGATTTTCCTGATCAGTTTTGACTTTGATTCTGGTTCTCAGCCATTCATAGTTCCTACCTATTTTTTGGATCTTAACATTTCTAGATTTTCTGGAAATTCTGTGAATATCCAATAATATTTTTGAAAACAGAAAGCAAGAACAGTGAGGGGTGAATACAAAAATCAAAACGCATGGGCTACATGTCATCCTCTGTATACAGAATATACATTGATGACAATTAAAAAGCGACCCTTTGCATTTCATTTACTCTGAGTTGGTTTTAGTTGCCTCTAATGAATATTTTTGGTGGTAGCTACATGGTTTGAATAGAGAAAATAGGTGTAATTCCTGAGTCTTGGACTATTGGGTGTGTACACTTGCTTTGGTACAAATTTTGCTGTCAGGAACATGTATCAAGGGGCAGTTCAGTGTCTCAGTGCCAGCGAGTTTTGACTTCACATTCCAGGCTTTGCAGATTTTCCCTTTATGATCAGTAGCATGCAACAGCACAATTTCACTCCTTCTATCTCTTTTCTTATTCTTTCTCAGATGAGACACAGCTCATCTTCTCTCATGCAAAACTTCATACATCAGGTAAAGATCTTCAAAAGCTGCTAAAATGTGATCATTTTCAGGTATTCCCACCAAGACTCCTTCATCAGAGGCTCAGTGCTGGTGAAGGCTGGCTAGCGGACTGGAGAGCACAGCCTCTTGGGGACTCCTTCCCCAGGGCTGGTCGCCTTAGCAACAGCTCCCACGCATAAAATGCTGCCAATGAAAACAGCGAATTTTGCCCTTTCTTCTCTCCCCATCTCACCAAAACAGCAACATTATCCACTTTTCAATAAAATATAAAGCTGAAAGGCTAAAAGGCAGCAATAATAGAAGAAGGAAATAAAGGAAAAGCAAGCTTGTTTCTTTTGCTAGACGCTCAAGAAGTATAGTATCTCAGCATCCATCTCTATAGTTTCACACAACCAATGAGTTAATTTTAATCATTGCCTAGAGATGCCAAGCATCTCCAATTCCAAAGTTTTAAAGAGTCCCATTCATTAAAATAAAGACAGGAGCCAGGCGTAGGCAGAGTGATGTTTTATTTTTACAAAGTGCAGGGCTTGTAATTTTCCAACATCTGTATGGAGTTAAAAAACAATCACTGGATCGCTTTGGCTACTCGGAGGCCAGCAATAGATGAGTAATGCTCAGACACTTTATTGCTCCTACCAAATCATCAAATAGATGTTCAAAAGTGTTTGCACTAAGAACCACACCTCTTTTATTATGTGCATGGAAAAACCATGTGAAATAGTTTCTCTGTGAAGCCAGAAGTATAAGTAACAGACACACAGTTTATTTTTAGAGACCATGTCACCATTAATACATATTTGAACACTTTTTAGTCTGACCTTAAAAATACAAAAAAAATCATCTTAATAATTTATGGGGAAAGATTTCAGTTTCTATCCTATGTCCTACACAGTACATAAAACCTAAACACTGTAATAGTAGGGACATACTCAATACACATATTGATAGATTCTTTCACTTTCAACATAGTTAATTGCCTTAAGCAGTATGTGCTTAATGAACTCGTAAAGATGTGTGTACTCAGTTACTTCAACATGAAACGATGTAAGAGCCTGCTTCTCCCCCCCCTCATCGACTAAGTTTTCTTTGGACACTTTTCCTACCTATTCACTTCTCCTTAATGAGAATTAACCAGAGGTACTTGAATTGTCTCTCTTCCCCCAAGAACCTTGCCTAGTCTCCTTATGATACCTCCTATGTTGGAAGTTGACACGATACCAATAAAAACTGCTCACAGAGAGCTGTAATTAAGAATTGTAAGCTTGGGAATTTTCAGAAGACACAGATAAGTTCCTTGCTGCCCTTGGGCACTTTTAGAAGGCAGGAAGTCCTTTTTTATCCTAATTAAAGCTAGGGGAAAAAAAAAAACAATGAATGAAGGTCGTTGCACATGAGATGAAGAAAGTACATATTTGGACAGGCTTTATTCCCAATAGTTACTTCATTTAGAGGCTGGCTTTTCAAATTGCTTTTAGCTGGAGAAACCAGTTCCATTCAACTTTTCAAACTTAGAGCTAAAGTAGCATGTCCCAGAGAAATGGTACATTGGTGATGACCCAGATGAAGGTGTATGTGAGAAACTCATGGTTTTCTGTTGACCAGTACGGCTAGGAAGAAGAATATAGAGAAAGGAGGTTTCTCAATTTTGTTTTCCTTACTTAATATTCTTAGGAGTTAGGCAGAAGTAAAATTCATCTGCAAAGAAATGTGGACAAATAGCATTTTCAGTGGGAGAAGTCAGCTACTATGCATACAATTTCTGTGCTAAGTCTGTAGAGGCTGGAAAGTAACTGTGCTGATACAGGTCCTTGGTCAGGCCTGGTTTAATGTCTAAAAAGTAAAGGCTGACAGTAGATATTCTTGAAGGACTTCTACTTATTGTCAACATTCTTCTAGTATAAGAAATCTTCAGGGGGAAGAAAATATGATCAATGTATTCACTACCAGACCTTGAATACTAAAATGTAGTTTTATATGATGAATTAATAAACGGAAGGAAGGAAGGGAAGGAGGAAAAGAGGGAGGGAAGGAAGGAGATGGAGGAGGGGGAAGATTTCCAGATACCACTCGCTGGAAGGCAATCTTGATTGTGTAGTTTTTAGTAGTCGGGTACACAGGTCTTTGAGCAATCTGTCATAGTGTGTATATAACCCTCCAAGGAAGTACAGTTGGAAGACAACATCCTCTATTGCTGGACATGCTCTTCCTACCCTTTGATTTATAGATGAGTCTGTCCTTGTTGCCACCCATGCTTTCCCAACAGGTATGTGTACCTCTTGGTTTTTGAAGAGGTCAGAAGTTTATTATTCTAAATACTTCAGGGTCTGTGACTGGGTCTTAAGCAAATCTGCATAGAGCCTATGACTACCTCTGTGTTCCAGACCAGACAGCAAATATTCATACTCTGGTCGCTGCCCAAATTTCTAAAGTCCTGTGTTTACAATGTGGTTGAACTCTGGGATAATTTTAAATCTTCAGGGAAAGGAGAAAAGGATCTCTCATGAGAAGCTAACAGGGGCATATGCTAGAGGCTGAGCAAAAGAGTTGATAGAGAACTCCATGGAGTCAGGGTGTATAAGAAGTGAACTGGGAACAGCTATTTTCTATAGACTTTGAACTCTGATTCTGGATTTGCCTGCAAAACATTTAGAGAAATGCACAACTGTGCAAACCAAACCAATTGTAAGTCTGAGTATTTTCTCAATGAAGGGATTACTCTGTAATTCTCTGTGAATCTTCTGTTTTGCAAGCCCAAGGGGAAACAGTTCATTCTAGACACTGTTATTACTTGTCCCACCCTCAGTTCGTGGTAAAGGAGCCACCCTTGTCTCCAAGGCTCTGCTGAGCACGTACTGACATGTCTGCTGTCCTCATCTGTGAACTACGGTCAAAAGAGTGTTTGCCTCCTAAATCATAATTGGGATGAAATGAATCACGTCTAGAGTACTAGGAGGTTGTCTGGGACATAGTAACCCTCTAAAAAAGATTAGCAGTGATATTCACAGAAAGATGACAACATGGTAATCATGAGAGTAGCACAGCACTGGTGATAACTGAATAGGGCAAGAAAGGCTCCTGCCCCCCAGCAGCTGGTCTTGAACTGCATGGCTGTGTTGTTTATGGATTCTATGGTTCCTGATAAAGGACAAGGAGGTCATTGTCCCAGTCCATGGTGGCTGATTGTCTTACAGCCATGTGAAGATTAACATTTTGAGAGAAAAAGTCACTGAAAGAAGGGTGAAGTGAAAAAGTGAGGAAAAGGTGGGTGAAAGAGCATAGGAATTTAGGAACACACTAAACAATAGAAGGAAGACAGACAATAGATACCTAGTCCCATGCGGGCCTTAATTTTACCTTATACTTCCTCCTGGCACCTTAAGTCCAACTTTCATTCTCAACTTTTGGTTTTAAATATGTCTATGTATGCACGACTTAATATGTCAGGGGTCCAACGAACTATACCACGTTTCACAATTGATTTTTTAAGGCATGCACATGTCAAATAATATTTGGATGCAAGACTTCACTTCAACATTGGTGTGCAACTTTGAAACTTTAATTTTTTATGAGCTTTAATATATGAAATGCAATTATTTCAAATATGGATTGACAGATTCTATTGTCTGTGGACATCAGAGTTTCTGTGTCTAGGCTGTCCTGTGAAACATGCTCGCTGGTCTTTTGTAAGGAGGTGGCTTGGTGTCTGATACCAAGACGTGGCTGACATCGTAGCATGTCAGGGAATCTGAACACAAATGAATCTGGGGCATCCAGGCATAAGCTGGCAGGTAATATAGCCAAGTGGAATTCTGCACCATGTTTTTAAACCTGTTGTCCTTGTACCCCTCTAGCCTCCCTATTCAACGCATGAATTTTTCTTAAAGTCTAAGTTTTGCTAATTAATGGAAATATGTATTTCCCAATTAACAACACACACTTTCTTTTCTTAATTGTATTTTTAAATGTTGCCTACATGAATATAGTGAATTTATGTTATTTTCACCACTTAGTCCCCAATCCCATTCCCCCTCCTTTTTCCCTTTACAACCCACCATTTTTCCCATCAAACTCCCTCCTAAAACACACACTTTCAAAATTGTAAATTTTCTGTTGTTTAAATGTTGCAAAATCATTTTTTTTTTGCCGCCGCCGCCTCACGCCCCCTTCGCAGAACGCCCCGGCAGCCCCCACCGCCGGGCTGCTCCAGCCCGCGGCAGCAGCCATTTATTTCATTTTTTAAAAGAAATGGCTCAAAGAAAAACAGTTCTGCAAGCCAAAATCAGTGAGGGTTAGAAAAGCACTCCTTGCATGCATATGTTCTGCAATGTATCATGTTTCTTCAGTCTACTGTAATCCAACAGCTATGTATAAAAGAGTACTAGAGAAAAGAGGCTGAGTGTCTGACAGATGAAAGTGCACACATAACTGACATCTTCCCAACAGACTTAAAATCTAGCATCATCACCACCAAATTACAGGTATTGATGATAAAAAAAAAGTCACATGTCTGAGGGGACAAAATCTTGTTGATCCCCTAGGGCAGCTTCTCCTTCCCTTTGTCTCCCGCACCAGTTACACTCCAGCAGTGAAACTGAAGAAATCATAGTCTGGGGGCAATTTTCAAAACATATTAAAATTCCTGACAGATTAGTGTTGAATCCTTGCTTCGATTTTTATGTTTTGTTTGTTTATATTTTTTCAAGGCAGAATTCATTAATAGAGGGCTAAATAGGATTTGTTAGTTTAGACTGAAGCACAAAATGCTCTTTTAAAATAAATTCAAAGGCTACCTATTAGGCATGCTTTTGAGACCAAAGCTTTGAGTCTTCTGTGTCTGCTGCAATTGTCCCTGTCATATTTCCTTATTTTTTAGATCGTTTTTGTTCTTTGACATTTTCATTCACATACACAAAATGTCTACTTAGTCCCTTCTCTGTTTTCCCCTGTTTTCTTCCCCTCCCAAACTTCTCCCTTCTACTCTTCCATCTATGCTTCTATCGAATGTAACTGTACTCTATTCTGTCTTTCACTAGAAACTCTTCACATCTTAAATCAAAATGTTTTGAGAATGGAGAAACTACCTTCCTCCCTTATCTTTTCTCTCAATGCCCATTCATCTTTTGCTGAAGGCAACCAAGTCACTATTGTTTGAAGATTATAACAATAGTTTGAAAAATCACTGGCTGCTCTGGCTATTAGTCCATGTGTAAAATAGTTGAGCTATGATCTGTCCTTAGAATAAGAAAACATGAAAGAAACCAAAATTCAACAACTATTCTCAAGTCCAAAAGAACCAAATTTGCAGATGACTGGAAAAGTAGTGGGGGGAGGGAAGAGGGCATATGCCTAAAGGGGAATTAAGGCAGGCAGTAGTTATGCTTGCTTATGAACAGACAGTTAAGCAGACAGATTATTGTGAGCTATATTATATTCAATGAAATCTCAAGAATCCTCCCAAGTGGGAAAGGGAGACTGAAGAGACATAGAGATAGAAGTAGAGGAAGTCCTCAACATTACAATAATGGGCTGGAAGTCGGAGGAAGAGTCTACTGTTAAAGAAACACGAGGGTGGGGCTGGAGAGGTGGCTCAGGGGCTAAGCTTCCGCCTTGCAGGCGGGAAGGTCCTGAGTTCGGATCCCAGATCCCACGTATAGACGCCAGGCGGAAGCGGGGGCGGCCTGCGCTTCTGGTCCTGGTAGGGCGGAGCCTGTGAATCCCGGGGCAGAAGGAGGTGGAGGCGTCCATGGTGGTTCGCGAATTCGTCCGTGGTTCTACACATACACACACACACACACACACACACAGACGCGCGTGCGCACATACACACGCACATGCGCACAGTTGAATAAATAATAATAATAAAAAAAATAAAAAAAAAGAAACATGAGGGCCCCCTGCGAGGTGGCCAAGTCAAAGCCCCTGACTGTTGTTCAACTTCCCAAAGGAATGAGATTCTACCAACTCATCGATGTCTTCGGGGGGGGGGGCTCATTTCCAACTTCAGAATTCCACAACTTAGGATAATAAATTTTCGTTGTTTGAAGACACAAGTTCATGGTGCCCTGTAATGGATAGATAACACACAGGTATCTAGAGAGTCACAGTAGATCTTAACTGGAGAAGAAGCCAGATAAGTGGTAATGCTTATACCAATTGTTGGAGGCTGAATGGACTAGAAGAGAGAGAAGTCCTGGGGGTCTCAGCCTCCTGAGGTTCCAAGACGGTTACAGATTTTCTTCTCAGAACTTGTTCCTGGTGGTTGGGATCTGGGTCAAGTATTTCCAAGTTCTTCCAAGCCCAAATAAATTGCAAAGCAATGCAGATTTTATTCAGAATAAAATAATAGCTTGATCAGAGAGGACATGTTGTGAAGATTGACAGCCGGCCACTGAGTGAACAACCCCAGGATCCCACCTGTTATTGCTTGGGGCTTTATTTATGGGGTTCACGAGTGGAAGATTTGGTTACTTGGGGCATAGTTTGGCTGGATCTTTATTTTGATTGACAGATTAGGCTATATAATAATTTTTCTACCACTCATGTCTCCTCTCATAGTGTATCTGGTTTTCCCCCTACTTCCTCCTTGCCAGCTTCCTTAGAGGCCTGGATTTTGCCAGAGTCAGCTGCTTACCTTTGATCTTTATCTGCTGCTTCTACCTCCCCCGCCCAGCTTGATGAAGCCATCATTCCAAGCACAGAGTCCTCCCTGTACTCCTGACCCTCACCTAGCACCCTCTACCCACCATCACTCTATCCAAGGTTCTAGCTCCTACCCTCAACCACCTTGCTCAGAACACATCCAGATTTCCCCCAAACGAAATGGAAATGCATATAACCAGCCATGACCAGTGCATGGGGGACTCTGAGGACCCCACTCATTGAGAAAGTCAATCACAGGAGGGCAGGTGGTAGGTGAGGACACTCATAGGTTGTCTCTAGAGGAGTCACATCCACCGAGGCAGAAAGCAGAACAAGGACTGCCAGGAACCAGGGGCGGGGCGGGGAGCTAGTGTTTATTGGGGGCAGAGTTTTGGTTTGCAGCAATGAGAAAGTTCTGGAAATGGATAGCAATGAAGGTTGCATAGCTAGTAAACTATATTTATTATCAAAATTGTCATTTTTATACAGGAATTGTATACAGTAAATAAGGTAAAATAGGTGAAGTATAAACACATGCAAAGATGGTAGAAATTGTCACAATAAAAACCACACAAGCTGAAAGTGCCCAGAGCTGTCGTTGTGATTTGAGATAGTAAATACAAGAGCTAGAGGATATCTGAGCCTGGAGTGAGGGCATGTGGGCTTCTTTGAGTGGTCAAGTGGGAATGCATCTGATTTCAATCACAAGCATGCCCAATTATTCATAGGCATGAGTGGAGTCTCCTTAAAAGTTTAAGAACAGATTACATTTATTGCTAAGGACTCAGTTTACTTTTATTGTGCTGTACTTAAAATTAATTTAGGTTGGATTGACCTTCCCACTCTTATATCCAAATATAACAATAGCAGGACCAACTAGAATCTGTGTAAGTCTGATCATTATTAAAGGGAGTAGAATTATATCTCATTGTTCTGAGACGGATGTGTTTGCAGCTTGGTGCAGGTGGGGGTTCTATGTTACTAAGAGGTTGCTAGGTGCATTGTTTGAAAAAGTGTGTGTGTGCGTGTGTATGTGTATTTACAGTACATTTAAGTAAGGAATATAGGTTGCCAGGTACTCTATTAGAAAATGGATGTGTGCAAAGCTCAAACCATGCTGAGTCCCAGGTTGCTAAGCAATTTCTCATGTATCCTGTCACAAAGCAGTTCGGGTTCCAGATCAAGAAAATCAAAATGAGGCTTGGATAGGAAAAGGGAAAATAATCAGTGTATGTTTTCCACCACAAAAGACAACACCCCAGAGAAACTTTAATCAAGTGCTTCCTGCACCAGCCAGAGAGGGCATTTCTTCAACTGCATCTCCCTCTGCTTTTCTGCTCCAGTCATTAGGTTGAAAAAGCTGCACTGCTAGAGAATTGCTTATGAAGGTTCCAGCCCAGAGATGATGCTGACAAAAAGAATGAGGTGTAATTGCTTTACCCTGTAGGACAGGACGCTAGCATAGTGTAACAATAGAGTGCATCTAAAAGAGCTTCGAGCTACAGACTATTTGAGCAGGAGTCCTTGTGGAAGCTAAGAGAGGAGGGGGGAAGAGAAATAGAGAGACAAAGACAGTGACAGAGAGACAGACATACAGAGAGAGAGAGAGAGACAGAGAGAGAGAGAGAGAGAGAGAGAGAGAGAGAGAGAGAGAGAGAGAGAGAGAGACAGGGACAGGGAAAGGGAAAGAGAAAGAAACAGAGACAGAAAGACAAGCAGAGAGAAAGAGACAGAGAGAGACAGAGAGAGTTTGGCACCCAAAGCTCCAGCAGAAATCAACATAAATCCCCCATGGCATCAATTACTCCATAATGTATATCGGGCTTTCAAGAAAAATGAGAAAGTACATGAAAAAACAAACCTCCCCAAGACACACTCACAATCGAGAGACTAACAGCGAAAGAGCCAGACTTAGACACAGACCCGGCACAGATGTTAGAATCTCAAGCAAGGACTGTAAAGTAACTACAGTGAGTATGTAGAGGACTCTTTATTGATTTTCTAGAGTCAGCATAACAAAGCAACAAAACTTACTTAACCAAGAGCAATCTACTTTCTGACAGTTCTAAGAAACAGGTCCACTGGTGTGCCCGCAGGTTCTGCTTCTTTGGAAGCTCCCAGATGGTCACTTTCCTACTGTGTGGTTCTCTTGGGTGCACCCATCCCCAGCTGTTCCAGTTTCTTTCTCTCATACGGACTTCAGTCAGATTAGAGATACACATCCTGAGGGTCTTTTAAATTGGTCTTTACACCAAATGCAGTTGTATTCTGAGTTGCTGGCATTACGACTTAGATATCCAGGCACGGCTTAGACCCTAGTAGATCTTGACTTAAAAAAAGGTGACCACATGTAAAAGAATATCCTCAATTCAAGCAATATGATGGAAAAATATAAGAATCAAAAAGAAATAAAAATCCTCTACTAGGAATGAATAACATTTCCAAATGACTCATTCTATAGGAATATGATGTCTTCAGTTGGCTCAGTGGTGGATAAGGTGTAGCCAGCAAAAGAATTCGTGAACTTGAAAATAGGTCTTATGAAGCTTCCTAAACCAGAGAACAGATCCTCCCCAAAAAAGAATAAAGTAGCATGGAACACAACATCCAAAAACTTTTGGACTATTTTAAAGTGTAATATACATGTAACTAAAGAACTTGAAGGAAAAGAGAAAATGGAACAAAAGAAATGTTCCTGGTAATAATAGCTGAGGGCTTTGCAAAAATATAACACACACTATATCACATATTTTAAAAGCATAGAAAACATCAAGCAAGCAGAACTAAAAATCTCTGCAATTCACCAAATCAAACACCAAAATTGTATGACAAGTCAGAGAGAATAGTAGAAACCCTAACAGGATGAAAGTTTAAAATTTCTTTTACTTATGTAAGAATAAGAATGGAATCATAATTCTCATAAAACTGTACAAATAAGAACAGAGGGGCTTGGGTTCAGATCCCAGATCCCATGCAAAATCCTTGCTGAAATTAGTGGCAACCTGCATCTCCAGTTTTGGAAGGTAGAGCAAAGCAATAAGAAGGTAGAGCAACCAGGGTGATTCCCAAAGTTACCTTTGGGGTGCCACAGGCACACACATTCAAGTGCCCTCTTCACATCCCTCCCACACCCATTGAAAATAAATGAAGAGAGAGACTCAAACATCTAAAAAATGTTGAAAGAAAGAACACTAATCATCATTTCACATACATCAATTATGCCCTCAATAGTAAAGGAAAAAAATGCAGATTTTTTTTCCAGATAACACTGACAATTTATCATCTGCAGATATTCCATAATGGAAGTGTTCAAAGAAGTTTTTCACGAAGGGCAATAATTTGGGTAAGAAACTAAATTTATACCAATAAGGAGATAAGTCAAATAAGGAATAAATGAAAGCAAAAGAAAATATCCTATATTTCTTTTTTTATTTGAGGTAAGTGGCAAGAGGGAAGTAGTAGAGCAATCACAAATTGAGGGACTTGGGTGAACAGTAGATAACATGAATAAACAATTTCCAGAGGGACCGGAGTTCAGAATAAGGAGTAGTATCTCACTAGGGACCTTAAGTATATGGGAAGTGCTCAGTGTTATTTGAAGGTAGAGAGATGGCTTGCTCTTCCTTCTCTTCTTCTTCCTCCTCCTTCTTTCTTCCCACTCCTCACCCCTATCTCTCCTTGTCTTCATGACTAAGTACAATTGGATCAAGACCCTGTACTTTTGACTTTCTCTAACTTTATTTATCTTCTAGAGCCTTTTCTCCAAATGTACTCACTCTGTAGTATTGGATTTCAGTATGTGAATTTTTAGAAACACTATTCAGTCCAAAAGAATTACACAGTAAGAAAGGATTCCACAAAGAAATAACAGTTTAAGATGTGTCAACACCTGTTAATAAGGTGTAAACATGCAGGAGGGAAAAATAGAAATAAGAGGAAAACAAACATATCAACTACTGAGGTTTTGGTATCTTTCCATTAGTAACCGATTGACCAAAAAAACAGAAGGGTAATACAGGTGATAGCATTTAAAAACCATAAAATAAATGTAATAAATCTTCATCAAAGAGCAGTAGAACATTCCCTCTTCATAAACGTTTATGAAGTTTTTCCCAGGGCATCTTACCTTGTGGGTCATAAATTTCACCTGAATAAATTTACAAAAATCCTAAACAGCATATTCTCAGACCACTGTAAAATTAAGAGCAGAAAAATCTTTCCAAAATATGAAAAGACAAACAATACTGTTATGTAAGTAACATATGAGTTGAAGAAGGTCGGTTTGAAGTAAATGAAGACGTGTCCGTCTAAATGAGAGGGATGCAGCAGGGAAGGATTTTCCCAGGATTTCCAAAGGGAAACTTGCAGAATTGGAGATGTGCAGCTGAGAAGTCTGAAACATAGATAGCCTGCATATAGTGACTCATGCCTGCCATCCCAACACTTGATGGACAGAGCAGTTATTCTTTAATTTTCCATATTTGACTCAAACTTGAGCCTTAAACGTGCAATCACAGAATAGTTTTAAACAGTAAGACTGCTGTGTATTGTTAAACAGGGTATGCTCTGTATAACTGTAAAACATGATGCTTGTATTATTACCCATGCTACCAATAGTAATGAGGCAGCAAACAGCAAACGTAGGGAATTGATTAGCAATGTGGGACTCCACTCGACTTAGGACACACCCACCCACCGACACACACACCACACTTCTTCTAATGCAGTGGGCTTCTGGAGATCCTTACCTGCATGTACCATATACACACCTTAGTGTGAGCAATGAACTATGGTTAGTAACCTTGGACCTGTGTTGAGATGTGCACACCCTCCCCCAACAAATGGAGTAAGTTTCTCCTTCTCTAAATGACCATCAAACATAGATCCCATTCAATCTCACTCCAGTCACATCCAGGTACCAGAGTAGGGAAGCCAATCTGTCCTGAACTAGTTTTGGGGGTACGGATGAGAAGGCAAACTTTGCCCTCAAATGAGTTTTTAGGGGGAATCCATTAGCCATCTTATGGCTATGCACATCGAGTGTGCACATGATTAAAATCAGGGACATTATGGGAAGGGATATGTACAGTACAGAAATGACCCATACAACTTAATATGTCAGTCAATACAAGGAACCATCCAAGCAATATCCCTTAATAACCCTGCCTTCTCGAAATCCAAGAAAATAAATCCCTAAACAGTAAGAGGACTTTCAGTCATGTGAAGTCGCTCTAGTCAGCATATTTGAAATATGTTCTAACACTTGAATAAAGCTTCCTTGCCAATATGCAAATCTATGCATATTTGTGTCAATGCTTTGGGTACAAACATGGAAACATGCGGCCCAGATAACGATCCCCAGCCACCAGCAGCAGAAACATGATTTAAAAACTTCCTAGTGAATCCATTTTTAAAATAATAATAGTAATCCTGATATATTACCAAAGAAGGAAAAATGTGAAATCTAAGGTAATAATAACATCAATATGATATATGAGAAGCATCATGACAAATGTTATCATAAACAGGAAAAATTAACAGAAAACAATGTCTCTATAGTTAAAAGAAACAGTAAAGAGAAGCAATATATCACCCTCTTTTGTCTGGGCCATCATCTGTTCCTCTAGTACTTTTTATGGGGGTTGAGCTTCCAAAGGGGGATTAGTACAAAACCTGAGGCATTGGAAGAGGAAGCAGCAGGCAAGGCCGGAGAGCCGCCTGAGCATGGAAGGATCTGCCACAGGGCTGCAGAGAGAGGTGCTGTCTCCCTGTCTGTGGTAGCCGCTCTCCCAGTCTGTGAAAATGCCACAGATGTGATGCCTGACCCTGGAGGGCCCGCAGCCCTTGGCTATGGTCATCTTCTTCTGGAACCCTCTGGGACAAAGGACTGAGCATTTGCTTTAGAATGTGAAGGGCACCACTTCCTACTGTTGATTGGGCGAGGCTGTCATAGCCTCCGTGTTGTGCCACCAGGCAGATTGCGGAGCCTGAAGGCATGGTTTGTGGAGTGGGTTACTGGGAACTTGGAGGGAATGTGATGCAGCATCAACTAATGGTTTAAAATCTCAACCTTCATGAAAATAAAAGATCGCTGAAGCCCCTGCCAGAGTCATCCTCAGCTGTGGACACCATTGATTCAGGGAGGCCCTAGCCCCAGCTCCCAGGAAACGCCTCGGACATGTCCCAGTAGAGGAACAATACAGACGGAGGATGAACAACCAATGGGAAGGAGGGATGAACAACCAACTGAGAGCGGCCATCTAACCTGCCGCTGTTTCCCCTCTTTTCCCGCCTGGCGGGGAATGGGCATCATTCAGCCAGACACGAAAGGGCCCCTGCAAGTCCTTTGCTGCTGTCTCTGGAATGTCTGACATCTGAAAGTTGCATGAGAGATTTTAAACATTTTATCTTTCCAGTTAAAAGGGGACAAAGTCATTATAGCTGCGTATTGTCAATTGTGTTAAATACATAACTTTTCAATTAATTATGGGAACCTTACAAGCTGACTAGGAGTCCCTTAGCCATTTCAAGCATTAGTGAATTGTAGTTTGTGAATATTAATCTTTGTAAATGTGGTTTTGGACCCACCTCTAGCATGCCTTAGGAGGTTTACCTGAGGACGAAGACCAACCCTGAAGTTAGGTGATGCTATCCTTTGCGCCGGAGTCTCAGACGGAATCAGAGCGTCAAAAAGAAAAGTGAGCAGAGTGCCAGCGTTCGTCTTTCTCTTTTTCCTGATGCCACACCCTCTGCCCCATGCCTCACTAGCCTTGATGGACTGTATCTCACACACCTCTGGCAGAGAGCTAAAACCGAACCCTCCTCCTTTAAATCATTTCTTGTCACAGCTGAAAACAGCACCAACATGTGCAAACTATCAGAAGGCTAATTTATTGAGAATGCTTTTGTTATAACTTTTACAAAGTTGTCAGGTATCAATATTTTAAATCACCTTAGAATTTCACGTTGCATCATCAGAATTTAGTATCACAGGGAAATGGGGGAAGCGCTTATGCCAACCTCAGTTATGGGATGTGAGCTTCTTAGGTTTACCTGTGTGAAATGGAAACACCATTGTGTTTTGCATACACCTCAGTGTGAACAGTTAGGGGAAGGTATAGTTTAGGACGGTGATTGTAAGAAGTGACTCAGAGCCACTGAGGCAATCAGAAACTCTAGAAGTGAACTTGTATTTTAAAAAAAGGCTTCCAGAATGTTGTGGTTCAGAGAACCACATAGGAAGTTTCAGCGAAAGGGGTCTTTGGGGTGATTCCTTGTACAGTAGCTTGAACATATCTGCCAAAGACACACCGGAAGTTTGACCCCAAGTACAAGTATTGAGGGTGGGAACCTATCAGGGGCCAGAAGTTTAGAGGGCTCTGCCCTTTACCGAGACAAATGGTGAATTGGTTAGTTGTCCCCACAGTGGGTTCCTGTGAGCTCAGGCCCCTCCCCTATCTCTCTGTAGGGGATTTCTTGCAGTCCTACCTTCCACCATAGGATGGTGCAGAAAACTTTTTTTTTTTTTTGTAGTTGGAAACATCTCAAAACTGGAGTTTCTGGCCTCCAGAATTGTGACAATCACTAAACAGGAGACTTTATGTGTTGTTTATGTTACCTAATCTCAGGTATTCTTATGTAGCTTCACAAAATCGATGATACTTTGTGTGAACATGCGCTGTCTTTAGATGTGAACGCACCCAGCTTTTTCTGAGTGCTTAATTAAGCTTGGTGATGAAAGCTACCCGGTCCGGAAGAATCCTGCCTGCCCTGGTCATGGTGAGTCACCAATATTCAGAAGCAGGGTTTGGGCGGGAGATCCTGAGCATAGGGCAGGGTGGGGAGTGGAGAGAGGCAGCAGTGCCCTCACTGAGCCGCTAAGGGCAGCAGCAACAGAAAGGAACCAGGAAGGTTGTGGGGCTAACTGGTCCCAGGAATCCTCAATCCTGGGGCAGCACCGTGAGCTTCCAGCTCTCATCGCACTCTCCTGTGCTGGGGAAGGAAGAAGAAGGAGGCTGTATTTATTGATAGTGAAGCGCAGACAGGAATCTTTATAAATGGAGCTCAAAAATGCTTCATTTGGAAGATGCAGTTACTTGATCCCCAAACTCTCTTCCCGAGCAAGCACTGGCCAACTGCTATGATCGGTCAGGAAGCTGCAGAGACCCCAGGAGTGTTGGCAAGAATAGTCTTGGTTTGGGACCCTCCATGCTTTCTCTGTTCTCTCCTAAGCAGTTTTCTTGACAAATTCATGCAGAGAAAAAATAGCTCAATAACTGATATAAAGATAACTGACACATTTTGCTATTTTATTAAGAAAGTACTTTAGAATAAAAGATCACTATTCCAGATTTCCTTTGTGGAACAGCTTCTAAAATGCAAAGGTTGCTGGAAATACGGTGGGGGACTCAGAAATGTTGCGATAACAAAGCAAAACCACACGAGGGCAGTAAAAGCACATTTCTCCCCCTTTAAGTTGCACCCGACACTTTTGAGTTTTCACACCCCTGTTCTTAATTCAATACTGAGAGACTTTGCCCACCTTAAATGTAATAAAAACAAAAACATTGATATACCTCTTATCTTTTGTTTTACTCATAAGTAATACTTTCATGGTGGCTCATATAAACTGCAATTCCGAAGTGTTTTAATGAAGTGCCACCTGTTATTTCTTCACCTCGGATGATCTTTTAGATTCATGGAAGCATATTCCAAAGTCAAATTCATGGCGCCAATGTCGATGTTGAGAGTTCATGATCTTGTGATTGCCTTGGGAAGTCTGAGCAAGTAAATAAAATTAGTTGAAACTACTTTAGGGAGTGGATAGGATTCCTCTGTTCATATTCATAATTCTGCAAACCAATGATGTTGAGTTTTTAGTTCACTGTTTTGAATAAAATCTTGGGCAACTATAATAATTCCTCAAATGTTAAGAAAAATATAATCCACATTATATATCTATATATCTATATCTATATATCCATATTATAATCTCTACACCCAAGTGTTTCAGATATTATACTGGTACCTTAAAAATAAGTAGCTGACCTTTGTCCTCTGGCTCCTCAGAGTTGATCTGGTCCTGGCTGGAGTTCAGTCTCCACTGCTGTTTTTACTTCTGCAGCCTCCATGTGTGAACCCAAAGTGTGACTTGGCTCCATGAATAAAGAGCATGGAGGACGTAGGGGCAGAGAAGTAGTAGCTTTCTTGCCTACTATTCACGAGCTCCAAGGTCTCATTGTGACACTAAAGATGATGACAACAGTGATGATGGTGATGATGATGATGCTAATGATGTTGACAAGGCACTTAGGTTCTCTAATTGCAGCTTGACAGTCTCTCTGCTGGGGGGGGGGCTCAGGTCGCCTCTGATCTCTGGGGGATTTGCTTTCTGGTAGAAGTGCACTCAGGTACTCCCTCGGGTCCTCACCAGGCATGAGTGACTGGAACATCACAGTCTGCTCCTCCAGATGGCTGAGCAATTCAGCTCTCCAAAGTTCCTGACATCTCAGATGGCAACTCTCTTCTGTGTTTGGATGCTCTGGATCTGCTGAAGGGGTTAACCTTCCATTAAAAATTCCAAAATCTTGCTCTTGGTTCTTCTGTTCTCAGACTATAGGCAATCTAACAAACCAGAGATAAACAATAGTCTCAGTAAAATGCCCAGCTGTACTATTTATCATGATAAAATGTTATTCAAAATTAGAGACTCTAATTTGAATACTAATTCGTAAAGCATTTTAAATGATCTCAATTCTATTAAGATATTAATGCCTTCATCAGTAGGAGGATAAATACCATCCAGTGAGTATTGTGAGCATTTCCTCTGTTTTAATAGTTCTAATAGTTAAGTGAACAAAACGGCCTCATGATCTTGGGGAGCTCTCCATTAGAAACCAGGGATACAGTATATTTTTCTAAAGTAAGGTGAATAGTAGTAAGATTCTGTACAGATACAAGGAGGTCAACCAGAGAGAGCAGAGGCTTTGAGGGAAGTAAAAGCATCTCTCCAGAATTTAGGTGTGATTTGGGTGCTGAAGGATGAGAAGATGCTGAGTAAAAAACATGCAAGAACTGACAACTGAAGACAACAAATCAGTTCAGAGATTACTGCCAAAGCTCGGGTGTCAGGATGAAGGCTTGAAGGAGGACCAGGTCTGAGGGGGAAGAAAAACAGCAGCCTAAGGATATGACACGGATGGAAGAAATTCACTGCCAATTAGAAGAGAAAGGAAGAAGATTTTCAAGGCACCTGTGGCAAAAGCTAATTCCAAAGCACATCTTGTGAAAAAAAGTTAAAACTTATATTATCATGCATGTCAATACATTTTCTTTTAACTGTTGAACAGTAAAATAGACACTAATAAAGCTGAGCATTCACTTTATATAATGTATAATGCTGAATGCAGGAACAAGTCTGCCATTTGCCAAGTTTTATTGCTTAAATTTCTGGGAATTTTATGTGGTGAGTCTATTCTGAATAGAGAAACTATATTAAATTCAAAGTTACTGCCTGTGTAAAGTAATACATATTAATCTACCAAAGCTTTATTGTATACTATGGTATTACTATGGACAAGTGTTCAGAAGTTCCCAGTAAAGAAAGTAATATACCTACCCCATTTCCTCGTAAAGTTTATTGCTATGTGCATATCAAGAAATATAAGGACACATACCCACGCAAAAAATGTTTAGTTTATGTAGCTTCATTCATAATAAGTCCAAACCTGAATGATAATAAACCAGAGCATGAACACTGCAGTGTTTTGTTGGGGTAGAATCAAACATTCCAGTGTTTCATTTAGTAGGAATGAGTGAGCTATTGTTAACATGTGACACACGGACATCAGAGACACTGGCTTGACAAGAATTTGGGCACAAAAATATAAATACATCTTAATACCTGAAGTATGAAGCTCAAGAACAGAAGGCAAGTTAGGTGTGTTGGCTTATACCTGCAATCCATCACTAAAGAGGTGAGGCAGGGACATCAGGAATTTAAGGCCATTCTTGTCTATGTAGTGAATACCAGGTCAATCTGGGCTGTGAGACTCTTTTTGAACTTGTCCACTTTGTCCCCTCTATTCTCCCAAAATGAAAGCAGACATTTTATTGTTTTGATATGGTAACAAATTCGGTGCTTGAAATATATATATTCATTTTCTTGGTTTAGACAGACAAAACATTTTCAGTTTGAAATTGCTTCTTCATAGCATTTATGAAGTGGAGCAAAGTTTGGAAAAGGTTATTCTCTGTGGTTCTAACCACAGAGGAGATGATGTGTCCTGACTGCAGGGTTTGTTGGCTCGATCACTTCTGGATTGTCTGACTCGATAGAAGATACGCTTCTCCTTGGAAAGAGCCACAGTGTGTTCTCGGTGTATGGTGCCTCTGATGGGCTCTGACATGCTCCCTACAATGCTGACATCTTGATCCTCAGCACAGTGGACAGCAGTTCTCAAGTGAGACTGTGTGTTACCGCTGCCTGGACCTTGGGCAGTTCAGATTCTAATCCAGCCATAATGTCATTCACTAGTGCCTGCTGTTGGTTTCTCACACTTCTAAATAAAGTGCGGATATACTCGGCTCCCCAGCTCCGTCACTCTTTCTGTTCCACCGCCAATCCTCCTCAAAGACTCTATTATTAATCATTCTTTTCCCTTTAAATCCAGAGCTGTTTAATCTCCAATCTCCACAGATGGCAACTTCTCTGTGAGCTTCCTCTGCCACTCCAGATCATGAGACCCCTGCAGTTATAAACTGATACAGCAGAGGGCGCCACAGGCAGGAAGATGGTCCCTGCCCCACAAGGAATGGCCTTTCTCAGAAAGCCCGTCGAGTCACGAGTTTAGAAAGCATATGCTCACAGTAGAAAGCTTACAGGTGGCATCCCATCCAGTTTGGAATAGTAAGGATATATGAACAGTGTTGTTGCCGATCACTGTTGAAAAGCCCCATGAATGTGAGTGTCTTGTACTTACCCAAGGCGTTCAGTTCTCTAATCAAAGCTCCAGCTACGAGCAGAATATTGAGCTTCTGATCTTCTGATCGTGCACTGGCTGCCTTCGTTTCATAATTCAGTGCTGACCCAAACGATTTAGGTGGGAAAGGAGATTGTTTGGTTTCAGAATACAAGTAGAGCCAATAGCCAATAATGGCAGGAGAGTGAGCAGAAGGAGGTGGAACTGGTCACATCATACCCCCCGAAAGACCATAGAGCAGACAAGAACCAATGCTGCATTCCTGCTTTCTAACAAGCCAGCCTGACAGCTAGTTCTGGGCAACCACTGTGAACTTGGCCTTCCTACATCAGTCGTGTCATTAAGACAAGTCCCTACGCACATGCTCAGAGTTCTGTCTGAACTAATTCTTCATAGACTGCCCACTCAAGTGGACACCCAAAGCTAACTGCCACACTAACGGCTTCCAGTTCCCTATTTTTTAGAAGAGATTATTTAATGTTTTCAATTTTAAGATTAGACGTCTCTTGAAACTTCCCACCCAACATCATTGTAACTGCACAATGCCCACAGAGTATCAAAGGTGCTTTGATGAAAAGAAATTCTCAGTCTTACTACACATTAGTCATCCCGACAGCTTTTATGGATGAACTGCTTACTTGAATCAGAACACCTGAGTTTTAAGCTTCTGTGGTGGTCCTCGGTCTCCACTGCTGGGAACTACAGGTGCAGAGCACAGCTTGTTTCCCACCACCCTGGACATGCTGTCATACCTCTTCCCCACAAGTGCCAGGGGCATCTATCCATGAAGGGTACAGAGCATAGTGCTAAACAAATTGTGGAGTCAAATAGATGAGGACCCAGGTGTGATCTTTGGCTGGCATTGAGCATCCACTGACCTCTAAAGCATCTTTTCGTCTCCATAGAAACGGTGGAGAACAGCAGGCAGCAGCACTGCCTGCCCTGGGGAAGTGCGTGTCCTGTGTGTGACGCCTTCCACTGGGCTCTGACACAGAGAGCTGACATGCGTTAGAGCACAGCTTCAACTGCGAGGCAGTTGAACACATTAACACACTAAGAATGCAGTATCCCTCCACAAAAATCTCCCCCCAAACAATCTCGATTCTATGTTAGACCTGGTTTAGCTTTTCTTCATGTTGCTGATAAATACACAATGGAATATCTTAAGGGAACAAAGGGTTTTATTCTCTCTTGCTCTCTCTCTCTCTCGCTCTCTCTTTTCTTGTGAAAGAATATTCAGTATGAAAAAATATACTATGCATTCCTCATTGTGTCTTTTCAGTGCCCTTGTCAAAAACTTGTCCCTGCATATTCGAATTTATTTCTGTATTTCTTTCTATCCCTCTAATTTTTGTCTATTCTTACTTTTTATGTTTTGAGACAGGGCTTTGTTTTAAATTGTTGTTTTGTTGTTTCATACATGGATAAATGAGTTTTTGATAGTTTCACATTACAATCTTCAGTCCTATCTTTTCCCCCTTCCACTACTACCGTTCTTCCTTGCCAGTCTCCCTCCTATTCTCTCTCTCTCTCTTTTTTTTACATGAGTGGCCTGCTGGGTTTCATTTGGGTTGTCTTTGACGGTATGTGCCTGTGCACTTGCTGGAGGGCGAATCTGTATCTGAAGAAAGCATCTTCTCTTTCTCCACCCATTAGGGTTGACCTTCATCATTCTCTCAGAGAAGTGTAGGGATGTGCCAGTCCTTTCCTGTCCAGAAGACAATGTCTTGGCCACATTCCTTCTGTCCTTCAGGTCCTCGAAATCTTACAGCTCCCTCTTCTGCAATGCTCCCCAAGCCTAGGGGTGGGCGACTGGTCTGGATGTTGTGGTAGTTACTCTGAACTGTTGCTAATACATACATGGCAAATTCTCTTTTTTAAATACTTTTTTATTATACTCTAGTTATAGTTCTTTGTCCAGCTTTCAGGAGAGCTCACACCACCAGCACCCTATCCACATAATGGCTGAGAGAGGGACAATCCTTACTTGCCAGACCAGCATGTCTGGTCAAGTATACAGAAAAATATCAACTGCAACCAGTTCCCTCCATCGTATTCACCTGCCTAGGGAATAGTTCCACCTACCATGGGTTGGCTCTTCCCTACACGTTCACTCTGGATTTAACTACTAATTCTCTACAAATGTGCTCAGAACTTGGACTCTCAACTATCAAGTTGACACCTGTATCTAGATATGACATTTTCCTCTTGTCAACTTGACACAGAAACATATCACTTTTGAGCTGTATCTTTAATCCTTGACCCAACAGGTGTTAAACTTTTCTCGTAATATAAATTCATCTAGTTTTATTAATTAGAAAATTATTTTAAATTTTAAAAATTTAAACATGTTAAATTTAAAAAATGTACATGACAAATTTTAAAATGTTCTATTGTTAAAACTCAGTTCCAACATTTTAAAAGTTCCAAATTTTTAACTTTAAGAATATATTAAGTCAAAATAAGTCAAATACTTGAACACAAATAAAACATCAAAACAGAAGCATTATGACACTGTAAGAAAATATCAAATTATGACCAAAGTACAACAAATCAAATATAGGATCTCGTACTTCAATGTTCATCTTCTGTTGCTCACCGAGTAGTCATGATGGCTCAAAGATTCTGCCAGTCTCTCTTCACATCCATTGTTTTAAGGCTGCCAACATAGCTCTCCTCTTCCAAGCAAACCAGTCCATCATCTTTAAATTCAATTTTGCCATAGTCCTTGTTCCTTCATCAAAATCTAGGTCCAGACAATTCACAGCTCTCTCAGCATTTCAATTTTTCAAATGGTCCATAAATTGAAAAAAATATAGCACACAATCTCAATGTCTTCAAACATTATCATATTCTTTCAAAAAATGTTCAAAATTCATGAAGTCTATATAATCGGTTTATCAGTAACATCCCACGTCTCTCATGACAAATTCTGTGGTAGTTACTCTGCACTGCTGCTGATAAATGCATGACAAAATAGCTTAAGGGAACTAGGGCTTTCTCTTTTACAGTAGTCTGGTTGCAGTTCCTTCTCCAGCGTGGCAGGAGAGGCCACACCAGCATCAAGGGCCGAGGGAACTGGCCACACCACATCTACGCAATGCCTGAGAGAGGAACGATCCTTACTTGCCAGATCCGCATGTTTGGCCAAGTATAGAGAAGGATGTCAACTTTCTCAACCAGTTCCCATGGCCCAAATATTGGTGTGAGCTTTCTTGCCAAATTGGATAAGGAACTGTAACCAAACAATTGCAAGAGAGAATAAAAACCTTTTTTCATCAAGCTATTTGTCATGACTTTTTCAACAACCATAGAGACAAAGTGCTACATGACTCAAAAAGTTTTATTTTTGCTTATGATTCTGGTTATACTTCATGATACAATTTGACAGTCCTACCAGCATCAGAAGTTGAAGGAACTACCTATACCATATCCACAGGAAGACTGACACAGACACACTTTTGTTCTTGCCAGAATGCCTGCACACCCATATGCCAAAGTACGCCAAAAAATAGCAAACTACTGAATGAGTTCTCTCCATCCTATACATTTCCATGGCCAAGGAAGGATCCCACAAAGTTCGGGCTATATTTTCCTTCGTTAACTAGATAATCTCCCACAGACTTGCTCAGGACTTCTCTTAGTTACTAATTCTTCATAAATGGGCCTAAAGGCTCAGATCTCAGTTGCCAAACTGAAACCTATATTTAACTTTCACAAGATCATACCTTGAAGTATGATGTGGCCCACATCAGTCACTGGCACCTCCACAAATCCTGACCTCTTTGCAGGTTTGGGGGAGCTTGCTTCTGGATGAGTGGATGCTCAATCCTCCTCTTCTTCTTGAGCTTCATTATAAGTGTTCTGTACATCTAACAGCCAGAGACACTTCCTGAAAGTCCATGGGGTACTAACAAGGATATTGATCCAATTGATTCCATGGTTTAATAGTCATGGACGTCTGTTTTGTCTAAATAGAACTCACTTTTCCATGTTGACTCATTTGCTTTGGGGCAAATGAGGTCTTACCATGACAGCACGCTGTTGCACACTTGCTCTGTGAGGACTGTGAGTCTCCTCCTCACGACGAGTTCAGGGACGCATCCCTTTCCAGCCCACAGCACTCTCAGAGACTAGCATGGAGAAGCTTATCTTCCATTACTTGACTCTAAGTTCTCATGGTGTCAAAATGGTCTACATTCAGCCATTCAAGCTGTTCCTCCCCACCCCAGTTAAGACCACTAGCTGGGATGTACTGAACCAACTTCTCCGAGTCTCCTGACCTCTGTGTCCACAACTATGTAGGTTCATGTGATCACATATCATGTTGCAGTTTGTCTGCATGGTGCTGATAAATTCACTATCAAATGGCTTTGGGGAATAACAGGGCTTTATTTTTTCTTAGGATTTCATAGTCCGGTTTGGCAGAAGAGCTCATGCCAACGCTAGAAGCCCAGGGAACTGGCCACATCATATGCACAAATATTGCTGAGACAGGCACAAACCTCACTTGCTAGACAGCAAGTCTACCAAAGTATGTGAAGAATGCCACTCACTGAACCAGCTCCCTCCATCCTATCCACCCGTTCAAGAATAGGTCCCACCGTCTACAGGCTAGATCTTCACATCAATAGGATACTCTCCTGAGGGCTTGTTCAGAGATTGCTTCAACTACTGGTTCCTCCTCACAAATGTTTCCAGAGCTCAATCTTCAATTGTCAAGTGCTCTATTTTTTTCCTGCTTCTTAATGCAGAAATGGGAACCAAGTACAGTGTCTATGATCCTTTTATTTAAGCTGCCTCGTGTAGCTTTTGTTTTCTGTTGTCCCCTAGCTGGTGAATCTGCTCATGATGACCACCTTGGGCCACAGATACAAGATTCTCAAGGTTGTACAGCAAGTCTGTCTGCCACAGTGTCATCAGCAGGCCTTGCTTTCCAGCCGATTGTTTCCAGCCCACTGTTAATTTACGACATTCTCTGGGACTGCTCTACCATGACCACGATGGTGGTTTCCTGGATCCAGGATCTCACACATGTATCTCTGCTGATATGATCTCATCCAGCAAGGTTTTAGTCTCCACTGATTCTCTTGGTAAGTAACTACTTGCGTCACTACAGTCCTGTATGCCTCCAAGCACTGAGATAACCACAGTCCATAGACCTTGTCCACTTGAACAATCTCTGGAAGTAGAGGGAATTCTCACAGCTCAGACAGATTCCTCTTGGCTGAGGAGCAGAATGGGAAAGAGTAATTTAAGTCCATCATACTTCAAACTCTAATTCTCTGAAGTATGAACGTAAAGTAAAAGAGAACTAAGAAATGGTAATAAAAGGTGCTAAATTTTAAAAATGAGATTTGATTATTATAAATTCTTTGCTGGTCTCCCCAGTTTATTTAACAATATAAGAAAAATTAATATAAACATACTAAGTAAATATTTAATGTCATAAAAATACCGTGGGAAAAGGAAATCTGCCAGTTGTAAACATTTGCATAGCCAGGCACAAAAATTATGCTGCTGCTAAATAATGGGCTATTTCATATTTTTAAAGATTAGTATACATTGAGAAAAAAGTAAATTCTATGTGCTTTTGCTAAAATTCCCCATTTTTTGTCTATGATACTTTATGTGAGCATATTTTACTTACAACCAACTGACCTCAGACTGAAATATAAACTAATGGAGTCCGAAGCATTGATTCCCCAAAACTACATCCCTTCCCTTTGCTAATCAATATCTACTGGGACTAAATGGGGAGATTATCTGTTGGAAAATTTCATGTTTGAAGTGTGGGAAAAACTATATGGCTTGAATGTTAGCTCAGTTATCATGATAGAAAATAGGCTTGAAACTTCAACTCGGACATGCTGGACATCAAAAACATTCTAAAGGAACTGGTAGTATATAAATAGAATCACACTTATTTCATGTCTTAGTATTTTTATTATGGAATTCTCTTTCTTTTTCTATCTGTGTGATATTCTGTATGAGAACATGAAGCTCTAAGGACAGTTTAAACTCAACTCATCTTTCTATCAATCAGTCTTGTCATTAGTACTTAATATGAGCATACTTGTTATTTACTAAATGCAAAAAAAGGCATTGGAGAATACAATTAATCAGTTTCAATCCAATTCCTTCTGAAATTTCTGACATTTGAGGATAACTTATTTGAAAATGAAAAATCCATGCCTTCAGAAGAACAGATTCCATGAGATGACATATCATAGCTAAAGCATTGGTTCTTATTCAAAAGCCTCAAGTCCTCACCCTTTTGTTTCCCAGTCCTTGGAGATATGTTTTAGCTGTCTTCTCTTGGGTAAGAGATGCCAAAGGGAATGTAGAGATCAAGGTAGAAGATGCTGCTGAATAGCTACAGTTATCAGCTTGAATTGTCCAGCTTGAAATACCCTCGCTGCCAAGGTTTGTAAATGCCAAATAAGAGTTCCAATGTTCAAAGACTTCCTTGCTACTGGATCAGAAAGAAAATCTTTGAACTTCAATTGCTACTATCAACAATAGGTTCCAGAAATGATCCCACTGTAGTGAATCTCACTTTCTTTCTTTTAGCAGTGCAGCATCCTAGTTTTGCCTGGGGTCTTCTTGTCTATCCCTAGAAGCTCAATTTGTCATGTGCTACAAAGTCAAGATCTATAACCAGATTGAATTAAGTTAACAGAAAGGAGTAGAATCGATATCTGCATTGAGTCTCTGGAAAAGGAAGTTCTCAATACTGCCCTTCAACATGGTGTAGCATGGTGTGAAAGTGTGTGTGTGTGTGTGTGTGTGTGTGTGTGTGTGTGTGTTATCTATCCCTATAGATGTGGATACCATCAGTGGAGATGTGGATGGATGGAAGTCCATCTCTGGAAGGTTTCACAGAATAGGGACTGTCCCACTGTGCAGATGTGAGAAAGAAGTGAACTTTAAGCCACAGCATTTTTGTTATTGTCATGACTGTAGTTTCACTTCTACACTAATGAAAACTAGGTACAGTTTTTACTGTTCTAGATGATGAGTGGCAGGCAGGTACAAGCAGCACACTGTTATGGTTTAGGTAACTAATAAACAATAGGACATGTGGTGACTTGAAGTTACTGATTTCTTTCAGTTATGGAATTTAGAATATGCATCAAAAGTGCAAACTATGTGGGTAGTGGTTTTAATTTGTTTATAAGCTTTTGGATTATTATTAGTATTCATAGCATCAAGCAAGAAAGACATTCGCAATTTTCTGAGAAATGTTTCAAAGGAAAGAGAAGACATTGGACTGTTGGTATAACCAATAGAGAACTTAGAAAATGCAGAGGTGTTTGAAATTTGAAAAATAAATGAATTTGCACACCTCTTTAGCAATATATAACATGCAACAATTCAGCTGGTCACACGCTATGAACTGTAGTTGAGGAAGATGCATTTTCCTCCCTATAAGCTCAGGCTGCTGTGCTGATCTCTGCTTATATAATCAATGGTTCCCACTCTTTCCTGGGAGTGTAGTGCAACTGAGAAGAGGAAATCAAGAGTGTTCCTGAAGAGGAGATATTGTTAAAGCCCACATGTGGTAGGCATTTCAAAATGCAAGCTATTCAAGAGCCAAGATTTTTGAGATCACAAAGGATTTTCAAGTTATAAAAGGCTCAGCCTCCAGAGACTGCTGAATATGGAGTCCCGGGGATAAAACTTGCGGGGGAGGGAGAGGTTCATGTTGAGATAGAGAGTATTTCCCACACAAAATTAGAGGAGGTTTTAGAAGGCAGCAGAAGAGTAGAGAGGGAAATGACAATGGTTTGGAAGCTGAGAACTCCTGACATGTTGTGTGCACCCTCTTCCCAGCCATGGACTGAATGGTGAAAGGTAGGGCCCAGACAAGTTTGAACAAAAATCTTAGAAGAAAGAACATGTTGGTTCTATGAAGCTTGAGGGGATGAAAGTTTAGAAGATACATTTCAATGTACATGTGCTCCGTGCACATCCTCATCTTTTAGGAACAGAAGAGTGGAGCCAGACATTTTTTTACTCAGGGATGGAAAGACTGTCAAGACACACCCAAGTTTTACTATCTAAGAATAACTTTAAAAATCTGTCCTTACGAGAGACATACGAGATTTGGATGTTAGGATTTGGATAGACTTTTAGGTGAGAAGTCCTGCTTAGACCAGATGAAGGGAATGAAGAGACAGATGTGCATGCTGCAATGGTGCACAAGGAAGCTAGAGAAGGATGAAAACAGTGGACCCTAGCTAGCTTAGCACCTAGGGAAAGTAAGCAAAGCAGAAGCATCTGCCCTTAGCGTCTACCAATAGACACTTCTGGCTCCTTTCAGTAAACACCAGGCATGAAGGAATTTAAGGGAGCAAGAATCGATGTTCCATTTTGGTTCAGGGGGGATGCAGTTCGTTACGATGCAGCAGAAACATTCATGATGTCGTTGGTCACCCTGTGTCCACAGTCAGCAAGCAGAAAACAGATAGGAAGTAAGGTTAGGATATTAAACCTCAAGGCCCACACACCCAGCCACCCACTTCCTCCAGTAAGACTCCATCTACTCAAGCCTTAAAAACCTTCCAAAGTACTGCCACCAGCTGAAGGTCAAGCATTCAAACCTATAGAGGATATTTTCCTTCAAGTTACAATATTCTGCAACTGATTCCATAGAGCCAATTCATAATATAAAATAATTCATAACAGTTTCAAAAGTACTTATGGTCTTTATGACTTCCAGAACTCTTTAAGCACCTAAAATCTGAGGTCAGGTCTTTTCTGAGACTCAAGGGAATGTCTTAACTGTGTACTCCAGTAAAATCCAAATGCAAGGTATATCCTCCCCGAACACAGTGTCATAGTATACTTAAATATTCTTTAAAATACTTAGCACAAGCATATTGCCCCACATTTTGAACATAGGATGAATTGTTATAGATGCCAAAATTTCCATTGCTTTTATAGATTGATCGGTAGATTTTATCAAAAGTCCTCTCATACTATACTGATTCTTTTTTTTATTTTATTTTTCTACCATTCAATAGGATCTATTACAATCTAAGAACATAAGAAGACACAATTTAGTGTGATTAGTATTAAGGATATCCCACAATACTTGGCCTCATTTGGGCCACTATAGGCATACACACACTTTGTGCAATGTAGACATAGATTAAAGCAAACATCACTAAGAGGCGTGGTAGAAATTCCATTTCCCACCTGCATCATTAAACTGAGGTTCGATCTCTTGGGTGAGCTTCTTTAGTTGGCCTCAAGTAGGAATATCAGTGGCTTGTGTAAGAGGCATTCTTTTTTCTTAGGCAAAATTTTGTCTTAGGGATGAAATTTCCTACCTGGAATTTTGTGTCTTTCTGTAGATTTTCAACTTCTTTGTAGATTCCCTAATTTGCTGCTTGCCCTGGTTTGAATAGCAGTTATTGTAACTCATGTGGTATGGAAACTGGGGTTGAATTCAAGAATCAGCAATCCAGGGGACTCTTTCTTTTCAAATGAATTTGATGTTTTATAAGTTGTTTGCTCCCAGGGTTCCCTTTCTTCTTGTTATAGTGCAAAGCAGGAGGTTCCCTTGCACTGTTGCTGATGAACACACCACAAAACTGTTTAAGGGAACAAGGGGTGTATTATCTTATGATAGACTGGTTACAGTTCTTTGTGAAACTTTACAAGAAAGCTCACACCATCACCAGGGCCAAGGGAACTGGTCACATAATATTCACATGATGGTGAAAGAGGGATGACCCTTACTTTCCAGACCAGCATGTCTGGTCATGTATATACAAGGATGCCTCCTTTCTCAAACAGTTCCCTCCATTTTATTCACCTGCCCAAGGACTAACCCCAACCACCATAGGCTAGGACTTCTCCATCCACTAGACAATTTCCTGCAGGTTTGCTTTGGGCTTCACTCAACTATCGTTATCTATACATGTGCCCAACCTTCAACTATCATGTTGACACATGTACCTAACTATGACAGGTACTAATCTCTTTAATAGGTGTGAATGCTTTGTTTGCAGATGCTTGTCCAAAATGTTCAAAATGTTAAGCTCTTTCATAATCTTCTCCTTACCAAACTACATTTTTCATACCTTTCTGTTCCACATGTTGCTGTTTCTCATTGTAAATACAAATATGAACAATAGCCAAGCTAAATTCTAAATACTGGACTTTCTTAAGATTTCCTCTACCAGTGAAATTAGTTTATTATTTGGAAATTTAGTGGCATTTGAGTTCTCTGAACATAGAGTGAAGTCAGACTCTTTGAGAATGTAACAGAAGTGGCCTCTAGCCTAGTTACCAATAGAGACTTTATTCCCATTTGAATACTCTTGAACTGGACCTCTACTTCATATATTTCTCTTGGCATTCTCCTCCTTCAAAGTCACATAATTAAGCTCATTAATCTCTATTTACAGCAGTCTAGAGCTATGCAAGCCTCAGCTCTAAATATTTCTCAGATACTCCCACAAACTAACCCTAAATTAGCCCCATATAGCCAGGTTTATTATAGAGACAGTCCCACTAATTTCTAATCTTAGTTACTTTGCTTGTTACTATGGCCTTACAAAAAGCAACATAATGAAGAAGGATCTATCTTAGTTACAGTTTGAGGGTCTACAGTGGGTCACATCCAGGAAGTCATGGCAGTAGAAGTATGAAGTGGCTGCTCATGTTGCATTCAGAGTCAGGTAGCTGAGAGTTGACAGGAAGTTATATTAGGTGGATAAGACTTTATTTCTCTTCCGAGCATCCCATTTTCTCTACCAAATGTATCCTAAAGGTTCCACAACTTACCAAACAGAGATACCAACTGAGTATAAGTGTTCAAAGAACTAAACCTTCATGGGATACTCAACATTCAGACCATAATATCTTTTCCTCAAATAATTTCAGAAAAAAGATCAGTATGGAATACAGTTTTGATTGTTCAGATCCAGATTAGTATCTTCAGTAGAAAGTGGATAGCAGGCAGAGTGAGGGAAAACTGTGTGTTTTAAAGAAATTTAAAAATCTCAATTGTTTTTATTTCTTCCACTCATACAAAGTTGATAAGTACCCCATTCCCCTCCCTCCCTCCACCCCTCCCTGGATCCCCTTGCTCTCTCCCTACCTTTTCCCTTCCCTTTTCCCCCCTCTGTCTCTTTCTCCCAGTGCCTCCCCCATTCCTGGAGCATCTTATAGTGTGCATGTCAAGCTTCTTTCTGGGTCCTCCTTTCTGCTGAGGTGTAAAGACTCAGTGGCATTGCCTAGAGCTCTTTTTTTGTGCTCCCCTTTAGTATAGGAACACTGTTGTGGCTGTTAATCCCTTGCCTCTAAGGATCGTAGTGCCTGTGATCCATGCTAGACTATGGGGGTTCAATGATA
This sequence comes from Typhlomys cinereus, assembly GCA_023101885.1. Classification (NCBI taxonomy): domain Eukaryota; kingdom Metazoa; phylum Chordata; class Mammalia; order Rodentia; family Platacanthomyidae; genus Typhlomys; species Typhlomys cinereus. The sequence goes on from JALPQD010000096.1 coordinate 2,849,897, forward strand.
TGTTGGTCATTGTTCAGGTCATGAAAAGTCCTATTATGATTACTTCAGCCCTAACTTGTATGGAGTATTTTGCATATCATTGCTCCTCTCCATCTTTAGGCTCTTACAATCTTACTGCCCCCTCTTCTGCAAATTTCTCTGAGCTTTAAGATGGGGAGAGATTAGGCTGGCTTGGTTCCAGGTGGTTGATGTAGAGTCTCTGATTTTATGAATTATGGTTTGTTGATTTTTTTTCAGTTTTGCTGCTCCACACTTGGCTCCATCCTGATGGGTATTGGATGTCATCCCCTGTCAGAGATAAAAGGCTGTTAAAATAGAGTCTTATTATAAGAGTAGATTCAAAGGTAGATGCAATAAGAGTAGGAGACCGCTTGCAAGATGGTTACCTTCTACCTGCCAGATTCTATGCCTTCCCTTTCTGGTGAGATAATACCCCCAACAGATGCAAGTGACCAGTAAGGAAAGTCTATGAGCCCAACCAGATGTTTCAATACTTACTTACAGTCCATGATGGTGGGCTATTTTCTCTGCTGTAGCATGATCCCCTCTCTCCTTGTTTCTGGCGGGACCCTCTTTCCCCTTCCCTCCCTGCTTATAATCTTTGCAATTAATGTAGGTATTACAGAGAAAAAAATCTCAATTTTTGCACCCCGATGGATATTAAAATTTCAAAATCTCTTTTGTGCCTAAGACAAATAGAATATCAAAGTTTAATCACAATACACACCTGCACCATGGCTTGCAGGTTGTTTAGAGTAAATTTATTGCTGGAAATGTAAAATTTCCTGTGCCAAAAAAGATCAGAAATTGATTTTAATGTTTACAGGAGAATAGAATCTAATTCTAGATATAGTAACATTTTCTGAAATTTAACACAACTGTGACTGTAGTGTCTATAGCCATAAATGTTATAAAAGCAGAGCACAGTAGTTTTCTATTACTTTGGGTATGCATCAAGACCTCCACTGGATGACTGAATCAGGGACTGGGTCAAACCCTATAAACAGTATGTTTTGTCCTTACATAATAATGTGACTATTAGAGCTTAATGTATATGTTAGGCATAGAAAGAGATCAACAATGATAACTAATAGTTAAATAGAGTAAATAGAGTAAGTAATTTATCATAAGTTGTGATCTATCTTTCTTAGAACATTTTACTGTATGGAATTCATCATCTTTACATTGACATGCCTCAGTAGCTACATGATGAGATGAAATAAGGTGAACTACACAGGAATTATGATGTAGCATTATGATATATGCTGGGGTTACCTGAACACAAGTACTGTGATATTATGATAGTGGATTTGATAACCCAGATAGATACTAAGTGACTCACAGGTGTGTAGCATATGTAACGTGGATACCTTAGATATAGCAATTGTTCACATCCCAGGTGGGAAAGGGAAAGACTTTATCCAGTAATCAGAAGAACACTCAAATTAAAACTTATGTTATTTGTTAAATTCTCCATTCAATGCTTTTAGACATGGTTTCACTCAGGAAACTTTATGTGGGAATCATGATACTGCAGATAAGAGGGAACTAATGTACAGAGGAAGGCTTGTGCTCTATAACCAGTCAAAACTGATTCTGAACTTAAGGAAAAAAAGTGAAGGATCCCATTTGAGTGTGCGTGTTGTGTATACATGCAAATCTAGCCATAAATTAGGGTGAGACAGGGAAGAGCTTGCATCTTTCAAATACATAAATAGGTACAAAAATAAAGAGTGATATCCTGAAAATGACAAGGAGAAAGCCCTCAAACTTCACAGAACCTTACAAATTTTAGAGATATTTTGGAGATATGGTTTTAACCAAATATGACTGTTAGCAATTCTTAGACAACATTGAACACATTTAGGAAAGTATTGTCTGAAGAGTGCGTAACTGGAGATGTTACAGGATCATCTGATGTGTGAGGCTTCCCTCTATCTTCCCAGAAGATACGAGGTCTGAATATACATTGTCTCAGAAGGTGAGTAGAATTGAGAAGCGAGAGTCGATGGGTCCATAGCTTTTAAGGGAGATGAAAGAAAAGCAATGAAGTCTCACCAACCCATGAAAGCTGCAACTGCAGAAAGCAGCAAATGTAGAAAAACACAGCTTTTGATTAGAGAGGTCTCAAAGGTCCCACAATTTTGTTTCCATTGCTCTTGGTTATACTCCAGAAATTGACAGTAAGACCCCATTTCTTATGTTGCAATATTCATTGATCATAGAACAAGAATAAAAAAAAAAACAGCTGGAACTGGTCTCGAAGCTATTTCCTTGCTTGAAAAAGGCTATGCAAGCCTGTAAGAGAGATGAAAGAAAAGCAAGCAAGTCTCATCAACCCATGAAAGCTGCAATGCAATAGCAGTCACATGGCAAGAGGTGACCATCAGTGTAATAGTGGCATGAATGTCAAGAGGGCAACCAATACTTTTCTTAATGAATGACAGGCCCACTTTTCAAGAAGGATTGTATTCCTAGTACTGTAAATTATGGCAAGAATCTATGAAAGGGGAGAACTATAGGCCTTGGGAGGGGTGAAACTATTAAAGTTTATCTATAAAAACACTATCTCAAACTTTTAAACGTTTGTCATTATGTCCATAGACTGGAGGATCACTCAGCACTTAAACATGGAAAGTTTCTTTTGCAGTGGATGATGCTTACTATAAAAAATTGTTGAGTGGCTGTGTGCAGAAAATAAGTGATTATAACCTGCTTAGCCCTAAATAGGACATATAAACCACTACCTCCCTACCCCAAAACTCAGGAAACATTGGGAAGAGGGGAAGTTGTGATTGTAAGAGCCTAAAGGTGGCCAGAAGTGCAAATAGATATTATCTTCTAGACATGGCAGCTTCTTGTGTTCATGAATTATTCAAAGTTAGGTATATTTATTTGCACAAGACCTGCATAGGAATTGTCCTTTCAGCATTTCACTGTATAAGGGAAAAGATCTCAAGAAGCCCCACATTTCTTTGAAGCACTGATAACAGTCAATGCTGATGGGGTGAGGGGAAATAATTTCCTCAATAGTGTCCTTAATGATTCATGCTTATGCCATCAAAGGCAACCCTGATAAAACTCAATGGGTCACATATACAAAAAGACATGAAAATAAGGAGACTGGCAGAGAAGAAGGGCTGGGATGAAAGAAGGAGGGAGATAGGATTGGGGATTAAGGTGTGAAAATATCATAAATTTACTAGACCTCTTCTTGTTTGGGTGTTGAGATCTTATCTAAAGATAAAATGAGAGATGTTTGGATGAAAGTTCACTCTTGGGTGTTTGTGGTTAGTATTGCAACATCTGATCTGTCTATGGTCAGTTTTCTTCCTGTCCACACTGCTGTTTAGATTGGTTTACATGCTGTGCATGTGTTCCCTCTCATGGGACTAGTAAGCAGGTTAAACAGGCCAACCCCACTCTACTCTGTCCTATTTCTGTTCTTCCCTCTCATTAAGACTTTTGCATGTTCTTTTGTTTCTGCTGTTTTAGGACCTTCTCCCACTTCTTCTGGCTTATGTTCCTTTGCATCAGTGGGTATTGTAAGAGTTTCTGTTTGTTCCATCAAATTGAGAATTTAATGCTAGAATGAACTTATAAGGTAGAACATGTGACATCTGTCTCTTCATGCTTAGGATGTTTCACTCAGTATGATTTCTTCCAGTTGTATCCATTTACTGACAAAATTCATGAGTTCATCTTCTCTGACAGCTCATTAGTATTCTATTGTGTATGTGTATTTTAATTGGTATTTCCAGAATGACTAGAGAGGCAGAAAATTTTTTAAGATGTTCCTTTTGGGCTTGGGGCCTGGGCAGGGAACAGGGCTCATGGCTCTTCCTTAGCCACACCTCTAGGCTCTGGAACAACAACAGGCTTTGGTGGATTGGATTTCCACTCTGATGGGAACAGAAGAGTCCGTAGGAACCACAAACCTAGGACCAGTGCACCAAAGACCTTGCTACTGAGAACCCTAAAGCTCCTTCCATCAAACAGAAGGGGCTCTTCACATCAAAACCTAAGATAAGTTAACCCTTTTTATCTTTCTTCTCAACTTAATTGACAGTTACCAATGCTGCAGACCTCTCTCTATACAGTACATCCAAAACCCCACAAACCTACCCCATTCCTCACACATGTGGAAGGAACTAATAGTTGCCATAACACACTAATTTCTAACCTCTGGCTACTAAGCCCATCCACCCTATTTCATAATATAAAGCAGATATCCCAAACCACACATAACAACCCTTGACACCCTCATCCCAAATATCCAGGCACATCTAGACCAAAACTGTCACCTCCAGAACAAAAATAGGGCTTCTGCCACTTACTTTTTCTTTTTTTTGATATCAAAAAAATCATTCACTATGAGTAAGTAGAATCCAGGCACATAAGATTGGTTCAACATATGCAAATCAATAAATGTAATCTATCATATAACTAATCCAAGGACCAAAATCACATCATTCTCTACATTGATGCAGAAAAATATTTTGACAGGATCCAAAATCCCTTTATGATCAAAGTCCTGGAGGTAATTAGAATGGAAGATATATGCATAGATATAATAAAGGCTATATACATCAAGCCTATAGCAAGGATCATTCTAAATAGTGAAAAACTTTGATCAGGATCTCCACATGCAGAAAATTAAAGCTGGACCCGTACTTGTCACCATGTACAAGACTTAACTCCAAATGGATCAAGGATCTTGATATCAGGCCAGAGACATAAAAACCATAGTTGAAAGGATAGGGAACTCCCTCGAGCTGATTGGGCTAGGCCAACATTTCCTAAACAGACATCCAATGGCACAGTCACTGCTACCAACTCTCAACAGTTGGGATCTTGTGAAATTAAAGAGCTTCTGTTCAGTTAAAGAGATTGTAACATGAGCTCAAAGGCAATCCACAGAATGGGAGAAAATCTTCACTAACCACATATCTGATAGAGCTCTACTGTCCAGAGTGCACAAAGAACTTAGAAAACTAAACTCCAAGGAAACCAATGCCCCAATTAAAAAATGGGCCCTGGAACTTAAAAGAAATTTTACCAGGGATGAAATTAAAATGTCTAACAAATATCTTAAAAAATGCTCCACTTCTTTAGCCATCAGGGAAATGCAAATCAAAACTTCCCTGAGATATCATCTCACCCCGGTCAGGATGGCAAAAATTCACAACACAAACACCACCAAATGCTGGAGAAGATGTGGAGAGAGGGGAACTCTCCTACATTGCTGGTGGGAGTGCAGGCTCATACAGCCACTCTGGCGAGCCATCTGGAGATTTAATTAAAGATTGAAATGCCATATGACCCTGCAATTCCACTTTTGGGTATAACCCCCCATGCAGCAGAGGTTCACCTCGATCGCACAAGCACAATCATGTTCATAGCAGCACTGTTTACAATAGCAAAGACATGGAATCAACCCAAATGTCCAACAGTTGACGAGTGGATAAGGAAAAGGTGGTACATCTATACAATGGAGTACTACTCAGCCATCAAAAATGATGAATTACTGGAATTTTCCGGGAAATGGATGTCATTAGAAACAATTATATTAAGTGAAGTATCCCAGACCCAGAAAATTAAGCACCGTATGTCCTCCCTAATAGGTGGCTCTTAATACCAAACCCACCCAGCCCATCTTGAGACACTCATAGGTAAATCTATGTATTACCTACAGTAATTGCAAGGATTATGAACAGGAGGAATGGGGTTGGAGGGCCACACCAGAAACAAGGAGAGAAGTGACCATGTTACAGTAGAGAAAATAGGCCTCCATCAAGGACTGCAAGAAAGTAATGTGACACCTAGTTAAGTTCACAATTCGTTCCTGATCATTTACAACTAAGGGAGCATGAACTCACCAGAAGGGGAGGGCATATAGTCCGGCAGATTAAAAAGTAACCATTTTGCAAATGGGTGATTGACCCCTCCCATTGCCTAATGCCATATGACCCTGCGATTCCAATTTTGGGTATAAGTATTACATCTACCCTTGAATGTGCTCTTATAATAAGACTCCAGTTTAACAGCTTTCTGTCCTGGCCAGGGGGTGACATACAGTGCCCATCACGATGGAGTGAAGGGCATTACAGGAGCAACAAACTGCAAAAGAAAATCAACGAACCACTATCCAGAACTTCAGAGACTCTATATCAACCACCTAGAACTAGGCCAGACTAATCTCTCCCCATCCTGAAGCTCAGGGACATTTGCGGAAGAGGGGGTGGTAAGAGTGTAAGAGCAAAAGGATGGGAGGAGCAATGATTTGCAAGATACTCCACACAAGTTAGGGCTGAAGCAATCATAATTGGACATTGTATGCCCGGCGCAATGTCCAACACACTATTGACTTCACAAAGTCTAGCATCTGCTAAAGGCACCAAGATCCTTGGAGGCAAGGGATTGACAGCTACAGTAGTGTTCCTATGCTTAAGGGGAACACAGGAAGGGGTTCAGGGAAATGCCACTGGGTCCTTGTACGTCATCGGAGAGGAGGGCCCAGAGGAGAGTCAGGCATGCCCAAGAAAGGACTCTGGGAATCGGGGCGGGAGGCACGGGGGGATGGGGTGGGAGGGGTGAGGGGAGGGGGAGCAGGGGGTTGGGGGGGAGGAGGAGGGAGGGAGGGAACTGGTGTACCTATTAAGTTTGTATGAGCTGAAATAAAAATAAAAAATGTATTATAAAAAAAAGTTAAGCCAAAAATATGAAAGAAAAAAATAAATGTCATGGTTCCATCTAAAAAAAAAAAAAAAAACTTCGATAGAAACTAGATAAAGTTTTCCACTCTCACCACTTTTATTCAATATTGTATTGGAAGTCTTAGAGCTATGAGACAAGAGAAAGAAACAAAAGAAAAAAGAAGTCAAGCTATTCCTATTTGTGGACGGCATGATCTTTTATCTGAGAGACCCCAAAAACTGCACCAGAAAACTGAAACTATTATGTAAGTTCAGCAGAGTGGCAGTGTACAAAGTCAATGTTCAAAAATCAGTGGCTTTCTTATACACTAAGCATGAAAAAAGTGAGGAAGTCCTAAGAGAAACATTTCCATTTACAATTGCTCCTAAAAAATGAAATGCCTTGGTATAAATCTAACCAAGGAAGTAAGAGACCTACACAATGAAAACTTTAAAACCCTAAAGAAATAGATTTCAAAAATCACCAGAAGGTAGAAAGACTTGCCATGTTCCTGAATCAGTGGAATTAGCACCATAAAATCAATCATCTTACCAAAACAACATATAGATTCAATGTTATACCAATAAAAATTACAAGGTAATTCTTCACAAAAATTGATAAAACAATCTCAAAATTCATATGGAAGCACAGGAAAGTAAAAGTAATGAGTAAGTAAAGTAAGTAAGTAAAAACTATGCTGGAGGAATCACCATGCCAGACCTTAGTCTATACTATAAATCTATAGTAATAAAGACAGCATGGTACTGGCTCCAAAAGAGACACATAGATCAACAGTTAAGGGTTGAAGACCCAGAAACAAGTCCATATACACATAATCATCTGATTTTTGACATAGGAGCTCAGAAAACTCAATGGGAAAATAACAGTATCTTCAATAAATGGTGCTACCAAAATTGGATATTTATATGTGGAAGATTGAAACTGAACCCTTACTTGTCACTATACATGAAAATCAACTCCAAATGAATTGAAAACGTTTAAATTAGACCAGATACTAAAAAATTCTATAAGAAAGAGTAGGTATTCCCTCGAACTGATTGGCCTAGACAAATACTTTCTAAACAGGACCCTAAATAGCTCAGGAAATAGAACCAACATTCAACAAATGGAATCTCCTGAAATTAAAAAGGCTTCATTCAGCTGAAGATATTGTCAACTGAGCAAAAAGACAACCCACAGAATGGAAGATAATTTTTACTAACCACATATCTGATAGAAGACTAATATCTAATGTCACAAAGAACTCAAAAAATTAATCACCAAGGAGATAAATAGCCCAGTTAAATGCCATGAAATTTTAAAGAAAATTTTCCCCTGAAGAAGTTGAAATGTCCAACAAATATCTTAAAAAAATATTCTGCTTCCCTTGCTTTCAGAGAAATTCAAATAAAAACTACCCTGAGATATCTCACCCTGGTCAGAATGGCAAAAATCCAAAAGACATACAACATGCTGGAAAGGATGTGGGGAGAAGAAAGACCTCATACATTGTTGGTGAGAATGCAAATTTGCACATTCGCTATGATGATCAGTATGGCAATTTCTAAAAAAGTTAAAAATTGAAATGCCATATGACCCTCCTATACCACTGCTGGGAACATTCCCAAAAGCTTCATCATACTATTGTGACATATGTACAGCCTTGTTCATTGCAGTACTATTCACAATAACAAAGTCATGGAATCAATTTAGGTGACAGACAGTTGATGAATGGATAAAGAAAACGCAGCACATATACACACTAAAAAAAACATGAATTAATGAAATTTGGTGATAAATGGATGGAGCTGGAAGAAGTCATACTGAGAGAAGTATCCCAACCATAGAAACCAGATGTTGCATGTTCTCCCTTATAAGTGGAACTTAATTTTGACCTCTCATAATGACATATTCAAGGGAAAATTTTTTATTACCCATTATAAACCCAAAGGATTATAATTAGGAAAATAAGGCAAAGAAGACCCCAAGAAAATGAAGACAAAGGAACAAAGTTCAATAGAGAAATAAGGCCACCATCAAAAGAGATCCATAATTAGCAAGATATCTGATCCAATCCAGGGTCAGTCTCTTTCCTGATCACTGGCATTTGGATCGGTTTGGAACACTGGACATGTGTTCCCCATTATTGGGGGAAGGTTAGAGGTTAGCAGGCAGCCACATGTCCTAAAGGTTGATCCCACTCACAACTGTACCTTACTCCTGATTCTCCCTCTCCTTCAAGCCTCCCTTATATAACGAATTCTCTTTAACAGTTTCTGTATTGTTGGACAGGTGAGGATATCAACACCCAGATAGCATGCAGCCTTCTGCAGTGCAAGACTAGTAAAATAGACAACTAACCTGAATATAGAACATGGGCAACCCTACAATGTTCACCTGGAACCCAGCCAGTCAAATCTCTCCCTATATGGAGGCTCAAGGATCTTTGTGTGTGTGTGGGTAAGACTGTAAGAGCCTAAAGATGGAGCGTTACATTGCTGGACAGGTCACTCCACTCAAGATAGGGCAGTCTTAACTAGGAACTCATGACAATGTGACTGTATCTCACCAGACCTGCACAGTGGTGAGCATGTCAGAATGCCTCCATGAACTGGTATGTATCTCAGGAGAAATAGTTTCAGATAATAGGATCCTTAGGGGTGAGGGGCCAGTAGGGAAGTATTCATATCAGCAGTCCACCCAAGGAAGGGCCACTTGGTCTGCCACAGAATCCAGAACCACCACAAGAGCAGATGACACAGAGGGAACCCAGGACCCATCAAGTCAGAGGACAGGAGAGTAGGAGCGAGTAGACTGGACCTATAAAAGGAGGAGAAGGATGGACGGGAGGGATGAGAATGGGGGGAAGAGAGGGAGGAAGTGGGGGAGGGGACAAGGCAGGTACTGAGCATGTATAAAACTAGGAATTTAAAATATTTAAAAATAAATTAAAAATATGAAAAAAGATGTTGGTTAAACATTTGAATTGTGTTTTTTTTTTTTCAGTTCTATAGCCCATTTTTAATTGTGTTGCTTACTTCTTTGGTATTTAATTTTGAAGTTCTTTGTGTACTCTTGATATTAGTCCTCTATCAGATGTATAGTTGGTAAATATATTCTCCCATTCTGTAGGTCATGTTTTTGCTCTTCTGTTTTTCTGAGTGTAAGCTTTTTAGTTTTATATTGTTCCACTTGTTAGTGTTGGTCTTATTGTCTGTGCCTGTATATCCTATTGAGGAAATGTTAGCCCAAGCCAACTGATTCCAGGGTATTCCCTACTTTTTCTTGTAGGAATTTTGTAGTCTCTGGTCTAACATTGAGGTCTTTTAAAATGGATACTTTAGTTTTAGCCTTAGTATATGGGGGGAAGGAGGAGGAGTCTTGATTACATTATGTTTACAAAAAGTCAGGTCTCTGATTATTTTAAATCTCAACAAGTTTTTGCTTTTCCTATTTTATAAATTTTAAAATAATGATTTATAATTGAATCATATATTGCCTTTTGCTACAGCTGATAATGTTTTTGAAATTAAAGTTTTTGAATTGATTATTTTAGAGAACTGGACTGGATCAGTTCTCTAAAATCAGTTCCATGTATAAATGCTCATACATACACACAAATATATAGAAACATATACGCATGTGCATGCACACACACACACACACACTCACACACAGACCTTGCAGCACAACTTGAGACATTTACAATCTAAGCTTTTGTTTAACCTGATTCAAATGTGCCTGCCGTCCAGCTCATAAGATTTCACCTTTGCTATGATAACATTGCCTCAGAGATGTGAGCAACTCATAGCTAATGAGACTGTTTGAAGCAGGCAAGTTGTAATTCCTAATCTGTCAGTATGTACTCTCTCCAGGCAAACACTCTTCTCATAGGCCCAGGTACCATTCTCCAGTCTTTCAGAACTTATCTCCCAGAAAGAACTCAGCAACTGAGCTTTTTCACCTAAGAAAAAGTCTGACAATAACACAGGGGTTATGAAAGATCTTACACTAAATTGCTGGAGGGTAAATTACTAGTCCTTTTGGAACTCACTTCCTTCTACTTTGACCTCAGTCAGTGGAAATAATAGCCATAGAAAAGTCTTCCCAATTTGTCTCACCGTGGAGACTCATTTTTACTGTAATTTTCACAGTGGCTTCTGAAGGCACACTGTTTCCAAGTATTTAGCACCTGAAGAATGTAAATGAGAGAGGCTTATCAACATCTGTGCTCAGGAAATGTACTTGACAAAGCCAAGATTTGAAACTCACAGCCCATGAGCTTATATTTAGAAACTCTGACCACTGCTAGTCCATGGCTGCTGTGGAGCTTGTAAAACTTGACGTAGGTTGCTTCTGACTAGTAACCTCACATCTGCCTTCTGATGCCTGAAAAGTTCCCTGCCCATCAGTGTTCTTCAAAATCAACTCCTCACATCTTGAGATAGTATCTAAAATTCAAATTTTAATGCATATACAAATTATTTCCATTTGGATTTGCATGTAGATAGTAAAATTATTTAGTACATAAACTAAGAGAACTTAAAAAATATTCTGTTTTTAAAGTGTGTTTCAAGAAAATTACATATTTTAAGGCAATTTCCTGGCCTCGTCAAACATGCTACCAGTCTGCTTATTTGAAAGATATTTGCAAGGAAGGAAAATCTGTTGCTAAAACATCATATAAATCAGATTTTATTTGTATTTCATTTTGAATAACATTGTCCATGACATGCTTCGTCTAGTAAATGGTAGAAACACTGTATACTCACATTCGTATATTCCTTATCTATTTAATTCTTAATTTTGACCTTCCAAACTGGAATAATTTCATGTTTTTGTTAATTTTGCTTTTTGAGTTTCTTTTTTTTTTTTTTTACTTTTGAGACATGGCCTCACTCTAAATCGCTGGAGTTCACTTCATAGATGGGCTGGCCTCAAACTTTGGCTCTTCTCCTGCCCTGTCTCTTGACTGTTGGGATTATAGCCATGAGCCACCATGTCTGTCCTCTACTGAAACATTTTTGATTAATAGAATTCTAATATAACCTATGCAAATGACATATTCATTTTCTCTGAGTAAACAAGTCCAGGAAGTTCGGGGTCATGAGAAAGTCATTAGTCATGATCTTGAAGAGTTAATATAGCCAAGCACATCAAGAAGAATGATAATGTTAAAAATATATTACTGCTCACAGTCCTTTTCAGATAAATGAAAAACTTCTTGTCCACTGCTGTATGAAACTTTGGTAGGTGACATAAAATTGGTCCTTACTAATGACCTATGCAAGTATTCATTGGTTATTGAAACCAAAGTAATAAAGAATGATGAAAAGAAGAAATGACTGGACAGATTTAGGAAATACCAAGTATCACAAAGGTGGCTGGAGAAAGGAATTGTGCAATTAAAGCAGCACACACACACACACACACACACACACACACACACATACACACACACACACACGTAACTGTTAACTTGCATAAGTTCTTTGGTGTTGCAAAAGAAAGCAAAAAAAAAATATGTTCTAGCTAAAATCTCCTATCATCTGTGTTTGAGTTTTGTTCTTGAATGAGTACAGATAATTACCCCTGAAAAGAATTCCAGAAATTCTCAGTGCAAAGAGTCCTCAGGAGAAACAGAAGGGTGATGTGCATGAGCCAAATATCAGCCCTTTGCATATCCCATGATTTGGGGCTTGTGTCTGCACTGCTCTGCTTCTTGCTCACCAACTCTGCAGCCCTATGTAGGATACTTGCCTGGAGAGGGGCCTTCCTACTCTAATCTTTAAAATGACGACCATGCCAACCTTGAAATTCCTTATAAGGATACAGTAATTCTGCACAATGGTTTAATTCTGCTGCAACCATTAGATCCCGCAAATAAAAAGCACTCAATAAATATTAGATGATATTCCATCTTGATGATTTCAAATGTTTTATTTGAACTCTAAATAGAAGATGAATGACAATTTGAACAGAAATGAGAACTTTTTTGATAACTGTCTTGTTGACTTCAAGTAAATGGAAGGTTGACATTAAATCCTATATGAGTTAACTATTTTTGGAGAAGTTATTCAGCCAAGAATCTCCAAGTAGAGGGAAACCTAGGATCACCTAAGCTCTCTAAGATATTGACTCTCTCAATAGCCTATACTATGGAATGCACTTCTTCTCAAGGCAGTCCTTTTCTTTTGCTGATAGCTATTGGCATCCAGAATTTGTTTTTGTCTAGAGTTTATCTTGCATGAATTTCATTTATGCAAAGTTGGATAAATTCACTCATTCCATCTTCCATAAGGAATTACAATAACTGCAGCTTATAACTAAAAAATATTTCTCACAATTTTACTTTCTGAAAGAAAGGTTCAAGTTCTGGCAGATTCCAGGTTTAGGAAGGACTGCTTCCTACTCATAGGCATCCATTTTCTCTATTCCCTGGCTGGTAAAAGAAATGCAGGAGCTCTTGGGACTTGCTTCTCATTAGGGTACTAAACTTTCTCTTGAAAATTTCACTTTTGAGAACTTATCACCTCCCAACATCTCACACACTAATTTCCTCACTAGGGAATTGGTTAATGACTGAGAATTATTTACCAACACGTAAATTTTGGAGGATGTCAATTGTAGAAATATTGCTGCAGGCATCCTTACTTCAGAATGTGAGAGCGAGCTCCACTTTTCTGGACTCTAAGGTCCCATGTGTGACTTGTCTGAAATCAGTGAAGTCCCTGAAAGAACTTGCTCTTTGGAATTAGACTGAATGGTTTCAGTGTTTATTTAATATCTGTGGTGCTTTGTCTTTCACCTGGGTAAAGCAGGGGTATCATCTAATTCATAGGTTGTATTAGGGATCAAGTATGGAAATACAGTTAATCATAAATGACTCTCCGGAGAAGTGAAGTTTTCCAGAGAATGTTTCTTCTGCTGTTCTGAGTTTCTTTTGATGAATATTTTCAGCATATCAACACATTTTCATGGGCTCTTATTTCAAAATGTTCTCTAACTTGGGCTTTTTTACTTCTATGAAGGCATCTAAAAGCTTTCATAAATAGTAAATGCATTGTGTTTTTTCTTGCAGATGCTGCGTTCTATTCACAAACTACTCTAAATTAACACTATGAAGCGAAATGCAATTCTCTGTAGAAGCATACAGATTATTTTCAAATGTGCTAGGTGAGTGTGTCAGGCCCCTAAGAGCTCTTGATCTTTTCTACTCACAGGAAATGACTAGCACATGTGTCAGACTTAATCACACAGTACAGGTTTGTCTCTGCTGGTGGCATGAGTGCTGACATTCTAAATCACTTTCATGCCCAAGTTTAATATCTATAGGTGGCAGAAAGACTGTGCCCGTGGCAGAGGGCACCTTGAAATTGCAACAAAGATCTTGGATGAGTAATTCTGAAACATGATGGAAGGGCAAACATAGAAATCATCACACATTCTGTCTTTACTTGTTTCAAAAGTAAGTTCTTATCTTTCATATGTAAATTTTAACAACTATGGATCAAATGATATAATGTTTGTCGGTTTTGCTTCAAAGGAATATAATTGAAAGTATGAATAAAAACAAAATCTCTATGATGTGATAATTATTGGGTCTATACCAAAGCAATATTGAGATTTTACTCTGTGTGTGTGTGTGTGTGTGTGTGTGTATGTGTGTGTGTGTGTGTGTGTGTGTGTGTGTGTGTGCGTTGTATTCCTAGAAATTGCACCCAGGGCCTGGCATATGATGACTATTGTTCATTATTTTATTATTGTTGCTGTGATGTTTCCTTTTGCTCCAATATAAACAAAAGATTTAAGATTTTTGGATAACTAAAGCAGAACTCAATAGGATTAGAAAATCCTAGGATAACATTTGATAAATTTTCTTCTATGTGAATGTAGTTAAATAGCTAAATACCATCTTGGAAAAGAGGAATTCCTTAAAAATGAGGGCATTTTTTAACTGTGAAAGGTCTAGTGAAATGTCAGATCTGTGTGTAATTTTTAAGAAATTTTTAAGTAAGACATGTTGGTGACATAGAAGATGGCTTCCCAATGAAGTCATTTCAGTTCAACAACCAAATAGATCTCAACAGCTTAGTAATTATTTGGTAACTTACAAAGATGATCATTTAAAGTCTTTTGAATTTATCAATGTTACTAAACACACACACAGAAAAAACAGATTGCAATCCCCTTTTCTTTTCAAACAGTATAATCAATATCTCTCAAATTTTCAAAATCCTTTCATTCTATGCTCAAAATCAGTCACTTCACATTTCTATCTGATGCTGTGATATTTAAAGACTATGTAGCTCTTTATACACATATACATTTTAAGGCAAGTAATTTATGAGTTGTAGTGGTCTTCACATTTACACAGATTGTTTTTGATATTATTATAGAAGCTTCATCTTCTGAAATGTGAGAGAGTTGAAAATTTTAAAAGATTTTATAGGCACCACTTCTCCTAACTACTGAACAAACATTTAAAACTGGAGTCTAATTTGAAATATACAACATCAGGAGTATTTTGTAATTAGAAATTATTTGAATAATTTTGATTTCTGAATAAGCTTGGGCCTTTGGTTCATTCTTGATTCTGTATACGGTTTTCAACTGAAAAGATTCCTTTTCTGTGTGTGGTACTTGGAATTGAATACAGGGCTTACACATGTTAATGAAGTGTTTTACCACTGGGCTATATCCCCAGGCCCTCAAAATGAAAATATTTATCTATAGTAATTATGCATAACCGAACACAGTTTCAG
Source organism: Typhlomys cinereus (assembly GCA_023101885.1). NCBI lineage: Eukaryota > Metazoa > Chordata > Mammalia > Rodentia > Platacanthomyidae > Typhlomys > Typhlomys cinereus. Next base: position 2,865,358 of record JALPQD010000096.1, read on the forward strand.
CATTATTCACAAATTGTAACTAGCTAAACTGAAATGCACTGTGCCTAAATTTGGAAGCAATCCAAGTCTCTCACAGTTCATCCATTGCCAGTTATATAAACAGTGATGGAGAAGAACAAATTTCAACATGTGCTTGCAGTTCATGTGTGTTGTATTTGGAGAGTGGAGAAAGGCCAGTGATGAACTGATTCAAATCGGTAAGCATGGTAACTGGATGCCCTGGAAAACATTTTAATATTTGCTAGAGAGTCTCTCTCTGGAAGATGTTATTTAAGAAGATGCCCAGGGTTTTGTAGTGATGACTAAGCCTACAGTCAGGCTTCATGAGCCAAGCTTTCTTCCAATTACATGGGATATAAAATGATGCTGGTTAGACCCTGCATGCTTGAATGACTTGAGCTTTCTCTTTTCCTAAGCGATTTCATCCACTCCTTTAGGTCAAAAAGCCTGTCCAATGAGGGAAGGCAGTCACCCTACCTTAGCTCTTTATACTTTACCTTTACCTCTGATTGATCACTTGCAATGTTGAAAACACTGGAAAACCTTGACAGGGTTTTATATTAGGTGAAGCTGATTTAAAAATATTAGAAAATATTTAGTGTTGAACTCAGATCACAGTAGTCCCATGAGTCTGTTCTGAGTCACGGGTGACATTGCAGAAACAGATGCACATGAATGTCTATTTGAGAAAATGTAGTCCATGTAAGATGTAATAAAGGACTTACTAAATTAAGAAGAGAATTCACCCATTACAGGCAGTAGCAGGACATTGAAAGCCAGATATGTAAGAAAGGATGAGAAAGAAATATGTTTTGCCCCAGGGAGAATGTGCAAAAGGTACAACATTTGTTGAAGAAAGTGATGAATTAAGTTTTGGCTCATTAATTTACCTTTCCACAGAGATTCCACAGAAATCTCTGTACAGACTTTTATAGACAACACAGGTGCCAATTCATGCTTGGGATACAGGATATAAATCAATGGATAACAGTAAAATTTTTGGGGAAATGGGTGGGAGGGCGGATGGAACCAAGGTAACTGCCATGTCTGAGTAATGGTGGTAGGAGTGGAGCTGTGGGGGGGGGGAAAGGAAGGGGGTGGAGCGGTGGGTTGAGGGAGAGGTCACAGGTGGTGAAGTCTGCAAAGCTGCTCACTTCAGTGTTCAGTAGATTTGACTAATGGCTAGGTGATTCGTGAATAAAGTGCTTGTATGCAAACTTGGCCACTTAAGTTCTTTCAAGCTCACGCAATGGAAGGAAAAAAAAAACTTCTGAAAGTTGATCTCTTAACCTCCACACAAGTGTCCCTCTTTCCCTCTCTCTTTCTCTCTATCCACCCCCCCCCCCGAGTAAATAAAATATTTTTAAAAGGAAAAAAAAATTACTGAAAATCTGATTTGGAAACCCTCAAAGGTCCCACGTGCAGAGCTGTAGCTCCCAAATGTGCATCTTCCTTTCTCCCAGAGACAACACTGTCATCTGAAGACTCGGGCCAACAAAATGGCTCCCTTAGATTCGTTCGCTAATGCACATTTCTGTCATAGGTCTGTATACCCTAGCTCCACTTTCTGACTTGAGATCCCCCATGAGAGGTCTCTTCAGGGTTTACATTAGCTCCTAAATGCTTTCAGTAAACTACATACATTTTTATACTTGCTCTGAATACAGCATGCATGTCTTTTATATGTGCAATAGTCTGAGATCCTCAAAGGCAGAAATATTTGTTATAAATAGCTTAACATGTAGCAAAAAGATTGGCAAATGCTAAAAACTGACACACAATCACACAACTCTGCCTGTCTATAAAATGTAACTTCTATACTTACTGTGCATGTGTTTTGAATCCAAAGTCATATTAGTAGTTTGTTTTTTCTCACTAGTCCCCATTATAGACAGTTTAACAAGCAAATGGGACAGAAGAATGATATTGTATGGCTGATGTAATGAGATGTCCCTAGATCCATCAATCTGTGAACACAATGGTATCACAGGATTCCTATGTTTTTTGTTGTCAGGCCATATGTATTTCTGTGGTGCCACACAGATGTCTCTTAGCCACACTCTTGGACATGATGCTCTGCTCTCTTCTGTTCAGATAGAGGCATCATTCAATGCAAGGGTTGCAACTAACCATTTAACTCCTTTAAGTTTCATCATCTTTATCTGGTAACCTAGATTCTTACAGGTACCAACACATTATCAATAAAATTGCATTTGTAATTTGTGTTTCAGAATAGCTTGAGATTTTCAGATTGTGAAAGAATCTTCATTTTTTTCTTCTTTGTCTGTTTTTGTGTGTATGTGTGGTGCTTGTATGCATGTGGGCATGTCAGGATGTGTTTATGTATGTGGGAAGGTGCATGTATGTATGTGTGCACATGCATGTAGATACCCAAGACTGACACTGTGAATCATCCCCAATCACTCTTCCACCTTATTCTTTCGAGGCTGTGTCTCTAGCGAAACGCTGAGCTTTCTCATAAGGATAATTTTGCAAGCTGCCTTGCGCTGGGGATTCCAGGTCTCTACCTTCTGGGGTTAGAATGATAAGCAGGCTGTCACTGACTTTTAGCATTTTTACATTTTCTCTGAGGATCTAGACTCAGTAGTTTTGCTTGCAAGCAAGTGCTTTAGCTACTTCGTTATCTCCCCAATCCCTCCTACATTTTTTTCTATCACTGCTTGGGCATTTGTCTCCAAAGTCATGTTGCTTGCATTTAGTGTTTTACAATACTTGGAAGTGGCTCATAGCCACCCTTCTCCACAGAACTAAGACATCTGTTTTTGAGTAAGACCTTGTCCCTGAGTAAGATACAGCTGAATTTGCCTATGTGACTCTGCTTTGACACTGTAAAATTACATTCAAACTCTGGAGAGTCCTTCCTGTTACACATGAGCAACATGTTGATTCCCTGAATGGCTCACCTGACATAAGTCTATGTCCCAGTTTTGTACATATAAATGCATCTGGCATCAATCTTACAGAATTCACTAATTTTCTAACAAGAATATTTATTATCCAGTTTTTTGTGTGTTAAGACACAATGTGGGTGAGATGTCAGTAATTTCCGAAAAGACTGTCAAGTCTAAGAATAGATTCCTTCAGTTTCACCCTTTGCTTATCGTTTTACATCATCCCAAACCAAGAGAGTGGTCACACACACACACACACACACACACACACACACACACACGCACAAACACAACTTTATACATTGAGCTTGTTACAACTCTATGAAGGAAGTTATGAAGTTAACATTCCTTCGATTCATTTCAAGCTCTCTGTATTCTCCAAAGTCAAGCCCTAATGAATAAAACTAGTTTCAGGAACAAAATAATAAAATGTCTCTCCTCACATCGGCCTTTCTCATCAAAAAGGATGCTCTTGGCTCTTGTAAACCCTTTCTTGTTTATATCTCTGCAGACTTGGGCAGACCTGTGACTTGGACAGCATTTTGATGCAAAGGCCATAATGTGGGACAAAATTACTTTTCCCAAGTGGGGCTTATGTTGAGGAAAAAGCAAGAGCTGTTAGGTGTCAGGACATTTGACAGTGTGGTTGGTTGTTTACAGTAAATTTTTGAGTGTGTGTACGTGTGTGTGTGTGTGTCTGTCCTTTTATACTTAAGATCTAATCCAGGGCCTCATGCATGCTAAGCACACACTTTTTCCCTGCACTCTGTCCCCAGGACAAGTAAAAATTTAAAACTGTTTAAACTTATTTACCTCTAAGAAGAAAATGAATCTATTTTTGGAAATGGCTTAGTATGTCTGGTTGAATCGTGTTGCTTGCAAAAAAAAAAAAAAAACCCTCTAAACTCTATCAACATATGAAAACAACTATATGAAGGGTCTCAAGAGTGAAGACACAGGAAGAAACCCAGGAAGAGAGAACATTCTCAGAAGTAACAGGAACTGAATAAAATTTGCATTCTTTCTAAAATAACTTTTAATCTGGTGCAGACCTTCCCTGTGAGGCTGGGTAGGATGCTTAAGTGAAGAAGAGTACTTGCAGTCCATCTGGCATGTCAGGGCAAATAATGAATCAAAGAGAAGACTCAATATCAGGAAAGAGAGGAAAAGGAAAGAGAAAGGAAGAAGAAGGAAGGAGAGGGGAGGGGAGGAGAGGGAGAGAAATGGAAGGAAAAGAAACAAAAAAAAGGAAAAGGAGAAAGGAAGAAAACAAGTCAAAGAAGAGGAGGAAGGGAAAGGAAAAAGGAAAAGAAAGGAAAAGAAAATATTTCTTTATTAAATTTTCTTCGTAACTTTTTCTGATGATCTCTTTGGATGAAAGACAAAAACCCAATATCTCTGCTTTTGTTTTATTATGTGGTAGCTATAATTCTTATTAAAAAATTGTAGTGTTGACAGAAAGGGTAAGATATGAGAAAAAGTGGTTTAAATGTAAGAACATGTAAGAACATTCACAACTCTGGCTTCCAAAACATTTCTGTTGCTTGGATTGTAGACTTACCTCATGAGAATACTTAGGAATGTTGTAGAACAATGTTGAACACCAGCAAAGCATTTCAGAATTTAAGAAAGACAAAGGAGTTGGTGACTTTGAATTCATAATGCCGATTTTGTCTCTTATGTTAGTACTTATGAACAATGACATTGAAGACAGGAATATTTTTTATTTTATTTTGTAATATTGAATATTAGCATATTATTTTCCTCATGTATGTGTGAGTGGGTTATTTGTATGTGTGTATGTGTGTTTGCATGTGAATGGACATATATGTATGAATATATGTACATATATGAGTGTGTGTACACAAGCGCACTTGAGCATGTTGCCTGTGGAGGTCCAAGGATAGTATTAGGAGTCATCTTCAATCACTCTTTCACCTATTATTGTAAGCCTGGTCATAATGATGCCATTAGGGATAGTTTGCATTTCTAGAATGTGCCTTCCAGGGGTAGAATCACAGACAGGCACCACATCGGTCTAGAATTTTTACCTGGGATCTGGAGATATGAACTCAAGTTCTGGGAACTCAAGTTCCCAGATCAAATTTGAGAATTATTATAAAATCAATGTTTGTCTTTACAAAGCTTATACAACTTCCATTTTCTGGCTATTTGCTTTGTGGCATAGAGTAGTGCCTAACTTATGCTATATCCAAGAACCTATTAAAGAACAAAGGAAGGAGAGAGAAAAACTGGGACTGCCGACCTAAAGGGAAATTAACCCAAATAATGTGAAGTAATATGATATCGACAATCCATTTCCTTCTCTTTGCTAGCCTTCTGAAATAAACATGCTTTGGTATTCTCTTTCTCACCTATAGCACGATGAGATGAACCATAATTTCCCCCTTTGGTGAATTTTCCATATTTAATCTAAGCTAAGAGTCTTTCTGCTATACCCCACACAAAATGAGGGGTTGGTGGTGTCTGTCTGTGATTCTACCCCTGGAAGGCACATTCTAGAAATGCAAACTATCCCTAATGGCATCATTATGACCAGGCTTACAATAATAGGTGAAAGAGTGATTGAAGATGACTCCTAATACTATCCTTGGACCTCCACAGGCAACATGCTCAAGTGCGCTTGTGTACACACACTCATATATGTACATATATTCATACATATATGTCCATTCACATGCAACCCCAATTCATGATTAATACAAACATTGTATTGTTTTCTTAGTTATTGTTTGTATCAAATCTCTCAAAAATATAACTTGTAAAAGCAGTGTACTGGGCTGGGGAGATGGTTCAGGGGTCCAAACCTTTCCCTCTTAAACCAAAGGACCAGAATTCAGATCCTCTGATCCCAAGTTAAAAATGCCAGATGCAGATGATGGGGACCTGAAATTTCCAACAAGAAAGGTGAAAGCTGTAACACTCTAGAGCAAAGCAATAAGGAAGTAGAACAATACAGGATTAATTCCCAGGGTCACTCTTACGCCTCCGTAGGCACACACATTCAACTACCCTCTTGTACACATACTTGTACACACATATATTCGCACACATGTAAACACACACACACACAACACACACACACGCACACACCCTGGTGTGTTTTTAGCCTGCTGTCTTTCAGCTCCCTCATAACATTTTATGATTGCATGAATAAGAATGTGGCACGACTTTGCCAAAATCAGTTTTTCCACCCTAGCTAGGGATTAATTACACACAGCTCGCTGACCCATGGATTCTTTATTACCATTCCACGGACTGCAAATGTCTTACAGTGGCTGGGGGATTGGGACATTAAGTGCCCAAACACTGACCGTAGTAGTGTTCCCCACTCAAGTCTTAGATGAAGGTACATTCCCACAGCCTTTTATCCCAATCTCTGGGTACAACTGGTCATCAGGGTGGATCGGTGCCCTCCTCTGACTCACGTCCACGCGATAAGCACTTGTTTTCCCTCGCTTAGCAATGCTGCAGCGGGAGGTAGGAAGTTCAGACCCAGGACCTTCTTGATTCACGTCTTTGGGTTAAAACAATCTCAAGTGGTTTACGCAGCTCAGCTGCGAGCTGGGCCCAGGGTCGACGCGCCCCCCCCCACGAGCTCATGTCTTGCAAGAGGTGAGAGACTTGAAATGCTGCCGCGCGCGACTGACCAGCATCTCCCTGAAGTGGTCCCCCATGAGAAAGTAGAAGACAGGGTTGACGGCACTGTTGAGAAAGGCCAAGGGCCGCGTCACGATGTACAGCGCGTTGATGGCCACCTTTGCGCACCCCGGAGTCCCACCGTGCAGGCGCGATGCGATCCTCACGTTGCGCATGACGTGGTAGGGCGTGAAGAGCGTGGAGAAGATCGCCACGGCCAGCACCACGAGGCGCAGGGGCCGGTCCAGCGGCAGCCCGGTGGCCGGCTGCCTGTTGCGGCTCTTCAGGAACACTGCGATCTTGTAGTAGAAGAAGCACATGATGAAAAGAGGAATGAGGAAGCCCAGCAGGGTCAGGCACAGGCTGTACACCAGGTTGTATCTCGGGTCTCCGGAGCTGGCGTAGTCATTGCAGCTGGTGCCCTGGTCTGTTACCACGGGGTTTATGAAAGGAAGTATGGGTAGGAGCTCTAAGGTCACCAAAACCCAGATAGCCAAAGAGATCAGCACTGCAGAGCCTTTCTTTTGCAGAAAATGCTCTCGGAAAGGGTACTTCATGAGCAGGTACCGGTCGACGCTGATGAAAGTCAAGAAAAGGATGCTGGTGTAGAGGTTGGCGTGCAACACATAGCGGTTGCCAACGCACAGCACTTCCCCGTAGATCCAGTTTCCGTGGGCGTAACTCCCCAGCAGCATGGGAAGGGTGCACAGAAAAGCGAAGTCAGAGATGGAGAGGTTAAAGAGATAGACGTTGCTGCTGTTCCAGTTCTTCAGGCAGAAGAGGTAGCCGAACACCACAGTGATGTTCCCAAGCATGCCCAGAACGAACTCGATCCCGTAAGAAATGGGGAGATAGTACTTTTCCAAGGCGGCTTCTGCCGCCAACCAGGTGTCACAACTTGAATTCCATTCCTGAGGAAAGAGGACACGGTTTGAAGCACTAGAATTTGATAAAGATAACCTACCGGATATAGTCAATGAAAAACACCTCGTTCATACTCAATGACATATGAAGTAGGAACTATGGCTAATTTCCCTGGATACTGATTTTACTGATGCTTGTCAAATCCTGCACTGTAGTATACACCGTATTCTCAGTAATATATCAATAATAAAAATCCTTTGCTTATAGTTACACAGTGTGGAAGTCCAAGACCAAAGTGCCAATAGACTCAGTGCTTGGTGACAAGTCACCCTGTGCTCCAAAGATGCCCTTCCTGCATCCTCCACACAGTGACCCAAGGTCAAAGCAGATTGCTTCAGCTTTTTTTTTAAATGTGTGTGTGGGGGGGGGCAGTGTGAACTTAGGGTATGTGTGCCTGTGGAGGCCTAAGAGTGACATCAGGAATTACCCTGGATTGCTCTAGCTCCTGGTCGCTGTGCTCAGGGGTTTACCAGGCTCTGCTTTGGAGGGCAGCAATCACAGGCCATCTCCAGGTCTGCCTGGTATTTTTGCATGGGATCTGCAGAACAAAGGTCTTTTTGCTTGTAAAGGAAAGGCTTTAAAACCTTTTGGCCATCTCCCAGGTGCCTTTGGTCTCTTTACAAGGGCACTAACCTGCTCCAGGGCAGCACCCTTCACTTCTCAAAGACCCCAATCCTTCATACTATTAGCTCCTAAAATATGAATTGTGGTGGGCATCAATATTGTTGAGGTTGTGTACTTAGCAAAACACATGTAGTACTGTCTTCTAAATATTCATTCAAATTTCAAATATCACGATGACTTTGTCACCATTGTGTTGCACTGAAGTAACACTATGATTAGATAAAATATTTCAAGGACTCCACTTAACTGTGATAAAAACATGGTAAATTGCTATTTATTTCCAGTGTAGACAGACGATTGAATATAAAATTTTCAAAAAACTCTCCTTGTTAAGTCGGGCTCAGACTATTAACCATAACCACAGAATTATTTCAAAAAAGTATTCTGGTAAGTTAAGCAAAGTAAGAACAAACAGCCCTCCCTGATTTTATTGGGGAGTGCACAGGTAGAGTTTTCTATAAGGCAGGCATCCAAAAAACATATTGACTTTCATCAAACTGAATTTTTTTAAGAATTGCTGATATGTGGATAATGTTTTGTTTATGAAATTAAGTCATGGATTTGCAGATAACTTCATAGTTTCAGTTACTGTGGTGGTGGTGGTGTGTGTATGTGTATTTGCATATATGTGTGCCAAACCCAGAGCTCCATTTGGTATCTTCTTCCACCTTATTATTTTTTAAGGGTCTACTTTTTAATCTTGAGTTTATCAATTCACTCCTGTCTACACCTCCCCAGCTCTGAGTCTGCAAGCATGCCATCACATCATTCTGTCCCAAATCAAAACCCTTCCAAGGGCAATAGTCCTCTCACTATATGTCACATCTGCTTCCCTTAACTTTGCTCTAACTCATCTCTCCTCCTTAACTTTGCTCTAACTCATCTCTCCTCCTGGCCTCTGCCAGCACAGAGCAATCCAGCTACAGCACCCCATATATATGTGTGGCCTCGTATAGTGACTGGCTTGTCATGTATTCTCTCTTCCATCTGTACTCTTTCAGGTCTCAGTTCCAAGGTACCTTTTCCATCAACTAGCTGCCTGTTCCTAAGAGTCAATCAGAACTTACCTCTGCATACTTTCACTTTCTTAGCATTTCTCACACATTTGTTTCATTCATTGTTTATTTCCTATCTCTAGCACTTTGGCTGACAGTATGTGTTCTGAAAATGCTTGCTGATAAGAGGAGGGAAACATGACACTGTTTACAAAGCGCTTTCATAAATATTTCTTCCAGGGTCAGATAAGTAGTGCATCCTCTAAATAAATTCCAAAGAGCTCTAAAATCGGGTGCTATGGAGTCCATACTAGATATTCAAAATCATTCATTCCAGTGGTAAGAACTCTGATTTATGAACATATTTGTAGAGTCAAATTTAATAAGTGTCTCATAAAAATCAATTTAAGAAATTAAGACTATAAATTAAGACTTTATATCTGAAATTTTTAAGTATACAGAAGTCTGAAAAGATAGGTACTCAAGTGCTAATAGCTCCAGTCCAGCAGTGAGAATCCACATCATTTTTGTGGTGGTCTTTCATTTATTTTTGGCTTAGGGGGACGTCTTACATTTCTTGTAAACTAAAGGAAGCATGCAGTTATGAGCATAAAAGTTTTTAAGTCCTAGAAGTAAGCAAAATGGCCGGAGGCTTCTGAAGCCACTGGGCCTCATTGGTCCTGCCCCCAGGCTGTCCTCTGCTGTCTCAGCACTGCTTACTGGGTTTTCATTGCCTCTGGAAGCTCCTCCTCCACATCTTCAGTCCGCATCCCTCTCACCTCTTCTGCATTTGCAGACAGTCCAGGGATAGAGCCCCCTAAGGCTGTGCTCTGGAGCTCAGAATTTCTTGGAAATACAGAAACCTTGCTGCGCACACTGGTGTGAAAATTAAGATGGAAGAAAGGTTCCTTAAGATAAGAAATTCATTTGCTTCATTTTTGAATTTCCTCTTCCTCTTTTTTCTGGTTATTCCAGGTCATATTTTCTTTCTTTCTCTTATACTTGTGTTAGCACAGAGTAGAATGGAATGGAATATATGTCCATGAAGCATGTACCAATGGAAGCCCCACTGCGGTGGATAACAACCAGCAAGGTCCAGACCAAGTGGAAGTGAGGGAGAGTTTTGGTTCTAGTCGGCTAGGAGGCTGGGGACAGAGAATATCAGGGCTGGAATGAGGAAAATAAGTGGCTAAATTCATTAGCTATTTTCATTCATCAGTCAATACCTTTGCTTTGCTTTTGGCAGAGACTGTTTATTCTTTTTTAAAATCAGCTTTTAAAATGTATGTGTAAAATATGCATTAATTTTGTAAAGTTCCATAAACATAAATAGCAAAAGTAAGAGGAAAAAGTCTTTAAAGCAAGCATTCCAAGTGCTTTGATATTGATTTGAAGCTATATTTGTAAAATGAGATTCTGCTTTTAATGATATCTCATAATCCACTTCTCTAGCATGCTTGTATTCTTAAAATTCCCTTTCCGTTCATATTATTTCCACACTCTATGATTTGATCAAGGTTGGTTATCCAACTTTTACAAGCCAATGAAATTCTCAAGGAGACATAAGTTTGAGGGTATTATATTCAAAATTCACTGATAGTTAAATTTGAATATATGTTTAGTGTGGCATCATAATTGTACAAAATTGGAGAAGTAATGTGTTCCTTCAAGCAAAACTCCCAATTAATGGGAAAATTTTCCCATGAAAAAATTACCCATTTCTCTTCTACTTTCTAGTAGGAGTCTCAATCATAGCAAATAGAAATAGTAACAAGCAGACCATTTCTGATTTGGGTAAATTATTTTTAATGGGCATATTACCTTTTTAAAACAAGTATGTCAGCTAAAGTTCCTAGCCCACAAATGGCTCTAAGTTTGATAGAACTGATAAACTGGAATTAAACATAAAAAAATTTGCAGTACTCTCAATTTTACATGATAAAAATTCATCATGAATTGATATTCATAATAGAAGCATAATATATTCTCACAGGATATTTAATGTCATAAATAAATATTATGTGATTCTACCAAAAATAAATTCTTTTTTCTTGTATCACCACAAAACAAATGTCAGTCATACAATTTTAATATTTAACTATTACTCTACTGAGAGCAGTAAAAGGAAGATTTTTTAACAAGTTACTTTCTTCATTACAAGAACTATTTGGATGAAAATGTATATTGACATTTGTGAGGATACAAAAACACTAATAGCTTCATTTTTAAATATCCCATAGATTACAGCAGAAACAAAGTTTTTAAAATTATAGTTTTGTCTCAATTTATATTGTTAAATTTATCATTTGCTTGAGTAAGCTATATTCTTGAATCATCTCATGTAAATGCAGGTATTGACTTTTAGAATACTTTAAATTTAAAATCATTATTTTGTAAATGCAACAAATTTCCGTGATACACTGCTTCACATGATTTAAGAACTTTCCTTTTCTTGTAAACAGTTAAAGCCATTCAAGTCAATCCAGTTATTACTTTATGGAGGCATTAGTAAATACAATAGACTTCTTAAAATAAATGTAGTGTTCATAAATGACAACAAAGCACCTAATTTTGCTTGAAGTAAATATGAAAGTAAAATCCTAACTTCCTTTCAGTTGTTGCTGTTTTACATCTACTTCGGAACAGTTCACACAAACCCTGTTTAACCAACCAGCCGGCTCCCAGACCACCCTTGAGAGAAGCCCTCAGAAGTCAGCTTGTCCCGCAACACAGACTACAGGGCGGCTTACCATCCTGCTGGGCAGCTTCTCTCTGGACAGAAACGCCAGCAGCTGGGGACAATTTCTGACTCAGTGTTGTGTCTCTGGCCGCAGCCAGTGGCCAGTACAATCTGATTTGCATATCATGCAGCAGAAATTAATAATTCAAAACACAGGAGTGATTCATTCAGCTTAACCTCCATGTCAGAAATGTTCATGCAGGGAATCTCTTGAGGAGCAGAGACATGCAACTAATGACCCAGTTTGCAGAAAATACATTTGAAAAACAGATTTTGAAAACACCACAGTTGAAATCATTGTGCTCACTAACAAAACAAAGAAGCATTTTTTTTCTTTCTGTCTGTACACACACAGTTAGACTTTCTGTTGACTATGTAATTGTGTTTGCTTTTACCTTGTTTGCAAATTTCTGGTCACTTCTATATTCAGCATACAATAGCTAAACTGCTGTTATAAACAATTTTGAGAGAACTATAAAACTAAAACCTTAGAAGTAAATCTCGATATGCACCTTGGCAGTATGCTCATGAAGGTTATTTAGAAGTTTAGAGCCTTTCCGTTTTATTTTCCGTGATTTAATTCAAGAGGCATAAAATAATAATCAGCCAGGGATTGGGAATAGACGTGCTCTTTGGAAGATAACCTCAAGAGATGACAGTTGATGAATTCCAGGCAGACCTCAAAATAGCACCTAGGAACAGGGTTACACCATTCCAGATGGGAAGCACACCTGGCTTTTCCGAGGAGTGTAGCAGTTTTATTCTCCAGCAAACACTTAGTCTGTTTGATTCGGAACATGGGGATTATGCTGATAGTGTAGATGGCCAGGCAAGAAAAGATGACTGGCACTATTAAAGGAAAAAAGGCTGAAGATTATTCTTATGCACTTCTCAACACAGGGACATATTGGAATAAGCAGTTGGTCTGGAGATGCCAAGCCGCAAAGTCACCTGTGCCTATTACAGGTTTCAGTCACCGTGAGGAGGGGAGCAACAAGATTCCTGCTTCGTGGGGTGATTGGAGTTCCCCAGAACTTCCTGTTTCTTCTCCCCACTTCCTGATAGCCAAAGGTGGTCTATACTTCCCCTTTTTCCACAGGATGACTGTCTGGACTGGGGCTGGTAGCCTGACCTCTGGCCAGGTCCCGCTTTAGCAAGAACTCCATTGCTGAAGATACTGTCACTCACTGAGAGCCGGAGTGGTCCTGAGGAAAGACATAAGACCCAGTCTGGTCCCTTACATCACTGTGCCTATGCGGAGCTCTTGTAAGAGGACAAATAAATGCTGGCAGTGTGTCCTTTGTGCCATATATACATACAGGGGCCTCCAAGCGGAAGGCTGCATGTTCAATTCAATGTTTTACTGTTACATTCTTGTTTGGAGGTTTTCTGCAGGAAATTTTTAATAATCTTTTAACAAGAGTCCAGTTATTTCCTTTTACTCTAGGTTCTGTGAATTATGTTGTTAACATTGTCTGGGAGAGCACAAATTTCCCAGGAAATAATTTCTTTTTTTTTTTTTTCAACATTTTTTACTATTAATTCCGCTCATACAAACTTAATAGGTACACGGGTTCCCTCCTTCCCTCCTCCTCCCCGGCGACCCTGCTACTCCCCTTCCCTTCACCCCTCCCTCCCCATCCCCCAGTGCTTCCCCCCTCAATCCCCGGAGAATCCTTTAATGTGCATGCCAGACTCTCCTCTGGGCCCTCCTCTCCAATGAAATACGAGGACCCAGTGGCATTTCCCTGAACCCTTTCCTGTGTTCCCCTTAAGCATAGGAACACTACTGTGGCTGTCAATCCCTTGCCTCCAAGGATCTTGGTGCCTTTAGAAAATGCTAGACTTTGTGGGGTCAATAGTGTGTTGGACATTGGTGGGGCATGCAAAGTCCAATTATGATTGCTTCGGCCCTAACTTGTGTGGAGTATCTTGCATATCATTGCTCCTTCCATTCTTGTGCTCTTACACTCTTACCGCCCCCTCTTCCGCAAATTTCCCTGAGCTTCAGGATGGGGAGAGATTAGGCTGGCCTAGTTCTAGGTGGTTGATATAGAGTCTCTGAAGTTCTGGATTATGGTTTGTTGATTTTCTTTTGCAGTTTTGCTGCTCCAGGAAATAATTTCTATTTGGCATACTAAATTTCGGATGGGTAAAGTTTTTCGTTATTAGTTTTTTTCTACTGTTATTTATTTTTCCTCTCTCCTTCTTTTTATTCCTTTCTTCTTTTCCCCTTCCCTCCTTCCCTCTTTCCCTTGGCTCTCCCTTCCTTTTTTCATCCTTCTCTCTCTACCCCTCTTCTTTCTTTATTCCCTCTTTCTCTCTTTCCTTCTTTACTTCCTCCCTCCCTCCCTCCCTCCTTTCCTTCCTTATTTTCTTCCTTACTTTTTTCCTTCCTCCCTCTGTTTCTTTTTCTTCCTTCTTTAAAACAAGGTAACATGTTGCATTTCATGCTTGTAGAGCAATGAGATTAAAGGCAGTAAAGTCTGTAGTCCAGTGTGCTGAGCCAGCGCTGCACTGTTGCTTGGATTGTGGCCCCACAGGAAATCTTCCAAAAGTCTAAATACTTGTTTTCGGGTTTCTTATCTGTAGAGAGGAATGCATGTGACAGTCTTTTTACACATATGTGAAGTACCCATTATGCATAGGTGGTATGGGACAGTGCTCAGTGCTCCTGGACAGGTCTAGAGCCTTCTCCTTTACGGAGTGAAATTCTTCTTGGCTCCTTAAGTTGAGCATTGACCATTGCAGAAATGCATAAGAAATGAACCTTTTTTTCTGAATGACAGTTTTGATGTGATGTCATTAGTTTCTGCCCAAAACCATTGATTTAAAATAACTTTATAAAAGCCAGAGTAGTAAAAACATTAGCGAGTCCTTGACTAGATTTGCCCTTCACATGTTATGTGACCTGTGAAATGAATGTACCCAAGTTGATTTCCTTTTGAATCAGGACCCACCGCAGCCTGCTCTGTAAGGCTCACAGTATTCGCTACAGGGAAGGACACTGAAAACACAGTGAGTGGGAAACACAGGGACAGTGCAGAGGAAAGAGCAGAGGCCTTCTGGAGATTCAGGAGAGAAAAACATCTAGAAAGGTTAGAAAGGACAATCAAACGACAGCAGAATCTAGTATCACAAGTAGCACCTTCTTATACGATTTATGCATTTACTCTGCCAGCTGTTGTTTTATTAGTCACAAGAACTTAAAGCAGTGTTGACTGTTCATAATCTAATTTTCAGCTGAAGAAACTGAAGCCTAACTAAAATTAAATGGATTAAATCCACAATCCATAGCTAATAAATCTCTGGACCATAGGCTTCAGGCTTCATCTTCTTCTCCCCCAGCTTCAACATTTAGCTATTAGTCTGTCTCTCTTGTGGCAAAAAAGAAAACGTCAGTCTAACCCACAAAGTTGCTGATATTAAATAATTTTACTAGGGGCTGGAGAGGTGGCTCAGGAGTTAAGCCTCTGCCTTGCAGCCAGAAGGTGCTGA
This sequence comes from Typhlomys cinereus, assembly GCA_023101885.1. Classification (NCBI taxonomy): domain Eukaryota; kingdom Metazoa; phylum Chordata; class Mammalia; order Rodentia; family Platacanthomyidae; genus Typhlomys; species Typhlomys cinereus. The sequence continues at coordinate 2,880,711 of JALPQD010000096.1, forward strand.
GTTCCGATTCTAGATCCCACACATAGACGCCGGGCGGAAGCGGGGGTGGCCTGAGCTTCTGGTCCTGGTAGGGAGGAGCCTGTGAATCCCAGGGCAGAGTAAACAAGGAGGAGGTGGAGGCATCCGTGGTGGTTCCCAAATTTGTCCGTGGTGCTACACACACACACATATGTGCACACACGCATACACGCACAATTGAATAAATAATAAATAAAAAAATTAAAAAATAATTTTACTATATAAATATGGCAACTTTATGTGGTTTACTCTAGTAAAAAAGGTTTAAAATAATAATGAATTTCACCATTATTTATAAGATTTGTTTGTCAAATTTAATTATTTAAATCTTCCATTTCAAAAATAGAGCATTTTTCATAAATAACACTGAAAAGTAACTCATTAGCCATGTTTATATTGGTATCTGTTAGCAACATCTCCTCGTGATTACATGACACATAGCTTGCTGCAAAGCCACGGTTCTGCAACTGGTCTAAAGGTTACAGTCTGGAAAGGAGAAAAACAATTAGACCAAGGGACTTCCTCTAAATCCTTGAAGGGAAATAATAATAGTAATAACCCTACATCCTGGAATCCAGTAAGATGACTGAGAACACCAGGATGTCATTCCCTGTTAAAACAATGCTTTTCCAAGCGTCCACTGGTGAACTCTTTTACATGCTTGTTGGTTTATTCCAAAGCAATTTATTATTTTTTGAGGCATTTGTAAACTGGATTGTTTCCCTCATTTATTTATCAGGTTGTTTGTCATAATAAGTAGGAAGGCTACTGATTTCATCTTGGGTGAGTAAGGGACTCAGAGGCCCACTTTTCCCTAGGAGACTGTGTGGGAGAATTCATTTGTTTCAGTAGTTGTCTTGCTCTAATAAGTAATCCTCCCTCCCTCTCTCCCTCCCTCCCTTTCTTTCTTCCTTCCCTCCTTCCCTCCTTCCCTCCTTCCCTCCTTCCCTCCTTCCCTCCTTCCTCTGTCTGTCTTTCTTTATTTGAATTTGGGGAGCTGAACCTAGAGCTTACACATGCTAGACAAACAGTGTAACTTAGCTGTTTCCCTTACTATTAATTTATTTGGTTATCTTGAGACAAGTTCTCACAAGTTGCATAGAAGACCCATGAAATTTTGATCATTCTGCCTTAGCTTCACAGTAGCTACAACTAAGCCCGTGCCACTAGGTCCAGTTCAAATACTATATTGAAAACACATTATTTGTTTAAAAAAGTTATCTAGCTGTTTAAAATGCCAAATTCTGTGATTATTAATGCTTAGAAACACAGCAAATTTACCTTTTATCTTTCAGTTTCTACTCAAATTTCCTCAGTTAAATGATTTAAATGACACTTTAATCACAAATGCTTCTCTTTAAAAATACTGTCATTGCTCCTTGATAGAAATATAGAGCAATGAAATCAACCATTTGTGTGAAATGCAGCAACAAATCATTTGCTTAGACAGTGAATAGAGTACAGTATTGATTAACGAATAAGTTTATCTGAAATATTGAAATGAGTTATCTGTTTGCTGACTGATTACTCTATTTCTTGCTCTTATTCAGGTTACATTACTGTATTTTATGTGTTTTTGGAGAATTCTTATAAAATTTGAATTTTGTATGAAAAAAGAAGCAGTTGGCTCTTTCAAAGAAAATATTTTTAATGCTTTCTGTTGGTTGCCTTAAAATAAGAAACAAATATCAACCTGGCTGGATCTCGCTGAGCATCACAGTAATGATGTAAAGTTTTCAGTTTCTAAAAATACAGGTTTTTCTGTTTGTTAAAGAAACTTCAGTTTGTTATGAATTCAGTAATGGAAATTACCTGTTTGCCTTAAGACATTCAGTGGTGGGATCTAGTGTGACCTCTACAACATCCTCATGAATACAGTTGTTAAAATTATAATTTATGCTGACTATTAGATAACAGACCAATAAAATTTGACTTCACTATAGGTCAATATTGTAATGAACTAAATGAAGAATTATCAGACTATAGCAATTCAGACCATTACAAACACTAATGCAAACTACTATGAAAATGCTTTAGTAGGAAGATTATTTATTACATTTATTTGCGTGTGTGAATGAATGCATATCTTGAAGTCAGTGGATGACTATCAGTAGTTGATTCTCTCCTTCCATCACGTGGGTTTCAGAGATGAAACTCAGGTTATCAGATCTGTTGAGCCTTCTCACAGCTCAAATAACAAAATGGTTCAATTGTTTCATTTAAAGATTTCAACTTTACCTCATCAGTATTATTTTTTTTGACATCCACATACTTTATTTTAAAAAACTTTGTAGCAGCCTATGTAAATATTTTATAATACATTTTTTATTATTTCCGCTCATACAAACTTAATAGGTAGACCAGTTCCCTCCCTCCCTCCTCCTCCCCCCGAACCTCCTGCTCCCCCTCCCCTCACCCCTCCCTCCCCATCCCCCTGTGCCTCTCCCCCAATTCCCAGAGAGTCCTTTATTGTGCATGATGACATACAAGGACCCAGTGGCATTTCCCTGAACCCTTTCTCGTGTTCCCCTTAAGCATAGGAACACTACTGTGGCTGTCAATCCCTTGCCTCCAAGGATCTTGGTGCCTTTAGCTGATGCTAGACTTTGTGAGGTCAATAGTGTGTTGGACATTGCGCAGGGCATGCAAAGTCCTATTATGGTGGCTTCGGCCGTAACTAGCTTGAAGAATCTTGCAAATCATTGCTCCTCCCATCCTTTTGCTCTTACACTCTTACCGCCCCCTCTTCCGCAAATGTCCCTGAGCTTCAGGATGGGGGGAGATTAGGCTGGCCTAGTTCTATGTGGTTGATACAGAGTCTCTGAAGTTCTGGATTGTAGTTTGTTGATTTTCTTTTGCAGTTTTGCTGCTCCTGCAATGCCATTCACTCCATTCTAATGGGCACTGTATGTCACCCCCTGGTCAGAGACAAAAAGCTGTTAAACTGGAGTCTTGTTATAATAGCACATTCAAGGGTAGATGTAATAAAAGTAGGAAACCTCAGTGAGGGAAGGGTCAGTCACCCATTTGCAAAATGATTACTTTTTATCTGCCAGACTATATGCCCTCCCCTTCTGGTAAGATCATACCCCCTCATTTGTACATGATCAGGAACGAATGTCTGTGAACTTAACCAGTTGTCACATTACTTACTTGCATACCTTGATGGAGGCCTACTTTCTCTGATATAACGTGGTCCCCTCTCTCCTTGTGTCTGGTGTGGCCCTCCAACCCCATCCCTCCTGTTCATAATCCTTGCAATTACTGTATTACATAGGTTTACCTTTGAGTGTCTCAATGTGGGCTGGGTGAGTTTGATACCAGGAGCCACCTATTAGGAAGTACATACGGCGCTTAATTTTCTGGGTCTGGGATACTTCACTTAATATAATTGTTTCTAATGACATCCATTTCCCAGCAAATTCCAGTAATTCATCATTTTTGATGGCTGAGTAGTACTCCATTGTATAGATGTACCACTTTTTCCTTATCCACTCGTCAACTGTTGGACATTTGGGTTGATTCCATGACTTTGCTATTGTAAACAGTGCTGCTATGAACATGGTTGTGCTTGTGCGATCGAGGTGAACCTCTGCTGCATGGGTGTTATTCTCAAAAGTGGAATTGCAGGGTCATATAGCATTTCAATCTTTAATTTCTTTAAGAATCTCCAGACGGCTCGCCAGAGTGGCTATATGAGCCTGCATTCCCACCAGCAATGTAGGAGAGTTCCCCTCTCTGCACATCCTCTCCAGCATTTGGTGTTGTTTGTATTGTGAATTTTTGCCATCCTGACCGGGGTGAGATGATATCTCAGGGAAGTTTTGATTTGCATTTCCCTGATGGCTAAAGAAGTGGAGCATTTTTTAAGATATTTGTTAGACATTTTAATTTCATCCCTGGTAAAATTTCTTTTAAGTTCCAGGGCCCATTTTTTAATTGGGCCATTAGTTTCCTTGGTGTTTAGTTTTCTAAGTTCTTTGTGCACTCTGGACAGTAGAGCTCTATCAGATATGTGGTTAGTGAAGATTTTCTCCCATTCTGTGGGTTGCCTTTGAGCTCGTGTTACATCCCTTTATCTGAACAGAAGCTCTTTAATTTCACAAGGTCCCAACTGTTGAGTTAGTAGCAGTGACTGTGCCATTGGGTGTCAGTTTATGAAATGTTGGCCTAGCCCAATCAGCTCGAGGGAGTTCCCTTTCCTTTCAACTATGGTTTTTATAGTCATTGGCCTTATATCAAGGTCCTTGATCCATTTGGAATTAAGTCTTGTACATAGTGACAAGTACGGGTCCAGCTTTAATCTTCTCCATGTGGAGATCCAGTTTTGCCAGCACCATTTGTTGAAGATGGTGTCATTTTTCCATTGGATTCTTTGGGCCCCTTTGTCAAAGATCAAATGGCTGTATTTTTGTGGGCTTATATCTGGGTCTTCAAACCTCATCCATTGATCTGTGTGTCTATTTTGGAGCCAGTACCAGGCTGTTTTTACAACTGTGGATTTGTAGTATAGACTAAGGTTTGGTACGGTAATACCTCCAGCAGTGTTTTTGTTACTCAGGATTGTCTTTGCTATCCTGGGTCTTTTGTGCCTCCATATGAATTTTGAGATTGTTTGGTCAACGTCTTTAAAGAATTTCTTTGGGATTTTAATTGGTATAGTATTGAATCTGTATATTCCCTTTGGTAGGATGGTCATTTTTACGATGTTGATTCTGTCAATCCAGGAACATGGGATGTCTTTCTACCTTCTGGTGTCTTCTGCAATTTCTTTCTTTAGGGTTTTAAAGTTTTCATTGTAAAGGTCTTTTACCTCCTTGGTTAGGTTTATACCAAGGTACTTCATTTTTTTAGGGGCTATAGTAAATGAGATTGTTTCTCTCAAGGCTTTTTCAATTTCATTCTGGGCATATAGGAAGGCCTCTGATTTTTGCACATTTATTTTGTATCCTGCCACCCTGCTGAACTTCTCAATTAGTTCCAGGAGCTTCCTGGTGGAGTTTTTGGGATCCCTCAGGTATAACATCATGTCATCTGCAAATAGGGATAGCTTGACTTCTTCCTTGCCGATTTGAATCCCTCTTATGTCCTTTTCTTGTCTTATGGCTTCAGCTAAGACTTCAAGTACAATATTGAATAGAAGTGGTGAGAGTGGACAGCCTTGTCTAGTTCCTGATCAAAGTGGGAATGCTTTCAATTGTTCCCCATTGAGCATAATCCTTGCTGTGGGCTTGTTGTATACAACTTTTATTATATTGATAAAGGTTCCTTCCATTCCTACAGTCTCTAGCGTTTTGATCATAAAAGGCTGTTGGATCTTGTCAAAGGCTTTTTCTGCATCTATGGAGAGTATCATGTGGTCTTGGACTTTGGACTGGTTTACATGATGAATTACATTTATTGATTTGCGTATGTTGAACCAAACTTGTGTGCCAGGGATGAAGCCTACTTGGTCCCTGTGAATGATCTTTTTGATATGTTTTTGAATCTGATTTGCTAAGACTTTGTTGAGAATCTTTGTGTCTGTGTTCATCAGAGAGATTGGCCTATAGTTTTCTTTTTTAAGTGAATCTTTATTAGGTTTTGGGATTAAGACGATATTAGCTTCATAGAAGGAATTTGGTAGTGTTCCTTCCTTTGCTATTTGATGGAACAGTTTAAGGAGTATTGGTGTTATTAACTCCTTAAATGTCTGGTAGAATTCTGTGCTGAATCCATCTGGTCCAGGACATTTTTTGGTGGGAAGATTCGAGATTACTTCTTCAATTTCCTTATGAGTTATAGGACTATTTAAATAATTCATAACTTCCTGATTCAATTTAGGTAGATTGTGTTTACTTAGAAATTCATCCATCTTTTTTGTGTTGTTAAACTTCGCAGAATATAAGTTTTTGAAATATGATGTTATAATTCTCTGGATTTCTTGGGTATCAGTAGTGATAACTCCATGTTCATTTATAATTATGTTAATTTGGGTTTTTCTCTCTTGCTTTCAGTTAATTTAGCTAGGGGTGTATCAATCTTATTGATTTTTTCAAAGAACCAGCTTTTTGACTGGTTGATTTTTTCTATCGTTTTCTTAGTCTTGATTTCAGATATTTCTCCCCTTATTTTGCTAATCTCCTCTCTTCTTCTACTTTTGGGATCAGATTGCTCATGTTTCTCTAAAGCCTTAAGCTGCATCGTTAAGTTATTTATTTCTGATGTTTCCAGTTTTTGATGTAGGCATTAAGAGCTATGAACTTACCTCTTAGGACAGCTTTCATTGTGTCCCAGAGATTTTGGTAAGTTGTATTTTCATTATCATTCACTTTCAGGAAATCTTGAATTTCCTTTTTAATTTCTTCCTGAATCCAGTTCTCATTTAGCACCATCTTGTTAAGTTTCCACGAGTTAGTGTATTTTCTCTTTGTTGTGTTGTGGATGTCCAGCTTTAGGCCGTGGTGGTCTCATAGGGCACAGGTTAGAATTTCAACTTTTTTGTATATGTGTAGATTCATTTTGTGGTCCAATGTGTGATCTATTTCGGAGAAAGTTACATGTGCTGCTGAGAAAAATGTGTATTCTTTCGTGCGTGGGTGAAAAGTTCGATAGAGATCTGTAAGGTCCATTTCTTTCAGGATTTGATTAAGTTCCAAAGTGTCTCTGTTAAGCTTTTGACCTGTTGATCTATCCCATGTTGAGAGGGTGGTGTTGAAGTCCCCAAGAATTATCGTTTGGGGGTTGATTTCTTGCTTTAGACGCTGTAGGGTTTTCTTAATGAACATGGAGAGGCCCGTATTGGGTGCATATATGTTCAGTATTGTGAAGTCTTCTTGGTGAATTGCAACTGTGACTAAAATGTAGTATCCATCTGTGTCTCTTATGATTTTCTTTGGTTTGAAGTCCACTTTGGCTGAAAGCATAATTGCTACCCCTGCCTGTTTCCTGGTTCCATTAGCTTCCAAGATTTTGGACCAGCCTTTGAGTTTCCTGAAGGCAGCAGATTGTTGGATTGTGGTTTTTAATCCAAGTTTGTAATCTGTGTCTCTTAATCGGTGAGTTAATACCATTGACATTTAATGTTATAATGGAGAAATTATTTTTAATTCTGTCCATTTTTTATGTTTAGTAGATTTTGTAAGCATGTTGTTTGATATTTATGTTTTGGTGTTATTATACTTCCCTCTGTCCTCCTGGATACCCTTGTTCTTTTCTTCAAGCTTGAGTATTATTTCTAGCATTTTTTGAAGGCCTGGTTTGGTAGACATGTATCCCTTCAAGTTGTCTTTGTGCTGGAAAACTTTTCTTTCTCCCTCAATCATGACAGATAGTTTTGCCGGGTCTATCAGTCTGGGTCAGCATTTTTGCTCATTTAATACTTGAAGTATGTCTCTCCAAGCTCTTCTTGCTTTTACTGTTTCCATTGAGTAGTCATCTGTTATTCTAATAGGTTTACCTTTAAAACTGACTTGCTCTTTTTCTCTTGAAGATCTCAGCACCTTTTCTTTGTCTTGAATGTGGAGTGTTTTGACTATTATTTGCCGTGGCGATTTTCTATTTTGGTCGTATCTGTTTGGAGTGCGAAATGCCTCTTTTATTTGGATAGGCCTCTCATTCTTTAGTTGTGGGAAGTTTTCATTTGTGATGAATTGAAACATTTCCTCCGGTGTGGTATTTTGGGATTCTTGTTCTGGTATTCCATGAATGCGCATGTTAGGCTTCTTCAGGGTGTCCCGTATCTCCTGAATGTTCCTCTCCAGTATCTTTTTGGCTTTAACAATCTCTTCCATTGAGCTGGTCAGTTCTCCCACTTTGTCTTCAAGATCTGAAATTCTATTTTCTGCCTCATTTGTTCTGCTGATAAGACTCTCTGTTGAGTTTTGGGTTGAAGATAACTTGTCTTTTAGTTCAATTTTAAACTCTGCCTGAGACTGTTTTAACTGCTCTATACCTATTTATGTTTCTTGAACTGTTTTTCTCAACTCCTCCATGTGCCTGTTGTGTTCCTGTTCAAAGTGGTTGATTAACTCTTCTTGGATTTCCTCTTTCATAGTATTAATCATGGTAATGATCATACTCTGAAAGTCGTTATATTGGGTCTGGCTTTCGTGGCTATTTTCCGTGGATTTGTTCTGGTTGGAATCCCTCATTAAAAGATTGATTTTTTCGGTGGGAGATTGGTCTTTTGGGGTTTTGTTTCTCGTGGATCTGCACTTTAACTTGTACATTGTTGTTTTGTTTTTTAGTATCTTTCAGTTTCTGTGTGTTTTTCACTGAATCCATGTAGTTGGTATTGTTACACTTGCCAGTTTTTACTAGTGCTTGCCTTGGATTGGGTATGTTTGTGCATTGTTATTGTTATATCCTAGATGAGGCTACTAGGCTGTTAGTACCTCAGTTAAGTCAGGTTTTGTAACCAGGGGGTGAATATTAGTTTGGTAGTACACTTTTACGATTTAGTATCTTGGTGAAATGTGGGGGTGAGTGGTGTACTCCCTGAAGTTGTAAGTTTTTGGGGTGGCTGTAGGAGAAAGTTGATCTACAGCATTGATACTTTAAAGGATCAGTAAAGTGAAAAGAAAAAGTTTACTTATCTTTGGGCTGGATGTGAAGAATCTCACCCACGTGATATAATGATTGTAGTGGAGTCCAGATGTATGGCCTGTGTTCCCTTTGTTCCTTAGAATTTTGCTTTCGTTTCCTTTGGGCTCTATTGAATTCTGAGAAGCAGTGTGTCTTCCGTGAACCACGTGCGTAGGTCCCCGGTGGGCCAGAGAGGCAAAGGGTCTGATGTTGATGGCAGAATTCTTCACCTGTGACTTGGGGGGCTGGCAGAGGTGTGCGGGGGTGGGAGGGTGGGAGGGGCTGGGGTTCAGGGCGGGGCCCCGGGGGCGAAGCTGGTGGCCCGCGCCCAGTGCTGCTGGCCAGGCGGCTCTGGGGTGGGGGGCGGGGCGGGGCTGGGCTGGGCTGTCTCGCTCTTTCACCTGGGAAGATCGGGGCGGAGGGGGAGGGGGCGGGGGCGGGGGCGGGGCCCCCGGCGGGGCCCCAGGGGCAAAGCTGGGGGCCCGTGCGCGCTGCTGCTGGCCGGGCGGCTCCAGGGTGGGGGGCAGGATCAGTATTATTTTTATGTCTATAATTTTCCCATATTAACCTGACTTAAAATACTGATATCACTTGTATTACTTAAGAGCTTTATATTGGCAATTTACAGCTTATTTTAGAATAAGGAATAGTGCCCAGAGTCATGACTCTAGCCATGGGAAATGACTGTGGAAGCCTGGCTCTGGGAACAAGGAGACCCATCCTGTGCAAGATAGAGAGGGAGGACCTGTGCTGGGGAAGGACAGATTAATAGGTACCCTTCCTTGAGACACAGACATATATCTGTTCCTGCTCAGATACTTATCACAGTGGATTTTAATTATTGCCAAGAGGGAAAGAATAGTAAATTTGAAAGAGGCTCTTAAATGAGCTTCCAGCAGACAACTCTTCAGATAGTTATGCCAAGCCCAGAACCAGTTGGAACAGTCTCTCAGACAAAGGACCTGAAACACAAGAGTTTATTTCAAAAGGATCTAGTGTTTTCTCACTGTGACCACAAAGAAAGGCAACCCACCTATACATTTCTTTCACCACTGAGAAGGCCTTGTAAGCTTTCAAAATAAAAATAAGCCATTATTCTTGACTTCACCCAACATCTTGTAAACAGGTACATATTTCCTTCAAGAACTGCAAATGGTAAAGTTTGTGGCAGATCAGAGCATATAAAAATGAATTAATTTTTCCAAGTGACTAGATTCAATATTAGCCATTCTGAGAAGCAGCAGCAACAGAGATTTTTACAATGTTTCCATAATCTGGGCATGAATACTTCATTATGCTTTTTCTGTCCTGTCTTCTCTTCAACATTTGATTCTAAAATATGTTTGGTTCACCTTTGATGTTCAAATCAGAGGGTTAATAAGGAGATGCATAGGTGGGTATCGACCCAAGGAATTTATGTATCCTTATAGTGGAAGCTTCTTTCAAAATTCTGAACAGCCCCATCACATGTGAACTTTCTCATTTACTTTTTTTATTTTTTATTTTTCTGCTCATACAAACATAATAGGAACCCCTGTCCTCTCCCTCCTTCCATCCCTCCCTGGATCTCCCTGTTCCCTCCCCTGCTTTGTCCCTTCCTTCCCCCCTTTCTCCCAGCTGCCCCTTCCCCCCATCTCTGAAGCATTCTTTAATGAGTATATCAAACTTTCCTCTGGGTCCTCCTCTCTAATGAGGTGTAAGGACTCAGTGGCATTTCCTAGAACTCTTTCTTGTGTTACCCTTAAGTATAGGAACACTATTGTGACTGTTAATCCCTTGCATCTAAGGATCTTAGTGCCTTTAGTCCATGCTAGAATTTGAGGGGTCAATGATATGTTGGTCATTGTGCAGATCATGCAGAGTCCTGTTATAATTGCTTCAGCCCTAGCTTGTGTGGAGTATCTTGCATATCATAGCTCCTCCCATCCTTGTGCTCTTACAATCTTACCCCCCCTTTCCGCAAATTTCCCTGAGCTTCAGGATGGGGAGACATTAGGCAGGCCTGATTCCAGGTGGTTGATATAGAGTCTCTGATGTTCTGAATTATAGTTTGTTGATGATTTATTTTTTCAGTTTTGCTGTTCCTGTAATGCCCTTGGTTCCATCCTGATGGGTATTGCATGTTGCCCCCCTGGCCAGAGATTAAAAATCTGTTAAATTAGAGTCTTGTTATAAGAGTATATTCAAAGGTAGATGGAATAAAAGTAGGAAACCACAGTGAGGGAGGGGTCAATCACCCATTTGCAAAATGGTTACCTTTTATCTGGCAGCCTATATGCGCTCACCTTCTAGTAAGATAGTACCCCATCAGTTGGAAATGATCAGGAAGGAAAGTCTGTGAACTTAATCAGATGTCTCATTACTTACTTGTATGTTGCTTCAGCTAGCTTATAATATAATGCTTGTTACTGTTTAAATTTTAAAAATTGAATTTATATAATATTGTCTTAAATGTCTGGCTTTGTCATAATTTCTAGTAGGACTATGTCATTGAGTTGATTTTCTAAAGCCAGTATCATTTAATACTTTGAAAAATTTGTGTTATGATTTGAGCCTTGATGTTCACATGTATGAAGCAAATGTGCGGGTGAGCTACAGAAGGCAAACAGGAGGTGGTACAGCTCTGGACATGAGCTGGTACAGAGGACAAGCAGGAGACATAAGAGCTGCCTCTCTCCATGCGTGAGCCAGGGCAGGTATTAGCTATTAAGATGTGATTGTCCCTGACATGCTCAAATTTACTTGAGCACGTTTCTCAATAAAGTGCTACAGAGAACACTAAAAAGTAAAGATGGCCCACGACTCAAACATGAAATCGTTCATCTAAGTATACACTATCTGATGTGATAATCTGTACTGTGACATGATTTATAAATTAAAGATCCTATAGCTGAGTCATGGGCCAGCTTCACATCGTGACTGTGAGATGCACAGTGAAGCTCTTTTTTTTTTATTTCAGCTCACACTAACTTATTAGGTACACCAGTTCCCTCCCTTCCTCCTCCTCCCCCCGTACCCCCTGTTCCCCCTCCCCACCCCTCTCCCTCCCCATCCCCCAGTTCTATGGTTTCAAGAAATTTTTTCCAATCTTTGCCTTTCCATGATTCCTTACTGTCCTGAATTCCTGGTTGTGAGTTTGAACATAGCTGATATACTAACTAGATCCATGTATTCCAGCTTTAGCACTTTTATTTTGTTTAACCTTTTTATTAAAAAGACTTCACAAAAATATCAGGAACTGAATTTGTGTTTTGAGGATCATTTTTAGTGAGACTTTACCATTGAGCTCCATACTCACAGGCTATCAGTTATGGTTATTCAGGGTATTGGCATGCTGGCTGATTTAGAATGCTGCATTCAGTGCTTGCAATTGCCAAAATTCTTTTGTGTGATATCTGGGTTTGAACTTGCTTAATGAGAAACCATATATACTTCTGTTGGTTAAAAAAAATCTCCTTTTAAATGCAGTAAGGACAAGAAGCCAGTCTTCCAGATACTTTATGGGAAGGCAGGGGAACATTTCCTAAAGTAATACCACACTGTGTGGATTGCAGAAGAGAATGAAGAGGAAGGGAAACAGAGGAAGGGATGGAGAGAGGTCTGCACATCACAGAGGGGTGCCTACATTGGAGAACCTTTGGAGTCTTATTTGTGCAGCCAAGCTCTCCACTGAAGTAAACAACACTTTCACTGATGTAGTTTGAGAAAGTCCAAGAATTATGGTTTACTTTTAACTGGGTCAAAGGTTTGCTTATTTAAATTAGTACATTTATAACTGCCAAGATGTACTAATACAAATGGAAAAACATGAAGGATATTTCCAGTATTTATATACTTTTTGTTAACTATGCCTTTAACAAGTTGCTAAAGTATGTCATCTGTAATGTCTACAGATTGTTTGCAGATGTGTGTATGACAAAGTCCTAAGTTTCTGATAACTTATTTTTAGTTCTGGGGAAAATTAAACATTTGTATTTTTCTAAAAAGGAAGCCAACAAGCTACATTAACCTGAGAGCAAAATCAGAAGAACAAGTAATTGATTTTATGGCATACATGAAGGGAAAGGGAGACACTGTAAGTGCAGATAAAGGATTAATGTGAATCAATAAGTCTCTATCCACACAGAACATGAAAACAAGCAGTATGGATATTGCTGACAGATGGGTTTCAATCCATGCGCATTTGTGTTTCATCTTTTGTATTCTGCTCACATTTTAATCTTTTTAAATTTTAAATTTTTAGTAATGTCATGTACATACAAATTTTTAATTTTTAGTAATTTCATGAACATACAAAATGTATTATTATTATATTCACTACTTTATGTGCTCTTCACCCTCCCATCCCTGCTGATTTGCTTCTTCTCAATTGGCGCCTTTATTTTCATATCTTTTTCACTGTGTGCAAACTTCGTGTAGGTGATCACAGCTGCTGCGAGCTCATGATTATCATATCTAGGAGAAAGCACAGCACTCCTCCCCATCCTCTGGCTCTTAATAGTGTCCACCACTTCCTCCACAATGGTGAATGGGCTTTGGACAGAAGTGATGCAGATGCCCTGTTTAGGGCTGAGCAAGCAACAGCTTCTTATTCTCAGCATATTTGTGGTTCTAAGTCTCTGCATTAACCATCACCTGACCACTGAAAAAGAAGCATCTATGACCATTTCTGATGACAGCATGGGTGTAAAATAGAAAGGAGTTTTACCACATGTCTCTTGACCAAATGATGGTAGTAAGTTCTTCTGATACGACTTATGACCTTTGCATTCATTTAAAACAGGTTCACACTCCCTTCCCCACCCTGCTCCGCCAGCCGGGATGCGAGCGCGGTCCAGCCGGGCCTCACCGCGATCCTAGGTAAGCTCTGCCGGCGCCCCCCCCCAGAACCCCAGGTCAGCCCAAGAGACCAACCTCCTACCCCACCATCCAGCCAGAGCCCCGCGCAGGGTCAAGGGACAAGGAGGACCCCCCCCCTGCGCCCAGGCCCCGCTCCAGCTCCCTCGGGTTAAATAGCTCCACGCTGACGCCCCCATCGTCCCTTCCCCATCCCGCTCCGCCTGCCCGGATGCGCGCGGTCCAGCCAGGCCTCATCGCGACCTAGGTAAGCTCCATCCCTGCCTGCCCCCAGAATCCCAGGCCAAATAATTTCAGTTTAGTGAAATTGAAAGATCTTAAGAGTTAAAACGACAATGCCAAAGTCAAAGTGCAAATCCATGAGGAGCATAACTCAAGTAAACAAATTTCCCACTGAAGGAATTAATCCCATAATGTTAGACTCCAACAAGAACAAACCCACTGAAAATGGCCAAGACAGCCTGACCCAGGATAACAACTTCCAAAATATGATCATTACCATGTTCAATACTACGAAAGAGGAAATCCGGGAGGAATTACATAATCGAATCAATTGCTTTGAAGAGGAACACAACAGACACTTGGAGGAGTTGAGAAAAACAGTGCAAGAAACAAAAACTGGCATAGAGCAGTTAAAACAGATTCAAGCAGAGTTTAAAACTGACAAGGTATCTTCAACCCAGAACTCCACAGAAAGTCTTATCAACAGAACTAACGAAGCAGAAAACAGAATTTCAGACCTTGAAGATAAAGTGGGAGTACTAACCAGCTCAATGGAGGAGTGGTTAAAGCCAAAAAGATACTTGAGAGAAATATCCAAGAGATATGGGACACCCTGAAAAAGCCAAACATGCGTATTCATGGAATACCAGAGCAAGAATCTCAAAATACCACCCCTGAGGAAATTTTTCAAACGATCATCAAGGAAAACTTTCCTCATCTAAAAAAAGAGAGGCCCATCCATATACAAGAGGCATTCCGCACCCCAAACAGATACGACCAAAACAGAAGCACGCCATGGCAAATAATAGTTAAAACACTCCACATTCAAGATAAAGAACTGGTGCTGAGAGCTTCAAGGGAGAAAAAAACAATTCACTTTTAAAGGTAAACCTATTAAAATAACAAATGACTTCTCAGTCGAAACAGTAAAAGCAAGAAGAGCTTAGAGAGACATACTTCAAGTACTGAATGAGCAAAAATGTCAACCCAGGCGGATTTACACTGCAAAACTATCCGTCATGATCGAGGGAGAAAGAAAAATCTTCCAGCACAAAGACAACTTGAAGGGATACATGTCCACCACACTAGGCCTTCAAAAACTGCTAGAAATGATACTCAAGCGTGAAGAAAAAAACAGGCATATCCAGGAGAGCAGAAGGCAAGTATAACACCATTAAAAGCGAAGCAATATACTTATAAAAACTACCAAACATAATAAATGTCTGGAATTAAAAATAATTTCTCCATTATAACACTAAATGTCAATGGAATTAACTCACCGATCAAGAGACACAGATTACAAACTTGGATTAAAAATCACAATCCATCAATCTGCTGCCTGCAGGAAACCCATCTCACCACAAAAGATAGGCACGCTCTAAAAATAAAAGGCTGGTCAACAATTCTACAAGCAAATGGAAGCAGAAAACAGGCAGGGGTAGCTATAATACTATCAGACAAGTGGACTCCAAACCAAAGAAAGTTATAAGAGACACGGATGGATACTACATTTTAGTCACAGGTAAAATTCACCAGGAAGACTTCACAATACTGAACATATATACACCCAATACGGGCCCCTCCACATTCATTAAGAAAACCCTACAGCGTCTAAAGCAAGAAATCAACCCCCAAACGATAATTCTTGGGGACTTCAACACCACCCTCTCAACATGGGATAGATCAACAGGTCAAAAACTTAACAGAGACACTTTGGAACTTAATCAAATCCTGAAAGAAATGGACCTTACAGATCTCTATCAAACTTTTCACCCACGCACGAAAGAATACACATTTTCCTCAGCAGCACATGTAACTTTCTCCAAAATAGATCACATATTGGGCCACAAAATGAATCTACACATATACAAAAAAGTTGAAATTCTAACCTGTGCCCTATCAGACCACCACGGCCTAAAGCTGGACATCCACAACACAACAAACAAGAGAAAATACACTAACTCGTGGAAACTTAACAAGATGGTGCTAAATGAGAACTGGATTCAGGAAGAAATTAAAAAGGAAATTCAAGATTTCCTGAAAGTGAACGATAATGAAAATACAGCTTACCAAAATCTCTGGGACACAATGAAAGCTGTCCTAAGAGGTAAGTTCATAGCTCTTAATGCCTACATCAAACTGGAAACACCAGAAATAAATAACTTAACGATGCAGCTTAAGGCTTTAGAGAAACATGAGCAATCTGATCCCAAAAGTAGAAGAAGAGAGGAGATTAGCAAAATAAGGTGAGAAATATCTGAAATCAAGACTAAGAAAACGATAGAAAAAATCAACCAGTCAAAAAGCTGGTTCTTTGAAAAAATCAATAAGATTGATACACTCCTAGCTAAATTAACTGAAAGCAAGAGAGAGAAAACCCAAATTAACATAATTATAAATGAACATGGAGTTATCACTACTGATCCCCAAGAAATCCAGAGAATTATAACATCATATTTCAAAAACTTATACTCTGCGAAGTTTAACAACACAAAAGAGATGGATGAATTTCTAAGTAAACACAACCTACCTAAATTGAATCAGGAAGTTATGAATTATTTAAATAGTCCTATAACTCATAAGGAAATTGAAGAAGTAATCTCGAATCTTCCCACCAAAAAATGTCCTGGACCAGATGGATTCAGCACAGAATTCTATCAGACATTTAAGGAGTTAATAACACCAATACTCCTTAAACTGTTCCATCAAATAGCAAAGGAAGGAACACTACCAAATTCCTTCTATGAAGCTAATATCGTCTTAATCCCAAAACCTAATAAAGACTCACTTAAAAAAGAAAACTATAGGCCAATCTCTCTGATGAACACAGACACAAAGATTCTCAACAAAGTCTTAGCAAATCAGATTCAAAAACATATCAAAAAGATCATTCACAGGGACCAAGTAGGCTTCATCCCCGGCACACAAGATTGGTTCAACATACGCAAATCAATAAATGTAATTCATCATGTAAACCAGTCCAAAGTCCAAGACCACATGATACTCTCGATAGATGCAGAAAAAGCCTTTGACAAGATCCAACAGCCTTTTATGATCAAAACGCTAGAGACTGTAGGAATGGAAGGAACCTTTATCAATATAATAAAAGCTGTATACAACAAGCCCACAGCAAGGATTATGCTCAATGGGGAACAATTGAAAGCATTCCCACTTTGATCAGGAACTAGACAAGGCTGTCCACTCTCACCACTTCTATTCAATATTGTACTTGAAGTCTTAGCTGAAGCCATAAGACAAGAAAGGGACATAAGAGGGATTCAAATCGGCAAGGAAGAAGTCAAGCTATCCCTATTTGCAGATGACATGATCTTATACCTGAGGGATCCCAAAAACTCCACCAGGAAGCTCCTGGAACTAATTGAGAAGTTCAGCAGGGTGGCAGGATACAAAATAAATGTGCAAAAATCAGAGGCCTTCCTATATGCCTAGAACGAAAGAAGTGAAAAAGCCTTGAGAGAAACAATCTCATTTACTATAGCCCCTAAAAAAATGAAGTACCTTGATATGAACCTAACCAAGGAGGTAAAAGACCTTTACAATGAAAATTTAAAACCCTAAAGAAAGAAATTGCAGAAGACACCAGAAGGTAGAAAGACATCCCATGTTCCTGGATTGACAGAATCAACATCGTAAAAATGACCATCCTACCAAAGGCAATATACAGATTCAATGCTATACCAATTAAAATCCCAAAGCAATTCTTTAAAGACGTTGACCAAACAATCTCAAAATTCATATGGAGGCACAAAAGACACAGGATAGCAAAGACAATCCTGAGTAACAAAAACACTCCTGGAGTTATTACCGTACCAAACCTTAGTCTATACTACAAATCCACAGTTGTAAAAACAGCCTGGTACTGGCTCCAAAATAGACACACAGATCAATGGATAAGGGTTGAAGACCCAGATATAAGCCCACAAAAATACAGCCATTTGATCTTTGACAAAGGGGCCGAAAGAATCCAATGGAAAAAGAACAGCATCTTCAACAAATGGTGCTGGCAAAACTGGATCTCCACATGCAGAAGATTAAAGCTGGACCCATACTTGTCACCATGTACGAGACTTAATTCCAAATGGATCAAGGACCTTGATGTAAGGCCAGAGACTATAAAACCATAGTTGAAAGGATAGGGAACTCCCTCGAGCTGATTGGATTAGGCCGACATTTCCTAAACAGACAATGGCACAGTCACTGCTACCAACTCTCAACAGTTGGGATCTTGTGACATTAAAGAGCTTCTGTTCAGATAAAGAGATTGTAACATGAGCTCAAAGGCAACCCACAGAATGGGAGAAAATCTTCACTAACCACATATCTGATAGAGTTCTACTGTCCAGAGTGCACAAAGAACTTAGAAAACTAAACACCAAGGAAACCAATGGCCCAATTAAAAATGGGTCCTGGAACTTAAAAGAAATTTTACCAGGGATGAAATTAAAATGTCTAACAAATATCTTAAAAATTGCTCCACTTCCTTAGCCATCAGGGAAATGCAAATCAAAACTTCCCTGAGATATCATCTCACCCCGGTCAGGATGGCAAAAATCCACAATACAAACACCACCAAATGCTGGAGAGGATGTGGAGAGAGGGAAACTCTCCTACATTGCTGGTGGGAATGCAGGCTCATATAGCCACTCTGGTGAGCTGTCTGAAGATTCTTAAAGAAATTAAAGATTGAAATATCATATGACCCTGTGATTCCACTTTTGGGTATAACCCCCCATACAGCAGAAGTTCACCTCAATAGCACAAGCACAACCATATTCATAGCAGCACTGTTTACAATAGCAAAGACATGGAATCAACCCAAATGTCCAACAGTTGACGAGTGCATAGGGAAAAGGTGGTACATCTGTACAATGGAGTACTACTCAGCCATCAAAAATGATGAATTACTGGAATTTGCTGGGAAATGGATGTCATTAGAAACAGTTATATTAAGTGAAGTATCCCAGACCCAGAAAATTAAGCACCGTATGTCCTCCCTAATAGGTGGTTCCTAGTACCAAACCCATGCAGCCCACATTGAGACACTCATAGGTAAATCTATGTATTACCTACAGTAATTGCAAGGATTATGAACAGGAGGGATGGGGTTGGAGGGCCACACCAGAAACAAGGAGAGAAGTGACCATGTTACAGTAGAGAAAATAGGCCTCCATCAAGGACTGCAAGAAAGTAATGTGACACCTGGTTAAGTCCACAGACATTCATTCCTGATCATTTACACCTATGGGGGTATGAACTAACCAGAAGGGGAGGGCATATAGTCCGGCAGGTTAAAAAGTAACCATTTTGCAAATGGGTGATTGACCCCTCCCATTGCCAAATGCCATATGACCCTGTGATCCTACTTTTGGGTATAAGTATTACATCTACCCTTGAATGTGCTCTTATAATAAGACTCCAGTTTAACAGCTTTTTGTCTCTGGCCAGGGGGTGACATACAGTGCCCATGACGATGGAGTGAAGGGCATTGCAGGAGCAACAAAACTGCAAAAGAAAATCAACACACCACTATCCAGAACTTCGGAGACTCTGTATCAACCACCTAGAACTAGGCCAGACTAATCTCTCCCCATCCTGAAGCTCAGGGACATTTGCGGAAGAGGGGGCGGTAAGAGTGTAAGAGCAAAAGGTTGGGAGGAGCAATGATTTGCAAGATTTTCAACACTAGTTAGGGCCGAAGCAATCATAATTGGACATTGCATGCCCGGCGCAATGTCCAACACACTATTGACCTCACAACATCTAGCATCTGCTAAAGGCACCAAGATCCTTGGAGGCAAGGGATTGACAGCCACAGTAGTGTTCCTATGCTTAAGGGGAACACGGGAAAGGGTTCAGCGAAATGCCACTGGGTTCTTGTTCGTCATCGGAGAGGAGGGCCCAGAGGAGAGTCAGGCACGCACAAGAAAGGACTCTGGGAATTGGGGCGGGAGACATGGGGGGATGGGGAGGGAGGGGTTCGGGGAGAGGAGGATGGAGGGAGGGAACTGGTGTACCTATTAAGTTTTTATGAGCTGAAATAATAATAAAAATGTATTATTAAAAAAAAAGCAGGTTCATAGTACCAGACATGTATTGTCATCCATGGATCAGGCTTGAAATCCAATCTAAGAACCTTATGTCACTTCTACACAGTGGTCACATTTTGCCTGGGAGGTTGGTTTTGTAGCACGTAGGGGTCACAGCTTGATGGGATGACTTTTTCAGCTAAATGTACTTTGCCTATTTTTGATTTTGAGTTGAACTATTTTTGGATGGTTTCAATATGTACCCAGGTTAACTATGAATATATGAATTCTTCAGTCTGAGTGATAAAATGAAAATGTGAGCACACATCACAATATGTGAGAAATACATGTGTGACAAATATGAACATCGTATATATATATATATATATATATATATATATAGAGAGAGAGAGAGAGAGAGAGTAGTCAAATATATATGAATGCATACCCAGTAAAATATTACTATTCTAACTAGTGCACATCTTAAGCTGCTCTTTGTCATAAACTTGAGGACATTTGTAAGCACATAAGTGATTTGAAGGAGTGCTTGGTCTCTTCATCATAGGCATACTTAGCTTAATAAAACCAAAAAAACTGTATTACCACATTTTCACTTCATCTTTGCCTCATTTGCCCTTTTGTGCGATAAACCAAACATTTATAAAAAATGGGTGGTAATGAAATATTTACAGAAATGACTATTGGAAAATTCCTTAATCCTTTTGGTGAGCACACTAGATTTTCTGTAGTGAATGACAAGTAAGTATAGTGCTGACAATGACTGTATGCTCCCAAAGTGTCTACAATTCCTCTTTTTCTCAGAAGTACACAACCATGATACGGAGTGTCTTCATGTAAATATACATCCACAGACAAGAATACAACCTACCTAGCTGGGTGCAGTTGATAGGCAAGGTTATGACAGGAAGACATGTCATGCTATTGGTTTAATGAACTTTTAAGAATCACTCCATCTCTTCCTTCACCCTATGGACTGCAGCTGGAACACTCTTTACTTATAATTTCCACTATTAAGATGAAGGAAATTGGGCTGAGGAGATGGTTCAGGGGCTCTGGTCTCACAAGCAAAATAACCTAAGGTTAAATCCCCTGATTTCATGTAAAAAATGCTCCTTAGTTATGTCAGCAGTCTGAAATTCTGACCCTGAAAGGGAAACTCCAGAGAAAAGCAATAAGGAGGTACAACAATCCAGAATGATTCCCAATGTCACCTTGGGCGTCCACAGGCACATATACTCAAGTGTGTTCTGGTGCACATGCCCACATACACACATGTATATACACAAAAAAAAATAAAAAAGGAAGGATATCAAATTCATTCACAGCATTCAAATAGTCAGATCAGAAGACAGCTAACTCCCTGAGCTCCGACTGCAGTTATTTCATTTATAAATGTATTAATTCAATAAAACTTAAATAGACCTCTAGGCCTAATGGGGGAATAAACTAGGTGAAATAAATGTTCAGTGTTGATTTAATTTGTTACTCATTTCCTTCACACACTTACCAGTTAAATATAGGACAGTAAAATATCATTAAAATGAGAACATATGATTCATGATTGGGATTATTAAGTTTGAAGTAATAACGATTGTGCTTTAATACCTATTACTGCCTTTCAGGAACTAAATGATAAATCAGATGAAACTGTGCGGGTGGATTTGAATCATGAAGTTTAAGAATACTATTTATGTCATCCTACAAATAATCGTTGAACAACCCTCAGAGGGAAAATGGCTATGTATATCTAGATTTGCACCTGTCTTAGTTTAGTTTAAAGTTACATATTGCTCTTAGACGCAGTCATAATGATAAAAAATAATCTCTTTTTGCTGTTTATTGCATTAGCTATCATTTATATGGACTTGTTCTTATTTTCTACCAGTTTAATGCTTTTCATTTCAAAATGTGCAAGTATTTTAAAGAGAAATAAATGGAACATAAAATGAATTGTCTTGATAACTTAGGAAATAAATACTTTGTAAGTGCCATGTAGAGTTAAGCTAGAAAAAGCATGCTGTACTTAGAAAAGCTCAAAGATAAGCAGGAAAGTAAGTCCATGAAATGCTTCTTTGTCCCTGTGTGCCCAAGCAATCTATCCTACTACAAACCAAGAATCATAAGGGCCATGTCAGATCAAGTGTCAAGAGGATTCTATTTTGAAAAACTTATATAATACTCTTCATAGGGAAAGGCTAAATTAAACCCATGCTTAAAAATTTCCTGAACAAGGGTAAATCCAATATTCTAGAATGCTGCATTGCTGGTGATCTTTAATGTATACAGGGAATAAAAGCCTTGGACTTTTCTATTTTCCTTAATATCAGTGTTAAGCTAGTTATCTGGTAAAAGATGCTAAGGGTATAGATTATATGCTAACCTGCAAAAATCATTTTAGTTCCTGTGCAGCAACAAACAGGAACTTTTGGGTCTATAATAAGTCAAGATAAGGGTTCAGAATCGCCATTGTTTGAAAGTTATGCCTACATGTTTATGCACAGACAGTGAAGTCAAGTTTTATGTGGGAGCCCTCTGGGAACAGAGTTTTGCAAGTTCTGGATTAGAGTTGATCATAATAAATAAAATGAAAGCAATTATATTGTGTCCCTTCGGGCCTGTGTATTTCCTCTGAGACTTGCAGATCCCTGAGATAAAATTTTACAGGCTAAAAATTGCAATTCTTGATAACATCCATGATGAATATCACTAAGAACTAAACTTTTTAGTAAGTGGTCTTGCATTTTAATGACTTTATACGTTTTTAAGCTGTGAAGTCACATGATAAAGTTAGCCATCAATAGCTAAAATTTTTCAAGAGTATTTCAAAGATAGGTTATTCAGTTGTATTTTTAATTTTTTGAAGTTTATTTTCTTGGTTTCATGTTTCCTTGTGCCCTGTGAAATTCTGTTTCTTGGCCTTTTAGGGGGGAGGGGGGCTGCGTTTCTGGTCCTGGTAGGGCGGAGCCTGTGAATCCTGGACAGAGTAAACGAGGAGGTGGAGGCATCCATGGTGGTTCCCGAGTTCATCCGTGGTTCTCCAAACACACACACACACACACACACACACACACACACACACACACACACACACACACACATATACACACACACATGCATACATGCACAATTGACTAAATAATAATAAAAAATTTAAAAAAATAAAGTATCAAGCACACAACTCAGTGATATTCTCATGCAAAGAACATGAACTCAGTCAGGGTCCACTTAGTCCCTAAATCTAAGTACCAAGTAACTAAGAAATGAGTTTATTTGCTAAAGTATGAAACAAAAAAATTAAGCTGCTAATATTTTATTGGCAAAGTTATTACAAATAAGAGGCTTGAAAACATTAAAGTTCTATGTAAATTATAGCACATTTCCCAGCACTTCCCGCAAACCACTGAGTAAAATCATTCCTTAACCTGTCAATGTTTGGTAACTCATGGATAGGTTAATTATGAATTTAAGACATTCCTTTATGGCTTAGTATTGCAGAAGCTGTCTTGGGGTAAAATTAGATATGTTTAAAATGTTCCTGCTTTAAACATTTTATTTAATTTTGTATTTGAAATTCTCATTTACCACCCAGACACTTTTAAGGGATATAATTATACTCTTCAGGAGAGACTTTACCTCTTCCAGCTTTCCTCAAAGGATACATATGGAACACTAATTACGGGACTGAAAAAATATGAAATCCTCAGCCCATTGGTTTCCAAGTGCATTGTGTTTTATGGTCTTTGCCGTGTTGTCTTTATTAAACTATCCTCTGTAATGAACTGTCTGGAAAAGACAGTTTAGAGTAAAGATGGACAAGGCTTTTGCTTATAGGACAAGATATGCAGGAATTCCAAAAAGCCAGGGAGAATTGAGAACATTTAGCTTTTAGTCTGCAAAAAATGAATATTACCTTTCATCTCAGTTGAATTTTAAATGAAGAATATCTCTATAATACCATACTAAGTTTGGTGGGATAAATCAGCTGTGTTTTTATTGACTGTATAGAAAGCACTGTAATAGAGTCCTTTGAGTATATTTTTAAAATGTCTTTTAGATCTCAATACATTATGCTACATAGTAGTCAGTTTAATACAGTCTTTGCTCAGTCCTAGAATGGTCTTTATAGTATATGCATACAATCAGAACTCATAAATATTACTAAACTAAATGGAAATATTATTAAGCTTATTGAATCTTATTTTTATTTTTCTGTTTAAATGTTTAAAGAATTGTATTTGTTCTTTAAATTACAGGATTAAATTATTTGCATAGTAACTAAGAATTTCAAGGGATCTATGCTACTATGCCACATACAAACAAATCTCACTCATTTTAGGCATTCCATATTTTATTTATTCTAAAGTAATAGAATCTTTGAACGTATGTCTCTAACTACTCTAACAAATTTTGTTACAAATGCATTACAAAATTATAACAAATTTTGTTGAGCTTCCATCTAAAATATTCTAGCTAGTTTCTCTTTAAATATCTTATTTATTTGTGTGTATGAGAAAGAGAGAGAGAGAGAGAGAGAGAGAGAATGTATATCTTGGTACACTTATGGTGCCTTTATCTTGTGTTATCTCTCTAGCCTATCTGCTGAATGGAACACTGTTTTCAGGCTAAAATGCTGTAAATTCGCTCTCCAAAATGCAGTGATTTAGAATAGTATTGCAACCATTTGAAAGGTTGTGGTGGATTTTACAAGACTGGAGTAGGGTGTAGAGAAATGAAATGGTTGGATTAGATTTGGGTAAATTAAACAGTGAAGTGGACAGGATTTGCTGATGGAATGGACATGAGATAGAAGGGAAAGAGCAATAAAAGCCTAGAACAGGTTGTCCTCCTGTGTAATTGGAAAGGAGCATCCCACTTAGTGAGATGTGGAAGGTTGCAGAGGCATTAGCTTTGATTATATTATATTTTATTGTTATTAGATATGCCGAATTGCCAATTGTGTCTGTTTCTGGGTGTTCACTGACTCAGTGGGTAAAGGTATACAAACATGGCGACTTGATTTCAATCCTAGGAAGCCATATGGTAGGCGACAACGGACAGCCAATTTGACAGAAATTTGTCCTCTGACCTTCACATGCACACAGTAGATGCACAGACCCCCTCCTTATTCCTTTCAAATAAATATACGCAATAAAAATCTGACATTTGCCCGAATGTAGATGGAAAAGCAAACCAGGCTGAAAACAAGAAAATATAGACAATATATAGATAATAAGAGGAGGTCATATGTTGAAACAAGGAATGTGTTATTACCTAGAAGTGGCAGTTGTTTGTTCATTAGCAAAGACTGAGGAGGATAGAAAAGTGATAGTAAAGCCATACATTGGAGGACCAGGGAGGCTTCCATTGCTAAA
Organism: Typhlomys cinereus; assembly: GCA_023101885.1. Lineage (NCBI taxonomy): Eukaryota > Metazoa > Chordata > Mammalia > Rodentia > Platacanthomyidae > Typhlomys > Typhlomys cinereus. The sequence goes on from JALPQD010000096.1 coordinate 2,905,813, forward strand.
CTAGTGGAAAGGAAGAAGGAGAGCAGAGAGCTGGGGAGCCGAACCAGCTGTAAATAAGAACACGTGATAAAGGCTGAAAGCAGCCAATGCTTTTAGTAAATTGTGGACATGTTGCTAGATACGCTATTGGGAAATATTGGGAAGCTATTTTCTTCTTGCACCTGCATTTGTAGTAAATAAGTGGTTAGCTGAACATGAAAAGTCTGCAACACCAGTCAGAGAAGAAAGACAGTAGGAAATTGTTTGCAAGGGAACACCAACAGAGAAGGCAGTTTTGTGTTTCTCTTGTAGATTAAGGATGCAGGAGATATTGCTTGGCATGAGTGGAAGTACAGTTTAGCTTGCCTTCCATTTATTTTGCTGTGACTGTGAAAGAAGGACGCAGGCAGAACTGAGTGTAAGTGTGATTAAGAATGTGTGGGTGTGGTAATGAGAATGTGTTTCGAGTTCCAGCAAAGACTCTCCACTCCAGGTGGACTGAAGATACAGATCATGGATCCAAAGCCCATAAAGATGAAATCTCCTTAAAAGAAGAGATGAGTGTGTGAAATTGTGTGGTGACTTTGATGGGTTCTGGTGGACTTAGTTGGCTTCATAAGTTGAGGAGATTGTTCCAGTTGAGAAACTGAGAGAGAATGATCTGAAAAGATGGGAGGGCGACAAATGGACTGTTAGAAAATAAGTTTTTTTAAATGTTTTAATTATTTATTCAATTGTTTGTGTGTGTGTGTGTGTGTGTGTGTGTGTGTGTGTGTGTGTGTGTGTAGAATCATGGGCGAATTCGGGAACCACCATGGACGCCTCCACCTCCTCCTTGTTTACTCTGCCCGGGGATTCACAGTCTCCACCCTACCAAGACCAGAAACTCGAGCCGCCTCCGCCTGACGTCTATACGTGGGGTCTAGGATCGGAACTCAGGACCTTCTGCCTGCAAGGCAGAGGCTTAACCCTGGAGCCACCTCTCCAGCCCAGAAAATAAGTTTTTGAAGCAAATAGTTTTCAAAAAATGAGAAAGGAGAGTATAAGCAAGTACAGGAACATGTGGCTGTGTACTATGGTGGGTAACCAGAGTCAAAGGTTGAACACAGATAATCTAGATGGATTTTGGAGTCAAAATCCAGCCCGAAGTCATGGATGGAAGGATCAGCAATTCAGAAGCTGTTAACTTCAAGGTACAGTGGAGCTGGCTAAGAACCAAGAACTGAGTAAAGCACAGAACAAGGTCTTTGAAGAGTGGCTTCAGTTTGGGGTCAGCAAGTTCAGTGCTGAAGGCTTTAGGAAAAAGCATGGAATGACAAGAAGCAGTAATAGTCCTTTCTCCACCTTATGGTCCGATGATGTGGGAACTGAATTGTCTGAAAAGGCTTCAAGAGAGGTCTGCCCAGGAAGAGAAATGTTTCCAATTAAAAAGATCAGCTTTCCTTGCAAAGTTCAAGGTGTGAGGTAAAAGATACTTTCCATATTTCTGAAGAGAACAGTGAAAATGTTTAGGAAAAGGAGAGAGTAGATTAAGGGAGAGAGAACACCAACAGATGATAGCTCAAGATATGTCCAGTACTACAAAATCTGAGTTTTCATGATTCTGGGCATGACTATGATGAAGGGTGTTGTGAGTGAGGTACAGAGGGAATCTCCAGATTATATCTGGATCTGGAAAGAACCCAGCCATTGATGGGTGGGACTAGGCCATGGAATAAAATACAGGGAGCTAATTGAGAAAGATGGCATTCTTGTGAGACTTAGCCAGACATGCTGGTCTAGCAAGTAAGGATCGTCCCTCTCTCAGCCATTATGTGGAGATGGTGTGGCCAGTTCCCTTGGCTCTGGTGCTAATGTGAGCTCTCCTGCTAAAATGGACAAACAACTGTAACCAGGAATCGTAAGAGAAAGTAAACCCCTTGTTCCCTTAAGCCACCATGCAGCAACCATGCAGGCTAACTGGTATAGACTGGGAGGCTTAGAAGAGAAAAATGTGGAACTTTTAAAGTTACAATGCTAGTCACATCATGAGAACATAGGAAACAACCAAAGCATTTTAAGTGAAAGAGAAATCACCAATTTTGGCTGCCTATACTTTTAACCGAATCTTCTTATCTGCTCTTCACATTTCAATTACTGAAATAATTCAGCGTTTGTACTGAAAATACAAATAATTCTTATTTGTACTATGTTTATCATCAAAATACATTCAAAATAAAGCACATAAAATTTTCTACCAAAATTCTCACCTCTGCAAAATCAATTCTCTGCATGAGAATCAAGTCAATCTCCTGAATTTTGATTTCAGGTTGCTGGAGCCTCAATGTGTGAGATTAGTAAACTGTCGTCTTAGCAAACAAACTTGCCACTTCCTTCTTTTTTTCTGTCCATTTTCTTTTTAAAACTTCTGTCCTGATATCACAACTTTGAATTAATCTTGAAATTTTTCATCTTTTATTTTCCAGTTGATAATTTTTTCATTCCATTTGTGACAGGTCTCGAAGTGTGTCTAACCTGTAATTGAGAGCAGCCTCAGATAGCTATGAAGAAATCCAGCACACAATTGTAATATACTGAAAAACATGTTGAGAGTTTTTTTCAGTCTCTATTTGCAACTCAACCTCATGGCTCTCTAGCATGAGTTTTGTTGATGACAATATTGTGTCATAATGTTGAAAAGTTAGAAACCTGCTAATTTAATATCCAAATGCATTCATTCAAATTTTACCTATGGTACCACATATCCATAAATTTACCTTCAACAACATGTTTTCTTGGTCTGATTTTTTTTCTTTGTTTGAGTGATAGATGCTGGACACAGGATCAGCTCAATGCCAACCATACTCCCTGTCACTATGCTGCATTCTGACTCCATCTTACCTTGCCTCTGTGAATTCTTTCATTGTAAGGAATCTATTCATTACAGTTTTTAGCAATTTTTTCTTCGTGATTTGTCTTTCATTTGGATTTCCTTCTTTGCACACCATTCTCTATTTTTCTTATTGGAGTATTTCCTCTATTGTCAAGTGGGCCTACAACTCTGTTTATATAAAAATAGTAAAGCAAATGAAAGATCAGCAAATGTCAGCTTACAGCCTTTTCTCTAGAGTTGTGCAGCTATGCTGATAAAACAACCAGTGTGTTCCTCTCAGGGGTATACCTGATGCCACAAGCATAAGATCAGGAAGTGTGAATGGTACAGCAAGTTTCATTCATATTTGTTTTCAGCCTTCCAAGGCCTGTTGTTACTAAGACTGATGAAAAATTAGAGAAGTAGAATAATAACATACCAAGATCCCAGATTTATCAATTTAACATCTTGTTGTTAAAGATTTTCATCATCTCTTTTCAGTTCATAATATCTTGTATCTCAAATTTCTAAACATGCATGACTTCTTGGATTTCCTTGGTATTTATTGTCTCTCTACTTTCCTAATACTTTCTACACTCCGTTTTCTCCGTTTCTTGTATCGTCACCTGGTGGACTTACTTGAGTCAGCTTCTTCATTTTTGCTTTCGCCATACATGTGCTTTTATTGTTTTGAAACAGGACCTTGTTTTAGAGCCTTGGCCCTGAACTCATGGTGTTCCTGGCATTTCCTGAGAGGACACAGCATGCACGTTCACTTAGTGTTCCGTGTTCATGTAGAAATGTCACAGATCCGGAGGTGATGGTTACTAACTTTTTCAGTTCCATGCTGAGTGAACAAAACTGTTTGTTAAATATATTTTTGGGACGAAATAATATATTTCACTTAACTTTATTTCTCCAAGCCATAATAAATGAAAGTTTTAAAATTAAAACAAGATTGCCATTGGTCTGGATTTTCTGTTCAAGTTTGTGTTTAGTCCATGCTCTGAAATAGTCTTTCCATCTCAGGAAGGTAAGTATTAAAATGTATGTATCGGTCCTAACTTTCAGGGCGGTAGACAGGACAAAAAGTTTCTTTTTAAAATTTAACTCTTATTATGGTAGGTGAGTGTGTGAGACCGCGCATGTGCTCACGGCATGCATGTAAAGATCAGAAAACTTTTTCAAATTGTTTCTCTCTTGCTTTCCCTTCACATGTGTTCCAGGCACAAAAGGGATTACCAGGTTTGCATGACAAGTGCCTCTGCTTGCTGAGACATCATGCCAGCCCACAGATGTTCTTTTCGCTGATTTAACTCATAAAATTATTCAATGGAATCCCAAATCCTTAAACAACACTTGAAATAAAAGAATACAGTGGTGGCCTAGAGATTTGGCTCAGGAATTAAAACCTTTGTCTCACAAAGGAAGGACATGAGTTTGGATCCTTGGTCTCACCTAAAAATACCAGGCCGAAATAACAGAATTCTGCAATTCCTCCTTGGAGGGCAGAGTCTAGGAAAACCTAAAAAAATAAGAAGGCACAGCAATCCAGGATGATTCACAAAGCTACTTTTGGACCTTCACAAGCATATATGTTCACAAAGTACCCTCTGACACACACACACACACACACACACACACACACACACACACACACACAAACACACACAGAGTTGTATTTTACTAGATAACACTAAAATTTTTTGTTTTTACAGACATTCAATATGGAGTTATTTTTTAACTACTAATGAGTAGATTCAATGTTGTAATGAATTTATAAGATTCATAATTAAAGTGAAAATAGTAAGATTGTAATTTTAAGCTTTGTTACAATGTTAGTTTTAAATCAATAGAAAGAAAATATATGTGAAGAAAATAAATTTATGGAATACTAACAAAAGTATAATAATCTGCTAGTTTGCAGTAGCTCATGTAGGGGATTAGGAAACTAACGTGATCAGTTCATAGCTTGAATGGCTTGAGATAGAAGAAATATCTCAATGGTAATAATTTCATCTTCATTCAAAGTCAGTAGATATCATTAATATTATAGTAAGAAAATGTTCTATTATTATAAGTGGCAGCATTTTAAATACTATAGAATTTCTGTAAATTTAGAAGTAGCTGAAAGTATTTATAAAAATTACAGATAGGTTATAATTCATTGTCATTGTCATTAGTGATGCATTAAATGTCCTCTCATTAGCAATTTTATTAGTTATTGTTTTCCAAAGGAAGAAAATCAATTGAATGCATGCATATTATATTGTTTTTATTAGATTGGCTTATATCAATCCAACATTGTACACTTGATGATGTTGGATGCCTCAGATGGTCCAAATGGCTCCATCACCTTCAGTAGGCTGTGTGGAGAGCTGCTGCAGGGAGTATGTCCTCAGGGAGTGTGTCCCCAGGGACAGTATCTGGCCCCAGCCTTCCCCTTGCTGCTTTCTCTCCTTCCAAGCTTCCCGGAGTGAGGGACCTCCTGCAGCAGGAGCTCCTGCCACAGGAGCCTTCTGCCCAATTGCACAAGGACTAAAACCTCTGAAACTATGAGGAAAAGAAATTGTTCCTCCAACAGCCTATTTCTGTCGGCAAATGGATCACAGCAACAACACAACTAATACAAATTATTATGTTTCATGGACTAACTACAACCTGCTTTCATAGCATATTTAAAGTAAAACAATCACACTATTTCAAAGCCTGGAAACAGAATTACAGTATCCTGAAGTTCAGAAATGTGACATTTGTTGTTGAGTATACTTAAATATGCTTTCTCACCTCTAATTGCCTCATTTTTTTTCATCTCTATAATGGAGTTCACAGAAAGACCAAATCAGAAAAAACATAACCTTTATCTGATATCTTCTCATTGATTCAAACAATCTGAAATTTGTTCTTCTTTGAAACAATACTTTCATCATATAGTTCTTTTAGTTACTAATAAAAACTAAGATATACGAAAACTGCATCCTGCTTTCACAGCAGAGTTAAAGTAAAACAACCACCCTATATCACATCCTGGGAACATAGAGCTACAAAGTCCTGAAGTTCCGAAATGTGAGATTCTTGAAGTCAAAAATATTATGTATTGCAGTAAAAAATCAGAACAAAGCTGTTTCTGTGACTGTAGGGCTAGAATTCAATAGAAGGATGCTTCACAGAACTTGGTAGAGGCTATAACAATGCTTTCTGCACCTTGATGGGTGGGTTGACTAGGGGCCCAGGAGTCACGTTTGTCAGAATTTGATGAGTAATATATGAGATTGTACTCTCAAATATATATCTTATATATATTATACATTATATATTATATATATTTATATCACACAGACATATAAATCTCTGAGAACAAAAAATTTAAAAATTATTCTGGTTAATTAAATAAATTCTAATGTTAAGAAATGAGTCCTACTCTTAAGTGTATCACAAAATGAACTTGAGTGATAGATACAGAATGGGTTGATGAATGGGCTAATGGGCATGAGAATACTTTTAAAAAATTTACATAATGAGAATAGGAACACTCATTATGTATGAAGGTATGAAGTTCTTTTCATTTTTATTTGAGTTTGAAAATATTCATATTACATGTGAGAAAAAAGGACAAAAAATGAAAATTATAACTTAAAGTCTTATAGAAAGTAGATTTTTTCTCATCGAGTTTTCCTTAAGAGGTGATCTGCTGACTTAGCTGTCTACACTGGTAAAATAGATGAAAAATAGTGGCATGAGTCTGCCCCCCAAAAACAAGAGAGTCAGGAAGAAGAAATAATGGAGGAGCACAAGAAAATGAAATTGAAAGGAAGTGAAATCAATTTATTTGACTTCTCATATAAAGTACAATTGAATTAATGAGTCACAAGACAGGATGTGTCATTAAATAAACGAGGATGAAGGAAAGCTTGTAAAACAGAAAATGCTGTAAATAAGGCAGAGATTAGTTCCACCCAGAAACCAAAAAAAAAAACCCTGCACAGTGGCAAGATATCTAGGCACATAGAAAACATGAAAGGAACTGCAAAAGAGGAATTGAGTGTATGCAATAAATAGCAATTTCAAAAGAAAACAACTTAGAATTATTCAAAAGGTTCTAGTGATTTAAAAAGTTTGCTAGAATGTTTCTCCACAAAATACATGGTTTCCTGTATTGGAAAAAAAAATGTAGTCTTGATTCTCAGCCTTGACCAGAAACTAGAGGAAAGGAAATATCAGTAAGAGTATAATATGAAGGTGAATATAAAAATTAGAAATAAAAATTTCAGAAAAAGCTGGGAAATTTTGATAACAAAGTATTTAAAAGTACCTGAAAAAAACAAACATAACTTATAACCTACTATGAATTTAACTCATAAAATGAGTTATTATTTTAGTATTTAGTATTGAATATTATTTTAGCTACTATGCTTTGGGGATAAAAAGTATATCAGTGTTTGTCATCACTGTGACAAAGTACCTGACAGACAGCCTGAGGGGTGGGAGCTTGGGTTCTTCTCCCAGTTACTGAGGACAATCATGGCAGAAAAGGATGAGGATTAGACAGCTTGGTTCCTGGCAGTGGAAACACATAGCACAATCTTTTCCCATTTGGGCAGACCAAGAATCTGAGGTGAGTATTACATTCCAGACCCATTCCATGTGATCTATTTCTAGACATTGTGTCCCAAAGACTCCCCAACCTCCCAAGCCAGCATTGTCAGTCTGCAGGGGACATTTCAATTCAAATCATAACAACCAGTAAATAAAATTGGTTGTTTCTGAATATACAAAGAGGACTTTGGGCAATGTAGTCATTTACTTAATAATATCTTGTTCTGTAGGAAGAAAATGAACAATCTCATCAGAGAGACTCTGCTTACCTACAAGCCAAAGGAAACAAGCCATTATTTTGAAGTCCGTTTAGGGATGACCTTTAAATATCTTAGCCTCTGGTAAATAAACTCACACAGCTACAGCCAAGTGATTCTTTATAAAGGTATTCAGAAATACATTGGGAGAAAAGATAGTTTCTTCGGTAAATGATGCTGGTCATACTGGATATCCAAAGGCAGAAATATTGAAACTCAACCTCTATTTCCATGTCTGACTATATGTTAAAATAAAAATAATCAATGTCCTAAAGAGATGGAATAAAATTCTGGAACTATACTGGAAAACACAGGGTAACCACCTTAAAATATTGGTCTAGGCAAATATTTCTGAGTAGGACTCCTATTGCACAGGAGTGAAAGAAAAATCGATAAAAAGGATGATGTTAAATTACAAAACCCAAGCACCATAAAAGAACCAACTAACAGAGAGAAGTCACAACTTGTAGATTATTCATGTGACAGAAAGTTAAAATCCAGAATATGAAAAACACAAAAATCCTTGACTACAAAAAAAATTTAGTTGAAAAATTGATAAATGTTCTAAATAGAAACTTCTCAAAAAGCAGAAGTGACTAACAGCTATATGAAGAAGTATTTGGTCTATTTGACCACCAACATGCAAATTGAAACTATTCTGAGACCACCCAACCCGCTTGAAATGGCTACTATAAGAAACAACTTCTGGATAGGGATAGATGCTTGACACGTGAATGAGGAGCTTCCCCATCTATGGGTGTTCCCAATAAAGGGTCACTTACACTATCACAGAGGCCAGTGTCTTGCTTCTTCTACAGGTGCCCCAAAGGGAGTGCTGAGTTCTACATATGCAGAGACATGAGGTACAGGGATGGATGGATGAAGGGAGAAGAGGGTGAGAAAGGAGGGAGTGTGAGAGAAGACAGAAAGGGCATGAGCAGAAACTCATTTTATTTGTATATCAAAAAGTCTTGACAAAAAATCCTGGCAAGGATGTGGAGAATAAAGAGCTCTTCTATTCTGTCTGCAGGGATGTAATTACAGCAGCTGTTATGGAAAACAGTATTGGAGTCCTCAAACCAGCTATCTCATGTCTTTCACATATACATATAAAAGAAATGAAATGAGCAGGTCAAAAACACTTGTGTGTTCATCGTTACTGTGGCACCATTCACAATAACCTGGATATAGAATCAGCTTAGGTGTCTCCCAAAAGATGAATAAATCATGGCACGTATTCTTCAGCTAATAACGGAATACAACTCCCTTCTGGAACCATAAACTAAACAAATCTCCCTTTCTCCCTTAAGTTGTATATGAATATTGTCTCACAATAGCCGAAAGAAGACTTTGACTGTGACTTATATGACCATTAAAAACATCATTTTCTATCTTGGTGTCCCCTAGGGGAAATTCTATCTGATTACTCTTTAATAAAATTCCTTATCATGGGAAAAGGAAAACGAAGTAGTTTAAACCTGATGGAACCCAGAAGGGGAGCTCATTCTTAGGAGAGAGAATTCAGACAACTCCAACACCTCTCAGTCTATGTGACAAGAAGGACTGCAGTCAAGACATGATGGTGCTCTGTGACTGGGACTGCTTAATTATGCACACTTCTTGCCTACTGCTTAATTATGCATGCTTCTCACCTTCTCTAAAAGCTGAGCTTTTGGCTGGGGAGATGGCTCAGGGGTTAGAGTTTCTGCCTTACAAGGAAAGAGACCTTAGTTTGGATTCTTGGATGTAAAATATGCCAAACATGCACTGTGGTATCTGCAAGTCCAGCCCTGGAAGGAAGTCTGGGAAATCTAAACTTATATTGCAAAACAATAAGGAGGCAGAGCAATCCAGAATGATTCCTGATGTCGTCCTTGGACCTCTGTAGGCACACACATTCAAGTGATCTTGTGTACACTCACACACTTGCGACACACACACACACACACACACACACACACACTCACACACACATGAATCAAAAAAATAAATAAGAAAGGTAAGCCTCATGTCAGCACCCCAAAGATGTACATAGGGATGGGACCAAACCTCTTTGTTCATCTTCCCCTTGTGATCACAATGAATATATTCTTATATTTGTCTTTCACTATTAATTAGGTCTTTAATTGGTGTGATGGGGAAAGGTGGCCAAACCTGACTGGTAAGAGATGCCAGAACCCTAACAACCCTGACAAAAAGCTCTTATAAATAATCCCATTGGCTCACCAACCTGGGATGAAGTAATTTATTTCCCTGAAATCATATGTGGGGTAAGCAGGTGTTCCTTTACTTTTTCCTGGGCTATATGATGCTGAGGTTATGCTGCATTTGGGGTATAGCTTTATTTTGTGTTTCTAGAAGTGAAATTATAGGTTGATCAGTGGAATATGATGAAGAAAGAAAATAGTCCCTAATGTTCGATAATTGCTAAAGCAGAAAAAATACTGAACACTGACATCATCCAACTTTTGGACATGAATAAACTTGGAAATAACAGATTCAGAACTGTTTTCTTTTTGTTGAGTCCTCAATTTTATTTACATTGTTATGTGGTTCTTACTCCAAAATAATAGGGAGTGCTCACTTGGCCATTTAGCTTGGTGCAAATATGTGAGAGCACAGTGGAGCAGGAGGAAGGAGCCATGACATCCGTGTTGAGCACCTGTTCTGTGCTCAGAAGATGGCACAGCAAAGCTGGCCACCGTGGACATTCATGCGAAACTGATGATTTCTATGTAAAGAGCTTAGACATTGAGATATTCATCCATCATCAACTTTTGCCTCATGAATGATGAGGGGGACACCATCAATTTAGGATATTCACTCAGCTTTGGTCACATATGTGAATGACACAAAACCTCTCTCCAATTGACAGTCAACCTTCATGGAATACAAAGAAAACCTTACTTTGATTTATTTCAAGTTTTGAAAAATCACTTTTATTTTTGATTAATATTTATTAATCATGCATGTAAAAGAGAGTCAACATGATATTTCCACACATACATTCAATAGGAACTGGTCAAATCTAATCTTCTTTTCACTTCTTTAAGCCTCTTCTATACCTGCAAACTCCATCATTATGTCCAGGTTGACACTTTTGGTCTGCACATATGAGAAAGTACAGACAGCATTCATGTCTCTGCACCTGATTTATTTCAATTAACATCATGTTTATATTAACAAATGTACATATAATATAGTTTCTTTAGCTAATTATCATTGATGGAGACCAAAGCTGATTACCTATTTTAGCTCTTATAAATCATGTTTTAAAATATGTATAATATTTAGATCATAAGCATCAGTAGTACTTTTTGCAATATTCTCAAACATTTATTGTTATCCACTGTTACTTTTCTTATGTTTGTGAGACAACTTTCACACACAAGCAGTTGAGGGGAATAAGGGAGATTTGTTTGGCTTAATTTGGAAGGAATTCCTGTCCATTATGGCAGGAATCACATAGCAAGGAGTATGGATAGAGGTAGAAGCAGGAGGCCAGCTCAGGTTCCTGCAGCCGTCATGGATTGAGAACAAATGGTGCAGTTTCAGGACTGGACCACCACACTTCAGGTCACATCCCTGGGGATATGCATTCCTCCATCAAGGCTCCATCACCTAGAGGTGCTCAACCTTCCCAGTTATTAACACCAGCCAGAGAGGCACACACGTAAGCCTGTGGAGGGTGACTCACATTCAACCCATGACTTCCACTCTAAACATGAGTAGGCAACTTCAAGCTCAGCTTATTGATAAGCAAGACTACTTGTTTATCTCGATATTCTTATATGTTATGGTAGAGTATATTGTTTTCATGACATACATGACAGCTAATGCTAGTTTCTTTTTCATGATGTATGTGATTGTTTTTTTAAGAATGGATGTACCTTTTTTTTTCAGTTCTCATATTGAAAACTTTTATTACAATGAGTGTTCCTCCTACTTTCTTGCCTTTGTGCATGTGTATCCCACTGAGTTTCATCTGGGTTTCCTATGTTGACATATGCCTGGACATTTGCTGGAACATAGGCAACATGTCAGAGGGTATATCACTGAAGAAAGTAATTCTCAAACCCTATAGCCAGAATTTACCCTCAGTAGCCTCTAAGGGAGTTGTGGTACCTCATGAGATATTCCTATTTCCACGATGAAATCTTGGCAGGCTGAATCTTGTGCAGGTTTCATGAAAGTAAAAACAACTGCAGGGACATTCTGGGTGCAGCTGCCCTGTCATGTCCAGAAGGCAGTTGAAAGCAGCCCTTACCAACCTCAGACTCTTGCGTTCTGACTTCCTGCTCCTCTGCAACTTTGGGGGTGGAGAATGAGTTACTTATTATTTCCATCTCTGCCAGTTGTGATTCTATATACTATAGCTTCTCTTCCATTATGAAGGGAAGTTTCTTAGTTTGAGGTTGACAGCCGTACTCCCTACCTTATAATGATAAGTATTTACAAGGCAGTTTGATATTATGTTCATAGGAAAACAATAGCAGTTTGTTACTTCCTAGGGTCTATGACCTTCCCAGTCACAGGTCCTTAACTTGGCTTACAGAACCAAGCATCAATTCCCTACTAAAGTCTATGTCCCAAATACAATCATAATACAATTGTCTATCCCCATAATAGTGCCTGTGCTACTACTGCACCAGCTTTCCAGGGAAGTTGGTATTGTAGCTGGCAAATTTCTCAGCTGGGTAAGATGCTTGGATAGCAGCCTGAATAGCACACTCTGCCACTGAAAGCAGCCAGCAGGGCAGAAACTACAACATAGTTTCATGTTTGTTTTCTTCTTCTCCTGATATCAATGTGTATTGTGTCTTCAGCAGTAGGTTCTTACTATCAGGTTGTGTTGAACAATGACAAAAGTCTATAATGTTTTGAGGGTTTTTGAAACCTTCCTAGCCAATAATTTGTATGGACATATCACAGCCCTGAAATGAAAAGTTCTCCACCAATGGTTTCTACAAGGAACACCCCAGGGTAGTCTCTGTTACCCTCTCTGTACACTCCTTTGTAGATTTCCATTTACATATTCTTTGAATTGTATCTTTAGATAAGGTTATAATATAGTAGGTTGCTGCAAGACTGTTTCATACATCTTTTAATTAATCATCTGAAATGTACTTATTTCAACTTAAAACGTTAATAATATTGACAGCATATGTGTGACACAAATGACAGTGAATTCACAGTACCAAAGGCAATACCTGAGATTGTACTAGGGGGTGAGTTACCCTTCTTAGTGCTGTGACCAAATACTTGAAAAATTAAACTTGGGAAGAAAGATTTACTCTGATTCTGTTGAGATGTCTCTAAGAGACTCCATGTTGTGTGATCTTCAGTCTGTGCCTTGTCCTGAATGACCCTTCTTTACAAGCAGCATTTGACTACCTTATTGTAGCTCAAATGCAAAGTTGAAATGGCTCTGCTTCTCTATGTCCACTCAGACGCTACCACCACTGATGCATGCTTTATTATAAAGCAATAATCCGTGTCACGCTCCAAACTTACCAAAGTGTATTGAGACCATAGGAACACGTGCCATATGAAAATCATAACAGAAACAAAAAAAAACAAATCAAGAAGCTTTCCAACACATCAGACCAAGGAAGAGTGTGACACAAGTGTCCAGACTCATGCAGAGGAGGACACCTAATATTGACATAGCAATGGTGCCCTGTGAGCAGCTGGTGTGTGCATCAAGGGACTAATAGAGAACTCTTAACTGTCCCTAGACTTTTAGCTCAGCATCATTCTTACTACTGGTATGGCCTACTCAGGTTGCTTTCAGTCTATCTGCTGATTTGTCTGGACCCAGTGCTACACCTCCATGGCCCAGTAATCCTTTTCTTGCCTGGATAGTCCCTTTGGTTCAAATCTCTCCTCTATAGCTTGACTCAGCCCTGAGGTCTGGCTTGACCCTGAAATTCTACAGCCCCCGTAACAAGGCTCTGTTCCCACTTGGTATCTTATCTAAACACCATGGACTCTACCTCTTGCAAGGTGTCTCTGAGTCTTGCTGAAGCCTTTTTTAGCCTTTTGTAGCCATTCTGTAGTCTACACGTACACATATAATTACTTTATGATACATAATGTGTGATCTGAGAGTCAATACTAGTAATTGAAATCAGAATAAATATGATTTGAGGGCAATCTGGCTGTGACATTTGCTACCCCAGGGTTAATTCCCCTTATCTGGCTGGCTAGGGCTCTTCCTCCCGCAGTGCTCCATAAGCTTCCTCCCTGAAACTGCACATTAATTGGAAGATGACAACCTTTTTCCAAAGAGAAGGGCGATTCAAGGACAAGGATACATAAGTAGCTGCACTGCCCTTCTGAAATCTCCAAGCTAGATCGGAATAAAACAGTTTGTGTTTATACATAACCATCATGTCATATCCATAACCATTGTGTTTATAGATAACTAATCATCAAGGGAAATCAGGATTGCTTGAAACTTGCAGTCAGTGAAACCAGCATAGGTTATGAATTTATTGTTAAGTCAATAAATCCAGACTTTATGGAAATAGAGTCCTGTGAGTGGACAGAACCAGCCCAGAGATGAGAGGAAGACAGCCTGTGCTGCCAGAGAAAAACCAGTCCAGGAGCGTGGCATTGACCAGGAGGCCGAGAAAGAAGGGAGCTGGTGTGCAGCCGGCTTCTGTCTGCACATGTTTTATACAGGTTGGAGTTCTTAACCTTCAGTTAAAGTTTCTTCACACATGCAAAATTGCATCTAGTTGATGTCCTAGAGTTTCTTAATCTAATCAGGCTGACTATCAAGATCAACTGTCATATATACAACACAGCTTTTATTCAGCCCAAAGAAGAACAGAATTAGTGTTATTTTCAGATATCACATTTGTTTCTTATATATGGAATCTCTCTATGTCTCTCCGTCTCTCTCTGTATGCACAGCATAAAAATTGAAGGAATACTATTTGAAAACAGGAAAAAGTCTAGTGGAAGGCAGAAGAGGAATATAGGAGAAGGTAGTAGAGATTATATTTATGGTTCAGGTATGTGATATACTTGGAAGAAAATATCATTGGTTTGTGCAACAAATAGACACCAAGAAGCAAAACATACAAGAGGAAATTTTCAGTGGCGAAGGCTATGTTCATAAACTTAAGTAGGTAACAGTTTTATGCAGGCTGTTTAAGTAAGAACCTAAGGGGGCCATAAAGATGGCTCAGTAAGTGAAGGTCCTTGCTGCACAGGCATGACCACCTGAACTCAATCCCTGGGCCAAAACAGATTTTCACAAAATTGTCCTCTAACCTCCACACATGTACTGTGGCGCGCGCGTGCACACACACACACACAATAATGGTAACTTTTAATTAAAGCACATATTTTAAATTTGTAAAGATATCTATTTATTTTCATTTATTCCAAATATATTTAAGATATGTCCAGAAGTCTTGAGTTAGATCAAATTTTCTTTCTTTATGTGCCTTCATCAGTTCATGAAGTGCTGTGCTTGCTAAGATGACGCTAGGCAATTGTGTATGTGTCACTGGCTTCAGGAAAGCAATAGCAGCTGTTACCTTTAATCTTGTGTTCCGTGAATGCAGAGAAAACAATGTTTGATTTCTCTCTCTCTTGTGTTAACATCATAATGAGCCATGAGGTCTGTTCACCTGATGGTTGCTGAGCTCTGAGTCAATTGCATCTCTTCTTCAAAGTTGTTAGGTGGTTATTTTTCTATTCTGGATAGGAAAGAAAAAGGTTCACCCAAGTTAGACTGTTGGGTTCATTTTTAGCCAGATTTTTATCTTTACTTCAGTGTGTTGGATAAGAAATGAGTATATAGACTGAGATAATCTTTTGTGGCTCCATATTTTATTTTTAAATAAATGAAAATTTATTTTAAAAATTAAAGTGTTAGGACTCAGTGGCATTTCCTAGAACTCTTTCTTGTGTTCCCCTTAAGTATAGGAACTCTATTTGTGACTGCTAATCCCTTGCTTCTGAGTCCTTACACCTCATCAGAGAGGAGGACCCAGAGGAAAATTTGATATACACATTAAAGGATGCTTCAGAGGTGTGGGGGAGGGGACACTGGGAGAAAGGGAGGGAGGGGGGAAAGGAAAGGGAAAAGGGAGAAGGGAGCAGGGAAGGTCCAGGGAGGGATGGAGTAAGGGAGGGGACAGGGGTACCTATTACGTTTGTATGAGCAGAAAAATAAATTAAAAAATTGTCTATGCAAAAAAAAGAACTGAAAATAAAATAAAATGAAAATTTTCATCTTTATCATCCAAAAAAATTAAAGTGTTAACTATAAGTCTATCACTTATTTTCACATGTTCAGAAATTAAAAATTGTTTTAACAAACAGATTCCTTACTGTATTTTATAATAAAATGCTTATTTAGGTACGTATGTTCACTTTGGTAAGAGTAGTTTGCAGTTAAACTTCAGATCAAATAAGATGAAAATCACCTCAAGAAAGTTCACATGAGTAAAATAAGTAGTTTTACAGTGGTCAAAACACAAAATACTCTATTTGATGATTTTTGAATTCTGCCCTTTTTATGTGGCTTGACAATTTTTGTGGATTTTGAACTATGCCCTTACCAATGCAGAAAGTGCGCGAACCCATAATTTTTACTGATAAATGATTCTGAAATGAATGAAATGATTACACTGAAATGATTTCTGTGTAAAATAAACACACACTGAAAGCTGAATAAATTCATCTTTTCACCTGTATCCTACTTTTCTGGTGTGGCTTTCACAAGTCCAAATACCATGATCAGAGCCTGTTTATTCTAAAATTGGTCAGCAATCTGTGTTTTGGTCACTCCTTCTTACCAATGTTCAGTCCAATTATTTTATTTTGTTGCAGAAACAATTTTCCAGTGCCATAGTAAAAAATATTTTGTGTTTGTGATTATATTTTTTAAAACAATTGTTATTATTACTCATTGAAACATCATTGGAGCCTTAGATACTTTTTGGGTTTTGTTTTCTTAGAGTTTGTGACATTGCCTTTTTCACATTGCGACAAAGCCACTAGAGACCCCCATCATTAATTACTCTGGGAATTAGACCTCATGTTTCCTGCCATTTGCCTGTTTTCCTTCATGACTACAGCTGCACTTTGACTCTCTATATCACATGACTTATAGGCTTAATTTCTTAATTGTCTCATTGTGTTTTGAATGCTTATGAGACCTGAGTGCTTAAAAACAGAAAAAAAATCAATTTTGGTTTTCTTTTACAAAATGCTGCCTTCTGCTGGCAGCTATATTAAAACCAAGTGAATGTTACATCGTGAAATAAACAATAAATGCTGAAAGTCATTAGAGAAAGGTTTCTCAAATCTAAATACCACATGATTTTCAAAAATACTTTGAAACATTACAAAGGTGCAAGGACTATGAATGAAGAAACTCTTTTTTAAAATTCAAGGCATCCCTGCTATTCACCAAACTGCCCATAATACATACATTATTATCAAAACATATTTTATTATTCCTTATATTCAATTATTATCACATCATAATTAGAAAGCAAATTGCTCACACGTTCTTTCATGAAGTACTTCTGGAGATGTATTGCCCCACTCTCATCACTAGAATGAATTGGCCAGCAATTACACTGTTATTCTCCAAATGAGAACACTGAGTTTACAAGTTGAGGGGACCTTATTGTAGATATTTTAACATGTACAGGCAAGTGTCTTTGGAAAAAATTGAAAGAAAATGTCCATACATGTATTGTGTGTGTGTGTGTGTGTGCGCGCGCGCGTGTGTGTGTGCGCGCGCAATGGGATATTTTGGACTCATCTGGTTTTCCTTGCTTTGGGATTTTGAAACACACTAAATTTTATTGGAAGGCTATTGTCAGACTGAATCTTATGATGTCAATTGATGTCAATGGTAAAAGAAAAATGTAGTTCTCTCCTCAGAGAGGAAAAGAGAGAGCATATTCTGTAACCAAATGTGAGTGAGCATGGCTCAGACACATGAATTCGGTTTATCCCTAAATACTATGTTCCAACATAATAAAGTTTCATTGAACTTTTTGTAGTAACAGAGCATATCAAGTCATAAATTAAGGCACTTTATTTTTTGTTAATTAAAAGAAACATAAGTACAGTTGGGGGTTGAGGGAAGATCCCAAAAGAAGGAAATTAATACAACCCAAGGAATAAGAAAGTAGAAAGGCCAATGATGGGAGGAATGTTTTAAAGGGGAAGAGACATAAAGGGACAGGATAGAGGAGGGAAGAGGGGGGAACCAGAACCAAGCATATAAAACATAGCCAGACAGAAACCTTCCACTCTACAAATGCAATAGTTGCTTGTAAGGGAGATAGGTAAACAAATTTATACTGAGGCCCATTTCATAACTGGGTACACACCTGGTATTGTGAACTAAGCCACATGACACCATAAGCCCTAGGAGGGAGCAAACTTCTTAGTACTTGATAGTAAGCTGTCATCTAAATACTTATCATTATCCCCATAATTCAGAGAGCAGTCAGAATATCCCTGTGCAATAGTAGATATGACATACAAAAAACCCCCACAACTGACCAAAGTATAAAGTAAAAGTGACTGTAGACAGCCTGGGCCTAATCAGGACATGTGAACCACCCCAACCACAAGGATCAGGGAACCTGGCAGAAGAAAAGCAGTAAGAATGTAACAGAGGTTGAGAAGAGGTAGTATCAGCCCCTAGCTAGTTCATACCCTAGTTCATACCAAGACTGCCTACCCAAGAACGCAACGCAGATGCACTGTACCCCTGCATAGCTAGCCTATCAACATTATGCCATGGAGTAGGGAAGATCCCATGAGATACAATACTACTCTTACTCTTAGCAACTGCATGGGACATGCTGGCGAGGAGAGAGGTGGGGACTCTTTACAATTTATCCAACAAAGGGCCATTTGCACAATTACAGATGTCAGAACACTCACTAGTATAGGACCTAGTGGATCACATATCCCATATACAGTTGGACATAAGATAAAGAAGGAAACTGGCTGGAGGGGAGAACAATTGGGGTGGGATGGAATGGGGACAGAGGTAGGTAGCAGGTGATGAAAACACATAAATCCACCCAACTATAATTAAAAATTAAAAAATGTAAAAATCTATATATATTATTTATGTATTTGAAAGAGATAGCAAGAGTAAGAGAAGGGAGAGAGTGCAAATGTGAGTGTGAGTGTAAGAGTGAGAGAGAAAGAAAAAGAGGGAGAGAGAGAGAGAGAGAGAGAGAGAAAGAGACTAACCTCAAGCATATGCATATTATTGTGTACATGTGAAGGTTAGAGGACAAGTTTTGGAAGTTCTGAGGATTGAACTCAGATGGCAAGGTTTACATTAAGGCTCCAACCCAAACTGAGACACTTTAAAAATGAATTGATGACAATTTGAAAATGCATTAGATAGACAAATTATAGCAACACAATGAAATCTGCACAGGTTTCAAATGTTTCCCTCCTACATTCTTAGTTTTTATGCTGGTTGGAGCTAGGTCTGTCAATACATTTGAAAAGGATTGACCTTCTAGTCAATAGAATGTCAGGTTAAAACAGAGGTGAGCAGAGAACATGAGAGAATTTGACTCCAAATCTACAATATTCAAATCAATGAGTTTGTCAGTCGTCAGACAGCCTAGCAGAATCTTTCACACGAGTATAGATTTTTTTCCTAGGAAGATCAGTTTACACTGGAAAAATGACCTCATAATTAACGATAATATTTGTGTTGATCTCTTCTCTTATTTCACTTATGAATCCACTTATCTTCTGAAGCCCAGAAAGCCAAAAGGTCCATTGTACCATGAATGATGGCAAATGAAAAGTCAACACTATCCTAACTAATGGAACAGCCATGTGTGGTGTGAAGATAAGATGAAGAACATGGGCTAAGTATGGAAGACTAAACCAAGAGTTGCAATAATTAATAACATTGTTGCTTTGAGATTATCTGCTTAAATTAAAATATACAAGCCATATATAGCTATTACTTACCAAAACATGCCAGAAGATAGGTATCACTTTTATTACTTATGAGTATCAGCATTTACAATTTAAGCAAATCAGGGCCGAACCTTCTCCTAGGCTGGAGTCTTAACTCTCTTTTACAGGATCTCCATTAGAGCCATTTCCAAATAGAAGCTACAGTGGCTATTTAATTTGCCTCTTCCTCATGCAGATAAAAATAACTAAGCTTATTTTTATGAGAAATTCATACTAGCGTTCAAAATCCATCCATGGAACATTGAATGAATGCAAAACACCACCTGCAACATGTTTTCAGAGAGCGCATCTTGCCACTGCTTGAATTCTGATTTCTATAAATGCATAAATATATGCTTTGAAATCCTTAAAAGATAGAATCATAGAAGTGACTGATTAAAAATTTAGGAATAAAACAACCATAATTCAGAGAATCAGAAACTCTACATCAACCACCTGGAACCAGGCCAACTTAATCTCTCCTCATCCTAAAGCTCAGAGAAATTTGGGGAAGAGGGGGCGATAAGAATGTAAGAGCCTAAAGATGGGGAGGAGTAAAGATATGCAAGATACTCCACACAAGTTAGGTCCGAAGTAATCATAATAGGAGTTTGCATGACCTGCGCAATGACCAACATATCATTGAACCTCCAAAGTCTAGCACTAGGATCCTTAGAGGCAAGTGATTAACAGCCACAATAGTGTTCCTATACTAAAGGGGGACACAAATAAGAGCTCTAGGCAATGCTACTGAGTCCTTACACCTCATCAGAGAGGAGGACCCAGAGGGAAGTTTGACATGCACACTAAAGGATGCTCCAGGAATGGGGGAGCACTGGGAGAAGGGGAGGAAGGAGGGAAAGGAAGAGGAAAGGAGGGGAAGGAGTGGGGGGTTCCAGGGAGGGGAGGAGGGAGGAAGGGGAATGGGCTACTTATCAACTTTGTATGAGTGGAAAAATAAAAAATAAAAAAAATAAAAAATTAGGAATTAAGTAGCTATCTTCAATGTATTCAGAGATTAGTACTTTGAGGTATTTCTCATTTGAAATGTATTTGTTCAACCAAAGAGGTTGAGGATTGTTATTTTAAAATCACGATGAAAAAGTTAAACATAATCTCTTTAGATGTTTATCTTCACCTGTTGCTCATATTGGAGAACAGCTTCCTAGAGACCACAAGGGGGCAGAATAAGAACAAAAGACAGAAATAATCCTTGGTGTGTAATGGTATTTAGGTCATGAGAAGTTTATTCAACCCAAATAAATCTGGTTTCAATTGTTTTCTTTTCTCTGGCTTTTATCTTTTTTTTCTTCTGACTGTGAAAACAAGTTCAGCCTGTTTTCTCATGATATGAGAATATGAGCAGAAAAAAACAAGAAAAAAAATCTAAAAAACTAAACTCACTTGGCAATACCCTACCTCCTTGTTTTCTTCTAAGACAAAGATGAACCATACTTTTAAAGTTGGGTTATATGCTGGAGAAAGAAATTGTCATAGTTTTCAATCTATCATTTTTATTAATTAAGTTGTCTTGGAATGCTTTATCTCCTGACAAAAATTAGAATGATACTAATATTAACTCATTCATTAATATTCTACTATTAAATGGTTCAGTTATCAAATTTTTATTGTAGCTTCATGATTTGATTAGAATTTTTAGAACATCTCTGTATTTACCTGACAATCATGTGGCTATTTGATTAAAAATGCAAACAACAATAATGATGACAAGATTCTTCTAGCAGCTACTTTTTTTCAGGAAGATACTGTATTTGCACATGGTCATGCATTTAGAAATGGTGCTACTTTCTGCCAATGATAGGCCAACTCACTTTAAAGATTTTTAGCTAAGAAATAAAATTCCAGCCATTTTGGCATAAATTCTTAGCAACTGCAGAAATTTTTGAAAGATGTTTGGTTGCTTTTAATACAATATAATTTTATATATATAATAAATTGATATTTTGATCTCCTATAAATTAGATTTAGCTAATATTTTAATTAATTTAATACAGCTAATATTTTAATTGAACTTCTAAGTTAAATTTGATTAAAACCAAAAGTCATCTGAAAGTTTAAAGTAGGAAGAAATGGGTATTGGGTAATAAGGAGTGAAAGTGATAATAACATGTGTAAAGCTATAATAAAAAGAAATTATGTCTCATTCTCTAAACAGGCAGCATGCATCTTACCTAAACATCTCTATGTTTGAGGGTGAAAATAGTTGCTGAAATGTGAGCTGTTCATAGCTTAATGGCCAATCTGTGCATAATCCTGCGAAACTGCTTCTCACTACTAACCAGTTATAAAGAAGGGTTTGAAAAATGCAATCTCTAATCAGGACAGTTATAGACATAGCCTTTCAAAGCTGACAAATGATTCTCATTGCATAGCTGCCTAATAAGGGGTGAGTTTACCATGGGGGAGCTTGTTAAAGAGGGTGCGTAAAATCGGGGAGCTCCTTAAGGAGAGTGCTTACCATGATGAACCTTATTAAGGAGTGTGCTTACTGGCACAGAAAAACATGCTCCTGGAGACTGTTGTATCAGAAGGATGCAACCTCTAAGCTTCAGTTAATCAGAGTTAAAATAAATGTTTGGTTCCTTTTGGATTGTATGAATTGGCACAGGTCTGCCTAATTCTTCCATAGTTAAAGCATGCTCTTCTGGGTTCATAGGACAAGGAACTGTAGGTTTGCTGGGTTATGTATCCAGATGAGTCATGGTCTCATCCAAACATGAATCACCCTTAAAGACTTTATGGAGAGTAAAGATATCTGGAAAATCTAAGGTTACAACTGGGAAGAAGAGGCCAGAACTGTGTTAGTAAACTATAAAACAAAACATGTTCTTTGCTTTCATGGAGTCAGCTGAATTTTCACTCACAAAGTAAAAACCCTCTTTTATACAAGCTCTAAATGGGGTGGATGAAACGAATAGTCACTGTCACAGAGCAGCTCTGAAAGGGAATACACAGCTTTCTGTTGTCATTTATCAAGAAGTCCTTGTTTTAAAGAAACTGGCAAATAAGCAAGAAGGCTGCTTACTTAGTTTCCCCTTAGAACAATATAATCTTTCAGTGGCTTCAGGCATTCCAATAAGAGGTTTTTTTTCTCCCATATTTTTTTCCTAATCATACAAGCTCAATAGGAACCTCTTTCCTCTCCCTCCCCACTCTCTTCTCCCATCATAGCTCAGTTTACTCTTCCTCTTTTCCCTTTCCATTAACCCCTCTCCCTCCCTGTCTTCCCATCCCCTGTGAGCGTCCGTTTATGTGAACACTGAACCTCCCTCCAAGTCCTCCACCCTAGTAAAGGTTCAGGATGCAGTGGCATAGCTCAGGGCCACTTCTTGGGCTCCCTGTTAGCATGGGAACTCTATTATGACTGTTTAATCCCTTGCCTCTAAGGATCCTACTTCCTGAAACCTTCTCCCCTGTGATCCGTGCTAGATTTTGGGGGTTCGTTGACATGTCAGTCATTGTGCAAGTCAGACAAAGTCCAATCCTGGCTGGTGCAGCCCTAATGGCACAGGTACTAGAACCAACACTCAACAAATGGAATCTTATGAAATGAAAGAGCTTCTGTTCAGCTAAAGAGAATGTAAACAGTGCAAAAAGGCAACCCACAGAATGGAAGAAAAATTTCATTAACCACATATTGATAAACCTCTATTATCCATAGGGCACAAAGAATTTAAAAAACTAAACACTAAGGAGATAAATAGCCCAATTAGAAAATGGGCATTGGAACTAGAAAGAACTTTTCCAGGGACAAAATTGAAATGTCTAACAAATATCTTTAAAAATGCTGCACATCCCTAGACATCAGGGAATTGCAAATCAAAACTACCCTGAGATATCATCTCACACATGTCAGTATGGACAAAAACCACAATACATACACCAAATACTGGAGAGGATGTGGAGAGAAGGGAACTCTCCTACATTGCTGGTGAGAATGCAGGCTTATGCAATCAGTATGGCACTTTCTAAATAAGAGTTATTTTTAAATGTTTTCCAATTTCATGTGACAGATGACAAACCATTGCACATGGGGAGGACAACTTTTGAAATGAATTCTTCCCTTCTGCATGAGCTCAGAGGATCAGACTAGGCCTGTCAGGATTCTGTACATGGGCATTTTCCTGAGGAGGGATTACCCATCCCAATATTTTTATTCTTACAGTAAATCTCAACCACAATTTCTGGTGGTATGAAAGAGCTGAGAAGCCTTGAAGCACAATTAAAATTCATTTCAATACTAAGCATTCCTTGACATAAAGAGAAGGAAAAATGAATACTTAACCTAGAGGACACTGATGATTCTACCTTTATTAGACCTTATTTAAAAACAAAATATAAAAAGTTTAAAAGTGCCGTACAGTAGAAAAATAATGAGCAAACATCTGTTTCCCACTAAGATGATCAAATAAATAATCCTATCCAACTTTAGCTTGATGACAGAGTGATTTGGTTTCACTGACTCAAAGTATTACCCAAAATATGTATTATTGACAAATAATTGTCAAAAGTTATAATCCTGCATATATCAAACAATGCATGTCACACCTAATTTTAGGAAGATTGTATCTTATAAATATATAACTAAGTGAAAATATAAAATGTGGTTTTAATCATTATGTCTTACAACACATAAAATAAGCAGGAAATGGGATTGGATGCATTTCAAAATCATTTGACTAGTAAATAGTCCCTTCTAGGTCCATGTAATCAAGTATCTGTTCCTCAAAATTCAGAGCAGATAATGACCTGCTGAGGATTCCTCGGGGGCTATATGTCCTATCTTCTTTCCATCCAAACAACAAAACTCTTCTCTGCAACTATCAAGTGAAATAGTGGGTGTGCTCATGTTTCTCTGATATCATATTGGTTGTATTCTGAAATGTTCTTCAGAATCACTCTGGAGAGTTATGAATAGAGGATCAATTGGGACAGATGCATCTTCCTTTCAGATAATTCTTGTTCTGTATTAAATCCACAGTTTAGGCCATGACTATGGGATCTTGAATATTAATCATTTGGAACCTGTAGAAAAACAAATACAATATATTGAGCAAGAAACCTTGAGTGAAGTCCAGGGGTAAGTGGATCGCAAGCTCTCCTGGTGACCCTGGTGATGCTGATGGTAACTCGAAGTTAGGAACTATCACTATATTTTATATGCTTCTTCAACCTTGCTCACAAAGCGATTGCAAAATCCTAAATACGAAGCTAGCACTAATATGTTCTTATGCATAGATGAAAGCAATTGATGAAGAAATTATAAAAATTGCTCAAGGAAAATATTTCAGATCTTGAAAAAAAAGTGGAAGTATTAACAAGCTCAATGGAAGAGGTTGTGAAAGCCAAAAGATACTTAAGAGGAATATTCAAGAGTTATGGGACACCCTGAAGAAGACTAATATGCACATTCATGGAATACCAGAGCAAGAATCCCAAAATACCACATCTGAGGAAGTTTTTCAAATTATCATAAATGAAAACTTCTCTCATCTAAAGAATGAGAGGCCCATCTAAATACAAGAGGCATTCTGCACCCAACAGACATGACCAAAATAGAAGCTCGCCACTGCAAATAATAGTCAAAACACTCCACATTCAAGATAAAGAAAGGTGCTAAGAGCGTCAAGGGAAAAAAAAGTCACTTTTAAAGGTAAACCTATTAAAATAACAAATGACTTCTCAATGGAAACAGTAAAAGCAAGAAGAGCTTGAAGAGATGTACTTCAAGTATTGAATGAGCAATAGTGTCAACCCAGGCTGATATACCCATCAAGACTATCTGTCATAATCAAGGGAGAAAGAAAAGTTTTCCAGCACAAAGACAACTTAAAGGCTTACGTGTCTACCAAATCAGGCCTTCAAAAAATGCTAGAAATGATACTCAAACTTGAAGAAGAAAAAAACAAGTGTATCCAGGAGGACAGAAGGGAAGTATAATACCACCAAAACCTAAAAACTAAATAATACACTTACAAAGGTCACTAAATATAAAATATGTCCAGAATTAAAAATAATTTATCCATTATAACATTAAATGTCAATGGAATTAACTCACCAATCAAGAGATACAGATACAAACTTGGATTAAAAATCACAATCCATCAATCTGCTGCCTTCAGAAAACTCATCTCACCACAAAAGATAGGCCAAAATTTTTACAAGCTAATGGAACCAGGAAACAGGCAGGGGTAGCTATTATAATATCAGACAAAGTGGACTTCAAAACAAAAAAAAATCATAAGAGACACAGAAGGATACTACATTTTAGTCACAGGTACAATTCATCAGGGAGACTTCACAATACTGAACATATATGCACCTTATATGGGCCCTTCCACATTCATTAAGCAAACCCTACAACATCTAAAGCGAGAAATCACCCCCAAATGATAATTCTTGGGGATTTCAACACTGGCCTCTCAACATGGGATAGATCCACAGGTCAAAAACTTAACAGAGATACATTGGAACTTAATCAAACTCTTACTGAAATGGACCTTACACATCTCTATCGAACTTTTCATCCACACACCAAAGAATACACATTTTTCTTAGCTGCACATGGAACTTTCTTCAAAATAGACCACAAAATGAATCTCCACATATACAGGAAATTTGAAATTCTAGACTGTACTCTATCATATCACCATGGTCTAAAGCTTGACATCCACAACACAACAAACAACAGAAAATACACTAACTCCTGGAAACTAAACACTAGGATGTTGAATGATAATTGGATTCAGGAAGAAATTATAAAGGAAATTCAAGATTTCCTGGAAGTGAACGATTATGAAAATACAATTTATCAAAATCTTTGGGACACAATGAAAGCTGTCCTAAGAGGTAAGTTCATAGCTCTTAATGCCTACATAAAAAAGGAAACATCACAAATAAATAACAATGCAGCTTAAAGCTTTAGAGACATTAGAGCAATCCAATTCCAAAAGCAGTAGAAAAGAGGAGATTAGCAAAATCAGGGGAGAAATATCTGATATCGAGATAAGGAAAACGATGCAAAGAATCAACCAGTCAAAAAACTGGTTCCTTGAAAAAATCAATGAGATGGATACACCCCTAGCTAAATTAACCAAAAGCAAGAGAGAGAAAACCCAAAATAACAAAGTTAGAAATGAAAATGGAGTTATCACTACTGATACCCAAGAAATTCAGAGAATTATAACGTCATATTTCAAAAACTTATACTCTGTGAAATTTGACCACACAAAAGAAATAGATGAATTCCTAAGTAAGCACAACTTACCTAAATTGAATCAGGAAGTTGCAAATTATTTAAATAGTCCTATAACATATGAGGAAATTGATGAAGTAATCTCGAATCTTCACACGAAGAAATGTCCTGGACCAGATGGATTCAGCACAGAGTTCTATCAGACATTTTTTTCAATATAGCATTCAAATGCTGTTGTTTTATTTTTTTATTTTTTTCCACCCTTACAAACTTGATAAGTACCCCATTCCCCTCCCTTCCTCCAAGCCTCCTTGGATCTCCTTGCTCCTTCCCCTTTTTTCCTCTTCCTTTCTCTCCTCCCTCCCTTTCTCCCAATGCCCCTCCCATCCATTCCTGGAGCATCCTTTACTGTGCATGTCAAACTTCCCTCTGGGTCCTCCTCTTCTAGTGCCAGTGATCCATGCTAGCCTTTTGGAGGTCAATGATATGTTGGTAATTGCGCAGTCATGCAAAGTCTTATTATTATTACTTTGGCCCTAACTTGTGTGGCGTATCTTACATTTTGTTGCTTTTCCCCATTTTTAAGCTCTTACAATCTTGCCATTTTCAGCAAATTTCCCTGAGCTTTTCTACCAGACATTTAAGAAGCTAACAACACTAATACTCCTTAAACTGTTCCATCAAATCACAAAGGAAGGAACACTACCAAATTCTTTCTATGAACTAATAACACCTTAATTCCAAAGCCCAGTAAATATACACTTAAAAAAAAAAAAAACTATAAGCCAATCTCTTTGACGAGCACAGATGCAAAGATTCTCAACAAAGTCTTAGCAGATTGGATTCAAAAACATATCAAAAAGATCATTCACGGGGACCAAGTAGGCTTTATCCCCGGCACACAAGGTTGGTTCAACATATGTAAATCAATAAATGTAATTCATAATACAAACCAGTCCAAAGTCCAAGACCACATGATATTCTCGATAGATGCAGAAAAAGCTTTTGACAAGATCCAACAGTGTTTTATAATCAAAACCCTAGAGACTATTGGAATGGAAGGAACGTTTATCAATATAATAAAAGCTGTATTCAACAAGCCAACAGCAAGAATTATACTTAATGGGGAAAAACTTGAAGCATTTCTGCTTCGATCAGGAACTAGACAAGGCAGTCCATTCTCACCACTTCTATTCAGTATTGTACTGAAAGTTTTAGCTGAAGCCATAAGACAAGAAACGGACATAAAAAAGATTCAAATTGGCACGGAAGAAGTCAAGTTATCGTTATTTTAGATGACATGATCATAAAACTCCACCAGGAAGCTCCTGGAACTAATTGAGAAGTTCAGCAGGGTGGCAGGATACAAAATAAATATGCAAACATCAGTGGACTTCCTATATGCCCAGAATGAAAGAAGTCAAAAAGCTCTGAAAGAAACAATCCCATTTACTATAGCTCCTAAAAAAATGAAATACCTTGGTAAAAACCTAACCAATGAAGTAACAGACCTTTACAATGAAAACTTTAAAACCTTAAGGAAAGAAATTACAGAAGACACCAGAAGTTGGAATGACCTCCCATGCTCCTGGATTGGCAGAATCAATATCATAAAAATGACCATCCTACCAAAGGCAATATACAGATTCAATGCTATACCAATTAAAATCCCAAAGCAATTCTTTAAAGAAGTTGACCAAACAATCTCAAAATTCATATGGAGGCACAAAAGACCTAGGGTAGCAAAAACAATCCTGAGTAACAAAAACACTGCTGGGAGTATCATCATACCAAATCTTAATCTATATTACAAATCCATAGTTATAAAAACAGCCTGGTACTGGCTCCAAAATAGACACACAGTTCAATGGATAAGGGTTGAAGACCCAGATATAACCCCACACAATTACAGCTATTTGACAAAGGGGCCCAAAAAACCCAATGGAAAAAGAACAACATCTTCAGCAAATGATGCTGGCAAAACTGGATGTCCACATGCAGAAGATTAAAACTAGACTCCTACTTGGCACCATGTACAAGACTTAATGGATCAAGGACCTCAATATGAGGCCTTGGAACTTAAAAGAAACTTTATCAAGGACGAAACATACTCCATACAAGTTAGGGCCAAAGTAATCATAATAGGACTTTGCATGACCTGTGCAATGACCAACATATTATTGACCCCCCCCAAAGTCTAGTATGGATCACAGGCACTAGGATCCTTAGAGGCAAGGGATTAACAACCACAATTGTGTTCCTATACCAAAGGGGAACACACAAAAAAAGAGCTCTAGGCAATGCTACTGAGTCCTTACACCTTATTGGAGAGGAGGACCCAGAGGGAAGTTTGACATGCACAGTAAAGGATGCTCTAGGAATGTGCGGGGTGGGGGGGACACTGATAGAAAGGTAGAGAGGGGAATGGAGTGCCTATCAAGTTTCTGTGAGTGAAAAAAAAAGATCTAAGAATATCAATTTTGTGGCTTATCCTCATATAACTTCTTGTGAGGTTATTTTCCCCAAATTCAAACAATACTTGCTGAAGAGAGAGAGAAGCAAGGGTCCTAAGGCCCAGAAAAGTTCACAAAATTTATGGTGCAGAAAATTTCCAAAAAATCACAAGCTTCATCAAGTTCCCCCCATCATCATTATCAAAGAAGTAACACATGTAGAGAGGACACTCTGGCCAGCCACACTGCCTGGAAAGCAGGCAGAGCTCTCCTGGGTTCTGCTGGATTGGGCTTCTCGGTGGCAGAGTTGTCTGTGACTCATCCATGCTCCTGTAACTGACACCTCGCCTGTGCTCTTATAAGAATCTCCAGTGAAGTCACTAGTGAATGAACTAGACATGGATGGAACCATTTCTATAGTTTGTCCTTTTGTGTCCTTTCTGCAGTGAAGAGACTTGTTTGTGCATCCCTAGAAAAAGCCACTGCCTTCCCCCTCACCCTGTGATATGGTATGATGAGTCTCTTTGCTATAGTGGCAGCCATATGTTTTCCTGAGATGTGTGACAAGACAAGGTCAAGCTGTCTGGCAGTGGAAAGTCTTGGATGGTGATGATTGGGTAATCCTAAAAATCCTATGAAATATACCCTGGTGGAATTTATGGCAAAAATTGGAAAGTGGGGAGGGAAAAAGTGAGGTGCAGGTTGTAGAAAATGCTCCTTAGGTCTGACCATTAACATGAATGAAAGGAAAATTCATGATTGGGCATTTAGAAGTAGACTTTAATGATGTGGAAAACTGTGGTAATTAGGGAGTACTCATGTTTGGATTGCTTGACCTGGGAAAGACTTGTGAAATCAAGCTCCTGCCCACTGTGCTAAAGAGACAGAAGCAGTGAAAGAGCTTCCTACTGCCTGGCTCATGAGGCCGTGGTACACAGGGACAGATGGGATCAGATGGTAAGTCAGGAAATGAAGTTCTTAGAGTTTCTCCTTGAGACAAAGGTTGTAAAACCTAAATCAATATAAGGGAAATAAGTGTCTGATGGACTCACTCACGTTAGCTACTTGGGTCACTTGATTATCATAATCTAAGGTTCCTATGAATATCAGACACTAAAAAAAATAGAGACTATATCACTGAAGAAATGGCCCTTGAGATAAGCTGTTTTTTAAGATTAGTTCAGGACAATAAAGGAAGGATGATCGCACTAAAGAAACTGGGATCAGATATTTTGTTTGATCTCCAGGGCCAGATAGAACTGTCCTCACAGCAATATTGAGAAAGAAGTTAATTCAGCAAGGATTAAGGTGCTGGTGTGGAGCTTAGTAACTTTTCTGGCCCCATGGTGGAATGCAATCTTTAAAAAAATGGAGGAGGGCTAGAGAGGGGCTCAGGGGTTCAGCCTCTGCCTTGCAGGCGGGAGGTCCTGAGCTCGGATCCCAGATCCCACATATAGACGCCAGTGGAAGTAGGGGTGGCCTGCGTTTCTGGTCCTGGTAGGGAATCCCGGGGCAGAGCAAACAAGGAGGAGGTGAAGGCGCCGGTGGTGGTTCGCGAATTCGCCTGTGGTTCTACACACACACACACATATACACACACACACACACATACACACATGTATACACGCACAATTGAATAAATAATAATGATAATAAAAGAAAAAAATTTTTAAAAATGGAGGAGAGTCTGGTGGATCTGAATGATACAGACTGGCATGTTAATCAGGTTCTAAAAGTGTTAAAGTAATTAAGAGTGAATAAGAGAAAGATAAACCAGACAAAGGGGTCTCTCCATGTCACTGGAAGGCAAATGTAGCAAGATATGGTTCCATAAAGAGTCCCTAGGGAGAACATTCATACAAAGTCATATATAACAACCATGACGTTCTGTAAGGCTCTATAGTCTGGGTAACAGTTCCAGAAAGGCGGATATTATAAAATTGTGCTGGTTAAAAATAAATAAATAAATAAAATAAAATTGTGCTTGTAAAAAAATTAAAAAGTAAGCTTGTTCTAGAGTGTGGCAGAGTATGCAGTATACATTTCTCCTCTATAGAAAAGTATAACAAGAATGAAAATTATTCACCTAGCCCATGGCCTTTCAGGAGAAAAGTGTGACCAATGGAAAGGTAGGAACCACCATGCTGTCTAGGAGTGTTCCAAACGAAAGCGCTGAGACCAGTAATAGATACATCCCTGTAGAATGTGTCCCTGTTCCCCGCGACCTGAACTGGGAAGATTTGTGCAAAAAGGCCCCACTAAGAATGTGGGGAGCAGGGAAATGCTCGGTGGTTCCATAACAATGCAGCGCCTTAGTATAAGAGACCAGATAGTACAAGGAAATGATTGAATTACCCAGGGGTATATGAACTACTGTTTCCCACCAACGCCTCTATACACAAAATTGCTCTTTTTACAGAATAGCTTCTAAAGAGATGACATCTTTGCATTCTGTGCTAGATTACACTACCATTTCATTAATATCGTTCTGTTAACTATCCAAGACCAATTGCCACTTGGCTCAAGCAGATATTAATGAGCCCTGAGACATTCCATTCACCATCCATGAAATGGTTCACTATATAATATTAAATCATAAGTAATTTACATATTTGGAAACACATAACTCATAAGAGTTTTTCTAGAGGGATCCTGCACAGCTACAAAAACACACTCTGAGAAGCATAAGATTGTTGAATCAAAATCCCCAGGTCTAGGGATGGCTTACTACTCTAAATTTTTTTGTTTAGAAACACACGGAAGGATCTGTGAGCATAGGGTTCTGTTGTGTTGGTTATACATCAGAATTAGACATTAAGTCCCTTCAGTTGAGGACTTCAAAAGAGAATTTAGGATAGGCTTGATCTGGAAACTCCATCACTACTGGATGTCAGATGGTATTATACAACTTCTGATGAACTGTCACCAGTAGTCCTGCTTGGCTAAGGATTCCGAGTGCAACATTACCAATATACCAGAAAAGATGCAATCACTAGTGTGATAGTGTCATGACTGTTATGAAAGGAAACAACTGCTCTCCCATTGGATTTAAAGGTCCGTTCCACAGAAGGAACGGGACATCTAGTACTATAAACCAGACAAAAACCTGTGGCTTGAGAGGTCTGAAGATGCAATACGGAAGCCACTATTACTGTTTTGTTATACAGATGTGAGGTGTTTATTAAAATATCTTCTAAACCTTTATGATTATGTCCATCTTGGTGACGGGTCAGTAATGGAGGAAAATTTCTATTTGATAGTTGGAGTTGGTCAAATGTCTGAGGATAAGTGA
Source organism: Typhlomys cinereus (assembly GCA_023101885.1). Taxonomy (NCBI): domain Eukaryota; kingdom Metazoa; phylum Chordata; class Mammalia; order Rodentia; family Platacanthomyidae; genus Typhlomys; species Typhlomys cinereus. The sequence continues at coordinate 2,938,442 of JALPQD010000096.1, forward strand.
CCATGGCTGTGGCATGGCAGTCTAATACAGAGGCATAAATGGAAGAAAGTAATCAAATGTCACATCATCTTCTACCACTGAGGACCAGGAAATGCATAAAAAAGGTGTTGGTGTGTGTATGAAGCAGAGCAACTGTAGGAAGCGAGCAGAGTTGTTTAGCTATTTCCTTTAAACTGAAGAATTACTTCCAGGAGAGAGGAAGAGAGGCTCATAGGATTCCCAAAGTTGAGGAAAATCATAACTCATGGCAAGTTTAGAAAGATACAAGATTCACAAGGCCACAAAATCCACAAATAACTGCTGAGAAGAGTCTGAGGTGAAGCTTCAAACATGCCAATGAGGCACAAAGATGCAGCTCCTAAGAGTTGTTATGTTAGAGTGAGCTTTTTAGTGATGCGGCCAACTTAGAGTCACACATGTTCCTCCACATAACTCCTTATGCATGCAGCTATTGGTAACCTCTCACCCGTTCTCCTGTAACACCCATTCTCTTCACTCATGTGCCTGGGCTTACTTTATGAGGGATTTTTGTGCTAATTTTGTAATGTTGTTGCAGTTCTGGAACATCAATTTTGTAGGTGATGAAATCCTGTTAAAGTGCTCTATGTTTGGAAACACTTGGCTCACACAGCAGGATGCACTCCAGACTAATAAATAATAGCAGATGCACATGAAGGCAAACATATGAGGCAACAAAGTCTTAAAAACTCAGGTGACTAATGCAAGTTGCAAACTGATAGATGCAACATAAAGACAATGTGGAAAGTGAATGAATTAGCTAAGAGAAGTGAAAAACAGAAAAGTAAATACAGTAAATATCTTACTGCAAATGTTGCTCTGGATATTATGATTTCCTTCTCCCACAGTCAATTGCCAGAATACCTAATTAACACTTAACTACAAACTTTTCCCTTATGAGCCACTGCATTCATCAGCCTTGTAAAAACATTAAGGTCAAGAACAATCACACAATTTGTTGTCTGTGCCAGCAGGACACTGCATCACGGTGTCCTGGGTCCAGGAATTCTGGGTACCTTTTAGATTTCTCCAGACTACTGAAAATAGGATTGTAGATGTGTCCTTAATGTTAGCCGATAGTGAGGAGCAAAGAATACAGTTCACAACTTGAATAGATGACTTCATTTTATTCAGTCCAAAACTCGACAATGAGGGATTTGGTGAAAACTAGCATATGTGAATTCGTTTAGTGTAACACTGTATTTATATCAAGAGATTGAATGGCACAATAAATTACAGACAAGATCCTTGACTCAATCTTTATAGGTAGGTAGGTCTGTAAGAACTAAAAAAGAAATGATGTCATTTCTACAAGCTATTTTATTTGAAGACATCAGCTATATCTAAACACGTTTTTGGGTGGTTGTATATGTGTGTATATATAGATATATAGGTTATAAACTCTAAAGAATCTTATTATTTAAAATAGTCTACCTTATCAAACTTTTATATTTTCACTATGGCTTCCTAGAACTAGATGTTTCCTAGTTTTTATACTTTTAACTTAAAGAAAATCACCTGTACTATATTCCTCCTAAATAATGCAATTAATAACTCTAACAGGCCAATGCCTTACAATTTTAAGGATTTGTATTAATCCAGCAGAGTTTATTTGCTCTTGATGAGCAGTTCATTTGATAGGCACTCACATGGCAGTAGGTTTTGCCAAAGAAAGGAAGGATGACTTAATGATTTCAGATTTCGCTGTAACACTGAAGTAGTATGTTGCTTTAGGGGGTTTACACAGGTTTTATGTGAAACTTTCCGCTTGTAACATTCTTCTAGATAAGCACACCATGCTAACATTTATAAAGGCCACTGTCATAAAAGAGGAATGCATAGTACCATAATGTTAGAAAAGTGATCCAGAAAAGGCTTCTGTAAAACAGATTTTTTCAAGAAGATATGCATTAAAATACAATTGTATGTTTTCAAAATAATATATATATGAATTTACCAAAATATTGTGTAAATAGCTAAAATTTACATTTTTAGCTGTTATGGCCAAAATTGTGACCATCAAAAATATTTCTGAATTGAAAAGGTTCATATTCTACTTAGATGAGGAACTAAATGCTCAGATAGCTTAAACAGCATGGTCAAGATGACATCTAGAAATTGATACATCTCTAGAACATTCAGTTCTTCGAATGTCTATCTAATCTAAAGCCATTTCTACACAATTATGAATCTCACTATTAGAGCTGGTAATGGCAGCAAAATGTCACATATTCTTTTTTTTTAACCTGAAATACCTTTATTCATATCAGTAAATACAATTGAAATGAAAAATTTTCACTGTATCTTCTCAAAACCTCAGAATGTAGGTACATAGGAATATATGTATACACAACATAGTTTTTAGTTTAATTTTTATTCTTTTATAGTTTTATACACAAACGAAGTGAATCTACAATATTTTCACACCTTAACTCCAAATCCTGTCCCTCACCTTTTCCCATTATAACCTTTCTTCTTCACTACCAGGCTCCCGCCTACTTTCTTTCTTTTTTTAATTTCTTTTTTTAACATTTTTATTATTATTTCCATACAAACTCATACAAACTTAGTAGGTACACCTGTTCCCTCCCTCCCTTCTCCTCCCTCCAACCCCCCTGCTGCCCCTCCCCTCACCCCTCCCTCCCCATTCGCCAGTGACTCCCCCTCAATCCCTAGAGAATCCTTTAATGTGCATGCCAGACTCTCCTCTGGGCCCTCCTCTCCGATGACGTAGAAGGACCCAGTGGCATTTCCCTGAACCCTTTCCTGTGTGCCCCTTAAGCACAGGAACACTACTATGGCTGTCAATCCCTTGCCTCCAAGGATCTTGGTGCCTTTAGAAAATGCTAGACTTTGTGGGGTCAATAGTGTGCTGGACATTGCGCAGGTCATGCAAAGTCCAATTATGATTGCTTCGGCCGTAACTTGTGTGGAGTATCTTGCATATCATTAGTCCTCCCATCCTTGTACTCTTACACTCTTACCGCCCCCTCTTCCGCAAATGTCCCTGAGCTTCAGGATGGGGAGAGATTAGGCTGGCCTAGTTCCAGATGGTTGATATAGAGTCTCTGAAGTGTGGATTGTTGATTTTCTTTTGCAGTTTTGCTTCATTCCATCCTTATGGGCATTGTATGTCACCCTTTGAAGTCCTCAATGGAGGCCTATTTTCTCTGCTGTAACATGGTCCCCTCTCTCCTTGTTTCTGGTGTGGCCCTCATACCCCATCCCTCCAGTTCATAATCCTTGCAATTACTGTAGATATTACAGAGATTTATCTTTGAGTGTCTCTAGGTGGGCTGGGTGGGTTTGGTACTAAGAGCCACCTATTAGGGAGTACATATGGCGCTCAATTTTCTGGGTCTGGGATACTTCACTTAATATAATTGTTTCTAATGACATCCATTTCCCGGCAAATTCCAGTAATTCATCATTTTTGATGGCTGAGTAGTATTCCATTGTATAGATACCACCTTTTCCTTATCCACTTGTCAACTGTTGGACATTTGGGTTGATTCCATGACTTTGCTATTGTAAACAGTGCTGCTATGAACATGGTCGTGCTTGTGCTATCGAAGCAAACCTCTGCTGCATGGGGGGTTATTCCCAAAACTGGAATAGCAGGGTCATATGGCATTTCAATCTTTAATTTCTTTAAGAATCTCCAGACGGCTCGCCAGAGTGGCTGTATGAGCCTGCACTCCCACCAGCAATGTAGGAGAGTACCCCTCTCTCCACATCCTCTCCAACATTTGTTGTTGTTTGTATTGTGGATTTTTGCCATCCTGACCAGGGTGAGATGATATCTCAGGGAGGTTTTGATTTGCATTTCCCTAATGGCTAAAGAAGTGGAGCATTTTTTAAGATATTTGTTAGACATTTTAATTTCATCTTTGGTAAAATTTCTTTTAAGTTCCAGGGCCCATTTTTTAATTGGACCATTAATTTCCTTGATGTTTAGTTTTCTAAGTTCTTAGTGCACTCTGGACAGTAGAGCTCGATCAGATATGTGCTTAGTGAAGATTTCTCCCATTCTGTGGGTTGCCTTTGAGCTCGTGTTACAATCTCTTAATCTGAACAGAAGTTCTTTAATTTCACAAGATCCCAACTGTTGAGAGTTGGTAGCAGTGACTGTGCCATTGGATGTCTGTTTAGGAAATGTTGGCCTAGCCCAATCAGCTCGAGGGAGTTCCCTATCCTTTCTACTATGGTTTTTATAGTCTCTGGCCTGATATCAAGGTCCTTGATCCATTTGGAATTAAGTCTTGTACATGGTGACAAGTACGGGTCCAGCTTTAATCTTCTGCATGTGGAGATCCAGTTTTACCAGCACCATTTGTTGAAGATGCTGTCCTTTTTCCGTTGGATTCTTTGGGCCTCTTTGTCAAAGATCAAATGGCTGTATTTTTGTGGGCTTATATCTGGGTCTTCAGTCCTTATCCATTGATCTGTGTGTCTATTTTGGAGCTAGTACCAGGCTGTTTTTATAACTATGGATTTATAGTATAGACTAAGGTTTGGTATGGTGATACCTCCAGCAGTGTTTTTGTTACTCAGGATTGTCTTTGCTATCCTGGGTCTTTTGTGCCTCCATATGAATTTTGAGATTGTTTTGTCAACTTCTTTAAAGAATTGCTTTGGGATTTTAATTGGTATAGCATTGAATTTGTATATTGCCTTTGGTAGGATGGTGTGTTTTACGATGTTTATTCTGCTTATCCAGGAACATGGGAGGTCTTTCCACCTTCTGGTGTCTTCTGCAATTTCTTTCTTTGTTTTCATTGTAAAGGTCTTTTACCTCCTTGGTTAGGTTTATACCAAGGTATATCATTTTTTTAAGGGCTATAGTAAATGGGATTGTTTCTCTCAGGGCTTTTTGACTTCTTTCATTCTGGGCATATAGGAAGTCCACTGATGTTTGCATATTTATTTTGTATCCTGCCACCCTGCTGAACTTCTCAATTAGTTCAGAAGTTTCCTGGTGGAGTTTTTGGGATCACTCAGGTATAAGATCATGTCATCTGCAAATAGGGATAGCTTGACTTCTTCCTTGCCGATTTGAATCCCATTTATGCCCCTTTCTGTCTTATGGCTTCAGCTAAGACTTCAAGTACAATATTGAATAGAAGTGGTAAGAGTGGGCAGCCCTGTCTAGTTCCTGATAGAAGTGGGAATGCTTCCAGTTTTTCCCCATTGAGCATAATCCTTACTGTGGGATTGTTGGATTCAGCTTTTATTATATTGATAAAGGCTCCTTCCATTCCTACTGTCTCTAGCGTTTTGATCATAAAAGGCTGTTGGTTCTTGTCAAAAGCTTTTTCTGCATCTATCGAGAGTATCATGTGGTCTTGAACTTTGGACTGGTTTGTATTATGAATTACATTTATTGATTTGCGTATGTTTAACCAACCTTTTGTGTCAGGGATAAAGCCTACTTTGTCCCCGTGAATGATCTTTTTGATATGTTTTTGAAATCTATTTGCTAAGACTTTGTTGAGAATCTTTGCATCTGTATTCATCAGAGAGATTGGCATATAGTTTTCTTTTTTAAGTGTATCTTTATTAGGTTTTGGGACTAAAACGATGTTAGCTTCATAGAAGGAATTTGGTAGTGTTCCTTCCTTTGCTAATTGATGCAACAGTTTAAGGAGTATTGGTGTTATTAACTCCTTAAATGTCTGGTAGAACTCTGTGCTGAATCCATCTGGTCCAGGACATTTTTTGGTGGGAAGTTTCAAGATTACTTCCTCAATTTCCTCATATGTTATAGGACTATTTAAATAATTTATAACTTCCTGATTCAATTTAGGTAAGTTGTGTTTACTTAGGAATTCATCCATCTCTTTTGTGTTGTCAAATTTCACAGAGTATAAGTTTTTGAAATATGATGTTATAATTCTCTGGATTTCTTGGGTATCAGTAGTGATAACTCCATGTTCATTTCTAATTTTGTTAATTTGGGTTTTCTCTCTCTTGCTTTTGGTTAATTTAGCTAGGGGTGTATCAATCTTATTGATTTTATCAAAGAACCAGCTTTTTGACTGGTTGATTTTCTCTATCATTTTCCTAATCTCGATTTCAGATACTTCTCCCCTTATTTTGCTAATCTCCTCTCTTCTACTACTTTTGGGATCAGATTGCTCTAGTTTCTCTAAAGCTTTAAGCTGCATTGTTAAGTTATTTATTTCTGATGTTTCCATTTTTTTTTTTTTTTTGATGTAGGCATTAAGAGCTATGAACTTACCTCTTAGAACAGCTTTCATTGTGTCCCAGAGATTTTGGTAAGTTGTATTTTCATTATCATTCACTTTCAGGAAATCTTGAATTTCCTTTTTAATTTCTTCCTGAATCCAGTTCTCCTTCAGCATCATAGTGTTAAGTTTCCAAGAATTAGTGTATTTTCTGTCATTTGTTGTGTTGTGGATGTCCAGCTTTAGGCCGTGGTGGTCTGATAGGGCACAGGTTAGAATTTCAACTTTTTTATATATGTGTAGACTCATTTTGTGGCCCAATATGTGATCTATTTTGGAGAAAGTTCTGTGTGCTGCTGAGAAAAATGTGTATTCTTTGGTGCGTGGGTGAGAAGTTCGATAGAGATCTGTAAGGTCCATTTCTTTAAGGGTTTGATTAAGTTCCAAAGTGTCTCTGTTAAGCTTTTGACCTGTTGATCTGTCCCATGTTGAGAGGGCGATGTTGAAATCCCCAAGAATTATCGTTTGGGGGTTGATTTCTTGCTTTAGACGCTGTAAGATTTAATTAATGAATGTGGAGAGGCCCATATTGGGTGCATAAATGTTCAGTATTGTGAAGTCTTCCTGGTGAATTGTACCTGTGACTAAAATGTAGTATCTATCCGTGTCTCTTATAATTTTCTTTGGTTTGAAGTCCACTTTGTCCAACAGCATAATGGCTACCCTTGCCTTTTTCCTGGTTCCATTAGCTTGCAAAATTTTGTACCAGCCTTTCATTTTTAGGACGTGCCTATTTTTGTGGTGAGATGAGTTTCCTGAAGGCAGCAGATTGATGGGTTGAGATTTTTAATCCAAATTTGTAATCTGTATCTCTTGATTGGTGAGTTAATACCATTGACATTTAATGTTTAATGGAGAAAGTATTTTTAGTTCTGGACATTTTTTATGTTTAGTGAATCTTATAAACTTATTATTTGACATTTATGTTTTTGTGGTATTATACTACCCTTCTGTCCTCCTGGATTTGGTTGTTTTTTTCTTCAAGTTTGCGTATCATTTCTAGCTTTTTTATTATTAATACATTTTTATTATTATTTCAGCTCATACAAACTTAATAGGTACACCAGTTCCCTCCCTCCCTCCTCCTCCCCCCTTACCTCCTGCTCCCCCTCCGCACCCCCTCCCTCCCCATCCCCCAATGCCTCCCGCCCCAATTCCCAGAGAGTCCTTTCTTGTGCATGCCTGATTTTCCTCTGGGCCCTCCTCTCCGATGACGTACAAGGACCCAGTGGCCTTTCCCTGAACCCTTTCCAATGTTCCCCTTAGGTATGTATAGGAACACTGCTGTGGCTGCCAATCCTTTGCCTCCAAGGATCTTGGTGCCTTTAGCAGATGCTAGACTTTGTGAGGTCAACAGTGTGTTGGATAATGCGCAGGGCATGCAAAGTCCAATTATGACTGCTTCAGCCCTAACTAGTATAGAGTATCTTACATATCATTGCTCCTCCCATCCTTTTGCTCTTACACTCTTACCGCCCCCTCTTCCGCAAATTTCCCTGAGCTTCAAGATGGGGAGAGACTAAGCTGGCCTAGTTCTAGGTGGTTGATACAGAGTCTCTGAAGTTCTGGATTGTGGTTTGTTGATTTTCTTTTGCAGTTTTGCTGCTCCTGCAATGCCCTTCACTCCATCCTGGTGGGCATTGTATGTTATCCCCTGGCCAGAGACAAAAAGCTGTTAAACTAGAGTCTTGTGATAAAAGCACATTCAGAGGTAGATGTAATAAAAGTGGGAAACCACAGTGAGGGAAGGGTCTATCACCCATTTGCAAAATGGTTACTTTTTATCTGCCAGACTATATGCCCTCCTCTTCTGGTGAGATCACACCCCCTCAGTAGTAAATGATCAGGAACAAAAGTCTGTGAACTTAATCAGATGTCTCATTACTTAGTTGGGTCCTTGATGGAGGCCTATTTTCCCTGTTGTAACATGGTCCCTTCTCTCCTTGTTTCTGGTGTGGCCCTCCTACCCCATCCCTCCTGTTCATAATCCTTGAAATTACTGTCTCTAGGTGGGCTGGGTGGGTTTGGTACTAGGAGCCACCTATTAGGGAATACATATGGCGCTTAATTTTCTGGGTCTGGGATACTTCACTTAATATAATTAGTATATTGCCTTTGGTAGGATGGTCATTTTTACAATGTTGATTCTGCCAATCCAGGAACATGGGAGTTCTTTCCACCTTCTGATGTCTTCTGCAATTTCTTTCTTTAACAACCTCTTCCATTGAGCTGGTTAATTCTCCCACTTTGTCTTCAAGGTCTGAAATTCTATTTTCTGCTTTCTTAGTTCTGCTGATAAGACTCTCTGTTGAGCTTTGGGTTGAAGATAACTTTTAGTTCAATTTTGAACTCTGCCTGAGATTGTTTTAATTGCTCTATGCCTATTTTTGTTTCTTGAACTGTTTTTCTGAACTCTTCCAAATGCCTGTTGTGTTCTTGTTCAAAGTGGTTGATGTGGATGTTTAACTGCTCTTGGATTTCCTCTTTCATAGTATTAATCATGGTAATGATCATACTTTGAAAGTCATTGTCTTGGGGCTGGCTTTCTTGGCTGTTTTATGTGGATTTGTTCTGGTTGGAATCCATCCTTAAGGGGTTAATTCTTTCAGTGGGAGATTGGTCTCTTGGGTTTTGTTTCTCATGTATCTGCACTTTGACTTGGGCATTGTTGTTTTGTCTTCTAGGGCTTTTCAGTTTCTGTGTGTTTTCGACTGAACTGATTTAGTTGGTATTACTACACTTGGGCAGTTATTACTAGTGCTTGCCTTGGGGTTGGGTATGTTTGTCTTTTGTTATTGTTATTTCCTAGTTGAGGCTATTAGGCTGTTAGTACATCAGTTAAATCAGGTTAAGTAGACAGGGGGTGAATATTAGTATGGTAGTGCACTTTTACCATGTAGTATTTTGGTGATATGTGAGAGTGAGTGGTGTATTCCCTGGAGTTGTATATGTTTTTGGGGTGGCTGTATGGAAAGGTTAATCTACAGTGATTAATATTAGAAAGGAACAGTAAGGTGAAAAAGAAAAAAAAAAGGGAGGTTTACTTATCTTTGGGCTGGATGTGAAGAATCTCTCCCATGTGATAGGATGATTGTAGAGGTTTTCAGATGTATGGCCTTTAACCCTTAGAACTTTGCTTGAGTTTCCTTTAGACTTTATTGAATTCTGAATAGCAGTGTGTCTTCTGTAGACCATGTGCATGGGTCCCGGGGGGCCAGAAAGGCAGAGAGGCTGATGCTGATGGCAGAATTCTTCCCCTGGGACCTGGGACTTTGCTTAGTGGCTCTCCCAAGCTCTGGGGATGGAGGAATGTGAGCAAGTCCTGTCCAGTTGGGCGGACAGGCAGGTGGGAGGTAGAAAGGGGCTGGGGCCCAGGGCACAGCCCAGGCCAAAGCCGGAGGCAGCCTGCACATATTCTTTTATATTGTAGTTACAACAAATCCCAAATACAACATCCTTTGTTTTAGAAAAGTTACCCAAACAAATACACTTTTTAACTATAAAAATTGATGACTAAATATAACTAACAAAGTATCATTGAACTTTAAAATATATTGAAACAATACCTTATGAGTTGAGTTAGCTAATGAAATCTAAAGTTCTTTATATTCTAGATATTTACTAGCTTTTAGTACTCTATGGGAAAAAAATTTAGACAGTCAAGACCAGAACTATTTTTCATAAAACAAAGTCCACTGCACATGCAATTTGTGATGAAATGTTATTTACTATACTTATTATATTACCAATATTAACTGATCAAATACATATCAAATTAAACTTTTTGAGTAATACATGTTAGATTTTTGTGAATAGAACAGAAATTTGGATCATGCTCATAAGTCATTGAAAATGATATGATTGTTGTCATAATTGGAGATAACTCTACTGAAGACTATTATCTTGAATATCTAAATGAGTTTAAATTCATGTATCTAGTGTATTTTATTATCATAAAATTTGTAATAAGTGAACTGGAAAGATGGCAGAGGGATTAAGACTCTGCCTCGCAAGCAGAAGGACCTGTATTCGGATCCCAGGTCCCATGTAAAAATACTAGGAAAAAATGGCAGTGGCTTGCACTTTCCGCCCTGGTTGGCAGAGCCTAGGAAATCCCAGAGAAAAGCAAAAAGAAGGTAGAAGAAATTCAGGATGATTCCTGAAAGTAACCCTTCTTCCTTCACAGGAACACAGTGCCCTCTGATATGTGTGCATGCACACGCACATACACACATGTGCAGGAACATAAAATGTAATCAATGATCTATGCAGAGAATTGTTTCATTAAGAATGAAAACACATGTGACCATAGAAGAAATAAGAATTGTTTATGCATTTTAATAGTCTATTATTTCCCAGTAATGTTGCCCATTTATGTATCTATATATTTTAATATCCATTAATCTGTAAGTAGACCCTTAAAAAGGAAACAGGAAGGACAATTATGGTGACTGTTGAATTGATGCAGCTGCTACATTCCCTATGCTGCCTCCACAAACCTCCTTACTGCAAGCATTATGGTAAAAGAGCCATTTTAAGGAAATGATACTTAGGTGCTAATCTACAACTGGGGGCGTCCACCTGGGTTCAATGCCACATTTTTTAAATTAATAAGATCCAATAATTATGCCAATAAGTATTCAACTTCTTGAACTTTCAAACTAAGTCATAGTATCTGCATCCAAATATAAAATAGAATGTTCTCTGAATAGCAGAATATCTTCTCTGTTCCACTTCTGAAGTATCCAATAACCTGAAATAATCATAATATATTCCTGCCTCATGTTGCCTTTGAGATATATGAACTAATGTAGCATGGACACATGCATTTGAGATTGACTAAGCATTCAATGGCCTCCTCCATATGGCAATGTGCGTCATAGGAAAAGACAACAACTTGTCTATTATCATATAGACAGGCTAGTCACAGTACAAATATTGAATAACTCCACTTACATGAGTATTTGAAAAATAGTCTGACAATACTATCAATGAATTACCTCTAGATACCATGCTAGATACCATGGAGAGTAAAAAGGGGAATCACTAGTCAATAGATTAACTTAAACAGATCAATAAGTTCTAGATTTCTTCTATTCAATGTGCAGTTAAAATAATAGGTCATGCATTTATAACGTGTCAACAGAGATCTCATGTTTAGTGTTAGCCTTGTAAAAAAAAGTAAATAAATGAATTTCAAAGCTTGAAAATACTATGAATATTTGTATTGTTTGCAGTGCTGGACCTTCACAAAAGTACTCTTTCTGTGAATATTCTAGTACACATTAGTAAAATCAAGTGTTCTTATTGATGTTCTCTTATTGATTGTGATTTGATTTGTCAAATACTGTATCACGTCATCCCTAGTCATTTAGTTTATGAAAGCATTGATGCATATCCTCACCAGCTTTTAGAGTTTTATGTATTTCTTATTCAGCCCAATTCCAGATATAGAGAGATTTCCAAGTACATCCTACTTGTACTCTCCTTTTAGGAGTTTTTTTTTTTAATGCTTCTTAGTTTCATATTTGGCCACTGTAATAAACACATGACCAAAACAACACAGGGAAGTTTATAGCTTCAGGTTATAGCTCATCATGACAGGAGAATTACCAGAAGCAACGAAGGGAACTGGGAATGCTCCATCCAGAGCAAGAGCTGGGGAACCATCCAGTGCTGCCTCCTAACTTGTCAACTGACCACTTAGTTCCCCCCACCATTATCCCCCTACCCAGGGAATGGTCCCACCCATCACAGACGAGTCTTTCCATGTCAATTATTCAGCTAAACAATATCTTAGAGGCTTGTTGTAGGTCTGACTTAATTAAAGAATTCTTCATAGGACTGCCCAAGAAACCATATCTCAAGTGTCAAACTGACAACTGAAACTAACTCCACACTACATTCATTAACAACTTAGATAGTCTTTCTTTAAATTTTTAAAGCTGTTCTCCTTCACCACTATGAAATTGAAGGAACTAATATATTCTGTGTTTTAAAATAAGCATATATTTAACATATGAAGATTTATGCAAATACACTCAGATTTTTTAAATTTTATTTTTTTCACTTCTTAATCCCTATTCCCATCTTCTCATTTTCCCCTGACAATCCTTCATCTCTCCTGTCACACTCTCTCCTATTTTCAGGTTTTTCACTTGTGTGGCCCACTGTGTTTCATCCAGTTTGTCTTTGATGTCATAGGCCTGACATGACTCATGCTTTAGCAAGCATGATAGAGCAGTGGGTATGTCATCGAAGAAAGCATCTTCCTTTTCTTCCCTATCAATATTAGTTATTCTAAGTCTCTCAGGGAAGTGTGGAGCTTCTAGAGATCTTTCCTTTTTCCTGATGTGATGTGGATAGGACCGTTTCCATGCAGTTCTTATGAAAGTATACATGTCTGCAATGAAATCATGTATGTTTCGGTCCTGTCATGCCAAGGATACTCAGATATTTTGAGCCTTGTATCCATGTGTTTTAATGAGCATAAGTTCTTAATTTCAGCATAATGACTCTATTCATACATAACTCACACATCATAAAATTTTTCTACTTAAAATATGCAATTAGCTAAGCCTAGTGGTTAAACCTGAAATCTCATCTATTTCAGAGACTGAGAGAGAGAAACCAAACGTTCAAGGCAAGGCTGGGACACAGACTAACCTTGAAGAAAACCTAAACATCTTAGTGAAACTCTGCCTCAAAGAAAAGGTAAAATGGGACTAAGCATATAGCCTAGTGCTAGAGCCTAACATCTTCTAGGCTATAGGTTCAATCTCAGCAACACCAAATTAATAATTATAAGATAGTAATAATAAGTAAAGTATTTAAGTGATATTTGGTATTTTCAAGGAAAAATGCAGTCATTATCACATGCAAGTTTAAAACGTTGCCACTCAAAAAGCAAAACAAAAAAATCAAAAAATAAAAATGATGTACATTCATAGTCATTTCCCATTTTCTCTCATTTGAAGTTTTATGTATCATAGAACTATGAATGCAACTGTTATTATATAAATATCAGTTCATTATTTTGTGCATATACTATTAAGTTTGAAATCTTGTATTACATGGTGATCATCTTTTGTCATTCTAAAAAACTGCCAAGATACTCTCCAATGTGGCTGCATCACTGCACATTTCCAGGAATAGTAAAGAGAGGGTCCCTGTGGTGACCACGGTCACCTGTTCTTTCTGTGCTTTTGTTGTATCGCAATTCTGATTTGCAGTTCTTTATGACTTTGACGAGGCTCAACATTTAATCATTTTGCTCTGAGGTCATTTTGATTTTCATAGAACCCAAATTTTCAATCCTATTGGAATGACAGTTATCATTCACATTTATTATCAACAAAATAAGAATATATTCAAGACAAAGGAATATAATCACATAAAAATTTATGATTTATTGCCTCATGATTTATTAGTTACTTCAGTGAAGCAAAAACATGTGGTTTGACATTATTTGAAAATAAAAAAATATAAAACTCAGACTGAGCTTGAATAACTTTAATATATTACTCTTATTGCTATGTTTAGTGGTTATCATGAATAAACAAACATTGAGTATGTCTATGAAATAACTTTAAATACTGACAGCCATGAATCTATTAAGTAATTAAAATTTCCTTAATTTTGTGAAGGTGTGTTTTATAACATTACATAGCTTACTGAATAATTTACCTAGTCATTTCCCACTGATGATTTTCCTGTCTCCAAGTGTCCTTTTCAAACACTTATCATTAATCTAACATATTATACCAGTTACTCTTCTTTATTGTTGTGAGACAACATTCATTCACAGCTTACAGGACAAAAGGGGATCTATTTGATTTAAACTTCCAGAGAGAAGATACATTTTGTTACGTTGGAAAAGGTATGGCAAGTAGCAGAAGCTAGAGGAGAGTTAGGTCACATCTATCATGGAGGCTGAGGGCTACAAACTAAGTTTCAAGAACAGACTCCTCTTGAAAGTGGGAGGAGTGACACAAACCAACCTGAAGGACCTTCTCTCTGTGACTGTCATCCTCCAGCAGGGCTCCACCTCCCAAAGTTGTCATGGCCTTCTCAAACAACAAAAAATTAAACACATATGCCTGTGGGGAACCAATCACATTCAAAACATGACAGATGCTATTATATACTAATTACTCAGTATTTTAGAGCAATGCTTAACATTTTAGAGTATCAAGTGTTAAACACTGGGTTAAGAACATTTCATAAATGTTATATTAAATATTTTAGTCATCATGCGAACACTTGAGTTGGGAATAACTTACTAAAGTATGCTTTTGTAGATGTAGTTTGGACTTGGGGACATCCATTCTTAAAGATTATGAATTAAAGTTGTAAGGTCTTAGTAATGTATCATAGGTAATACAATTTAAACTTAAGACAAACACATACATTAACAAAAGAGAAAAAGAAAGAGATACACAGAGAAAGAACAAAAGAAAGAAAACAAAGTAGACCAGGTCTTACATTTTAATCATTTACACAATTCATCTGCTAAAGATATGCTATTATGTACCAAGAACAGTGAGAGAATCTCACATAAAAGCCATCTAACCTTAAAATAAAACACAAACAAAAAAGAAACAATGAAAATAAACACACAATTTCCTTGGTGGATATGACCACAAAATCTAGTCATTTGATGTGCTTCTTGGCAGCAAGTCACAATTATGCAAAACTGAAGTAAAAGGAATACAAGTTGGGTTTTGGTGAGAGTAGCATATAGATTAGCACTGTTTCTCTACCAGAGTCTGCTGTTCTGGTAATACATATTGGCAGTTCTGTATTGATTACTAAAAATGGCAGAAAGGTAAGTTTAACATTGTAATTTCCCCCTTTCCCCACCCTGCTCCGCTGGTCAGGACGCACGCACGCGGTCCAGCTGGGCCTCACCCTGCGACCTAGGTAAGCTCCGTCCGCGCCCTCCCACCAGAACCCCAGGTCAGCCCAAAGGGACCCCGCTCCTACCCCACCATGCAGCCGGAGCCGCACGCGGGGCCGAGGGACGAGGAGGACTTCCCCCTGCGCCCTGGCCCCGCCCCAGCTTCCCTCTGGTTAAATAGCTCCGCACCAACGCGCCCATCCTCCCTTCCCCACCCGGCTCCGCCAGTCGGGACTCGCTAGGTCCAGGCGGGCCTCATCTGCGACCTAGGTAAGCAGATGCCCTGCCCACCCCCAGAACCCCAGGCCAAATAATTCAGTTTAGTGAAATTGAAAGATCTTAAGAGTTAAAACCACAATGCCAAAGTCAAAGTGCAAATCCATAAGCAGCAACACTCAAGTAAACAAATTTCCCACTGAAGAAATTAATCCCATAATGTTAGACTCCAACCAGAACAAATCCACAGAAAAAGGCCAAGAAAGCCTGACCCAGGATAATGACTTTCAAATATGATCATTACCATGTTCAATACTATGAAAGAGGAAATCCGGGAGGAATTACATAATTGAATCAATCACTTTGAAGAGGAACACAACAGACATTTGGAGGAGTTGAGAAAAACAGTGCAAGAAACAAAAACTGGCATAGAGCAGTTAAAACAGACTCAAGCAGAGTTTAAAACTGAGCTACAAGACAAGTTTTCAACCCAGAACTCCACAGAGAGTCTTATCAACAGAACTAAGGAAGCAGAAAACAGAATTTCAGACCTTGAAGATAAAGTGGGAGTACTAACCAGCTCAATGGAGGAGTGGTTAAAGCCAAAAAGATACTTGAGAGCAATATCCAAGAGATATGGGACACCCTGAAGAAGCCTAACATATGTATTCATGGAATACCAGAGCAAGAATCTCAAAATACCACCCTGAGGAAATTTTTCAACTGATCATCAAGGAAAACTTTCCTCATCTAAAAAAAGAGAGGCCCATTCATATACAAGAGGCACTCCGCACCCCAAACAGATACGACCAAAACAGAGGCACGCCATGGCAAATAATAGTTAAAACACTCCACATTCAAGATAAAGAAGTGGTGCTGAGAGCTTCAAGGGAGAAAAAACAATTCACTTTTAAAGGTAAACCTATTAAAATAACAAATGACTTCTCAGTCGAAACAGTAAAAGCAAGAAGAGCTTGGAGAGACATACTTCAAGTATTGAATGAGCAAAAATGTCAACCCAGGCTGATTTACCCTGCAAAACTATTCATCATGATCGAGAGAGAAAGAAAAATCTTCCAGCACAAAGACAACTTGAAGGGATACATGTCCACCACACTAGGCCTTCAAAAAATGCTAGAAATGATACTCAAGCGTGAAGAAAAAAACAGGCATATCCAGGAGAACAGAAGGCAAGTATAACACCATTAAAAGTGAAGCAATATACCTATAAAAACTATAAACATAATAAATGTCTGGAATTAAAAATAGTTTCTCCATTATAACACTAAATGTTAATGGAATTAATTCACCAATCAAGAGACACAGATTACAAACTTGGATTAAAAATCACAATGCATCTATCTGCTGCCTGCAGGAAACCCATCTCACCACAAAAGACAGGCACGCTCTAAAAATAAAAGGCTGGTCAACAATTCTACAAGCAAATGGAAGCAGAAAACAGGCAGGGGTAGCCATTATGCTATCAGACAAAGTGGATTTCAAACCAAAGAAAATTATAAGAGACATGGATGGATACTACATTTTAGTCACAGGTACAATTCACCAGGAAGACTTCACAATACTGAACATATATGTACCCAATACGGGCCCCTCAACATTCATTAAGAAAACCCTGCAGCATCTAAAGCAAGAAATCAACCCCCAAACGATAATTCTTGGGGACTTCAACACCGCCCTCTCAACATGGGATAGATCAACAGGTCAAAAGCTTAACAGGGACACTTTGGAACTTACTCAAACCCTGAAAGTAATGGACCTTACAGATCTCTATCAAACTTCTCACCCAGTACCAAGGAATACACATATTTCTCAGCAGCACACGGAACTATCTCCAAAATAGATCACATACTGGGCCACAAAACAAATCTACACATATACAAAAAAGTTGAAAATCTAACCTGTGCCCTATCAGACCACCACGGCCTAAAGCTGGACATCCACAACACATCAAACGAGAAAATACATTAACTCCTGGAAACTTAACACTATGATGCTGAATGAGAACTGGATTCAGGAAGAAATTAAAAAGGAAATTCAAGATTTCCTGAAAGTGAATGATAACGAAAATAAAACTTACCAAAATCTCTGGGACACAATGAAATCTGTCCTAAGAGGTAAGTTCATAGCTCTTAATACCTACATCAAAAAAACCGGAAACAGCAGAAATAAAAAACTTAACAATGCAGCTTAAAGCTTTAGAGAAACTAGAGCAATCTGATCCCAAAAGTAGTCCAACAGAGGAGATTAGCTAAATAAGGGGAGAAATATCTGAAATCGAGATTAGAAAAACGATAGAAAATATCAACCAGGCAAAAAGCTGGTTCTTTGAAAAAATCAATAAGATTGATACACCCCGAGCTAAATTAACGAAAAGCAAGAGAGAGAAAACCCAAATTAACAAAATCAGAAATGAAAATGGAGTTATCACTACGGATACCCAAGAAATCCAGAGAATTATAACATCATATTTCAAAAACTTATACTCTGTGAAGTTTGACAACACAAAAGAGATGGATGAATTTCTAAGTAAACACAACTTACCTAAATTGAATCAGGAAGTTGTGAATTATTTAAATAGTCCTAAAACATATGAGGAAATTGAGGACGTAATCTTGAATCTTCCCACCAAAAAAATGTCCTGGATCAGATGGATTCAGCACAGAGTTCTACCACACATTTAAGGAGTTAATAATATCAATACTCCTTAAACTGTTCCATCAAATAGCAAAGGAAGGAACACTACCAAATTCCTTCTATGAAGCTAATATCATTTTAATCCCAAAACCTAATAAAGATTCACTTAAAAAAGAAAACTATAGGCCAATCTCTCTGATGAACACAGACGCAAAGATTCTCAACAAAGTTTTAGCAAATCGGTTTCAAAAACATATTAAAAAGATTATTCACGGGGACCAAGTAGGCTTTATCCCTGGCACACAAGGTTGGTTCAACATACGCAAATCAATAAATGTAATTCATCATGTAAACCAGTCCAAAGTCCAAGACCACATGATACTCTCGATAGATGCAGAAAAAGCTTTTGACAAGATCCAACAGCCTTTTATAATCAAAACGCTAGAGACAGTAGGAATGGAAGGAACCTTTATCAATATAATAAAAGCTGTATACAACAAGCCCACAGCAAGGATTATGCTCAATGGGGAACAATTGGAAGCATTCCCACTTTGATCAGGAACTAGACAAGGCTGTCCACTCTCACCACTTCTATTCAGTATTGTACTTGAAGTCTTAGCTGAAGCCATAAGACAAGAAAGGGACATAAAAGGGATTCAAATCGGCAAGGAAGAAGTCAAGCTATCCCTATTTGCAGATGACATGATCTTATACCTGAATGATCCCAAAAACTCCACCAGGAAAGCTCCTGGAACTAATTGAGAAGTTCAGCAGGGTGGCAGGACTACAAAATAAATGTGCAAAAATCAGAGGCCTTCCTATATGCCCAGAATGAAAGAAGTGAAAAAGCCTTGAGAGAAACAATGCCATTTAATATAGCCCCTAAAAAAAATGAAATACCTTGGTATAAACCTAACCATGGAGGTAAAAGACCTTTACAATGAAAACTTTAAAACCCTAAAGAAAGAAATTGCAGAAGACACCAGAAGGTGGAAAGACCTTCCATGTTCCTGGATTGGCAGAATCAACATTGTAAAAATCATCATCCTACAAGGGCAATATACTAATTCAATGCTATACCAATTAAAATCCCAAAAAGCAATTCTTTAATGAAGTTGCCCAAACAATCTCAAAATTCATATGGAGGCACAAAAGACCCAGGATAGCAAAGACAATCCTGAGTAACAAAAACACTGTTAGAGGTATCACCATACCAAACCTTAGTCTATACTATAAATCCATAGTTATAAAAACAGCCTGGTACTGGCTCCAAAATAGACACAGATCAATGCATAAGGATTGAAGACCCAGATATAAGCCCACAAAAATACAGCCATTTGATCTTTGACAAAGGGGCCCAAAGAATCCAATGGAAAAAGGACACCATCTTCAACAAATGGTGCTGGCAAAACTGGATCTCCACATGCAGAAGATTAAAGCTGGACCCGTACTTGTCACTCATGTACAAGACTTAATTCCAAATGGATCCAGGACCTTGACAAAAGGCCAGAGATTATAAAAACCATAGTTGAAAGGATAGGGAACTCCCTCGAGCTGATTGGGCTAGGCCAACATTTCCTAAACAGACATCCAATGGCACAGTCACTGCTACCAACTCTCAACAGTTGGGACCATGTGAAATTAAAGAGCTTCTGTTCAGATAAAGAGATTGTAACACGAGCTCAAAGGCAACCCACAGAATGGGAGAAAATCTTCACTAACCACATATCTGATAGAGCTCTACTGTCCAGAGTGCACAAAGAACTTAGAAAACTAAACTCCAAGGAAACAATAGCCCAATTAAAAAATGGGCCCTGGAACTTAAAAGAAACTTTTCAGGGATGAAATTAAAATGTCCAACAAATATCTTAAAAAATGCTCCACTTCTTTAGCCATCAGGGAAATGCAAATCAAAACTTCCCTGAGATATCATCTCACCCCGGTCAGGATGGCAAAAATCCACAATACAAACAACAACAAGTGCTGGAGAGGATGTGGAGAGAGGGGAACTCTCCTACATTGCTGGTGGGAGTGCAGGCTCATACAGCCACTCTGGCGAGGCGTCTGGAGATTCTTAAAGAAATTAAAGATTGAAATGCCATATGACCCTGCGATTCCACTTTTGGGTATAACCTCCCATACGCAGAGGTTCACCTCGATAGCACAAGCACGACCATGTTCATAGCAGCACTGTTTACAATAGCAAAGACATGGAATCAACCCAAATGTCCAACAGTTGACGAGTGGATAAGGAAACCGTGGTACATCTATACAATGGAGTACTACTCAGCCATCAAAAATGATGAATTACTGGAATTTGCCGGGAAATGGATGTCATTAGAAACAGTTATATTATGTGAAGTATCCCAGACCCAGAAAATTAAGCGCCATATGTACTCCCTAATAGGTGGCTCCTAATACCAAACCCACCCAGCCTATCTTGAGACACTCATAGGTAAAGCTATGTATTACCTACAGTAATTGCAAGGAATATGAACAGGAGGGATGGGGTTGGAGGGCCACACCAGAAACAAGGAGAGAAGTGACCGTGTTACAGTAGAAAAAATAGGCCTCCATCAAGGACTGCAAGAAAGTAATGTGACACCTAGTTAAGTTCACAATTTGTTCCTCATCATTTACAACTAAGGGGGTATGAACTCACCAGAAGGGGAGGTCATATAGTCCGGCAGATTAAAAAGTAACCATTTTGCAAATGGGTGATTGACCCCTCCCATTGCCAAATGCCATATGACCCTGCGATTCCACTTTTGGGTATAAGTATTACATCTACCCTTGAATGTGCTCTTATAATAAGACTCCAATTTAACAGCTTTCTGTCTCTGGCCAGGGGGTGACATACAGTGCCCATGATGATGAAGTGAAGGGCATTACAGGAGCAACAAAACTGCATAAGACAATCAATGAACCACTATCCAGAACTTCAGAGACTCTATATCAACCACCTAGAACTAGGCCAGACTAATCTCTTCCCATTCTGAAGCTCAGGGACGTTTGTGGAAGAGGGGTAGTAAGAGTGTAAGAGCAAAAGGATGGGAGGAGCAATGATTTGCAAGATACTCCACACAAGTTACGGCTGAAGCAATCATAATTGGACATTGCATGCCCGGCGCAATGTCCAACACACTATTGACCTCACAAAGTCTAGCATCAGCTAAAGGCACCAAGATCTTTGGAGGCAAGGAATTGACAGCCACAGTAGTGTTCCTATGCTTAAGGGGAACACAGGAAAGGGTTCAGGGAAATGCCACTGGGTCCTTGTACGTCATGGGAGAGGAGGGCCCAGAGGAGAGTCAAGCATGCACACGAAAGGACTCTGGGAATTGTGGCGGGAGGCAAGGGGGGATGGGGCGGGAGGGGTGAGGGGAGGGAGAGCAGGGGATTCGGGAGGAGGAGGGAGGGAGGGAACTGGTGTACCTTTTAAGTTTGTATGAGCTGAAATAATAATAAAAACATTGTAATTTCCAAAAGAGATAAATAACCCACCAATCAGTGAAAACTGAGTTTCTCCATGTTACCCCTTATCCAGCTCTGGTGGCCAAAAGGGGAAAACTTCAGACTTGGTACTGATTCCACAAATGTGCCAGGTTCTCTACCATGCTTTAGGATTCCCTCTTCACAGGACAAGCCCTGTTCTTAGAGTGGAATCCCCAAGTCCCATACAAAACTCTTCCAACACAGGGAAAGCTACACAGTGTTTGGAGAGTATGCACAGAGGGGCTTCCAAAGCTTCTTCCCAGTAGCCAATAGCAACATCTTCCAGACAGTAAATACAGTTTTGTCTGATCCTGGAAGAAAGAACTTTTCCTAAGAGTTTAACCAGACACATGGGAAGGAAAATCTCTGCCAT
The DNA here is from genome assembly GCA_023101885.1 of Typhlomys cinereus. Taxonomy (NCBI): domain Eukaryota; kingdom Metazoa; phylum Chordata; class Mammalia; order Rodentia; family Platacanthomyidae; genus Typhlomys; species Typhlomys cinereus. The sequence goes on from JALPQD010000096.1 coordinate 2,960,346, forward strand.
ATGGAACTACTCACTTAGTTTGGTGATGGGCTCTTAATAGTGTGGTGAGGTAGGACTATTGAATTGGACATGTGAGGTGGCAAAAGCAGATCAGGAAGGAAGAAAGGGATAGGAGCAAATAGGCCAGTCAATCTGCCTGTTAACTCAGCTTCCACGTTTGAAGAAGACAGTATTCCAAGCACTCTCTGGGGATTCATCTCCACAACATCAACAACTCCTCTACCTGTGAGGTAGATATACCTTTACCAGATGAGGAACATGGACACAGGAAAGTGAAAGAAGGAATCCAAATCCGTATCTCCAGCCATTTGATAGTTAATTCATAGAGCAATTCTTCAATAAATTTGAGAGTTGAAGTAAATCAGCCAGACTATTGAGATGAGTCAAAATGACTAACCATGATAAATAAGAAAACAACAACAGGGGGCTAGAGAGGTGGCTCAGGGATTAAGCCTCTGCCTTGCAGGCAGAAGATCCTGAGTTCGGATCCTAGATCCCACATGTAGACGCCAGAAGGAAGCTGGGGCGGCCTGCGTTTCTGGTCCTGGTAGGGTGCAGCCTGTGAATCCCGGGACAGAGTAAACAAGGAGGAGGTGGAGGCGTTCATGGTGGTTCCCGAATTCTCCCGTGGTTCTACACACACACATACACACGCGCACACGCACAATGAATAAATTTAAAAAAAAGAAAACAGAAACATAATCTAGGAATACAAATGCCCTTAAATATGCATCTTTTATGACCTCTGAGAACGCTATTTTCATAAATTATGGATAGCAAGCAAAATGAAACCAAAAAGTTCCAGATTAAAAAACACCTAAAATTAAATAAGAACAAATTACTTCAATTCATAAGAAAACAAATAGCAAGATTCCCACTCCAAAAATATCAAAGGTCTCTCATGAACTGCGTGAATTACTGGTTTCCTCCATCTTATCTCCTTCAAGTTGCTTTTTATGCTCTGGATTCATTTATTTCTTTCATCCTAAATGATTATTTTCTCCCACATGCAGTGACATTTGATGCAGGGCAGATTTGTCTCTTCCTTAAGAAGACTCAATACAGATGAATTGTTGAATAAGCGAAGTATAAAATGCAATGTCAGGTGAAAATGCACGCTCCAGTTTAAGTTCTGAAAAGAGGAATTAATAATGAAGGGAAGAAAATAGAAAAATCGAAAACACACCCCATCTTCCAGAGATGGCTGGACCTTTCTCGTCAACAGCAGTAGAGCTGCTTGGCAACCAACTGGGCTCCATGCCTCATCAGGGCCACTACTCTCCTTTCTGTCCACCACACCCCTCATGGATAACCTCAGGCATGTGCTAAGAAGCCTGCCTGCAGACTGTTTCCATGGGCATTTACTCAGTCCTATGCTCTTCATGGAAAGAAGAGTACAGTAGCATCAATGGGTGAGGAACTACTGCTTGGCTGCACGAGGTCTGATTTACCCATGAGATTTGAGCACCAATATGAACCTAAATAAGAATTTCAAAAGATAGCCAAGACCATGTCACTAAATGCTGCCGAAGCAAAACATCTTAATACAATCTGCAGAAATGCTCTTACTCCTTTGTTTGTGAGACTTGTAAATGACTCCAGGTTATAAAATAGGAAGCAGCAAGTAATCCATGTTTCTAGGCAGTCAACAGCCAAAACCATAACGGTTATTATAAAAGGGTAAACAAGTCGATGAATCAAAAAAAGAGAATCCTAGTAAAATAAGTTTCAGGCTATATATACTCATCTGAATCCATGAATTCCAGATTTAACAAATATGGAGGTTTTTCACATGTATGTGAATTTAATTGTAGGACTTCAATATTATCTGGAGATACAGTATCATGAGGACCCCTATAATCTGATGTTGCACCTTCATTCTTCTTTTCTTGTGGGTGCCTACTTATTTTTACTTCAATCACTCAGTAAGAAATTATTCTACATTGTCCTGAACTGTGGACTCTGATAGTCAGTCTATGGCAGCTCTGACCTGAAGATTGACTTTATCTTACCTCACTTAGTTTTGCTCAGCTCATTTAAAGATTGACATAATGAAAATAAAATTTCGTTGGTTATTTAACAATGACCTTGTTGAATATAAGAACAACATTCAATGAGGAATAGAAAATCTTGGACGTTTTATCATTACCTTCATCTGCATGTCTGTAACAAGGAAATACATTGAACAAATCGAGGAAAATATTCTTTAATTCTAATAAAATCATCCACAGAATGTGTACCAGATACAAAATCATTATTGTGAAAGATCTTATTTTGCAATATGGAAAAAATCAAGCAAATTGTTTTATGAGTTCTGATAGTCTGAAAAACAAAATAATGATTACTTTTGCCACTGCAGAATTTGTTTCTCTTGCAGAAGACAGAAGTATTATCAATAGTTTTGATCATTTCTTGAGTGAGGAGTAATAAAACTTATCACAATAGAAATATTAGTCATTGTAATAAAAATATCATTTTTCTATGTTCTATGACCTATGGTAAATGATTTAAGGTCATATGTCACTCTGTAAGATCTACATCTTGCTTTCATGAATGAACTAAGAATTAAAAATGTTAAATAATTTGATAGCGACTGTATAACTTTAATTTACAAAATTTTAAGTGGCTTCAATAATCTCATAGGCCCAACTAGTTTGTTATATATTTTTCTGCATTTATGTATCTTTATTGTCTGAGGCCTGGAATTAACCATTCCTTCAAAGACTAAAAGAATGAAAGCAAAGAAAACTTTGGCCTGAAAGTATCCAACCCATCAAGGTATAAAGGAATTAAAAGGAGAGAAGGAAATTCTGAAGTTGCACATATTTGGTGGTACTAAGGCATTTGTGCATATGGAACTACAAAGTGTAGAACTTAGGAGGACTTTTAAATTTAACAACACAAGTTGTCACTTCATCTCTTGCTTCACTGCTTATTTTTAACTCTTAATATGGTTAGAAATACTCATTCTTAATTCTTTTTGTATATGTTTTCTATTGCTTTTCATTCAATTTAATTATATATTCCCATGCGTTTTTCTTTTTTTCCTTAACTATTGTCCTTAATGCATTTAGCATCTGTAGCCACAAGTCAGTGAAGCTCCCATACAGTCCAGCTGCCATTTTGGTTGGTTGTACATAAACAAGACATGAAGTTACGAAGCAAAAGAGATACGGGGTGCACACATTTAATGTGGCACTATTTACAGCAGACAAGATATCAGATTACACAGGGTTCAGGTCAACAGATGACTGGAGAAAAATATATCATATGTGCTGATAAATGCACTACAAAGATATTATCTGTGTCTTGTGGTAGTTACAGTGTTATATTTCTAAGGAACTTCAGTTCTTCATAGTGGCCAGGCTAATTTACATTCCCAACAACAACTTATAAAATTCTGTTTTCTTGGTATTTGTTCTGCTTTGTATTTTTGATAATAGCCACTCTAACTAGCATGAAATGAAATCTCACCTATACCTTCAATTTGCATTTCTCCGGAGGTTAGTAATAGTAGTATTACAAGGATTTGTTGTTCATTTTTTTTTGTTAAGTGTAGATTCAGATCACTTTTCTAGTTCTAATTGTATTACTTTTATTTTGGCTGTTTCTCAATAAGAATGAATTAATTCCCTAAGAAGTGGTATTAGTTTTGATTTCCAATTGAGTGGTTAAGAGTAACATTAGAAGGTTCCATTTAGCTCCATCCCATCTCCCCTCTGAGCCTCATGGGTAGTTTTGCCTTTATCCCTAATTCTGGGGACTAAACCCAAGGTCAGACAAAAGCTATGCTGCTCATATACACCTTCAGCTCTTGGCTCACTGTCCTCCTGCGTCAGCCTTCAATGTGCTTCACTCGTAGACCATTACCCCTTTGTCTGGTGTCTGGACACACTGTTCAGTGGTCCATTTGCAATCTGTATTCAGAAAGCAGAGCAATGATGCTGGGAGGCAAATCCGCAGAGGGCTTGCTGAATGTACAAAACCCTGTGACTCATCCCTGCTGTTCACGTCAGTAAACATCCATTCTTGTTTCTGCTACACGATTCACTGGTGATTAGACTCTACTGGCTCTTGAAAACAAAAGGACCACACTAACAGCAGCATCACACACTGTTGTACTTTCACATGTGTGGGGCCACTACAGCATGTGCTAACACAGTGGGTGCCCTGCGAACCTTTGGAATACTCCTGAGGATACTTTGGAGGGAATAGAATGAAAGTTTGACAATGACAAATCTGTTTCAATATCTGTACCTGTCAAAGACTTTTCAAATTTCTTCCTCTCATATAATACTGAGGGGCACCCATGATTTCCAGCTACATCGGATTTAAAATTACTTTTTTCAATCCCTTAATTCAGTAGTATAGGAAGCTATTGTCAGATGGCAACACATTATATCAATGGCGGTGATTTACTTCTTTCTTTCCTTTCTGCTTCACTGAATTGGCATCTATTCCTATATATTCCTGATATTTCTGTGAGTACAGAATGCCAAAGTGGTTGCAAGTAATTTTTTACATATGCATATGCATGTGTACGCCTATGCTTTTTGTGTACACTAGAGGGGACTTGGTTGTATGTCAGTGGAGGCACAAAGGTAACATGGGGGAATGAATTACTCGACTTCCTTATTGCTTTTTGTTCTTGAGTTTCTCAGGTTGTTTTCCAGGGATGGAACTGCAGGACATTGTCATTTCTGCCAGACATTTTTTTATGTGAGATCTAGGGGTTTTAATTCATAGCCTTTTGCTTGCCAGGCAAAGACCTTAACCCCTGAGTTATCACTAAGCCTTTACATATCATTTTAAACCATTATGGCTCAGTTACAGTACTTAACTGTTACAGGACTATCAGATTTTGGACCCTGTGTATGCTTCAGGAGGCAAAGCAAACTGATGTGAGTTCATGTGAGTTCACGAAATTTGATTTCATTGAGGGTATAACCTGATCTTTGGAAAAAGATAAGATGATTTGAGATGGAAGATGAAGGAGGAGATCTACTTTTATGGATGGTGCAGTTTTAGCAATATTATGTGTTGAAATTAAAATATTCTTCAGTCAGAAGAATTCATATGAATTTGTATGGTGTGTTTTTAGTGTGGTGTGTGTGTGTGTGTGTGTGTGTGTGTGTGTGTGTGTGTGTGTGTTCAAGAGGGCATTTGAGTGTGTGGATTGCAGAGACCCAAGACTGACAATGGGAATCTTCATGGACTCCTCTATCTCCTTACTGCTTTGTTTTGGGGTTTCCAGGCTCCACCTTCCAGGGTCAGGAATACAGACACCTACTATCTCCACAGAGCATTTTATGTGGGATCTGGAGATCCAAACTTAGGTTCTTTTCCTGCTAGTCAAAACTTTAACCCCTGAGCTATTTCCCCCACTCATACAAACATTTTTGATCCAATATTCAGGATCTTCCTATTAATCAAGCTGTGAATTAGATACACTAGACTCAGAAAGATAATGGATGATTTGCAAAATCCAGTTTACCTTTAGATATATATTGAACTTGCAGTTGTAGGAGATACAACTCGGCCAGCCACAGAGCAATCAATGGCTGGTGCCAGAAAGTGAACATCTAAATTTTTCACTGCCATTGACATTGACATTAATTATTTTGAATGACATATTTCATTGTTACTGTATCAGGATCTGTAAAGTGGGTTTATATGGTTTGGAGATAAATGCAAGCTGTTTATAACATTGGTAGCTCAACCTTGAAGTACTATGAGGTACCCTGTCCTGTGAATCTAAGACAGTAATCATGAAAACACTATTGAATTAATTCTTAATTTTTACCCAGGAAAACAATGTCTGGCTTTTTATAGTTGGACTTTCCCCATACTTATTCAATGATGTTATTGTTATCCTTGGAATAACATATATATTAATGTATCAATTTGTTATATGTATGATGCATTTATGTTTATATATAATTGAAGTCATTTCTCTATATTCTTTTAATGATCTTTGGTGTTGAGTTAAAACTTCTGTGTAGCAGTTAAATTCTTCTATGACTTTTCAGACATGTTTGTGTTATTATCTTAGTGGCATCTGCATGAATCATATTCAAATTTATTATAATCTGCTTCCAGGTAATGCTGAATGAATTATAGTAAAATACGGTCACTTCACTCAGGAACTCTACTTCCTATGCTATCTTTCAGTTCTCAATAATATATAATTTGTGTCTATATATGCAAAATCAAAGTATTTAAAAGATAATTACATAGAAATATACATAGTAATTGATGGAAAATAAGTATCATAAGCATATTAACCATTGCAATACTCTACATTGTCTACTAATATCAAATGACGTAGAATGTCAAACAAATAGTAACTTTAGAGACAGCTTGGGGCCAGGCACGTGCCATCATAGTCCTTTAGTGTTCATAAATATATTTACCCTATTTAGTGTGCCTTATTTCTTTTTTATTGAGTTAAACTGTAGTGTACCATCATATCCATTCAGTTTGAAAGTCTATAGTAGTTTTTGAAGGGTGGTTGTGTAAACAATGACATCACCTCGTTTACATATGTCCAGAGATTATTTTAATTTCTCCTTTGTTTTAAGACAGAGTTTTTCTTATTCTAAAAACAAGTCCTGCTTGAAAGTAAAATTTCTCTCAGTACTTTGTACATATCATCCCCTCTAGACTTTATTAGCGGTAATGGAAATCAAGACTATCTATGAAAGCAAATGTTTTGTTAATCTCATATGTAAATAGATGTGGATGGCTCCCTGAGAGTCTGGCCACCTAAGCAAGCAGAATCAACTGGCTAAATGCCAAGGCCTCAGGAGAACATGAGCTAAGCTGCCTGCTGGCGTCAGGGAGTCGTGGAAAGGTTCAGTTGGAAGACACACAGATCATGCAGTGTCATCTCTCACCCAGACAGACATGGTTTTCTGCCCAAGTTAATGTAGACTATATCAACACATTGATTAAGAACAAAGCCTAACCACACAAGCCCATGGTGAAAATATCAACTCGAAGCATCTCATTCTTGCACTTCCCTGTTCCTTGCCTTGTACTGGAAAAAGCAAGCATTCATGAAGCTTTTATGATAACTGTGATCTTCCAGGTTTCTCCATTTAAGATCCAAGTAATCCCTTCAGTTTCATAATCAAGAAACAGACAAACTAAGAGGCGGACCTCTTGCTTGTGCGACTGCAATAGGACAGGCTGTGATGAGCCTTTCATATGTTTCATTGCTTAATCCTTAACAGTTGCGATACTTGCAATTTGCAGAGAAAGATTCCAAGAGACATTACCTAATAAACACAAGCCAAGTAATCCTAAACACAAGACTTAAACTTAATATTTATTATATTCACTGTGCAAATTGTATACAATAAAAAGTGGAATAGTCTTTTTTATTATTTATTCAATTGTGCGTGTGTGCATGTGTGTGCATGTGTGTATGTATGTGTGTGTATGTAGAACCACGGACGAATTCGGGAACCACCATGGACCGCCTCCACCTCCTCCTTATTTACTCTGCCCCGGGATTCACAGGCTCCGCCCTACCAGGACCAGAAACTCAGGCCGCCCCCGCTTCCGCCCGGCGTCTATATGTAGGGTCTAGGATCCGAACTCAGGACCTTCCGCCTGCAAGGCAGAGGGTTAACCCCTGAGCTACCTCTCCAGCCCCAAAAAGTGGAATAGTCTTAATATGCCATATTTAAATTTTATTCCAAATCTTCTTCGCACATATTATTTGTTTACTTTTACATGTTTTTTAAATCTCTACCCTTTTGTTCTATGAATGCTCTAATTCACATCCTTTACTCTATGTTATATAATTCCATGTGAAACAGATTCAGACTACAATATCATTGCTGTTAATAAAAATAGTCATGTTTTATATTTCTAAAGAATGGGCAATCTTGAGTAAGGGACTATACAGTACAAGTGTAAAGACATCTATTTTTTAATTCCTATAGCTAAAACTTAGTTTTTTCATGAAAATTCAAAAGTAAGATGTATGTAACACATGAGTCATGTCAGCTGGAGGCCAGAGGAAGGTTTAAAAATCTGTTTCTAGACTTACAGACCCATGGTTTTCAAGAGAATTTATGACTCTTCTATTCCTATGATGAATACTCTGACCCAAACAATTTAAAGAAAAAATTAGAATTATGGCTAATAATTTTAGAGGGGATAGAATCCAACATGGTGTTAGGCAGAAAGGTAATGTTACCTTGCAGTGATACTAAGGAAAGAGAAAGAAAAGAAACTGAGGTGTCATAGGTCATTAACCTGAAAGCCAGGCACAATGATGCCCCACTTCTAGCAAGGTTCTATATCCTCAATATGCAATAACCTTCCCAAACAGTATCATACATGGGGATCAAGTATTCAAACACATGAGTTTGTGAGAGATAATTTTAAGTCAAATCATGACAATGTATCTTCAAGGCCCATGGATATCTAATGATGCAAATCACATTAAGCACAACTTATGAAATCCCTGTACTCTATAGCAGTCTCAATGTTGTTCAAAAGAAATAAGCATATAATACAACATATTTGCTAATGGATTGATATGGTCTTTACATAATATTCATATGTTATAAAAGCAAGCTATAATTGATATATATGTATATGTATATATATATATATATATATATATATATATACAGTCAACTTTAACTATTAAAAATAAAAAGTGAAGAATAGGAACCCTTGTCTTTTTATCCATCTTCTTACCTCCCACAGCTGCTTCTGATAGCACCAGAGGGCAGCAGTGACTGGCAGACATGGTCTGGTTAAGTCAGAAGCTGGTATGAAGCAGTTTGAGAGGTGTTTGTTTGTATAGTAAGGTGGTAATAATCAGAGCTAGAATTACTGAATTTCTATTATGAAATTATATTAAAAATTAAATATAATACATAATGAAACAAATAAGTCTAACTATACAAAAGTTGGTAACATTGTCAATGGATTTCTTGTGATGATTGAGAATCTGACTCTTGTGAATGACTTTAAGAGAAAAAGTTCTTTGATATTATTCCTTGTAGCAAATTTCATAATTCACATTTGAGACTTTCATATTTCTGTGGGAATTATATATAATAATGTATCACTAATAAAATTTCAGGTTATAAAATTAATGTAGATACAGACATAGATAATGGACTGTGAAACAAATGCTAACTCATTCTGTCTTTTCCTGAAAAGTATGTAGAGGAAAGCAAATAATTCCACATTTAAGAAACAGATTCTTATGCCCAAAGAAGTCTGAGTCAGCATCCTACTGGATGCCTTCACTTCCATATTTATTACAACATGATCCATAATAGCTTAGCTGTAGAATCAGTCTCAGACTACATCAAAAGATCAGTGAATAAAGAAATGCTATCCAGCTCTAAAGAAAAATGAAATTATGTCATTTACAGGAAACTGGATGAAACTGCAGTGTATGGAGATTATCATGCTAAACAAAACATCAAATTCAGGAAGACGTATATGTGATTTCTCTTATATGTGGGACCTGAATTTTATATATAAGTAAATACATACTATGTCATTTATCAATCATCTACTTACCGATCTCTATCTACATATATAGATGCCTGTGAGGTATGAAATTCTAATTGGGACTATTTGAAAAGAGGAAGGACACAATGAGGAATAGGAGAAAAGGGGGCTGAATGTGACCTAAGTACATAATATTATTGAATAAAAATGTCATTTTGAAATGCATTACCTAGTATAATAAAAACATAATAAACATATTTTAAAAATTAACTAAATTCTTTATTGGCCTAAACAGCATCATGACAAAATAAGACAGCTGCGTACTTTTGATGAATTAATTGAAATCTCCATTCTGCTTCTGTTTACATTTCAATATTTGAATAGGGTCAGTTCATCATCTTCTTGAGGAACATTTAAGGAGACAATGATATAGCATCATATGATAATCACAATCATTACTAATTATTTACATTTTCAATATTTTATTTTTTACCTAGTTATAAAAGCTCAATGTGTAGGTACACTTACCCTTTCCTTCTCCCTTCCCATCCTCTTTCCCCTCCTTCTTCTGTGTCCCCATCCCATTCTGTCTCACACACCTCCCTCTCTCCATCCCCTTTCCCCCTCACTCCCCTCTTGGTGTTTCCCTCCGTCTCCCTCCCACCCTCCAGAACTTCAGCTTATATGGATCTTGAATCGTCTGAGTCGTCTACATTAGTGGGGGTTCAGGAGTTTGTGGCATACCTTGGGGCTCCTTTTTGGGCTGTCCATTAACGTAGGAACTCCGTTATATCTGTCTAGCCTATTCTGCTGCCTGATGCCATTTCCCTTGAGATCCTCATTAAATCTTTGGGGGCTTGCTGACATGACAGCAATTTTGCAGGTCAGGTAGGGTTCTGACACATTGCAGTGAGATCCTGGCTGCAAGAATCAAGCTCAGACTTGAGTGGAGTATCTTGCCCATTGGTGAAACTTCCCATCTTTAGGCTCTTGCAATCTTGCCACGTCCTCTTCTGCATGGTTCTCTGAGCTTTAGAATGGGGAGAGATTTGACTGGTCTTGTTCTGGGTGAACATTGTAGGGTCATTGGTATTCTGACTTAAGGTTGGTTTGTTATTTTCAGTTTTGTAGTTCCTGCACTACACTTGTTTGCATCTGTTTGTGTGTTGTGGTCTTCTTCTAACCAAAGATAAAAAAGACTGTTTAAAAGAAGGTCTTAATATAAGAAGAGTCTTAAAAGTAGAGGGAAATATGGGAATATGACACTGTACTGAGTGGGGTCATTCTCTCAGTTGCCAGTTGACTATAGTCCCCATCCCCTCCATGATTAGAGAGATATGCCCAGCTCTTCAAACCCATCTAATTCCAAGGGAACAGGAATAGAAGTGAGAGTGAGATATACCAGTTGTCCTAGCAGTACATGACCTTAGCCTAATTTCTCTCCTGAACTTTGTTCTTTTGTCTCCTTTCTCTTGAGGTCTTCTTTCCCCTTCCTCCTAGTTGTAATCCTTTGTGGTTATAATGGGTGTTACAGAAATTTATCTTTAAGTATGTCATTAAGAGGGTTTGGAAATATGATCCACTTATAAGGGAGAACTTTGCTCAGTATAATTTCTTTTAATTCTGTCCATTTTCTGGCAAATTTCATGAAACCATTTTTTGATGGCTGAGTAATATTCCATTGTATAAATGTACCACATTTTCATTACCAATTCATCAACTGTTGGGGATTTGGGTTGATTTTATGACTTTACTATTGTAAATAGTGCTGCAATGAACGTGGATGTACTCACGTCACTACAGTAAAATGATGCATCTTGGGGCTAATTCCCAGTAGTGGTATAGCATGGTCATATGGCATTTCAATTCTAACTTTTTTGGGAATTGCCATAGTGATCTCCAGAGTGGTTGTACTAGCCTGCACGAGCAATGCATGAGAATTCCCTTCTTCCCATTCATTGTTGTTTGTATTTTGAGTTTTCATGAGCTTGCATGTTTGACATTTCAATTTCATCCCTGAAAATTTCTTTTAAATTCTGCATCCCATTTTCTAATTGGGTTATTTATTTCCTTGGTGTTTAATTTTTTTAAGTTTTTTGTATACTTTGAATAATAGACCTCTATCAGATGTGCAGTTAGTGAAGATTTTCTCCCATTCTATGGGTTGTCTTTTTGCTTAGTTTATAATCTCTTTAGTTGAACAGAAGCTCTTTAATTTCATAAGATCCCACTTGTTGGTTCTAGTGCCTGTGCCATTGGGATTCTGTTTAGAAAATGTTGACCTAGTCCAATTAACTCAAAGGAATTCTCTATGCTTTCTATTAAGATTTTATAGTCTCTGGCCTAATATCAAGGTCATTGATCCATTTGGAGTTGATTTTTGTGCATGGTGACAAGTATGAGTCCAATTTCAATCTTCTGTATGTGGATATCCAGTTTTACCAGCACCATTTGTTGAAGATGCTATTCTTTTTCCATTGAGTTTTCTGAGCTCCTATGTAAAAAATCAGATGACTGTCAGTGTGTAGGCTTATGCCTAGGTTTTCAACCCTTATTCATTGATCTATGTATCTATTTGGGAGTCAGTACCATGTTGTTTTTATTATTATGGATTTGTAAATATAGATTAAGGTTTGGTATGGTGATACGTCCAGCAATGCTATTGTTACTTAGGATTGTTTCGTCTATCTTGTGTTTTCATATGAATTTTTAGATTGTTTGGTAAATTTCTACAAAGAAGTGCTTTGGAATGTTGTTTGGTATAGCACTGAATCTGTGTGTTGCTTTTGGTAGGATGGTCATTTTTATGATATTGATCCTACCTGTCGAGGAGCATGGGACGTCTTTCTACCTTCTGGTATCTTCTGTGATTTCTTTCTTTAAGGTTTTAAATTTTTCATTGTACATGTCTGTCACTTCCTTGGCTAGATTTATTTATTTATTTATATTTCATTTTTTAGGGACTATAATAAATGGGATTATTTCTCTTAAGTCTTTCTCACTTTTCTCATCCTTGTGTATAGAATGGCCACTGATTTTTGAACATTAATTTTGTAACCTGCCACTCTGCTGAACTTATGTATTAATTCCAGGAGTTTCCAGGTGGAGATTTTAGGATCTTTCAGGTATAGGATCATGTCTTTTAAAAATAGATTTATCTTGACATCTTTTCCAATTTGAACCCTTTTATGTCCTTCTCTTTTTGTATGACTCTCGGTAAGACTTCAAGTACAATATTGAATAGAATGGTGAGAGTGGACAGCTTTGTCTAATTCCTGGTCCAAGTGAGAGTGCCTCAAGTTTTTCCCCATTTAGAATTATCCTTGCTATAGTTTCAATATAGCTTTTGATGTTGATATAAGTTCCTTCCACTTCAATTGTCTCTGAAGTTTTGATCATAAAAGATGTTGGATCTTGTCAATAGATTTTTCTGCATCTATTGAGAGTATCATGTGGTGTTGGACTTTGGATTGGTTTATATGATGAATTAAATTTATTGATTTGCAATAAATCCCCAACCTTGTGTGCCTGGGATAAATCCTACTTGATCATAGTGGATGATCTTTTTGATTTTTTTTTTACTTTTTAAAAATTTTTTTATTAAAAATGTAATTATACATTTTAAAATTTTTTACCAGTTCCCTCCCTCCCCTCTTCTCCCCCCACACCCCCTCCTCCCCCTCCTCTCCCTCCCTATCCCCCAGTGCTTCCCCCCCAATTCCTAGAGAGTCCTTTATTGTGTACGCCTGACTCTCCACTGGGTCCTCCTCTCCGATGACATATAAGGACCCAGTGGCATTTCCATGAGCCCTTTCTCTTGTGCCCCTTAAGCATAGGAGCACTACTATGGCTGTAAATCCCTTGCCTCCAGGGATCTCGGTGCCCTTAACAGATGCTAGATTTTATGAGGGCAACAGTGCACTGGACATTGCGCAGGGCATGCAAAGTCCCATTATGATTGCTTTGGCCCTAACTATTGTTGAGAATCTTGCAAATCATTGTTCCTCCCATACTTTTGCTCTTACAATCTTACCGCCCCCTCTTCCGCAAATGTCCCTGAGCTCCAGGATGGGGAGATATTAGGCTGGCCTAGTTCTATGTGATTGATATAGAGTCTCTGAAGTTCTGGATTGTGGTTTGTTGATTTTCTTTTGCAGTTTTGCTGCTCCTGCAATGCCCTTCACTCCATCCTGCTAGGCACTGTATGTCACCCCCTGGCCAGAGACAAAAAGCTGTTAAACTGGAGTCTTGTTATAATAGCACATTCAAGGGTGGATGTAATAAAAGTAGGAATCCTCAGTGAGGGAGGAGTCCATCACCCATTTGCAAAATGATTACTTTTTATCTGCTAGACTATATGCCCTCCCCTTCTGGTGAGATCAGGAAAGAACGTCTGTGAACTTAACCAGGTTTCTCATTACTTACTTGCAGACCTTGATGGAGGCCGATTTTCTCTGCTGTAACATGGTCCCCTCTCTCCTTGTTTCTGGTGTGGCCCTCCTCCCCCATCTCTCTTGTTCATAATCCTTGCAATTACTGTGTTACATAGGTTTACTTTTGAGTGTCTCAATGTGGGCCGGGTTAGTTTGGTACTAGGAGCCACCTATTAGGGAGTACATACGGCGCTTAATTTTCTGGGTTTGGGATACTTCACTTAATATAATTGTTTCTAATGACATCCATTAGACATCCCAACAAATTCCAGTAATTCATCATTTTTGATGGCTGAGTAGTACTCCATTGTATAGATGTACCACAGTTTCCTTATCCACTCGTCAATCAGATTTGTTATCATTTTGTTGAGGATCTTTACATCTGTGTTCATCAAAGAGATTGGTCTATAGTTTTCTTTTTTTTTAAATTGTACCTTTAATTAGGTTTTGGAATTAGTACAATATTAGCTTTGTAGAAAGAATTTGGAATTGTTTCTTCCTTTGCTATTTTATGGAATAGTTTAAGGTAATGGTGCTAGTTTTTTTTTTTTTTTTTTTTTTTTAATGTCTGGTAGAATTCGGCACTGAATCTGTCTGGTCCTGGACATGTTTTGGTGCGTAGATTCATGATTACTCCCTTCATTTCCTCATTTGTTGTAGGACTATTTAGATAATTTAATTCATCCTGATTTAACTTAGGTAAGTTTTGCTAAGATAGAAATTCATCTATTTCTTTCTGATTATTGAATTTTATGAAGTATAAGTTTTTGAAATATGACCTTATAATTTTCTAAATTTCTTGGGGATCAGCTGTCATAACTCCATTTTCATCTCTAATTTTGTTAATTTAGGTTTTCTTTCTCTTGATAATTGTTGATTTGCCAGCGGTATATCAATATTATTGATCTTCTTAAAGAACCAGCTCTTTGATTGATTCTTTGTATCATTTTCTTTATCTCAATTTCAACTTTGGATACTTCTCCCCTGATTTTGCTAAACTCCTCTCCTCTACTGCTTTTGGGGTTAGATTTCTCTTGCATCTCTAAAGCTTTAAGTTGCATTATTATTAACTTGTGATGTTTCCATTTTTTTTGATATAGGCATTGAGAGCTAAAAACTTACCTCTTATGACAGCTTTCATTTATCCCAGAGATGTTGAAATGTTGTATGCATTATCCTTTACTTTGAGGAATTCTTGAATGTCTTTTTTGATTTCTTTCTGGACCCAGTCCTCATTCAGCATATTTAATTTCCAAGAATTAGTATCTTTTCTGTTGTTTGCTTTGTTGTATATGTCAATCTTTATTCTTTGATGTTCTGATTAAAGTACAGGCTATATTTTCAACTTTCGTGCACATGTGGAGATTCATTTTGTGGCCAAATATGTGGTCTAGTTTGGAGAAAGTTCCCTGGGAAGTTCCATTCCTTAGTGTTTGAATAGAATGTTCAGTAGATATCCATTAGGTCCATTTGGATAATGTCTCTGTTCAGTTTTTGGCTAATTTGCTTATCCAATATTGAGAGTGGGGTATTCAAATCCTCTAATATTATCATTTTAGGGTTGACTTGTTGTTTTTTGACCTTATAGTGTTTGATTACTGAATGTGGATGAGCCCATATTTGGTATATGTTCAATGTTATGAAGTCTTCCTGAAGAAACATTCCTTTGACTAAAACATATTATCCTTCTGTGTCTCCTATGATCTTCTTTGGTTTGAAGTCCATTTTGTCAGATACCATAATTACTTCACCCACTTGTTTCCTTGTTCCATTAGCTTGAAGAATTTTTGGCCAGCCTTTTACTTTGAGAATATGCCTATCTTTGTATTGAGATGTGTTTCCTAAAAGCAGCAGGTTGATGGGTTGTGGTTTCTAATCTATGTTTGTAATCTGTGTCTTTTGATTGGTGAGTTAATTCTATTGAAGTTTAGAGTTATAATTGAGA
Organism: Typhlomys cinereus; assembly: GCA_023101885.1. Classification (NCBI taxonomy): domain Eukaryota; kingdom Metazoa; phylum Chordata; class Mammalia; order Rodentia; family Platacanthomyidae; genus Typhlomys; species Typhlomys cinereus. The sequence continues at coordinate 2,976,213 of JALPQD010000096.1, forward strand.
GACTGTTGATTCCTGTCATTTTTTGTGTTTAGTGGCTTTCATAGGTTTGTTACTTAACTTGGAAGTTGCTTTGGTATTATACTTTCCTTCTGTCCTCTTGGATATGTTTTTTTCTTTTCTGCAAGCCTGAGTATCTTTACTACCATTTTTTGTAGGTCTGGTTCAGTGGTCATGTAAGCCTTCGGTTTGTCTTTATGATGGAAAATTTTTATTTCACCTTCAATCATGACTGATAGTTCTGATAGTTATATCTGTCTGGGTTAGCATTTGTGTTCATTCATGACTTAAAGTACATCTCTCTAAGCTCCTCTGGCTTCTATTGTTTCCATTGAAAAATCAGTTGTTATTTTAATTGATTTAACTCTAAAAGTGACTTGATTTTTTTTTCTTTTAAAGCTCTCAGCACATTCTCTTTGTTTTGCATGTGTGGCTTTTTGATTATTATTTCCTATGGAAGTTTCTCTTTTAGTCATATCTGTTTGGAGTGTGATATGCCTTTTATATTTGGATGGCCTCTCTTTCTTTAGATGTGGAAAGTTTTCCTTTATGATAGTTTGAAAGATTTCCTCAGGTGTGGCATTTTGGATTTCTTGTTCTGGTATTCCATGAATGTACACATTTGGCTTCTTCAAGGTGTCTCATAACTCTTGAATATTCTTCTTTTGCCACATCTTTGATATTGTTTGTTCTGTCATTTTTGTGTTCTAGTTCTGATATTCTATTTTCTGCTTCTAAGTTCTGCTAAGACTCTCTGTTGAGTTCTGGATTGAAGAGAGCTTGTTTTTTAGGGTTTTTTCTCCCACATTTTGTTTTTATTCCTAATCATATAAGCTCAACAGGCACCCCTGTGCTCTCCCTCCCTTCCCCCTCCCCAGTCCTTCCTATAGTCCCAGTCACTCCCCCTCCTCTCACCCCTCTGGCTCCCTCTCCTTTGCCCAGCATCTCCCTCTTCCTCCCTCCCATCCCCTGGAGTATCCCTCATGTGAATGCTAAACCTACCTCTGAGTCATCCACCATAGTGAGGGGCAAGAACTCAGTGGCATAGCCCGGAGCCCTTTCTTGGGCTCCCTGTTAGCATGGGAACTCTATTATGACTATTAATCCTTATCCTCTAAGGATCTCACTGCCTGGAGCCTTCTCCCTTGTGATCCATGCTACACTTTGGGGGGGGGGGCGTTGACATGTCAGCCATTGTGCAGGTCAAACTGCTATATAGGGTATGACTTACTTGACTGTTTTCTATGGGTTTATTCTAGTTGGAATCCATCATTTGGGGGTTGATTTTTGTTTTGTAGATTTGTTGTCTTGATTTTTGTTGTCTCTCATAGATTTGCATTGTGACTTGGGCATTTTTTGTTTGTTTGTTTTATTTCTAGTGTCTTTCTTAGTGTGTGGTTTTGACTGACATAGATTAGACAATATTACTGCACTTAGACAGTTATTGCTAATGTTTGCCTAGGGTTGAACATGTCTGTCTAGCATTCCTTGGTGCCTTTTCCTAGATAAGTTTATTGTATTGCTAGTATTATCAATTAGGGTAGGTTTAGAAAACTGGGATTGGAAGTAAGTGTGGTGGTAGTGCAGTTTTTAGGTTTTACATCTTTGGTGGTGTGTGAGGGTGAACAGTGCCTGAAATTATATGGGTTTTTGGGTGAGCTATATGGAGATATTAAATTGTGGCAACTATCATTTGAGAGTAAGAGGACAGTAAAAACGGTTTACTTATCTTAGTGTTGGAAGTGAAGATTCTCTCCTGTTTTCTGGGATGACTCTTAAAGCCCTCAGTTGTACAGTGTTGGTCCGCTAGCCTGTTGCTTAATTTTGTCTGGATTCAGTGCTGCTACCAGCAGATGAACTGAGGGCTGTGGACATGATCAGGAGGACACAGCCAACCCAGCAGTTCCAGTGGGAACTGGAGGCCTACTGGCAACTCACGAAAGAAAAGGCAATTATTTACTTTTAAATGTGTGTTTGTACAAGAAGATATTGTAGTGTGTGTGCCTGTGGAAGCCCATGGTGATTTTGGGAATCATCTTGGATTGCTCTACCTCCTTACTGCTTTGCTCTGGGGTTTTCCATGATCTGCCTTCCAGGGTTGAAAGTGCAGAGTGTTGCCATTTCCATTTGGCATTTTTATGTGGAATCTAGGGATGCAAAGGTGGGCCCTTTGTCCTTGCAAGGCAAAAGCTTTTAATTTTCCAATCATCTCCCCAGCCCCTGCCTGACTATTTACTTAAAGAAACAGTGTTACTGGAGTGTTCCTTAACGATCACAATGGCTCCCTCAGTGGTCAGAATATGATGCTTAAGAACTACAGAGGCATAATAAATAACAACATAAATATAAATAACAGCAGTTCAGCACATTTAAGGGATTTTCAATATAACAAATACTATACAACATCACAAGAAAAAATGGATAAAATCATAAGTAGTGTGTGCATGCTGATATAAACCAGAACACACACCACGAAAGTTATTATTAGCCCTGGGTGTTGAATAACCACTGCTTTGTTGCATTGGTTCTTAAGTCTTTTTTAGTTTCATTAATAAATATTGATTGACAATTTCACGCATGTATGTGGTACATTCTACAGCTATTATCTCCCTTCTATCCCTGTCTGCCGCTCATTATTTCCTACAAAACCCTTCATATATCCAGGACTTTTATTTTGTGTCCCACTGAGTTCAAACAGAGGCATGTGTGTCATCAGGGGTTGCCAGCATCCACTGAAGCCCAGTGAGCTCACTTGTGGGGTTGCTATTTTGTTTTTTTGTCCCAAATTAATGCAAGTTACCAGTTTCAGAATTATGTTTTTTAAATTAATTAAATTCTTTAAAATGGTAGAGAGATGACTCAGGGGTTAAATCCTTTGCCACCCCTCCCCTCCAAACAAAAGGACCTGAGTTTGGATCCACAATAAATAAATAAATAAAAAGCCAGGCAGATAAGTAGAAAGTCTACAGTTCCCACCCTGGAAGGCAAAATCTGGGAAACCCTAGAAGAAAACAATAAGGAAGTAGAATTCTTGACTTAATTTTCTCAATGTAATTCTGAAAATTATATGACCTTGGTCAATGTACTTAAACCTCTTAAAACATACTTTATTACTTCATGGAAAGAATAATGTGGATTTGGTTTATAATATAAACTTAAGCAGTTTCCATGTTTAAATAACCTAGCATAACACCTGGATCCTAAATAATAAATTGTTTACAATTACTGACATTCTTATCATCATTATTTCTAGTTTCCTTCTCACATTATCATATTAATCACTGTTTTGACCATTTCCTGTAATATAATGAAAACTCTGTACAGGGCAACGGTAATGCCTATTTTGATCATTAAATCCTCATCATAGGAAAAATATAAATATTAGCTCCAGATTTTTTTATAATGACTCATTTTTGAACAAAGATACTATTTCCTCTACCTCAATATGCTCAAGTTAATTTAAATACTGATCAATATAAAATTGTTTACTGGAACACAGATGAAAATATTGATCAAACTAGCCCTAGTTTCCTCTTATTCAGTGAACCTTGATCTCATAACATAAGCTAATCATTGCTGAATAACCAATGAAAATTTATCTTCATTATGTTAATATTTAACTGAGAAATTATATTCATAGATAAAGCTTTATGTTGGAGTTGAGACACACCTGTTTTTAGGGTGCACTATCCAGGCACATGCTGGTCTATTTATCTATGTTTCTAGAGGAAGAAGTGTAGGTTTTAGAGGAAAACCAATGGTATACCTGCTATTATGTGGGTCTTTAAGCCATATTATATTATATACATTTATATGCCTGTATCAGATTAAAGAATAGTGTAAATTAATGTGGTTTGATGCACACCTGATGTTTCTTTGCATTTGCTATGTCTGGAATTTTGTCATGATTAAGTTAAATTTCTAAGATTCTCTAGGATTCTCTTCTTTTGATTTCTGGATTTCTTCACCTTTTTAGGATAAGTGTGAAGGTTTTGGCTATTTTCTGCTTAAGAATGTGTCTTATTTGCAGTCTCACTATTGTATATCCTGGAATCACATTGCAAGTCTCAAGAGCAATGAGAAAGGGCATTTACGCAGTGACCTCTTCTTTCCATTCAGGGCATAGAGTAAAGGAATGTAAGTATCCAAAGAAACAGTCTGCAGGCAGGCTTCTTGGCACATGCTTGAGGTAATCCATGATGCAGAAAGGAGATCAGCAGTCCTACCAAGTTACCCTAGCTCCAATGGGGTTATTATATGAGAAAGATATAGTCTCTATCTCTGTCTCTGTCTCTGTCTCTCTCTCAGATGAGGTAAATTTTTTTTATCCAAACATTCACATCTTTAATTTCTATTTTGTGTTTTCTGACATGATTTTAGTATATAAGATTATTACAGCTAGACAATTTTAGAAAAGAGGTTATGATTCATTCTAAAAAAAAGAAGGTGAAAATTTACAAGTCAAAAGTGTGGTGTAAGGAATTGGTCACGGTATTGTCACTGTGAATAGTTGCCACCTGGTGACAGTAAACCTTGGACAGCATGAGGACAGCCCAATAGTTTCTGGATGCTTCTAATTTCCTGACCTTCTCTTGAGGACCAATGTTGGAGATGACAGTACCGAGGAACTGCCTTAGCAGGGGGGGGTTCAGGGGGAGGAGGAGGGGGGAGGGAACTGGTCTACCTATTAAGTTTGTATGAGCGGAAATAATAATAAAAAATGTTAAAAAATTAAAAAAAAGAAACCTTATGAATTTCATTCACCCGGTAGTGACACTATCAGAGTGAAAACGACTTCCATGTTTCTTCCGTTTGATGCTGAAGACTGAACTTGAGGCCTCGCTACCACTGAACTACACCTTTAACCCCTCATATTTGTCTTTTATCAGGAAGTACTTTCTAGGTTTATTGCAGTATTTTTACATAGTTAGCTCACTACATTTAGAGTGCATCAGGACAGGACACTATAATCAGCAGCAGCAGCAACAGAGAGAGGTGTCAGGCTTAGGCCTTACAAGGTCAAAGTGCTGTTTTGCACTTGAACTTTAAGTCCAAGAGCCACAGAAGTGGGTATGTGTTACCTTGCAGAATGAGGCTAGCAGGGGAGCCAGGGCAGGCTAGGTGGTCAAGGTTGCCCTGGATTGCTTGGGCCTTTATAGACAGCCTTCTCCAAGCCATCCACCAGTTTCATGTACTCCAGGTATGAGCTGTAGTGTGTGCACTCGTAGTTGTTGCTCCCACGCACATATGCCAGGAAGTCAGGAGCCTCCGGGGTGATCACGTTGTCAGCTAGGAGCACTGTCCCTTTGTGCAACAGGCCACGTTTCTCCAGGAGGAGGGTATCAGGCAGATAGCGGTCCTTCCAGTGGTCCAGAAAAACCATATCCAGTGTGTCCACATCATACTTCGTCTTCAGCTGGGGGATGAGGTCGTGAGATGGCCCAATGAGGATGGTGACCTACCTTATCCTGCAGGCCTGCCAAATCTAGCATCTGCTGGGTGATGGCAGCATACTCGGGGTTGATCTCCATAGTGATCAGCTTGGCACCTGGCTGCAGCAAGGCAGGCACTGCGCACAGCCGAGTAGCCACAGTAAGCCCTCAGTTCCAGCATCAGCAAGAGGTTGTACTCCCGAATCACCTTCATCCATGATCTAACCTTTCACAGCTCCCACATTCATGGCCCATTCCTTCTGTGAGAAGTAGGTATCAATGGCCTCCAGTACACTCTCGGGGTCCCCATGCTTGGCATGCTCTTGCACGTGGCGCAGTATGCGCTGCCCCTTTGTGTCACCCATGATCAGGTTTCGAATTGGCTGCACCACGTACTCAAGACAGCTGAGAATTACCTTAGACCACAGAAAGGCTCTAAGATCAGGAGGAGGGTCAACAGCAAAAGGCCCAATGAGATGGCTACCAACATCTCTTAATAATAGAAGCTCAGCCAGGGGTCCCCAGCAGGCACTGAGCAGAGTTTATCAAATTCTGAGCAAAAGCCTGCAGTTTCAAGCCACAGACCTGCACCTAGGCCGCGAGCTGCGTGCACCAGAGGAACAATAGGCGGTCTGGATGCCCCGCGAGCCCGGATCCCGCGCCGCGCCGCGCGGGCAGAGCGCTCCCCTCCGGGGCGGGCGGCGCAGGCAGCACAGGGCGGCGCAGACCTCAGATGAGGTAAATTTTGATTAATTTATTTACCCCATTTTTTTCTTTTCTTTATTTTTACTTTTTTATTTTTGAGTGTGTGTGTGTGCATGTGTGTGTGTTATGTATGTGTGTGTGAAAGGGCACTGTGCGCCCCTGTGAAGGGTCAAGGGTGACTTGGGGATCCTGTATTGCTTCCACCTCTTTCTTGCTTCACTCTAGGATTTCCTAGTCTCTGCTTTCCAGAGCCAGAAGAATAGGCCGCTGACATTTCCACTTGAGTTTTTTACGTGGGATCTGGTATCCGAACTCAGCTCCTTCTGCTTTCAAGGCAGAGTCTTAACCACTGAGCCATCTCTCCAGCCCATATTTACCCCATTTTTTTGTTTTCTTTTCCCAATTTAAATTGGTGGATATTTTCATTCCTTGTTTGACATTTTGTCTTATGTCTTATGTGTATCCAACAATTCAGCTGTGTTCAGTATTCTTAAGAGATACAGAGAGTCTGCCCAGCATCAAGTGACTTTCTAGTGTATGATAAAATAATAAAAAGAAATGAACATACTTATATCATGAGCTTATCTCCTTGAAGGAGATAAGAAGGAAGAAACCAGTAATTCGCAGTAGATTGTAAAGATGGGGTTCCTGTAATTCCTGACAGGCTAGGAAATGTTTCAAACAGAAAACTTGTATTTGGGGTGTGAATACATTCACCAATGCAGGATCAGATATTATAGCAGTGGACAAGTGAGGAGAGGAATCCTGTTTACACAGGTTCTAAAGAGCTGATTCTTTGGGACCTTTCATGCTTAACAACAGCCTGGCCATGAGGCAATGTAGCCTTCCTTTGAGTTGTAAGTGGTTGAGTTCCATTGGCACCTGAGCACCTGAGCACACACATTTTGCAGTGGGGTCTATTCTTCTGGCTCTGGAAAGCAGAGACTAGGAAATAACTCTTTCTGAAAACATACTGGTCCCAAAACAGTAGTCTTCCAGATTCAAGGCAAAAACAGTCTTTTCCTGACAGCACAATAACTCAACACAAATCATCCATTTTTAATAGATCAACAAGGTTAAATAATTACCAAGGAACAAGATAGTCTTCTGGAGTTGCTTCAGAGATAAAGGAAGGATATCATCATGGGAAGGGGAACTCACTAATGTTGCTGACCTCTAGTGGGTATGGGACCACAGGGTGAAAAAGCTTGAGGAGCACTTCAGAGAAAGGAGGAGGTTAGCTGTCAGCAAATGGTAGCACTAGACCAGAAGATACTGTGTGGTGAAAGCAGGCATCCATATTGATGGTAGTGGCTGAGAACTCTGGGAAAGTACCAGCTGGGGCTTGGAGGCCTGTAATTGAGAAGGGTACCAATTAAACTAATGGTTAAGCACATATTTTGATTATAATGCCTATAAAGACAATGGGCTACCTATGTGAAAATACTCAAGGACCTTGGTTATTGTTTTGGGTGTCCTTTCATGGGATCTAAGAAAAGAAGGAACTAGTTGTTAAGAGGCATATTGAGAGATTCTCTGTCTTGATTGACATATTTGGATTATATAACCATTTTTCTATCCCACATGCATCTAATCTAATCATAAGTATGCCCAATTACTTAAATGCATAGATGGTAAGTAAGAGTATTTCCCTAAAGATTCATGCTGAGGATCCAGTTCAAGCCAGAATAGACAGGATTGCCAATCCTCGTTTTGTTTCCAGATATATATTGATGTTTGAGAAGAAACTATCCACAGAATGGGGGTTCTTATGATTGTAAGACAGTCAAAATTTATTCCATTGATTAGCGAGTAGTATACATCCAATTAGATACATCTGTAAATCATAGTACTAGATGCATTGTTAGGAGAGAGATGATAATGCATATTATGTGCAGGTAAAGGTTCTGGGCTTCCAAGTGAATTGTTAAAAATGGGGTCTGTGTCCAAACCACACCAAATGGAATCTCAGTTGCCTAATTTTCCCTGTGCTTGCCTGACTTAAAATCATTCATTGGTTTATGCATTTCTTACCTGAAGTTTCCTTGGAATCCATTTCCAAGAGAGAGTCTTTGATTGGTCTATTGTTCTAAGAGGGCTGTTTTGCACCTCACTGTAGTGCTAACTGTAAAACAGGACTTCATCCTGGAGAGATGAGCATAGTTTGGAGTTTGACAATCACCAGAGTGCTTAATAAGACCCAGAAAGGTCTCTCAAATGGGCTGAAGCAAGTCATCTGAGTTACTTCTTTGAAAGGCTGTCAGAGTCCCAGGCCTTTAGCTGCATCAGATTAGCATTTTTGTTGGAGGTTGCTGCTAAACAAGTACTGGAAAGTAGATGCATTGGGAAATAACCTCTGTCAATGAGTGCATTAGTTACTTTTCTTGTCCCTAAGACCAAATAATTGATAAGAAGTAATTACATACCTTAATATCAAGGTATTACCGATATATAATTATAGGAACTATAATTATAATAATATATGGTATCATTTAATGTGTTAATTCACTTGTTCGTATTTTTACCGTGTGCATCCCAAAATTCAAGACTGTTGGAAATAGCACTAAACACACTAAATTCTTTCAGATGATATTCTAAGGAAAACAGTCTCAAATATTGAATAATAGGCAATAATACAATATATTATAAACTGATTGGTGTACAATTAATAGAACTGACTAATCAGTATTAGTTGTGAAAATTTTCATGCAATTTTCTTGATGCATGTTTAACAGGAAAAAAGGAAACTATATTTAGAAGCGAAATAAAAAAATAAAAACTAAGTTGATAAAAGACTACGTTTAGGGGCTGGAGAGGTGGCTCAGGGGTTAAGCCTCCGCTTTGCAGGCGGAAGGTCCCGAGTTCGGATCCCAGATCCCACGTATAGACGCCAGGCGGAAGCGGGGGCGGCCTGCGCTTCTGGTCCTGGTAGGGCGGAGCCTGTGAATCCCGGGGCAGAAGGAGGTGGAGGCGTCCATGGTGGTTCGCGAATTCGTCCGTGGTTTTACATACACAGACACACACACACACACATACACACGCGCGCGCGCACATACACACAGTTGAATAAATAATAATAATAATAAAAAAAATTTTAAAAAAAAGACTACGTTTAGTAGTGAGGTTAAACATCCCAGTCATGTTTCTGAGGCAATCACTTAATCCACTACAATCCCAGAATACTTGACAATGATGGCCCCACAGATGTCATAGTTTGCATGTGAATTGGATCCTACAGGCTTTGTGTTTGAATACTTGGTTCCCAATTAGGGACACTGCTTGGGAAAATTAGGGAACTTTTAGAAGGGGGAGCCGTGCTGGAGGGAGTACATCACCAGGAACAGGCACTGAAATTTGATAGCTCAGTTGTGTTTCCTTCCTCTTGTTCTCTTTGCTTCCTGAGTATGACTTTAAGGTAAGGGTTGACCTCCTGCTTCGGTCTCCATGTCTTTTCCTGCCACCATGTATTCCCCACCATGATGAATTCTGTCTTTTCTGGAGCCATAACCAAAATAATAAAACATTTCTCTCTTAAGTTGCTTTGTTGGATCAGGGTATTTATCTCATGAACCAGAAGAGTAGCTGAAACAGAATTTGAGACCTTGATGTGGGGTGTTACTGCGAGTGAAAGAATTTGATACTAAGAGAAGTAGTCATTAGTTTTGCTCTGATGAATTTCACCATGGGGCTTTTAATACATCCTTGTATGTAATTTATTCCTTGTATGTAACTTATTCCTTGATTTTATGGGATGTTCCAATGAAGAGATGCCTTAATGTTCAGAAGAGATTTTAGATTGTTTAATAGTGTCAAATCTGCTACACATGGGGACTCTTGATGTTGGCCTGAATGTGGTTCACATAATGAAATAGCATCCAGTGGTTAATTGCTGTGGTTTAAATGACTTACCTCCCACAGGCACATGCATTTCAATACGTAGTTCTCAGCTGACATAACAGCTTGGAAGGGTGTGGAACTTTTAGGAGACAAAAACAAGCTGGAGGAAGTATGCTCCTGGAGTGGACCTTGAGGTTTGATACTCCGTCTTCTTCCTGATTTCTGTCATTCTCCACTTCCTGAATAGGGCTCTAAGGTAGCAACTATCATCATCTATACCCTACCACGATGGACTCTACATCTCTAGAACTCTAAGTCAAGGTAATAAGCCTTCTCTCTTTCACATTGTTTGGGTTACATTGTTTGTCACAGCAATGGAAGAATAGCTGGAGTAAGAGATAAAGAAACTTGCCACCAAACCTCATGACCTGAGTTTTATGTCTAAAACCCATTTTGTTGCTTGTTGCTTCATGTTGTCCCATGAACTCCACATGTGGTTGTAGTATGCACACCCATCTCTCTCTCTCTGTTTCTCTCTCTCTCTCTCTCTCTCTCTCTCTCTCTCTCTCTCACACACACACACACACACACACACACACACTAATTTTTAAAAAAGTAATATGTATTGTCTCGAGGAACACAGATTGGATTGAGTCTTAGTTAAGACCTCTGATCTCCAAAGAGGAAAAGTAAGACAGTCCAGATGAGAAATATTAGAGATATGAAATGAGCAAATTTTTCAATTGAGTGGGAAGCTAGACAGAGACTGTATTTTGAGTGAGAAAATCAGAATTGAGATGAGATGATGGCTCTGGAGTGGCTGTAAGATCAGGACAGACCTTCCAAACACTGCCCTGTCTGCAGAGGAAGCAGACATCATTTGTAAAGCATTCGAAAGTGGTCAGAGAGGTCACAAGGTAAAATAGAAGGCAATGAAGTCAAAAGTCTCAAAAAAGTGGGATTAATGAGGAGTTCAATGACCATGAATGTCAAGTAGGTAAAACTGAAACAAACATCTTCAATGCTGAACTTTCTATGGTATGAAAGATTTAATCAATATCCACACTGGAACATGGTTCTGCAAACAGAAAGTAAGAGAAATGGTATGAATGATTTCTGACAATAAAGAGATTTTGTTGCAAAAGAAAAAACAACAGAAAGATTTATTAACAAAGAGTGTTGGAACATCTCATTTAGGATCATTGTGCTTAACAACGAAGAGAACAAAGACTAATAATACCTCTGTATATGTAGGTGGGTTCAAATATCCTTTTGAATACTAATTTTTAAAATTATATAACTTCTCTAAATGTCCTGATAAAAGTATTTATATGCTAAAACATATTTGATTTTTGTCATAAAAAGGACTGCTCAGTAAGGACATTTGATATGCAGAGTATTTGTTCTTCACAGGTGATAAATAATAAATAAACAAATAAAATGCCATATCCACCAAACTAGAGTTGTTTTTGCTTTCCTTGTTGTAACTTTTTTTGATATCAAGATAGAATATATTCAAAATTATCTCAACTCTCCTGATGGGTTTATGACTAAAATAAATCTTTATTAGGTAACATTGAGTAGACAATTAATTCAAAAGATTAGATTAACATGGTTTCCTTCTTCTCTTTTGCACGTATTTAATTTAGCCTTCACTTTTGCTTTCTTGCTTTCTCAGGCATAGAACATGCTTTTGTGTGTGTGTGTGTGTGTGTGTGTGTGTGTGTGTGTGTGTGTGTGTGTTTTATTAGGCAATGAAAGGTTTTTCAACCTGTTTGAGATAATTTTCTTGTAAAGTTATTATTTATGGGTAAGTCATAGACTATTCAACTTTATTCCCTCTTCATTGAAATGTGTCCCCAAGTCAGAGGTCCATCTAAAGAAGCCTACAATAAATAACTCCTAAGATGTCCCTTGTGGAAACTAAGATATAGCACATCTGACATAGCGTCTAGCACTAGATGAATCTAAGAGTTACATTTGTTTTCAAACTCGCAAAGTTGATGAGCTATTTTATATTAAATCAGTAATTCATACTTCAAGACAACCTTAAGAGCTATTATGTGAATTAGGCAATGGTAGAATTTTATGTAGACTTAAAATCCAATCTGCAGGAGCTAGAGCGGTGGCTCAGGGGTTAAGCCTCTGATCCTAGACCCCTCGGATCCTAGACCCCACGTATAGATGCGGGCAGAAGCCATGGCGGCCTACTTTTCTGGTCCTGGTAAGGTGGAGCCTGTGAATCCCGGGGCAGGGTAAACAAGGAGGAGGTGGAGGCGGTTCATGGTGGTTCCAAAATTCGCCCATGGTTCTACACACACATATATACATACATACATGCACACACACGCATACATGCACAATTGAATAAATAATAAATTAAGGAAAAATAAATTAAGGAAAATAGTCCATGAATATTTGCGAGACCAAGTTATTATTTAAAATGGTACTATAGAAATGCTCAACATTGTGTCGCTAAATTATGATTAGAAAAAATGCTTAGAATGATATTTTAAAGTAATTAGGAAACTGAATATAAGTCTAAGTTTTTATTTCAACTTTGTTTTGAAAAATGATTTTCTTGATGATGTCAATCGATCATAAAACTTATTCTTGGGGGCTGGAGAGATGGCTTAGGGGTTAAGCCTCTGCCTTGCAGGCAGAAGGTCTCGAGTTCGGATCCTAGACCCCACGTATAGACGCCAGACGGAAGCGGGGGCAGCCTGCGTTTCTGGTCCTGATAGGGCGGAGCCTGTGAATCCTGGAGCGGAGTAAACAAGGAGATGGAGGCAGTCCATGGTGGTTCCCGAATTTGCCCGTGGTTCTACACATACATGCACACACATACATACACACGCGCACACATGCATACATGCACAATTGAATTAAAAAAAACTTATTCTTGTATTTGCTTCATTGAGATGTCACAATGAATATGCTCTCATATGGTTTGCATGTGAATTATTCCTACAGGTTCATTTGTTTCCATCATTTGCTATTGCTAATATTTGAGAAGGTCGTGGCAACATTGTGAAGTGTAGTCTTAATAGTGGAAAGCATATAAACAGGAGTCTACCTTGAAGTTTGGTGGTCTAGCCCTGATTTCTCTCAGTTTGCTCTTATCTCTGTTTTCCTGATGTGTGGGGTGATATAAACTAGCTCCTGCTTCTGTCTTTGTTTATGTAATTCCTACCCTGATGGATTATATCCCCTTTGGAACAGTAAGTCAAATAAATTTCCCTTTCCTAGTTTAGTTGCTTATGTCTGAGTACTATCTCACAGCAATAAAAGTATCTACGGCATGTTTATTATAATAAATATAAATGAAAAACTGCTGAAATGATTCCTGAAATTGATAGTGACTAAAAAGGCTTTTGACAAGTTAGCGTGTGTTCATGATAAAAATCTTAAAGATATCCATATACTCAGGAATATGAGGCAGAAGGATTATAAAATTTACTATATCCTGGGAGACTCAATGAGACTCTGTCTGTAAATAAAGCTTTATGAATATATCTGGTGTTATAACTGAAAGGTAAGTCACTATCCAGTTATGTAAAAAGTATTGGATGCAATCCCTAGTACTACAAAAAATATCAATTCTAAATTCCTTCTTCATGTTCTGGCTTCACTGGCTAACCTAAAATTCACTAAGAGTGTAATAACAATGAGTTAGAAAAATAAAGCATATCGTACAAGATTGAATTGACAAATTACAAATTGGAAACATTTGCTACAATGTCTAAACATAACAGAATAAAAGACATAAAGACTCTGTGAAAGATGCTTAAAGTATTTGATTACATATGTGTGTGTATATGTATATTTAGTAAAGACTTTGTATGTATTTCAAATGTAATTCTGAGTATGCTTGGCTGGTGACACTTTGGAAAAAAAAGTCTTGAAGATATAGTAATAGAAGCAACAGGAAATAGTAACAGATGGCATGTCTTTCAACATAATAACAATTATGTACAACTAATCATTATCAACATTATACTAAATGGGGAAATATGAGAACATTTTCTTTAGCATCTGGAACATGAGAGAGAGTATTCACTCTCTCCACTGGCATTCAATATAGTGTTCCTAAACTCAGCTAAAGCAATATGTGTGAGATAGATATACAAGAAATAAAAATTGGAAACAAAAAAGTTAAGCTATTCCTATATGCAGATATCATGCTCCTGTACTTGAAAAACACAGCAATGCACAAACAATCTTTTAGTTCTAAACCCCTTCAGCAAAATTTTAGGACAGAAAATCAACAGAAAAACTAGTAACTTAATATATTTAAAGAACCTGCTAAGAAGAAGTTAGGAAAAATATTCCACTCATAATAGCTCCAAAGACAAATAAAATGTCTAGCAGTAAAACTATTAAAATCTATGAAAGACCTTTTCAATGAAAACTGAGCATCTAAAAATAGACACTAGATGTTGGAAAGAGCTTCCATGCTTTTGAACTGGCAGAATGAATATTGTAAAAATTAATATATTAAAATAGTAAATAATCAGTATTCTAATGTTATTCTATGAAGAATAAAAATACTACAAAAACTATTCGAAAATTGAAATGGAAGTGGAGCAACCGCTGAGCCACCTCTCCAGCCCCATATCACATATACTTATACATTCATACTCATTGCTGCTCAAGCCTGAGCTCTGACAGCCCAAAATTGTTTCCTTTCAGTTTGCTCTTGCTTTCTCTGCCTCTTGATGATGACTGTAGTGATGTGAACTGGTCTTCCATGCTTTCTGCTGTGTGATTCACAACATAATGGACTATGGCCCCTATGAGACCATAAGTCAAATAAATCTCCCTTTCTCCCTTAAGTTATGTTTGAGTGTGGTCTCACTGCAGCATAAAGAGGAATTGCAATAGGGCCTCGAAGCCAGTCGAGAACCCTCAAAACAGCAAAGCTGGAATATTTATTTACACTTTTTATCATTTACGTTTTAAAAGAGATTTAGTCTTTGATTTGTTTTAAGTGTGCAGCACAAAATTTTTAACAGTATGTCCAACAGAGCTCTAGAGGTTATTCCCCTTTTCTAGGTTAATTCGCTGATTACTAATTTCTCATTTCTCCCTTTCTTTCTCCATAACAATTAAATGTTGTTTCCAAACCAACATTCAGTTTGTTGATGCTATAGCTTATTTTTAATTACATCATAGAAATGAAAGTGCAAACTATATTAGGGGATTAGCCCATCATCATGATGATAAGCAAAAAAGCTGTGTCTCTGTTTACACAGGCCAAATGGAAAAACATGTTGAGCTGTCAGTCATAGCTGCACAGATATATATGCTAAGTGAACCCCTTTAGCTTAAGAGCAAAAATCAGGCAAAATTAACTTATATTATGTCAGATAGTTGGATATGAGGAGTTTAAGAGAAGAATAAGAGATTGATTCTGATATATGGACAATTTTCCATTTTGTGTCTGTTTACAGGTTCTATAACAGTGTTTAGTTTGAAAATTTAAAACTTGCATACTTATGTCTATTTCTGGAGTGATTATTAGATTCTGAAAAAAAATTATTTTTTTATTATTATTTATTCAATTGTGCATGTGTGTGTATGTATGTGTGCGTGTGTGTGTGTGTGGAACCACAGACGAATTCGAGAACCACCATGGGCACCTCCATCTCCTCTTGTTTACTCTGCCCTGGGATTCACAGGCTCTGCCCTATCAGGACCAGAAACGCAGGCCATCCGGCTTCTGCCCGGAGTCTATACGTGGGGTCTAGGATCTGAACTCAGGACCTTCCGCCTGCAAGGCAGAGGCTTAACCCCTGAGCCATCTGCCCAGCCCAGATTCTGAAAAAAATTTTAAAAAGTGACATTACAACCATGTCTTCTCTTCACAGTTATTGATTACTACCTAATATCATTTCCCAATTTGCAGATATGTATAAAGTTTTAAGGTGGCTATTACACAATAATCTTAAAGAACATTGCATTTCCCAAAGAAAATTACTGTTTCTGTAGACAGCCAGGGGAAAAGTAGTGATAGCAATGACAGAACAGTATTAATGCTGTGTTTTTTATCTTTCTTTTTTTTTATTTCTTCCACTCATACCAAGTTGATAAGTGCCCCATTCCTCTCCTTCCCTCCACCCCTCCCTGTATTCCCTTGCTCCCTCCTCCTCCCTCCTTTTCCTTTCCCCCCTCCCTCCCTTTCTCTCAGTGCTTTCCCCCCCCCCCCGCATTCCTGGAGCATCCTGTAGTGTGCATCCTACATACAGATTTACTAAATACATATGTTATAATACTAAGGAAAATATGGAGTAAAATTCATGTACATAATTTTCAAGAGCTTATTGAAATGCATAAGCACCAAAATGTTAATTTCTGCTACTGTCATATATTTTTGTTTCTTAGTGAAAAAGTTATCTGGACTATTAATCGTATACTTAATGTTAGTAGGGGCTGGAGAGGTGGCTCAGGAGTTAAGCCTCTGCCTTGCGGGCAGAAGGTCCTGAGTTCAGATCCTAGACCCCACGTAGAGATGCCAGGTGGAAGCGGGGCGGCCTGTGTTTCTGGTCCTAATAGGGTGGAGCCTGTGAATCCCGGAGCAGAGTAAACAAGGAGGAGGTGGAGGCGTCCATGGTGGTTCCTGAATTCGTCCGTGGTTCTACACACACACACACATACATATGCACACATACATACACACGCGCACACATGCATACACGCACAATTGAATAAATAATAAATAATAAAAAAGATTGTTAACGTTAGTAAAATATGGTAGTCACATTAGTGTTAAAATTGCAAGACCATATAGTGATCTTAAGCTCTTTTGAGTATTCATGATAGTCATTAGTCTTAATAGAATAGTTCCAAATTGCCACAGATATCACATTGCTTTCAGTTAAATACCAGCAAAATTAAAATTTTCTAACAAAATATATTATATTTCTATAAAATATAAATAATTCAGATTTATTTCATATATATTGCTTATTTAATAATGATAGTACATTAATAATAAGTACAATTTTCAGTCCAATATATAAATAGGCTTTGCTTTTAGGAAATATATAAACGTTCTTGATTGTCTCTATCCATGAAAGTAGCGATATATGAAGAAGTTTACATTTTTATAACTCTAATTTTAACCTATGGTCTTAAAGAAATTTAAAATCTTAGTAATATTTCTTTTGTCATTATATATACTTATGAACTTTTAGAACAAATAAGTATTTTTGTTTCAAGCATTTATTGAACAAATATATTATAAAGGAAAGGATGCTGCATTTGTGCTTTCTATAACCACAATGTGAGACATAACTCACACCTGCCTGGCATCACTTGTCCTAACCATGAGTGCAGACAAGGCAAACTAGATAGAGGTCAGAAGGCCTGAATGTTCTAAAGGTGCAGTTGTCATCTTGACCAGGTCATTTAAACCTTTTCTGCTTCAGAGCTATTCTGAGAGTCACATGAATAAATTTATAATAAAACATCTGTTAACAATTAATTTAATTTTTTAAAGCTTTTCAAGAGTTTTGCACATGGATATAATGAATTTTTGTCATTTCCTCCCATATTACCTTACTTCATACTTCTTTATTCCACTGAAAATCTTCTTCTAAACAAGTTTCCATTCCACTTTCATGTCTCTTTATCTGAGTATAATTCACTGGATTTATTAAGGGTTGCCACCATTAGCAAGGGCATGTGCTATTGCATAAGCAAAATAGTAGCAACTACACCACTGAAGCAGGTTTTCTTCCCTCATGAATTTTATGGAGTAACTGATGGTTTCCAATGGATTTAAGTCCTGTTCTGGAGGAGATAGCTAATGTTTGATATTATAAACCTATAAAGAATCCTTGGGTGTATCAGAAGGTCACAAATTCTAGTGAAAAACCCCATTGTTTTGTCAACTTGGACATGGCAACAGACAACCTTAAGGGTTGTTTTATATAGTTCTAGAATCACATTATAAATTGTGAAAAGGTGTATTTTAGTTATGTCTTTTTTAAAGGTGTACATATGTGTAAACATATGTACATGCATATGTACATTCTATATACATATCAATGTTTTTAAATAAAAATAATTCATACAACTGATATTATTTCTTTCTTGGTTTTAGATGACCCAGATGTCAATAGCAAAGACCCAATGTTTAATTTTGTTCTTCCCTTAGGACTATAGATGTAGACACAGTGTTACACCAAGCATGCGTGTATGTGCACACACACACACACACACACACACACACACACACACACACACAACTTAAGACTGGGTTCAATGGTTAAAAAAAAAAGCAAAAGAACCTCAGTTTGGATTCCAAGTAAAATGCTGAGTGGGTGGGCACCTCAAGAGGTAGAGATTAGGAATCCCAGGAGCAATCTAGATAGCCAGAATACTCCTACAGGTGTGATTTAGGTTTGATTAGATAATGAGGATCAGAAAGAGTAAGGTAAAAGAATAACTGAGGATGATTCCAGATATCAACCTTGGGCCTGACACATATATGCAGACATCCCCCATAAACACATGAAAATGGCAAATAGAATTCCCACATGGCATTTCTGAACTAATTATTCATGTTCATATTCTAGACTGAATATTTAATGACACACTGATTATTTAAGCATTCCATGGTCTCCAGTCGCCTCGTGCTTATAGAGTCAAGCCATCTGTTCAAGTCTGTGAAGTGTTTTCCTTGCTTCCAGTGTACAACTGCTTTGAGCTATCTAAAAATCTCCCAGGATTCCTACATGTGTTAGGAACAGTGTCCGTGTTAGGACTAGATAAAAGTTAAATTGGTTTCCTTTGAATATGTAATTGATGTAAAGTTGAAAAATGAACTGAGCATTAAAGCATTTTTATTATAAAAACTAAATCTCATCAGAAGACCCACATGGTATAAATTGATCACCGTGGAAAGTTCTCTCTTCTGACCATTGATATAAAGAATCATTGTATTATCTGTGGACCTTTATCAGGCCTTTCCACAACCTCAGAGGATATTTACTTATATCTTACACAACACAACTGGCATCTGACCAGTGATGGACAATACTAAAGATAAGTTGGGGAGGAATTTTTGCATGTCCCTTTTTATGGGCAGTGACATACAAGGAAGATTGATCCATGTGAAGATAAATTATCAGCAAGGGCAATTTTGGTGTGGCTACCTTTCCTCATGTGGTATAGAATGGCAAGATTCCTCATGAAGTAGTGAGTTTATGCTTCCTGCAGTGGGTTTTGGAGCACATCAAAGCTGTCTAAGAATGGCCTGTCCTTGGCAGAAGTACTGTGTGGTCTGTTTTCCTCTAAGTGGTGTGGAGTAGCCTGCCTCCTTGATGAGTGGTGTTGATTGTTTGAGTATAAAAATGTCTGAAGAAATGATTAAAGAACCAGGTACTGTGTCGTAGTTCCTAAAAGTAACACAGGTGGAATAAGAATCTTGGCAACTTGTGGCTGTTGCATGGCCACTGAATGTGCAGTGACTGAGGTGTAGGTGGTGCTCTGAGAAAACTTGGTCGTTAAGGAGGAATTATAACAAGAAAGGGACATGTGACTTCATCCTTCACCTTCTCCTCCAATGTAGCTGGTGAATTGGATAAGATAGGGGATTATCCGGGGAAGAGTTAAACAAGGAGGAGGTGGAGGCGGTCCATGGTGGTTCCCGAATTCGCCCGTGGTTCTACACACACACACATACACACACACATACATACATACACACACACATGCACACACACACAATTGGATAAAGAAAGATAGAGGATTATATAAAGGTGTTTGCTTATTGTTTCTTATGACTGGAGGGGTGGGGGAGAAGAGAGTACAAGTTACAACTGTGCTAAAAAGTCCAAGTCCTTCCTGAGATCACAGAACTTGGAATCCATGGGAGGAAAATAACAGTGTGGAAAAGAAAGTGACAGGAATAATATATAGAGACCCACCACAGGCCTTATCATTAATAGAGAAGTGAGAATCCGTGCTTAAATTTGCAGATGTGAGAACGTTAATATTGTCCATTAAAAATATAATGTTTCAGAAATTCTCAACATCTGTTCAGCTTGATTTGGAATAAAGTTTTTACTGCCTCTCACAGGTCAAGTTAGTGATGCTGAAGGGCATGTGGCAAATGGGATTGATATAAGTGCTGGTGAAACAGAGCAATTGATCAGGAAAACCATTTATTCTACCTGAATGAATAAATGGTCTGAATAAAATAAGATAGGCTTATTGTAACCATTAAGGGCTATCATAGTGATGTCCCCAGGGGCATCAATGACTGGAAGATGGCTGTGGATTATTGAGGCAGTTGAGTTATTGTTGTGGTATAAATTATCAATGAAATATGTATTTGAACATATTATATTACATTTTAAATTTAAAAATGTCAATGTAATACACAGGAAACTTCAACAACTTTTAAATAAAAATTAAACACAATGTTTTTGTATTCAATATTCCTTAAATATTCCTTAAGTAGCTAAAATTAACATACTTTGTTTATAATTTAAATGCATGAGTTAAACATTAGTAAATGTGTGCTCGCTTCGGCAGCACATATACTAAAATTGGAACGATACAGAGAAGATTAGCATGGCCCCTGCGCAAGGATGACACGCAAATTCGTGAAGCGTTCCATATTTTTACCTATTAAAATAACAAATGACTTCTCAGTCGAAACAGTAAAAGCAAGAAGAGCTTGGAGAGACATACTTCAAGTATTGAATGAGCAAAAATGTCAACCCAGGCTGATTTACCCTGCAAAACTATCAGTCATGATCGAGGGAGAAAGAAAAATTTTCCAGCACAAAGACAACTTTAAGGGATACATGGCCACCAAACCAGGCCTTCAAAAACTGCTAGAAATGATACTCAAGCGTGAAGAAAAAAACAGGCATATCCAGGAGAACAGAAGGCAAATATAACACCATTAAAGCGAAGCAATATACTTATAAAAGCTACTAAACATAATAAATGTCTGGAATTAACAATAGTTTCTCCATTATAACACTAAATGTTAATGGACTTAATTCACCGATCAAGAGACACAGATTACAAACTTGGATTAAAAATCACAATCCATCAATCTGCTGCCTGCAGGAAACCCATCTCACCACAAAAGATAGGCACGCTCTAAAAATAAAAGGCTGGTCAACAATTCTACAAGCAAATGGAAGCAGAAAACAGGCAGGGGTAGCCATTATGCTATCAGACAAAGTGGATTTCAAACCAAAAAAAATTATAAGAGACACGGATGGATACTACATTTTAGTCAGAGGTACAATTCACCAGGAAGACTTCACAATACTGAACATATATGCACCCAATACGGGCCCCTCCACATTCATTAAGAAAACCCTACAGCGCCTAAAGCAAGAAATCAACCCCCAAACGATAATTCTTGGGGACTTCAACACCGCCCTCTCTACATGGGATAGATCAACAGGTCAAAAGCTTAACAGAGACACTTTGGAACTTAATCAAACCCTGAAAGAAATGGACCTCACAGATCTCTATCGAACTTTTCACCCACGCACCAAAGAATACACATTTTTCTCAGCAGCACACGGAACTTTCTCCAAAATAGATCACATATTGGGCCACAAAATGAATCTACACATGTACAAGAAAGTTGAAATTCTAACCTGTGCCCTATCAGACCACCACGGCCTAAAGCTGGACATCCACAACACATCAAACAAGAGAAAATACACTAACTCCTGGAAACTTAACACTATGATGCTGAATGAGAACTGGATTCAGGAAGAAATTAAAAAGGAAATTCAAGATTTCCTGAAAGTGAATGATAACGAAAATACAACTTACCAAAATCTCTGGGACACAATGAAAGCTGTTCTAAGAGGTAAGTTCATAGCTCTTAATGCCCACATCAAAAAATGGAAACATCAGAAATAAACAACTTAACAATGCAGCTTAAAGCTTTAGAGAAACTAGAGCAATCTGATCCCAAAAGCAGTAGAAGAGAAGAGATTAGCAAAATAAGGAGAGAAATATCTGAAATCGAGACTAAGAAAACGATAGAAAAAATCAACAAATCGAAAAGCTGGTTCTTTGAAAAAATCAACAAGATTGATACACCCCTAGCTAAACTAACCAAAAGCAAGAGAGAGAAAACCCAAATTAACAAAATTAGAAATGAACATGGAGTTATCACTACGGATACCCAAGAAATCCAGAGAATTATAACATCATATTTCAAAAACTTATACTCTGTGAAGTTTGACAACACAAAAGAGATGGATGAATTTCTAAGTAAACACAACTTACCTAAATTGAATCAGGAAGTTGTGAATTACTTAAATAGTCCTATAACATATAAGGAAATTGAGGAAGTAATCTCGAATCTTCCCACCAAAAAATGTCCTGGACCAGATGGATTCAGCACAGAGTTCTACAAGACATTTAAGGAGTTAATAACACCAATACTCCTTAAACTGTTCCACCAAATAGCAAAGGAAGGAACACTACCAAATTCCTTCTATGAAGCTAATATCGTTTTAATCCCAAAACCTAATAAAGATTCACTTAAAAAAGAAAACTATAGGCCGATCTCCCTGATGAACACAGATGCAAAGATTCTCAACAAAGTCTTAGCAAATCGGATTCAAAAACATATTAAAAAGATCATTCATGGGGACCAAGTAGGCTTCATCCCCGGCACACAAGGTTGGTTCAACATACGCAAATCAATAAATGTAATTCATCATGTAAACCAGTCCAAAGTCCAAGACCACATGATACTCTCGATAGATGCAGAAAAAGCTTTTGACAAGATCCAACAGCCTTTTATGATCAAAACGCTAGAGACAGTAGGAATGGAAGGAACTTTTATCAATATAATAAAAGCTGTATACAACAAGCCCACAGCAAGGATTATGCTCAATGGGGAACAATTGGAAGCATTCCCACTTCGATCAGGAACAAGACAAGGCTGTCCACTCTCACCACTTCTATTCAATATTGTACTTGAAGTCTTAGCCGAAGCCATAAGACAAGAAAGGGACATAAGAGGGATTCAAATTGGCAAGGAAGAAGTCAAGCTATCTCTATTTGCAGATGACATGATCTTATACCTGAGTGATCCCAAAAACTCCACCAGGAAGCTCCTGGAACTAATTGAGAAGTTCAGCAGGGTGGCAGGATACAAAATAAATGTGCAAAAATCAGAGGCCTTCCTATATGCCCAGAATGAAAGAAGTGAAAAAGCCTTGAGAGAAACCATGCCATTTACTATAACCCCTAAAAAAATGAAATACCTTGGTATAAACCTAACTAAGGAGGTAAAAGACCTTTACAATGAAAACTTTAAAACCCTAAAGAAAGAAATTGCAGAAGACACCAGAAGGTGGAAAGACCTCCCTTGTTCCTGGATTGGCAGAATCAACATTGTAAAAATGACCATCCTACCAAAGGCAATATACAGATTCAATGCTATACCAATCAAAATCCCAAAGCAATTCTTCAAAGAAGTTGACCAAACAATCTCAAAGTTCATATGGAGGCACAAAAGACCCAGGATAGCAAAAACAATCCTGAGTAACAAAAACACAGCTGGAGGTATTACCATACCAAACCTAAGTCTATACTACAAATCCACAGTTATAAAGACAGCCTGGTACTGGCTCCAAAATAGACACACAGATCAATGGATAAGGATTGAAGACCCAGATATAAGCCCACAAAGTTACAGCCACTTGGTCTTTGACAAAGGGGCCCAAAGAATCCAATGGAAAAAGAACAGCATCTTCAACAAATGGTGTTGGCAAAACTGGATCTCCACATGCAGAAGATTAAAGCTGGACCCGTACTTGTCACCATGTACAAGACTTAATTCCAAATGGATCAAGGACCTTGATATCAGGCCAGAGACTTTAAAAGCCATAGTTGAAAGGATAGGGAACTCCCTCGAGCTGATTGGGCTAGGCCAACACTTCCTAAACAGACATCCAATGGCACAGTCACTGCTACCAACTCTCAACAGTTGGGATCTTGTGAAATTAAAGAGCTTCTGTTCAGATAAAGAGATTGTCGCACGAGCTCAAAGGCAACCCACAGAATGGGAGAAAATCTTCACTAACCACATATCTGACAGAGCTCTACTGTCCAGAGTGCACAAAGAACTTAGAAAATTAAACTCCAAGGAAAACACTGGCCCAATTAAAAAATGGGCCCTGGAACTTCAAAGAAACTTTACCAGGGATGAAATTAAAATGTCTAACAATTATCTTAAAAAATGCTCCACTTCCTTCGCCATCAGGGAAATGCAAATCAAAACTTCCCTGAGATATCATCTCACCCCGGTCAGGATGGCAAAAATCCACAGTACAAACAACGACAAATGCTGGAGAGGATGTGGGGAGAGGGGAACTCTCCTACATTGTTGGTGGGAATGCAGGCTCATACAGCCACTCTGGCGAGCCGTCTGGAGATTCTTAAAGAAATTAAAGATTGAAATGCCGTATGACCCTGCTATCCCACTTTTGGGAATAACCCCCCAAGCAGCAGAGGTTCGCCTCGATAGCACAAGCTCGACCATGTTCATAGCAGCACTGTTTACAATAGCAAAGTCATGGAATCAACCTAAATGTCCAACAGTTGACGAGTGGATAAGGAAACTGTGGTACATCTATACAATGGAGTACTACTCAGCCATCAAAAATGATGAATTACTGGAATTTGCTGGGAAATGGATGTCATTAGAAAGAATTATATTAAGTGAAGTATCCCAAACCCAGAAAATTAAGCGCCGTATGTACTCCCTAATAGGTGGCTCCTAGTACCAAACTCGCCCAGCCCACATTGGGACACTCAAAAGTAAACCTATGTAACACAGTAATTGCAAGGATTATGAACAAGAGAGATGGGTTAGGAGGGCCACACCAGAAACAAGGAGAGAGGAGACCATGTTACAGCAGAGAAAATAGGCCTCCATCAAGGTCTGCAAGTAAGTAATGAGAAACCTGGTTAAGTTCACAGACGTTCTTTCCTTATCTCACCAGAAGGGGAGGGCATATAGTCTAGCAGATAAAAGTAATCATTGTGCAAATGGGTAATGGACCCCGCCCTCAGTGAGGTTTCCTACTCTTATTACATCTACCCTTGAATGTGCTATTACAACAAGACTCCAGTTTAACAGCTTTTTGTCTCTGGCCAGGGGGTGACATACAGTGCCCAGCAGAATGGAGTGAAGGGAATTGCAGGAGCAGAAAAACTGCAAAA
Source organism: Typhlomys cinereus (assembly GCA_023101885.1). Taxonomy (NCBI): domain Eukaryota; kingdom Metazoa; phylum Chordata; class Mammalia; order Rodentia; family Platacanthomyidae; genus Typhlomys; species Typhlomys cinereus. The sequence continues at coordinate 3,001,415 of JALPQD010000096.1, forward strand.
GAAAATCAACAAACCACAATCCAGAACTTCAGAGACTCTATATCAATCACATAGAACTAGGACAGCCTAATCTCTCCCCATCCTGGAGCTCAGGGACATTTGCGGAAGAGGGGGCGGTAAGATTGTAAGAGCAAAAGGATGGGAGGAGCAACGATTTGCAAGATTCTCAACAATAGTTGGGGCCAAAGCAATCATAATGGAACTTTGCATGCCCTGCGCAATGTCCAGCGCACTGTTGCCCTCATAAAGTCTAGCATCTGTTAAGGGCACCGAGACCCCTGGAGGCAAGGGATTGACAGCCATAGTAGTAGTCTTATGATTAAGGGGAACAAGAGAAAGGGCTTATGGAAATGCCACTGGGTCCTTATATGTCATCGGAGAGGAGGACCCAGTGGAGAGTTAGGCGCACACAATAAAGGACTCTCTGGGAATTGGGGGGGAGATACTGGGGGAAGGGGAGGGGGGAGGGAGGGAACTGGTAAAAAATTTTAAAATGTATAATTAAATTTTTAATAAAAAAAAAAGACTTATGTTAAGCACAAAAAAAAAAAAAAAAAAAACATTAGTAAATGTGAGGTAAAAATAAAACCTAATGAACAAACATTCCAAGCTTCTTATCTCCAGAGTCACTCTGCATCTAACTTCATTCTGGTACTTCTGGTGACACTATCTCTCCAAAGATATACAGCATAACTTTCAAGAACTTTTGGATACAAACTCATTAATATGATGTATCTATGATCAAACTGAATGGGAAAGTTTTCTTTCATCTATACAAAAAAATCTCTGCAGCTACATACTTCACATTAGAAACTTAAATGAGGAAGCATTGATCTTGTTCAAGGTTTCAGAGTTTCCGTCCAATATTCTGGGATAAGCATGGCACAGCGGAAAGTTTCAGATCACAGATATTAAGACAGAGAGAGAGAGGGAGGGAGAGTGGAAAAGAGAGAGAGACAGAGACTATACTTGCTGTTACTCTTACTTTTCCATGCTTTGTTCAATTCAAGAAACCAATCTATGGATACATTCGGGGCAGTCTTGTCTCTTTGCTGAAACATCATCATTTAAGCAACAAACATTAACTATAACAGGGATGGGGGGATGGCTTAGGGGTTAAGATTCTGCCTTTAAAGCAGGAGGACCTGAGTTCAGACTGTAGATCCCATATAAAAGCATCAGACAGAAATGGGGGTGGCTTGCACAGAAATGGAGGTAGAGCAATCCAGAATGATTCACAAAGTCTTTTGATCCTCCACTGGCATATACAATGCCCTTTGACACACAAAAAAATTTAAAAAAGATTAACTATACATTTTAATCAGTATTTTTGACTTATAAGCTAAAATAAGGCATGATGTCCAAAATTAAAAGTAAGCAGCAATCAATGGTAATACACTTTACACCTACATGATATTTGAGTGATTTTTAGTTGATAAATGTTTTAACTGATTATTAAAAAAATGTGATCGGAATGATTATATTGTCAGTCCTGTAAAGAAAAACTTCTGGATGTTAAATTTCATTTGTCCTCCTGGAATAACTTTCTAGTGATGGTATTTTCCTAGTCAAAATTCTGCCAGAAGGTTTTCCTTGTTTTACAATGACTATTCTTTATCACTAAGCTACATCATTGCCATTTTTACAAGAGGAATTATCCTTTCAACGTTTTGAAGTTATTTCAACTTGACATATGCACAAATGCCAAATTCAAAAATAAACTCTACATTTTTAATTTTATAAGTACATTTTTCATAGAAAATATATTCTGTAGCAAATTCAAGTCTATTGGTTTTTATTATTATCAGATGTACTTTATGTCTTTCATTTTTAGTAACACCTTACCAATATGATAAATTTGATTTGTTGTGATATTTCCATACATGCATAGAACATGCCTTGAGCAAATCCATCAGCACCTCTTCATTTCTATTCCCTCTCTTCCCCCTCTGGACTCTCCCAGCTCCTTTCTTAATCTGGTTTATGAAAAAATTCTTCTATTTTCAAGTTTTCCTGCATATATGTTCTCATAAAGAACATGCAAATTTTTCTTGCTATATGTGGTTAATTTCACTTAACCTGATATCTTCTAATTCCTTCTATGCTTCTTCTAATGACAGCGTTTTATTCTTTCATATTACTAAGTAACATTTCATCATGTATATATGTCATGGTCTTTATTGGTGTTGATGAGAATCTAGGCTGATTTTACATCTTAGCTTTTGTGACAGTGCTGCAGAAAACATGGAAATACTGGCATTATCTTATTTACTATGTTTACTTCATCTCCTTTGCATATAAACCCATAAATGGAATATCTGGATCTCATTAAAGCTCCCTTTTCAATTTTTATGCATTTCATTGTCATTTTAAACTTCTCATACAACATATGATAAATAACTTTGATACATATTCTAGCATGTATGCTAGACTTCATCTCTAAATGTTTCCAAATTAGTTCCTAAGGCTTATGCACCACTGAGTCAGGTTTACCACAACAGCAGTCCACTAAATCCCCATCACCTACTTTTCTTTTTACTGTGACCAATTATCTGACAAGTAGTAGAAGATAATATACAAGGACTTTCAGAAAATATTGACCAATCTAAAAGAAAATTCTATGCATCAATTATATCTAAAAATCTCATGGGTTTATGTGTAAAATATAGTAAGCAGGTTAATATTACTAGAGTTAATATCACTATTCAAGACCAGATTGTTTATCATGAAGAACATGCACTATAGTTTCCTTTGTTATTCAGCAACAATGTTTGCATATTGATTGTATTAACACTCCATTACCTATAAATTATATGACTGAATGTAATATTCTTTTCGCCTGCTGGGGAAAAAAACCGGGTGTGTGAGTCTTTTTGCATAACGACATTGTCTTGCAAGCCTCCCCCAGAAAATTCTTTGATGTACTCTCCATAGGGAGAAGCTTCCTTTGCCACAATCCATTAATAGTTTTGAGGAAAATAGGCTCTAATAGACTTCTATAATCTTTGAGTATGTAGGGGCTTGAAGGAGAGTATGCTTGTACTCATCTCTTAGAAAGAGATTGATAGCACAGTAGTCCTGCATATTTCACGGTGGTACAGAAGATTAAATAGTGACTTAATTATCAATAATAGTTATTTCTTTTTTTTTATTTCCACTCATACAAACTTAACAGGTACACCGGTCCCCCCCTCCCTCCAACCCTCTATCCCCCTGTGCCCTCCTCCGTTCCCCTTCCTTCCCCATCCCCCAGTGCCTCCCCCTCCCATCCCCGGAACATCCTTTAATGTGCATGCCAAACGCTCCTCTGGGTCTTCCTCTCCAATGAGGTGCAAGGACACAGTGGCATTTCCCAGAACCTTTCCTGTGTTTCCGTTAAGCATAGGAATACTACTGTGGCTGTCAATCCCTTGCCTCCCAGGATCCTAGTGCCTTTAGCAAATGCAAGACTTTGTAAGGTCAATAGTGTGTTGGACATTGTGCAGGGCATATAAAGTCCAAATATGATTGCTTCGGCCCTAACTTGTGTGGAGTATCTTGCATATCATTGCTCCTCCCATCCTTGTGCTCTCTTCCTTGCCCCCTCTTCCGCAAATTTCCCTGAGCTTCAGGATGGGGAGAGATTAGGCTGGCCTAGTTCTAAGTGGTTGATATAGAGTCTCTGAAGTTCTGGATTATGGTTGTTGATTTTCTTTTGCGGTTTTGCTGCTCCTGCAATGCCCTTCACTCCATCTTGATGGGTATTGGATGTCACCCCCTGGCCAGAGATAAAAACCTGTTAAATTAGAGTCTTGTTATGAGTATATTCAAAGATAGAGGTAATAAAAGTAGGAAACCGTGGTAAGGCAGGGGTCAATCACCCATTTGCAAAATGGTTACTTTCTATCTGCCAGACTATACACCCTCCCCTTCTGGTAAGATCACACCCCATCAGTTGTAAATGATCAGGAAGGAAAGTCTGTGAACTTAACCAGATGTCTCATTACGTACTTGCAGTACTTGATGGTGGCCTATTTTCTCTGCTGTAACATGGTCCCCTCTCTCCTTGTTACTGGTGTGGCTCTCCTTCCCCATCCCTCCTGTTCATAATCTTAGCAATTACTGTAGTTATTACAGAGATTTATCTTTGAGTGTCCAATAATAGAGTTATTTTCATTAAAAGACTGAAGGTTGAATTTGTCTTTGCAAGGGAGGAAAGAGCAATGTATGAGCAAACCATAAAGTAAAGCTCCATAAATTAAGAGTCCAGTTTTCACATAAAAGAACATTTCATTCCTTTTTTTTCCAGGTTTCAAATTGTATTCCTCTCTTTCTCTCCCATTTAAATAAAAACTTGCAAGGAATCTAAAAGCTAGACTTCCACAAGTGAGCTGCGTTGGAAATCACCTTCCCAAGTTCTGATCAAGGATAGAGTACAAAGAAGTATGCTCCCAGCCAAGTTTATTAGAACAGAATGTGCTCTTCGGGAAAATGACATTTCCTCTACCTGGATCTGTACTAGAGAACAAAGAAAATAAACATATGTCTCCTCAGAACATCATAGGAACTATGATGTAAAAATGACATTACGAAAGAGTTTCTTGCTGAATCCAGTCTTTCCCTGGATGTTTCCTGATGTTCCAGTTTTTACATGCAGTAGATGTATATGAATTCTAAGCTTACCATTAGACAAGTTACCAAATGTTTATGGAAATGCTATTATAATTTAAATCATTACAAAAACATAGGACCATATCTTCTCTAATCCTATTAAATGTTAGATACAAATATATTTCTAATAACGAATTAAAGCTTTCTCTAATGCCTAATGGATGATTTTCAAGTATCTGATTCTTGCTAAACTCATCTTGTCACTTACTGACTTTCCAGTGATTTTGAATTCTGCTAAAATTTTAAAACAGCATGTCATGATGCTAAAAATCTTCTTAAATGGAAATGAGAGCCCTTGTGAAAGTAGTTATAATACTTGCCTCTTTTTCCATAGTCCATCTAGGAAGACATTTAAACTATCTGTTTATTTAATGGGTTCTCATTGGTCATAATTGTAATAGAATAAAAGAGAATTAACCAAAGCTGTGCTTATTGTTCAAAAAGGACTGAGTGCTAACACTGGTAGAGATTGTCCTACTTATAAGCATAGTTGTTCAATTAAGGCAATGCTTATATGCATGAAGTTCCTCATTCTGCCAGAGTTATTGACTGTTTGATAAGAAGTAGGAAAGAATTGTTAAAATGTTCAAAATGATTTAGCTCACAGAGGTATATATGATTTCCTGTGTAAGCTTTCTGTTACTGTGAAAAAAGACTTCAGATAAACAAGGAAAGATTTCTTTTGATTCACAGCTTTGGTACAGGTCTAGGGGAACTTGAATTTTGTTTATGAAATACAGAATTACTAAGTGGGAAGAGAGATGAGAATATTTACTTTTATTTTAAAGCAGAAAACAGAATTAGAACAGCTGGAAATCAGACAGAGGCAGACTCAGCCATTTGGTGAGTCTAACACCAGAAAAACAGACAAATCCTTAAATACTAGGAGGAACATATTGAAATTTTAAGCATTTAGGAAAAATACACAAAACAGAGAGACAGAAAGTTTCACTCTTCGATAAAATCAAAGAGCCAGATGCCTATGAACTGTACTTTGAAAAGTTTCATTCTGATTTTGCTTGTGACTTGCTAAGAGTAAAGAAGATGAGGATAAAGAAAGAGAAGGAGAAGGAGGAGGTGGAAGAGGAACAAGAGGAGGAAGAGGAGGAAGACTACATTAAGACGTCCAGAAGTGCAGAAGAAAGTCCCCTCCCATCACTTTGACATACCTCTATTCTAGGTAACCACATTTCCTAAGAGGTGGGAATCCAGCCCAGGAGACTGACTCAGCTATTTAACTTAACGGTGATGTCTGATTCCAGTACTACCAGAGAGGCAAGAGGCGATATCTAACTAAGCCCCTAACACTTTCAGAGATACTGATTCATAGTTATGTGGCTTCGTTAAGTTTGGGCAAAGGAAGGAAAGCATCACCTTTTTCAAGGCAGGTAAAGAGGGGAAATGATGTCTAGTGTCTAGTATTGCCTTTAAGGTCATGCTCACAATGACCTGATTTCCCTCACCTTGACCAAACTAATAAGAGGGTCACTTCCCTACAGACCCACTGACTGGTGAGCAAACCTTTCAAAGACAGACGGTTTTTGCATTCAAGAGAAACTGCAGCAATTTCCCTCACTGTCAAGATTTTCAGCTAAGTCATGCTGCTATAGCTGGATGCCAAGAATCTGAATGCTCAGAAAAATCACAGGAAATACCAATGCCTCCACCCCTCTTTGTAACTCCCACAGGTTGGCAAACTTTAAGGTTTTACAGAGCATTAATTATAGTGTCCATACTTAACTCCAAAGAATATCAAAACAAGCTGAATCAAATGTACATACCTACACACACAATTATAATTTTATCAAGCCCTAGGACATTTTAAAAGATTACAGGTACTGTCTTAATTATTCCTCCAATTTTGTCTCCAAAGAAACATAGCAACAAAGCTTATTTTGTGAATATGTGCCTAATCCTGATTGTTGAGATTTTTGGTGCATGTTCAATGAAAATTTAAAATATTCAAACAGTTTTTAAAATGTTTGATTTATCTTTGATGTCTCATTTAATCAATGCATCTTTTAAACATGATGCTTTCAGGCTAACAGTAATTTAAATTCCTTTTTTGTGTGCCTATGTGTTCATGTGTGCATGCAAATGTTCATCTACGTTTGTGCAGAGATCACAAGTTGGTCCCGGGTGACTTCCTCATTCATTCTCCACATTATTTTTTTGGAAACAGGTCTCTCCTTGCGGTTGGAGTTCATGTCATAGGCATCCTCATGTTTCCACTTCCTAAGGGTTGGATTGTAGTTATACACAACTTTTTTCATGGGTTCTGGGGATCTGCCTCAGATATTACTCCTATTTGCCTAGGAGGCAGCTATGCATGCCTTTTACTTTTGATCAAGTCAATTTATCTATTTTATTTCTGGTACTATTTTTTGTACTGTTTCCTAAGAAAACACTATAAAGATTTTTCGCTTACACTTATTATTAGTTTTCATTTGTAGGTTTTATTTTTAAGTCCATGATTCATTTAATTTTTCCATTTGGGATGACAAAGCAGAGTGAAAGTTCCTATACAGATATTTGCATTTTAAAGTACTACTTTAAGATATACTAAAATGGAATCAAACCATACAGATAACTTGGTTCTTAAAATAATTGACACTGTGAGCTGGAGAGGTGGCTCAGGTGTTAAGCCTCTGCCTTGCAGGTGGAAGGTCCTGAGTTCGGATCCTAGACCCCATGTATAGACGTCGGGTGGAAGCGGGGGTGGCCTGCATTTCTGATCCTGGTAGGGTGGAACCTGTGAATCCCGGGGCAGAGAAAACAAGGAGGAGGTAGAGGCATCCATGGTGGTTCCCAAATTCGTCCGTGGGTCTACACACACAGGCACACACACAAATACATACATACACACATGCACACACACAGATACATACATACACACACACACACGCATAATTGAATGAATAATAAAATAAATAAATAAATATTTTTTTAAAAAATTGACACTGTGTATGGGTTGATCGTTGATCTGGGCTCTCTTTTTATTTTCTAATTGCCTATCCTTATGGAAATATCATCGTACCTTAATTATGTAGGTCTCAAGTTTGGGACTCAATGAGAACCCCAAAGCAGGTTATTCTGGTGGTAGAGGTTTTTATTATAAGAAAATTTAATGCCATGGAAGAGACAGGATGCTGGAAGTTCTGAAGAGAGTTCAAGACCATGAGGGGTAGTGGATTGGGGGGAATCACCTTGTAGATTTTAGAGAGGGTGGATTTCCCATGCGTGGGGTGTCTCTGATTCCTAGGTGGCCATAGAAGGGAAAGGGGTCTGACATTCCCAGGGAGGATTGTTGGGAGCAGGGGCCCATTTAGTAAAATGTGTGTCTATCATATATGTTGTGCTGACTATAGCCTCTGGCATCGTGGAGTCAAGTAGCTTGGAACCTGAATGAAGAATCAGCTATGAAGCTGGGAAAACACAGTATTGATGTGTGTGATCGAAGTAAAGTCTAGTCTGGATTTTCACAGATGGCAGTAAAATTGTTGTGATATCTTGAAATGATGCATTATAAATGTTCCATATTTGATCTCTTAAAATAGTTTCAGTTTTTCTATAGCTATTTTCATTTCTAAGTGCATGACTTAGGAGAAATATGACATTTTCTTACTAAAGCCAACAACTGTTCTGGGATCTAGCTTTTCCAAGGGAGACAGGGACAGACACATGACTCTATAAAGCTACTTGGCAACCTCAGGAGTTTCTTTACTCTTGTATAGACCTGCAAGCAGGAAAAACTAGATCCTTGGCTTCATGCAGAAAATAATTTCAGGACTGGCCAGTATTATTTGGAGCACATATGCAATAAGTTTTAAAAGTGTTCTCAAGTTAATTAATTAATTAATTAATTAATTAATTAATTAATTAATTTTTCTCTAATCATACAAGCTCAATAGGTACCCCTGTTCTCTCCTTCTCTCCACTCCTCCTCAGTCCCCCTTGCACCTCCTCCCTCCTTCCCTTCCTTTCACCCCCTCCCAATGCTTCCCCTTTATGCTTCCCCCTTCCCCCTGCCGTCCCCTGGAGCATTCCCCTGTGTGAATGCCAAACTTCCTTCTGAGGTCTCCACTCCAGTGAGGTATAAGGACTCAGTGGCATAGCCCAGAGCCCCCTTCCAGGTTCCCCTAACTATGGAAACACTATTATAATTGTTAATCCCTTGCCTATAAGGATCCTGTGCTAGACCCTGTGATCCATGCTAGACCCGGGGGGGGGTCGTCAACACATCAGTCACTGTGCAAGTCATTCAAAGTCCGACTATGGCTACTGGGGCCCTAACTTGTGTGGAGCATCTTGCGTATGGTTGGTCCTTCCCATCTTTAGGCTCTTACAATCTTGTCACCCCCTCTTCCTCAAGTTTCACTGGGCTTAAGTTAATTTTTATGGAAAGTCTCCTATTTACCATTTTAAGTCTATCTATAATTGAACATACATGTTATTAAAAGCAGATGCCTTGTGGAAAGTCACATGCAGGATGGAAAAAATGTTTAGATGAGATTTTTCACATTGATTTTGGCAATTATTGCAGACACAGGCTTGTATCAATAGTGGATTTCATACGGAAGAGAAAATGTCTTTTTCCTGTGCAAATACTGTTTTTAAGTTTTAGTGCCCATTTCTCACAAGACAGAGCTTCAATGCTCTAGGTACATGTTTCTTAGGATCCTGGCATTTCCAAGAAAGATACGTTCATTTAAATTTCCTTCAGACTGGAAATCCTATTAGGCAATTGTCAGGGTTTGAAGATAATTGCCCCCCACAGGCTCATGGGTTTGAATCTATAGTTGTTGTTTGGGAAGTTCATAGCACCTTTAAGAGGTGCAGCCTTGTTGGAAGAAGGCAGGTCACAGGGGCTGGGCCCCACGTTACTGCAAGGTGTTCACTCTTGTAATTTGCAGCTCTCAGCATTCAGGATATGTTTGGCTTCAACCACGTTTAGCTTCCGCCTGCCATGCTCTTTCTGCCATAATGGTCCGTAAATCCCTTTTGGAACCATAAGCTCAATAAATCTCCCTTTCTCCCTTACATTGCTTGAGTATTGTCTCACAGCAGCACAGAGAGTGACTGATGCAATAATTTAAAAAATTAAGGTTGTCAATTCATGATATAAGATGTAACAGTAGGTGATAGAAATGAATAACAGAATAAAGAATATCAAGGAATATATTCAGCAATAAAAACAAAACACCAAGGCCAACAGACATTTAGAAACATGACGGATGATAAAGACCACATAAAACATCAATCCCTTGATTTTATTCATTTATTTCTTGCTCTTTTGTTTATACAAATCTTCATAAACCGTGATTTAGGCTTTTGCTATAGATTCTCCATGAGCCAATTCATATACTGATTTTCTAACCTGTATGCAATTTTCAACTCATAAAATGAGAATGCTCCATGGAAACCATCATCAATGTGGTGATGTGTCACTTGAACTCCAGCGTTGCGAAGCCTGGTGACATACATGATCCCATCATCTCTTAGGACATCATATTGACAAGTGATGACGTAGGTCAGAGGTAAATCACGCAATGTATCATCATCAGCCAACGGTGGGGATGCCCTCACATCTAGGAACCCGGGGTATTTGCTAGCCAGCTCAGAATGATGAGGAGTGGGAATCTTATAAATGTGATTTTTCTTAAACCTCTCAGGGAGCAAATAACTCCAATTCACAAATCTGAACAGATGTCTTGACTCCAGGGGCACATGTTGCTTGAGGAGCATGGCTTTTTCCAGAGATCTGTCAGTGGTAAAGTAGTCACTCAAGAACCTGACCATGACTGATCTGGGTAAAACTGGTGAGCTTTCTAGATAAGATGGTAAGTCCATATCAAGAGCCTGAAGGGCAGGGTACACCAACACCTGGACCTTGAGTTTGATTTGGACATCTGGGTCTTCTATGACCTGAAAAGAAATTAAAATTAAACTTTTTAATAAGGAGTTTAATGATACTTTCATCTCAAAAATATAAATAAGACATAAATTCAGATTCTGCAAAAGAAAAATCAGATGCAACAAATATTTCTCATGGAATTTTCTAATATTCTTCACTGTAAGTGTCTACCCTTTATAACATTTGTTTATATTTTTAATTCAATTTTGTTTGTATTTGTGTGTATGTGCGTTTGCATACACATGTGTGTGAATCAGAAGGCACTATGTGTCCTTGTGGAGGACCAAGGGTGACTTCAGAAATCATACAGGATTGCATTTTGTTTTGCTCTTCCAAAGCCAGAAATACAGGCTGCCTGACCTTTTTATGCGGGATCCAGGATCAACTCAGGTCTTTCTGTTTTCCAGGTAGAATCTTAATACCTGAGCTCTCCATCTCCACTCTTTACTGCTTAATACAACATTTACCTTTATTAAAATCATTTATGCTACTTTTCTCATGAAAGTAGAAGAAAGCAGCCAAACATGATTAAAAAATCTAAGCAGTCTAAAAATGTAGAATGTTAATCTACAAATGCATAAGATTAAAACTGGACCCGTACGTACTTGTCACCATGTACAAGAATTAATTCCAAATGGATCAAGGACCTCGATATAAGGCCAGAGACTATAAAAACCATAATTGAAAAGGTAAGGTACACCCTCAAGCTGATCGGGCTAGGCCACCAATTCCTAAATGGACATCCAATAGCACAGTCACTACAACTAACACTCAACAGATGGGATCTTGTGAAATTAAAGGGCTTCTGTTCAGATAAAGAGATTGTAACTTGAGCACAAAGGCAACCCACAGAATGGGAGAAAATCTTCACAAACCACATATCTGATAGAGATCTATTATCCAGAGTGCACAAAGAACTTAGAAAACTAGGAACCAAGGAAACAAATGGCTAATAAAAAATGGGCCTTGGAACTTAAAAGAAACTTTACCAAGGACAGAATTAAAATGTCTAACAAATATCTTAAAAAATGCTCCACATCCTTAGCCATCAGGGAAATGCAAATCAAAACTTCCCTGAGATATCATCTCACCCTGTCAGGATGGCAAAGATCCACAATATAAACAACACCAAGTGCTGGAGAGGATGTGGAGAGAGGGGAACTCTCCTACATTGCTGGTGGGAATCCAGGCTCATACAGCCACTCTGGCGAGCCATCTGGCAATAATTAAAGAAGTTAAAGATTGAAATGCCATATGACCCTGCAATTCCACTTTTGGGAATAATCCCGATACAGCAAAAATTCACTTGATAACACAAGCACGACCATGTTCATAGCAGCACTGTTTACAATAGCAAAGTCATGGAATCAGCCCATATGTCCAACAGTTGATGAGTGGATAAGGAAAATGTGGTACATTTATACAATGGAATACTAAAATTAAAATTAAAAATGATGTATTAATGCAATTTTCTGGGAAATGGATGGAATTAGAAACAATTATATTGAGTGAAGTATCCCAGACACGGAAAATTAAGCACCGTATGTTCTCCCTGACAGGTGTATACTAGTACCCTAGTACCAATTCCACAGTAGTGTTCCTAAGCTTAAGGGGAACACAGGTAAGGGTTCTGGGATATGCCTCTGGGTCCTTGCACCTCATCGGAGAGGAGGATCCAGAGGAGAGTTTAGCCTGCACAGTAAAGGATGCTCTGGGGATTGGGGGGTGGAGAGGGGAAGGGGGAGTAGTGGAGTTGGGGGGAGGTGGAGGGAGGGAGGGGACCGGTGTACCTGTTGAGTTTGTATGAGTGGAAATAATAAAAAAAATCTAGAATGTTCATAAGTTTCATAGGTACAGGTGTCAACTTGACCATTGAAGGTTTGTACTCTGGGCACATTTGTGAAGAGTTGGTAGTTGAGTTAAGCTCAGAGTGAACCTGCAGGAAATTATCTAGTGGATGAGGAATGTCCAGTCTATTTTAAGTGGAACTAGTCCCTTGGCAGATGAATAAAGTGGAGATACATGTTTGAGAAAGGGGGCATCCTTGTGTATATTTGGCTACATATGCTGGTCTGGCAAGTAAGGATCATCCTTCTGTCAGCTGTTATGTGGAGATGGTGTGGCCAGTTCCCTTGGCCCTGGTGTTGGTATGAGTTCTCCTGCCAAGCTGGACAAACAACATAATCAGGAATTGTAAGAGAAAATAAATGCTTGTTCCCTTAAGCAGTTTTATTATCAACATGAAGAGTTTATTATCAACATGAAGATTAACTGCTACACCATATTACTCAATCTGACCTTGAAATCATCGTCTTAATTCCACCTTCCCAGTGTCTAGATCACAGGCATTTGCCACTACATCTTGCTATATACCCACAGATCATCTGGCAAAATATCTTTCAAACTGTCACTTGGCAGTGATTACATATAAATCAAATGCGAACTCCAGGAAATAAAAGTGGAAAATATAATGAAAACTTTTAATGTGCTAAGAGTTTCCCAGAAATGATCATATCTTTCTTATTCCTTCAGGTGATTCCCATCATTGATTTTATAGAATGAATCACCATAAGTTTACTTAAAATTATAGCAATTCTACATAGCCTCCATTTAACCTCCTAAGTAAACAATAATTGTGACTTCCAAATTGCTCTTGGCATACAGTAAGATGATATGAGGTTGTTATTCTTTAATGTGCCCGTGTGAAATTAACTAATTTTTGTGAGGTGTATTTTCCTTGCATTGTTAAAAAGGTAGCCACAATATGTGTTTTTCTTAATATCTTATTCATATTGCTAATAGTTTAGTTTGGCAAAGGTGATTAACTCTTTGTGCCTCCTGAACTTGCTTTTCTCTGATCATTTCCAAACATTATGTTTCTCAGAAACCATGTTGTATATCAAACAGTATACATTTTTCTAGTCTCTGGAATATTTCACTTGTTTCTTATTAATTTCTCACAGAAACAATTTAAATGTATGATTTAATCTGTCTTAATTATAATTTTTTATTTTCTTACAAAGTAGTAGATATCCATGGTGCTTTTCCATTCATCTTTAGTTTTGGCTAACCCTCCCCTCACAGCTGCTTGCTTATCCCCTCACAACCTCCTTGCTTATTCCTCCTCACCCCTTCCTTTCTTATTCATCTATCTACCCCAATCCCTGCCTGCTTACCCCACCTCCCCACCTCCCAGCTGCCTGCTTAACCCACCTCTCTCTCCTCTCCCTGCTTAAACCTTTCCACTCCCAGTGATTCGTCCATCCATTCTCATTCCTCATGTGTTCCAACTCCAAAGCCTCATGACCCCTTTGTAAGTTTTTTTTATCTACTTTGACATTCACTCCATTTTAAACATAGAGCTCTAAAACTTTGGAGGTAGGAACATGAGAGAACATGTGGCTTGTCTTTCCCTTTTCTGTGTTATATCCATTATGCCTTGTGGTTGCTGCTCCAATCATTTCTATTTTACAATGACTTTTATCTCTTTCTTCCCTCACTTATTGAAAGTAGTATTTTTCTGTCTCTCACTGTGGTTGCTAACATGAATATTCCCCTGTAGTTGTGTCAATATTTTCTTCATCTGTTTTAAAAAGTTATGATAAATTTATAGATATTGAGTTTTTTTTATTTTTTTGGCAATGTAAATCTTGTCTACAGTGATATAATCTTATTTATTAATTTTTAACAGTGATATAGATATCACTTTAGGCTATGCATGTACAGCCATTTACACTGACTATCTTTTGTTTGGTTATGCTTTTAATATGTCATTATAAAAGACATTCAATTTTTTCCTTCTGTGATTTAAATAATATTGGTCCTACAATTAGGTAGGAAACCCTCCTCTCTCACACTTCCCTCCCTTCACCATACAGCTGTGTTCCCCTTTCCCTCATGTACCTCTGTATGTGTGGATTTCTGGACAGAATTTCAATAATAACAAATCAGAATTAATTAGTTCAAATTTTTCAAAATTGCAGAATCCTGAGGGCTTATTATGCAACAGTAAAAACAAATGATTGATGAGATCAGGTGGGCTTTAGAAGGTCATGGTTGAATTCTACTTTAGTTCCAAATCTCCTGATATGTTCTTGGTGTTATGTCAGGTTTCTTGTAAGAATAATAATGAATAGGCAATGTAGAACTCAATTCTTGCAAAATAGCATAACTACATTCTATCATAGATTAGAACAAACCACAAAATATGTACTTTAACTGAAAATAAATAAATTACCTAAATCATATCAATATGTGTCTTATTAATTCTACTCTAAATGTAATTATGGATAATATGTATATAGTTCCAGTTAAATGTACTAAAAATTTATAAATAATCTATATCAGGAAACTTTCATTCTTTTCCTAAGTAAATGTTGTCTATAAACTTGCTAATCATCTACAAGGTTTTCAGTTTGCCAACATTTTTCTTATGAACAATATCATTATTCCAGTAGTAAGAATGTATCACTGTTGTCTTAATACAGTAATAAAATATCATATTTGTATTGATGTGTCTAGTATCTGACATATGTACTTAAGTGGAAGAGTTTTAAAATTCCTAGAAAACCCAACCACCATACCTGTTGTGTTATTGCTGCAGCCAAATTCCCACCGGCACTGTCTCCAGAAACACCAACTCTTCCAGGATCTACACCATATTTTGCCAGAATGTCTTCACATAAAAACCACTTTAAGGCATCATATACATCTTCAAATTGATGTGGAAAATGATGTTTGGGGGCTAGTCTTTAGCTATATGAAGAATAATAATTTTAAAGTTAATTGCTTTAATTAGTGCTCTTTAAAATAAAAGTGTAACTTTAGTTTAACAAATATAACACTTTTTAATTATAAACTGAATGTTAGGATTCATTCTTATGGTAAAACTCTAACTGATACTTATGGCATGTGTAACCATTATATATTTAAAAACTTGGATAGAAAATTTGAGTTAGTCTTAAGAGAAGTAAAATGAAGAAATCAGGTGATAAATTCTTCTAACTAAACTCATAGAATTCAAATTTTATAACCATTGTTCTTTATCAATAACCCATAAAAACCTAACAAAGTTTACAAATTTTCTGTGAACTAGGTTTAATAATGAAATGGTCACTATGCTTTCTTAATGGCTTGCTCATTTTTCTATTCATTCTCCTTTAATTGATTTTTTAAAATTATTTACCTAGATTACTTTGTGAGAATAGGTCTTGCCTGTTTCCATGTGTAATTTGAAGGTTAATTGCTTCCCATGAAAGAACATACTGCAACATATGATATGCTAACCATTTCAACAGTTTATCATTTTATCCTCATAATAGAAAAATATGTAATTACCAGTTTACCAATAGGGAAAACAATATGAACTGATAATATACAGCTTGCACAAAGACACAAAATTTATTTTTAAAATAGATTACATGAGTATCTGATTCAGAAGTTCTATTCAAGAAAAGCAGGCTAGAAATCCCACAGATTCATTAGTTCATGAGGGTTACTTGAACTGTAAAATGTTTACACTTTCTGTTTTGATTCTTGTTTTGATTGACTAAGTTTCTTTTCCTTAACTTTTGACTCTATGCTAGTCAACTCAAGTTGACTTTCTCTGTACTCATTGCCTTCATTTCAGTGGGAAGACTTCTGAGCATTGTGGGTTTCTGGCTAAGAAGGAAAATGACTGAAATACAAAGATCCTGATCCGAGTCTTACTTGGTTGACACAACAACAGCATCGAGTCTGTCAGCCGTCCGCCTTGACAGAAAATCATAAGGAAAAAGACCTGAAACAGAGGAAAGCCAATGTCAAAGCCTAGGGATGAACTGGATGTCTGTCTCAACAAAGCATATCAATTCACGTTGTTCCTCTCCGAAGCGTTCTGAGAAATGGTTCAACTGCATTGCAAAATATGAATTGTGGGGCTGTAGAGATGGTTCGAGGGTGAAGACTCTGCCTCACCAGCAGAAGGATCAGAGTTTGGATCCCACATCGCGTGTAGAAACACCAGACTGAAATGATGGCATTTCTAGAGGGTGGAGGCCGGGAAAACCCAGAGCAAAGTAAAAAAGAAGGCAGAAGCAATCCAGGATGATTCCCAACGTCGCCCTTGGGCTTCCACAGGCACATATAGTGCCCTCTGACAGACAGACAGACATAAACACACACACACAAACACACACAAACACACACAAACACACAACTAAATTTTTTAAAAAGCATGAATTGTGCAAGTTTTTTTCCTATACATATTGCCAGGTGTTTTGCTCTTCTCTCTCTCTCTCTTCATACTGTATAATCTAAGCCATTTTTATTCCACTCAAGATTAATGACTCTTTCTTTGATTTAGCAGATTGTTAGGTGCTAAAAATACTGAATTGCAGCATCCTGATTTGAGACAATGTTCTATCTACTGGAGCTAGGACTAGGGAGGTCTAGCTAAATAAATGTAAAAAAATGTAAGTTGGATGTTGCTTTAATGGAACAGTTCAGAAATTTCTATTATGAGATGGTATTAAACCTCTACAAAACTGCCAGAAATGAAGACAAAGAGATCCAATGATCTGACTTATAAACACTGTGAAGAATAAATGTGATTTTTGATTTGTGTTCACTTGGACGTTTGGCAAGTGCATATAGGCTTAGGATGGTGTCATAGTTAGGTACAGATGTCAACTTGACTGTTGAGGTTTGAGCTGTGGACACATTTGTAGAGAATTAGTGATTGAGTTAAGCCCAGTGCAAACCTGCAGGAGATTGTCTAGCTGATGGGGAAGGCCCATCTCATGGTTGGTGGGACTAGGCCCTGGAATAAATCATGGAGACTGGTTGAGAGAGCTGGCATCCATCTGTTCACTTGGCCAGACATGCAGGTCTGGCAAGTAAGGATTGTCCATCTCTCAGCCGTTATGTGGTGATGGTGTGGCCAGTTCCCTCAGCCCTGGTGTTGCTGCATGCTCTCCTGTCAAGCTGGACTGAGAACTGTAATTAGTAATCATAAGAGAAAATAAACCCCTTGTTCCCTTATGCCATTTGATGGTTATTTATCAGTAACCATGCGGGCGAACTGCAACAGATGGATTATATGTAGGCAGCTGGGTTTGGGCAAATGCTTTTGTTTCAAAAGGATAGTTTACAGATAAAATAAAGTCATCCAACAATTGTTTCATGGAGCTTTTCCTATGGCCATGGCACGATGTTATCTCAGATTTTGTCCCAATGTAATTGAAGTTTGATGTTGCCCAACAATTTCTAATATTCTATCCTGAAGAAAGCTTTCTGAGACTCAAAAAGTGAACAACTCATAAGCCTCAGGATGGTCCTGAAATAAGATTCAGGAGTGGAGTGGATAACACAATTTAAAGAACAGCAGTAAATACTGCTGGGGAGAGGACTCCCTGGTCAAAGAAAGTCTGAAGACTGTGACGTGTCCAACTGGCAGCAAGGGGAATTTTAGGGCTGATGGTCCCATGAGACACCCAGACTGGGCTTGGTTTGTAGTAATTTAGCTACCTCTGAGTTAGCCCTGCTTCTGTAAGTAACCCTCATCCATTCTCTTGTAAGTAATTCCAGCAAAGTCATGTATTCATCATGTTTGACGTTGATGCAATTGTTACTTTGGGTCTGATATTGAATCTCTCCTATCTAAATTGAATAGATATTGTGTGACATCTCCCAAGGGGGGAAAAAGGTCAGCCATATGTAACATGTGGTTAAAAAAATCCATGTTAAAGAGACATGTTAGGATCAAAGACTATGACATGGTCGGGGAAATATAAAAACAAAGACATTATTGTGCTAGTTGCAACATCACATGCTGAATATTCTTAACAAGTCAAAAACATGCTAAATTCAAACTGTAACAACATATATAGCATGTAGTTTGAACAGGGCTAGTAAGATTGTAAGTCACTAAGACCCTCCTTTTCTCTGGTCACATTAGAATGGATTCTGACTTCTAATTCTGCCCTGAATAGAGATATGCCATTCAGATCGGTTTTGTAGATCTAGCTGAGCCTGTTAATCACATTGCCAGGAGTCCAGCCCTCTAGGAAACCTGATTCACCTGAAAACATGTTAAAGAGATAGAATTATCCCCTTAATTGATCATATGCTCCTTCTTTCCAGAATACCCTTTCTCAGCCCTCTGGATACAAGAAGAATCAGAAGTCACCCCCACATTACCATGTGGCATTGAAAGGTGCTATTACCTCCACTTTTCTTCTTTCTCTTTTTCCAAAGTCTGAACATGCTATCTCTAATACTCTGAGTTCTCTTCTCTCTCTCTCTCTCTCTCTCTCTCTCTCTCTCTCTCTCTTTCTCCTTTTATCCCACTTATCACCTGAAACTATAAAAATTCATGGCTTGCATGCTGGAATTCCCTGTCTACCTAAATTTACAGCCTGCTGCCCATGTCATTTTATAAGTTCAATAAAAATGGTCTTTAAAGTACTTTCTATGTCCAGTTTTTAAATTCCTTTACTAAGTCCCTAAGTAGTGTATTCTAATTTCTCTGACAACAGTGTGACAAGGCTTGTGAATAAGGATGCAAATATATATGCTTTCTTTTAATAATGAAATAGAAAACACCAAGTAAATGGCATTTTCTTTATTTTTATCTCTCTCTCTCTCTCTCTCTCTCTCTTCTCTCTCTCTCTCTCTCTCTTTCTCTCTCTCTCTCTCCTTCAGTGAAAAAGATTTTGAGGAAGTTCTCTCAGGTCCAGAAATACAAGGAGACTAACTATGGCATATAGTCACATTTTGTGTTAGAAATCTTTCCTTAGAAGCAAGTAACTTTACTGCCTAAATTTAACAAATGACAGAAAAAGTCACCTCAATTTCTCCTTCAAAACATTTCCCTTGCCTGTGACCAAGTCCATAGAGTCTTAATTCTGCCCCAGAGACAGAGCTGTCCAACCCCTCTCACTCCTCAATTCTCCCTTCTGAAAACACAACTCCCTTCCCTGTTCTCTAGATTAAATGTGCTCTAATCCCTTCTTCTAGCCCACACCTCACATTTCTCCAGAATATTTAAATAACTCCATCCTAACCTCAATTTATAAACCTGTTCACATACTTCCCATTTAAAATAAAATATGCACAATATAAAACATAAATTATGTTTGATTACATTTTGCTTGAATTTTCTTATAACACACAAATTAATATATAAGATTATATTTGAATAAATGTATTGTAAATGCATACGAATACATAAAGTGAATGAAATAAATCATATCACATACAATAGAATATCCAGCGATTTTATCCTTCACTTTCTCATCACTGCCAGCTCAAAGCTTAACAAAAGAGTTATTGTCTGTTTCTCCCCATTTTCAACCACTTCTCAGCTCACCTCATTTTTGTGTTTCTATCATATTCCATAAAATGCACAGTAATAATTCTCTATGCTCATGAAACTATTTCTCTTCCTGCCTGAGAGCTTTATGACTTTTTTTAAAATTTTTTATTATTATTTATTCAATTGTGTGTGTGTGCGTATGTATGTGAGTGCGCATGTGTGTATGTGTGTGTGTAGAACCACGGACGAAAAAGGAACCACCATGGACGCCTCCACCTCCTTCTGCCCCGGGATTCACAGGCTCCGCCCTACCAGGACCAGAAGCGCAGGCCGCCCCCGCTTCCGCCTGGCGTCTATACGTGGGATCTGGGATCCGAACTCAGTACCTTCCTCCTCCTGCAAGGCGGAGGCTTAAGCCCTGAGCCACCTCTCCAGCCCAATCTTTATGACTTTTAGGATTCATTATTCCCTGCTTTACAAAAACAGATTTCACATAGTTCCTTTCAATCAACATAGCTCCAAAGTAATAAGTTTCACATAGCCAAAGTGCTATCATCTAACATACTTGACTTTTTATGCTCATTCAACATCTCACTAAAATGCATTTTGTAGAACAAGCTACATCTCTGGAGAGGGCACATACCAGCACTCCCAAAAGACCAGCCACCACCATGAATAAAAAATAAGCCCCTCCTGAGAGTTTCCGATTTTCGATGTGGAAGGTACACACGGACAGGAATGCTGTTGAAGGTTGTCTCCATCACTGTGACATTTTCATCAGAAGTGGGTGGGACTTCCAGTAAGTTCTTAAGAGACATAATAATATTCATATAATGGTTGATTCCCAAAAGTTCAGCAAGCCAACCCTGAGGGGAGAGACAGAGAACTCCACGGGATTACAAATATCAAAATCCAATGTGGTTTATGAACATAAAGGTATATACATATATGTTCCCTGTGGTCAAACAGGTGAATCTAAGAGACTGAGCACTGAGGATTTTTCTGTGTTGCTACAGTTGGTAAACCAGATATTGTGTCTAACTACCCGACAGGCTTCACAGAATAGCTTTGTGGAGCTCATCAATGTCCATATCTGGATTTTGTCTTTGTCTCTTTTTGCTTGTTTGTTTTCAGCAGAGAAAGAATAAATCAATGGTCACATAGGAAGATGGAAAGGAAAACGCTGTCCACTTATTCCAATTAATCTTTGGGATATTGACTTTTAGAAAAAGTAGGAAAACAAGAAACATGACCAGCACCATCATTGTCTTGATAATCAGACAATATAAACAGAAGTTCAGAATAAACATTCCAAAAACAGTTAATTAATAAAAGCGCTAACAAATATTTCAGAATTTTTCATTATTTTGACATCTAATATATTTATTTTTTTTGATTCATTTCCATTTTCAAGATGTAATGACTTTTTTAAAAAATTTTTATTTATTCAATTGTGCGTGTGTGCGCGCGTATGTGTGTATGCGCGTATGTGTGTGTGTAGAACCACGGACGAATTCGGGAACCACCATGGACCGCCTCCACTTCCTCCGCCCCGGGATTCACAGGCTCCGCCCTACCAGGGCCAGAAACGCAGGCCGCCCCCGCTTCCGCCTGGTGTGTCTATACATGGGATCATGGGATCCGAACTCAGGACCTTCCACCTGCAAGGCGGAGGCTTAACCCCTGAGCCAACTCTCCAGCCCAAGAAGTAATGACTTTTACAAACATAAAAGAAACACGACTGAGAGAATCAGTCAAAATTCAGAAACGAAAGCAGAAGACAAAAGCCATCATTGGAAAAAAAACTTTAAAATTGAAACTTTCCCAATACAAATGAGGAAAAAAACCTCGCAATGTAGTAAATGTACCAATTGGTCCCAATCTCTTGTCAGATATTGGTAATATCAGATGCTTTCAAGAAAAGATTGTGTCATGGGCTAGATTTAGTACTGTGGCTAAAGGTAATTGATGTCCCTAGTCTATAGAGTAATACTATACCACAACTAGTTGAGTTGATTCCATTATACAAGGTTCACTTACCTTCATAACCAAGTAGTGAATATTTAATTTTATGGTGTTTTACCAGAAGATCAAACCAACTAGAAATGTACAATATCAGGTTAAATGATAATAAAATAAGCTTGAGAGGATATTAATGCTATTATTTTTGGAAGATCTCACAGATGTTTTTAAAACTTTCCAGAATCTACTAAAATATAACTTATCTGACCAAGTTCATCAGGCAGGAAAGCTCATACCAACATGACTGCTTTCCTACCTGATGAATTTTATCAGATAAGTTATGTTTTCTTTACAACAAAGAAGTACAGGGCTGGTGAGATAGCCCAGTTGGTAAGGTACCTGTGTGTAAACCGGATGACCTGAGTTCATTCCCAGAAGGCCACATGGTGAAAGGTTGCTGCATCTTCACCTATGAACCATGACATGCATGTGTACAATCTCTCTCTCTCCCTTTCTCCTTTTCTATCTCCCTCTCTCTCTCTAAAATAAATGACTACTTAAAAAGGAAATAAAAGAATCTAATTCTTCTAACTGAACTTTCCTAACTGCACACAAAATGAGAAAGTGATGAACTGTTTTTTCAAAGATAATGACAACCACAGAAGACCCATAAACTTCAAATTACTTGAATTAAATCAAAGCAAATAAAAAGTACAAAATTTTTATCTCTGGCCAGGGGGTGAAATACAATACCCATCAGGATGGAGTGAAGGGCATTGTAGGAGCAGCAAAACTGCAAAAGAAAATCAACGAACCACAATCCAGAACTTCAGAGACTCTATATCAACCACCTAGAACTAGGCCAGCTTAATCTCTCCCCATCCTGAAGCTCAGGGAAATTTGCGGAAGAGGGGGTGGTAAGATTGTAAGAGCACAGGGATGGGAGGAGCAATGATATGCAAGATACTCCACACAAGTTAGGGCCGAAGCAATCATAATTGGACACTGCATGCCCTGCGCAATGTCTCACACACTACTGACCCCACAAAGTCTAGCATTTGCCAAAGGTACCAAGATCCTTGGAGGCAAGGAATTGACAACCACAGTAGTGTTCCTATGCTTAAGGGGAACACAGGAAAGGGTTCAGGGAAATGCCACTGGGTCCTTATACGGAGAGGAGGGCCCAGAGGAGAGTCTGGCATGCACATTAAAGGATTTTCCGGGGTTTGGGGGGCGGGAAGCAGTGGGGAATAGAGGGGAGGGGGGAGGGGAGGGGGAAGGGGAGGGGAGGAGGGGGGTCCGGGGGAGGAGGAGGGAGGGAGGGAACCTGTGTACCTATTAAGTTTGTATGAGCGGAAATAATAATAAAAAATGTTAAAAAAAAAAGTACTAGACGCCAGGCGGAAGCGGGGGCGGCCTGCGCTTCTGGTCCTGGTAGGGCGGAGCCTGTGAATCCCGGGGCAGAAGGAGGTGGAGGTGTCCTTGTTGTTTCGCGAATTCGTCTGTGGTTCTACACACACACATACACACATGCGCGCACATACATACACACACTCGCACAACTGAATAAATAATAATAATAAAAAAATAGGAAGTTATGCAAGAGGGTCCAGAGGTAATCAGTTTCAGATGAGCTAAGCTTAATAAGAGATGGCAATAATAGCATCAGCGTGTTTCAGTCATAATGGCCAGGAGTAGATTAGATGATTGATAAGAGATGAAGAGACAAAAATTGTAGCTAAGAATGTACATGAGGATCATATATACACACATACATATATATGTCACATATATGTATATGTTGTTATAGATCCATGATGCATTTCATATGTATTTAATTACAGTATATTTTTAGATTTTTAAATTCTATATATATTTACAAACTAATAGAAGCAATAAAAATTCTAGAATATGAAAATTCAATAAAATATTAATCCTATTACCACAAGGCATACTTGGAGTACTTTCTGAAAAAGACATTACATTAAAATTACAAATCATGGGGCTGGAGAGCTGACTCAGGGGTTAAGCCTCTGCTTTGCAGGGGGAAGGTCCTGAGTTCGGATCCTAGACCCCACATATAGACACAGGGCGGAAGCGGGGGCGGCCTGCGTTTCTGGTCCTGGTGGGCGGAGCCTGTGAATCCCAGGGAGATGGAAATGGTCCATGGTGGTTCCTGAATTCACCCGTGGTTCTACACACACACACATACATACAAACACGTGCACACACATATACATGCACAATTGAATACATAATAAATAATAAAAAATTTTAATTAAAAAAATAAAACTACAAATCATAAAAGACTAGGTACTATAAATAAAATAATAGCAGTATTATAAATAGAATGAAAAAGTCACTACAAAACTGATGAAATATATTATGCAATGATTCAAAGTGAACTTTTAAAATAGAGGAAATATCAGAAGGTAGCAACACACAAAGTCAAGGACTGAATAGGCAAATATTGGTGATGATTGCTGATTAGAAGGAAAAAGAAGATGAATATATTGCTACTAGTCCTGGTATTCGCAGTGTTCAGAAATCACAGTATTCAGAAAAGGAACAAGAACAAACATTAAATTATTTCAACAATAGAAATCAAATTAAAACTAATCATAAATTAAAACTTTATACAAAATAAAAATAGAAAATGTAACAAAAGAAGTTAAATCCACAGAAATAGCTCAAAATACTAAGACATGGAGTCATTTTAGGAGGCATACAGAGAAAGCATGAGTATATAAATATGTGTACATGTGTGTGTGTGCATGCCTATGTGTGTAATCCAAAAATAAAAAAATAGACCAGTAAAGTTTCAATTGTAATTCAATATAGAAACAAATTTTGAAATTACACCTAATGAAATTGACCCAAATCCAATGCCAGTATTTATACTCATAACTAAAATAAGAACAAGTAAGTTTTAAGAAATTCATTCAGATTTGTGCTTAAAAGTCTTAAAGAAGTATACATCAAAAGGAACAGTGACCACGTGTTTACTATTCAGACTGTCCTTAAGTTATGCATATTCTCCTACAGGAAGGACTGTCTACAGAGACATAGAGAAGTTCATGCCTTCATTACGAAGTACTAGAGCTCTCTAGAAAACAGCCACAGAGCTGACGTGGACACTAGCAGGCGGGAGCTCAGCACTGCCACACATTCCTTCATGTGGAGTCATGTGGTCCCTTTTCCTGTGGGTTTTTTTTAACCAGATGATTCCTTTTACAAAATCTGTTATTTCTCAGTATTTCCATGCAGGAATCCAAGATCATTGCATAGAATTCAATAATTAAACACAGTTCTACTGAATCTCACCTTTTCTACAGTTTATTTTTCTAAAGTACAGAAATATAAACAAATATGTAAAAAAATGTAAAATAGATGAATGTCCTAAAACCTTTTTCTAAAATGAAAAACTCTCCCTCCCTCCTTCCTCTCTCCTGACATTATTTGTACTTAAGACTCAGAAAAGAGACTACAGCATGATAGGTAAACCCTCAGTCCTACTTTTCATTATTAAAATATTCAGTATTCACAGAGCAGATGGAATTCTAAACTTACTAGATCTCCCACTATTTTCATTTGCGTGACTTTCCACATGAGTTTCCAAGATTCCTCAATATTATCTGGCAGAGGGGTAAAAAGATAATAAGCCACAATCAAAAGCAAAACCCATTTTTTCACCATGTTGGCCTCTGCTCTTCTACTCTAGCAACAACAAGTACAATTGCTCTCAGTCAGATGTGAAATTTAACCTGTCATAAAGTGTTACCTAACTTCCTCAGTACAAATTTCACTTCACAATGTTGCTTCATAGGCAGTCTAAATATAATTGCACTTTTGCACATGCACAAAGGAGAATTTCAGAAAACAAAATAAGTTATCTTCAGGTTCTTTTCAATTTAGCAACTTAGTCTTGTTGCTAGGAAGTTTGTGAAAAAGCACTTAATACATACAGAATTATTTTTATTTCAAAAACACTGCAACATACAAGTAATTTAGTATGAGAATCAAATAACAAAGGTAAAGTGAGGATTAACAGTATTTTCAAAGAACTGAGAGCTTTTATCAAGGGCAGAGTCCATAGTCACAAGTAATAAATATTTCTTTAGTTCTTTTATGGATGGGGGTAGATTTTCACAGGCATCGAGAACAGAAAGGGAGATTAGAAGAAATTAAATAAGGCCACAATCCTATATGGGAGAGTTGACTTGAAGCCTACACTGAATTCAGCAGGTAGGCACTCTAACAGGGGATCCAACACAACACCTATCAAGGGGACTTTCAAACCTGGTCCCACCAGGGATCACCTAACAAAGGTCAGAGAGGAAACCAATAGGAAGTTTCCATTTTTGATTTCCCAAAAGTTCATAAAAGGGGTACGCAGATCCAGAGCCATTGGAACTACACTAAAAGAAATCTTTCTTCTCCTCTGGCTCCCCAAACAGCCACTACTCATGTCCCGAGCAATCAGGGACCTTATCCTGCTTTTCAATAAATTTTACTTAAATCATTCAATTGTATGTGGGTACCTAATTTAGATGGTATTTAGATGAGATATTAATCTGGGATGCAAGAACCTGGACATAAATCACACAACATTACTTAGAATATAATTATCAGCAATTAATTCTAATTATGTTAAATTTGTTCAAAAACTTGGAGTTTGCTAATCGTTTTTCACATTGTACTTCAGGAAATTTACCACAATAATTTGAACCTGCCAATTCTTTAACCTTGCTTGGATAGATAAACAACCCAAATGTTCATCTACGTTTGTGCAGAGATCACAAGTTGCTACTGGGTGACTTCCTCATTCATTCTCCACATTATTTTATTGGAAACAGGTCTCTCCTTAGGGCTGGAGTTCATATGTCATAGGCATCCTCATGCGTCCACTTCCTAAGGGTTGGATTGTAGTTATACACAACTTTTTTCATGGGTTCTGCGGACCTGCCTTAGATATTACTCATACTTGCCTAGGACCCAGCTATGCATACCTTTTACTTTTGATCAAGTCAATTTATCTATTTTATCTCTGGTATTATTTTTTGTACTGTTTCCTAAGAAAACACTATAAAGATTTTTCGCTTACACTTATTATTAGTTT
This sequence comes from Typhlomys cinereus, assembly GCA_023101885.1. Taxonomy (NCBI): domain Eukaryota; kingdom Metazoa; phylum Chordata; class Mammalia; order Rodentia; family Platacanthomyidae; genus Typhlomys; species Typhlomys cinereus. The sequence goes on from JALPQD010000096.1 coordinate 3,028,355, forward strand.
TCATTTGTAGGTTTTATTTTTAAGTCCATGAGTCATTTTATTTTTCCATTTGGCATGAAAAAGCAGAGTGAAAGTTCCTATACAGATATTTGCATTTTAAAGTACTACTTTAAGATATACTAAAATGGAATCAAACCATACAGATAACGTGGTTCTTAAAAAATTGACACCGTATACAGGTTGATCTCTGAGCTCTCTTTTTATTTTCTAATTGCCTATCCTTATGGAAATATCATCGTACCTTAATTATGTAGGTCTCAAGTGTGGGACTCAATGAGAACCCCAAAGCAGGTTATTCTGGTGATAGAGGTTTTTATTATAAGAAAATTTAATGCCATGGAAGAGACAGGATGGTGGAAATTCCAAAGAGAGTTCAAGACCATGAGGGGTAGTGGATTGGGGGAATCACCTTGTAGATTTTAGAGAGGGTGGATTTCCCATGCGTGGGGTGTCTCTGATTCCTAGGTGGCCATAGAAGGGAAAGGGGTCTGACATTCCCAGGGAGGATTGTTGGGAGCAGGGGCCCATTTAGTAAAATGTGTGTCTATCATATATGTTGTGCTGCCTATAGCCTCTGGCATCGTGGAGTCAAGTAGCTTGGAACCTGAATGAAGAATCAGCTATGAAGCTGGGAAAACACAGTATTGATGTGTGTGATGGAAGCAAAGTCTAGTCTGGGTTTTCACAGATGGCAGCAAAATTGTTGTGAAATCTTGAAATGATGCATTATAAATGTTCCATATTTGATCTCTTAAAATAAAGAGTTTCAGGGATGGAGAGGTGGTTCAGGGGTTAAGCCTCTACCTTGCAGGCGGAAGGTCCTGAGTTCGGATCCCAGATCCCACGTATAGACGCCAGGCGGAAGCAGGGCGGCCTGTGTTCCAGTCCTGGTAGGGCGGAGCCTGTGAATCCCGGGGCAAAAGGAGGTGGAGGCCTCCATGGTGGTTCCGGAATTTGTCCATGGTTCTACACACACACAGATACACAGACACACACACGCGTGCACATACATACGTACACATGCGCAATTGAATAAATAATAATAAAAAAGATCAAATTTAATGAAAAATAAAAATATAAAGTTTCAATTTTTCTATAGCTATTTTCATTTCTAAGTGCATGACTTAAGAAAAATATGACATTTTCTTACTAAAGCAAACAAACTGTTCTGGGATCTAGCTTTTCCAAGGGAGACAGGGACAGACACATGACTCTATAAAGCTACCTGGCAACCTCAGGAGTTTCTTTACTCTTGTAAAGACCTGCAAGCAGGAAAAACTAGATCCTTGGCTTGACCCAGAAAATAATTCAGGACTAACCAGTATTATTTGGAGCACATATGCAATAAGTCTTAAAAGTGTTCTCAAGTTAATTAATTAATTAATTAATTAATTAATTAATTAATTTTCCCTAATCATAAAAGCTCAGTAGGTACCCCTGTTCTCTCCTCTCCACTCCTCCTCAGTCCCCCTTGTACTTCCTCCCTCCTTCCCTTTCTTTCACCCCCCACCCAATGCCTCTCTCTTTCTCCTCCCATCCCCTGGAGCATCCCCCTGTGTGAACTCCAAACTTCCTTCTGAGTTCTCCACTCCAGTGAGCTATAAGGACACAGTGGCATAGCCCAGTGCCCTCCCCCCCTGCCCAGGCTCCCCATAACGATGGGAACACTATTGTGACTATTACTCCCTTGCCTCTAAGGATCCTACTGCCTGTGATCCATGCTAGATCCTGGGGGGGTCGTCGACACCTCAGTCACTATGCAAGTCATGCAAAGTCCGACTATGGCTACTGGGGCCCTAACTTGTGTGGAGCATCTTGCATATAGTTGGTCCTCCCCATCTTTAGGCTCTTACAATCTTGTCACCCCCTCTTCCTCAAGTTTCCCTGGGCTTAAGTTAATTTTTATGGAAAGTCTCCTATTTACCATTTTAAGTTTATCTATAATTGAACATACATGTTATTAAAAGCAGATGCCTTGTGGAAAGTCACATGCAGGATGGAAAAAATGTTTAGATGAGATTTTTCACATTGATTTTGGCAATTATTACAGACACAGGCTTGTATCAATAGTGGATTTCATACGGAAGAGAAAATGTCTTTTTCCTGTGCAAATACTATTTTTAAGTTTTAGTGCCCATTTCTCACAAGACAGAGCTTCAATGCTCTAGGTACATGTTTCTTAGGATCCTGGCATCTCCAAGAAAGATATGTTCATTTAAAATTTCCTTCAGACTGCAAAATCCTATTAGGCAATTGTCAGGGTTTGAAGATAATTGCCCCCCACAGGCTCATGGGTTTGAATCTATAGTTGTTGTTTGGGAAGTTCATAGCACCTTTGAGGTGGAGCCTTGTTGGAAGAAGGCAGGTCACAGGGGCTGGGCCCCACTGTGCTGCAAGATGTTGCTCCAGGATGAGTTTGGCTTCAACCATCTTCAGCTTCCACCTGCCATGCCCTTTCTGCCATAATGGCATATAAATCTCCTTTGGAATCATAAGCTGAATAAATCTCCCTTTCTCCCTTATGTTGCTTGAGTATTGTCTCACGGTAGCACAGGAGAGTAACTGATACAATAATTAAAAATTAAGGTAACCAGTAGGTGATAGAAATGAATAACAGAATAAAGAATATCAAGGAATATATTCAGCAATAAGATCAAAACACCAAGGCAAACAGACATTCAGGAACATGACAGATGATAAAGACCACAGATAACATCAATCCCTTGATTTTATTCATTTATTTCTTGCTCTTTTGTTTATACAAATCTTCATAAACCATGGTTTAGTCTTTTGCTATAGATTCTCCATGAGCCAATTCATATACTGATTTTCTAACCTGTATGCAATTTTCAACTCATAAAATGAGAATGCTCCATGGAAACCATCATCAATGTGGTGATGTGTCACTTGAACTCCAGCGTTGCGAAGCCTGGTGACATACATGATCCCATCATCTCTTAGGACATCATATTGACAAGTGATGACGTAGGTCAGAGGTAAACGACTCAATGTTTCATCATCGGCCAACAGTGGGGATGCCCTCACATCTAGGAACCCGGGGTATTTGCTAGCCAGCTCAGAATGATGAGGAGTGGGAATCTTATAAATGTGATTTTTCTTAAACCTCTCAGGGAGCAAAGAACTCCAATTCACGAATCTGAACAGATGGCTTGACTCCAGGGGCACATGTTGCTTGAGGAGCATGGCTTTTTCCAGAGATCTGTCAGTGGTAAAGTAGTCACTCCAGAACCTGACCGTGACTGATCTGGTTAAAGTTGGTGAGCTTTCTAGATAAGAAGGTAAGTCCATATCAAGAGCCTGAAGGGCGGGGTACACTAACACCTGGACCTTGAGTTTCATTTGGACATCTGGGTCGTCTATGAGCTGAAAAGAAATTAAAAATTAATTTTTTAATGAGGAATTTAACATATTTTCATCTCAAAATAATACAAATAAGACATAAATTCAGATTCTGCAAAAGAAAAAATCAGATGCAACAAAAATTTTTCATGGAAGTTCTCAATATTCTATACTGTGTCTACTGTTTACAATATTTATTTATATTTTTAACTTACTTTTGTGTGAGTGTGTGTGTGTGTGTGTGTGTGTGTGTGTGTGTGATTGTGTGTGTATAAGAGGGCTTTATTTGTCACTGTGGAGGACCAAGGGTGACTTCAGAAATCAACTGTATTGCTTCTACCTCCTTTTTGTTTTGCTCTTCCAAAGTCAGAAATACAAGCTGCCTGACCTTTTTATTCAAGATCCAGGATCAACTCAGGTATTTCTGTTTTCCAGGCAGAATCTTAACACTTGAGCTCTCCATCTCCAATGTTTACTGTTTAATATGACATTTACCATTATTAAAATGATTTGTGCTTCCTTTCTTATGAAAGAAGAAGAAAGCAGCCAAACATGATTAAAAAGCAGTCTTAAAATCTGAATGTTCATAGGAGACAGATTGTCATAGTTAGGTACAGGTGTCAACTTGACCATTGAAGGTTTGTACTCTGGGTACATTTGTGAAGAATTGGTAGTTGAGTTAAGCCTGGCGTGAACCTGCAGGAGATTATCTAGTGGATGAGGAAGGCCCAGTCCATGTTGGGTGGGACTAGGCCCTAGGCAGGTGAATTAACTGGAGATAGGTGTTTGAGAAAGGGGCATCCTTGTGTATATTTAGCCAGATCCACTCGTCTGGCAAGTAGGATTCATCCTTCTGTCAGCTGTTATATGGAGATGGTGTGGCCAGTTCCCTTGGCCCTGGTATTGGTGTGAGTTCTCCTGCCAACCTGGACAAACAACTATAATCAGGAATTGTAAGAGAAAATAAATCCCTTCTTCCCTTAAGCAGCTTTGTCATGATTTTATTATCAACATGCAGATTAACTGCTAGACCATATTACTGAGTCTGACCTTGAAATAATTAATGTCTTAATTCCACCTTCTCAGTGTCTAGATCACAGGCATTTGCCACTACATCTTGCTATATATCCACAGATCATCTGGCAAAATATCTTTAAAACTGTCTTTTGGCAGTGATTACATATAAATCAAATGCAGAACTCCAGGAAATAAAAGTGCAAGATATAATGAAAACTTTTAATGTTCTAGGAGCTTTCCAGAAATGATCGTAACTTTCTTGTCCCTCCAGGTGATTCCCATCATTCATTTCATAGAATGAATCACCATAAGTTTACTTAAAATTATAGTAATTCTACACTGCCTCCATTTAACCCTAAGTAAACAATAATTGTGCCTTCCAAATTGCTCTTGGCATATGGCAAGACGATATGAGGTTGTTATTCTTTATTGTGCCCATTTGAAATTAACTGACTTTTTGAGGTGTATTTTCCTTGCATTATTAAAAGGGTAGCCATGATATATGTTTTTCTTAATATCTTATTCATGTTGCTAATAGCTTAGTATTGCAAGGGTGATTAATTCATTGTGCCTCCTGAACTTGCTTTTCTCTGTTAGTTTCCAAATATTATGTTTCTCAAGAACCAAATCTAACAGTACACAACTTTTTTCTAGTCTCTGGAATACTTCACTTGTTTCTTACTAATTTTTCTAATTACTGCATCCATAGGAAGATTTAAATGTATGATTTAATATCTCTTAATTATAATTCTTAATTTTTTTATAAAGCATTAGAATTCCATGGTGTATTTCCACTCATCTTTAGTTTTGGCTAGCCCTCCCCTCCCAGCTGCCTGCTTAACCCCCCACCTCTTTCATTCCTCCACTGCTTAAACCTATCCACTCCCAGTGATGTTTCCCTCTGTCCTCATTCCCCTTATGTTCCAACTCCAGAGCTCCGTGACTTCTTTCTAGGTTTTTGGACGTTCTTTGACATTCACCCCATTTTAAACATGAAAATCTAAAACTTTGGAGCTAGGAAAATAAGAGAACATGTGGCTTGTCTTTCTCTTTTCTTATGTTATATCCATTATGTTTTATGGATGCTGCTTCAGTCCTTTCTATTTTACAATGACTTTTATCTGTTTGTTCCCTCACTTATTGAAAGTAGTATTTTTCCCTCTCTCACTGTGGTTGCTAACATGTGTATTCTCCTATAGTTGTGTTAATATTTTCTTCATCTGTTTTAAGGAATTATAATAAATTTATAGACATCAAATTGTTTTACTTCTTGGCAATGTAAATCTTCTCTATAGTGATATAATCTTATTTGTTAAATCTTAACAATTATATAGATATCACTTTAGGTTATGCATGTACAGCCATTTACCCTGAGTATCCTTTGTTTGTTTATGTTTTAATATGCCATTGTAAGAGGCATACACCTTTTTCCTTCTGTGATTCAAATAATATTCGTCTTACAATTAGTTCACGTAGACCATGAATTTTTAGTGTAATTATAAAATATCTAACTTTTGTTTGCTACCTTTATCTTACTTTTCTTTTTACTTAGTTGTTGCCTTCTTCAATGTAGTCAACATTTTTTCTTATTATTTTATTCCGTTTTTCCACAAAATAACTTAGAAATTATACCATTTCTACCCTTCAAAATACAGTTATCTTAAGTATTCAAGTGCATATTTTAATTGCTAAGAGGCTCAAATTTATCAAAGGCCAGTTCTAATCCTATATATTTTAGATTTGCAGGTTTTAAACTCAGTCTTTCCTTCTTTTAACACATTTGTATTTAACTTTGCTGTTTTATCATTTTAAATATCCACACTCAGTTAGAATTTTGCACATTTCCTCATTCGTGCTCATTTTGTCCGTGCTTTTTTTTTGTCTGAAACCATTTATTTAAAAATACCTCTTCAAGCTCTGATAGTGCCCATTGGTCTGAGTGTACCTCTGACAATTGCTGCTTCTGTGACAGTTCTGTGGTTTGTAGATATTTTAATATTTTCTCATTTCATACTTGCTTTAGTTGTTTAAACTTGGTTTTACTGTTTCTGCACTATTCTATTTACTGACTTTAGACATTTCAAAAATGATGCTTAGGATCCACAGGGCTTCTTTGTTTAGGTTTTGTACATGCAGGATGCAAAATGCTTTATTGCTATGTATATGGAAATGTTCCTTTGTACCTCTCTGCTCCTCCTCAACCCCCACCTCTTTCTCTGGCATGACTGTATTTTCGGTTTTTCTGTATTTTTGTGCTTCACTACACAAAAATAGGCTTGAGTCAACATGACCCATTCTCCTCATCCTTTAACTTACTTGTCCTCTGTCATTGACTGATACCTTTCATAATTTTGGATTCTTAAGAGTTCCTGTTTATTTTCCAAAACTTCTGATTACTCTGAGATTTGAGAATATTGTTTAAATTAAGATTGTTGTTTTGTGTTACACAGCTGAGGACTCTACAAGAGTTCAAAATTTCATGGGTCATGTTTCTGCTGCTTGTTGAATCAGCTTGCTTTCCTTCATGGTTTGTGTCTTTGCCTAGAAATGTTTTACAGAGTTCTTACCACTAACTTTCAAAAATATATTCTAGAATAATTTAGTCTATGATGATAGCATCAGATAGCATCTAAAGCATCTTTGGATGGTAAGACACAGCAGTACTAAACAACCAAGAACACCTTGATTTCATTCCAACGTTTGTGAAGATGATGTGAAGCAAAGCTTTATACAGATGAGGGTTATGTGACCCTGACACTCAGAGCATGTATATTTCCTCAGGGCCTCAAAGTCAGAACTGCTGTATCATCCAAACGTTCTTTGATTTAACCATAAATCGGTACCCCTGAGAAGTTACAGAACCTGATCTCAGACAAAAGTATTCTTTAGATTAGCAATAAGGAAATAAGTTCAAGTGTTAACTTACTATCATTTTTTCTCCTTAAAAGTTTTTAGATTTAGAAACTTTTAAATATTTTTTCAGTCCCAAGTTGGTCTACAAAATGTTGTAAACTATATTATCCAAAATTTTTTCTTTCTTAAAAAAATTTTATTAAGAATAACTGATATACAAACAAAATGAGTTTGTGTCCTTGCCCACTGCCCCTTTCTTCCTTCCCCCTCCTCTCTCATACTTCCCTCCCTTCTCCAATCCCGCTATGTCCCTCCTTCTCTCCTGTACCTCTGTATGTGTGGATTGCTCGACAGTATTTCATAATTACAAATCAGAATTAATTATTAGAAATTTTTCAAAATTGCAGAATCCTGAACACATAAAGGAAGGACTTATTATGCAACAGTGAAAACAAATGATTGATGAGATCAGGTGGGCTTTAGAAGGTCATGGTTGAATTCTACTTTAGTTCCAAATCTCCTGATATGTTCTTGGTGTTATGTCAAGTTTCTTGTAAGAGTAGTAATGTATAGGCAATATAGAACTCAATTCTTGCAAAGCTATATTCTATCATAGATTAGAACAAACCACAAAATTTCTACTTTAACTGAAAATGAAGACATGACCTAAAACATATCAGTATGTGTCTTATCAATTCTACTCTAAATGTATTTATGGATAATGTGTATATAGTTACAGTTAAATGCACTAAAAATTTATAAATAATCTATATCAGGAAACTATCAGTCTTTTGTTAAATAAATGTTATCTTCAAACTTGCTAATCATCTACAAGGTTTGTCAACATTTTTCTTATGGACAATATTATTATTCCAATAGCAAGAATGCATCACTGTTATATTAGTACAGTAATAAAATATCATATTTGTATTGATCTATCTAATATCTGACATAAGTATATTTAAGTGGAGGTGGTTCTAAAATGCGCAGAAAATCCGACCGCCCTACCTGTTGTGTTACTGCTGCCGCTAAGTTCCCACCAGCACTGTCTCCAGAAACACCAACTCTTCCAGGATCTATACCATATTTTGCCAGAATGTCTTCACGTAGAAACCACTTTAGGGCACGATATACATCTTCAAATTGATGTGGAAAATGATATTTAGGCGCTAGTCCATAGCTAATGAAGAATAATAATTTTAAAGTTAATTGTTTCAATTAGCGCTCTAAAATAAAGTGTAACTTTTCTTTAACAAATTAACACTTTTTAATTGTAAACTGATGATAGGATTTATCTAGTAATATTCTAACTGATACTTATGGCATATATAACCATTATATTTTTAAAAACTTGGATACAAAATTTGAGTTAGTCTTAAGGGAAGAAGAATGAAGAAATCAGGTGATAAATTCAAATTCTATAACTATTGTTCTTTATCAGTAACCCATAAGAACCTAACAAAATTTACAAATTTTCTGTGAACTGGGTTTAATAATGAAATGGTCATTATGCTTTCTTAATGACTTGTTCATTTTTCTATTCATCTCCTTCTTTAAAATTATTGACCTACATTGTTTTGAAATAGGTCTGCCTATTTCCATGTGAAATTTGATTGCAGAAAGAACCTTTGCAATGTTGCAGTTTGTCCCATATAGAAAATATGTATTACCATTACCAATACCAAAAAATGTGAACGATTTCAGCTTTCCAAGGTTAATTATCTGTATCCAGAAGTTCTATTTAAGAAAAGCAGGCTAGAAATCCCACAGAGACATTAGATCATGAGGGTTACATGAACTACAAAACTGTTTAAACTTTCTGTTTTGACTCTTCTTTTGATTGACTAAGTTTCTTTTCCTTAACTTTTGACTCTATGCTAGTCAACTCAAGTTGGCTTTCTCTGTACTCATTGCCTTCATTTCAGTGGGAAGTTTTTAGAGCATTGTGGGTTTCTGGCTAAGAAAGAAAATGACTGAAATACAAAGAACCTGATCCGAGTCTTACTTGGTTGACACAACAACAGCATCGAGTCTGTCAGCTGTCCGCCTTGATAGAAAATCATAAGGAAAGAAAGCTGAAACACAGAAAATCCACATCAGAGCATGGATATGAACTGGATGTCTGTCTCAAAGCATATCAGTGCACATTGTTCCTCCCTGAAGTGTTCTGAGATATGGTTCAATTGCATTGCAAAATATGAATTGTAGGGCTGGAGAGATGGTTCGAGGGTGAAGAATCTGCCTCACCAGCGAAGGATCAGAGTTTGCATCCCACATCACATGTAGAAACACCAGACTGAAATGGTGGCATTTCTAGAGGATGGAGCCTGGGAAAACCCAGAGCAAAACAAAAAGGTAGAAGCAATCCAGGATTATTCCCAAAGTCACCCTTGAGCCTCCACAGGCACATACAGTGCCCTCTGACAGACTCACATACACACACACACACACACACACACACACACACACACACACACACAAATTTTTAAAAAGCATGAATTGTGCAAGGAATCTTTTTCTATACATATTGTCAGATGTTTTGCTCTTCTCTCTCTCTCTATTCATACTGTATCATCTAACCCATTTTTATTCCACTCAAGATTAATGAGTTTTTTTTTGATTTAGCAGATATTAGGTGCTAAAAATACTAATTGCAACATCCTAATTGAGACAATGTGCTATCTAGTGGAGCTAGGACTATGGAATTCTAGCTATATAAATCTAAACAAAAATGTAAGTTGGATGTTGCTTTAATGGGACAGTTCAGAAATTTCTATTGGGAAATGGTATTAAACTTCTACAAAACTGCCAGAAATGAAGACAAAGAAATCCAGTGATCTGACTTTTGAGTTCAAGCTTATGAACCCTGTGGACAGTGAGGAATAAATGTGGTTTTTGATCTGCTTTCACTTGAATATTGGGCAAATGCATATAGGCTTATGATAGATTATATGATAAGCAGCTTGATTTGGGCAAGTGCTCTTGCTTCAAAAGGAGAGTTTACAGATAAAATAAAGTCATCCAACAATTGTTGCATGGCACTTTTCAAATGGACATGGCATGACGTCATCTCAGATTTTGCCCCAGTGTAACTGAAGTGTGATATTGCCCAACAAATTTCTAATATTCTATCCTGAAGAAAGATTTCTGAGACTCAAAAGGTGAACAATTCATAAGCATCACGATGGTCCTGAAATAAGATTCAGGAGTGGAGTGGATAACACAATCTAAAGAACAGCAGTAAATACTGCTAGGGAGAGGACTCCCTGGCCAAAGAAAGTGTGAAGACTGTGACGTGTCCAACTGGCAGCAAGGGGAGTTCTAGGGCTGATGGTCCCGTGAGACACCCAGACTGGGCTTGGTTTGTAGTAATTTAGCTACCTCTGAGTTAGCCCTGCTTCTGTAAGTAACCCTCATCCATTCTCTTGTAAGTAATTCCAGCAAAGTCATGTATTCATCATGTTTGACGTTGATGCAATTGTTACTTTGGGTCTGATATTGAATCTCTCCTATCTAAATTGAATAGATATTGTGTGACATCTCCCAAGGGGGAAAAAAGGTCATCCAAATGTAACATGTGGTTAAAGAAATCCATGTTAAAGAGGACATGTCAAGATCAAAGACCATCACACAGTCAGGAAAATATAAAAACAAAGACATTATTGTGCTAGTTTCAACATCACATGCTCAATATTCTTAACAAGTCAAGATATGCTAAGTTCAAACTGTAACAACATATATAGCATGTACTTTGAATAGGGCTAATAAGATTGCAAGACACTGAGACCTTCCTTTTCTCTGGTCACATCAGAATGGATTCTGACTTCTAATTCTGCCCTGAATAGAGATATGACATTGAGATCGGTCTTGTAGAGTGAACCTCTAGGTTCTCAAACTAATCTAGCTGAGCCTGTTAATCACATTGCCAGGAGTCTAGCCCTCTAGGAAACCTGATTCACCTGAAAACATGTTAAAGAGATGAGATTATCCTCTTAATTGATCATGTGCTTCTTCTTTCCAAAATACCCTTTCTCAGCCCTCTGGATACAAGAAGAGTCAGAAGTTACCACCACATTATCATGTGGCATTGAAAGGTGCTATTGCCTCCATTTTTCTTCTAACTACTCTGAGTTCTCTTTCTCTCTCTCTCTCTTTCTCTCTCTCTCTCTCCTTCAATGAAGAAGATTTCAGGGAAGTTTTCTAGGCTCCAGACATGCAAGGAGACTAACCATGGCATATAGTCATCACATTTTGGTTAGAACTCTCCTTCTCTTGCAAGCAGGTAACTTTATTGCCTAAATTTAGCAGCTGACAGACAGAGTCACCTCAATTTCTCCTTCAAAACACATCCCCTGCCTATGACCATGTCCATAGAGTTTTTATTCTGCCCCAGGGACAGAGCTCTTCCAACCCCTCTCACTCCTCCCTGTTCCCTTCTGAAAACACAACTCCCTTCCCTATTCTCTAGATTAAATGTGCTCTAATCCCTTCCTTCAGCCCAATCCCCATATTTCTCCAGAATATTTAAATAACTCCATCTTAACCTCAATTTATAAACTTGTTTTCATATTTCTCACTTAAAATAGGCAGAATATAAAACATAAATTATGTTTGATTACATATCATTTGCATTTTCTTATAACATGCAAATTAATATCAAAGATTACAAATATTTAAATATATTGTAAATGCATACAAATACATAAAGTGAATGAAATAAATAATATCACATATAATGAAATACCCAGCTCTTTGGTCCTTCACTTTCTCATTGCTGTCAGCTCGAGCTCTTAACAAAGAGTCACTGTCTGTTTCTCCTCAGTTTCAATTGCTTCTCAGCTCACCTCCCTTGTGTGTTTCTATCCTGTTCCATCAAATGCACAGTAATAATTCTCTATGCTCATGAAACTACTTGTCTTCTTGCCTGAGAGTTTTATGACCTTTAGGTTTCATTATCCCCTGCTTTACAAAAGCAGATTTCACATAGTTCCTTTCAGTCAACATAGCTCCAAAATAATAGGGTTTACATAGCCAAAGTGCTATCATCTAACATACTTGACTTTTTATGTTCAGTCAACATCTCAATTACATGCATTTTGTAGAACAAGCTACATCTCTGGAGAGAGGGCACATACCAGCACTCCCTAAACACCAGCCACCACCATGAATAAAAAATAAGCCCCTCCTGAGAGTTTCCGATTTTCGATGAGGAAGGTACACACGGACAGGAATGCTGTTGAAGGTTGTCTCCATCACTGTGACATTTTCATCAGAAGTGGGTGGGACTTCTAGGAGGCTCATAAGGGACACCATAATATTTGTAGAATGGTTGATTCCCAAAAGTTCAGCAAGCCAACCCTGAAGGGAGAGACAGAGAACTCAATGGGATTACAAATATCAAAATCCAATGTGGTTTATGAACATAGAGGTCTATACATATATGTTCCCTGTGGTCTCACAGGTGAATCTAAGAGACTGAGCACTGAGGATTTTTCTGTGTTGCTACAGTTGGTAAACCAGATATTGTGTCTAACTACCCGACAGGCTTCACAGAATAGCTTTGTGGAGCTCATCAATGTCCATATCTGGATTTTCTTTTGTCTTTGTCTATTTTTGCTTGTTTATTTTAGCAGAGAAAGAGTAAATCAATGGTCACATAGGAAGATGGAAAGGAAAATGCTGTCCACTTATTCCAAGTTTATCTTTGAGATAATGACTTTTAGAAAAACTATTAGGTACCCCGGAGCCCCACGTGACCGGGCGGCGACCACCCAGGCCGACTCCGGCTTGGCCGGCCCCCGGGCCCGGACGACCCCAGCCCCCTCCGCGCCGCCGGCCCCGTCCCGCCCCGCTCCGCCCCATGAGCTCCCTGAGGTGAGTGAGAGAGAGAGCCCAGCCCAGCCCTTCCACCCGGGAGCTCCACCCGGGAGCCCCATGCGTCCCGGTGGCGAGCACCCAGGCCGACTCTGGCTTAGCCTGGGCCCCGCCCCAGACCCCAGCCCCTCGCACCCTCCCACCCCCACACGCCTCCACACCCCCTCCCACAGGTCGCAGGTGAAGAATTCTGCCATCAACATCAGACCTACTGCCTCTCTGGCCCAACGGGGACCTACGCACCTGGTCCACGGAAGACACACTGCTACTCAGAATTCAATAGAGTCCAAAGGAAACTCAAACAAAATTCTAAGGAACAAAGGGAGCACAGGCCATACATCTGGACTCCACTACAATCATTATATCACGTGGGCGAGTTTCTTCTCATCCAGCCCAAAGATAAGTAAACCTTTTCTTTTCACCTTACTCATCCTTTAAAGTATCAATGCTGTAGATCAACTTTCTCATACAGCCACCGCAAAACATACAATTCCAGGGAGTACACCACTCACCCTCACATTTCACCAAGATACTAAATCGTAAAAGTGCACTACCAAACTAATATTCACCCCCTGGTAACATAACCTGACTTAACTGACGTACTAACAGCCTAGTAGCCTCATCTAGGATATAACAATAAAAATACACAAACATATCCAATCCAAAGCAAGCACTACTAATAACTGACAAGTGTAACAATACCAACTACATCAATTCAGTGAAAAACACACAGAAACTGAAAGGTCCTAAAAAACAAAACAACAATGTAAAAGTCAAAGGCAGATCCACGAAAAACAAAACCCAAGAAGACCAATCTCCCCCTAAAAGAGTCAATCCCATGAGGGATTCCGACCAGAACAAATCTACAGGAAATAGCCATGAAAGCCAGACTCAACATAATGACTTACAGAGTATGATCATTACCATGATTAATACTATGAAAGAGGAAATCCGAGAAGAGTTAAACAACCGTATCAACCACTTTGAGCAGGAACACAACAGGCACTTGGAGGAGTTGAGAAAAACAGTTCAAGAAACAAAAATAGGTATAGAGCAATTAAAACAGTCTCAGACAGAGTTTAAAATTGAACTAAAAGACAAGTTATCCTCAACCCAAAACTCAACAGAGAGTCTTAGCAGAACAAATGGGGCAGAAAATAGAATTTCAGATCTTGAAGACAAAGTGGGAGAATTAACCAGCGCAATGAAAGAGATTGTTAAAGCCAAAAAGATACTGGAGAGGAACATTCAAGAGATATGGGACACCCTGAAGAAGCCTAACATGCGCATTCATGGAATACCAGAGGAAGAATCCCAAAATACCACACCGGAGGAAATATTTCAATTCATCATAAATGAAAACTTCCCAAAACTGAAGAATGAGAGGCCCATCCAAATACAAAAGATATTTTGCACTCCAAACAGATATGACCAAAATAGAAAATCGCCACAGCAAATAATAGTCAAAACACTCCACATTCAAGACAAAGAAAAGGTGCTGAGAACTTCAAGAGAAAAAAAGCAAGTCACTTTTAAAGGTAAACCTATTGGAATAACAAATGAGTACTCAATGGAAGCAGTAAAAGCAAGAAGAGCTTGGAGAGACATACTTCAAGTATTAAATGAGCAAAAATGTCAACCCAGACAGATATACCCGGCAAAACTATCTGTCATGATTGAAGGAGAAAGAAAAGTTTTCCAGCACAAAGACAACTTGAAGGGATACATGTCTACCAAACCAGGCCTTCAAAAAATCCTAGAAATGATACTCAAGCTTGAAGAAAAGAACAAGCGTATCCAGGAGGACAGAAGGGAAGTATAATACCACCAAACATAAATATCAAACAATATGCTTACAAAACCTACTAAACATAAAAAATGTCCAGAATTAAAAATAATTTCTCCATTATAACATTAAATGTCAATGGTATTAACTCACCAATTAAGAGACACAGATTACAAACTTGGATTAAAAACCACAATCCAATAATCTGCTGCCTTCAGGAAACTCATCTCACCACAAAAGATAGGCACATCCCAAGAATCAAAGGCTGGTCCAAAATCTTGGAAGCTAATGGAACCAGGAAACAGGCAGGGGTAGCAATTATGCTTTCAGACAAAGTGGACTTCAAACCAAAGAAAATCATAAGAGACACAGATGGATACTACATTTTAGTCACAGGCACAATTCGACAGGAAGACTTCACAATACTGAACATTTTGCACCCAATACGGGCCCCTCCACATTCATTAAGAAAACCCTACAGCGTCTAAAGAAATAAATCAACCCCCAAACGATAATTCTTGGGGACTTCAACATCGCCCTATCAACATGGGATAGATCAACAGGTCAAAAGCTGAACAGAGACACTTTGGAACTTAATCAAACCCTGAAAGAAATGGACCTTACAGATCTCTATTGAACTTTTCACCCACGCACCAAAGAATACACATTTTTCTCAGCAGCACACGGAACTTTCTCCAAAATAGATCACATACTGGGCCACAAAACGAATCTACACATATACAAAACAGTTGAAATTCTAATTCTAACCTGTGCCTTATCAGACCACCACGGCCTAAAGCTGGACATCCACAGCACAACAAACAAGAGAAAATACACTAGCTCCTGGAAACTTAACACTATCATGCTGAATGAGAACTGGATTCAGGAAGAAATTCAAAAGAAAATTCAAGATTTCCTGAAAGTGAAGGATAATGAAAATACAACTTAACAAAATCTGGGACACAATGAAAGCTGTCCTAAGAGGTAAGTTCATAGCTCTTAATGCCTACATCAAAAAATGGAAACATCAGAAATAACTTAACGATGCAGCTTAAGGCTTTAGAGAAACTTGAGCAATCTGATCCCAAAAGTAGTAGAAGAGAGGAGATTAGCAAAATAAGGGGAGAAATATCTGAAATCGAGACTAAGAAAACGATAGAAAAAATCAACCAGTCTAAAAGCTGGTTCTTTGAAAAAAATCAATAAGATTGATACACCCCTAGCCAAATTAACCAAAAGCAAGAGAGAGAAAACCCAAATTAACAATATCAGAAATGAACATGGAGTTATCACCACTGATACCCAAGAAATCCAGAGAATTATAACATCATATTTCAAAAACTTATACTCAGTGAAGTTTGACAACACAAAAGAGATGGATGAATTTCTAAGTAAACATAACATATCTAAATTAAATCAGGAAGTTGTGAATTATTTAAATAGTCCTATAAAATATAAGGAAATTGAAGAAGTAATCTCGAATCTTCCCACCAAAAAATGTCCTGGACCAGATGGATTCAGCACAGAATTCTACCAGACATTTAAGGAGTTAATAACACCAATACTCCTTAAACTGTTCCATCAAATAGCAAAGGAAGGAACACTACCAAATTCCTTCTATGAAGCTAATATCGTCTTAATCCCAAAAGCTAATAAAGATTCACTTAAAAAAGAAAACTATAGGTCGACCTCTCTGATGAACACAGATGCAAAGATTCTCAACAAATTCTTAGCAAATTGGATTCAAAAACATATCAAAAAGACCATTCATAGGGACCAAGTAGGCTTCATCCCTGGCACACAAGGTTGGTTCAACATACGCAAATCAATAAATGTAATTTATCATGTAAACCAGTCCAAAGTCCAAGACCATATGATACTCTCGATAGATGCAGAAAAAGCTTTTGACAAGATCCAACAGCCTTTTATGATCAAAACGCTAGAGACAGTAGGAATGGAAGGAACCTTTATGAATATATTAAAAGCTGTATACAACAAGCCCACAGCAAGGATTATGCTCAATGGGGAACAATTGGAAGCATTCCCACTTTGATCAGGAACTAGACAAGGCTGTCCACTCTCACCACTTCTATTCAATATTGTACTTGAAGTCTTAGCTGAAGCCATAAGACAAGAAAGGGACATAAGAGGGATTCAGATCGGCAAGGATGAAGTCAAGCTATCCCTATTTGCAGATGACATGATCTTATACCTGAGTGATCCCAAAAAATCCACCATGAAGCTCCTGGAACTAATTGAGAAGTTCAGCAGGGTGGCAGGATACAAAATAAATTTGCAAAAATCAGAGGCCTACCTATATGCCCAGAATGAAAGAAGTGAAAAAACCTTGAGAGAAACAATCCCATTTACTATAGCCCCTAATATAAACCTAACCAAGGAGGTAAAATACCTTTAAAATGAAAACTTTAAAACCCTAAAGAAAGAAATTGCAGAAGATATCAGAAGGTGGAAAGACCTCCATGTTCCTGGATTGGCAGAATCAACATTGTAAAAATGACCATCCTACCAAAGGCAATATACAAATTCAATGCTATACCAATTAAAATCCCAAAGCAATTCTTCAAAGAAGTTGACCAAATAATCTCAAAATTCATATGGAGGCACAAAAAACCCAGGATAGCAAAGACAATCCTGAGTAACAAAAACACTGCTGGAGGTATTACCATACCAAACCTTAGTCTATACTACAAATCCATAGTTATAAAAACAGCCTGGTACTGGCTCCAAAACAGACACAGATCAATGGATAAGGGTTGAAGACCCAGATATAAGCCCACAAAAATACAGCCATTTGATCTTCGACAAAGGGGCCCAAAGAATCCAATGGATAAAGAAAAGCATCTTCAACAAATGGTGCTGGCAAAACTGGATCTCCACATGCAGAAGATTAAAGCTGGACCCGTACTTGTCACCATGTACAAGACTTAATTCCAAATGGATCCAGGACCCTGATTTAAGGCCAGAGACTATAAAAACCATAGTAGAAAGGATAGGGAACTCCCTCGAGCTGATTGGGCTAGGGCAACATTTCCGAAACAGACATCCAATGGCGCAGTCACTGCTACCAACTCTCAACATTTGGGATCTTGTGAAATTAAAGAACTTCTGTTCAGATAAAGAGATTGTAACACGAGCTCAAGGCAACCCACAGAATGGGGGAAAATCTTCACTAACCACATATCTGATAGAGCTCTACTGTCCAGAGAGCACAAATAACTTAGAAAATTAAACACCAAGGAAACTAATGGCCCAATTAAAAAATGGGCATTTGGAACGTAAGAGAAATTTTACCAGAGATGAAATTAAAATGTCTAACAAATATCTTAAAAAATACTCCACTTCCTTAGCCATCAGGGAAATGCAAATCAAAACCTCCCTGAGATATGGTCTCACCCCAGTCAGGATGGCAAAAATCCACAATACAAACAACAACAAATGCTGGAGAGGATGTGGAGAGAGGGGAACTCTGCTACATTGCTGGTGGGAATGCAGGCTTATACAACCACTCTGGCGAGCCGTCTGGAGATTCTTAAAGAAATTAAAGATTGAAATGCCATATGACCCTGCTATTCCACTTTTGGGAATAATCCCCCATGCAGCCGAGGTTCACCTCAATAGCACATACATGACCATGTTCATAGCAGCACTGTTTACAATAGCAAAGTCATGCAATCAACCTAAATGTCCAACAGTTGACGAGTGGATAAGGAAACTGTGGTACATCTATACAATGGAGTACTACTCAGCCATCAAAAATGATGAATTACTAGAATTTGCTGGGAAATGGTTGTCATTAGAAACAATTATATTAAGTGAAGTATCCCAAACCCAGAAAGTTAAGTGCCATGTGTACTCCCTAATAGGTGGCTCCTAGTACCAAACTCACCCAGTGTCACATTGAGACACTCAAAGGTAAACCTATGTAATACAGTAATTGCAAGGATTATGAACAGGAGGGATGGGGTTGGAGGGCCACACCAGACAGAAGGAGAGAGGGGACCATGTTACTGCAGAGAAAATAGGCCTCCAAAGAATGCAAGTAAGTAATGTGACACCTGGTTAAGTTCACAGACGTTCCTTCCTGATCATGTACAACTGAGGGGGTATGATCTCACCAGAAGGGGAGGGCATATAGTCAGGCAGATAAAAGGTGATCATTTTGCAAATGGGTGACTGACCCCTCCCTCACCAAGGTTTCCTGCTTTTATTACATCTACCCTTGAATGTGCTATTATAACAAGACTCCAGTTTAACAGCTTTTTGTCTCTGACCAGGGGGTGACATACAGTGCCCATCAGGATGGAGTGAAGGGCATTGCAGGAGCAGCAAAACTGCAAAAGAAAATCAACAAACCACAATCCAGAACTTCAGAGACTCTGTATCAACCACATAGAACTAAGCCATCCAAATCTCCCCCCATCCTGAAGCTCAGGGACATTTGCGGAAGAGGGGGGCGGTAAGATTGTAAGAGCAATTGGATGGGAGGAGCAATGATTTGCAAGATTCTCCACACTAGTTAGGACTGAAGCAATCATAATAGGACTTTGCATGCCCTGCGCAATGTCCAACAGACTATTGACCTCACAAAGTCTAGCATCAGTTAAAGGCACCAAGATCCTTGGAGGCAAGGGATTGACAGCCACAGTAGTGTTCCTATGCTTAGGGGAACACGAGAAAGGGTTCAGGGAAATGCCACTGGGTCCTTGTATGTCATCAGAGAGGAGAACCAAGAGGAGAGTTAGGCATACACAATAAAGGACTCTCTGGGAATTGGGGGGGAGGCACTGGGGGATGGGGAGGGAGAGAAGGGGGAGAAGGGGTTGGGGGGATGGGGGAGGGAACTGGTGTACCTATTAAGATTGTATGCGCTGAAATAATAAAAAATGTATTAAAAAAAAGAAAAACTATTAGGTAACAAAACAAGAAACATGACCAGCACCATCATTGTCTTGATAATCAGACAATATAATCAGAAGTTCAGTATAAACATTCCAAGAACAGTTAATTGATAAATGCGCTAATAAATATTTCAGAATTTTTCATTATTTTGACATCTAATATATTTATTTCTTTTGATTCATTTTCATTTTCAAGAAGTATTAACTTTTACAAAAATAAAAAAAGCAAGACTGAGAGAATCAATGGCAAAAATTCAGAAGGGAAAACAGGAGACAAAGCCAGCATTTGAAAAAAAAAACAAAACAAAACTTCTCCAAGGCAAATGAGAGAAAAACCTCACAATGTAGTAAATGTGCCAACTAGTCCCAATCTATTGACAGATATTGATATCAGATGGTTTCAACAAATATTGTGTCATGGGTTAGATTTAGTACTGTGGCAGAGGGTAATTCATAGCCCTATTCTACAGAGTAACACTATACCACAACTAGTCGAGAGTTGATTCCATTATACAAGGTTCACTTACCTTTAAAACCAAGTAGTGAATATTTGATTTACTGTGTTTTACCAGAAGATCAAACCAACTAGAAATGTACAATATCAGGTTGAACGACAATAAAATAAGCTTGAGAGGATGTTAATGCAATTATTTTTGGTAGATCTCATAGAAGATTTTTAAAACTTTCCAGAGTCTACTAAAATATAATTTATCTGATGAAATTCATCAGGCAGGAAAGCTTATACCAACATGATTGCTTTCCTATTTGAAGAATTTTATCAGATGAGTTATAATTTCTTTACAGCAAAGAAGAAGTATGGGGCTGGTGAGATAGCCCACTTGGTAAGGTACCTGTGTGTAAACTGGATGACCTGAGTTCACTCCCAAAAGGCCACATGGTGGAAGGTTGCTGCATCTTCACCTATGAACCATGACATGCATGTGTACAATATCTCTCTCTCTCTCTCTCTTTCTCTCTCTCTTTCTCTCTCTCTCTTTCTCTCTCTCTCTCTCCGAAATAATCGACTATTTAAAAAAGAAATAAAAGAATCCAAATCTTCTAACTGCAGTTTCCTAACTGCACACAGAATGAGAAAGTGATGAACTGTTTCTTCAAAGAGAATAACAACCACAAAAGACCCCATGAAGTACAAATTACTTGAAGAATTAAATCAAAGCAAATAAAAAGTACAAAACTGCATGGAAATCTGTGATGGGAAAGCACGCAAAAGAAGAATAGGAGAGAGGAGGATACTGAAAGGCACAGAACGGATTACTGCAAGAATGAAAGTGTCTTCATGAAAAACTCCCATAATCAAGGATGAAATACACCATTGTTTTACTATTCAGAAACTTAGATAAAAACAGGAAGTTATGCAGAAGGGTCCAGAGGTAACCAGTCTCAGATGAGCTAAGGTGAATAAGAGATGGCAATAAGTGTGTCATAGTTAAAGCACAGGTGTCAACTTGACTGTTGAGGGTTCCAGCTCTAGGCACATTTGTAGAGAATTAATGGTTGAATTAAGCCCAGAGCAAACCTGCAAGAGATTGTCTAACTGATGGAGAAGGCCCAGCCTATGGTGGGTGGGATTAGACCCTGGAATAAATCAAGGAGAGCTGGTTGAGAGAGTCGGCATCCTTCTGTTCACTTGGCCAGACATGCTGGTCTGGCAAGTAAGGATCATCCATCTCTCAGCTGTTATG
The DNA here is from genome assembly GCA_023101885.1 of Typhlomys cinereus. NCBI lineage: Eukaryota > Metazoa > Chordata > Mammalia > Rodentia > Platacanthomyidae > Typhlomys > Typhlomys cinereus. The sequence continues at coordinate 3,049,867 of JALPQD010000096.1, forward strand.
TGGTGATGGTGTGGCCAGTTCCCTCAAGCCCTGGTATTGGTGCATGCTCTCCTGTCAAGCTGGACTGAGAACTGTAACCAGTCATAAGGAAATAAACCCCTTGTTCCCTTAAGCCGATTGATGGTCATTTATCAGCAACTAGGCAGAAAAACTGCAGCAGAGTGTCAGCATCCTTCAATCATAATGGCCAGGAGTAGACTAGATGATTGACTAGAGATAAAGAGAAAAAAATTGCAGCTAAGAATTTACATGAGGGTCATATATATACACATACATATATATGTCACATATATGTATATGTTATTATAGATCCATGCTGCATTTCATATGTATTTAATTACAGTATGTTTTTAGATTTTTAAATATTGTATATATCTATTTACAAATGAATTGAAGCAATAAAAGTTCTAGAATATGAAAATTCAATAAAATGTTAAGCCCATTACCCCAAGGCATACTTGGAATACTTTCATAAAAGGCATTGCATTAAAAATACAAATCATAAAAGACTAGGTACTATAAATAAAATAATAGCAGTATTAATAATTAGAATAAAAGTCACACAAAATTGATGAAATATATTATGCAATGATTCAAAAGGAATTTTTTAAATAGGGGAAATATCAGAAGGTAGAAACACACAAAGTCAACTACTATATAGTCAGATATTGGTGATGATGTAATTAGAAGGAAAAAGAGGATGAATGCATTGTTACTAGTCCTGGTACTCAACAGTATTCAGAAAAGGAACAAGAACAAACATTAATTTCAGTAATAGAAATCAAATTAAAACTTACCATATTATACAAAATAAAAACAGAAAATGTAACAAAAGAAGTGAAATCCATAGAAATATCTCCAAATACTGAGACATGGAGTCATTTTAGAAGGCATACAGAGAAAGAATGAGTATGTATATATGCATATGTGTGTGTGTGTGTGCTTGCCTATGTGTGTAATCCAAATAATAAAACAATAGACCAGTAAAGTTTCAATTGTAATTCAATATAGAAACAAATTTTGAAATTACACCTAATGAAATTGACCCAAATCCAATGCCAGTATTTATACTAATAACTAAAATATGAGCAAGTAAGTTTTAAGAAAATGAAAGTAAAATATATTTCACATTTATTCAGATTTGTTGTTAAAAGTCTTAAAGAAGTATACATCAAAAGGGACAGTGACCACGTGTTTACTATTCAGACTGTCTTTAAGTTATGCATATTCTCCTACAGGAAGGACTGTCTACAGAGACATAGAGAAGTTCATGCCTTCATTACGAAGACTAGAGCTCTCTAGAAAACAGCCGCAGAGCTGACGTGGACACTAGCAGGCGGGAGCTCAGCACTGTCACACATTCCTTCATGTGGAGTCATGTGGTCCTGTTTCCTGTTTTTTTTAACCAGATGATTCCTTTTACAAAATCTGTTATTTCTCAGTATTTCCATGCAGGAATCCAAGATCATTGCATAGAATTTAATAATTAAACACAGTTCTATTGAATCCTACCTTTCTGTAGTTGACATTTCTAGAATACAGAAATATAAACAAATATGTAAAAAATGTAAAATAGATGAATGTCCTAAAATCTTTTTCTAAAAGGAAAAACTCTCCCTCCCTCCTTTCCTCTCCCCTGACATTATTTGTACTTAAGACTCAGAAAAGAGACTCCAGCATGATAGGTAAACCCTCAGTCCTACTTTTCATTATTAATGTATTCAGTATTCACAGAGGTGATGGAATACTAAACTTACCAGATCTCCCACTATTTTCATTTGGGTGACTTTCCACATGAGTTTCCAAGGTTCCTCAATATTATCTGGCAGAGGAGTAAAAAGATAATAAGCCACAATCAAAAGCAAAACCCATTTTTTCACCATGTTTGCCTCTGCTCTTCTACTCGAGCAACAAATACAATTGCTCTCAGTCAGATGTGAAATTTAACCTGTCGTAAAGTGTTACCTAACTTCCTCAGTACAAATTCCACTTCACAATGTTGTTTCATAGGCAGTCTGAATGTAATTGCACTTTTGCACATGCACAAAGGAGAATTTCAGAAAACAAAATAAGCTATCTTCAGGTTCTTTTCAATTTAGCAACTTAGTCTTGTTGCTAGGAAGTTTGTGAAAAAGCACTTAATACATACAGAATTATTTTTATTTCAAAAGCACTGGAACATACAAGTAATCTAGTATGAGAATCAAATAACAAAGGTAAAGTGAGGATTAACAGTATTTTCAAAGAACTGAGAGCTTTTATCAAGGGCAGAGTCCATAGTCACAAGTAATAAATATTTCTTTAGTTCTTTTATGGATGGGGGTAGATTTTCACAGGCATCGAGAACAGAAAGGGAGATTAGAAGAAATTAAATAAGGCCACAATCCTATATGGGAGAGTTGACTTGAAGCCTACACTGAATTCAGCAGGTAGGCACTCTAACAGGGGATCCAACACAACACCTATCAAGGGGACTTTCAAACCTGGTCCCACCAGGGATCACCTAACAAAAGTCAGAGAGGAAACCAATAGAAAGTTTCCATTTTTGATTTCCCAAAAGTTCATAAAAGGGGTACGCAGATCCAGAGCCATTGGAACTACACTAAAAGCAATCTTTCTTCTCCTCTGGCTCCCCAAACAGCCACTACTCATGTCCCGAGCAATCAGGGACCTTTTCCTGCTTTTCAATAAATTTTACTTAAAACATTCAATTGTATGTGGGTACCTAATTTAGATGGTATTTAGATGAGATATTAATCTGGGATGCAAGAACCTGGACATAAATCACACAACATTACTTAGAGTATAATTATCAGCAATTAATTCTAATTAAGTTAAATTTGTTCAAAAACTTGAAGTTTGCTAATCGTTTTTGCACATTGTACTTCAGGAAATTTACCACAATAATTTGAACCTGCCAATTCTTTAACCTTGCTTGGATAGATAAACAACCCAAATGTTCATCTACGTTTGTGCAGAGATCACAAGTTGGCACTGGGTGACTTCCTCATTCATTCTCCACATTATTTTATTGGAAACAGGTCTCTCCTTGGGGCTGGAGTTCATATGTCATAGGCATCCTCATGCGTCCACTTCCTAAGGGTTGGATTGTAGTTATACACAACTTTTTTCATGGGATCTAGGGATCTGCCTTAGATATTGCTCCTACTTGCCTAGGAGCCAGCTATCCATACCTTTTACTTTTGATCAAGTCAATTTATCTATTTTATCTCTAGTACTATTTTTTGTACTGTTTCCTAAGAAAACACTATAAAGATTTTTCTCTTCAACTTATTATTAGTTTTCATTTGTAGGTTTTATTTTTAAGTCCATGATTCATTTTATTTTTCCATTTGGGATGACAAAGCAGAGTGAAAGTTCCTATACAGATATTTGCATTTTAAAGTACTACTTTAAAATATACTAAAATGGAATCAAACCATACAGATAACTTGGTTCTTAAAAAAATTGACACCGTGTAAGGGTTGATTTCTGAGCTCTCTTTTTATTTTCTAATTGCTTGTCCTTATGGAAATATCATCGTACCTTAATTATGTAGGTCTCAAGTTTGGGACTCAATGAGAACCCCAAAGCAGGTTATTCTGGTGGTAGAGGTTTTTATTATAAGAAAATTTAATGCCATGGAAGAGACAGGATGCTGGAAGTTCTGAAGAGAGTTCAAGACCATGAGGGGTAGTAGATTGGGGGGAATCACCTTGTAGATTTTAGAGAGGATGGATTTCCCATGCCTGGGGTGTCTCTGATTCCTAGGTGGCCATAGAAGGGAAAGGCATCTGACATTCCCAGGGAGGATTGTTGGGAGCAGGGCCCATTTAGTAAAATGTGTGTCTATCATATATGTTGTGCTGACTATAGCCTCTGGCATCGTGGAATCAAGTAGCTTGGAACCTGAATGAAGAATCAGCTATGAAGCTGGGAAAACACAGTATTGATGTGTGTGATGGAAGCAAAGTCTAGTCTGGGTTTTCACAGATGGCAGTAAAATTGTTGTGATATCTTGAAATGATGCACTATAAATGTTCCATATTTGATCTCTTAAAATAAAGAGTTTCAGTTTTTCTATAGCTATTTTCATTTCTAAGTGCATGACTTAGGAGAAATATGACATTTTCTTACTAAAGCAAACAATTTTTCTGGGATCTACCTTTTCCAAGAAAGACAGGGACAGACACATGACTCTATAAAGCTACCTGGCAACCTCAGGAGTTTCTTTACTCTTGTATAGACCTGCAAGCATGAAAAACTAAATCCTTGGCTTCACACAGAAAATAATTTTAGGACTGGCCAGTATTATTTGGAGCACATATGCAATAAGTCTTAAAAGTGTTCTCAAGTTAATTAATTAATTAATTAATTTTTCCCTAAATCATACAAGCTCAATAGGTACCCCTGTCCTCTTCTTCCCTCCACTCCTCCTCAGTCCCCCTTGTACCTCCTCCCTCCCTCCCTTTCTTTCACTCCCCTCCCAATGCCTCCCTCTTTCCCCTCCCATTCCCTGGAGCATCCCCCTGTGTGAACTCTAGAACTCTAAACTTCCTTCTGAGTTCTCCACTCCAGTGAGGTATAAGGACTCAGTGGCATAGCCCAGAGCCCCCCCCCCCCGCTCCCCATAACGATGGGAACACTATTGTGACTATTACTCCCTTGCCTCTAAGGATCCTACTGCCTGTGATCCATGCTAGATCCTGGGGGGGTCGTCGACACATCAGTCACTGTGCAAGTCATGCAAAGTCCGACTATGGCTACTTGGACCCTAACTTGTGTGCAGCATCTTGCATATAGTTGATCCTCCCCGCTTTAGGCTCTTACAATCTTGTCACCTCCTCTTCCTCAAGTTTCCCTGAGCTTAAGTTAATTTTTATGGAAAGTCTCCTATTTACCATTTTAAGTCTATCTATAATTGAACATACATGTTATTAAAAGCAGATGCCTTGTGGAAAGTCACATGCAGGATGGAAAAAATGTTTAGATGAGATTTTTCACATTAATTTTGGCAATTAATGCAGACACTGGCTTGTATCAATAGTGGATTTCATACGGAAGAGAAAATGTTTTTTTCCTGGGCAAATACTATTTTTAAGTTTTGGTGCCCATTTCTCACAAGACAGAACTTCAATGCTCTAGGTACATGTTTCTTAGGATCCTGGCATCTCCAAGAAAGATATGTTCATTTAAAATTTCCTTCAGACTGCAAAATCCTATTAGGCAATTGTCAGGGTTTGAAGATAATTGCCCCCAACAGGCTCATGTGTTTGAATCTATAGTTGTTGTTTGGGAAGTTCATAGCACCTTTAAGAGGTGGAGCCTTGTTGGAAGAAGGCAGGTCACAGGGGCTGGGCCCCACTGTGCTGGAAGATGTTGCTCCAGGATGGGTTTGGCTTCAACCATCTTCAGCTTCCACCTGCCATGCCGTTTCTGCCATAATGGCATATAAATCCCTTTTGGAATCATAAGCTGAATAAATCTCCCTTTCTCCCTTATGTTGCTTGAGTATTGTCTCACGGTAGCATGCAGAGTAACTGATACAATAATTAAAAAATTAAGGTAACAGTAGGTGATAGAAATGAATAACAGAATAAAGAATATCAAGGAATATATTCAGCAATAAGATCAAAACACCAAGGCAAACATTCATTTAGGAACATGACAGATGATGAAGACCACAGATAACATCAATCTCTTGATTTTATTCATTTATTTCTTCTTCTTTTGTTTATACATCTTCATAAACCATGATTTAGTCTTTTGCTATAGATTCTCCATGAGCCAATTCATATACTGATTTTCTAACCTGTATGCAATTTTGAACTCATAAAATGAGAATGCTCCATGAAAACCATCATCAATGTGGTGATGTGTCACTTGAACTCCAGCGTTGCGAAGCCTGGTGACATACATGATCCCATCATCTCTTAGGACATCATATTGACAAGTGATGACGTAGGTCAGAGGTAAACGACTCAGTGTTTCATCATCGGCCAACAGTGGGGATGCCCTCACATCTAGGAACCCGGGGTATTTGCTAGCCAGCTCAGAATGATGAGGAGTGGGAATCTTATAAATGTGATTTTTCTTAAACCTCTCAGGGAGCAAAGAACTCCAATTCACGAATCTGAACAGATGGCTTTTCTCCAGGGGCACATGTTGCTTGAGGAGCATGGCTTTTTCCAGAGATCTGTCAGTGGTAAAGTAGTTACTCCAGAACCTGACCGTGACTGATCTGGGTAAAACTGGTGAGCTTTCTAGATAAGATGGTAAGTCCATATCAAGAGCCTGAAGGGCGGGGTACACTAACACCTGGACCTTGAGTTTCATTTGGACGTCTGGGTCTTCTATGAGCTAAAAAGAAATTAAAAATTAATCTTTTTAATGAGGAATTTAACATATATTTTCATCTCAAAATAATACAAATAAGACAAATTCACATTCTGCAAAAGAGGAGTCATATGCCACAAAAATTTCTCATGGAACTTTCCAATATTCTATACTGTGTCTACTGTTTACAATATTTATTTATATTTTTAACTTACTTTTGTGTGAGTGTGGGTGTGTGTGATTGTGTGGTTATCATAGGGCTTTATCACTGTGGAGGACCAAGGGTGACTTCAGAAATCATACTGGATTGCTTCTACCTCCTTTTTGTTTTGCTCTTCCAAAGTCAGAAATATAAGCTGCCTGATCTTTTTATTCAGGATCCAGGATCAACTCAGGTATTTCTGTTTTCCAGGCAGAATCTTAACACTTGAGCTCTCCATCTCCAATGTTTACTGTTTAATATGACATTTACCATTATTAAAATGATTTGTGCTTCCTTTCTTATGAAAGAAGAAGAAAGCAACCAAACATGATTAAAAACCTAAGCAGCCTTAAAATCTAGAATGTTCATAGGAGACAGATTGTCATAGTTAGGTACAGGTGTCAACTTGACCATTGAAGGTTTGTACTCTGGGCACATTTGTGAAGAATTGGTAGTTGATTTAAGCCTGGCGTGAACCTGCAGGAGATTATCTAGTGGATGAGGAAGGCCCAGTCCATGTTGGGTGGGACTAAGCCCTGGGCAGGTGAATTAACTGGAGATATGTGTTTGAGAAAGGGGCATCCTTGTGTATATTTGACCAGATCCACTGGTCTGGCAAGTAGGAATCATCCTTCTGTCAGCTGTTATATGGAGATGGTGTGGCCAGTTCCCTCGGCCCTAGTATTGTTGTGAGTTCTCCTGCCAACCTGGACAAACAACTATAATCAGGAATTGTAAGAGAAAATAAATCCCTTCTTCCCTTAAGCAGCTTTGTCATGATTTTATTATCAACATGCAGATTAACTGCTAATCCATATTACTGAGTCTGACCTTGAAATCATTATTGTCTTTTTTTTAAGTTTTTTTATTTTTTTAATTTATTCAATTGTGCGTGTACACATATGTGCACGTGTGTGCGCGCGCGAGTGTGTGTGTGTGTGTGTGTGTGTGTGTGTGTGTGTGTGTAGAACCACGGATGAATTCGGGAACCACCATGGACGCCTCCACCTCCTCCTTGTTTACTCTGCCCCGGGATTCACAGGCTCCGCCCTACCAGGACCAGAAACACAGGCCGCCCCGCTTCCGCCCGGCGTCTATACGTGGGGTCTAGGATCTGAACTCGGGACCTTCTGCCTGCAAGACAGAGGCTTAACCCCTGAGCCACCTCTCCAGCCCCTGAAATCATTAATGTCTTAATTCCACCTTCCCAGTGTCTAGATCACAGGCATTTGCCACTACATCTTGCTATATATCCACAGATCATCTGGCAAAATATCTTTAAAACTGTCTTTTGGCAGTGATTACATATAAATCAAATGCAGAACTCCAGGAAATAAAAGTGCAAGATATAATGAAAACTTTTAATGTTCTAGGAGTTTTCCAGAAATGATCATACCTTTCTTGTTCCTCCAGGTGATTCCCAACATTCATTTTATAGAACGAGTCACCATAAGTTTAATTAAAATTATAGTAATTCTACACCACCTTCATTTAACCCTAAGTAAACAATAATCGTGACTTCCAAATTGCTCTTGGCATATGGCAAGACAATATGAGGTTGTTATTCTTTAATGTGCCCATTTGAAATTAACTGACTTTTTGAGGTGTATTTTCCTTGCATTATTAAAAGGGTAGCCATGATATATGTTTTTCTTAATATCTTATTCATGTTGCTAATAGCTTAGTATGGCAAGGGTGATTAACTCATTGTGCCTCCTGAACTTGCTTTTCTCTGTTAGATTCCAAATATTACGTTTCTCAAGAACCGAATCTAACAGTACACAACTTTTTTCTAGTCTCTGGAATACTTCACTTGTTTCTTACTAATTTTTCTAATTACTGCATCCATAGGAACATTTAAATGTATGATTTAATCTCTCTTAATTATAATTCTTAATTTTCTTATAAAGCAGTAGAATTCCATGGTGTTTTTCCATTCATCTTTAGTTTTGGCTAGCCCTCCCCTCCCAGCTGCCTGCTTAACCCACCTCTCTCATTCCTCCACGCTTAAGCCTTTCCACTCCCAGTGATGTTTCCCTCCATCCTCATTCCCCTTGTGTTCCAACTCCACAGCTCCATGAACTCTCTCTAGGTTTTTGGACCTTCTTTGACATTCACCCCATTTTAAACATGAAAATCTAAAACTTGGAGCTAGGAACATAAGAGAACATGTGGCTTGTCTTTCTCTTTTCTTATGTTATATCCATTATGCTTTATGGTTGCTGCTTCAGTCCTTTCTATTTTACAATGACTTTTATCTGTTTGTTCCCTCACTTATTGAAAGTAGTATTTTTCCCTCTCTCACTGTGGTTGCTAGCATGTGTATTCTCCTATAGTTGTGTTAATATTTTCTTCATCTGTTTTAAGGAATTGTAATGAATTTATAGACATCAAGTTGTTTTATTCCTTGGCAATGTAAGTCTTCTCTATAGTGATATAATCTTATTTATTAATTCTTAACAATTATATAGATACCACTTTAGGTTATGCATGTATAGCTATTTACCTCCTCCTTTGTTTGTTTATGTTTTAATATGCCATTGTAAGAGGCATATACCTTTTTCCTTCTGTGATTTAAATAATATTGGTCTTACAATTAGTTCACGTAGACCATGAATTTTTAGTGTAATTATAAAATATCTAATTTTTGTTTGCTACCTTTATCTTTTCTTTTTACTTAGTTCTTGCATTCTTCAATGTAGTCAACATTTTTTCTTATTTTATTCCGTTTTTCCACAAAATAACTTAGAAATTATACCATTTCTACCCTTCAAAATACAGTTATCTTAAGTATTCAAGTGCATATTTTAATTGCTAAGAGGCTCAAATTTATCAAAGGCCAGTTCTAATCCTATATATTTTAGATTCGCAAGTTTTAAACTCAGTCTTTCTTTCTTTTAACACATTTGTATTTAACTATGCTGTTTTATCATTTTAAATATCCACACTCAGTTAGAATTTTGCACATTTTCACATTCGTGCTCATTTTGTCCGTGCTTTCTTTTTGTCTGAAACCGTTTATTTAAAAATACCTCTTCAAGCTCTGATAGTGCCCATTGGTCTGAGTGTGCCTCTGACAATTGCTGCTTCTGTGACAGTTCTGTGGTTTGTAGATATTTTAATATTTTCTCATTTCATACTTGCTTTAGTTGTTTAAACTTGGTTTTACAGTTTCTGCACTATTCTATTTACTGACTTTAGACATTTCAAAAATGATGCTTAGGATCCATTGGGCTTCTTTGTTTAGGTTTTGTACATGCAGTATGCAAAATGCTTTATTGCTATGTATATGGAAATGTTCCTTTGTACCACTCTGCTCCTCCTCAACCCCCACCTCTTTCTCTGGCATGACTGTATTTTCAGTTTTTCTGTATTTTTGTGCTTCACTACACAAAAATAGGCTTGAGTCAACATGACCCATTCTCCCCATCCTTTAACTTACTTGTCCTCTGTCATTGACTGATACCTTTCATAATTTTGGATTCTTAAGAGTTCCTGTTTATTTTCCAAAACTTCTGATTACTCTGAGATTTGAGAAAATTGTTTAAATTAAGATTGTTGTTTTGTGTTACACAGCTGAGAACTCTACAAGAGTTCAAAATTTCATGGGCCATGTTTCTGCTGCTTGTTGAATCAGCTTGCTTTCCTTCATGGTTTGTGTCTTTGCCTAGAAATGTTTTACAGAGTTCTTACCACTGACTTTCAAAAATATATTCTAGAATAATTTAGTCTATGATGATAGCATCGGATAGCATCTAAAGCATCTTTAGATGGTAAGACACAGCAATACTAAACAACCAAGAACACCTTGATTTCATTCCAACGTTTGTGAAGATGATGTGAAGCAAAGCTTTATACAGATGAGGGTTATGTGACCCTGACACTCAGAGCATGTATATTTCCTCAGGGCCTCAAAGTCAGAACTGCTGTATCATCCAAACGTTCTTTGATTTAACCATAAATCAGTACCCCTGAGATGTTACAGAACCTGATCTCAGACAAAAGTATTCTTTAGATTAGCAATAAGGACATAAGTTCAAGTGTTAACTTACTATCATTTTTTCTCCTTAAAAGTTTTTAGATTTAGAAACTTTTAAATATTTTTTCAGTCCCAAGTTGGTCTACAAAATGTTGTAAACTATATTATCCAAAATTTTTTCTTTTTTAAAAAAATTTTATTAAGAATGACTGATATACAAACAAAATGAGTTTGTGTCCTTGCCCACTGCCCTTTTCTTCCTTCCCCCCCTCCTCTCTCATACTTCCCTCCTTTCTCCAATCCCACTATGTCCCTCCTTCCCTCCTGTACCTCTGTATGTGTGGATTGCTGGACAGAATTTCATAATTACAAATCAGAATTAATTATTTCAAATTTTTCAAAATTGCGGAATCCTGAACACATAAAGGAAGGACTTATTATGCAACAGTGAAAACAAATGATTGATGAGATCAGGTGGGCTTTAGAAGGTCATGGTTGAATTCTACTTTAGTTCCAAATCTCCTGATATGTTCTTGGTGTTATGTCAAGTTTCTTGTAAGAGTAGTAATGTATAGGCAATGTAGAACTCAATTCTTGCAAAGCTATATTCTATCATAGATTAGAACAAACCACAAAATTTCTACTTTAACTGAAAATGAAGACATTACCTAAAACATATCAGTATGTGTCTTATCAATTCTACTCTAAATGTAATTATGGATAATGTGTATATAGTTACAGTTAAATGCACTAAAAATTTATAAATAATCTATATCAGGAAACTATCAGTCTTTTGTTAAATAAATGTTATCTTCAAACTTGCTAATCATCTACAAGGTTTGCCAACATTTTTCTTATGGACAATATCATTATTCCAATAACAAGAATGTATCACTGTTATATTCATACAGTAATAAAATATCATATTTGTATTGATCTATCTTATATCTGACATAAGTATATTTAAGTGGAGGAGGTTCTAAAATGCCCAGAAAACCCGACCGCCCTACCTGTTGTGTTACTGCTGCCGCTAAGTTCCCACCAGCACTGTCTCCAGAAACACCAACTCTTCCAGGATCTATACCATATTTTGCCAGAATGTCTTCACGTAGAAACCACTTTAGGGCACGATATACATCTTCAAATTGATGTGGAAAATGATATTTAGGCGCTAGTCCGTAGCTATTGAAGAATAATAATTTTAAAGTTAATTGCTTCAATTAGCGCTCTTTAAAATAAAAGTGTAACTTCTCTTTAACAAATATAACACTTTTTAATTGTAAACTGAATGATAGGATTCATTCTTATGATAATATTCTAACTGATACTTTTGGCATATATAACCATTATATATTTAAAAACTTGGATACAAAATTTGAGTTAGTCTTAAGGGAAGAAGAATGAAGAAATCAGGTGATAAGTTCAAATTCTATAACTATTGTTCTTTATCAGTAACCCATAAGCATTCAAATTTCATAACCATTGTTCTTTATCAGTAACCCATAAGAACCTAACAAAATTTACAAATTTTCTGTGAACTGTGTTTAATAATGAAATGGTCATATGCTTTCTTAATGACTTGTTCATTTTTCTATTCATTCTCCTTTCATTGATTTTTTAAAATTATTTACCTAGATTGCTTTGTGAGAATAGGTCTTGCCTATTTCCATGTGAAATTTGAAGGTTAATTGCTTTCCAGGAAAGAACCATTTCAATAGTTTATCATTTTGTCCTCATAATAGAAAAATACGTAATTACCAGTTTATCAATAGGGAAAACAATATGAACTGATAATATACAGCTTTCACAAAGACACAAAACTAATTTTTAAAATAGATTACATATGAATATCTGATTCAGAAGTTCTATTTAAGAAAAGCAGGCTAGAAATCCCACAGAGACATTAGTTCATGAGGGTTACTTGAACTATAAAATGTTTAAACTTTCTGTTTTGATTCTTGGTTTGATTAACTAAGTTTCTTCTCCTTAACTTTTGACTCTATGCTAGTCAACTCAGGTTGGCTTTCTCTGTACTCATCGCCTTCATTTCAGTGGGAAGGCTTCTGAGCATTGTGGGTTTCTGGCTAAGAAAGAAAATGACTGAAATTCAAAGAAACCAATCTGAGTCTTACTTGGTTGACACAACAACAGCATCAAGTCTGTCAGCTGTCCGCCTTGATAGAAAATCATAAGGAAAGAAAGCTGAAACACAGAAAATCCACATCAGAGCATGGATATGAACTGGATGTCTGTCTCAAAGCGTATCAGTGCACATTGTTCCTCCCTGAAGTGTTCTGAGAAATGGTTCAATTGCATTGCAAAATATGAATTGTAGGGCTGGAGAGATGGTTCGAGGGTGAAGAATCTGCCTCACCCGCGAAGGATCAGAGTTTGGATCCCACATCACATGTAGAAACACCAGACTGAAATGATGTCATTTCTAGAGGATGGAGCCTGGGAAAACCCAAAGCAGAGCAAAAAGAAGGTAGAAGCAATCCAGGATGATTCCCAAAGTCTGCATTGGGCCTCCACAGGCACATACACACACACACACACACACACACACACACACACAAATTTTTTAAAAAGCATGAATTGTCCAAAGAATCTTTTTCTATACATATTGTCAGGTGTTTTGCTCTTCTATCTCTCTCTATTCATACTGTATAATCTAACCCATTTTTATTGCACTCAAGATTAATGACTCTTTCTTTGATTTAGCAGATATTAGGTGCTAAAAATACTAATTTGCAACATCCTAATTGAGACAATGTGCTATCTAGTGGAGCTAGGACTGTGGAATTCTAGCTATATAAATCTAAACAAAAATGTAAGTTGGATGTTGCTTTAATGGGACAGTTCACAAATTTCTATTGGGAAATGGTATTAAACTTCTACAAAACTGCCAGAAATGAAGACAAAGAAATCCAGTGATCTGACTTTTGAGTTCAAGCTTATGAACCCTGTGGACAGTGAAAAATAAATGTGGTTTTTGATCTGCTTTCACTTGAACATTTGGCAAGTGCATATAGGCTTATGATAGATTATATGTTAAGCAGCTTGATTTGGGCAAGTGCTCTTGCTTCAAAAGGAGAGTTTACAGATAAAATAAAGTCATCCAACAATTGTTGCATGGCGCTTTTCAAATGGACATGGCATGACGTCATCTCAGATTTTGCCCCAGTGTAACTGACGTTTGATGTTGCCCAACAAATTTCTAATATTCTATCCTGAAGAAAGCTTTCTGAGACTCAAAAAGTGAACAACTCATAAGCTTCAGGATGGTCCTGAAAGATTCAGGAGTGGAGTGGATAACATAATCTAAAGAACAGCAGTCAATACTGCTGGGGAGAGGACTCCCTGGCCAAAGAAAGTCTGAAGACTGTGACGTGTCCAACTGGCAGCAAGGGGAATTTTAGGGCTGATGGTCCCGTGAGACACCCAGACTGGGCTTGGTTTGTAGTAATTTAGCTACCTCTGAGTTAGCCCTGCTTCTGTAAGTAACCCTCATCCATTCTCTTGTAAGTAATTCCAGCAAAGTCATGTATTCATCATGTTTGACGTTGATGCAATTGTTACTTTGGGTCTGATATTGAATCTCTCCTATCTAAATTGAATAGATATTGTGTGACATCTCCCAAGGGGGAAAAAAGGTCATCCAAATGTAACATGTGGTTAAAGAAATCCATGTTAAAGAGGACATGTCAAGATCAAAGACCATCACACAGTCAGGAAAATATAAAAACAAAGACATTATTGTGCTAGTTTTAATATCACATGCTGAATATTCTTAACAAGTCAAAATATGCTAAGTTCAAACTGTAACAACAAATATAGCATGTAGTTTGAATAGGGCTAATAAGATTGCAAGTCACTGAGACCTTCCTTTTCTCTGGTCACATCAGAATGAAGTCTGACTTCTAATTCTGCCCTAAGTGGAGATATGACATGCAGATCAGTCTTGAAGAGTGAACCTCTAGGTTCTCAAAATAATCTGGCTGAGCCTGTTAATCACATTGCCAGGAGTCCAGCCCTCTAGGAAACCTGATTTACCTGAAAACATGTTAAAGAGATGGGATTATCCCCTTAATTGATCATGTGCTTCTTCTTTCCAAAATACCCTTTCTCAGCCCTCTGGATACAAGAAGAGTCAGAAGTTACCACCACATTATCATGTGGCATTGAAAGGTGCTATTGCCTCCTGTTTTCTTCTAACTACTCTGAGTTCTCTTCCTCTCTCTCTCTCTCTTTCTCTCTCTCTCTCCTTCAATGAATAAGATTTCAGGGAAGTTTTCTAGGCTCCAGACATGCAAGGAGACTAACCATGGCATATAGTCATCACATTTTGGTTAGAACTCTCCTTCTCTTGCAAGCAGGTAACTTTATTGCCTAAATTTAGCAGCTGACAGACAGAGTCACCTCAATTTCTCCTTCAAAACACATCCCCTGCCTGTGACCATGTCCATAGAGTTTTTATTCTGCCCCAGGGACAGAGCTCTTCCAACCCCTCTCACTCCTCCCTGTTCCCTTCTGAAAACACAACTCCCTTCCCTATTCTCTAGATTAAATGTGCTCTAATCCCTTCCTTCAGCCCACTCCCCACATTTCTCCAGAATATTTAAATAACTCCATCTTAACCTCAATTTATAAACTTGTTTTCATATTTCTCACTTAAAATAGGCAGAATATAAAACATAAATTATGTTTGATTACATATCATTTGCATTTTCTTGTAACATGCAAATTAATATCTAAGATTATAAATATTTAAATATATTGTAAATGCATACAAATACACAAAGTGAATGAAATAAATAATATCACATATAATGAAATACCCAGCTCTTTGATCCTTCACTTTCTCATTGCTGTCAGCTCGAGCTCTTAACAAAGAGTCACTGTCTGTTTCTCCTCAGTTTCAACTGCTTCTCAGCTCACCTCCCTTGTGTGTTTCTATCCTGTTCCATCAAATGCACAGTAATAATTCTCTATGCTCATGAAACTACTTGTCTTCTTGCCTGAGAGTTTTATGACCTTTAGGTTTCATTATCCCCTGATTTACAAAAGCAGATTTCACATAGTTCCTTTCAGTCAACATAGCTCCAAAATAATAGGGTTTACATAGCCAAAGTGCTATCATCTAACATACTTGACTTTTTATGCTCAGTCAACATCTCAATTACATGCATTTTGTAGAACAAGCTACATCTCTGGAGAGAGGGCACATACCAGCACTCCCTAAACACCAGCCACCACCATGAATAAAAAATAAGCCCCTCCTGAGAGTCTCTGATTTTCGATGTGGAAGGTACACACGGACAGGAATGCTGTTGAAGGTTGTCTCCATCACTGTGACATTTTCATCAGAAGTGGGTGGGACTTCTAGGAGGCTCATAAGGGACACCATAATATTCGTAGAATGGTTGATTCCCAAAAGTTCAGCAAGCCAACCCTGAAGGGAGAGACAGAGAACTCAATGGGATTACAAATATCAAAATCCAATGTGGTTTATGAACATAGAGGTCTATACATATATGTTCCCTGTGGTCTCACAGGTGAATCTAAGAGACTGAGCACTGAGGATTTTTCTGTGTTGCTACAGTTGGTAAACCAGATATTGTGTCTAACTACCCGACAGGCTTCACAGAATAGCTTTGTGGAGCTCATCAATGTCCATATCTGGATTTTCTTTTGTCTTTGTCTATTTTTGCTTGTTTATTTTAGCAGAGAAAGAGTAAATCAATGGTCACATAGGAAGATGGAAAGGAAAATGCTGTCCACTTATTCCAAGTTTATCTTTGAGATACTGATTTTTAGAAAAACTATTAGGTAAGAAAACCAGAAACATGACCAGCACCATCATTGTCTTGATAATCAGACATATAATCAGAAGTTCAGTATAAACATTCCAAGAACAGTCAATTAATAAAAGCACTAACAAATATTTCAGAATTTTTCATTATTTTGACATCTAATATATTTAATTATTTCTTTTGATTCATTTTCATTTTCAAGAAGTATTAACTTTTACAAACATAAAAAAAGCAAGACTGAGAGAATCAATGGCAAAAATTCAGAAGGGAAAACAGGAGACAAAGCCAGCATTTGAAAAAAAACAAACAAAACTTCTCCAAGGCAAATGAGGGAAAAACCTCACAATGTAGTAAATGTGCCAACTAGTCCCAGTCTCTTGTCAGATATTGATATCAGATGGTTTCAACAAATATTGTGTCATGGGTTAGATTTAGTACTGTGGCTGAGGGTAATTCATAGCCCTATTCTACAGAGTAACACTATACCACAACTAGTTGAGAGTTGATTCCATTATACAAGGTTCACTTACCTTTATAACCAAGTAGTGAATATTTGATTTACTGTGTTTTATCAGAAGATCAAACCAACTAGAAATGTACAATATCAGGTTGAACGACAATAAAATAAGCTTGAGAGGATGTTAATGCAATTATTTTTGGTAGATCTCATAGAAGACTTTTAAAACTTTCCAGAGTCTACTAAAATATAATTTATCTGATGAAATTCTTCAGGCAGGAAAGCTCATACCAACATGACTGCTTTCCTATCTGATGAATTTTATCTCTCTCTCTCTCTCTCTTTCTTTCTCTCTCTCTCTCTCCAAATAAATGACTATTTAAAAAAGAAATAAAAGAATCCAAATCTTCTAACTGCAGTTTCCTAACTGCACACAGAATGAGAAAGTGATGAACTGTTTCTTCAAAGAGAATAACAACCACAAAAGACCCCATGAAGTACAAATTACTTGAAGAATTAAATCAAAGCAAATAAAAAGTACAAAACTGCATGGAAATCTGTGATGGGAAAGCACGCAAAAGAAGAATAGGAGAGAGGAGGATACTGAAAGGTACAGAATGGATTACTGCAAGAATGAAAGTGTCTTCATGAAAAACACCCATAATCAAGGATGAAATACACTATTGTTTTACTATTCAGAAACTTAGATAAAAAAACAGGAAGTTATGCAGAAGGGTCCAGAGGTAACCAGTCTCAGATGAGCTAAGGTGAATAAGAGATGGCAATAAGAGTGTGTCATAGTTAAAGCACAGGTGTCAACTTGACTGTTGAGGGTTTGAGCTCTAGGCACATTTGTAGAGAATTAATGGTTGAATTAAGCCCAGAGCAAACCTGCAAGAGATTGTCTAACTGATGGAGAAGGCCCAGCCTATGGTGGGTGGGATTAGACCCTGGAATAAATCAAGGAGAGCTGGTTGAGAGAGTCGGCATCCTTCTGTTCACTTGGCCAGACATGCTAGTCTGGCAAGTAAGGATCATCCATCTCTCAGCTGTTATGTGGTGATGGTGTGGCCAGTTCCCTCAAGCCCTGGTATTGGTGCATGCTCTCCTGTCAAGCTGGACTGAGAACTGTAACCAGTCATAAGGAAATAAACCCCTTGTTCCCTTAAGCCGATTGATGGTCATTTATCAGCAACTAGGCAGAAAAACTGCAGCAGAGTGTCAGCATCTTTCAATCATAATGGCCAGGAGTAGACTAGATGATTGACTAGAGATAAAGAGAAAAAAATTGCAGCTAAGAATTTACATGAGGGTTATATATATACACATACATATATATGTCACATATATGTATATGTTATTATAGATCCATGCTGCATCATTTCATATGTATTTAATTACAGTATGTTTTTAGATTTTTAAATATTATATATATCTATTTACAAATGAATTGAAGCAATAAAAGTTCTAGAATATGAACA
This sequence comes from Typhlomys cinereus, assembly GCA_023101885.1. Taxonomy (NCBI): domain Eukaryota; kingdom Metazoa; phylum Chordata; class Mammalia; order Rodentia; family Platacanthomyidae; genus Typhlomys; species Typhlomys cinereus. Next base: position 3,068,135 of record JALPQD010000096.1, read on the forward strand.
TTCAATAAAATGTTAAGCCCATTACCCCAAGGCATACTTGAAATACTTTCATAAAAGGCCATTGCATTAAAAATACAAATCATAAAAGACTAGGTACTATAAATAAAATAATAGCAGTATTAATAAATAGAATAAAAGTCACTACAAAATTGATGAAATATATTATGCAATGATTCAAAAGGAATTTTTTAAATAGAGGAAATATCAGAAGGTAGAAAACACAAAGTCAACTACTATATAGTCAGATATTGGTGATGATGTAATTAGAAGGAAAAAGAGGATGAATGCATTGTTACTAGTCCTGGTACTCAACAGTATTCAGAAAAGGAACAAGAACAAACATTAATTTCAATAATAGAAATCAAATTAAAACTTACCATATTATACAAAATAAAAACAGAAAATGTAACAAAAGAAGTGAAATCCATAGAAATATCTCCAAATACTGAGACATGGAGTCATTTTAGAAGGCATACAGAGAAAGAATGAGTATGTATATATGCATATGTGTGTGTGTGTGCTTGCCTATGTGTGTAATCCAAATAATAAAACAATAGACCAGTAAAGTTTCAATTGTAATTCAATACAGAAACAAATTTTGAAATTACACCTAATGAAATTGACCCAAATCCAATGCCAGTATTTATACTAATAACTAAAATAAGAGCAAGTAAGTTTTAAGAAAATGAAAGTAAAATGTGTATCACATTTATTCAGATTTGTGGTTTAAAGTCTTAAAGAAATATACATTAAAAGGGACAGTGACCACGTGTTTACTATTCAGACTGTCCTTAAGTTATGCATATTCTCCTACAGGAAGGACTGTCTACAGAGACATAGAGAAGTTCATGCCTTCATTACGAAGTACTAGAGCTCTCTAGAAAACAGCCACAGAGCTGACGTGGACACTAGCAGGCGGGAGCTCAGCACTGCCACACATTCCTTCATGTGGAGTCATGTGGTCCTGTTTCCTGTGGGTTTTTTTTTAACCAGATGATTCCTTTTACAAAATCTGTTATTTCTCAGTATTTCCATGCAGGAATCCAAGATCATTGCATAGAATTCAATAATTAAACACAGTTCTACTGAATACTACCTTTTCTGTAGTTGACATTTCTAGAATACAGAAATATAAACAAATATGTAAAAAATGTAAAATAAATGAATGTCCTAAAACCTTTTTCTAAAATGTAAAACTCTCCTTCCCTCCTTTCCTCTCCCCTGATATTATTTGTACTTAAGACTCAGAAAAGAGACTCCAGCATGATAGGTAAACCCTTAGTCCTACTTTTCATTATTAAAATATTCAGTATTCACAGAGCTGATGAAATTCTAAACTTACCAGATCTTCCACTATTTTCATTTGCGTGATTTTCCACATGAGTTTCCAAGGTTCCTCAATATTATCTGGCAGAGGGGTAAAAAGATAATAAGCCACAATCAAAAGCAAAACCCATTTTTTCACCATGTTTGCCTCTGCTCTTCTACTCTAGCAACAACAAGTACAATTGCTCTCAGTCGGATGTGAAATTTAACCTGTCGTAAAGTGTTACCTAACTTCCTCAGTACAAATTCCACTTCACAATGTTGTTTCATAGGCAGTCTGAATGTAATTGCACTTTTGCACATGCACAAAGGAGAATTCAGAAAACAAAATAAGCAATCTTCAGGTTCTTTTCAATTTAGCAACTTAGTCTTGTTGCTAGGAAGTTTGTGAAAAAGCACTTAATACATACAGAATTATTTTTATTTCAAAAGCACTGGAACATACAAGTAATCTAGTATGAGAATCAAATAACAAAGGTAAAGTGAGGATTAACAGTATTTTCAAAGAACTGAGAGCTTTTATCAAGGGCAGAGTCCATAGTCACAAGTAATAAATATTTCTTTAGTTCTTTTATGGATGGGGGTAGATTTTCACAGGCATCGAGAACAGAGAGGGAGATTAGAAGAAATTAAATAAAGCCACAATCCTATGTGGGAGAAGCCTACACTGAATTCAGCAGGTAGGCACTCTAACAGGGGATCCAACACAACACCTATCAAGGGGACTTTCAAACCTGGTCCCACCAGGGATCACCTAACAAAGGTCAGAGAGGAAACCAATAGAAAGTTTCCATTTTTGATTTCCCAAAAGTTCATAAAAGGGTTAATGCAAGTCCAGAGCTATTGGATCTAAAGCAGTCTTTCCTCTCCTCTGGCTCCCAAACAGCCACTACTCATGTCCGGAGCAATCAGGTGTCCCTTTTCCTGCTTTTCAATAAATTTTACTTAAAACATTCAATTGTATGTGGGTACCTAATTTAGATGGTATTTAGATGAGATATTAATCTGGGATACAAGAACCTGGACATAAATCCCACAACATTACTTAGAGTATAATTATCAGCAATTAATTCTAATTACGTTAAATTTGTACAAAAACCTTGGAGTTTGCTAATCGTTTTTTCACATTGTACTTCAGGAAATTTACCACAATAATTTGAACCTGCCAATTCTTTAACCTTGCTTGTATAGTTAAATGACCCAAGGCTCAACTAATTAAATTCTGTTTTCTTGAGAAGCAAGAATATTTAACACTAATTATAAGGTGTTATGTAATAGTCTCAATCAGATAGTTCACATTTACTTTCTATCATCATGAAAATGCAAGGACTAATCTTAGTAAGGACTGCTTTATTTCCAGTGACATCATTACCTATATCTTTTTAAAATTTTTATTGTAATTTATTTACTTACAAACAAACTGGGTTAATGTATTTGCCTTGATCTCTTCTCCACCCACTTCCCCCCTCTTCCACCCTTCCCTCCCTTCATCCATTCTGTTGTGTCCCCCCTTCCTCCTCCCCTTTTGTCCCTCTGCTGTATGTATCACATGACTCCCTTTAGCGTACGTGTGTTGGTAAAGGAGTCCTTACTGTATCTTAAGTGACATTTTCAGTTGGATCTCTGTCTCAGAGGCTTAATCCTTGGCAAACTGAAAAACAATGAAACTTCAAGTCTAGTTTTGTTTGTGTTCTGTACTATAATATAGTGTAGTGTGATGTTCTCTCATGTTATTAGATGCTTTCTGTCTTCTTGGACAATACTTAACTAATTTTGTATACAGCATTGGTAAAATCGTGGGAGGTAAAGCATATACCAACCAAAAGAGGGGTGTATTATTAGCTAAGAGAGGAAGGTTGGTTCTTTGTAACATGTACAAAACCTAGATAGATTGAGTCAGTTTCATGTTTTAAAAAAGGTACATCTTGCAAATAATGTGATTGAATACTTAGCTGATGATATTCCTAAGAAAATGTAAATAAAGCCAAAAAATAGATACAGAGTTGGAAAACTCTTAGCCTATCCATATTGTGAAATGTGAAAATATCAATAGATGTGTCCACATGATAATTTGATGAGCAGATTCATTTAGATTGATATGTATGTAAAGGTAAAGTTTTATTCTTAAACTATTTGGTAGGATGATCCTAAGGTGATCTGCAGCCCCCACCATAGATCCAAGTCCTGGATAAAGAGAACATGACTATCACCTACACTTGAAAGGAATCATCTGAATTACATTATATCCTTTTGGCTTTGCTCTAGGGTATCCCAGTCTCTGCCTTCCAGAGCAGAGTATGAGACCCAAACTGGGGTTAGGAGAGTCAAGCTGAAGGAGGATCCCAGGTCAAGAGCTATCTTAAGGACAAAGAACAAGCAGAGGGCTGTGGTGAGCTCCTTTGTGAAGCAGTACCTACTACGTACCATGTTCTGCTCTTACTACAGTGGGCTCTGGAAGTGGAGCACTGAGATGAAGAGAATTATTCTTAAGTTGCAGTCTGCAGTGCTAGATTTTGGGCCTCCTTACGACTTGGTTCTACTATATTTTACATGTTCTTTGTCAAGGAGGAATGCACATTCTGTGCTCATCCTACCAATTTATTTTGGAAACAAATGATATATTTTCTTTCACAGATTCATAAGAAAAATTTATGCCAGAACAAAAAGCACAAGGACCAGTTACATCTAATTTAGATGATTTTTAGATGGGACATTATATTTTTTACTTTAGAATCAAAGAGGCCATAATGAGTTAAGACATTAGGGCTATTTGTGTGGGTTATGTGAATTTTTTAAAAATGAATGAAACAGAAAACAGGTTAAAGTTGCTACTTACTAAAAGTTTCAGAAAAGTAGTCTTTTTCCCACCTCATCTTAACCTTCAGGAAGGTGGTGTGAAGATACTTGGTGTCTGGCAGATTAAGAAACTCCCTAAAGCTGCAGAGATTTAAAAAAAAAAAAAGAATGTCACATCTAGCCTTGCAAAAACCAGAAGGACCACATTAACCTCAGTCCTAAATACCTAGAGAAATGTGAAACTTGCTTCTAAAGTTGCTATCCTTAACCTTCCCATCCCTTGATCAACTGTTTTCCTGTAAGTATAAGACTTGCTGTAACTCGAAATTGATGCTAGAACCTTAGAGAGCTTTATTCTGATTCTAGCCAGTTGGCAAAACCATGGGACAAATTCTTAGTATACCCTTACAAGGTCTCAATGTCACAATAGAGAGGGAGTATTGCCTCAACATGAGGACAGGAATCTTGTTACCCAAGAAGTAGAATGATAGGCACTGAATGTTGCGTTTCTCTAAAATTTGTATGTGAAGGGCAAATCCCCAATACAGTAATGTTTGGTGATTAAACATTTAGGAATTTAATCATGAGAATCGAGGGTTTTATTTTGGGGGGTATCAGAGGGCACTTTGTGTAATTGTGAAGCTCCAAGGGTAGTTCGTGGAATCGTCTGAATTACATTCTCTCCTTTTGGTTTTGCTCTAGGGTATCCCATTCTCCACCTTCTAGAGCAGTAAGTGCCAGCTGTCTCCATTTATGCCTGGCATTTTCACATGAGATCTGGGATCTCGAATTCAGGTCATTCTGCTTGGGAGGCAGAGGTTTAACCCCTGAAAACAATCTTTTCATTCTACTGAATTAAAATACCACAAATATTCCATCTATCCAGTATGAGAGTATGAGACTAGTGATCTTGTGTGTGTGTGTGTGTATGTGTATCAGAGGGCACTGTGTGTCCCTGTGGAGGCCCAAGGATGGCTTCAGGAATCATACTGGATTGCTTCTACCTTCTTTTTGCTTTGCTAGACTGGAGATCTTAAAGCTGGATGAGTGTCCTTGTAAGAAAAGTTTCTGTCTCTACCTTGTGAAGGCATATGACAAGATGGCTATCTTCAACCTAAAAGAAGGTCTTTACCAGAACCTGATTGTATGACCTCAATCCTCCACTCTCAGACCTGTGAAAGGACAAACATTCTAGTTTATAATTCTATGAAATAATCCTTATTTAAAAAGTCTGATTCAGGACTGACCAGGAAGTGGGTGATGAAATCCACACCAGTTGGAAAAAGGGGAAATCAAATTTTTAATTAAGTATATGTTTCCATAGAGAGAAAAGTTTCAAGTTTCCCTTAAACTTCATTAAATATTTTGAACAGACTTTCTTTCTCTCTCACACATACATGCACACACTCAACACACATCTACAGGATTGAACAACCTTTTCATTCTACTCAACTAAAATACCATGAATATATTTAGGTTTTTTAAATGTATTTCTATGAGGTCCTTTGTGATAATCTAGAATATAATTTTAGGAGGAATAAATTCAAACTTACTCAAAAAGACAGGTATAATTGTGAATATAACATAAAACTTTGGCTTTCAAGCTTATTTACTTATTTTAAATCCAGTTTTTAAAACAAGTAAGCAAACATAGTATCTATAATATATTACAATTATCCAAAAACTAGGTTAGCTATAAATTTCATTCTAATAGTATAACTTGTTTAGGGAAAGTTGATATGTGAAAATTAAGTTTTCATCTTTGCATTATTATGTCATTTAGGGAAAGTTGATATGTGAAAATTAAGTTTTCATCTTTGCATTATTATGTCATTTTTTTTTTTTACTTAGACAATGAAAATTTACAAGGCAGTATTTTTCGTAAAAATCTGGAAGATAAATTCAGAAGCAATTCCCAAAGGGTAACTTAGGGAGTCTTCCTGGATTGTTTCTACTTCCTTTTTCTTTACTCTGGGATTTCCCAGGCTCTGTCTTACAGTATAGGAAGTGCAGTTCACAGCCATTTCTGCCTTTCAGTTTTATGGGGATATGGGATCCAAACTCAGGTCCTTCTGCCTGTGAGGCAGAATCTCAACCCCTGAGCCATCTCTTCAGACTGGATGGTTTCTCCTTATAACATAGACAGGAAGTTCTAAGTGAGCTGGACATATGCAGGTCTTATCCTCCTGGATTTACCATCCCTTGGGATCACTGCTGTTCCTTTCCAAATACTCTGTTTCTGTTAAAGTCTTGGTCCATACATTGGATTGACTTTACATTTGCTTTGAGTATTGAGTAAACATAGTCCTTCACTTCCATCTTCAAAATTTATGAAACTTTCTCAAGCTTTAGTCAAGTACGTTTTCAATAAATTGCCATCTGAACTATAAAGAATCATAATTCTGGTGTTAATCAACTGAATCTTTTACATATCAATTAGGTCAAAAAGGTTCTTCATGGCCTCTCTGCCTAGGCTTATATTGAACTTAACTATTCAGTCCAATACATAGGAAAAAATATGCTTTTTTTATTTGTTGATGTATTTAGTGTGTCTAAATTAAACAAGTATTATTAATTGTATTATTGATACATTTTCAGTTACCAATTTTTGCCTACTTTCCTATTAGTTATATCTTTATTTTTTTAAATTTTTTTAATTATTTATTCAACTGTGTGCATATGCGTGTGTATGTGTGCGTGCGTATGTGTCTGTGTGTGTGTGTGTGTGTGTGTGTGTGTGTGCATGTGTAGAACCACGGACGAATTTGCGAACCACCATGGACGCCTCCACCTCCTTCTGCCCCGGGATTCACAGGCTCCGCCCTACCAGTACCAGAAGCGCAGGCCGCCCCCGCTTCCGCCTGGCGTCTATACGTGGGATCTGGGATCCTAACTCAGGACCTTCCGCCTGCAAGGCGGAGGCTTAACCCCTCAACCACCTCTCCAGCCCATATCTTTATTGTTTTAAAACATTTTTTACTATCTCCGCTCATACAAACTTAATAGGTACACTGGTTCCCTCCCTCCCTCCTCCTCCCCCCGACCCCTATGCTCACCCTCCCCTCACCCCTCCCTTCCCACACCCCAGTGCCTTCCCTCCCCCAATCCCAGGAAAATCCTTAAATGTGCATGCCAAACTCTCCTCTGGGTCCTCCTCTCCAATGACGTACAAGGACCCAGCGGCATTTCCCTGAACCCTTTCCGTTGTTCCCCTTAAGCATAGGAATACTACTTTGGCTGTCAATCCCTTGCCTCCAAGGATCTTGGTGCTTTTAGCAAATGCTAGACTATGTGGGGTCAATATTGTGTTGGACATTGCGCAGGGCATGCAAGGTCCAAATATGATTGCTTCGGCCCTAACTTGTGTGGACTATCTTGCATATCATTGTTCCTCCCATCCTTGTGCTCTTATACTCTTACCGACCCCTCTTCCGCAAATTTCCCTGAGCTTCAGGATGGGGAGAGATTAGGCTGGCCTAGATCTAGGTGGTTGATATAGAGTCTCTGAAGTTCTGGATTATGGTTTGTTGATTTTCTTTTGCAGTTTTGCTGCTACTGCAATGCCCTTCACTCCATTCCCATGGGTATTGGATGTCACACCCTGGACAGAGATAAAAAACTGTTAAACTAGAGTCTTGTTATAAGAGTATATCCAAAGGTAGATGTAATAAAAGTAGGGAATCACAGTAAGGGAGGGGTCAAGCACCCATTTGCAAAATGGTTACTTATTCTCTGCCGGACTATATGCCCTTCCCTTCTGGTGAGATCACACCCCCTCAGTTGTAAATGATCAGGAAAGAACGTCTGTGAACTTAACCAGATGTCTCATTGCTTACTTGCAGTCCTTGATGGAAGCCTATTTTCTCTGCTGTAACATGGTCCCCTGTCTCTTTGTTTCTGGTGTGGCCCTCCTACACCATCCCTCCTGTTCATACTCCTTGCAATTACTGTATTACAGAGATTTATCGTCAAGTGTCTCTAGGTGGGCTGGCTGGGTTTGGTACTAGGAGCTACTTATTAGGGAGTACATACAGTGCTTAATTTTCTGAGTCTGGGATACTTCACTCAATATAATTGTTTCTAATGATATCCATTTCCTGGCAAATTCCAATAATTCATCATTTTTGATGGCTGAGTAGTACTCTTTTGTATAGATGTACCACAGTTTCCTTATCCACTCCTCAACTGTTGGACATTTGGATTGATTCCATGACTTTGCTATTGTAAACAGTGCTGCGATGAACATGGTCGCACTTGTACTATCGAGGTGGACCTCTGCTGCATGGGGGTTTATTCCCAAAAGTGGAATCGCAGGGTCATATGGCATTTCAATCTTTAATTTCTTCAGGAATCTCCAGACGGCTCACCAGAGTGGCTGTATGAGCCTGCATTCCCACCAGCAATGTAGGAGAGTTCCCCTCTCTCCACATCCTCTCCAGCATTGGGTGTTGTTCATATTGTGGATTTTTGCCATCCTGACCGGGGTGAGATGATATCTCAGGGAAGTTTTGATTTGCATTTCCCTGATGGCTAAGGAAGTGGAGCATTTTTAAAGATATTTGTTAGACATTTTAATTTCAAACCTGGAAAAGTTTCTTTTAAGTTCCAGGGCCCATTTTTTAATTGGGCCATTAGTTTCCTTGGATGTTTAGTTTTCTAAGTTCTTTGTGCACTCTGGACAGTAGAGCTCTATCAGATATGTGGTTAGTGAAGATTTTCTCCCATTCTGTGGGTTGCCTTTGAGCTCGTGTTACAATCTCTTTATCTGAACAGAAGCTCTTTAATTTCACAAGATCCCAACTGTTGAGAGTTGGTAGTAGTGACTGTGCTATTGGATGTCTGTTTAGGAAATGTTGGCCTAGCCCAATCAGCTCAAGGGAATTCCCTATCCTTTCAACTATTGTTTTTATAGTCTCTGGCCTTAAATCAAGGTCCTTGATCCATTTGGAATTAAGTTTTGTACAAGGTGACAACTACGGGTCCAGCTTTAATCTTCTACATGTGGAGATCCAGTTTTGCCAGCACCATTTGTTGAAGATACTGTTCTTTTTACATTGGATTTTTTGGGCCCCTTTGTCAAAGACCAAATGGCTGTAATTTTGTGGCGCTTATAACTGGTCTTCGACCCTTATCCATTGATCTGTATTTCTATTTTGGAGCCTGTACTAGGCTGTTTTTACAACAATGGATTTGTAGTATAGACTAAGGTTTGGTATGGTGATACCTCCAGCAGTGGTTTTGTTATTCAGGATTGTCCTTGCTATCCTGGGTATTTTGTGCCTCCATATGAATTTTGAGATTGTTTTGTCAACTTCTTTAAAGAATTGCTTTGGGATTTTAGTTGGTATAACATTGAATGTGTATATTGCCTTTGGTAGGATGGTCATTTTTACAATGTTGATTCTTCCAATCCAGGAACACAGAAGGTCTTTCCACCTTCTGGTGTCTTCTGCAATTTCTTTCTTTAGGGTTTTAGAGTTTTCATTGTAAAGGTCTTTTACCTCCTTGGTTAGGTTTATACCAAGGTATTTTATTTTTTTTTAGGGGCTATAGTAAATGGGATTGTTTCTCTCAGGGATTTTTCACTTCTTTCATTCTGGGCATATAGGAAAGCCACTGATTTTTGTACGTTTATTTTGTATCCTGCTACCCTGCTGAACTTCTCAATTAGTTCCAGGAGCTTCCTGGTGGAGTTTTTGAGATCACTCAGAAATAAGATCATGTCATCTGCAAATAGGGATAGCTTGACTTCTTCCTTGCCGATTTGAATCCCTTTTATGCCCCTTTCTTGTCTTATGGCCTCAGCTAAGACTTCAAGTACAATATTGAATAGAAGTGGTGAGAGTGGACAGCCTTGTCTAGTTCCTGATCGAGTGGGAATGTTTCCAAGTTTTCCCCATAATCCTTGCTGTGGGCTTGTGTATACAGCTTTTATTATATTGATAAAGGTTCCTTCCATTCCTACTGTCTCTAGCATTTTGATCATAAAAGACTGTTGGATCTTGTCAAAAGCCTTTTTCTGCATCTATTGAATGTATTATGTGGTCTTGGATTTTGGACTGGTTTACATGATGAATTACATTTATTGATTTACGTATGTTGAACCAAACTTGTGTGCCTCGGATAAAGCCTACTTGATCCCCGTGAATTATCTTTTTGATATGTTTTTGAAACCTATTTGCTAAGACTTTGTTGAGAATCTTTGCATCTGTATTCATCAGAGAGATTGGCCTATAGTTTTCTTTTTTAAGTGAGTCTTTATTAGGTTTTGGGATTAAAACGATATTAGCTTCATAGAAGGAATTTGGTTGTGTTCCTTCCTTTGCTATTTGATGGAACAGTTTAAGGAGTATTGGTGTTATTAACTGCTTAAATGTCTGTTTCAGGACATTTTTTGGTGGGAGTTTCGAGATTACTTGCTCAATTTCCTCATATGTTATAGGACTATTTAAATAATTCACAACTTCCTGATTCAATTTAGGTCAGTTGTGTTTACGTAGGAATTCATCCATCTCTTTTGTGCTGTCAAATTTCACAGAGTATAAGTTTTTGAAATATGATGTTGTAATTCTCTGGATTTCTTGGGTATCAGTAATGATATCTCCATTTTCATTTCTAATTTTGTTGATTTGGTTTTTCTCTCTCTTGCTTTTGGTTAATTTAGCTAGGGGTGTATCAATCTTATTGATTTTTTCAAAGAACCAGCTTTTTGACTGGTTGATTTTCTCTATCGTTTTCTTAATCTCAATTTCAGATATTTCTCTCCTTATTTTGCTAATCTCTCTTCTACTACTTTTGGGATCAAATTGCTCTAGTTTCTCTAAAGCTGTGAGCTGCATTGTTAAGTTGTTTATTTCTGATGTTTCCATTTTTCTGATGTAGGCATTAAGAGCTATGAACTTACCTCTTAGGACAGCTTTCATTGTGTCCCAGAGATTTTGGTAAGTTGTATTTTCATTATTGTTCACTTTCAGGAAATCTTGAATTTTCTTTTGAATTTCTTCCTGAATCCAGTTCTCATTCAGCATCATAGTGTTAATTTTCCAGGAGTTAGTGTATTTTCTCTTGTTTGATGTGTTGTAGATGTCAAGCTTTAGGCCGTGGTGGTCTGATAGGGAACAGGCTAGAATTTCAACTTTCCTTTATATGTGGAGATTCGTTTTGTGGCCCAATATATGATCTATTTTGGAGAAAGTTCCATGTGCTGCTGAGAAAAATGTGTATTCTTTGGTACGTGGGTGAAAAGTTCGATACAGATCTGTAAGGTCCATTTCTTTAAGGGTTTGATTAAGTTCCAAAGTGTCTTGTTAAGCTTTTGTCCTGTTGATCTATTCCATGTTGAGAGGGCAGTGTTGAAATCCCCAAGAATTATCGTTTGGAGGTTGATTTCTTGCTTTAGACACTGTAGGGTTTTCTTAATGAATGTTGAGGGGCCCATATTGGGTGCATATATGTTCAGTATTGTGAAGTCTGCCTGGTGAATTGTACCTGTGACTAAAATGTAGTATCCATCTATGTCTCTTATGATTTTTTTGGGTTTGAAGTCCACTTTGTCCGACAGCATAATGGCTATCCCTGCCTGTTTCCTGGTTCCATTAGCTTGCAGTATTTTGGATCAGCCTTTCATTTTTAGTATGTGCCTATCTTTTGTGGTCAGATGAGTTTCCTGAAGGCAACAGATTGATGGGTTGTGATTTTTAATCCAAGTTTGTAATCTGTGTCTCTTAATCGGTGAGTTAATTCCATTGACATTTAATGTTATAATGTAGAAATTATTTTTAGTTCTGGACTTTTTTTTGTTTAGTGAATTTTATAAGCTTATTATTTGATATTTATGTTTTTATGGTATTATACTACTCTTCTGTCTTCCTGGATATGGTTGTTTTTTTCTTCAAGTTTGCGAATCATTTCTAGCATTTTTTGAAGGCCTGGTTTAGTAGACATGTATCCCTTCAAGTTGTCTTTGTGCTGGAAAATTTTTCTTTCTCCCTCAATCATGACAGATAGTTTTGCCTGGTATATCAGTCTGGGTTGGCATTTTTGCTCATTTAATACATGAAGTAGGTCTTTCCAAGCTCTTCTTGTTTTACTGTTTCCATTGAGAAGCCATTTGTTATTTTAATAGGTTTGCCTTTAAAAGGGACTTGCTTTTTTTCTCTTGAAGCTCTCAGCACCTTTTCTTTGTCTTGAATGTAGAGTGTTTTGACTATTATTTGCCATGGCGATTTTCTATTTTGGTCATATCTGTTTGGAGTGCGAAATGCCTCTGTATTTGGATGGGCCTTTCATTCTTCAGTTGAAGGAAGTTTTTATTTATGATAATTTGAAAAATTTCCTCAGGTGTTGTATTTTGAGATTCTTGCTCTGGTATTTCATGAATGCACATGTTAGGCTTCTTCAGGGTGTCCCATATCTCTTGAATGTTCCTTTCAAGTACCTTTTTGGCTTTAGCAACCTCTTCAATTGAGCTGGTTAATTCTCCTACTTTGTTTTTAAGATCTGAAATTCTATTTTCTGCTTCATTATTTCTGCTGATAAGACTCTCTGTTGAGTTTGGGTTGAAGATAATTTGTCTTTTAGTACAATTTTAAACTCTGCCTGAGACTTTTTAAACTGCTCTATGCCTATTTTTGTTTCTTGAACTGTTTTTCTGAACTCCTCCAAATGCCTGTTGTGTTCCTGTTCAAAGTGGTTGGTGCGGTTGTTTAATTCCTCTTGGATTTCCTATTTCATAGTATTAATCATGGTAATGATCATACTTTGAAAGTCGATACGTTGGGTCTGGCTTTCTTGGCTATTTTCTGTGAATTTGTTCTGGTTGGAATCCATCCTTAAGGGGTTGATTCTTTCAGTGGGAGATTGGTCTCCTTGGGTTTTGTTTCTCCTGGATCTGCACTTTGACTTAGACATTGTTGTTTTGTCTTCTAGGACTTTTCAGTTTCTGTGTGTTTTTGACTGAACTGATTTAGTTGGTATTACTACAATTGGGCAGTTGTTACTAATGCTTGCCTTGGGGTTGGGTATGTTTGTCTTTTATTATTGTTATTTCCTAGTTGAGGCTATTAGGCTGTTAGTACATCAGTTAAATCAGGTTAGGTATACAGGGGGTGAATATTAGTGTGGTAGTGCACTTTTATGATGTAGTATTTTAGTGATATGTGAAAGTGAGTGGTGTATTCCCTGGAGTTGTATATGTTTTTGGGGTGGCTGTATGGAAAGGTTAATCTACAGTGATTAATATTAGAAAGGAACAGTAAGGTGAAAAAAAGGGAGGTTTACTTATCTTTGGGCAGGATGTGAAGAATCTCTTCCATGTGATAGTATGATTGTAGAGGTTTTCAGATGTATGGCTTTTGTCCCTTAGAGTTTTGCTTGTGTTTTCTTTGGACTCTATTGAATTCTGAGTAGCAGTGTGTCTTCTGTAGACCATGTGCGTGGGTCCCTGGGGTGGGGGGGCAGAGAGGCAGAGGGGCTGATGCTGATGGCAGAATTCTTCACCTGGGGCCTGGGACTTGGCTTTGTGGCCCTCCCAAGCTCCGGGTATGGAAGAATGTGAGCAAGTCCTGTTCATTTGGTCCGACGGGCGGTTGGGAGGAAGAAAGGGGCTGGGGCCTGGGGCGCAGCCCAGGCTTAAGTCTGAGGCAGGCCGGGGAGTGCCGCAGGGACATGGGGAAACCCGTGGGGGGTGCTGGGGGGCTGAGCAGACTGACTCACTCACTCACCTGGGGATGGCAGCGCGGTAGTTATATCTTTAAAAGTTAAAATATTTGATATGGTCTTTGGCTTTGGAAATTTTTAATGGTCCCATAAGAACTCATAGAAAAACAAATAATAAAATCAAAATTTATAGACAGTATACTTTCAGCAACACATAGTTATCTACCAGATCCTTTCAGTGTTGATGTTGCACTGATATCTAAGGGTTCTACCTAATCACTGAATGAACTGAATTCTGCCTAATCAATAAATGAACTAATATAATCACTTGATGGAAGCAAGCTAGAAGAAGTAAGTTACAGGAATCTACCTATGACCAACTTCTTTCTTCATCTCATCTCTGCATTTTGCCCATCAGGGGGTCAACTATTTTACTTCACCAAATACTCTCCACTATGGTGTTCCTTTCACCATTTCCCAAAGCAGCAAAGCCCAGCTACTGTGACATGAAACTTCTGGAAGAATGAGGAAAAACAAGTTCACCCTTAAATCGTTTTTCTTAGGCAATTTTTTTTACATTGCTTTTCTTACATGAATAATATTCCAACTTAAAGGCCTGTGTTGTACAAAACTCCATACAGGAAGAAATAGAGGGAAGCAAGAAAATATTTGACAGAATAAAACTGAAGCAAAAGGTGTTGATCTGAAATTTTGTTGTAAATTTGGATAATACCTAAATTTGACAGCTGATTAACGAATCTAAAAGCAGATGAGATCAAGTTACCAGCAATTACAGGTAAAAGATCTGGGCAGTCTGAGGTCTACTGCCTCAAATAAAGTCTTCTGCAGGAATACCTTCCTTACTGAGAAGACTGCAGGGTGTAGAATCTAAATGGGAAATAGTCTGTTAAGGTATAGTAAGAGAAGGGAACATCTCTTCAAGGTATCAGAAGAGGGAGCTCTTGAGCCATGCAGTTAGGAGATAATCCAAATGGGGCCTCCTAAAAGTTAAGAAACTGAGGAGAATTAGCTCCAGAAAAATATAAGAACCAGAAATAATACCAAGTACACTGTGCTGGCAACTTCATTAAACATAGATAAAATCCTTAGGTTAAAACTTCTTTAAAACAAAAGAGTGCCAAAGATAAATCTCTGTAATACCTACAGTAATTGCAAAGATTATAAACAGGAGGGAAGGGGAAGGAGGGCACTGCCAGAAACAAGGAGAGAGGGGATCATGCTACATCAGAGAAAATAGGCCACCATCAAGTACTGCAAGTAAGTAATGAGACATCTGGTTAAGCTCACAGACTTTTCTTCCTGGTCACTTGCAACTAATGGGGTTTGATCTCAACAGAAAGGGAGGGCATAGAGTGTGGCAGATAGAAGGTAACTATCCTGCAAATGAGGGACTGACTCTCTCCCCACAGGGGTCTCCTACTCTTATTCCATCTACCTTTGAATCTACTCTTATAATAAGACTCTATTTTAACAGACTTCTATCTCTGGCTAGGGAGGTGACATCCAATACCCATCAGGATGGAGCCTAGGGCGGTGCAGGAACAGCAAAACTGGAAGAAGAAAAAAAAATAACTAACTATAATTCACAACATCAGAGACCCTACATTAATCACTAGGAAGCAAGCCAGCCTAATCTCTCATCCCAAAGCTCAGGGAAATTTGTGGAAGAGGGGGCAGTAAGATTGTAAAAGCCTTAAGATGGGGAGGAGCAATGATATGCAAGATACTACACACACGTTAGGGCTGAAGTAATCATAATAAGACTTTGCATGACCTGCACAATGACCAACATGTCATTGACCCCCCAAAGTCTAGCATTGATCTCAGTCTCTAAGATCCTTAGAGGCAAGGGATTAACAGCCACAACAGTGTTCTTATACTAAAGGGGAACACAAAGGGGAGCTCTAGGCAATGAGACTGAGTCCTTACACCTCATCAGAGAGGAGGACCCAGAGGGAAGTTTGACATGCACACTAAAGGATGCTCCACAAATGGGGGGGGATGGGAGAAAGGGAGGGAGGAAGGAAGGGGAAAAGGGGAAGGGAGCAAGGGGATCCAAGGAGGGATGGAGGAGGGAAGAGAATGGGGTACCTATCAAGTTTGTATGAGTGGGAAAAAAAATAGTGCTATGTGTACATCTAGGTTACAGTGGCATAGTTAATGTGCATGTGTAACCTTGTCACTATTTGTGGAGTATATGATTGCCATGTATGGGAAACAAAAAAATTAAAATTGCAAATAAGAACATGTCCCACTGCTGTCTGAGCTCAGCCTTTGCACAAGAATCTTGATGGGCCAGTGGGCCCCAAAATACTGTTTACAGCAATGGGGCCTCAGGCCCCCTTCTCTGTTCAGATCCCCTACAGCAACACCTCTCTTTAGACATTAGAAGCACTCAGAGCAGAGGGAAACTACATCACATTGTTATAAAATTCGTCAAAGTACACAATCACTAGCAAATAATATATAATGGATACTTCTTCAAATGCAGCTAGGTAATGGGAGGCATGCCTTTGGTCCTAAGCCACTTTGACGTTAAAGCAGGAATTTGATATCAGAATGGTTGACAAAGTACCTGGATGCATTTTGTAGAATGATTTGTTTAATGATATTTAATAATTATTGTGTTCTTGTGATTCTGGATTCTGTAAGTGTGATGATAGTATCTACAATCTAGTTTAAACTAACCAGTTTAGTTTATTTTATATCAGTTGTTTTAGGGTCAATTGACTTGAACTTTACACAAGCATACCCTTGCACACATACACACAGATACAACCTATCTTTTAACTTCAAAAGTTTGAGTTTAATACCCAAGCTTCATATCACACTACTTCAGTTTTGTGTTCAAACCAATAAGTCTTCAGTTTCTTTAAACATATACCCACGTAAGTCATTATCTACGTGAATAATTTTAGATAATATTTTTAATTCTTTTCACCAAAAGCTGGGTTCACACTATACTGACATTTACTTCAGTATTAACTCTGTATTTATATTAGATTCTTGAAATACAATACAGATCTGCAACATTTATGCTTTCTTATTGAAAATATTCTATTGAAAATGACCTCTCAAAAAGAATGTTTGGCACAAGGATGGGAGAAGCAATGATATGCAAGATACTCCACACAAGTTAGGGCCAAAGCAATCATAATTGGACTTTACATGCCCTCCGCAATGTCCAACACACTATTGACCTCACAAAGTCTAGCATCTGCTAAAGGCACCAAGATCCTTGGAGGCAAGGGATTGGCAGCCACAGTAGTGTTCCTATGCTTAAGGGGAACACAGGAAAGGATTCAGGGAAATGCCACTGGGTCCTTGTATGTCATCGCAGAGGAGGGCCCAGAGGAGAGTCTGGCATGCACATTAAAGGATTCTCTGGGGATTGGGGGGGAGGCACTGGGGGATGGGGAGGGAGGAGTGAGGGGAAGGGGAGTAGGAGGGTCGGGGGGAGGAGGAGGGAGGGAGGGAACCGGTGTACCTATTAAGTTTGTATGAGCAAAATTAATAATAATAAAAAGTATCCACGTTTGAATGACTGCAAATGTTACCTTTTATGATTAAAAAAATAGTAGGATATTTCAAATACATCAGGAACCCATAAAATTGGGAGATTATAGGATATGATCCAAGTAGACTCTTAAGGCAAACACAGGTATGTTTTGAATTTGAAGGCAGAGAGAGACTTGATGCAGGTAGTGGCAAATATCACTCCAGTGCAGAGCAGAGAGATCTGACAATACTGGCTGCAGTCAAGAGAAATTCCAGCTCACTGGAAGGCTAGGAAGGCAAAGAACAAGAGCAAAGGGAAGAAACACATGGCCCTAAGAGTGCCTGGATTTCCATCCAACTAGATTAACTTCAGACTTTAGGCCCCCACTGAACTTCAAGAGAACACATTTCTGTTTTAAGCCATAAAATGTGGCTAATTAATTATCCCACCACAGGGATCACTGGCAGGACCCTTGGATGTCATCTAGCCCAGTGGTTCCTGTGTCTCTTGATCAACATTTGTTCCTTTCTTCCCACTCATTTTTCTGATTACCTGGAAGCAATCTTACTAATTTTCAATAATCTTTATTATTTCTCAAATGAAACAAGCACTAGCCCTTGTAGGAACCATCATAATAATAATAAATAATAAATTATATGTGCTGAGAAAATAAACTTACATTTTATATACATGGAATTCATAAGACAAAAAGGTCACACTCAAGGACACAAAATAAACTGCTATAAATGATTTGAATCTACATTTGGACAACACATAGCACATTATTCTTTCACAACTATAAATTGTCATAAATCAAAATCCATTAAGTATATATATACACATATATATATCATAAATTCTTTTTTTTAATTATTTTGATTCAATCGTGCGTGTGTGTGCATATGTGTGCATGTAGAACCACGGACAAATTCGGCAACCACCATGGACGCCTGCACCTCCTTCTTTACTCTGCCCTGGGGATTCACAGGCTCTGCCCTACCAGGATGGAAACGCAGGCCGCCCCCGCTTCCTCCTGGAGTCTATACATGGGGTCTAGGATCTGAACTCAGGATCTTCTGCCTGCAAGGCAGAGGCTTAACCCCTGAGCCATCTCTCTAGCTCCATCATAAATTCTTATCTAGCCAGCTGATATACATATCTCTTATCCTAAGACCTTGATGTAAATGAAGTGGTGATGTCATGTATGATAAAGCTCCATGAATTCCATCTTCAACATGTTCGTGAGCAACCTGAACTCCAACATTTTGGAGTCTTGAAACATACATAATTCCATCATCTCTTAGGAGATCATATTGGCAGGTGAGAATATAGGTTAGCGGGAGATTCTGCAGCTGAGCATCGGTGGCCAGCAAAGGTGATGCTCTGTGATCCATGAGCGCAGGCAGCACATACTCCGACTTTCCCAGCAGTGGTTCAGTGTAAACATGGCCCTTCCTGAATCTCTCAGGAAGAAGAGTGCTCCAGTTAACAAACTTAAACAGGTGTCTGGATTCAACTGGCATGTGCTGGTTTCTTCTCATTGCCCGTGGCAGTGCTTCATCCTTGGTGAAAAACAAACTCACAAGTTTTATGGCTATATCCCTTGTGAGAACCACAGCATGTTCATTTTCTCTGTGAGATGGCAAAGATGTGTCAATCAACTGTAAGCCAGGATAGAGCAAGGCTTGCAGCTTGAGTTTATGCTTCACGTCAGGATCAACCTGCACCTAAAAGACAGAGTATCCTGTAAGGAGAAGGTTTCCAAAACAGCAGCAAAAATTGGTATGTTGATTTACACAATCATGGGGAAATAAACCTAATAAATTGATGCTATTGCTTATGATTATTTTCACAATATCTATAATAACTTTCAATGACATGAAATGTCATTTAAATAATACATTTTCATAATCTTGTTTGAGTACATGACAAAGAATGAGGAAAGTTCAAGGAGACATAATAACATAAAGTAAGAATAATATACAAACTCTTTTTCTCCAAAATCCCAACAAATAGCTAAGCTTAAAATTATATGTGAGGTGGAAATTAACAGTGCATGAATTTGTAAAAATTCTTCTTTGTGAGCTGGAGAGATGGCTCAGGGGCTAAGACTATGACTCAAAAGCAGGAGGACCTGAGTTTGGATCCCAGATAACATGCAAAAATACCAGGTGGAAATGACAGTGGCCTTTACTTTTGACTCTGGGAAGCTGAGCCTGAGTAATCCCAGAGCGAAGAAGAAGGAGGTAGAAGCAATCCAGGATGATTTCTGAAGTTACCCTTGGTCCTCCACAGGGACACACAACGCCCTCTAACACACACACACACACACACACACACACACACACACAAATAAATAAATAAATAAATAAATAAATAAATAAATAAATAAATAAATAAATAAATAAATATATAAATAAGTAAAAAGTTCTTTGCTTAAAGTAATCAAAGTGAATGGAGGAAACAAGTGCAAATATTAAATATTTTATCCAAAAAAGCAGAGAACACTTAAAATATATCTTAAAGTTTGAAACAATTAAAAATAGTGTGGGGGTTGGGAAGATGATTCAAAGGGTTAAGGTGTTTGACTTGCAAGCAAAAGGACTTGAGTTCAGATCCCCAGATCCCATGTAAAAATGTCTGGTAGATATGGGGGCAGCCTGTAATTCCAGCCCCGGAAGGCAGAGTATGGGAAACTCCAGAGTGTTCACATACACACACACACACACACACACACACACACACACACACACACACACGTGTGTGTGCACATTTATAATTAAAATAATGCTTAGACTATTAGGTAAACATTCCCAGTGTTGTAACATAGATCTTTAGAAAAATCCTAACGTAATTGAACAACACACAAAGAGTCCATTGATAATTATCTATCTTCCGAAAGCACGACAGAGGATTTGGAAACAAAAGGCAGAAAATTTATGAAAACACTCACTATTCTCAGCAGTTTGATGTACAACATGAAGATGGGCTTTGATACATTGAGGCACCAACTAGACTCTACCATGCAGTGGGAACTTCAGTGCATCTTTCAGGAACATCTCACTCAGCATCAATCTGGCGCTTGCAGTGATAACATCTCTGCTGCTTCATATGGAAAGCTCAGGTCTCTGCGACAAGCTCTCACCACTGAGGCTGGCTAGACCCAAAAGGGAACCTAGACTAAAACTCAGAAGATACTGCACACAGGGAAATGGTGTCCAGCTACCTCAAAAGCACACTCCCAAGACATTGGAGGTGTGACACAGTTGGAATGAAAGTGAGAAGTTTCATGATAAACTCCCCACATTGTGAACTCCCAGTGTTCCTACAAACCTGAATTACTAATCAAAGACTGCTGTCAACATTCCTCCTTCAATCTGATTAAGTGAAGAAACAGGCAGGTAGAGACCGGGTATGCCATAGGAAATAAATTGCTTTTAGCATGAAAGAGTCAAATGGGTCACTATTTACCTCTGCCATTACATCCAACCATTATCACTGTGTGTCACATCCTAATTCATACTATTCGCTTAGTTGTTCAAAACGTTGCAAGTTTTTTAATGTCTTTTCACTCTTCCTTACTTCTAGCCTCTTTTCCATTTGTAATCGCAGTATTTTAGTTCAAATAATTTAATTTTAATACAAATAATTCTTCAATAACTTCACAATATCCTTAAAGTCAAGTTGTTTTGTTTTGTTTAACTCTTGTCTGTGACCATTGTTTCCCTTGAGATCTGCAGTGGCATCTCTATACTGCTTTCATTTTTTGATCTAGAAGAAACAAAGAGCAGCTACATGGTATGGGGGAGAAAATGAACCTGCTCACAGCCTTCTAAAGCTAATCACAAAACAGCTACATCTGATTCCAAAGATGTGTAAATAGCTGCTGGTCCTCCCCAGAGGTAAACAAGGTCAATGTCCTTATTTAATTCCTAAAGTCCCCAGAGACGAATGGAGGATAATGGAAAGTGTTCTATTACGTAGTAGACCTGGTTAAAGAAAGCTGCTAATCAAATGACATAGAGCCAAAAAAGGCAGGGCAATCAAAGTCAGATATTCTGAAAGGTAGAAGATGAGAGGACTGAGATAGGAAGAAGGTATGCCTGATGCCAAGATTTAGAAAAGTAGGTAATTAAAAATATAAGAGCCAAGGGAACCTTGCAGAAGAAGGGATGATAAGATTGAAGAGGTAAAGGTGGGGAGATTTACCACTGGGTAAGACATTCCATGTAAGGCAGTGCTGCTGCATCCAGGAACTCGCTGCAATGAGACTTGTCTTCACCAGACCTGCACAATGGCTGCACAATGCACATATCAACATGCCCCCATAGATTATTGAGGATCTCAGGAGAAATGAATATTTGCAGTGGGACCTTAGGGAATAGGGCTAGCAGATAATGGGGAGTACCACAATCAGTGGGTATCCCTAAGACAGGGCCACTTGGTCTGCCACAGAGGTCTGAACTCCAGTAGAGCAAACAATCTAGAGAGAATCTGGGACCCACAGAAGCAGACAGAAGTGGGAGGGAGGTGGATGGATTGATGAAGGCAGAGGAAGGAGGGAGAGAAAAGAGAGAAGGGAGAGAGGTGGAAAGGAAAGGGGCAGGGATATTTACTCAGTGTGCCTGTGAAACTAAGAAAAACCATTAAAGATTAAAAAATAAAAGCAAACATCTCAAAATGTAAGAGTCAGAGGATAGCAAAGAATGTTGCCAAACAGTGTCCTCTGGACATGACAGAGCCATTGCACGCATGATCTCACTGCAGTGGTGTCTCCTGCGCACAGCACTTCATCATGGAAGAGGGCAGAGCCCACGAAGTTGCCACTCCCTGATGGACAGACCAGCAATATTGCGGCTGTGGGAAGCATAACCACGTTCTTCAGTGGTGAAGCCGCTGATAGGTGATCAATGCTCCGGCAAGTGCTCAGGGTCATACTAAAAGCATGACCCCTTATTAAACTCAGAGGGCCCACAAAGGCATAGGTGAAGGAGGGGGTCTCATTCAGAATAAGGTTTTCAATAGGAGAAGAAAGGGGGATGAGATAGGGGCTTATGAGACGAAATCAAACATACACACACATGTATTGCAGATACCAAAAAGCGTTTAGATTACAATCTAGTTGGGATGAGCACATGCAATGAATGACAGCACAGCAGTGTGCTGCAGCTGTGTACAAGCAGCTTGAGGACTATACATGGAGATCGCAGGAGATAGACTGGAGAAGTTGAAGGTTAAGGGCTGATGGGTGGAAAATTGATTAGGGAATCTGGACTTTGAACTCAGGATAGTCTTACTGAAAGTAAGAAAGAATGAGGGCTTGGGGGACTAGAGCTAAAGCCATGAGACCGGGCAGTGTGTACACTCCACAGCAGAATGATAGGCTGCAACCCAAGGAGCCGCAATTATAAACCAGTGAAGAGGGAAGGAGATGGAGTGAGTACAAAATGAGCAGAAAGCAGGCTGCTGTGACAGAGAGGGAAGGAAGGTCTCTATAACTTAAACTGGCAATAGTTTGGCACAACAATAAGGAAAGTCCTAAAATTTAGGGTAAAAAAGAGGTGGCCGTTCGCAAGTTCGAAAAATAGAGCAAAACAAGGTATGCAGAAAAAGGAGACAAATCTGTGCTAATTGAAGTAGGTATGCAGAGAAGAATGGATAAAAAGTTAGCAAAAGCTAACTTTTAAAAGCATTCGCTTTAAGGTTTTTATCCGTAAGAAAACTTAGCAGTGATTACAGCTGAAGTGAAGGAGCTACAGAAGTCAGAGACACTGAAGACACTGGAAAAAAGGAAATAATTTCTAGTGTCTAGAGAAGATGACAGAGAACATGAAACTAAACCCACAGAAGGTAATCCTGTGTGTGGAAAAGACAGAAAAGAGAGAAAGCACGCCGAAAGTCACAAGAAGTTCGGTTGATGTTTGGTTGGCTGCTTGTTTGGTTTGAAAGTTAATATATTACTTAGAGTAAGTATATATCTGGTGGCTATTTGACTATTATCTATCTTATACATACATTGCATATTGCAGACAAAACATTTAAAACCAAGCTTTGGAATAGAAAAAAAGTTAAGTGAGAGGTTCTAGAAAGCGAAAGGGACGAGGGCGAGGGACTCCGGAGCACAACACACAGGAAACGCTGTATGTGCCGCAGAAGGAAGCGGAAGAATCTCACTCAGCCTCTCAGACTGTGAGATCAGGCGAGGGTGGAGCCCGTGGGTGAGCTTCGGGTGTTGACAGACTGGCAAAGCAAAGCTTGTGCCCTGTTGCCCTGGCGCCAGGCTGCTTTGGTTGGACTGATTTCTGTCATCTCGCAGGCCCAGCAATGTCTGGGAGAAACGTGGCATTGTGCGGCCTCCTGATCCTGGCGAATGCCTGTGGCTGGAGGGAGCATCCAACCAGGGGCCCGCAGGATACTCCTGAAAGGGACTCCTACAGCTGGGCACATTGCTGGGTGTGTCTGCCCAGAACATTGGCGTGGGTGTGCCCAGCAGCAGTGAGCCTTGCAGCAGGGCAGAACTTAGCTCCAAAGAGACTTTCTGGTTTGACCTGCTTGCAGCACAGAGGCAAGGTGACTCCCTGCTGGCACCCAGCAGTGGGTAAAGAACCATGGGAGAGAAGAAAAGCCAGTCCAACTCTGGAAAGGGAAAAGTATTAGCTGCCCTTCCTCTCCTTTTCTTTTTTTCACTTTTTTCCTTCCTCTCCTTTTCTATTTCCCTTTCCCCTTCCTTCCTCTTCCTTTCTCTCTGTCTCTTTCTCTCTTTCTTTCTTCTTTCTTTCTCCTCCCTCCCTTTCCTTCCATCCTGCTTTTCTTTTTTTATTCTTAGTATTTCATACATGAATGTAATGATTTCATGATATTTTCAATCCTTAATCCCATCCCCTTCTTTTCACCTTACTACCTTTTATGTCCCCTGCTAGAACCCTTGCTATTTTTAAGTCTTTTATTAATATGAACCACTGTGCTTCATCCACTTTGCTTTCGATGACATATGCCTGATATGAGAGATCTTGACATCTTTCCCTGTCAATGGTGAGATATTTGTAGGACAACTTCCATGTAGTTCTTGTGAAAATACACATATCCACATGAACTAATATGTCGCAGCACAGTCATGTCCGGGGATAATGTATGGCCCTCCACTGTCCTATTTCAGGCCCTTACAGTCTTAATGTTTCCTCTTCCTTGATATTCCCTGAGCCCTGGTGTGGGTGTGAGTGTGACCCTGTTAGGGCCACCACCACTGTTTTTCTTTTTCTGTAACCTTTATTTTATGCTTGTTTGATTGCATTCTTCCTCTCTATAATTTCTTTCTCCTCCATCACATACTGTACCACTCACTGTCTTTTCCAATCTTACTCTTTTCTTTCCTTTCCTAACCCCTCATTTATTTATTTAGTTTTTAATACAGTTTCCTTTCTTAACTCTTAAATCTCATCCCCATTAGAAACAGAGTTGAAGTTTTAAATTTTTCCCCTCTGTACTGAGTGTAGGAATGGTGACTCCTCAGCAGAAAGCTCTTAATAAGAAGATCTATCCATAAAGCTGGAAGAGATATCCAATCTTACAGAAACAATAGAACCACAAAAACACAAGACACTGTTATTGAAACCATCTTGTCTCAAGAGAAGTATGTTAAGAGAGACACTATTGGTAAATGAAACAAGTTTAAAGACTCCCTAACTCCATGTCAGAAGGGAAAGGCTGAAACCCTGATGCTTATCAGAGGAAGAACTTACTTCCCAGTTAAAGAGTTCACAGGATTTTTCCCTTTCACCCCACCCCGCTCCAGGTCCAGCCGGGCCTCACCCCGCGACTCTAGGTAAGCCCCGGCCGCGTCCGCCCACCAGAACGCCAGGTCAGCCCAAAGGGACCCTGCTCCGACTCCCGCCATCCAGCCAGAGCCGCGCGCAGGGCCGAGGGACGAGGAGGACCTTCCCCTGCGCCCGGGCCCAACCCCAGCTCCCCTCCGGTTAAATAGCTCCACGCCGACGCTCCCATCCTCCCATTCCCCACCCCGCTCCACTGGTCGGGATGCGCGCGGTCCAGCCGGGCCTCACCCCGCGACCTAGGTAAGCTCTGTCCGCGCCCACCCCCAGAACCCCAGGCCAAATAATTCAGTTTAGTGAAATTGAAAGATCTTAAGAGTTAAAACGACAATGCCAAAGTCAAAGTGCAAATCCATGAGAAGCAACACTCAAGTAAACAAATTTCCCACTGAAGAAATTAATCCCATAATGTTAGACTCCAACAAGAACAAACCCGCGGAAAAAGGCCAAGAAAGCCTCACCCAGGATAACGACTTTCAAAATATGATCATTACCATGTTCAATACTATGAAAGAGGAAATCCGGGAAGAATTACATAATCGAATCAATCCCTTTGAAGAGGAACACAACAGACATTTGGAGGAGTTGAGAAAAATAGTGCAAGAAAGAAAAACTGGCATAGAGCAGTTAAAACAGACTCAAGCAGAGTTTAAAACTGAGCTATAAGACAAGTTATCTTCAACCCAGAACTCTACAGAGAGTCTTATCAACAGAACTAAGGAAGCAGAAAACAGAATTTCAGACCTTGAAGATAAAGTAGGAGTACTAACCAGCTCAATGGAAGAGGTTGTTTAAGCCAAAAAGATACTTGAGAGAAATATCCAAGAGATATGGGACATCCTGAAGAAGCCTAACATGCGTATTCATGGAATACCAGAGCAAGAATCTCAAAATACCACACATGAGGAAATTTTTCAAACAATCATCAAGGAAAACTTTCCTCATCTAAAAAAAGAGAGGCCCATCCATATACAAGAGGCATTCTGCACCCCAAACAGATATGAACAAAACAGAAGCACCCCATGGCAAATAATAGTTAAAACACTCCACATTCAAGATAAAGAACTGGTGCTGAGAGCTTCAAGGGAGAAAAAACAAGTCACTTTTAAAGGTAAACCTATTAAAATAACAAATGACTTCTCAGTCGAAACAGTAAAAGCAAGAAGAGCTTGGAGAGACATACTTAAAGTATTGAATGAGCAAAAATGTCAACCCAGGCTGATTTACCCTGCAAAACTATCAGTCATGATCGAGGGAGAAAGAAAAATTTTCCAGCACAAAGACAACTTGAAGGGATACATGTCCACCAAACCAGGCCTTTAAAAAATGCTAGAAATGATACTCAAGCATGAAGATAAAAACAGGCATATCCAGGAGAATAGAAGGCAAATATAACACCATTAAAAGTGAAGCAATATACTTATAAAAACTACTAAACACAATAAATGTCTAGAATTAAAAATAGTTTCTCCATTATAACACTAAAAGTTAATGGAATTAATTCACCGATCAAGAGACACAGATTACAAACATGGGTTAAAAATCACAATCCATTAATCTGCTGCCTGCAGGAAACCCATCTCACCACAAAAGATAGGCACGCTCTAAAAATAAAAGGCTGGTCAACAATTCTACAAGCTAATGGAAGCAGAAAACAGGCAGGGGTAGCCATTATGTTATTAGACAAAGTGGACTTTAAACCAAAGAAAATTATAAGAGACACGGATGGATACTACATTTTAGTCACAGGTACAATTCACCAGGAAGACTTCACAATACTGAACATATATGCACCCAATACGGGCCCCTCAACATTCATTAAGAAAACCCTACAGCGTCTAAAGCAAGAAATCAACCCCCAAACGATAGTTCTTGGGGACTTCAACACTGCCCTCTCAACATGGGATAGATCAACAGGTCAAAAGCTTACAGAGACACTTTGGAACTTACTCAAACCCTGAAACAAATGGACCTTACAGATCTGTATTGAACTTTTCACCCACGTACCAAAGAATACACATTTTTCTCAGCAGCACACGGAATGTTCTCCAAAATAGATCACATATTGGGCCACAAAATGAATCTACACATATACAAAAAAGTTGAAATTCTAGCCTGTTCCCTATCAGACCACCACGGCCTAAAGCTGGACATCCACAACACATCAAACAAGAGAAAATACACTAACTCCTGGAAACTTAAGAATATGATGCTGAATGAGAACTGGATTCAGGAAGAAATTAAAAAGGAAATTCAAGATTTCCTGAAAGTGAATGATAATGAAAATACAACTTACCAAAATCTCTGGGACACAATGAAAGCTGTTCTAAGAGGTAAGTTCATAGCTCTTAATGCCTACATCAAAAAATGGAAACATCAGAAATAAATAACTTAACAATGAAGCTTAAAGCTTTAGAAAAACTAGAGCAATCTGATCCCAAAAGTAGTAGAAGAGAGGAGATTAGCAAAATAAGGGGAGAAATATCTGAAATCGAGATTAAGAAAACGATAGAAAATATCAACCAGTCAAAAAGCTGGTTCTTTGAAAAAATCAATAAGATTGATACACCCCTAGCTAAATTAACCAAAAGCAAGAGAGAGAAAACCCAAATTAACAAAATTAGAAATGAACATGAAGTTATCACTACTGATACCCAAGAAATCCAGAGAATTATAACATCATATTTCAAAAAATTGTACTCTGTGAAGTTTGACAACACAAAAGAGATGGATGAATTTCTAAGTAAACACAACCTACCTAAATTGAATCAGGAAGTTGTGAATTATTTAAATAGTCCTATAACATACAAGGAAATTGAAGAAGTAATCTCGAATCTTCCCACCAAAAAATGTCCTGGGCCAGATGCATTCAGCACAGAATTCTACCAGACATTTAAGGAGTTAATAACAACAATAATCCTTAAACTGTTCCATCAAATAGCAAAGGAAGGAACACTACCAAATTCCTTCTACGAAGCTAATATCGTCTTAATCACAAAACCTAATAAAGATGCACTTAAAAAAGAAAACTATAGGCCGATCTCTCTGATGAACACAAATGCAAAGATTCTCAACAAAGTCTTAGCAAATAGGTTTCAAAAACATATCAAACAAATCATTCACGGGGATCAAGTAGGCTTCAGCCCCGGCACACAAGGTTGGTTCAACATACGCAAATCAATAAATGTAATTCATCATGTAAACCAGTCCAAAGTCCAAGACCGCATGATACTCTCGATAGATGCAGAAAAAGCTTTTGACAAGATTCAACAGCCTTTTATGATCAAAACGCTAGAGACAGTAGGAATGGAAGGAACCTTTATCAATACAATAAAAGCTGTATACAACAAGCCCACAGCAAGGATTATGCTCAATGGGGAAAAATTGGAAGCATTTCCACTTCGATCAGGAACTAGACAAGGCTGTCCACTCTCACCACTTCTATTCAATATTGTACTTAAAGTCTTAGCTGAATACATAAGAGAAGAAAGGGACATAAGAGGGATTCAAATCGGCAAGGAAGAAGTCAAGCTATCCCTATTTGCAGATGACATGATCTTATACCTGAGGGATCCCAAAAACTCCACCAGGAAGCTCCTGGAACTAATTGAGAAGTTCAACAGGGTGGCAGGATACAAAATAAATGTGCAAAAATCAGAGGCCTTCCTATATGCCCAGAATGAAAGAAGTGAAAAAGCCCTGAGAGAAACAATCCCATTTACTATAGCCCTTAAAAAAATGAAATACCTTGGTATAAACCTAACCAAGGAGGTAAAAGACCTTTACAATGAAAACTTTAAAACCCTAAAGAAAGAAATAGCAGAAGACACCAGAAGGTGGAAAGACCTCCTGTGTTCCTGGATTGGCAGAATCAACATTGTAAAAATGACCATCCTACCAAAGGCAATATACAAATTCAATGCTATACCAATTAAAATCCCAAAGCAATTCTTTAACGAAGTTGACCAAATAATCTCAAAATTCATATGGAGGCACAAAAGACCCAGGATAGCAAAGACAATCCTGAGTAACAAAAACACTGCTGGAGGTATAACCATACCAAACCTTAGTCTATACTACAAATCCATAGTTATAAAAACTGCCTGGTACTGGCTCCAAAATAGACACACAGATCAATGGATAAGGGTTGAAGACCCAGTTATAAGCCCACAAAATTACAGCCATTTGGTCTTTGACAAAGGGACCCAAAGAATCCAATAGAAAAAGAACAGCATCTTCAACAAATGGTGCTGGCAAAACTGGATCTCCACATGCAGAAGATTAAAGCTGGACCCGTACTTGTCACCATGTACAAGACGTAATTCCAAATGGATCAAGGACCTTGATTTAAGGCCAGAGACTTTAAAAACAATAGTTGAAAGGATAGGGAACTCCCTCGAGCTGATTGGGCTAGGCCAACATTTCCTAAACAGACATCCAATGGCACAGTCACTGCTACCAACTCTCAACAGTTGGGATCTTGTGAAATTAAAGAGCTTTTGTTCAGATAAAGAGATTGTAACACGAGCTCAAAGGCAACCCACAGAATGGGAGAAAATCTTCACTAACCACATATCTGATAGAGCTCTACTGTCCAGAGTGCACAAACAACTTAGAAAACTAAACTCCAAGGAAAACAATGGCCCAATTAAAAAATGGGCCCTGGAACTTAAAAGAAACTTTTCCAGGGATGAAATTAAAATGTCTAACAAATATCTTAAAAAATGCTCCACTTCCTTAGCCATCAGGGAAATGCAAATCAAAACTTCCCTGAGATATCATCTCACCCCAGTCAGGATGGCAAAAATCCACAATACAAACAACAACAAGTGCTGGAGAGGATGTGGAGAGAGGGGAACTCTCCTACATTGCTGGTGGGAATGCAGGCTCATACAGCCACTCTGGTGAGCCGTCTGGAGATTCTTAAAGAAATTAAAGATTGAAATGCCATATGACCCTGCTATCCCACTTTTGGGAATAACCACCCATGCAGCAGAGGTTCGCCTCGATAGCACAAGCTCGACCATGTTCATAGCAGCACTGTTTACAATAGCAAAGTCATGGAATCAACCTAAATGTCCAACAGTTGACGAGTGGATAAGGAAACTGTGGTACATCTATACAATGGAGTACTACTCAGCCATCAGAAATGATGAATTACTGGAATTTGCTGGGAAATGGATGTCATTAGAAAGAATTATATTAAGTGAAGTATCCCAAACCCAGAAAATTAAGCGCCGTATGTACTCCCTAATAGGTGGCTCCTAGTACCAAACTCACCCAGCCCACATTGAGACACTCAAAAGTAAACCTATGTAACACAGTAATTGCAAGGATTATGAACAAGAGAGATGGGTTAGGAGGACCACACCAGAAACAAGGAGAGAGGGGACCATGTTACAGCAGAGAAAATAGGCCTCCATCAAGGTCTGCAAGTAAGTAATGAGAAACCTGGTTAAGTTCACAGACGTTCTTTCTTGATCTCACCAGAAGGGGAGGGCATATAGTCTAGCAGATAAAAAGTAATCATTTTGCAAATGGGTAATGGACCCCTCCCTCACTGAGGTTTCCTTCTTTTATTACATCTACCCTTGAATGTGCTATTATAACAAGACTCCAGTTAAACAGCTTTTTGTCTCTGGCCAGGGGGTGACATACAGTGCCCAGTAGGATGGAGTGAAGGGCATTGCAGGAGCAGCAAAACTGCAAAAGAAAATCAACAAACCACAATCCAGAACTTCAGAGACTCTATATCAATCACATAGAACTAGGCCACCCTAATCTCTCCCCATCCTGGATTTCAGGGACATTTGCGGAAGAGGGGGGTGGTAAGATTGTAAGAGCAAAAGGATGGGAGGAACAACGATTTGCAAGATTCTCAACAATAGTTGGGGCCAAAGCAATCATATTGGGACTTTGCATGCCCTGCGCAATGTGCACTGTTGCCCTCATAAAGTCTAGCATCTGTTAAGGGCACCGAGATCCCTGGAGGGAAGGGATTGACAGCCATAGTAGTGCTCCTATGCTTAAAGGGAACAAGAGAAAGGGCTTATGGAAATGCCACTGGGTCCTTATATGTCATCAGAGAGGAGGACCCAGTGGAGAGTCAGGCGTACACAATAAAGGACTCTCTGGGAATTGGGGGGGAGGCACTGGGGGATGGGGAGGGAGAGGAAGGGGAGGAGGGGGTTCGGGGGGAGGAGGGGGGAGGGAGGGAACTGGTAAAAAATTTTAAAATGTATAATTACATTTTTAATAAAAAAATATTAAAATAAAAAAAGAGTCCACAGGATTTGACAACTCATTAAAAAACTTTGCAGGATGGATTTGAACAAAAATGATGATGGATCAGTGAAGAGCAGAATCACACCCAATCAGGACCACTTAGTTATGCATATCTCTTGCTCTTCGTTTAAACCTAAACCTCATGTCAGCACTTGGAAGGTTCACATGGACATCACTGGGTACCCTACTTATTCCCATCCCTAGTGTATGTAGATTAAATAAATCTCCTTTCTCTTCTTCTCACTCTTACTTGCTCCATTAATTAACACAATGTAGACAGGTGGCTGATCCTAACTTATCAGTACCGGAGTCTTGGATTTGATTCTGGAAACCCTGATAACTATTTGAATTTTCCAAAAATTTATAATTTCTTAATAAGTAAATGCAATGATATTGAGATGGCTGTAATTTCAAACACAACTTGAAGTCAGATGTGGAAATTGATCAGTGACTTCTAAAGGATACAGCTAAACAGATGAATAAACAATATTTTTGCCATGTAAATAGAGAATCCAAAAGAAACAAAAAATAAGCAGAAAATTTAGGAATTAAAATCCTAATAAATCAGATCAATCAAATAAATCAAATAAAAATTTTCAGTGAAGAGCCTCACCAGTAGACTAGATCAATAAGAAGAAATAATATCAGGGATTGAAGAGAAGGTAAGAATTATTGCAATTGGCTGATATCAAGGTTCTGATATTGAAGGTTCTTATAACCACAAACAATTGAACAGAGATACACACTATAGCAGAAGCTCAGACAGCTTGTTAGGAAAAACTATACTTCCCAGCCAGAAGCTGGAGCAAAGAAAGCCAAGTTTAGCAGCTGAAAAGTGTAGCAGATTTTTTTCTGCCTTTCTCTGTAGCTCTACACACCAACTGCATACCCTGCATATGTCATTAGCATCTTGAATCTCCATCCAGGATTCGTGTTTTAGTATTATAATGAGTTGGAGTTTGCCCTGAAATACATCTGTGTCTGAGTCAATAGAAACATATAATTTGGTTGGCCTGAGTGTTTATGTGTATGTGGAGGGGGGGAGATTTCCATATTTTTGCTTTGCCAACTTGGTTTTATTTTTCTTTTTTTCTTTTTATACATTTTTATTATTATCTCTGCTCATACAAACTTAATAGGTACACCAGTTCCCTCCCTCCCTCCTCCCCCGAACCTCCTGCTCCCCTCTCCTCACCCCTCCCTCCCCATCCCCCAGTGCCTCCCCCCCCAATTCCCAGAAAGTATGCTAAATTTGTGAAATTTTACTCAAGGTCTTCCAGACCTTACTCTGAACCCTAATCTTTTGCTTCAATTTCCCCAAGAACTGTTGTACAATCTTTTGAAGGGGTTAAAGGATGATGATCTATGCTACTGAGTGTTGAGGTCCCTTTATTAATAGAGGGCATGACATTCCCTGTTCTCTCCATTGGTCAGAAAAGAGGAGCTCAATATCTTGTAGAATAAATTGTCTAGAATCATAAGGACTTGAGTTTGAAACTATTGCATCATGGAAGAGACAGATTTTACCAAGAAGTAGGAAATACATTGTCCAAACAAAACTAACATGATCACATATTCTAATGTCTCCAAAATGCGTGAGAACTAGAAAAATCACGGCTATGTGTTACACTGAAGAGCCATGCTCACGTAGACTGCACACTGGCTGCTGCACAGCTTTATTTGCAAGACATCTTGTATTATCGTTGGAGCTAGAGAACAAATAGTAGCTTTAGTTTCAAAGCTCAATTCCTGTAACAAATACTTTACCCAAACCATTTAGGGAAACAAGGGAGTTTTTAATGCTGAGAGCTGATCATTGCAGAAGAGCCATACCATCACCTTGATCAAGGGAGCAGGTCCCACCACAGCAGGAACAGAGGGCTACGACCAATACTGAATGCTGGATGCCAGCTTCGCCCCCAAATGCTAGGCAGCTCTCTCCTTATCCATCTTCCCAGGGAATGGTCACACTCACTATTGGTTGGATCTTCTACATCCATCATGAAATTAAGACAGTTTCCTAAAGACTTGCCCAGAGTCTGCCTGACCTAAATACTTTTTCATAGGTGTTCTCAGAGGTTCACCTCTTTACTGTCAAGTTGACTGACAAAACCAACTGTCACTCTCCTAGACATGAAATATTAGTTGTTCTCTGGCCTTTGCCTGTGTTCCATGCATGCATGTATGTGATATCCTCTCTCTCTCTCTCTCTGAATAAGTTATTTTAAACAATAAGAAGTTAATACGTCCATTTTTCTTTTTGAAGAGAATTTTTAAAGTATTTGGGGGTCTTATGGGTATAAACGAACTTGACTTTAAGGTGCTCTTGACATTATGGAGATTCGGAAGGGAGAGATTTCATTCTAGAAAGTAATGTGTTGAGTTCTTTCCATTTGGAGGAAACTGTGTATAGTTATCTTTCAAGTAGATCCATCTATGTTCAAAGAAAATGTCATGAAACCTCAAAAGAGATTTATATTTTTGTTTTAGACAGAGAATCACCTGAGTAAGATCTAATTCTCAGTCTTTCCTCAGAATATACACGAAGGAAAAGGAGTGAAGTCACCTTATTTTCAAGGGAATTGCAGACAGGGCAGATTGCTTCTTACTTTTAAAAAGATTTTGGAATTCAATGTCTTTTTATCCAGAGACCCAAGTGACTAAAGAGTGCCTGTTTATCTCTTTGAGTAACAATGAGTTGTGTGACCCTTGTCCTTACCTGATTTTGATATTAGGGCCTTGCTGGCTTTGCCAAGTGACTTTGGAAGCATTATTTCCATTCTTATTTTGTAGGACAGTCTTAGGAACATTGGCTAGTTTTATTCTGATGCTCTGGTAGAATTCAGTAGGGGCTCTGGTTGGACAGAGCTTTTTATTTTTTTCTTTTTCTTCTGTTGTTGAGAGATTCATTACTTCTTCATATGCTCAAATATTTTAGCTTTTTTTATATCCTGTTGGTTCAATTTTGGTCTGATATAGCTCTGATAAGTTTATTTTTTAAAGCAATTTGGTAGCTTGCAATATCCAATGTTGTTTTTGCTTTGCAATCTTAGCATGTTAACTATAATGTTATGTCAAAAAGATTTCCTTTGGTCATAGACATTTGGGGTTGTAAATGCCTACTTTACTTAGATCTCGGGATCTGACCTTTGACCTTTTATTTGTGGCTCATCTCCTTCCTGTACTATAAAATGTCTTGGGATTGATGTTATAATCGGTTCAGGTTCTTGAAGGTTGTGTTCATAAGCCATTTTCATGTCATTTTACCTCATTTCATTCCTTCTCCTCTCATCCTAAACCTTTTTTCCATTCAGCTCCTAATTTTATGTGTTTGTGTGTGAGTGCCCTCACTGAATCTGTATTATTTTCTAATGGCATTCTGGTTTTGCAAAAATACCACCAGAAAAGTCCATTAAACACTGCTAACATCATTAGAGTGCATTTATTGCATATATCTACAAACTTTTCTGCATCCTCTTCCAAACCAATTTCAAACACTTATGAGCCACATGGCCAGATTGTCACAGTAATAATCTTACTTCTCTTATATAAATTTTCTGACTTAGTTACTTTTTCATATAATGAAATATTTAGCAGGAATTAACTTAAGAAGAAAATATTTTCTTTAACTTTATGGTTTGACAGGCTATAGACCATCAAGATTGAGAAAGATATGGCAGCAGGTGACTTTCTGATAGCTGGAGTGTATGATAGTTGCATATAGTCCATTAGAACAATAAACAAATAAATGGATCAAAGTAAAGTTGACTATTAACTTCTAAATACAATCCACCAACACATACACAAATACACACACACACACACACACACATACACACACCAAACAACCACCACCACTGACCAATCTTCTCCAAAGAGACCCAAATTCCTACATGCTCCTGTGAATACCAAATCAACACCAACAGTTAGGGACTGAAAACTCAAACATTTAAACCTGTCAGAGACTTTCACATTCAAGCCATAAAAGTATCCAATGATATTCTCCATAAAAGTTAAATAAAAAATCCACAGTTTTATATAGAAACAAAGAAGACACCAAATAGCTAAAATAATTCTGAGCAAAAAAGAGCTATCCTGATCATAATATCTGATTCTAGAGTATATTACCAAAACATAATCAGCCGTAGTTCTGCCACAAAAAGAGAGAAGTAGATCAATGGAATAAAGATGAAAATTTTAAGTAACTCCTGTATCTAGAGTTATCTGGTTCTTGACAAAGGTGTCAAACCAAAAGCAAACAAACAAACAAAAAAGCAAAACAAATCTTACTTGGTGCTAGCAAACTGGACATCCACCCACATGTTGAAGAACTGAATCTAGATCCCACTCCTCACCCAGTACAAAATTCAATTCAAAACTACTTACAAATGCTAAAGCAGAATGTGAAAGTTTGAAACTATTAGACAAAATTGTTCAGTATATACTTCAAAATATGGGCATAAACAATGACCTTCTGAGTAAGACTCCAATAGCTAAGGAAAATGGCAAAGAAACAAAAAATAGAATTGCAGAATAGAAGATAATCTTGCCAGTTAATCATCTAATATATGTCCAATTGATATCCAAAACATATAAGAAAAAGCGTAAATCAAATAATCCAATCAATAAATAAAAATGAGCCAAACATAAAGCTTTCAAATAAATTTCATTGTATATATTTACATAGTACCATGATATATACAAAATTTTCATACAATTATAAATTGTATACAAATTATTTTTAATTAAGCTCAATTTCCTAATGAATAAAAATTTATGTGTTTAAGCACCATCTTAAATAAAATTCAAAACTACATTTAGATTTGGCCTTACCCTAGTCAGAATGACTACCAAGTAAAAAAAAAAAAATGCAAACAAACAGCATTAAATAGTGGTCATGATATAGAAGAAAAGGACATACCATTGCTAAAATTGTAAGTTTGTGCAGACAACAGAATTCAGTATAGAGGATCCTTGAAAATACTGAAATAGGACTGACTTCCTTGTAAAACTGCCACACTGTTTATGGGAATGTATCAACATGCCTCAATGTCTGATTACTGTAGACAAACCTGCATGTGTTTTTGACACTATCACAATAGAAAAATTATGTAGCCTATGTGCCTTTATCAATGAAATGATAAAAGAAAACAGAACATTTTCTCCAAATCTTAAAAAAACAAAACTTAAAAGTTTAAATTTTTTACATAAGCCAGGCACAAAATAATTTTATCTTACATGATGCTTTCCATACATTGCTTCTGAGTAACTTTTGCAAGTACAGCATATCAATTGGCTGATTCTTAAATATAAAAATTA
Source organism: Typhlomys cinereus (assembly GCA_023101885.1). Taxonomy (NCBI): domain Eukaryota; kingdom Metazoa; phylum Chordata; class Mammalia; order Rodentia; family Platacanthomyidae; genus Typhlomys; species Typhlomys cinereus. Next base: position 3,104,867 of record JALPQD010000096.1, read on the forward strand.
TAAAGAACTATAAAATTTTGGATTGCATTATTGAAAAAGCTTCATATTTTACAGACAAAGATGTCAAGCAGTTTTTCAATAAGTTTTATCCTCTGAGGTGAAGATACACATCCCAGGAAAAGTTACTTTTCTTAGATGCATGTTCCACTTCCTGATGTTTAAGGAGAGTTGTTGCCAGTCACCCACAACAGAAGAGCTGAAGAAAGGTTGCTCAGTTCCACATGAACGAAGAAATGCCGAGCTCAGCTCAGGACCAAATAGTCTCTATCGTGATTCAGGTATTACAAACTAATAAATACACTTTAAAAGATGCTAGATTCAAGCACATATTTCTACTTTTAGTAAATTTTGGGTGGTCTGGATGTCGAGGAAATGTTTTAGGAAAGTAAACTAAAATGGCATGAACTAGTTCCTTTAACAAAAACAAATACTTTAAGGATTTAAACCATCAATGTACTTACACAATTAACTCAATAGAATAATAGTGCATTCTAATTTACTTTGTGTTTCCCTACAGGGTCTATTGAGAAATCCATCTCTTTTCACTGCTTATGTCATAGTTGAGGAATTGTTTTTCTGGAAGACTATAAGAGAGGGGTTTTAATATCTCCATAAAATCATACCTAACAGTCATTTCAATTAAAAATTCTTCACTTGCAAAGTCAAGTAAGTATTACAGATATACAAATCAAAATGTCATGTATGGCATGGGGTTGCTCGATCTTACTTGAGTAATTGTTGGACCAAATTTTAAGAAGTACTCTATCTGTAAAACCAGTTTCAGACAAAGCTTAAAATCATATTGCTACACAACTTGGCACAGCAATAAGAATAATTTCACGGAAGGGCATCTAATTTTCTTGCTGTCTCACTTTCTGTCTTACTCTAGCAAGATCCTTCAACTAAATGACATAATATTTAAAACATATAATTAGCAGATGTGGCAGCTCAATCCTGTAATCCCAAAATTCAGAAGGGTGGAGCACAAGAGTGGCACACAATCAAGGCCCTCTGGGTGCCCACCTATGCCAGGGTACACAGCAAGTACCAGGCCAGATATAGCCGTAAAGTATGGCTTTGTTTCAAACAAAATGAACAAGTTCAATAAATTTCCAAATGAAGTTTTATATAAATTAGGTTATTCTAAGTGAAAAAGAGAAAACCATTTTCAAAATTCACAAATCATGGCTTAAGGACACAATAGATCCACAATGACCTGAATGATAATCAGAAATTCAAATTTTCATGAATTTTTTCATTGAAAATGATTCTGAATAGTATGTTCATCATTGTCACGTTACAAATGCTAAAGGTCTATTATCTTCTTTAATTAATATTTAATATAAATGGCTTCTTTAATTAATATTTAATATAAATGGATTGAAGTAAAGAACTCAAAAGATAGAATATATAACAAATTAGTTGGAGTTGAGATAGCTAGATGATCAACAGATATATTGGTTGCAAATCTTACAGTTAAAATCTTATTTAGAAATAAATCTTATTTTTTTTATCCTAGGAACATTTGCATAGAACTCTAAAGGTAAAGGACATTTGAGTGGACAGGTTAGACTGAAAAAAGAACCAGATATAAAACCAAAGGTGAGGATTTCCTATCACTGACATTTTGTCTACATAATAGGCTTTTGTGTGTGTGTGTGTGTATGTGTGTGTGTTTGCAGATTACCATGAACATAAACTTATATATGTTCTTATATGAATTTGTACTATTTTATATGCAATCATACAAAGATATTTATGTACATATATGCCTATATCTACATATGTGTAGATATATATGTAGATATGTATATGCTCAAACTTCTAACTATTTCAACCTTGAGTGTTTTATTTTAATTCTTGGGATGATAAAAAGTAAAATACAAAGATTAATAATCACATGCAAATACCTACAATAACATTTTGTTTCACGTTTTTACTATTAAGACATATTGATAAATGCAGAGCAGCATTTAGTAATAAGGAGTCTGAAAATATTAGGTTTACATGTTTCACTTTTAGGATAGAAAATGCATCAGGATGTTTTAAAATGGAAAAATGCATTGCTGTCCAAAAATATCAAAGTCATGACAGATAAATAAAGATTAGAAAACTGGAAGACTAAAGGAGACAGAGGAGATGTGATGATGTCCAAAAGCAACATTAAGACTTTTGTATCTAGGACCAGAAATGGACATTGATGGGAAAACTGGAAAAATCTAATGAAATACAATTTGGTTTCTAATGCTTTATCAATGCTAATTTCTTAGCTTTATGTTTTAAGAATGGTTATTTGGGATAATAACATTTAGGGAAGGTAAGTACTCTTATCACTGACATTGTGTTATTTCTATAATTTACTATTTTAATATTTTTATTAAAAAAGATTATGTTTTGTATTTATTAATTGGAACTCTCGATAGGAGTATGATTTTAATCATCCCCAAATTAATAGATTCACTGAAATCCTAAACAAAATACAATTTAGTTTTCTTCATTAGAATTGGCTGATACCCTAATATTTTAATGGGTAAGATGTGTGTGAAGTGCTAAAGCAACTTTTCCAAAAGATCAAGGTTGAAATAAGGTTGGCATGGACATGAAGACAGACATATATAACAATACAGTAGGAGGATCAAAAATAATTATTGAATTTTCATTCAATTACCACTGTCATTCCAGAGGACAGGATGGTCATTTTACAACTGCTGCTGAAACAAGATGCTCTGTGCAAAATAGCACAACCCTAGCTCTACCTTTCACCACACAGCCAAACACAAGGTACCTGTTGAGTAAGTGCTGCTGCCAGAGTGCCCCCGGAACTGTCTCCTGAAATAGCAATTCGGGTGGGATCCACACCATATTTTGTAAGAATTTTGTCCTGAAGGAAAAACTTGACTGCAGTAATGCCATCTTCAAACTGCGCTGGGAAGTGATGCAGAGGGGCCAGCCTGTAGCTTTGAAATAGAACAGCAAAGCGTTAGGCTGAACCTGGACACAAGGTCTTAGACCACACAGATGCAATTTACCACCAGGTTCTACTCCTCAGTCTTGCAAAAGTCAACCTAGAATGTTTTATTTCAATCATTGATTCAAATGTAAATCAATAAAAATATGGTTTCAAGTGCATGTGATTCAAAAGTGTATGAAGTCAGAAAACTCTGATAAATACCCTTAAATTTTTAGGAAAAATGTTTATTTCACAATTGATCAGTATTTAATATGTGCTGCACCTTCTCTCATGTATTTCTGTATACACATGCACATATGTGTATATGTGTGTGTGTGCGTGTGTGTGTGTGTGTGTGTGCCTGCCTGCCTGTGGAGGCCCAAGGATGCCATAATGAATCATCCTAGATTGCTTTCATCTGGGATTTCCCAGGTTCCAAATTTTGGGGCTGGAATTGCAGGCATTTACATGGGATCTGGGATCTAAACTCAGGTTCTTTTGCTTTCCAGGTAAAGGCCTTAACCCCTGAGTCATTTTCCCAGTCCTTTCTCTTATATTCTTAAAGCAAATAGCTATGAGCACATACATCTTTAAAATCCTGCCTGATAAAAAAGATGGGGTTTTTAAGGCACTACATATTATAGGCTTATGTCCCTTTTTTAATGTCATTGACATCGAAATTTTATTTAAAATTGTAAATTTTAATTAATTTTAAATTGAAATTCATATTTTATCATAAATAATGCGCACAATATGATTTTAGGGAGAAAGTTGAAATGTAACTTACATTTATTTACAATAAGGGAGCTTGGTTATTCCTGCCAAATTCATTTGTAAGGCAAATTCTTACACAATTCTGTTATTAAGTACAAGTGAATTTTCAAATATGCCAATCAGTAAAAACAGAAGACTACTCACATTCCCTGTTCTTGAAAATCATGTTTCCCTTTTAAAAATTCTTCAGAATATTAACATTTATAAATACCTATATTTACTCTACATTCTATTAATAGGGTCCTTAAAAGTTTATTATGAACTACACCTAGAAAATCTTAATGAAGTGTAATTAGATATCTATTGTTTCAATATCAGTGAATTTATATTTTGGGGGTCAAGACACATTTCAACTCATAAGGATTAGATAAAAAGAATGACAAGCATAAATATATGACTACATTAAAATGAATTTAAAATATGTGATCCAATTAGTTCAAACATTACACAAAAAGATAATATCTCAGTATCATAACTTTGAAATGTCCATTAAAATATGGAGTTCTTCTTGTACCATGGCATGAAGAATATGTCCACAATTACTTTCTTTACATGATGAAATCCTCATTGCTTTATCTAAATTTCCATAGTTTCCTAGCTAAAATATATGCTACCAAGTTCCATGAGAATTATCAGAGTTGATGTCTCAATTTTTTTTGTTGCTGTGAAATAAGAATAGATGGAAGAAAAAAAATTTCTCCCAAGAATAATAATTGTAGAATCAATTTTGATTCAGAAATCTAGAATGTATTAATATGAGAGACATATTAATACTTGCTTTTATTGGATTAACAGTCCTAAAATACTTCAGTATGTTAATGTAAAATTCAGAATGAGAGGTCATCTTCCTAGAGATTGGCTTGAAGTTTTCGATGGCCCCAAACTTAATCACCTTTATCACTCCAAGTGAGAATTCTTTCAGAAGTATATTTTTTACCAGTCCAAAGATGATGAAATATCTGCAAACTACAATGGTAGTTATTATGTAACTATGAAAGACACAACTAGGGCTTACACGGTCTGGGCAATTGGACCTCCCAATGTATTTATCCTAAGGTGTAGTTCATAGATTTACATAATTGCAGAATGATTATGGAATCCTGGATAACATGAAAGAGAACTCATTTCAACTGTGATATGTAAAATATACTAACTTTAAATTTACATCTATGGCATGGACACGTGGATATCAAGCCTTTATGTAGCTAAGAAAAAAAAATCACAGAAGTTAAAAAATAAAAGAAAAAGAAATAGCCCTTACTCAATTCCCACGACGACAGCATCAAGTGTATTTGCAGTCCACCTGTTCAGGAAGTCAAAAGCCCTTTGCTCTGAAATGGAGGAAGGAAAGTTAAGGTCTGCCATATCATTGCAGAAACAATGAGAAATTAAAGTTCAGAATATTATTTTGGAACCTGCACAATCTACCCTTGTCCATGCAGAGGGACCTGAATTAAACACAGTGTTGAATCTCTCTACCCGGGATGAAGAAGTGATTTTGCTAATTGGTGTTTTCATTTGGAAAAGTAAGGCTGGACTCATTCTAATTTTTTCTTGTCATCTTCTCCATCTACATACCTTTTTGAGTCCCCTCTGCGGTCTAGAACATTCCCTTGTGCTCTACCTTTTCCATTAGCAAGTATCACAGGAAGAAGGCATGTAACTCATGAGGATGGCCAGCCGCTACAGCTGGATTTGTAGTTCAACCGCAGCTGAACATGCATTTCTAAAGGTCTAATTAGAAGTAACGAGAAAGCCTTTCATTACACATATATGAACTTTCAATTGATTCAGAAACTGAGGAAGAATGAATGTAATAGTTACATATTAATTGTCTGGAACAATAACAATAACAGAGTTCCTTAAGAAGTCAGGTTTTATTTTTGATTAGACACCCACACACACACACACACACATGTCCTCCTCCACACACTCACACATCACAGTTTCCCAATGTGCCCACCAAATCTCTTTATCAGCTCTCTATGTACATCTTTGAAAATTCTGTGATGGCTTTACCACTGTATTTATTATAAAATTTTAGCAATTCATTGAATTTTAAAATCATTATAAAAGCCTAGACTTTTTGACAATATTTCTTGCAAAATAACAAAATTTACTAGTTATTTTACATAGGAGAAAGCAGAAAGCAATGATCCATGCAGTCTTTTAGGTAGAGAAAATATAATATTTTACACCAGTGTCTGTGTTTAATTCTCGATCAATTTTCAATTATCTTACAAATGAAGACTGTAAAATTTGCATCACAAATTGTTCTAATTCCACAGTGTTTGCTGATTCAATTTGTCTGATCATGTCTGCTAGAAAAAACATTTCTTAAATTTCTTATCTTTCTAAGCAATTTTGACATGTTCTGGAGGGAAAAAAATGTCTAGGAAAACAAGAAAAGGAAATTTGCAAATACTAAAAAGGAACATGCACATACACAAACACACACACACAAAAATCACAAACACGATTTACCTAAACATTGAAGTGAAAGTAGTTTGTGAAATACGCAAACGAGTAACATGGAAAATCATACTCAGAAACAAAAACAAGAATGTGTGTGTTCAGACAACAAAAGTAGGTTGTTGTGGTTAAAGCAAAATTATGAAAAGGATCAAAGACAAGAAAGGAATTTTCAATTTATTATATTAAATGGTATGAGTCAGCAAAGAAATAATATGGCTAGAGATACATGTTCTCAAGATGAAATTCATTACATTTAGATTGTGCCAGTAAGATACATGCATCAGCTAATAATTAAGGACTGAGCCTTTAGGTGCCACTATGAAGAACTAAATCCTGAGTATGCTTGTAGGGGAAGATTGGGGAAGACTCATCTCACAATGGATACTACTGTTCCCTGGACAGGTGGATAAGACAGAGAGAATGTGTTCAATATCTTGAATGCACAGGTAAATAGGTATTCCAAAAGTGAAGAATGTCCCTTTATCAGTCAGTCCTGTTGATGTGATGTGGCTGGCTTACTAGGCTCCTGTGTTGGTATGAAGTCAACTGTCAGGCCAGTGGAATGTAACCAAGAATCATAAGCAAGCCCTAAGTTATTTGGCCATGCATTTAACAGCAACATGAAGAAGACCAAAGCATAGATGCAATAAAATAAAGCAGGAAAGAGGATGAAACTTTGAGGAAGAATCTTATGGTAGATCATGAACACTGAGTTATAAATGAAGTTAAGATGCTCAGAAGGTCAAGAAAGGGTATGGTATTGGACTCAGACTTCTACTTAGTTGTAAACATTCATAGAACAGCATTAGAGAAAGACCCGGGCCTTCCTACCAGTCTTGTGGTCACTTCAGAGGGCAAGAGATTGAAAAAGTGTACATGCAACCCCAGAGAACAATGGAGGAAATTCTTGGTGTCAGTGGTCAGTAAATGAAGAACAGGAGGAAGACCTCGAAAAGAACATGACCGTCAGAAAACCATTCAGGTGACAATTTGTTGAATAAAACAAAAGGAGGTGCACAGAAGTTTCATGAGGCTGCTCTTATCAAATGCAACTGGGATGGAGCTGGAGGAATTTAAGTGGGAAAACAAGAAGGTAAGACGGATTAGAGTGGACAGAGCTCTCAATGTCTAGAAGGAAAGGCACAGGAAAAGAAATTAATTGGAAGAGGCACAAAGGACAACTGGGGAATTACTTTCCAGAAATGATTGGGACTGTGAAATGTGTAGGAGGTTGTGACTTCGAGATCCAAACAAATTAAACAAGCAAAAACTTTAAGAGAAGCTTGATGGAGGTGTACTGATAAAAGTCAAATAATGGGTTGAGAGCTATAAGATATCTAGCAGAGTAAGAAAGACTAAAGTCAAAAGGAAAGATGTTCCTTCCTCTAAGGTACTGAAAGGAAGTTGGGGAATGAGATCTTGGAAAACAAATCTGTGTGAGGAGCGATTGAAAAAAGGTACAAAATTTGACAGCAAATATCCCTTAAACCTTATATATTTTCTTCAGAATTTGATCTCTAGCTGTCTAGAAGCATTTAAGTTTTCTAGAGTGATGGAAGCAAATATGAACTGCAAGAAATTCTGATGGGCAGAAGGACATTCATTATCAGAAGGAATGCATGATTCCTGGAGAAGAGACATGCAGGTGTGACCACTGGGGGTCAATGTGAAGCTCTCCCCATTCACTCACTGAAACAGCAACTCTAGCAGTGGGTTGATCTGTTTACAGATCCTCTATCTACTTAACTAGTGAAGAATCACTACTTGCAAGTTTCTGACCTCACCTGCAGGAAAAATAACCCATTCTCCCCTTCCTTCAGGCTACATGTTCTAGCATTTACTTTCTGGGGTTCTTTCAGGATGTTTGAAAAGGAAAATCAGGTTTATGAGGTTTCCTGGAGTAAATAGAGACTAACTAATTCCCGAGACATTATGCAATCACCTGATTCTTATAGTTCAAGAGGGGTTGTACTTTCTACAACACAATCACATTGCATCCCCTAGTTTTGCTGTCATTCTATCAGATTACACTGATAAGGTGATCTTAAAACTCAATGGCTGAGTGTGTGACTCTGATAATGAGTGTATTATAAAACACCAAAGATTTTTCTTTTCTCTGAGGATAGAGTTGAATTTCCCACCACAGAATGGGAAATTTTCTAGTTTTGTGTTTTCTTTTTCATTTTAAAGACTGTAAAAAGAATGAAGCACATGTGGTAGAGGGTTTTAGGGGTTACTTATTTTTCCCAAGCTTTCTATTGTTTCTGGAAATTCATCTTGAATGGCTTCTCTGCTCGATGAACTATGAGTAGCTGACAAAGCGTGAAGTGTACAAGAGCAATGTTGCAGAAGAGAAGAGAAGTGTACAAAGCAAGGAGCGAGCCACAGTGCTGACCCACCCAGCAGCCTCAGGACCCCAAGTCTTGCTACCAAAGTCAAAGTTACAAAGTTTCCCCACCCTGTTTAAAACATGCCTGTACTTTGTGTATGTGTGTGTGTGTGTGTGTGTGTGTGTGTGTGTGTGTGTAGGGGTGTATACAGAGGGCACTTGAGTGTGTGTGCCTGTAGAGACCCAAGGGTAATATCAGGAATCATACTGGATTATTCTTCCTCCTGATTGCTTTGCTCTGGGATTTCCCAGGCTTTTCTTTCCAGAGCCAAAATAATAGGCCACCACCCTGCATTTTTACATGGGCTTTACGGATCCAAACTAAAGACCCTGTTGTTTGAGAGGTAAAGGCTTTAACCATTGAATCCCCTTCTAAGCCCCTCTAATCCCTCTTTAACTGAGGACCTTAACAACTCTTCGGAAATCACTGAAGCTAATAAATCAAATCTCTAATCTCTACTAAAGTGGTCTAAATCAGTTTTTTTTTGAAAAGTCCCAATAAAATTTACAACCATTTTTTCCTGTCATTGTTCAGAAAGCTAGAGGAGAGAAAATTAGTAAAAATATTTTTGTATTTCCATTTTAACATTTTATACATTAATTGAGTCTAAATACATCATTAATTTCCAAATGCTTATTTTTCTATTGGTAATTCTCATCGTCAACTTCTGGTTATGTCATTGGCTAGATATCACATATTTAAATACAATTTTCCTACAATTTAAAGGGAAGTGAGACAGAAAGTCAGAATTTTTTAAAAAATCTATACTATCATTGAAATTTCCACAATTCCGTTAATTTGTTTGGTTTATTACTTTATCTACAGTGCTCTCTAGGTTACTACCACTTTATGATGGAATCATACAGAGTTTCACAAAGGTCAATTTATTTATGTTTTTGTTTTTAATCAGCAATCTATACCTCTAAAATTATAACAGAGACGAGTGGGGAACATAGTCTACTTTGAGAGCTTATTGATGTAGAGCTCTATTCATACTTTTCTTTCAAAGTCAAAATGAGCAATTTGATTCAAAGCTTACTTTCTTAACAGTTGTTGACAGTAGCCAATTACAAACCTGGTCTTAGCAGTACAAGATGTTTCTGACCTGTATCATTTCAGTATTTCAGCGCTGGTGTATATTCTGAGCCAACGAGAAAACATTTTAGTTACCAACTCCTTCATGCCATAATTTCTTATATAGGTTTATTGAGTCTGAAAGTTGGGAATAAAATGCTTATTATGGCAAAGACTGGGCATGTAGGTCAGTTACTAGAGTGCTTGTCCAGTTTGTAAAAAGCCCTAAGTACAACCCCTGATACTGCATAAACCAGAATATGGCAAGATCATAGAATCCTAATACTCAAGACATAGAGGCAGGACCGAAATTCAAGGTGATCCCAGATATATAGTGAGTTCAAGGACATCCCAGAATCCTGGGATACCTGAAATTCTATCTCAAAGGAAACCCATCGAAGAGACACTGATGATCTTTGATATCTGAAATCCAAATAAAGCTGGGAGGAGAGAACTAACTCCACAATATTGTCCCTCTGACCTTTACACACATGCCATCACATACCACACACAACAATAACAGCAATAAATTGAATTATACTGACACGATGTAGAGTCTCATGGTAACTGATGGTCTGAATCAATCTCTTAACATCTTGAAAACGTGTCTTCTTATACAAATAAGCTAGTGAGTATTAGAACACTGGTGGCAGGATAAGGTTCTGTTATTTGGTTTCATGCCCTGCTCCTTTTCTCTAGGTATATCTCTGTGAAATTCCTTCTTACTCTAGGCATATTATATATGTTTATTCTCCTTTCCTCCTTTTGGGAGTTTTGAATCTTAACAGAAATCTTCATGCCCGTTAACCAATGTACAAATCAGAATACATTTTGGACTTCACAAAGATGTAAATGGTAATTCTAAGATACACTCACTGATTGATATAAAGAAAGTTGAAAGGACCTCTTTAAATTATAATAATGTGTCTAAGCCATCATTTTTGAGGGAAATTTTTCTTTGTAAAGTGACTCAGGTTGTAGGAATGTGTAGTATTACTTTCAGATAAACTATGAAATTATCTAGAAATTTACTTAAAAGACTTGCAAGTAACACCCTTGGTGATCATGTACTAATAAAGATTATGAAAGTAAACTTTTGTCCTAGTAGATCAGTGTTATGTTTTAATGGATTTAATTACTTGGTAACTGATTTTCAAAATTTGAAATTTTTCTTATGCTTTTTACATTTGTTTAGAGACGTGTAACTTTCTAGGATTTTACATCATAAACATTGGGAAGGATAGTCAAGGACATTTTAAGTCTTTCGGATGTGAAAGCAAAATTTATGATTTTATATTATCCTTTAAACTATATATTTAAATTTTGAGTAATTAAATGAAGTTAATTAGTTTAGCTAATTTAAAAAGAAAAGAAACCCATCAAAACAAAACAAAACATGAACTGAAAGTCACTATGTCATTTGCCAATCTTGTCTGCATATGTCTACCATATATCTGATATTTATACCTATATTAATGTATTCATGCAAGTATGTATATTTATATAAATTATTTCTATATTATAAATATGCTCTTTTTTATATGAACTTACTGAAGCTTCCAAAGCAAAAAGCACCACCATGAATGTAGATTACAGCTCGCCTTGGGGTTTCTGACTTTCTCTTGGGTAAATACAAGCGCACAGGGATGTCAACAAAGGTCATATCAGTCACCGTGATGTACTCATCGGAAAGTGCTTGGGTATAATCCAGACTTATTATCATGGAAATAAATTCTTCGTATCTCATAATACCAATATTTTCAAGACACAAAGCCTATGGAAGCAAACAAACAAAATTCAATATTCAGATTATTAAGATCAAACACAAATAAAAGGAAATACAAATAAAAATAAAGTTGTGAATGGGAAAATACACAAAGAGTAGGTAAAAATAAAGAATTTAAAATATTATTTCCAAATAACACTATGAAGATCTCATTCAATAACCTTCCTTCTTTGAAAACTTCAAGTATTATATACTAAAATTTATCTATCTCAATCAAAGACCATCTTTAGGGCTGGAGAGGTGGCTCAGGGGTTAAGCCTCAGCCTTGCAGGCGGAAGGTCCCGAGTTCGGATCCCAGATCCCACGTATAGACGCCAGGCGGAAGCGGGGGTGGCCTGCGCTTCTAGTCCTGGTAGGGCGGAGCCTGTGAATCCCGGGGCAGAAGGAGGTGGAGGCGTCCGTGGTGGTTCGCAAATTCGTCCGTGGTTCTACACATACACAGACACACATACACACACACACACACACACACACACACACACACACACACACAGACGCGCGCGCGCACATACATACGCACATGGGCACAGTTGAATAAATAATAATAATAAAAAAATTTTTTAAAAAATAAAATAAAATAAAAGACCATCTTTAGTAGTTTTGCAATTATCTCTTTATTATAAATTCCTATATAAAAATTTCCAGGCATTATAAATCCTTCTAAATTTTGCATTTTATCACATTTCTTTATTTACCTATTTTACTTCATTTAAAATTTAAATATTTCATATGATTACACCATTATTGATTTGAATGTCTTCTTTTCTTTTTAAATTCTAAAGCAATTAGTACCTTTTAGCCTATTACTTTGAAACCCTAGTTGATGTCAGAGACAGAAGTTCTCCTGAATTTTCTTACCAGCTTCTCTAGGAACTCTATGTCATATCGCTGGACAAGTATTCACACAACAAACCTGACAGGTTATATAGTCACTTGATGACATTTATTATTACATTTATACCAATTAACATAAATTGACTTCAGACTGGTAAAGAGTCTCTACCTGCTATTAGTGATAGAAACACACACAGAAGTTGAAGTAGCATTTATTGAAGTCTTTGCCTCTATTTTTCTCAATTGCTCTATTGTGTCACTACTTACTAGTTGAACTACTTAGCCAAGTGTTTTCTGTATTTTGATTTTCCTTACCTCCACAATGTTGATAGCAATAATCAAGTTCTTACTGAACTATAACAGAGTCTAAATGAACAAGTGTGTTCAATGTACACAGAAATGTGGTAAATTCTAACATTCAGTAAATCTTATTGCTCTCTCAGTATTCATAAGACACAATTATATATATAAAATCTAACAGAATATCCATTAAAATAAGTTCTCGAGTATAGGTGTATACTTAGTGGGTTTTTTTTCATTTGTTGAGTTGGTTTTTGTGTCTGATGACTTGGCTTTTACTTTGGATGAGTTGGCCTTCTACTTAAAGCTTCTGGTTGAGCAAACAATGAGCATTTCTGGAAGATGCCAAGTCTTGGCACAAATTTCAAGACAGGACTCAAATTTACAAACCTATTGCTCCTTTGCTGCATGCATTCTTTTTGAGTATCTTTTTCTTATCCTATAAATTATTGTAACTAGACAATTCAGAAGAAAGAATAGAGGTATAATGTAAGAATTTCATATGTATTATAAAGAGTCAAATGTTATTTTTTTTAGCTGTAATCCACTCCACATATTCCACACTAGACCATCTCAGAAATACAGCAATTTAGAACAGAAGATGGTCACAGAAGTAACAAAGGTCTTGATTTAACATCAAGTCATTTCAAACACCAATAATAAAGATTTTTATACTAAACATAAATTATGGCACTATGGTGTCTCTGAAAACTCGCATGAAAATAAATTAACAAATAAATATCAAAGTTTTTCCCTTCAATGACACCATTTCTTCTGTGCATTATAGCATATAAAAGTGTGACACACATAAAATTTATGGAAATAAGAAACGAGCTTCATTTTTTTTCACAAATGCAACAGATTTTTCTTATTGTTACTTGGTTAATTTGTTCTAAAAGCAGTCAGCATTTCTGTCAAAAATATTATTGATGATATTAAGAAAAAATTACAAACATCCCATTCATTAAGGCACCCCCAATGTTCAGGAGAAAAGAAAAATATTAGTCTTACCATTAGTGTGCAAGATTTAGCAACTGCATCCAAAGCCATTACTTTCCATGTTTCTTCAATGTTTTCAGGAATGGGTGTATAAATATAAGATAAAAAGCTAGCACAAAACAGTACCAAACAGAGGGTTTTAAGCCCCATTGTACCCTCTTCCTACAGTTCTGAGATCAAAATATTTCTATAAATGTTAAATAACAAGCTACAGAACAAACGTAGACTGGCAACTCTCTCGGTTGATACAACCATTCTAACAACATGAAGCTAATTTTCAATTCAAACATTACAGCAACCGCACTAACTCGTTTTGCAAATATACAGACTGAAGAAGATGTTGAAATTCATCAGGTCATGTACCTATTATGAACATGCAATTAAAATTCCCTTACTGTTTCTTCATCTTGAGATACCGACATCAGCATAAACTATTTTAAATATGGAGACTTAAATCAGAGCTCAGATGAAAGCATTGGATAATCCTTGAAATAGTACTTACTATTGGCTGTTTGCAATATTTTATAAGAGGTTTTTAAAAAGTTACATGATGAAACTTGGGTTAATTTGGTTACCATAAATTACTATGTCTATAAACTCTGCTTGGGTTATGAACCTTTTGAACAAAAGATAGGGGTGTGGAAATCCATTCAAGTTCTATCAGTTATCAAACTAGAACTTTTGAACAAGTAGTCAGAAAGCTCAGGCAAGGATTTTAGAAAACATTCTGGCTTTTTAAGGATTGCATAGTGTAATGATTCAAATTGATGAGTCAGTGTGACTGTGCTCAGATGCTCAGAATGGTGATATATTATATTCAGGTGTGCCTGTGAGGATGTTTCCAAAAAAGACAGGCATGGGTGTTGGCAGTCTGACTCACAAGTGTGGGTGATTATCCAGTGCACTGAAAGTATAATAGAACAAAACTTTTGAGAAATGGTGATTCATGCTCATCTTGAGCTCATACCTCTAATTCCTATTAATGTCACATCTCTCCATCTTCTGTCCCATTCTTGGCTTGTCACCTCAAAACTACATATTGGAGAAACTTTCTGCCCAGTATCTGGCTTTCTGTTCCACAAATTCAGATAATTACCCTGAACCATTTAATCTCTCATATCTGCTTCAATTGTGGTGAACTATTGCTACATCTGAACTCCTGTTCTTAGCCAATGCTCCCTTTGAATTAACTATCTTAGTCAAGCTCAGGGAACCTGCCTAGATAAAGCCCTAGAACCCAATAAAGGCTGCTGTTCATATGTCTTTCCATTCCTCTCCCTGTTTCCTCTGAGGTTAGTTGAAAGCCCACGTGCCTAATGAAACCCCTCTTTCCATTTTCCATTGAAAAGTCTAATGCTTCCCTTTTCTTGCAATCTGCAAGTAACCAAGCTTAGTGCTCTTATCATTTCAATCTAAATGTCCCTCATTAAGTAATTCACACACATTCCATCTTCCCTACCTAGGGTGTCAGAACTTCTGATTCTTGGACTCTAAGATTCGGGGACTTATTCCAGTATCCCTGTCTCCTAGATTGAAAAGCCCTTACACTTGGACTAAATTCCTCCACTGGCATCCCTAGTTTTCCAGCATTCAAACAGTAGATTGAGGGACATATTCATTTCCATAACAGCATGTGTCAAGCCAGATATTACAGATAACCTGGAGATTCTTCATTTTGTAAATTTTCATTTTGATGTGTCAGAATCCATTGAATAGTTTGTCAATAACTGATGTTTAAGACAAGTAATTTTCAGTGATAGAATTCACTATAACCAAAGCATTTACTATTGCTATCATTTGATGCTACATTTACTAGAATTTCTACAGTACTTTATCCTCCAAATTACATAACAATTAGCCCCTAAAGAGACACATTTAAATTAAACATGCATTATTTAAGCTTTCATCTTTAAGTTCTATGTTAACCATTTATCATGAAATAAAATAATTTAGAAAGTAAAAAAAAACAACTTTAATGGAGGCTCTGGATTATAAACAAAAATCTACAATTCTGGGATAGGCCAATCTTATTATGAGTTATTTGTCAAGGAGACCCCAGAAGACCTGAAAGCACCCCAGTCTCACACCATTGCTCTTGGTTGCCCAACAGAACTAGCTGATAAGATGCTATTGCTGAAGACATCACATACACCATGTTGGAAAGATGTAGAAAATTCAAGTGGAAATGAATTAGAAGTTTCTCCTCTGCTAACTAACTTTCATAGTATTAGAACTTGCTATACAGGCTCCTGGGGAAAGAGAAGGTATCAATGATCTGACATAGCTATGAACCTTATGAACTATGATACCAAAAGAGTAGGCAAGATGCATACATT
Source organism: Typhlomys cinereus (assembly GCA_023101885.1). NCBI lineage: Eukaryota > Metazoa > Chordata > Mammalia > Rodentia > Platacanthomyidae > Typhlomys > Typhlomys cinereus. The sequence goes on from JALPQD010000096.1 coordinate 3,120,785, forward strand.
TATGCAACAATGGCACTGTTGTTGTACTCTCTGGTTGGATTTTTTTTTGAGGTTGCTCCACTGGTGGAAATCCATGCCTGGCATTGTAAACTTTGTCAAAAAAAATCATAGTTATGGAAATCAACATCTATGGAGTATAGTATGGTATCATTTAGCTAAACTGATACAGTGACAAACTGCTTGTAACTGTTTATGTTTTTATCTGCAAACAAATACTATCTTAGCCAAAATCTGAGAAGTTGGTCTTTCTAGTGTAGTTAATGAAGAGATTCGTGACAGTTGTTCACACAGCTGAGAATAATGAAGGACGAGGCTTCGGCTCTGAACAGGACCTTTATCCTATACCCTCTAAGGCTCACACAGCTGTGTGGAAGAGGATGCAGAAAGGATGTAAAAGCTGAACCGAAAAATGTCATCTAGGCATAGCCATTGCAATCACAAATTTGAAGTTTAGTATCTCTACAAAATTTGTTCTATCAGCAGTCAGACATGGATGGAGTGGTCGCTATACCTGACTGCTGAACTTTGCATTACTGATGGACTCAGAGAAAGGGTATTGCCTTGAGTTGTATGCTCACTAATGATTCCACTATCCAATGGGTAGAGGTAATCTAATGTTTATACAGACAATCTTGGTTAAAGTAAATAGATCTGAAAATGAAAGCAAAAGTCACAAATTTGTAAAAAGTGACAGAGGGGAAGAAGGGGTTGACAGGGATGGGAGAGGTTGTGGAAGAAAGTGATCAGAATATGTTTTATACATGTACAAACTTGTTAGAGAATCTATTATAAATTTTTAAAAAATATTTTCTCTACTTCAATACCAATCAGGATCCAGTCAAGGGTGGTGCAGGAAAAGCAAAACTGAAAACAACAAATCATAATTCAGAACACTAAAAACCCTATATTAATCACCTGGAACCAGACCAGCCAGATATCTCCCCATCCTAAAACTCAGGGAATCTTGCAGAAGAGGGGGTAGCAAGATTGTAAGAGCCTAAAGACGGGGAGGATCAACAATATTCAAGATACTCCACACAAGTTAGCTGCCAGAATTGGACTTTGCCTGACATGTCAACAATCCCCTACAATGGCTGACATGTCAACACTTTGGGGGATCACAGGGTGAAAGGCTCCAGGCAGTAGGATCCTTGGAAGCAAGGGATAAACAATCATAACAGAGTTCCCATACTAATGGGGAGCCAAGGAAGGGGCTCCAGGCTATGCCACTGAGTACTGAACCCTCACTAGGGTGGAGGACTCAGAGGGAGGTTCCTCATTCACACAAAAGGATGCTCTAGGGGATGGGAGGGAGGAAGGGGGAGGAACTGAAAGGGGGAAGGAGGGACTGTGAAAGGAAAGGGGAAAGAGGAGAGAGTGCAACAGGGAGGACTGGGGGGAAGGACTGGAGAGGGGAGGGGGAAGGAGGGGCTGAGGTATCTATTGTGTTTGTATGATTAGGAAAAAAATAAAATGTGGGAGAAAAAAGATTTATTCAAATTATAAGGCTATTAAATATTTAAAGTACAAGAATTAATCAAATTATAAAGCTATTAAATATTAAAGTATAAGAATTAATTCCAAATGCTTTTATAAGCTAAATTATTAACATATTTAATGTATTCATGTTGCAGTCTTACTAGAATCTCCTAAGCATGGCTTCATATGATCTCCCATTTAGAAATGAGCACTAATGAAAGAAAAAGAGGCATTTTTATTTCTAAAAATGTTAATTTAAACTGTCCAGGAAAAACCTGGTCTTAGGCTAATAATAGCATCTTTCTAAAATTTAATTAATATGTATGCTTGCCTTTTCAAGTAAGCTATCAGGCCATTGAAGAGAGTAATCAATCATAAAGTTATACGTAAGTGCTTATAACCCTTAAGTGTCCAGTGTTTATTATGCATAGGTGCTTAATAAAGAATTTAGAGAGTCTTGTTAATTGATCAACTAGTGCTTAATGGTTTAAAGAGATAATCTGCAAATCTGCCAATAGCAGTAGTATTTGGATACTAACATGAGCAGTATGCATTGAGGGCAAAGAGAACGAGAAGAGCAGAGTTAGACCAAATAACAAGATGGGCAGAAAGGGACTGTGGAGGAAGGGGAGTGATATTTGCTTAACCAGTCTTTGACTTTTGGTTTATAAGGTTATGAAACTTGTGTAAACAGTCCAAGGCAAAGTGCACTTATTTTCATTTCTGCTCAATTTTTTTCAAATAGTATCTTGTCAGCTGAAATCTCAGATGTCTCTTCTCAACACCCTAGTTTGATCCAGTTCAAATATGTTTACAGTGAGCAAATGTTCTCCATTTCATATGAGATAACTTTTAGTAAGATATTGTGTTTCTGTTTATCTTTAAAATATCTCTCCTTTATCTAGTAATTTAGGCTGACTAATATTGAGTGTGGGGAGAAAAGATAAGATTCGTCATCAAAATAAAACAGGTCCACTGTTGCTTCAGATAGTATTTTTTCATATCAAAATTTATAATGACCTGGTTTTGTGGAAGGATTGCAGTTATATTTTTCTCACTGAATAAAGAAATATTTAAAATAGTACTATTTATAAAAGACATTTAAATTGTCAAAAAGTAAAAATTAAGGAATTGATAATAAATTGTAGTTTATACATGAAATGACAAAATAAAAGGCAGATAAAAATGAATACACAATATACCCAAATATGGATGAAACTCAAACACATTATACTAAGCCAAAGGAGTCAGACAAAAATCCAGTTATAACAAAGTTCGATTTGGTGAACCAATCAGTTTGTGGTCATTGCTTATAGAAGTGTGGATGACTGATCACTTACAGGACCATGGATACCTCAAAAGTTATATATCATCCCAAAGTCCCAGTCTGGTGACACTCATGGAAGCTGCGTCCCTGGAGCACTCTGAATGACATACAGGAAGCTCAACAGTTCAGTGTGTCTCCTTCAGACACTTCAGTAGCTTTTTAACTGTTTGCATAACCTTGGAGAGGAGCCTGTGGATATGGTTAGATTTAGGGACTTTCTGAGACTTGTTGGTTTTTTGCTTCTTAAATCTTATGAGCTTCCTCTTTCCTCTGGAAAGAATGCTTCATTTTGGAACACATATGAAAACTGAAACAGAGTATAAGCTTGAACAAGAACAAACCTTAGCATTAACTAAAAATGCTTGGCAGTAAACTACCATTTAAACACTTATCATTATAACCACTTATCATTATAACCCACTGGTGGACAATTCAATCCCTGGAGGGCTAGTGAAGACATTATAGATGGGACCCAGATTGTCAAACAGCCAGGGTGACATAGTAGAGGGAGGGAAGCTAAGAAGAAAGAACTGGTAGGGTGGATGGGAGGGTAATAGATGATTAAAAACACATTAATTCACTGTTATGATAATTACAAGTAAAAATAAAAATTAAAAGAATAAACATGACAAACCATTAATCAAGAATATATTAGAAGGAAAAAAATTTTAAATATCAAAAAGAAGCAATAAATAGTAATCAAGAGGGGGCTGGATAGGTGGCTCAAGGGTTAAGCCTCTGCCTTGTAGGCAGAAGGTCCTGAATTCAGATCCTAGACTCCACATATAGATGCGGGCGGAAGCGGGGGCGGCCTGCATTCCTGGTCCTGGTAGGGCAGAGCCTGTGAATCCCCGGAGCTGAGTAAACAAGGAGGAGGTGGAGGTGGTCCATGGTAGTTCCTGAATTCGCCCGTGGTTCTACACACACACACACACACACACACACACACACACACACACACACGCACAATTGAATAAATAATTTTTAAAAATTAAAAAAAATAGTAACCAAGAGAAAATGACAATTTTTTTTATTATTATTTCCGCTCATACAAACTTAATAGGTAGACCAGTTCCCTCCCTCCCTCCTCCTCCCCCCGAACCCCCTGTTCCCCCTTCCCTCCCTCCCCATCCCCCTGTGCCTCCCCCCCAATTCCCAGAGAGTCCTTTATTGTGTATGCCTGACTCTCCACTGGGTCCTCCTCTCCGATGACGTACAAGGACCCAGTGGCATTTCCCTGAACCCTTTCTCAAAAATGACAAATTTTGAAGTAAATCTCATTTAAGAAAGAAAACTAGGGCTGGGGAACAACACATATAAATTAGGAATAACGAATTACATAAATGAAAAATAGTGGTTTTCTTAAAAATATTTTAAAAGACACCAACCATCTTTTCACCTGTATTCTTAATATGTGGTGATATTATGTAGACATATATTGAAACTCCTTATATGAAATTCAGTATGATGGTTATACCTGGAAAGCAGGGAAAACCGTGAATTGATTTTAGCTCAAGATGGACACATAAGGATTGTTAAATTCCATTTCCTAACCAGAATATAAGGGTTTTCACATTACAATAGTTTATTACTTGTAGGTTTGCATCATGTGTTTCACAATCCTTTGCTTTTATAATTAAATGTTCTTAAAATTGTTGAAATTAAAGGTACACAAATAGAAAAGGAAAATGTTAAGTTATGCAGGTAATATATTCTACACATAAAACAGCAAACAGGAAACTTAGGGAGCAAATACACTATTCAACAAGGTGTCAGCTTACAAAATTAGCTTACGAAATCCTATTCTTTCTATATACCAAAGACTAACAAATGGAGAAAGAAATGAGCAGCACAACCTTAATCTTATTCACCAAAGCCTCAAGAAATATTTTAGAGTCAACCTGAACAAATAAATAAAAGACATGTGTAATGAATAAAATTTCATACACTGAAGAAAGAAACTAAAAGAGACACCAGATAAAGAATAGAAAGCCATCTCATGCTCTTGACTTGGTAGTAATTTGAAAATGACCATTCTACCAAAAGCAATGTTAATGATAATTTTAAAATTCACATGGAAACACAAGCAAACCTACATAATCAAAACAATCCTGAGCAATAGAACAACTGTGTCATCATACTTCATTACAAGTTATATTACAGAGCCACAGTGATTAAAAAAAATTTATGGTACAAAAATGAATCTATTGATGGAATAGAACTTAGGATCCAATTATAAGTCCACACACCTACTGCAACATCTTTATTGACAAGAGTACCAAAAACACACTTTGGAGAAAAGATAGAATCTTCCATAAGCAGTCTTATAGAAATTGGATATTAATGAAAGTCGACCATTGCCTCTTATCTTTCACAAAATTAATTCCAAGAAGACTAGGGACCTCAGTATTAAACCTAAAACCTTGAAACTTTTACAAGAAAGAGTAGGAAATACATTTAAGTTGATAGATCTAGGTGAAGATTTTCTGAACAGAATCCCAATATTTAGGAACTAAGACTAATAGTCAACAAGTGGGACTTCATGAAATTAAAGAGATTCTGTTCTGCAAAAGAAAAACTCAATTGTGCAAAAAGATAAACCACAGAATAGGTGGTTTGTTATCCATGAATGTGACAAAGCATTTATCTCCACAGTATACAATATTCTCAAAAAATTGGATACCAAGAAGGCAAACAACCCAATTGAACAATGGGCCCTGGAGCTAAAAAGCAACTGCTCACAAAAAATTCAAATGTCAAACAAATATGTTTCAAAATGCTCAGCTTTCTATGGGACTGGAGAGGTGGCTCAGGGGTTAAGCCTCTGCCTTGCAGGCAGAAAGTCCTGAGCTCGGATCCTTAGACCCCACCTATAGACACTGGGCAGAAGCAGGGGCGGCCTGCGTTTCTGGTCCTGGTAAGGCGAGCCTGTGAATCCCCTGACAGAGTAAGCAAGGAGGAGGTGGAGGCATCTGCTGGTGGTTCCCGAATTCGTCCATGGTTCTACGCATACACGCATAATTGAATAAATAATAAATAAATAAATAAAAAAAATTTAAAAAAAATGCTCAGCTTTCCTGATCATTAGGGAGATGAAAATTAAAACTACCCTGCAATACCATCTTATCCCAGTAGAATGACTAAGATCAAAACATATAAATAAAAATGAATGCTGGCGAGGATATGGAGAAAAGAGAACACTTATGCATTGCTGATGGGAGTGTAAACTGGTACAGCCACTTTGGAAATCAGTATGGAGGTTCCTCAGAAAGCTAAAAATGGAGCTACGAGATGACCCACCTATGCCACCACTGGGAATATTCTCAAGGGTCTCTATGTCTTACTACAAAAACACTTGTCCTTCCGTGTCCATTCCACCTCTTTTTATAACACAAGAAAATGGAATCAACAAGTGGGACTTGTTGGAACAGAATAAATTAATGTGGTGATGTGGTCCTCATAGACTGGAATTGTAAATTTGGTTGGGTTTTTTGACAGAGTGGGGTTCCTTTGAATTTCTGTCTTTGTGAGTTGTGGAATGTACTGTGATGTTGCATTTGTTTATGGTTTGGGAATTTTGTTTCTTTGTTTCAATATTCTAAAGCCTCCTATTTTAAACTTTTTTTTGAAATGATGAAGTTTAAAAAACTGGACAGGTGGGGCTGGAGAGGTGGCTCAGGGGTTAAGCCTCTGCCTTGCAGGAGGAAGGTCCTGAGTTCAGATCCTAAGGCCTGCGTTTCTGGTCCTGGTAGGGCGGAGCCTGTGAATTCCTGGGAAGAGTAAACAAGGAGGAGGTGGAGGCATCCATGGTGGTTCCCTAATTCGTCCGTGGTTCTACACACATACATACATACACACACTCACACACATGCATATGTGCACAATTGAATAAATAACAATAATAAATTTTTTTTTTAAAAACTGAACAGGTGCATGTAGAGAAATGAAGCTTGATCCTTATCTCTCAAATTGCTTGAAAATGAATTCCAAGACTCCGCCTGCCCACCCAAGACGGAACTCGCTCTCGGTCGGTCCTCCATCCCAGGTGAGTTACCCAGCCCCCAGGTCGCCCCCTGTCCCAGCTCCTCCCACCAGCCAGCCCCGGCAACACCCATGTTGCCTCCGGTTTGCCCCAGCCCCTTTTTTTTCCCCGACCGCCTGCCCGCCCAACCAGGACAGGACTTGTTCTGGGTCCTCCATCCCTGGAACCTGAGTGGGCCACTAAGCCAAGTCCCAGGTCCCAGGTGAAAAGTTCTGCCTTCACCATCAGCCCCTCTGACTCTCCAAACCACCAGAGACCTTCGCTTGTGGTCCACGGAGGACACACTGCTACTCAGAATTCAACAGAGTCCAAAGAGTCCAAGCAAAACTCTAAGGGACAAAGGCCATACATCTGAAGTCCTCTAAAATCATCCTATCACATGGGAGAGATTCTTCACATCCAGCCCAAAGATAAGTAAACCTCTTTTTTTACCATACTGCTCCTTTTTAGTATTAATCACTGTGGATTAACTTCTCCATACAGTCACCCCAAAAATATATACAACTCCAGGGATTATACCACTCACCTTCACATATCACCAAGGTACTAAATAGTAAAAGTGCACTGCCATTCTAATATTCACCCCCTGTCTACTTAACCTGACTTAACTGATGTACTAACAGACTAATAGCCTCATCTAGGAAATAATACTAACAACAGACAGACGAACCCAACTACAAGGCAAGCACTAGTAATAACTGCCGGAGAGTAGTAATACCAACTAAATCAGTTCAGTCAAAAATACACAGAAACTGAAAGGTCTTAAGAGACAAAATGACAATGCACAAGTCAAAGTGCAGATCCATGAGAAACAAAACCGAGGAAGACAAATCTCCCACTGAAAGAATTAACCCCATAATGATGGATTCCAACCACAACAAATTCACAGATAATAGCTGAGAAAGCCAAACCAAAGATAATGACTTTCAAAGTATGATCATTACCATGATTAATACTATGAAAGAGGAAATTTGGGAGGAGTTAAATAACTGCATCTATTGCTTGGAAAAGGAACACAACAGACACTTGGAGGAGTTGAGAAAAACAGTTCAAGAAACAAAAATAGACATAGAGCAGTTAAAAAAGTCTCAGGCAGAGTTTAAAATCAAACTAAAAGACAAAATATCTTCAACCCAAAACTCAGTCTTATCAGCAGAACTAACGAGCACAAAAATAGAATTTCAGATCTTAAAACAAAGTGGAAGAATTAACCAACTCAATGGAAGAGGTTCTTAAAGCCAAAAAGATACTTGAGAGGAATATTCAAGAGATATGGGACACCCTGAAGAAGCCTAACATGCATTCATGAAATACCAGAGCAAGAATCACAAAATACCTCACCTAAGGAAAGTTTTCAAATTATCACAAAGGAAAACTTCCCTCAACTAAATTCTAATACAAGAGGCATTCTGCACCCCAAACAGATATGAGAAAAATAGAAAATCCCCATGTCAAATAATAGTCAAAACACTCCACATTCAAGACAAAGAAAAGGTGCTGAGAGCTTCAAGGGAAAAAAAGTCACTTTTAAAGGTAAACCTATTAAGGGGCTGGAGAGATGGCTCAGGGGTTAAGCCTCCGCCTTGCAGGCGGAAGGTCCTGAGTTCGGATCCCAGACCCCACGTCCATGGTGGTTCGCGAATTCGTCTGTGGTTCTACACACACACACACACACACACACACACACACGCGCGCGCGCGTGCGCGCGCGCGCGCGCACGTGCACATACACACGCATATGCACACAGTTGAATTAATAATAAAAAATTTTCAAAAAAAAAAAAAAAGGTAAACCTATTAAAATAACAAATGACTTCTCAATGGAAACAGGAAAAGCAAGAAGAGCTTGGAGAGACGTACTTCAAGTATTAAATGAGCAAGAATATCAACCCCAACTGATACACCCGCCAAAACTATCCGTCATGATCGAGAGAGAAAGAAAAGTTTTCCAGCACAAAGACAACTTGAAGGGATACATGTCTACCAAACGAGGCCTTCAAAAAATGCTAGAAATTATATGCAAACTTGAAGAAAAAAACAACCGTATCCAGGAGGACAGAAGTATAATACTACCAAAATTTAAATGTCAAATGATACACTTACAAAAGCCACTAAACATAAAAAATGTCCAGAATTAAAAATAATTTCTCTATTATAACATTAAATGCCAATGGTATTAACTCACTGATCAAGAGACACAGATTACAAACTTGGATTAAAAATCACAACCCATCAATCTGCTGCCTTCAGGAAACTCATCTCACCACAAATAGGCAACTCCTATAGGTCAAAAATTCTGCAAGCTAATGGAACCAGGAAACAGGCAGGGATAGCCATTATGCTGTCTGACAAAGTGGACTTCAAACCAAAGAAAATCATAAGAGGCACAGATGGCTACTACATTTTAGTCACAGGTACAATTCACCAGGAAGACTTCACAATACTGAACATTTATGCACCCAATACGGGTCCCTCCACATTCATTAAGAAAACCCCACAGCACCTAAAGCAAGAAATCAACCCCCAAATGATAATTCTTGGGGATTTCAACACTGCCCTATCAACATGGGATAGATCAACAGGCCAAAGCTTAACAGAGACACTTTGGAACTTCATCAAACCCTTAAAGAAATGGACCTTACAGATCTCTATCAAACTTTTCATCCATGCACCAAAGAATACACATTGTTCTCAGCAGCACATGGAACTTTCTCCAAAATAGATCACATACTGGGCCACAAAACGAATCTCCACATATAAAGGAAAATTAAAATTCTAGCATGTACCCTATCAGACCACCATAGTCTAAAGCTTGACATCCACAACACAGCAAACAATAGACAATACACTAACTCCTGGAAACTTAACACTATGATGCTGAATGAGAATTGGATTCAGGAAAAAATTAAAAAGGAAATTCAAGATTTCCTGAAAGTGGATGATAATGAAAATACAACTTATCAAAATCTTTGGGACACAATGAAAGCTGTCCTAAGAGGTAAGTTCATACCTGTTAATGCCTACATCAAAAAATGGAAACATCAGAAATGAATGACTTAACAATGCAGCTTAAAGCTTTAGAGACTCTAGAGCAATCTGATCCCAAAAGCAGCAGAAGAGAGGAGATTAGCAAAATAAGGGGAGAAAAATCCAAAATTGAGATTAGGAAAAGGATACAGAGAATCAACCATTCAAAAAGCTGTTGTTTTGCAAAAATCAATAAGATTGATACACCCTTAGCTAAATTAACCAAAAGCAAGAGAGAAAAAACACAAATTAATAAAATTAGAAATGAAAATGGAGTTATCACTACAGATACTCAAGAAATTCAGAGTATTATATAACATCATATTTCAAAAACTTATACTCTGAAATTTGACAACACAAAGGAAATGGATGAAAGAATTCCTAAATAAAGCACAACTTACCGAAATTGAATCAGGAAGTTGTGAATTATTTAAATAGTCCTATAACATATGAGGAAATCGATGAAGTAATCTTGAATCTTCCCACCAAGAAATGTCCTGGACCAGATGGATTCAGCACAGAGTTCTACCAGACATTGAAGGAGCTAAGAACACCAATAAACCTTAAACTGTTCCATCAAATAACAAAGGAAGGAACACTACCAGATTCTTTCTATGAAGCTAATATCGTCTTAATCCCAAAACCTAATAAAGATACACTTAAAAAAGAAAACCATAGGCCAATGTCTTTGATGAGCACAGATGCAAAGATTCTCAACAAAGTCTTAGCAAATCGGATTCAAAAACATGTCAAAAAGATCGTCTAAGCAGGCTTTATCCCAGGCACACAAGGTTGGTTCAACATATGCAAATCAATAAATGTAATTCATCACATAAACCAATCCAAAGTTTAAGACCACATGATATCTTGATAGATGCAGAAAAAGCTTTTGACAAGATCCAACAGCCTTTTATGATCAAAACCCTAGAGATGATTGGAATGGAAGGAACCTTTGTCAATATAATAAAAGCTGTTTACAACAAGCCCACAGCAATGAAAGTATACTCAATGGGGAAAAACTTTAGCTTCCCGCTTTCGATCAGGAAGCTAGAGAGGCTGTGCACTTTCACACGATCCTTCTATCATATTAATATGGAACTTAAAGTTTTAGCTGAAGGCCAATTATAAGACAAGAATGAAGCGAGATAAAGAGGGGCTCAAATATGCCAGGAAGATGGTCAAAGTTGATCTCTGTTCATATGACATGATTTATAACAACAACATGGAGTTGATCCCAAAACATCTCACCAGGAAAACTCCTGGAACTACGACACAGAAGTTCAGCAGGGGTACGCAGGAACAAAATAAAACATACAAAAATCAGAAGGCTTCTTAAAACCTTATATGGCCCAGATTGATGAAAGTCTAAAAATCCATAGTGCAAAACAACCAACCCTGAGAGAAATTAAAGAGCTTCTGTTCAATCATTGTCCTACAAGCACCCGAAAAAAACTAAAATACTTAGGTGCTATACAGAGTGCACTTAGAAAACTAAACACCAAGGAACCAAAGGGCCCAATTAAAAAATGAGCCTTGGAACTTAAAAGAAACTACTAGGAACAAATTTAAAATGTATACCAAATATCTTTTAAAGTGCTCCATGTCCTTAGCCATCAAGGAAATGCAAATCAAAATCTCCCTGAGATATCATCTCACTCAAGTCAGGATGGCAAAAATCTACAATACAAACAACAACAAATGCTGGAGAGGATGTGGAGAGAGGGGAAATCTCCTACATTGCTGGTGGGAATGCAGGCTCATACAACCACTCTGGTGAGCTGTCTGGCCATTCTTAAAGAAGTTAAAGGTTGAAATGCCATATGACCCTGCTATTCCACTTTTGGATATAACCCCCCATACAGCAAAAATTCACCTTGATAGCACAAACACGACTATGTTCATAGCAGCACTGTTTACAATAGCAAAGTCATGGAATCAATCCAAATGTCCGACAGTTGACGAGTGGATAAGGAAAATGTGGTACATTTATACAATGGAATACTACTCAGCCATCAAAAATGATGGTTTAATGCAATTTGCTGGGAAATGGATGGAATTAGAAACAATTGTATTGACTGAAATATCCCAGACAAAGAAAGTTAAGTGCCGTATGTACTCCCTAATAGGTGGATCCTAGTACCACACTTAGAGACACACTCAATGATAAATCTCTGTAATATCTACAGTAATTGCAAGGATTATAAACAGGAGAGAAGGGGAAGGAGGGCCCTGCCAAAAACAAGGGGAGAGGGGATCATGTTACAGCAGAGAAAATAAGCCACCATCAAGGACTGCAAGGGGTGACATCCAATACCCATCAGAATGGAGCCAAGGGCATTGCAGGAGCAGCAAAACTGAAAAAAAAATCAACAAACCATAATTCAGAACATCAGAGACTCTATCAACCACCTGGAATCAGTCCTGCCTAATCTCTTCCCGTCCTGAAGCTCAGGGAAATTTGCAGAAGAGAGGGCGGTAAGATTGTAAGAGCACAAGGATGGGAGAGACATGATATGCAAGATACTCCACACAAGTTAGGGCCAAAGCAATTATTACTAGGATTCTGCATGATCTGTGCAATGACCAAAATATCATTGACCCCTCAAAGTCTAGCATGGACTAAAGGCACTAGGATCCTTATAAGCAAGGGATTAACAGTCATAATAATGTTCCTATACTTAAGGGGAACACAAGAAAGAGTTCTAAGAAATGACACTGAGTCCTTACAACTCATCAGAGAGGAGGACCCAGAGGAAAGATTGATATACACATTAAAGGATGCTTCAGAGAAGGGGAGAGGGGGCACTGGGAGAAAAGGAGGGAGGGGGGAAAGGAAGGGGAAAAGAGGGGAGGGAGCAGGAAGGTCCAGGGAGGGGTGGAGGGAGGGAGGGGACAGTAGTACCTCTCATGTTTGTATGAGCAGAAAAATAAATAAATTAAAAAAAAAGAAAATGAATTCCAAGAGATCAAGGTTTATGGTTAATTCTGAAAACTCTGAAACTTCTAGAGGAAATAATATGGAATACATTTCAAATATTTGCCAAGTTAATGATTTTCTAAACAGAATTCTGTTCATGAAGGAAATGAGCCAAAATCAGCAAGTGAAATTAAAGGCTTCTGTTTTTTGAAAACTGTAATCTAGTGAAAAGATGCCTGAAGAATGGGAAAAACCTTTTTCACTATACATCTGGCAGAAGATTAGTGTCCATAATATATAAACAACAACAACGCCAAAAAAAAAAATAAATAAAGCAAGTAACCCAATTTTAAAATGAGCTATGGTACTAAATACAGAGTTCGCAAGGAAGAAATACAAGTGGCTAAACAATATTTTATTTTTTCACAAAAACAAAATTTAAGTTCTGAAATCACTCAGATTAATCAAAACAATCCTTTAATTTCTTATAATACATAAACACAATATACGTTTTGATATTTATACAGTTAATTAGGCACTAAACAATATAACACATATTTCCAAAAACACTGGCTTTTGAAAAACATATTAATGAACATTCACGGGATTAATAAAAGCATAATTATCAGCAAGGTATTCATGGTAGGAAACACAAACTTACTTGTACAGTTTCCATATCTGTTTTTCTCTGCTTTATTAAACTAGTAACAACTGAGGGTTCCTTCAAATATGGGACTCGAATGCTAACAATTCTATTTTCAGGACTGGAAATGTAGCTGAGTTCTCGCTTAATATTACAAGGCTATGGGTTTTAGTCCCTTCATCACACACACACACACTCACATGCACAAACGCACAAAATGTATCTTTAAAAATTATTTTCTAATACACTTGTACTCAACATCTGCCCTCCTAAAAGCTAGCCTGTTGCTCTAACACAAGCAATAATGCAGTGCACTATCACAGATAGGGCACAAAGTAATCTACTCTAATTTCTTAACTATCTATAACTGCAACTTTCCCCAGTATGAACAGGACTCAAGCAAATTCAAGTTCTGGCTAGTAGGAAGAAAATGCAAGGTACAAAGATTGTTTAATCAAAACTTAAGTCTCTCAAGCTACAAATACTCTTCATATTAGCATTAAATTATTTTAATTAATCTTGCATACATGACTACATAGGATTAGATTTGCTTTGGGACACAGGACCACATTTAAAAAAGAACACTTATCTTATAGTTTACCCATTTATTAAGTGATTTTTCCTAAGGAGAAAACAAATATTTCATTTCTGGAAGAAAGCATTATCCACAAATGAATGGTTATGTCTTTCTGAACCCCGAGGAACCCTACAGATGAAGTATGTAACACAGCTATCTACTAGCAACTGCTCATATAGTGACTGAACAGAAAGGCAGGGACAGATGTGCTCTCTGAAGTGTACAGCTGCAGGAGGTTCCAAACAGGAAAATCATTCAATTGCTTAAAGGAAAAAGAAATCCAAAGTCAACAGAAACGTTAAAGAAAATATACTTAAAATAATGCATTTACTTGAAACGCAGAGAGAAACAGAGAGAGAGAAAGGTATATGTTAACCACAGGACAACTTTCAGACGCCTCTGTTCTGCTGTCATGTCGACTCTGGGGATTGAACTCAGGTCACCAGCTTTAATTTACCTGCAGGTGTTTTTACCTGCTGAGTCCTCTCTCTAACCAAAAGTTATCAGTTCTTTAAAAAGGAACATAATCAACAGAAAGAGAGACACTGGATCACTTAAGAGTAAAATTTATAGCAATATATTAGGGCTTTTTATAGCACTACATTAATATGACTTTTCCCTGTTAGTTTACAGTACGAGTCAGCTTGTCTGTACATGAACTCAGAGCTCTCTCTGTCCAGCAGCGCATGTTATACAAATAGAACCACACTGACATTTATCTGGATAATTAAGTAGTGACTTGGTTTTGCACCCATCCTTACCCATTTTATTTCCATTATAAGAAACTCAGTAACTTCCTAATGGTTTATCTTAATCAGCATATTACCCAAAGAACTGTTATTATTAAATAAATCTTTAATACTATAGCATGATGGAGTAACAGCTGAGGGATAAGAGGGTAACTAGCTTATAATGGTTAAGCTGATTCACAGCTAGAGAAAAAATACAATCTAGGTGAGATTGTAGTTACATGGACAACAAAATTCTAAAAAGCAGTGAGCGAATAAATAAGCTAATTTCTGGTCTGAAATACCTGACTATGCCAACGTGGAGAATTTATTTCAAGCACAACATAGACGGGGAGTCCAGGGGTGGCCCATAAGCAATATTTTCAAAAGTGATCGATATCCATGTTCACTAGGCAAATGCAAAGATGCAAATTAAAATTAATTTGAGATTTCATTTCTCTACAGTCAGAATGACTGAGATTGGAAAAACAGATAAGAACAAACGCCAGTGTGGAAGTGGGGAAAGCAGAACTTTTATTCAGTTTTGATAGTATGATAAACAGTTGCAGTCACTTTGAAAATTATTCTGGAGATTACTCATTAAAAAAACAACAGTTATACCTTTCCTGGACATATTTCCATAAGACTTTGTGTCCTGCTCCAGGGACATTTGCTCATCCATGTTTATTGCATACACATTTGTAGTAGCAAGCCTAGATGTTCATTGATTGAAGAGTGAATAATCAAAATGTAGTACTCATTGAAGTTATTCAACTGTTAGGAAAAATAAAATAAAATAGTAAAATATTCAAGTAAATGGATAGTAAATATTATCCGGAGTTAGGTAACCCAAAGAAAGAAAGACACCACGTATTCTTTCTTATATCTGAATCCTACCTTTGAACCTTCCGATTTGTTTGCTTAACTGGGAATATCTGTCAAAGCCAAACACTTATAAAGGGACTGTTAAGAAAGGGCTGGGAGTATTTGGCTTGGAATTCCAATGTGATGATGGAGTTTACTATCTATGCTCAGTTTATTATAGCTACTTATGGGCTTGAGATGCTTGGGTCAGCTGACAAGTTCTGTGGTGTGGGATTTGGAGGTACAGTTGGGTGTGTTGGTGTGATCACAGACAGCAGAGATGGCAGAGGATTTGGTGGAGGTTGGCACTGAACATGGTTGAGTGATGAGTCATGCTTGCTGTGCTGGCTGGAAGATTTGTGTGGTGCTGTGATTCTCATAGCCAGGAACTGTGGATTTGGGTTTTTTTTTTTTTTTTTTTGGGTGGAGCGGGGTCAAAACTAAATAAATAGGCAAAAATTCACAAAAATTTTTTTCTGTCTTCATATTTTACGAGATACTCTGTAATGTTCCATTTCTATTTATTATTTGGAAATTTTATTTCCTACACAACTTTTTTCTTTTTTTTTCTCTACTTTTGCAAGTATATTGAGTATAATCCCAGCTTCCTTTCTTTCTGTTCACTCCATCCCTTTCCTTTCCTTCACCATTTCCTCCCCCACTCCCTTCCACACTTCCACCAGTCTGCTTCTATGGACCCCAGGGTTCATTCTATCTTGTTTACTCTTTGGGGGCTCAAGCCTCCATGGTATATCAAATTACCTATCTTCAGGCCACCACACTGATATGTGCATTTCCCTTCACTCATCCAACCTTAAAACCAAAGATTTCCACTGTAAGTTCCCATTCTATGGATATAATAACAGCTATTTACAGAGAAGTTTGATGTACTGTCTGTCACCTATAGTTTTATTTGCTTCTTTCCTATTGACCTATTTCCTTCCATCTTTTTTTTAGATTTTTGTTCTAGGTGTAGCAACAGAGATGGGTGTCATTCTGACAAGCAGTCTTGAATTCAATCAGAAAGCTGTTGGTTGTCTCCTTGATACCCATGCCACTATTACACTGGTGGTCACCTGTTGCCATGGTGATTTACATTGCAACTTACAGATCTCATGCCATTGATGGGGCATGAGCTTCTACAGTTTTCCTTATTACTGCCTACATAACTTTTTGTAAAGTACTTTCCTATTTTGAATCTTTTGAAATAATAAAGGTTTGGTATTAAAAACGAACTGGGGTCATGGGAAGACCTCGAGGAGGAGAAGAGGAAGAATTCAGATGATGAAGGTAGAAAGTAAATGGTGGGGACAAGAACTCATGATGGGAAGGGGTGAGAGATAGAGGGGATCGAGAGTAAGGAATAACACCATGTATATATATGACATAGCAAACCAGAAACCTTTTATATCATGTACACTGATATATCATCCATCGTTCAGCAAATGCTCCAGCACATACTAATCTAGGAAACCTAGATGAAACTCAGTGGGACACACACACACACACACACATACACAGAATGAACATAAGAGGGAGACTGGTTGGGAAGAACGTTTTCAATGAAGGAAATAAAGGGATAGAATTGAAAAATAAGGGGTGAAAATAACACAAAAATATTCATGTATGAAACTGCTGAAGAATAAAATTAAATTAAAAAAGAATTAGAAATGTGTGAACGACTATGCCTTATGGAATGATACACAGAAAAGGGAAGAGAAGGGGGTAGGAAAAGCTACATCAAGTTGTTCCTCTTAGAAGTCACAAGTGACTACACAAACCCCCAATAAACAGGTGTATGGTAACTTAATAAGGACCATAAGCCAGGGAGGTCTCAGAGGCCCCAGAGCAATGTAGGATGTTGCCATTTCCCCTGGATTTACACAAGAACCTTATGGAAACCAGTCTAGCCACCTGTGATCTAAACTAACAAACAGTCCCTCAGGATATTTCCATCCATGTAACGCAGCTGGATGTGACGATAACCAACAGCTTTCTGATTCAGGAGGAAGCCATGCTTAGGGCTTTAAACCTGTCTAAGAACCTGTAGATGGGGGGATAGTAGGCCGTAACAGAAAATAAACTTCAATTGTTTACTTGTATGGACATGCTATCAAACTGCCTTCTAGATCCTTATCTTTATTCCCCACAGATTAGTGTAGCTCTCAGCCTTTGACCAAGAAACTGCTTGTTCTGAGGGAAAACATTTAATACAGAGAATTACGACTGGCCGAAGTGCAGAGAATAAATGATTGTGGAGTATTTGGGTCCAAATCACCCCCAACCCGTGATTCAGGGAACATGGCAGAATAAGGGTTGGAAAAATTCCAGGAGTCGTAGAGTTGGGACAAGTGTTTTCTAGTATAATGGGTCCACTGTACCCATGAGCTCACTGTGCCCATGAGTTCCCTGTAGCTGTGTCCACCTGGACAACACCTGCACAAGATTCAGCCTGTCAGCATTTCTTCCCAGAAAGGGGAAGGCCTGATAAGGTCGCCCTCTCTCTGAGGGATTACTGATATTTGATGCTCCCTGTGGGAAGAAGAGCTACTTTCTTCAATGATGAGTATGCTTGTGAAAAATAGTAATAGAAAAATAGTAATAGAAAAATAGTAATAGAAAGCTGATGTACATTGATGTCGATGTTTAAAACTATGGAACTTCAGGAGAAACAGTGGAGATGGTGAATCCAATAACTGGGCTTTGAGAATGCTTGCTGGATCAGAAGACAGGTTAGAAACAGCTTGAATGTATTGTTATGAAGGGGAAGAAGTGGAATAAAAAATGATAGATTTTTTTCTACCTGTTCTGAAGAGAGACAGAGAACACCATCAGAAATCACACACCCACAAAGATTATAGGCCCAATGAACATTCCAGAGAAACAGGCTGAACAAGTACTGGGTACTCTCTGTGCTGCTGTGAGACAACATTCTTCTCAACTTAAGGGAGGTTTATTTGGCTTATGGCTGCATAGGGAAGATACAGTCCTTACGGTGGAAGAGACTTGGCTGGCTGGCAGATGCTGGTCGAAGCTTAGGTCACATCAGTCATGGAGGCTGAGAGACTGAGCAAACTGTTAACTGCAAGAACTGACTTCTGATAGATGTAGGACAGGACTAACCGACCTCAAACTCTGATGTGCTTTCCTCCAGCAAGACTCCACCTCCTAAGGTTGCCATGACCACGCAGGAGCCTGTGAGGAATAACTCACACTCAAACCATGACAGTCATACAAACAAGGAACCAGTCTGCCTAAGCCCCTGGAAGATGATGGGGACATAAAGACCAGTCTGCAGGCTAATCCACACGGGGGTTTAAAGGGAGGGGAGAGAGAGAGAGAGAGAGAGAGAGAGAAGAGAGAGAGAGAGAGAACAATGAGAGGAGAGAGAGAAGGGAGAGAGGAGGGAGAGGGAGAAAAAAGGAGGGAGAGGGAGAGAGAGGAGAGAGAGAGGAGAGAGAGAAGAAAGAGAGAGAGAGAGGGAGAGAGAGAGAGAAAGGAGAATGAGAGGAGAGAGAGAGGAGCGAGAGAAGGGAGAGAGAGAAAGAGGAGGGAGAGAGAGGGGAGAGAGGAGAGAGAGAAGAGAAAGAGAAAAAGAGGAGAGAGAGAAAGGGAAAGGAGAGAGGGAGAGAGAGAGGAGGGAGAAAAAGGAGAGAGGAGGGAGAAGGGAGAGAGAGAGAAAAAGGAGGGAGAGGGAGAGAGAGGAGAGAGAGAAGAAAGGAGAGAGAGAGAGGGAAAGAGAGAGAGGAGAGAGAGAGAGAGAGAGAGGAGAGAGAGAGAGAGAGAGAGAGAGAGAGAGAGAGAGAGAGAGAGAGACTCCTGAAATTCAGCTAGAGGAGTATTGTGACAGAGTCGCCCTCTTGTGTTACAAATCAACATCGGAAAAGAAATCTACTTTGACAAACCTATTTCGACACTCTCCGCAGCCGGGAGGATTACAGCCCCCTGCCGTCTTGAGAGGGACCTTATTATTTGAGACGCAGATACCTAGAGGGCTGAAAACGAAGAGCCGTCACGAGTGGGGACGTCGGGCGCGAGCCGCAGCCTCTGGCTTTGATACAGTCACGCAAGTCAGAGGCGGCGGGGAGACCTGGCAACACGGAAGCTTCTTGGCAGCGGCAGGCTGGAGCAGCGATGGGGCGTCTAGCTGTTTCACCCTGGAAGGCAAGGAGCTCACGCGATGCGTGAGTCAGCAGGACGTGCACCCTCCCGGGCTGGCCCCCCGCCGCGTGTCTCTTGGCCCCGCAGGACTGTGAATTGGGACGCTCAGCTCCAGGGGAGCAGGATCTCCTCGCTCCCCCTGCTGGATGGAGTGTGAAGACACAAGGCCGAGTCTCCAGGACCGAGCTGCGCGCGGCTTCTTGCGCTCAGCTCCCTCGGAGACACATCTAAGCCTGGAAATGAGTAGTTTGAAGGTGAACAAACTGTGGCGTCTCTGGAGCAACAGAAACGAGCCCAGCCCACAGGCTACAGAGCTAACTTTAGCTAAGAGACTCCTGGTAGGCAAAAAAGGAAAACTGCTACAGTAAAGGCAGCCCCCTTGGGCAGCTGACCGCAACACAGCAGCAACTGAGCAGTAGAAAAACTACAAAGCTCCACCCTCATCTGAACGCGTCCGCCAAGCAGCAGGACCAATATCAGAAAATCCAGAAATGGCTCCTATATTTTGTCTTCAAAAAGTTCCACTGCTTCACTTTTTTTTTTTTTGTAATGTACTTTTAATATTTTTTGAAAGATTTGTGATTCTATTTTATGCCTATGTTTCCTTCTGTTTA
The DNA here is from genome assembly GCA_023101885.1 of Typhlomys cinereus. NCBI lineage: Eukaryota > Metazoa > Chordata > Mammalia > Rodentia > Platacanthomyidae > Typhlomys > Typhlomys cinereus. Next base: position 3,141,163 of record JALPQD010000096.1, read on the forward strand.
TACATTTTTATTTTTTACTTTTTTGCATATGCTTGTGTTATATGCAAAATGCGTGCACGTGTGTTTATTTTGCATGTGGATATGAGCATGTTTGTGTCGTGACGTACATATAGAGACAGAGGACAATAGCAGGTGTTGCTTCTCACCTTCTGTCTTGTTTTAGACAGGATCTCCTTGCTTGTCTCCAACTAGATAGGTTGAGCTACCTGGCCTGCAAGCTTCTTGGAATTCTCCTGTCTCCACCTCCCATCTCTCTGGGGTTACAGATACTTGCACTATATATTAGACCTTCATGAGGGTTCTAAGGGATTTGAAGGTTTCCATGCTTGCACAGATTTACCCCTTGGGTTATCTCCTTTCCTCTGAATGCATTTTTCTTTACTGTCCAGATGTTTTCACTTGATGTTCTTTCTCTGTAACTTCCTACATCAAAGATCATTTTCTCCTCCTCCTCCCCCATTCTCTTCCTCCTCCTCCTTCTTTTAAATTTAGCAAATTTCCTTCTTTTTAGCCCTTCCTTGGCTCCTTTATTTATTATTTTTACTTTTATCTGATTCATTTTTAAATTCACAGATAAATTACTTCGAAGATGGTTATTACTGGTGTATTCATTATCCTTAATCGGTTTTGCCATATTTCTGTTATTTCTATACTCACTTGTTTGATGCTGCATCATTTAAGAGGAATTGAGGTTTGCAATGGAAATTGAGCTTTCAAGAGGCTGAATGGTGTATCCATCCTGATAGGACTACAAATCACAGCCCAGAAGCACAAGATACATGAATCAGCAAAGCAACATGGCTGCACCACAAAGATAATGAGAAGATGATTACTGAAGCCACAGATGCAGAAACTATTGATTGGCTATAAGAAGAATCCTGAAATGTAGCTGGAAAAAGTATCAGGGACTTTACAAAAAGATACAACAAGCAGATGAAGGAAGATCAACATGACGAAGACAATAATATGGCTCAGAAATACACAACTGAAACTTATATTTTGAACAAAAAATGCAGAAAAGTCAGGTGTGCTGGTCCACAATTGTAATCTCACCACCAGGGGAGGTAGAGGCTGGAGAATCAGAACTTCAAGGCCTAGGAGGACAGCCTGGATTCTCTCTCTCTCTCTTTCTCTCTCTTTCTCTCTCTCTCTCTCTCTCTCTCTCTCTCTCTCTCTCTCTCTCTGTCTCTCTCTATATATATATCTATATAAATATATATTCAAAAAATTAGAGGAAATTATCTACACTAAACTAATTTTAATAGATTAAATAACAGCAGTTGTAGAAGACAGGATTGAGGGTTGAGGAGATGGTTCGGGCTTTAAAAGCAAAAAGACCTGAATTTGGAATTCCAGATTCTATGTAAAAACACCAGGCAGAAAAGGCAGAGACCTACACTCCTGATCCTGGAAGGCGGAACCTGGAAAACCCCAACATAAAGCAACAGGGAGATAAAACAATTCAGTATGATTCCTTGTGTCACTCTTGGGCTTCCACAGGCACAAGCACTTAAGTGTCCTCTTGTAAACATGCACACACACAGCACACAGTCAAGAAAATAAACAACTACCATCATGCCCATAGAGTGGAGGATCACTCAGCATCAACCTAGAAGCCTCCTTTTGCAATAGAAAGTGTTACCGAAAATCACAACTGGCCAGTGTTCAGGAAACAAGTGACTGTGGACTGTTTGGCCCTAACAAGACACTTAAACCACCTCCCCTGACCCCAAGGCTCAGGAAACATTAGGAAAAGGGAGTGATAGGATTGTGAGAGGGAATGAGAGGGAATCTTCTAGATATGACAGGGCTATTGCTTCCATGAATTCACTGCAGCTATGTATATTTCCACAACACTTATGTGAAAATAGGAGGGAGACTTGGCCAGAAAGAAGGGTTGTCAATGGGAAGAGGAAAGGTAATGGGATTGAGATTATGGTGTGGAAAAAAAATCATAAATTCACTATAATCATGCATGGAACTCTAGTAGAATAAAAACCTTCAAAAATAGAAAATGATAGATGATAGATGATGGTACATAGATAGATAGACAGACAGACAGACAGACAGACAGACAGACAGACAGACAGACAGATAGATAGATAGATAGATAGATAGATAGATAGATAGATGATAGGTGGAGTTAAAACTAAATTTGGGGGCTGAAACGATGGCTCAGGGGTTAAGACTCTCTTTCTCAAGCAGAAGGGCCTGAGTTCTGATCCCAGGTCCCACGTAAAAACGCCAAGCAAAAACAGTGGCAGCCTGTACTTATGGCCTTGGTGGGTGCAGCCTGGGAAATCCCAGAGCTAAGCAACAAGGAGGTAGGAAAAATCCAGGATGATTCCTAAGGTCAATCTTGGTCCTCCACAGAGTGGAGTGCCCCATCAGTGGGTCTGCCCAAGGAAGGCTACTTTGTTTGTCACAGAAGCTTGATCTCCCAGTAGGGCAAGTGATCCAGAGGGAACTCTGGGACCCATAGAAGCAAACAGACAAGAGGGTGGGAGGGAGGGATGGATTGATGAAGGGAGGTGAGAGAGGGAAGAAAAGGTGGAAGAGAAAGAAGGGGAAGGAAAAAGCTAGAAAAAATTAATAAATAGAAGTACTAATAATAATAGAAATGGAAGAAATACTGTGAAAACAATCTATAAAGTAGTACTGACTTTATAACAAAACCAGTTAAAGGAACAACAAAAAATAAAGAAAATCATAAGTCAATAAGCCTTCAAATTAGATTCGACAAATCACTAAAATAGCACAAAGCATGCCAAGTTAATTTCAGTAACACTTCAGCATGAGTATATGAACAGATGTGATGCTTCCCATAAGCGTGTTGTGGGACAAAATTTTCATGACCATCTCAGCAGATGTAGAACAGGGCTTCTTTAAGGCTCAACATCCCTTCATGATAAACTCTCTGAAGAAAGTAGGGTTGTAATAAAACGTAATAAATGCTACGCATAACTAACATATGGCCAACATAGGGAGAAAATAGAAAAAAAACAAACATTTCCTCTAAAATCAGAAATAAGATAAAGATAATGTATTCCCTTTCCTTTTGTTCAAAAAAGAGTTCGAAGTCTTATCCAGGGAAATAATATTATAAAAGGAAAAGAAATTAAAGGATAAAAATAGAAAAGAAGAAACTTAAGTGTCCTTTTAAAATAGCATCATCTTATAAATAAAAGACCCTACAGTTCCAACCAGAAAAATCTTAGATCCGAAACATACCTTTGGGAATGTAGAAGTATACAAAGCCAAGAGCCACAAATAAATTAGCCTTCCAATATACCAATGGTGAACTGCCAAAAAAGAAATTTTTTAAATTCCATTCGTGAAGTTTTAAAAATATTAAAAAGTATACTTAGGAATAATCCGAATTAAAGAGATGAAAAACATCTACACCGACATTGAGGAAATGAAGTGAAGATACTAGAAAATATAAAGACTCACACCATGCTCATGAATTGGCAGAATTAACATTGTAAAAGTGGCCAAATTATTGAAAATGATAAACAGATTTAAAACAATTCCAATGACCTTCTGAATAGAGCTAGAAAAATTCTTGTTGAGACAAAAAAGACTTTGAATAATAGTAGTCTATAATAGTAAGAATAATGTTGGATTATTACAGTCTGATTCCAAAGAGAAATCACAGTAACAAGAACAATGTAGTACTGGTACGGAAAGAACATACAGACCGATGGAACAGAGTAGGGGATGCTGGGGCAGTGAGATGATTGATCCCTGGAACCCACAAAGTGAAAGGAGAGACATAATTCCTAAACTGTCTTCCATTGAACACAAGCAGATCATAGTATTAGTGTGTTCACATGTTAAAAAAAGACATATATGCATGCCCCAGAAATCAACCCATACAGTTACAACTAACTACCTTACTGTTAGGAAAGATGCTATGAAATATATTGGAGAAAAGACAGCTGCCTGAACAAGAAATGATCGAATCTGGATTTCCACATGTAGAATGAAGCTTACCCTTACTCCCATACCCTCATATAAAAATTGCTTCAAAACTGAATAAAATACACAAAAGTCTGAAGTTGCTGGAGGAAATGTACAGAAAATACTTTATAAATATGTAGTATAAGAACTTTCTGAGAAAGCTAAAGAGATTCCATTTTACTGGAATCTATCATCAAGAAATAAATGCTGGTGTGCATAAGAGAAGGAGCACTTACACACTGCTGATAGGGTGAGAATAAGTTCATCCACTATGGAAATCAGTATGGAAGGATTCCACTACTACCTGAGTCAGTATTATGACTTGAACGTATATGTCAAAAGAAACCAAACCAACATGACACAGAGATAATTGCATGTTTACAGGTACTGTGCCATCATTCACAGTGATCAAGATACAAAATCGGTCTAGATATCCTTCAACAGATGGATAAACAAGGAAAATTTACTTTATATATACAATAGAATTTTATTAAGCCATGAAAAGAAAAATAATGTCATTATTTATGGAAAAACAGATGAAGCTGAATATCATATCAAGCAAAATAAGACAGAAATAGGAAGGAAAATATCACATTTTCTAAATGCAAAATCTGAGCCCCTTGCCTCCCCCCCCCAGGGGAGTGAGTCCACCTATTCCTCCACCCGGTGCCCCGGGGCCGGCTTTGCCTGGGCCCCGCCCCGGACCCCAGCCCCTTGCCTCCTCCCGCCGGCCCCTCCACCAGACAGGACTTGCTCACATTCCTCCATCCTGGAGCTTGGGTGGGCCCTAAGCCAAGTTCCAGATTCCAGGTGAAGAATTCTGTCATCAACATCAGACCCTCTGGCTCTCCGGCCCACCAGGGACCTATGCACGTGGTCCAGGGAAGGCACACTGCTACTCAGAATTCAATAGAGTCCAAAGGAAACTCAAGCAAAACTCTAAGGGACAAAGGCCATACATCTGGAGTCCTCTACAATCATCATATCACATGGGAGAGATCTTCACATGCAGCCCAAAGATAAGTAAACCTCCTTTTTTTCACCTTACTGATGCTTTCTAGTATCAATTGCTGTAGATCAACTTCTCCATACAGTCACCCCAAAAACATATACAACTCCAGGGAGTACACCACTCACCCTCACATATCATCAAGATACTGAATCGCAAAAGTACACTACCATACTAATATTCACCCCTTGTCTACTTAACCTCACTTAACTGATGTACTAACAGCCTAATAACCTCATCTAGGAAATTACAATAACAATAGACAAACATACCCAATCCAAGGCAAGCACTAGTAAAAACTGGCAAGGGTAATAATACCAACTAAATCAGTTCAGTGAAAAACACACAGAAACTGAAATATCCTAAGAAACAAAACAACAATGCCCAAGTCGAAGTTCAGATCCATGAGAAACAAAACCCAAGAAGACCATCTCCCACCAAAAAATTAACCCCATAATGATGGATTTGGATCAGAACAAATTCACAGAAAACAGCCAAGAAAGCCAGACCCAACGTATTGACTTTCAGAGTATGATCATTACCATGATTAATACTATGAAAGAGGAAAAAAAATACTATGAAAGAGGAAATCCGAGAAGAGTTAAACAACCGAATCAACCACTTTGAACAGGAACACAACAGGCACTTGGAGGAGTTGAGAAAAACAGTTCAAGAAACAAAAATAGGCATACAGCAGTTAAAACAGTCCCAGGCAGAGTTTAAAATTGAACTAAAGGACAAGTTATCTTCAACCCAAAACTCAACAGAGTGTCTTATCAGCAGAACAAATGAAGCAGAAAATAGAATTTCAGATTTTGAAGACAAAGTGGGAGAATTAACCAGCTCAATGGAAGAGATTGTTAAAGCCAAAAAGATACTTGAGAGGAACATTCAAGAGATATGGGACACCCTGAAGAAGCATAACATGCGCATTCATGGAATACCAGAGGAAGAATCCCAAAATACCACACCTGAGGAAATATTTCAAATCATCATAAATGAAAACTTCCCAAAACTGAAGAATGAAAGGCCCATCCAAATACAAGAGATATTTTGCACTCCAAACAGATATGACCAAAATAGAAAATCACCACGGCAAATAATAGTCAAAACACTCACATTCAAGACAAAGAAAAGGTGCTGAGAGCTTCAAGAGGAAAAAAAAGCAAGTCACTTTTAAAGGTAAACCTATTAGAATAACAAATGACTACTCAATGGAAACAGTAAAAGCAAGAAGAGCTTGGAGAGACGTACTTCAAGTTTTAAATGAGCAAAAATGCCAACCCAGACTGATATACCTGGCAAAACTATCTGTCATGTTTGAGGGAGAAAGAAAAGTTTTCCAGCACAAAGACAACGTGAAGGGTCTCTCATCCAGGCCTTCAAAAATGCTAGAAAAGGTACTCAAGCCTTGAAGAAAAGAACAAGCATATCCAGGAGGACAGAAGGAAAGTATAATACCACCAAAACATAAATATCAAACAATATGCTTACAAAATCCACTAAACATAAAAATGTCCAGAATTAAAAATAATTTCTCTATTATAACATTTAAAGTCAATGGTATTAACTCACCAATCAAGAGACACAGATTACAAACTTGGATTAAAAACCACAATCCAACAATCTACTGCCTTCAGGAAACTCATCTCACCACAAAAAATAGGCACATCCTAAAAATGAAAGGCTGGTCAAAATTTTGCAAGCTAATGGAAGCAGAAAACAGGCAGGGGTAGCCATTATGCTGTAGGACAAAGTGGACTTCAAACCAAAGAAAATCATAAGAGACATGGATGGATACTACATTTTAGTCACAGGTACAATTCACCAGGAAGACTTCACAATATTGAACATATATGCACCCAATACGGGCCCCTCAACATTCATTAAGAAAACCCTACAGCATCTAAAGCAAGAAATTAACCCCCAAATGATAATTCTTGGGGACTTCAACACTGCCGCTCAACATGGGCTAGGTCAACAGGTCAAAAGCTTAACAGAGACACTTTGGAACTTCATCAAACCCTGAAACAAATGGACCTTACAGATCTGTATCGAACTTTTCATCTACGCACAAAAGAATACACATTTTTCTCAGCAGCACACGGAACCTTCTCCAAAATAGATCACATATTGGGCCACAAAATGAATCTACACATATACAAAAAGGTTGAAATTCTAACCTGTGCCCTATCAGACCACCACGGCCTAAAGCTGGACATCCACAATACAACAAACAACAGAAAATACACTAAATCCTGGAAACTTAACAATATGATACTGAATAAGAACTGGATTCAGGAAGAAATTAAAAACGAAATTCAAGATTTCCTGAAAACGGACGATAATGAAAATACAACTTACCAAAATCTCTGGGACACAATGAAAGCTGTCCTAAAAGGTAAGCTCTTAATGCCTACATCAAAAAAATGGATATATCAGAAATAAATAACTTAATAATAGAGCTTAAAGCTCTAAAGAAACTAAAGCAATCTGATCCCAAATATAGTACAAGAGAGGAGACTAGCAAAATAAGGGGAGAAATATCTGAAATCGAGATTAGGAAAATGATAGAGAAAATCAACCAGTCAAAAAGCTGGTTCTTTGCATTTTGCAAATGGGTGATAGACCCCTCCCTCACTGTGTTTTCCCACTTTTATTACATCTACCTTTGAATGTGCTTTTATCACAAGACTCTAGTTTAACAGCTTTTTGTCTCTGACCAGGGGGACACATACAATGCCCACCAGGATGGAGTGAAGGGCATTGCAGGAGCAGCAAAAATGCAAAAGAAAATCAACAAACCACAATCCAGAACTTCAGAGACTCTATATCAACCACCTAGAACTAAGCCAGCTTAATCTATCCCCATCTTGAAGCTCAGGGAAATTTGCCGAAGAGGGGACGGTAAGAGTGTAAGAGCAAAAGGATGGGAGGAGCAATGATATGTAAGATACTCCATACTAGTTAGGGCTGAAGCAATCATAATTGGACTTTGCATGCCCTGCGCATTGTCCAACACACTGTTGACCTCACAAAGTCTAGCATCTGCTAAAGGCACCAAGATCCTTGGAGGCAAAGGATTGGCAGCCACAGCAGTGTTCCTATGCCTAAGGGGAACACGGGAAAGGGTTCAGGGAAAGGCCACTGGGTCCTTGTACATCATCGGAGAGGAGGGCCCAGAGGAAAATCAGGCATGCACAAGAAAGGACTCTCTGGGAATTGGGGCAGGAGGCACTGGGGGATGGGGAGGGAGCAGGTGGGGAGGGGGAGCAGGGGGTATGGGGGGAGGAGGAGGGAGGGAGGGAACTGGTGTACCTATTAAGTTTGTATGAGCTGAAATAATAATAAAAAATGTATTAATAATAAAAAAGCTGGTTCTCCACAGAATGGGAGAAAATCTTCACTAACCACATATCTGATAGAGCTCTATTGTCCAGAGTGCACAAAGAACTTAGAAAACTAAACACCAAGGAAACCAATGGCCCAATTAAAAAATGGGCCCTGGAACTTAAAAGAAACTTTACCAGGGATGAAATTAAAATGTCTAACAAATATCTTAAAAAATGCTCCACTTCCTTAGCCATCAGGGAAATGCAAATCAAAACTTCCCTGAGATATCATCTCACCCTGGTCAGGATGGCAAAAATCCACAATACTAACAACGACAAATGCTGGAAAGGATGTGGAGAGAGGGGAACTCTCCTACATTGCTGGTGGGAATGCAGGCTCATACAGCCACTCTGGTGAGCCGTCTGGAGATTCTTAAAGAAATTAAAGATTGAAATGCCATATGACCCTGCTATTCCACTTTTGGGAATAACCCCCCATACAGCAGAGGTTCACCTCGATAGCACAAGCACGACCATGTTCATAGCAGCACTGTTTACAATAGCAAAGTCATGGAATCAGCCCAAATGTCCAACAGTTGACAAGTGGATAAGGAAACTGTGGTACATCTATACAATGGAGTACTACTCAGCCATCAAAAATGATGAATTACTGGAATTTGCCGGGAAATGGATATCATTAGAAACAATTATATTAAGTGAAGTATCCCAGCAGAAAATTAAGTGCCGTATGTACTCCCTAATAGGTGGCTCCTAGTACCAAACCCACCCAGCCCACCTAGAGACAGTAATTCCAAGGATTATGAACAGGAGGGATGGGGTAGGAGGGCCACACCAGAAACAAGGAGAGAAGGGACCATGTTACAGCAGGGAAAATAGGTCTCCACCAAGGACCCAAATAAGTAATGAGACATCTGATTAAGTTCACAGACTTTTGTTCCTGATCATTTACTACTGAGGGGGTATGATCTCATCAGAAGAGTAGGGCATATAGTCTGGCAGATAAAAAGTAACAATTTTGCAAATGGGTGATAGACCCCTCCCTCACTGTGGTTTCCCACTTTTATTACATCTACCTTTGAATGTGCTTTTATCACAAGACTCTAACAGCTTTTTGTCTCTGGCCAGGGGGTAACATACAATGCCCACCAGGATGGAGTGAAGGGCATTGCAGGAGCAGCAAAATTGCAAAAGAAAATCAACAAACCACAATCCAGAACTTCAGAGACTCTATATCAACCACCTAGAACTAGGCCAGCTTTGTCTCTCCCCATCTTGAAGCTCAGGGAAATTTGCGGAAGAGGGGGCGGTAAGAGTGTAAGAGCATAAGGACGGGAGGAGCAATGATATGTAAGATACTCTATACTAGTTAGGGCTGAAGCAATCATAATTGGACTTTGCATGCCCTGCGCATTGTCAAACACACTGTTGACCTCACAAAGTCTAGCATCTGCTAAAGGCACCAAGATCCTTGGAGGCAAAGGATTGGCAGCCACAGCAGTGTTCCTATACCTAAGGGGAACACGGGAAAGGGTTCGGGAAAGGCCACTGGGTCCTTGTACATCATCGGAGAGGAGGGCCCAGAGGAAAATCAGACATGCACAAGAAAGGACTCTCTGGGAATTGGGGTGGGAGGCACTGGGGGATGGGATAGGGAGAGGGGTGTGGAGGGGGAGCAGGGGGTACGGGGGGAGGAGGAGGGAGGGAGGGAACTGGTGTACCTAATAAGTTTGTATGAGCTGAATTAAAAAAAAAAGCTGGTTCTTTGAAAAAATCAATAAGATTGATACTCCCCTAGTTAAATTAACTAAAGGCAAGAGAGAGAAAACCCAAATTAACAAAATTAGAAATGTACGTGGAGTTATCACTACTGATACCCAAGAAATCCAGAGAATTATAACATCATATTTCAAAAACTTATACTCTGTGAAGTTTGACAACACGAAAGAGATGGATGAATTTCTAAGTAAACACAACTTACTTAAATTGAATCAGGAGGTTGTGAATTATTTAAATAGTCCTATAACATATGAGGAAATTGAAGAAGTAATCTCGAAGCTTACCACCAAAACATGTCCTGAACCAGATGGATTCAGCAAAGAGTTCTACCAGATATTGAAGGCGCTAATAACACCAATACTTCTTAAACTGTTCCATCAAATAGCAAAGGAAGGAACACTACCAAATTCCTCTTATGAAGCAAATATCGTTTTAATCCCATAACCTAATAAAGACTCACTTAAAAAAGAAAACTATAGGCCAATCTCCCAAATGAACACAGATGCAAAGATTCTCAACAAAATCTTAGCAAATCGGATTCAAAAACATATCAAAAAGATCATTCACGGGGATCAAGTAGGCTTCATCCCCGGCTCACAAGGTTGGTTCAACATACGCAAAACAATAAATGTAATTCACCATATAAACCAGTCCAAAGTCCAAGACCATATGACATGCTCAATAGATGCAGAAAAAGCTTTTGACAAGATCCAACAACCTTTTATGATCAAAACGCTAGAGACAGTAGGAATGGAAGGAACCTTTTTCAATAAAATAAAAGCTGTATACAACAAGCCCACAGCAAGGATTATGCTCAATGGGGAAAAACTGGAAGCATTCCCACTTCGATCAGGAACTAGATAAGGCTGTCCACTTCTATTCAATATTGTACTTGAAGTGTTAGCTGAAGCCATAAGACATGAAAGGGACATCAGAAGGATTCAAATCGGCAAGGAAGAAGTTGTTAACCCTATTTGCAGATGACATGATCTTATACTTGAATTATCCCAAAAACTCTACCAGGAAGCTCCTGGAACTAATTGAGAAGTTCAGCAGGGTGGCAGGACACAAAATAAATGTACAAAAATCAGTGGCCTTCCTATACGCCCAAAATTAAAGAAGTGAAAAAGCCTTGAGAGAAACAAGCCCCTAAAAAAATGAAATACTTTGGCATAAACCTAATCAAGGAGGTAAAACACCTTTACAATGAAAACTTTAAAACCCTCAAGAAAGAAATTGCAGAAGACACCAGAAGGTGGAAAGAACTCCCATGTTCCTGGATTGCCAGAATCAACATCATAAAAATGACCATCCTACCAAAGGCAATATACAAATTCAATGCTATACCAATTAAAATCCCAAAGCAATTTTTTAAAGAAGTTAACCAAATAATCTCAATGTTCATATGGAGGCACAAAAGACCCAGGGTAGCAAAGACAATCCTGAGTAACAAAAACACAGCTGGAGGTATCACCATACCAAACCTTAGTCTATACTACAAATCCATAGTTGTAAAAACAGCCTGGTTCTGTCTCCAAAATAGACACACAGATCAATGGATAAGGGTTGAAGACCCAGATATAAGCCCACAAAATTAAAGCCATTTGGTCTTTGACAAAAGGGCCCAAAAAATCCAATGGAAAAAGAACAATATCTTCAACAAATGGTGCTGGCAAAACTGGATCTCTACATGCAGAAGATTAAAACTGGACCCGGACTTGTTACCATGTACAAGACTTAATTCCAAATGGATCAAGGACCTTGATATCAGGCCAGAGACTATAAAAACCATAGTTGAAAGGATAGGGAACTCCCTCGAGCTGATTGGGCTAGGCCAACAGTTTCTAAACAGACATCCAATGGCACAGTCACTGCTACCAACTCTCAACAGTTGGGATCTTGTGAAATTAAAGAGCTTCTGTTCAGATAAAGAGATTGTAACACGAGCTCAAAGGCAACCCACAGAATGGGAGAAAATCTTCACTAACCACACATCTGATAGAGCTCTACTATCCAGAGTGCACAAAGAACTTAGAAAACTAAACACCAAGGAAACTAATGGCCCAATTAAAAAATGGGCCCTGGAACTTAAAAGAAACTTTACCAGGGATGAAATTAAAATGTCTAACAAATATCTTAAAAAATGCTCCACTTCCTTAGCCATCAGGGAAATGCAAATCAAAACTTCCCTGAGATATCATCTCACCCCGGTCAGGATGGCAAAAATCCACAATACAAACAACAACAAGTGCTGGAGAGGATGTGGAGAGAGGGGAACTCTCCTACATTGCTGGTGGGAATGCAGGCTCATGCAACCACTCTGGCAAGCCGTCTGGAGATTCTTAAAGAAATTAAATATTGAAATGCCATATGACCCTGCTATTCTACTTCTGGGAATAACCCCACATACAGCAAAAAATCACCTCAATAACAGAAGCATGACCATGTTCATAGCAGCACTGTTTACAATAGCTAAGTCATGGAATCAACCCAAATGTCCAACAGTTGACGAGTGGATAAGGAAACTGTGGTACATCTATACAATGGAGTACTACTCAGCCATCAAAAATGATGAATTACTGGATTTTGCCGGGAAATGGATATCATTAGAAACAATTATATTAAGTGAAGTATCCCAGACCCAGAAAATTTAGCCCTGTATGTACTCCCTAATAGGTAGCCCCTAGTACCAAACCCACCCAGCCCACCTAGCAACGCTCAAAGATAAATCTCTGTAATACCTACAGTAATTACAAGGATTATGAGCAGGAGGGATGAGGTAGGAGGGCCACACCAGAAACAAGGAGAGAAGGCACCATGTTACAGCAGAGAAAATAGGCATCCATCAAGGACTGCAAGTAAGTAATGGGACATCTGGTTAAGTTCACAGACTTTCGTTCCTTATCATTTACAACTGAGAGGGTATGATCTCACCAGAAGGGGAGGGCATATAGTCTGGCAGATAAAGAGTAACCATTTTGCAAATGGGTGATTGACCCCCCCCTCACTGTGGTTTCCTACTTTTTTTGCATCTACCTTTGAATATAGTCTTATAACAAGACTCTAACAGCTTTTTATCTCTGGCCAGGCGGTGACATACAATGCCCATCAGGATGGAGTGAAGGGCATTGCAGGAGCAGCAAAAATGCAAAAGAAAATCAACAAACCATAATCCAGAACTTCAGAGACTCTATATCAACCACTTAGAACTAGGCCAGCCTAATCTCTCCTCATCCTGAAGCTCAGGGAACTTTGCGGAAGAGGGGGCGGTAAGATTGTAAGAGCACAAGGATGGGAAGTGCAATGATTTGCAAGATACTCCACACAAGTTACGGCCAAAACAATCATAATTGGACTTTGAATGCCCTGCACATTGTCCAACACACTATTGTCCCCACAAAGTCTAGCATTTGCTAAAGGCACTAGGATCCTTGGAGGCAAGGGATTGACAGCCACAGTAGTGTTCCTATGCTTAAGGGGAACACAGGAAAGGGTTCAGGGAAATGCCACTGGGTCCTTGTATGTCATTGGAGAGGAGGGCCCAGAGGAGAGTCTGGCATGCACATTAAAGGACTCTCTGGGGATTGGAGGGAGGCACTGGGAGATGGGGAGGGTAGGTGAGGGGAAGGGAAGCAGGGGGGTCGGGGGGAGGAGGAGGGAAGGAGGGAACCAGTGTACCTGCTAAGTTTGTATGAGTGGAAATAATAATAAAAAATGTTTAAAAAATAAAGTTTTAACCATCCAAAAAATGCAAAATCTTTTTTAAAAAATATATATTAAAAAGAAAAGAAAAATTAGTTCAGTGACTACAGATGTTATGATTAAAGATTAAATTAGTACTGAGACAAAAATGTGATATCGACTTGCTGTCTTAATGGATGAAGTCAGGTAATCAATAGAGGAAGGAGGGTTGATAATGGATTAGGATATGTATTGGTGAAAAGATTAAGCTGGCTTCATTCTATTGATTAAGGATAAACAGTGTCATGAGTTTAATGTTTGAGCTGTGTCAAAGTTAATTTAGATCACTGAGATGTTGTATGGAAAATAATGTTAAAGAAATCAATATAGTAGAAAATAAAATAACTTTTATCACTGCAGAGGTTAAGTTTTCATACATAATTGATATCCATTAGTACATAGCATGAAAGTACTACTAATATATGAAAAAGAATAACAGGAAGTTGAAGGGAGCAAAACAGTAGGAGTAAAAACACAGCGATAAACATGGGAAAATGTTATTAATAAATATCCTCTCCCCAGAGGTGCTGTGCATATGGCTGCCACGTTGCATGTGTGTCAGCAGGTGGAAGAGAAGAGAGACACTATGCTTACGAACACTTGAATTATTAGTAAGTAACTTGACATGCAACAGTGTCTGCCAATCCCCTCAGTTCCAGCATCCATTGTGTGCCTGACTGCATGTGACCTCACACTGTGTGCCTCCTGTAAACCTGGCTCCATGTGCTGACACTGGTGTCTTCCTCAGCCTCATAGGAGATGGTCAAAACTGCTTAACTTTAGCTTCTTCACAAGTTCTTAACCGTGTTGGAAGCTCAACCTTAACAGCTATTCATCCCCCCAAATGTATTTTCTCTTATTACTCATATATTATAATCTAGTGATTTTTAATCAGTTTTCTCTCGCCATCTTTTTTTATTCTTCTAGTGTTTCATACACGAGTGTAGTGTATTTATAATATCTTCACACCTAAATCCCCAATCCTATCTACCCTCTTCTTCCCTTCTTCTATGTCAGTCTCCCTCCTATTTCTGTGTCTATTTTCATGTGTGGCCCACCAAACTTCATCCGGGTTACCTTTGATCCCATGTGTCTGAGTACTTGCTGGAATATGCACCATATATCAGTGGGCATACCATTGACGAAAGCATCCCTTCCTCCCCATCAGCTCCTTGATCAGTCTCAGATGGTGTGGGTCCTTTTGAGATCATTCCTCTTCCGTGATGAAATGCTGATAGGACAAATCCCATGTAGGTGTTGTGGAAATAAGCAGAGCTGCAATGAATTCATAGACGCAACAGCCCTGCTATGTCCAAATGATAATGTCAGGCCACACCCCTGTCCCCTTCAGGCTTTTGCTCTTTACTCCTCCCTTTCCCCCAATGTTTACTGAGCCTTGGGGTAGAGGGGGTGGTTTAGATGTCTGTTTAAGATGAGCCATCCACTCTCACCTATTGTCTGCACTTTGGCCTATTGTGATTTTCTGAAATAAGCACCTTCCATTTCAAAAGGACACTTCTAGGTTGAATGCTCAGTACAGGAAGTTCTGAGGGAGTGGCAAATAGCACTAAGATTATAAGATACAGCTAGGGAGAAACCTCCTATATTGCAATCATATAAAAAACAGTTCATTTGTAAAAGAATGAAAACAGACACATCTTATACAAGGGAACACAAAGAGAAAGAAAGGGCAAAATAAAAAGTGCATATGAATACACAAACTGAGAATACAATAACAAGGGTTCCAACCACAACCCATAGTATTCCTATTTTTCAAGAAAAAAGAGGATGTAAAGGTGGGGAAATGGGAGGGGTAACTGTAAATGTCAGACTGTCAAAGATTAAGTAAAAGTATCATTTAATAAATAATAAACTATAACCATGCATATAACCATAGTGGAGTTCACTTTTATAACACTAACAAAGTGAACATGACCAGAGAGCAGTTTAATTATTCATCTATGCACTGATATCAAGAATCAAACAGAAAGTACAGGAAAAAAGCTGACAATGCATATTGAAAGGTGTTTCAGAAAATATTTACTTATGCTAAAACTGGCACAACTGCACTGCTTTGTTCAGTTCAAGAACATACAATTGAAACAAAATTGATTTTCATAAATAAACTCAATAAATTATGACAACACATTTTATCTGCCAGGAAAAAGACTGATTTAACACTATAGTTAAGCAATATTAAGACAGAAATGAAAAAAACTTAATAAACTCAAAAGACACTAACACACTAATAAGAACTGTAATAAATCTCTCCCTATTATCCAAAAAATTCATATGGACATAAAAAATTCACATTGTGCGAAGCCACAGACTCAAACTAATAGTATAAATAAACTTCCATGAAACATTTGAAAAATTATTTTGATCTGCATATGAATACACGAACAGAATACAGCAGTAATGGAATCAAATATAGTCAAAATTCTCAGAACACATTGAAAATAAAAGTGGTTTTATTACTCTAAACAACCTATGCATGAAGGCATAGTTACAATAGATATAAAATATTTAGAATTATCAGCATCATGAGGAAATTATGTATTTTAAAAGCCGATCATCAAACTGAGAAAGAATAAAAATGTATTCATATATAATAACTTTATCCTGCCACTTTAATTTCTCATCACTGAGGAAATAAGGAGATAAAGAAGGCCAACGAAGTGGCTCAGATGGTAAAAGTAACTATGTGGAAACCTGACAATCTGAGTCAATCCCTGAAAAAAGAAAACCGACTTTTGAAAGTTGCCCTCTGATCTGCACACACTATGACACACACATATTCTTTCTCTCTCTCTCTCTTTCTCTCTCTCTCTCTTTCTCTCTCTCTCTCCCTCTCTCTTTCTCCCTGTCTCACTCTCTTTTGCCATGTTCCTTCCCCATTTCTTTCAAATAAAACCCAAAAATAGATTTTAAAAAAGAGTACATGCAAAATAAACATTTGCGTAGATTTAAGCCTTTTATTTTAGTTAGGAATTATACTGATAAAAGGCGCTTATGTATTGAGTAAGCAACTCTTGAGAAATGACAGCCAGGGCTTGGAGACTGGACACAAGGGACACTTTTACAACCTGGACAAAGAGAGAGTGCAGAGATGACCACATGCTGGGCTAGCATGGAGTTCAAGGCACAGAGTATTGTGGATGCAAAGGTGAATAGCAGCTTGAGACAGACAGACAGAAGCCATAGGTGGGAGTTCAGACAAATAGGGTGGTTTGTTCCTCTTGTTTGAGGTCATTGGTTTGTTCCCACTGTTTTAATGTCCATTCTCCCTTCATTTTCTCAGTGATCTTAGTTTCTTGGTTTGTATTACAAGATATTTGGTCATCAGTGAAGTTGATTGAGAGTAGCGACACATGCCTACCTTATTCAGTGCACTGAGAGGGGAGACATAATGGAAGGATATCCAAACGAACATAGAAAATTTGTTTAGCTTGAACTGTGCTACATGAAAACTCCTTTTAAGCCAGAATTCATAAACCAAACTCCCAGAAGCATAAAAGTCTCACATTCATTGGAATGAGAGGGTGTGACCACAATATTTCAGCAAATACAGGAGCATTCAAAGCAGAAGGTCAGCACCCAAAAAAGGGGGCTATGAGCTTGGGCCAGAGGTATAAAATGATTACATCCGAGCCAGACTGAGGCAGGGCCAGTTCTGCCATTCTGAAGTAGGCGCAACCCACTTGCAGGGTAAGAATAGCATCAGCAATTGAGCTCAGTATAGTTTTAAAGTAGGTAAAGTAGTTGTCTGTCCCCTTTCTTCTGCTTATTTCTAAGGACCTGGAGTCTCTCCACACCAGCCTTCTCTGACCTTTTTCCTGAACTATTTTTTATTATAATATATTTTTAATTTTTCCTAGTTTTACAAGCACATTGAGTACCTATCCCTGAATTTCTCCTTCCCCTTTTTTTTCCCATTTCCCTCCTCTCCTTTCATTAAACTAGTCCACTCCCTCTTGCCCTCCTGCCTGTCTGCTTCTATGGACCTTAAGTTTCCTCTGGCTTGTCTACTCTTACAGGGGTTCAAGCCTCTGTGGCACACCAAGTGAACTATTTTGATCACACGTAAATCAACTTTAATTCTCTATGTCTAAACAAGCTAATCTGAAATAAGCTAATCTTTAAATAAGCTAATCTGAACTTTTGTAGAAACATTAGTGATAAGAACGATTAATGTTGATTAAAACTGTGTGTCAAACAAAGCAATGTGTTTCAATTAAAATGTCTGTTGTTATCAATTCATACATCTCTCACGTCTTTTAACATTAAGAGTTTAGACAGATTTGAAGCTGGGGATATGGCTCAGTGGTTAAAACATTTATGTCAGAAACAGAAGAACCTGAATTTAGGACCCTGGATTCCACATAAAAAAAGTGGGACAGATATGGCCAAAGTCTATAGCTATAGTTCTGGAAAGCAGAACCTGGGAAACCCGAGAGCAAAGCAGAGAAAATCCAGGATAATTTCTGGTGTCACCTTTGGGCCTCCATAGGCACACATGCTCTAGTGCCCTCTTGTATACCTGCTCTTAGACACACACAAGCACGCGCACACATACACACACACAGACAGACAGACACACACACACGCACGCACGCACGCACACACACACACACAGAAAAATCAACTAAACCAAAAATAAATCTCAATATTTTTTAAAATAAAAGGATCCAGATGATATGTTGCCTTTGAACTACTCTACACATCTAACTCTTTTTTTATTATTATTTCCTTTTTCCCCAATCATACAAGCTCAATAGGCACCCCATCCTCTCCCTCCCTTCATCCCTCCCCAACCCCTCCCTGCCCTTTCCTCTTCACCCCTCCCTTCAGTCCCTCCCTCACCCTCTCCCATTGTCTCCCCTTCCCGTCCCATGCCCCTGAGCATCCTTCTGTTACAGGTCTAACTTTTTTCTGGTGGTGGCGTTGCTTGGAGCTTGGTTCTTGCAGCTTGGTCCTTGTAGCTCTCTGGCTTGCTGACTCATCTATTTTTACCTGGATAGA
The DNA here is from genome assembly GCA_023101885.1 of Typhlomys cinereus. Classification (NCBI taxonomy): domain Eukaryota; kingdom Metazoa; phylum Chordata; class Mammalia; order Rodentia; family Platacanthomyidae; genus Typhlomys; species Typhlomys cinereus. Next base: position 3,160,027 of record JALPQD010000096.1, read on the forward strand.
CTTAATCAGTTTTACTGCCTTAGAGTCAGAAGAAAGGGAGAGCTTATCTTTTCCTTGCTTTTTATTTTCTTCTTTTGATTGCAAGAGGGAAAAAAAGACTTCAATAAAGAGCTATATGTTTCCCAGAAAACAAATCTATCTAGGTTTGCTGTGTCTTGAAATAGTTTACAACTCCACCTTACCTACAGAAAGAAAACCTTCCTTTTTTTTTACTTTGAGTTCTTTTGCAACTCTTTAATTATAATGGTCCTTTTGATCTCTTTTAGAAGAAGTTGTATCATGTACTTGGTTTCATAGATGAATAAATTAAAACACAGTTTTTAACAAGAGGTTTTTTTTAATATCTTCAAAAAAGTTGTAAATTTGTGTTTTTCAGAAAATTGTGATCATGTTAATAGCTGAGGACTAACCAAGTTTACATTTGTCATTGTAGTGCTTATAAATCAGCAAGATGAAATTATTTCATATTTAATATTCCAATTCTAATACTTTCATTTTATAATAAGTCTTATGATGAATATATATGCTTTAAATATATTCGTTATAGTCTTACATTACAAATCCTACTTTCCCAGTAGATTAACAGCCTGAAAATTTCCACTCATGTAATATCATTATGCTATTTCCCATTGTAGTACAAACTTGAAATTTGCATGAATGACTATATCTGTTAGTTCTAAGATTCAGTTAATAAACCCATTATCAGTGACTGTGGTTTCTGAAGAGATTCCAACACTTCCTGGTTTCAGAAAGAGTGAATGATACCTTCAGATTTGAAAGGATCTGCCATCTCATGGCAACAATGAGTGAGTGAGTGCACATTAATTTTGTTTTCCCTTTTGTTGAGATTTTGAATCTTGTATCGTTCAGTTACCACCTTTTAAATTGTAGTATTATTTAGCAATACTAACATATACTTTCAATTTGCAAGATTATATTTTGACATCTAATATGCTTATATTATCAACTGATTATTCCAAGCCAATTAACTTTTTAAATCTACTTACAGTAATAAAATCTACATGTTGGGGGGGAGGCACAGGGGGATAGGAAAGGGAGGGGAGAGGGCAAAGGGGAGCAGGGGGATCAGGGGAGGTGGAGGGAGGGAGGGGATCGGTGTATCTGGTAAGTTTGTATGAGCGGAAATAATAATAATTAAAAAATCTACGACATATGATTTGATAATTTAACTAGAGTTGCTATTACTTACAAAAGAACTCATGAAATGATTCCTTCAATTTTATTGACGTTTACATCCATTGACTAACACTGTCTTAACCCTTTTCCACCTGCTTCTGCCTATGTAACTTAACATCTACTCTCTACAATGTGAACAACTTTCTTTTTTGTTGCTGTTTTCTTTTGTAGTACTAGGGCATTGAGCCCAAAGCTTCATTAAGACTATATGAGTGTTCCAGCACTGGCTGCATCTCCAGAACTTTATCAGACAACCTTTATTGATTCAACCCAAATCAGACACTGTAAGAGTCAATTCAACATCTTTCTCTGCCTGATATTTTATATAATATAAAGTCCTCCATGTTCATTAATTTTATAGAAAATGAAAGGACTTTGTCATTTTGCTATCATTGTTTTTGCTTTTTTACACATATATGCTGCTTATGCTTTATCATTCAATCAATGATGGCCACCTAGGTTAGCTCCATGTCTTAACTACTGTGAATAGTTCATGAGGAGCAGGGGAATGCAGGTACATCTTTAACATCATAATTTCATTACTTTTGCCTATGTACCCAGACTAGAAATGGCTGTATATCACTTCTAGTTCTGATTATTTGGGGGAACATTCAAATTGTTTAATGGGTGTACTCATTGGCTTTCTCACCAATAGAGTCTGAAGTTTTCTTTTAGTTCTTACCCTCATCAATACCTTCTGTATTTGACCATTTTAATACTATCCATTCTCACATGCATGAAGTGATAACTTATAGTTTTACTTTCATTTCCTTTCTGACTGATGGTACTTTACAATTTTTATCCTATACCTGTTGTCTATTTGTGTATCTTTTAAAGAAATCTCTACTCAATTTGCTTTGTCCATTTTTTAATCAAATGATTCATTTTCTTGCTTTGAATTAAGTTCCTTTATTATTTTGCCATTCATCTCTTCTGATGTTTGAAACTTATAAACTCTGATAAAAATAGAAAACTCATACACAAAACAAATTACATGAAACAGATCTGCCACTTATACATAGACTACATGGAAAAACAGATGCCTGGAATTCACTGAAAGTCAGTTCTCCAGAACTCCACAAATCTGGGAAAAACAGATTCCTGACTTCACATGCCCCACTACTCTACAGCTGAAGCATAGCATAGTGTTATTCCCTGGGTTAATAGGGTGTTCTGAGCTTGAGTTCATAAGAGCATCACAAAAAGGCCAGGCAGCTGTGGTCAACCTCCCACTGTTCTAAAATATTGCATTCCTACCATGTTTTAAAGTCCTATTTAAAAATTGCAAGCAAGAATAATGTGGAGGGCTGTGTAACAGCTCAGTGCTAGTGTGTAGACATAATACTCACAGTGTCTTGAATCCCATCTTAGCATCACAATAAATAAGTAAAACTTAATAAATAAAAAAATGCAGGGAATTATGTTGGGCCAAGGCAAAACAGGTGACTGTTTCATCAGCTTTCATTTGCCCACTGATCATCCCAGATTCTGACGTGAGAGGTTTGTGTCATTAGATTGATGCAACACCTTAATTACCATAATCACAGTGAAATATCATTGATTTATATCCAGGAAACATTTCACTAGACATGCAATAACAATTATTGCAAGCATGATTATCAGGCTTGCCAAAGGCAGAGAACTAACCCAGGATCCAGAAATCCATGTAAGCAGTTGCCAAAAAGGTCAAAGAGATTGGCAGTTTGGCTCACCTCAAGATCTCCTTTATCTAAATTTTGATGGTACCTCATGTGTTTATCCAGGTACTTCAGAGGATTTGACAATCCTTGGGCTAAAACAAAGTCCAGAACAGTTCTGTGGTCTACAACTACTTTCCTGATAAAAAAAAGAACGTCTCTGGACTGCTAAAGCAGAAGAAGCAACAGAAACATCATCTGTCATGGTCAGGAGTAGGTTTTGTAATAATTTTCATGAGAATTGACTCTTCTGTATGATGGTAAAGATACTCAAACAGATATGAACTCAGAATCAATCAGAATACGGCAGGTGCCTAATAAACATAGTTAAGCTCGGGGTCCCTGACCTAATATTGTGCCTCATTCTCAGAACTCCTGCTGCACCCAGCAGGTAGAATCCCACTATCTATCAACTTATCCATTAAACCATTGCCAATCTGATGTGTGATTTGTTCATTAACCTCCCACAAGGAAAGATGTAGCCCTTGGTTGAACATAGTACCTCTTACTTAATGCATTGCTCAATAACGAGTTCATAATATAGTAGTATTGGTATTTGTCAACGTCAATTCAGTTCAGTTATACTAACTACATTTTCCTAATACAATATTGTTTGTTAATTGCCCATGAAACAATCTCAACCTTATTTTTATCATTGTTGCTGGGACAACTCAGCAGTGTCTTCATAGGGGCTTTGTATTTCACTCCACTCATGTTTTGTAGCTGTGATATTTCCTATGAGTCCATCACATTAAGCAGAGATCCTCTAGCCCCATCCTACATGATATCTACCACATAGTCTTTGGTAATACAAAGCTCCAGTTCTGTCATGTAGTTGTGGTATGAAGAATGCTGGTATAGTTCACCTCTGGCACAAGGGGGGAGTTTTGTGTCTTATGAAAGACTGAAATCAAGGCAGGCAGACTTAAAACTTTGTCAGACTGTCTGTGACAGCTATAGGTAAGTAAACACTAAAAGTGCCATGGCTCAAGTCCCTAATGCCATACTCTTGTAGATAAAGCAAATTGAAAGGTTCAATCCCCACTCCATTTTCTAGGTATTCTCTATTAGTATTCTCTATTTCAATAGGCCAGTCATTCTCTCTGAGTACTGATACTAGAACACCTGTGAATACTCCTTGCTGTTATTGCTTGAGTCAGACTTCAGCCTGTACAGCAAATGCAAAGTATATCTGAAGACACTACCCTCCCAACAGTAGAGAAGAGACCTTCATAGCAGCACAGAAGTGACCATAGTGTTTCAATTCTCCTTGATCTCATCTACTCACATCAGTACAATCCATAACAGGGAAATAACTAGAAAAAGCATCAACACAAGGAGAGCAAATTTGAACAATAATCCCTAGAAGAACATAATCAGCAATATAAAGTTTCTCATGAATGGTCAATGCCTTTCAGTCAATCATGACTTTTAGCTTTAAATGAAGCATGGATAAAAATTACTGAGACTGATTTTAAGATAATTTTCTATATAAATACTTTTCCTTCTTATGAGCCCCTGTTCAGTTTTCTGGTATCTATTGTCATTTACTACCACATATAAGAAAATGAGGAGCTATAGTCTACATGTGAGAAAGGATATAGGGTATCTGTGCCTTTGAACCTTAGTTATTTCACTTATTATAATCTTTTTCAGTCCAATTCACTCTTTCATAAATTGTATAACTTCATTTTTAATGACGAAGTAAAACCCCACTGTGAATATGCAAGACACTTTCATTATCCATTCATCTATTGACAGATAACTAAGCTGATTCCATGTCTTAGCTTTTGTGAATAGAACAGCCAAAAACATGGATGAACAAGTATCTCAAAAGTAGGATACAGAGACAGTATGGGCAAATTTTAGGTAATTAAGAAAACTCTACACCAACTTCTATAATGGCTACATCAGTTAACAATCCCATCAACAATGAATAAGTATCATTATTTTCCCACACCCTTTTTGGTATTTGTTCTTACTTATTTTATCAATGATAGTCATTCAGACAGGTATTGGATACAATCTCAAGTTTTAATTTGTTTTTCCCTGATAACTAAGGATGCAGAAAATGTTTAATATGCATTATATATATAGCTATATATATATATATATAGCTTCATATATATATATGAAAGCTTTTGAAAGCTTTCATATCCTAGATATGAAACCTTTGTTAGATGTTGTCTATTTATTCTTCTGTTGTTGTAGTTAAATACTCTGACCAAAGCAACTTCAATTAGGAAAGATTTAAGTACATTAATAGTACAAGAGGGATAGACTCCATCATGATGAGGAAAGTATGTCAACAGGCAGCGAAGACATGTCCACAGGCAGGAGGAAGGTTCACATTGCATCCATGTGAGTACCTTCCCCTTGTGACTGATACTGAGGAGCTGAAGTTTGAATTTAAGACTCAATGAGACTGGGTGTTCCCTGATTTTTTTTTTCTGCTCCAGAGTATCTTTGTTGTACTCTTAGTGCTCTTTTTATTAGAAGAGCTCAGCACACAGAGTTCATCAGAAGTTTATGGCAAAAACAAAGCAAAAGCTCATGGGTTGATCTTAATCACTGTAGCTAGAGAACAGCTAGGCTTACTCAAGTTTAAAAACCGTGTGACCGTCTGTGCTTTGAAGCTTACAAAGATCAGAGAAGGATAATTACCAGCTTGTTCCCAGCATTCCCTATGTCAACAGAAGACTAAAAAGGCCTGTTAAACTATTGTCCAAGGGGGAGGCTACACATTCATATTCAGAAAGGAGAGCAGGAAAGAAACAGAGAAAGACAGAAACAGAGAGAGAGACAAAACAAAAGAGGGGGATTAGAAATGGAGACAGACTATGAAACCTTGTGTCCTGTTCCCAGTGACATCTTATCTCTAACGAGTTTCCACCTCCTAAAATTCCATAGCATTCCTAACCATCACCATCCATAGGGAACCACGTGACCAAGTTGCAAGCACTAGACATACTATTTGAATAATCTGGGGGGAAGAGTGCACAAGGGGAAGTGAACAAATTTCCCAAATGAGAAAAGGATTACTATATCTGTCTCTGTTTGAAGATGAAATGTCCTTATATACGAACAACCCATGAGACACCACCAAGAAACTATTAGAATTATTAAGCAAGCTAAAGTAGCATCATACAAAAATAGTATATTAGAAAAAGTCAGCATATTAACATTGGTTTTATTGGTGTTTAACAACAAATAACCCAATATCAAAATCAAGAAAATGAGGAATGCCATTTGCAATAGTAAAAATACCAGACTATACCAGATGGAACCATGATGAAAGAGATTAAAGATGATACAAATGGAGATACAATCTGAAAGAACACTGTAAAAATGTCTGTACTACTTAAAACATCTATGAATTTGGGGCACTATTTATCACATGTTTACAAAGTTGAGAAATATTACATGGAACCATAAAAAATCCAAATATTCAAAGCAATCTTGGACAGAAAAAACTGCTTTGGAGCTAGGACGCAATCTGGTTTCAAAATAGTTTTCAACATTAGAGTCTTTGAAATTATGATACTATCATTAAAAACAGAATACAAACCAATAGAACAGAGTAGAGTGCCAGAAGTATACCTGCATATTTATAGTCTATTTATTTTCAACAAAGATGGAAAGAGCATTTGATAGTTGTCACTAACAGTTAAACAGTGTTAGATAAACTGTATGCTTACAGGCAGAGAGGAAAAAAATTAGGTCCTTTCTAATATCAAGTGCAGTATCAAGACTTGAATGGAAGACTTTAAACTGTAAAACTGCTCTTACTGTCTTAAAGTTCCCTCCTGAAATTGTGAAGAAACATATTCCGAAACATCTGTGGTTTTGAGATCCTTATTCAGTCTTCAGAAATCAAGACAGCCAGACAGTTATGGTTTGTGAATGGTTCCAGGCACTCAATCAGCTGTACTTTCAGAATATTTGAAGAAATACATTCTTTTCCCTCTTCTTCATCTTTCTTCCTCATTACAGTTTCCCTATTTTGAGTTCAGTGTTGCCTTCCCTACCTCCTTCCTCTGAGAGAATGAGTTTTTGGTTTTCAGAACTGCAGCCCAGTTGTCTTCTCCCAGAAGCCCAAGCAATTCAATAAAAGTCCCTTATGATGGCCTATGAATGTAATAAATACCCAAGCAAGGGAAGATTCAATAACTTGAATATAAAACAAATTTTCTATATATGACACATTCTAAAATTAAAGCTATAAACCTCATAAAATGCACCATTTCCTACAAAATTTATGCAATGGATTTTAGCTATTTATCTAAAAATTTCATTGTTTAGACTCATACTTGTCAATAATGGTAAATAGCATATGATTAGGGAATTTGCTTTACAATGGCAGGCTCTAGGTAATATGCAGATTTATTCCAGATGAACTATACCAGTTGCTGGAACCCTCTCAGTGGTTTAAGATAAATGATTTATTATACAATATTACATCAATATACTCAGTAATTGTACCAGATTAAGGATAATGGCTATCAAGGGCTAGAGAGATGGCTCAGGGGTTAAGACTCTGTCACATAAGCAAAAGTCCTGAGTTTGGATCCTAGGTCCCACGTAAAAACTCAAGCTGGGAACTGAGGTGGTCTGCACTTCAGGTCCTGGTGGGGAGAATCTGAGAAATCCCAGAGTAAAACATAAAGGAGGTAGAAGCAATCCAGGATGAATCCCTAAGTCACCCTTGGTCCTCCACAGGGACACAAAATGCCCTCTGAGACATACACAACACACACACACACACATACATGAAATAAATAAAATATTAAAAAATAGCAATCAGAACAAGGCAGATGATTTTACCACATTTTTTTCAGAACAGCAAGTACATCTATTCAAAAGATATGATAGTAGGTGCCATTTGTCAAGTCCAGTTCATAAAATTTATAAATAAAATTACCACTTTAATTTTGAAATTGTGTGATTTACCTTAAGCTCTCCAGAGGTAAGCAAATAGAGCATAGACAATTGTAAATAAAGATTTGTTGTATAATCCCCAAATGGCTATATGTGAGCTACAGAGAGTGAGAAGTCAGTAGAGATGAAACTGTTTTCATACTGTGAATCAGCTTCCTTATTTCATTCAGTTTTATTCTCTTGGAGAACATCTTAGTCCTCTTTAAGTTGCTTGAATGTACTTATAATAGTTCTTTTAAAGTCTGTCTCCTGGGATTTTTATCTAAGCCATTTTTGTCAGCAACTATTGCAATGGGATGGATAGCTTCTGGTTTTTCATGTTATTTGTGTTCTTGCATGGGATCTATCCATCTGGACTTATTTTTTGGGTAAAATCTTTTGTTTCTCTGTTTTTGCTTGCTTCAATTCAAATCATCTCTCTTTCTTTCATGGAGGTATTTACAGTGTTAAGAAGGTTATAATATGGTTATGGTCATGCATTTCTCTCCTTAATTGGTATTCTGGACACCAGACTGTATTTTCAAGCTGCTCTTCCATCTGAGTATTTTCAGCAGCAACTGTCAGTAACCTATAGTCAACCCTCTAATAGCAAACGTGTAAATGAATAAGAGACAGACACTTATCAAACATTGTTCGAGAGAATAAAAGAATCCTGGTAGTACTATGTGAAGTGATGTGCTAGTTATTGCAAGTATAAGTAGAAAGAAATTGAAAAGAAAAAGAAGTAGGCAAATCTCAGTGGACCTGATGCCTAGTATTAATTTGCTATGTAGAATGTAGAGGAGGGCTGTATACACAGAGATGGGGATAACAGAGGCATGGGAAAATAGTGGCAGTGAGATGTGGAAGTTTGCTTAAATATAGACTAAAGTAGAGGGGAAAGGAGGTAAAGATTGGAATTCACATACTCTAAGCCAGAGTTCAATGAATTATAAATACAATGAAGAGATTCAAGAGAACAAAGATAAATGGTTAAACAAATATGAGGAGGAACGAAATAAATTAGAGAGGAAGACCAAGAAAATATAAATAAACATCTGGACACAATCAGAAAGAGTTGGAAATCTGAAAACAACTGAAATCTGAAACACTGAAAAAACCCAAACTGGTCTGCTAACAAAGTTGGAAACAACAACAACAAAAAAAAAACTAAACTGCTGTAAAGTTGGAAATTCAAATTCAAATGATCCAATTAATAATTCAGTAGGAAGTCTCAAAAATAGAACTGACCAAGTGGAAGACAGACTAACAAAGCTTGAAGATGGAGGAATCTGACCAGTCAATAAAGAAACTGATCTATTGAAAAGCATGCATGAACAGAACATATATGAGATATAGGACACCATCAAAAGAATCAGTGTATGAATCATGGGTATTCCAGAAGCAGACACCCAAGAGAAAGATACAGCATATGCATCCAATGTTGAGAGAAAAATTTACTGAATCTAAGAAAAGAAATGCCCATCAGTATTTTTTTATTTCCACTCATACAAACTTAACAGGTACACCGCTCCTCCCCTCTCTCCAACCTCTTATCCCCCTGTGTCCCCTCCCCTCCCCCTTCCCTCCGCATCCCCCAGTGCCTCCCCCTCCCATCCCCAGAGCATCCTTTAATGTGCATGCCAAACTCCCCTCTGGGTTCTCCTCTCCAATGAGGTGCAAGGACCCAGTAGCATTTCCCAGAACCCTTTCCTGTGTTCCTGTTAAGCATAGGAACACTACTGTGGCTGTCAATCCCTTGCCTCCCAGGATCCTAGTGCCTTTAGCAGATGCTAGACTTTGTGAGGTCAATAGTGTGTTGGACATTGCACAGGGCATGTACAAGGATGAGAGGAGCAATGATATGCAAGATACTCCACACAAGTTAGGGCCGATGTCCATTAGTATTTAAGGGATATACAGAGCATCAAATAGGACCAGGAAAAGAATCTCTCCATGAGAAATAACAGATGTAACATACAACATGCACACTAAAAAAGTGTTGCAAGACAAGTTACATAAAGACAAAAATATCAAAAGAACATTTGACTTTTTAACAAAAACAGTAAAAGCCAGAAGAGCTTGAAGAGACATACTGCAAGTTATGAATGAACATAAATGGCAACCCAGATTATTATATCCAGCAAAATGATCAATCAAATAGAAGGCAAAAAAAATTCCATAAGAAAAAAGGCTAAAGGACTATATGACCATCAAACCAGTTCTGAAGTAACTACTAGAAGGAACACTCAAGACTAAAGAGAAGGATAAACACACCCAAGAGACAACAGAGAATAAATAACACCAGGACAATAGCTATGCACAGGACTGAAAATGCAAATGTTATTAAATCAATGAAATGAGAGGGATCAATAAACATCTTTCAACAATACTTAGATGTTAATGGAATTAATTCCCCAATCAAGATACATAGCCTTACAGTTCACACTGAAAATCATGACCCATAGTTTTCTTCCTCTAGGAAGCACCTTAACATTAAAGACAGGCCCTACTTTAGGGTGCAGGCAAGAGGATGTTGCAATTTTAAACACATACGCACCAAACACAGGGAGACAAGGATTCACTAAAAATAATAAAATAAATACTACTAGATGTAAATCAACTAATCACAGAAATAGACAGATGAACTGTCAAAAACTGAATAGAGAAATATAGAACTAAATGAAACCATAAATTGAATGGAACTGATAGATAGTGACAGAATTTTATGCCTAAAAACTAAAGAATACACATTCTTCTCAGCAGATCACGGAACTTTCTCCAAAATAGACCACATAATAGAACACTAAGCAAGCCTACACAGATACAGGAAACTGAAATTATATTCTGCGTATTACATGACCAACATAGAATAAATCTAGAAATCTACAAAAAGAATGAACATAAAACAGATAAATTAATGGAAATTAAGCAACATATTTTTAATGAAGAATGGGACAGCAAGAAAGAAAATTGGAAATTAAAAAATTCTTGGAATTTAATGAAAAACAAGACACACATACCATGATCTATAGAACAAAGTGAAAGCTGTCCTAAAAAGAAAGTTTAGAGTGCTAAATGTATGCATCAAATGCGTATGTTAGAGATAGAGATAGAGAAATTACAAATAAAGGACTTAATGTTACATCTGAAGACTTTGGAAAAACAAAACAAATCAATCCCAAAAGTAATGATGGGAATAAATATCCAAGTACTGGGCAGAAATCAATGAAGTGGAACCAAAAATTCAAGTCAATAAATCAATGAAACGAAGAGCTGCTTTATCAAAAAGATAAACAAAGTCATTAAATCTTTAGCTGAATTAACAAAAAGAAAGAGAAAGAATACCCAAATCAATAAAATCAGAAATGAAAAGGGGGGAATTAACTACAACTACCAAAGAAATCCAGATAATCATATGGACATATCTCAAAACTTATATGTCACTAAATTGGACAATCTAGAAAAAATGGACAAGTTTCAAAACACATATGAATTACAAAAATTAATTCAAGATTAAACAGATAATTTAAACAATCCTATAACAAGTGATAAAATTAAAACAGTAATTACATATCTTCCATCTGAAAATATTCCAGGACCAGATGGAATAAACAAAGAATTCTGCCATATTTTCATAGAAGAACTAGCACAACTACTCTTCAAGTGATTTCATGAAGTATGAAAAGAAGGAGCACTCTCATGCAACTCTTTCTATGACTGCCAGTATTACTCTCATTCCAAAATCAAAGACACTTCAAAGAAAGAGAATTATAAACCAATCCCACTAATGAACACATATTTAAAAATGCTTAATAAAATACAGGAAAACTGAATCCAAAACCATATCAAAAAGATTATACACCTGTTCATGTTGGATTTACTCAAGAAATTCAAGGATGGTTTAACACAAAAAAATTAATAAGTGTAATTTATCATGTAGACTCATAGACAAAACTACATAATCCTCTCAATAGACACAGAAAAAACTTTTGACAAAATTGAACATCTCATTATGATAAAAACTTTAGAGAAAGCAGGAAAGCGAAACATACCTGGACATATGTATAATGAATAATGGCTATATACAAAAAGCCTAACATAAATATCATTCCAATGGGGAAGAAAACTTAAAGCGTCCCCACTTAGATCAGGAATGAGTTAGTTGTGCATTCTTACCACCTCTGTTAAACATCATTCTTGAACTCCTAGCTTGATCAATTATGCAAGAGAGGGAGACAAAAGGGATACAATCGGGAAGGAAGAAGTTAAGACATCCCAATATGTAGATGATATGATTTTATGTTTGAGAGATTCCAATGGCTCCACCAAGAACTGTTTGAACTAATAATTACTTTCAGAAATGTGACAAGCTAAAACATCAACATACAAAGTCTTCCTATATAATGGGATAGACAAGTCAAGAAGGAAATAAGAGAATCAGCCACATTCTTCATAACTTCAAAAATATATTGAAAAAAAATTAACCAAGACATAAAAGACCTATATGATACAAAGTACAAGATATCAAATAAAGAATGAAGAAGGATATTAAAAGGTAGACAGACCGTCCCATGCTAATGGATTGGTAGGATTAATATTGTGAAAATAACCATCCTAATGTACCTATTCCATACAATCTCAACAAAAATTCTTCACAGAAATTGACAGAAAACAATCTGAACGTTTACATGGAAGTACAAAAGGCCATTGTTAGCCAAAATAAGTTGCAATAAAAATATTAGTGGAGGTAGTATCATGATGCATTTTAAGCTATGCTACAGAGCCATGGTAATAACAACAGAATGGTACTAGCACATCAATCAATAGATTAGAGTGGAGAACCCAGATATAAACTCAGGCACCAAAAGCCACCTGATTTTTATCAAAGGGGCCTGTAACAGTTCACCCGCATGGTTGCTGATAAAATCACCATTGAGTAGCTTAAGAAAACAACGGATTTATTTTCTCTTATGATTCCTAGCTACAGTTGTTTGTCCCACTTGACAGCTATCATGGTTTGAAATGTGTCCTTCAGTGTTTGGGAAGATCATGGAATCTTTGAGAGTCTTGCTTCAGGAAGGCAGTCACAGGATGGTGGGCCTTGAGGCTGGATTAGTCCCACCCCGTCTCTGGGAGAAGTCAGCCTTTGTAGCATCAGGGTTGTAGCTCTCTGCTTCACAGATGGGTGTGACATAGCCTCCTCCAGCTTCCTCCTCCAGCTTCAGCCAGCCAACCATGCTACATTACCATGAAAGGCTGTATCTCCCCTCTGGAGCTGTAAGCTGAATAACTCTCCCTTTCTCCCTTAAATTGCTTGACTTTGGGTCTTGCCTCACAGCAGCAGAAAAGAGTAACTATAACTATTACAGCAGGAGAGTATGTGCCATCACTAAATAGGCCACAATGTATCCACATAACAGTTGAGAGAGGAATGGTCCTTACTTGCCAGAACAGCATGTCTGACCTAGTTCCATTCACTGTGGGCTGGGACTTCCCCATCAACTAAACAATCTCCTTTAGGATCACTCTGGGTCCAATTCTCTACAAATGTGACCAAAACTCAAAGTCAAGTTCACACCTGTACCTATGATAGTGCCTAACATAAACACTGGAAAAAAGACAGCATGTTCCCAAATGGTGCAGGGAAAATTGAATACCTACATGTAGAAGAATGAAAATTAACCATTAATTCCAAATAGATTAAAGGCTTCAAAGTTGAAACTGGAACTCTGAAATTTCTAGAAGAAAAATAGGGTGCACCCATGAACTGATGGGTCTAGGACCTCTTTTGCACAGAGTAAAAGACTAATAATAAACAAGTGAGATGTCATGAAATTAAAAAGCCTCTGCTATGCAAATGAAACTTGTGTAAAAAGGCAACGCACAGGATGGGAGAAAATCTTTGCCAACTATGTATCTGACAGAATATTAATTTTCAGAGTGTGCAAATAACTCAACAAATTAAACATTAAGAAATCAAACAACCCAATAAAGAATGGGCCTTGGAATTAAAAACAAATCTTTCACAAAAAAATTCAAATGTCAAAGAAATATCTTAAAAAATACTCAACTTCCTTGGTCAGCAGGTAAATGCAAATTAAAACTACTCTGAGGCACCATCTTGCCCTAGTCAGAAAGATTAAGTTCAAAAACACAAGCAATAATGAATCCTGACAAGGATGTGGTTTCCAGTAAGAAGACAAATAAGAACGAATGCTGGAGAGGATATGGAGAAAAGAGAACACTTATTCATTGCTGGTGCAAGTGTAAACTGGTATAGCCACTTTGGAAATCAGTATGAAGTTTTCTCAGAAAGTTAAAAATTGAACTACCATACAACTTCAAAGTAGCACTTGTGAGAATATTCCTAAAAGACTTTGCATTTCATTACAAAAACATCCATGTTCATAGCAACTCTTCAAGGAAATGGAATCAGCCTATATGTCTGTCACTAGAGGAATGGGTAATAAAATATACACAATGAAATACTATTCAGTCATTTTTTTAGTTTCTTTTTCTTCTTCTTTTTAAAAAATATTTATTTATTTTTCCACTCATACAAACTTGATAGGTACCCCTTCCCTCCCTCCCTCTACCTTTCCCTGGATCCCCTTGCTCTCTCCCCCCTTTTTCCCTTCCTTTCCCCCCTCCCTTTCTCATTGTCCCCATTTCTCCCATTGTCCCCCCCCCCATCCCTAGAGCATCTTTTAGTGTGCATGTCAAACTTCTGTCTGGATTCTCCTCTCTGATGAAGTATAAGGACTCAGTAGCATTGCCTAGAGTACTTTTTTGTGTTCCCCTTTAGTATGGAAACACTATTACAGCTGTTAATCCCTTGCCTCTAAGGATCCTAGTGCCTGTGATCCATGCTAGACTTTGGGCGGTCAATGATATGTTGACCATTGCTCAGGTCATGTAAAGTCCTATTATGATTACTTCAGTCCTAACTTGTGTGGAGTATCTTGCATGTCATAATTCCTCCCCATCTTTAGGCTCTTACAATCTTATTGCCCCCTCTTCCACAAATTTCCCTGATCTTTAGGATGAGGAGAGATTAGGCTGGCCTCATTCTAGGTGGTTGATATAGAGTCTCTGATGTTCTGAATTGTGGTTTGTTGATTTTTTTTCCACTTTTGCTGCTCCTGCACCGCCCTTCACTCCATCCTGATGGGTATTGGATGTCATCCCTTGGCCAGAGATAAAAGGCTGTTAAAATAGAGTCTTATTATAAGAGTAGATTCAAAGGTAGATGGGTTAAGAGTGGGGGTTCAGTCTCCCATTTGTAAAATGGTTACCTTCGATCTGCCAGACTCTATTCCCTCCCTTTCTGGTGAGATCACACCCCAACAGTTGCAAGTGACCAGGAAGGAAAGTCTGTGAGCTTAACTAGATGTCTCATTCCTTACTTGCAGTCTTTGATGGTGGCATATTTCTCCACTGTAGCATGATCCCCTCTCTCCCCATTGCTGGTGGGACCCTCCTTCCCCTTCCCTTCCCATCTATAATGTTTGGAATTACTGTAGGTATTACAGAGATCCATCTTTGAGTGTGTCTCTAAATAGATTGGTACTAGGATCCACCTATTAGGGAACACATACAGTGCATAATTTTCTGTCTGGGATACTTCACTCAATATAATTGTTTCAAATTCCATCCATTTCCCAGCAAATTGCATTAATTCATCATTTTTGTTGGATGAGTAGTATTCCATTGTATAAATGTACCACATTTTTCTTATCCACTCATCAACTGTTGGACATTGGGTTGATTCCATGACTTTACTATCACAAACAGTGCTGCTATGAACATGGTCATGCTTGTGCTATCAAAGTGAATTTTTGCTGTATGGGGGATTATTCCCAAAAGTGGAATAGCAGGGTCATATGGCATTTCAATCTTTAACTTTTTTAAGAATTGCAATTGCCAGATAGCCCACCAGAGTGTTTGACTGAGCCTGCGTTCTCAACAGCAATGTAGGAGAGTTCTCCTCTACCCACATCCTCTCCAGCATTTGATGTTGTTTGTATTGTGGATTATTGCCATCCTGACCTGGGTGAGCTGATATCTCAGGGAGGTTTTGATTTGCATTTCCCTGATGCCTTAGGATGTGGAGCATTTTTAAAGATATTTATTAGACATTTCAATTTCGTCCCTGGTAAAGTTTCTTTTAAGTTCCAAGGCTCATTTTTTAATTGGGCCCTTTGGTTCCTTGGTGTTTAGTTTTCTAAGTTCTTTGTGCACTCTGGATAATAGCACTCTATCAGATATGTGGTTAGTAAAGATTTTCTCCCATTCTGCTGGTTGCCTTTGTGCTCAAGTTACAATCTCTTTATCTGAACAGAAGCTCTTTAATTTCACAAGACACCATCTGTTGAGTGTTGGTTGTAGTGACTATGCTATTGGATTTCTGTTTAGGAACTTTTGGCCTAGTCCAATCAGCTCGAGGGAGTTCCCTATCCTTTCAACTATGGTTTTAATAGTCTCTGGCCTTATATCGAGGTCTTTGATCCATTTGGAATTAATTCTTGTACATGGTGACAAGTATAGGTCCAGTTTTAATCTTCTGCATGTGGAGATCCAGTTTTTCCAGCACCATTTGTTGAAGATGCTGTTCTTTTTCCTTTGGATATTTTGGGCCCCTTTGTCAAAGATCAAATGGTTGTAGTTGTGTGGCTTATATCTGGGTCTTCAACCCTTATCCATTGATCTGTGTGTCTATTTTGGAGGAATACCAAGCTGTTTTTACAACTATATATTTGCAGTATAGACTAAGGTTTGGTATGGTGATACCTCCAGCAGTGTTTTTGTTACTCAGAATTGTTTTTGCTATCCTGGGTCTTTTGTGCCTCCATATGAATTTTGAGATTGTTTGGTCAACTTCTTTAAGAATTGCTTTGGGATTTTAATTGGTATAGCATTGAATCTTTGGTAGGATGGTCAATTTTATGATGTTGATTCTGCCAATCCAGGAACATGGGAGGTCTTTCCACCTTCTGGTGTCTTCTGAAATTTCTTTTTTTTTTTTTTGAAACATTTGCAAAACCCAAATTTTAATAATCTACATCAGTGTTTTTTGTTTTTTTTTTTATTTTCAGCTCACACAAACTATTAGGTACACCATTTCCCTCCCTCCCTCCTCTTTCCCCCCGTACCCCCCTGTTCCCCCTCCCCACCTCTCTCCCTCCCAATCCCCCAGGGTGCCTCCCACCCCAAATTCCCAGAGAGTCCTTTCTTGTGCATGACTGAGTTTCCCTCTGGGCCCTCCTCTGCGATGATGTACAGGACCAGTGGCCCTTTCCCAACCATTTCCCGTGTTCCCCTTAGGGTTATAGGAACACTTCTGTGGCTGCCCATCCTTTGCCTCCAGGATCTTGGTGCCTTTAGCAGATGCTAGACTTTGTGAGGTCAACAGTGTGGTTGGACAATGCGCAGGGCATGTAAAGGTCCCATATGAATTGCTTCAGCCCTAACTAGTATAGAGTATCTTACATATCATTGCTCCTCCCATCCTTATGCTCTTACACTCTTACCGCCCCCTCTTCCGCAAATTTCCCTGAGCTTCAAGATGGGGAGAGACTAAGCTGGCCTAGTTCTAGGTGGTTGATATAGAGTCTCTGAAGTTCTGGATTGTGGTTTGTTGATTTTCTTTTGCAGTTTTGCTGCTCCTGCAATGCCCTTCACTCCATCCTGGTAGGCATTGTATGTTACCCCCTGGCCAGAGACAAAAAGCTGTTAGAGTCTTGTGATAAAAGCACATTCAAAGGTAGATGTAATAAAAGTGGGAAACCACAGTGAGGGAGGGGTCTATCACCCATTTGCAAAATTGTTACTTTTTATCTGCCAGACTATATGCCCTCCTCTTCTGGTGAGATCACTCCCCCTCACTAGTAAATGATCAGGAACAAAAGTCTGTGAACTTAATCAGATGTCTCATTACTTATTTGGGTCCTTGGTGGAGGCCTATTTTCCCTGCTGTAACATGGTCCCTTCTCTCCTTCTTTCTGGTGTGGCCCTCCTACCCCATCCCTCCTGTTCATAATCCTTGGAATTACTGTCTCTAGGTGGGCTGGGTGGGTTTGGTACTAGGAGCCACCTATTAGGGAGTACATACGGCGCTTAATTTTCTGGGTCTGGGATACTTCACTTAATATAATTGTTTCTAATGACATCTATTTCCCGGCAAATTCCAGTAATTCATCATTTTTGATGGCTGAATAGTACTCCATTGTATAGATGTACCACCGTTTCCTTATCCACTCGTCAACTGTTGGACATTTGGGCTGATTCCATGACTTTGCTATTGTAAACAGTGCTGCTATGAACATGGTCATACTTGTGCTATCGAGGTGAACCTCTGCTGTATGGGGGGTTATTCCCAAAAGTGGAATAGCAGGGTCATATGGCATTTCAATCTTTAATTTCTTTAAGAATCTCCAGATGGCTCGCCAGAGTGGCTGTATGAGCCTGCATTCCCACCAGCAATGTAGGAGAGTTCCCCTCTCTCCACATCCTCTCCAGCATTTGTCGTTGTTAGTATTGTGGATTTTTGCCATCCTGACCGGGGTGAGATGATATCTAGGGAAGTTTTGATTTGGATTTCCCTGATGGCTAAAGAAGTGGAGCATTTTTTAAGATATTTGTTAGACATTTTAATTTCATCCCTGGTAAAGTTTCTTTTAAGTTCAAGGGCCCATTTTTTAATTGGGCCATTGTTTTCCTTGGAGTTTAGTTTTCTAAGTTCTTTGTGCACTCTGGACAGTAGAGCTCTATCAGATATGTGGTTAGTGAAGATTTTCTCCCATTCTGTGGGTTGCCTTTGAGCTCGCGTTACAATCTCTTTATCTGAACAGAAGCTCTTTAATTTCACAAGATCCCAACTGTTGAGAGTTGGTAGCAGTGACTGTGCCATTGGATGTCTGTTTAGGAACTGTTGGCCTAGCCCAATCAGCTCGAGGGAGTTCCCTATCCTTTCCACTATGGTTTTTATAGTCTCTGGCCTGATATCAAGGTCCTTGATCCATTTGGAATTAAGTCTTGTACATGGTGACAAGTACGGGTCCAGCTTTAATCTTCTGCATGTGGAGATCCAGTTTTGCCAGCACCATTTGTTGAAGATGCTGTTCTTTTTCCATTGGATTCTTTGGGCCCCTTTGTCAAAGACCAAATGGCTGTAACTTTGTGGGCTTATATCTGGGTCTTAAATCCTTATCCATTGATCTGTATGTCTATTTTGGAGCCAGTACCAGGCTGTCTTTACAACTATGGATTTGTAGTATAGACTAAGGTTTGGTATGGTTATACCTCCAGCTGTGTTTTTGTTACTCAGGATTGTTTTTGCTATCCTGGGTCTTTTGTGCCTCCATATGAACTTTGTGTCTTCTGAAATTTCTTGCTTTAGGGTTTTAAAGTTTTCATTATAAAGGTCTCTTACTTCCTTGGTTAGGTTTATACCAAGGTATTTCATTTTTTTAGGGGCTATAGGAAATGGGATTGTTTCTCTCAGGGCTTTTTCACTTCTTTATTTCTGGGCATATAGAAAGGCCACTGATTTTTGTACATTTATTTTGTGTCCTGCCACACTGCTGAACTTCTGTATTAGTTCCAGGAGTTTCCTGGTGGAGTTTTTGGGATCACTCAGGTATAAGATCATGTCATCTGCAAATAGAGATCACTTGACTTCCTCCTTGATGATTTGAATCCCTTTTATCTCCCATTCTTGTCTTATGGCTTCGGCTAAGACTTCAAGTACAATATTTAGTAGAAGTGGTACGAGTGGACAGCCTTGTCTAGTTCCTGATCAGAGCAGGAATGCTTCAAGTTTTTCCCCACTGAGCATAATCCTTGCCGTTGGCTTGTCGTATACAGCTTTTATTATATTGATAAAGGTTCCTTCCATTCCAACCTTCTCTAGCGTTTTGATCATAAAGGGCTGTTGGATCTTGTCAAAAGCTTTTTCTACATCTATCGAGAGTATCATGTGGTCTTGGACTTTGGACTGGTTTATATGGTGAATTACATTTATTGATTTGCGTATGTTGAACCAACATTGTGTGCGTGGGATAAAGCCTACTTCATCCCCGTGGATGATCTTTTTGATATGTTTTTGAATCCAATTTGCTAAGACTTTGTTGAGAATCTTTGCATCTGTGTTCATCAGAGAGATCGGCCTATAGTTTTCTTTTTTAAGTGTATCTTTATTAGGTTTTGGGATTAAGACGATATTAGCTTCATAGAAGGAATTTGGTAGCGTTCCTTCCTTTGCTATTTGACGGAACAGTTTAAGGAGTATTGGTGTTATTAGTTCCTTAAATGTCTGGTAGAACTCTTTGCTGAATCCATCTGGTCCAGGATATTTTTTGGTGGGAAGCTTTGAGATTACTTCCTCAATTCCTTCATATGTTATAGGACTATTTAAACAATTCACAACTTCCTGATTCAATTTAGGTAAGTTGTGTTTACTTAGGAAGTCATCATCTCTTTTGTTTTGTCAAATTTCACAAAGTATAAGTTTTTGAAGTATGACATTATAATTCTCTGGATTTCTTGTGTATCAGTAGTGATACATTTTCATTTCTAACTTTGTTAATTTGGATTTTCTCTCTCTTGCCTTTGGTTAATTTAGCTAAGGGTGTATCAATCTTATTGATTTTTGCAAAACGACAGCTTTTTGACTGGTTGATTTTCTGTATCATTTTCCTAATCTCCATTTCGGATATTTCTCCCCCTATTTTGCTAATCTCCTCTCTTCTACTGCTTTTGGGATCAGATTGCTCTAGTGTCTCTAAAGCTTTAAGCTGCATTGTTAAGTCATTCATTTCTGATGTTTCCATTTTTTTTTCGATGTAGGCATTAAGAGCTATGAACTTACCTCTTAGGACAGCTTTCATTGTGTCCCAAAAATTTTGATAAGTTGTATTTTCATTGTCATTCACTTTCAGGAAATCTTGAATTTCCTTTTGAATTTCTTCCTGAATCCAATTCTCATTGAGTATCATAGTGTTAAGTTTCCAGGAGTTAGTGTATTGTCTGTTGTTTGTTGTGTTGTGGATGTCAAGCTTTAGACCATGGTAGTCTGAGAGGATACAGGCTAGAATTTTAACTTTCCTTTATATGTGGAGATTGTTTTGTGGCCCATTATGTGGATCTATTTTGGAGAAAGTTCCGTGTGCTGCTGAGAAACATGTGTATTCTTTGGTGCATGGATGAAAAGTTCAATAGAGATCTCTGTAAGGTCCATTTCTTTAAGGATTTGATTAAATTCCAAAGTGTCTCTGTTAAGCTTTTGACCTGTTAATCTATCTTATGTTGAGAAGGAAGTGTTGAAATCCCCAAGGATTATTGTTTGGAGGTTGATTTCTCACTTGAGATGCTGTAGGATTTTCTTAATGAATTTGGAGGAGCCTGTATTAGGTGCATATATGTTCAGTATTGTGAAGGCTTCCTGGTGAATTGTACCTGTGACTAAAATGTAGTATTGGGGCTGGAGAGGTGGCTCAGGAGTTAAGCCCCTGCCTTGAGGACAGAAGGTCCTGAGTTCGGATCCTAGACCCCATGTATAGACGCTGGGCGGAAACGGGGGGGGGGGGCAGCCTGTGTTTCTGGTCCTGGTAGGGGCGGAGCCTGTGAATCCTGGGGCAGAGTAAACAAGGAGGAGATGGAGGCTTCCGTGGTGGCTCCCGAATTCGTCCGTGGTTCTACGTACACATGCGCACACACACACACACACACACACACACACACACATACACACTGCACACACATGCACACACACACAATTGAATAAAAAGAAATAAAAAAATTTTAAAAAAATATTAAAATGTAGTATCCATCTGTGTCTCTTATGATTTTTTTTTTTGGTTTGAAGTCCACTTTGTCTGACAGCATAATGGCTATCCCTGCCTGTTTCCTGGTTCCATTAGCTTGCAAAATTTTTGACCAGCCTTTTATCTTTTGTGGTGAGATGAGTTTCCTGAAGGCAGCAGATTGATGGTTTGTGATTTTTAATCCAAATTTGTAATCTGTGTCTCTTGATTAGTGAGTTAATTCCATTGACATTTAGTGTTATAATGGTGAAATTATTTTTAATTCTGAACACTTTTTATGTTTAGTGGCTTTTGTAAGTGTATTGTTTGACATTTAAATTTTGGTTGTATTATACTTCCCTTCTGTCCTCCTGGATACGCTTGTTTTTTTCTTCAAGCTTGAGTATGTTTTCTAGCATTTTTTTGAAGGCCTGGTTTGGTAAACATGTATCCCTTCAAGTTGTCTTTGTGCTGGAAAACTTTTCTTTCTCTCTCGATCATGACGGATAGTTTTGCCAGATATATCAGCCTGGGTTGACATTTTTGCTCATTTAATACTTGAAGTACATCTCTCCAAGCTCTTCTTGCTTTTACTGTTTCCATTGAGAAGTTATTTATTATTTTAATAGGTTTACCTTTAAAAGTGCTTTTTTTTCCCCTTGAAGCTCTCAGCACCTTTTCTTTTTCTTGAATGTGGATCGTTTTGACTATTATTTGCCGTGGCGAGTTTCTATTTTGGTCATATCTGTTTGGGTTGGGAAATGCCTCTTGTATTAGGATGGGCCTCTCATTCTTTAGTTGAGAGAAGTTTTCATTTATGATAGTTTGAAAATTTTCCTCAGGTGTGGTATTACGGGATTCTTTTTCTGGTATTCCCTGAATGCACATGTTAGGCTTCTTCAGGGTGCCCTTAACTCTTGAATATTCCTCTCAAGTATGTTTTTGGCTATAACAACCTCTTCCATTGAGCTGGTTAATACTTCCACTTTTT
Source organism: Typhlomys cinereus (assembly GCA_023101885.1). NCBI lineage: Eukaryota > Metazoa > Chordata > Mammalia > Rodentia > Platacanthomyidae > Typhlomys > Typhlomys cinereus. The sequence goes on from JALPQD010000096.1 coordinate 3,182,634, forward strand.
TTTGAAGATCTGAAATTCTATTTTCTGCTTCATTGTTTCTGATGATAAGATTCTCAGTTGAGTTCTAGGTTGAAGATAACTTGTCTTTTAGTTCAATTTTAAACTCTGCCTGAGACTGTTTTAACTGCTCTATGCCTATTTTTGTTTCTTGAACTGTTTTTCTCAACTCCTCCAAGTGTCTGTTGTGTTCCTGTTCCAAGCAATAGATGCAGTTATTTAACTCCTCCCGGATTTCCTCTTTCATAGTATTGATCATGGTAATGATCATGCTTTGAAAGTCGTTATCTTGGGCCTGGCTTTCTTGGCTATTTTCTGTGAATTTGTTCTGGTTAGAATCTATCATTATGGGGTTAATTCTTTCGGTGGAGGATTTGTCTTCTTGGGTTTGTTTCCCATTGATCTGCACTTTGACTTGGGCATTGTTGGTTTGTCTCTTAAGACATTTCAGTTTCTGTATTTTTTTGACTGAACTAATTGAGTTGTTATTATTACTCTCGGGCAGTAACTACTAGTTGGGTATGGAGCTGGGTATGTTTGTCTGTTGTTATTGTTATTTCTAGATGATGCTTTTAGACTGTTAGTACATTAATTAAGTCAGATTTAGTAGACAACATGAATATTAGTATGGTTGTGCACTTTTATGATTTAGTGCTTTGGTGATGTGTGATGGTGAGTAGTATAATCCCTGAAGTTGTATATGTTTTAGGGTTGGCTATATGGAAAAGTTAATCTACAGTGATTAATAATTGAAAAGAGCAGGGTGGTAAAAAGGTGGGTTTAGTTATCTGTGGGCCAGATGTGAAGAGTCTCTCACATGTGATCAGATGATTTTAGAGGACTTCAGATGTATGGCATTTGTCCTCTAGAGCTTCGCTTGAGTTTCCTTTGGACTCTGTTGAATTCTGAGGAGCAGTGTATCCTCCCTGCACTATGAGTGAGTCCCTGGTGGACCCGAGGGCAGAGGAGCTGATGGTGATGGCAGAGCTCTTCACCTGGGATCTGGGGCGTGGCCCACCCAACCTCTGGGCAGCTTGGGTGTTGCTTGGGCTGGCTAGTGGGGGGAGCTGGAATGAGCGTGTGCAACTGGGGGCTGGTGGAACTTACCTGGGAAGGAGGTCTGAGAGCAAGCGTCCTGTCCCGGATGGTGGGAGGGGCCCAGGGAACTATTCAGTCATTAAGAAAAGTGAAATTATGAAATTTGCTATTAAGTGGATAAAACTGGAAAATATTATATTGAGCAAAGTATGCCATATGTAGAAAGACAAACACTGCATAGCTTTCTTATATGCAGATGCTAGCATTAACCTTCTGACATTTGTACTTAATTTAGAACTCCTGTAACAGCTAGAAAACATAAAAGAGACCATTAAATTAAGTGGGGGTGAAGGGAGGGATAAGTTGAAAACTCAAAGTAAGGCAATATAAATAGACAGCAAGAAAAGGGAAATAATGATGGTAAATGTACAAAAGAGGAGAAAGGGCATACAGAAGAGGTAAGAGAGTAAGAAACAGCACTCAGATTGTATGATAAAGCCAGATATGAACATTGTATATTATTAAGATATCAAATTTTTTCAGTTAAGAATAGTAAGAAGAGACACACCTTATACAGGGACAGACAGAGAGAGGAAGATAAGCCACAGCAACAACAACAAAAAACTGCCCTGCATTGTATCAACTAGAACACATAGACAATTAAATGATAATCCAAGTAACAGGTATGTGATACTTCCTGATAAGTTATTGCTCAAAGAGATATTGAAGGCCCTCTAAACAGGGTATGCTTTTGCCATTGCTCTTGATATTGTCATATTGAAGATGCAACACTTGTGGATCACAGGACATAGACAAAAACACCAATTGGAGGTAGTCTGGAAGTTTCCTCCTTGTTGGACATTTTTCATGCCAGAAAGCACTGTAGAAGCTACTGGGGGAGAAAGTAACCAATGGTTTTATCAGTTCATGAAATAATCCACAATAGCTATCACCCTTGCAAGAAGCAACCAGCATTGTAAGAGTGATGTGAATGTCAAGGGGGCAATGAACAGCTTTCTGATCAGATTTAAGACCCACTTCTGAGCAGGGATTGAATCCTTGGTACTGTAAACAAGAACAATAACCTATGAAATGAAGGACACAGTCCCTAAGATGAGTGCCAGATATTAAAGTTTAGCTATAAAGACACTATATCAAACTGCCTTTTAAAGAATCATCTTTAAACTCACAGACTTGAAGGGCACTCAATATAGAAGCTTCATTCTGTAAAGGGAGGTATTTATTGTAGAAAATCATAACTGGACAAAGTATAGAAAAAATTAACTGCAGACTACTCAGCCCTAAACAGGAGCTGTTCCCACAACTCAGGGAACATCACAGAAGAGGGATCAATAAGATTGCAGAACCTGAAAGGAACAGGAGTTTGGCCAGACATTATCTTCTGGAAATAATCTGGATCTTGCATCCATGAATTCAATTTTTACAAAACCTGCATAGGATTTGTCCTACTACACTTTACATGAGAGAGGGAAGATCTCAAGAAGTCCCCACCCTGAGACACTGATGACTGATGTGGGGATGATGGAAGATGCCTTTCTCAATAGTGTACCACCGATATAAAATTCATGCTCCACCAAGTACTCAGGCACATGTCATCAAAAAGTAAACCAGATGAAACCCAGTGGGTCACACATATGAAAAACCATGAAAATAAGAGGGAGACCAGCATAGAAGAGATGTAATGGGAAGAGGAGGGGTGATGGGATTGGAGTTTAAGTTGTTAAAACATCACAAGTTGACTGTATTCATGAACCAAATTTTAAGGAATAAAAAAATTAAAATAATGTCACCACAAAATAAGTTACATGGAAGAATTGATGTTTTACGCATATTAGCATATATGAATAATTAAATTTATTTAATTAGCATTAGATTTTATTCCAATTGCTTTCTGTTCTTAATCCTCTGTGCAAGTTTAATGTTTAAATAATTTACTTCACAGTATTTGCATCTTGAATTAAAAAAAGATTCAGAATTCCTTATTTGTCACATTTTTCTTCAAAAGTGAATTATTATAGAAACCTTTCAAAGAAACTGCATAAATGGATCATGAGCCAATACAAGCAAACATGCTTCAATTTCTGGATATTTCTTGATACATGACATGGTAAAACAATATTTACTGTACATATCTACTATGATTTAAATGATTAATAGTTAATTCAGGTATATGAGTTTTTGTCAGTTCTGGCTCAAATGAAGTTGATCAATGTCCCTTCTCATTTATAAATGAAACAACACGGTTATTGCATAAGTATAACACCACGTGCCTTAATAGCCTGGTCTTTACATTTCAGGGGCCTCCTTGAATGCTGAAGTTTTCTGAGAGATGAGTGAACAGATGATTGTTAAAATGAACAACAGGCACATGCCATCACAGGCAATGCAGATGAAATTTGGTCAACTACACATACAAAAAAAAATTGAGAGGGAGGCAGGGAAGAAGGCTGCAATGGAAGAGGAGGGGATGGGATTGGAGATTATCGTATGAAAATATCATAAACTCACAATATGCATATATGAAACATTAAAAGAATAAAAAATATTTTCCATACAAAAGAAATTCTTCTCTAGGAAAGTCACTCAAAGTAGAAAAATATGGCCATTTACATTGCACAGTGATTAAAAAAGATATATAAAAAACAAATGAACCTGTGGTGAGGGGTGGCTCAGTCTCCCATTGCAAAATGGTTACCTTCTATCTGCCAGACTATATGCCCTCCCTTTCTGGTAAAATCATGCCCTATCAGTTGCAAATGACCAGGAAGGACAATCTGTGAACTTAACCAGATGTCCCACCCCTCACCGCAGTCTCCTACTCTTATTCCATCTACCTTTGAATCTATCCTTATAATAAGACTCTATTTTAACAGCTTTTTATCTCTGGCCAGGGGTTGACATCAAATACCCATCAGGATGGAGCCAAGGACATTGCAGGAGCCAAGGGCATAATTCAGAACTATCAGAGACTCTATATCAATCACCTAGAATCAGACCTGCCTAATCTCTTCCCATCCTGAAGCTCAGGGAAATTTGCAGAAGAGGGGGTGGTAAGATTGTAAGAGCACAAGGATGGGAGGAGTCATGATATGCAAGATACTCCACACAAGTTAGGACCAAAGCAATTATAATAGGACTCTGCATGATCTGCGCAAGAATCAACATATCATTGACCCCTCAAAGTCTATCATGAACTAAAGGCACTAGGATCCTTAGAAGCAAGGGATTAACAGTCACAATAGTGTTCCTATACTTAAGGGGAACACAAAAACAGTTCTAGGAAATGCCACTTAGTTCTTACACCTCATCAGAGAGAAGGACCCAGAGGAAAGTTTGATATACACATTAAAGGATGCTTCATAGATGAGGGAAGGGGGCACTGGGAGAAAGGTAGGGAGGGGGGAAAGGAAGGGACACAGCGGGGAGGGAACAGGGAGGTCCAGGGAGTGGTGGAGGGAGGGAGAGGACAGGGGTACCTATTACATTTGTATGAGCGGGAAAAATAAATTTTAAAAAATGAACCATCTGACAATAAAAAATTAATAAAAATGTGTTTGTGATCTGAGGATTGGATCATTAATCACTCTCACAACATGCATTTGAATTTATATTTCACCAAATTTATTAAGGATTGTCATGGTTTGAAATGTGAATTGCCCTCCCTCCCCACAGGCTGTGTTTGGGAAGGACATGGAACTTTTAGGAGGTGGAACCTTGCAGGAGGAAGGAAACCACAGGGGATGGGTCTTAAGTTGGATAACCCTACCCTGCTTCATCTAGTCTTCTCTTGAGCTTGCAGCACTTCTCAGCCTCCTTGAGGACTTTAGACTACTACCAGCTTCTGTCAAACGGCCATGCGTTTTCCACCTTAAAGGTCTGTATTTCCCCTCTGGAACTGTAAGCTGAATAAATCTCCCTTTCTCCCCTTAAATTACTTGAGTATTATCTCACAGCAACACAAAAAGTTACCAGTACAGGGAGTAAGAAAAAGTTACAAATGAGGAAAACAACAATATGAAAACAACATCATGGAGACTTCAGAAAATTAAACATTGTATTTTATTTTATGCTACCTACTGGGAACACAGTTTATTCATGAAGTGGGTGTAGGATGACAGAAGTGTGGTTCCCATTATGACAAGAGAACAAAAAGATCTGAAGATCATCAAAAATAACTTTTTAGTTAGGAAGTCTCCGTGTGATTAAATACTTCACTGCAAATACCCAAAATAATAGTATAAATACGTGACTGCCATCTATTGTTGGGTTAAGAATCATTGTCTTGCAATAAACGCAGTTCACATAGGTACTTTCAATCCTGATCTTATCAAAGTTTAACTAATGTTCCAGTTTCTGCTCATTCTGCTGACAAATACATGACCAAACTACTTAAGGGAACAAAGGACTAATTTTTGCTTATGATTCTGGTTACAGTTCATAGTCCATATTAGCAGGAAATTCATACCAACACCAAGAACCAAAAGCCACACCTAAGGAATTGTTGAAAGATGGTTACACTTCCCCATCTTTGAGTCTTTGAATCTGTGAAAGTACGTTGACTGACTGAATGAGCTCTCTTTGTCTTATCTGCCTGCCTAGGGAATAGCCCCACTTAATATGCACTGGTTCTTCTGCAATAATTTAAAGTATCTCCCATAGTCTTTCTCATGGCTTGCTTTAGTTACTAATTCTTCACAAATGTGCTTAATGGCTCAGTCTCAATTGTCAGGTTGACAAGTGAATCTGGCACAAATAAGTCAAATATTTAAACTGCAGAAACTATTTGTAGTTCTGATATTAAACTTTTTCTTCTATAAGGAAAAATAGTCTTGGAATAATTGTATGCAGATTCTCTGTGAAGAGAATGGACCAAGCCTAACTTAGCTTCCATTACAGTCATGTCTGGATAGCAGAAATGTAATTACATTTCATCACCTACCAACCTCCTCCTCAGCTTCCTACTCTTATCACTGACTACAAATTACCCTATAAGCACAAGCACCCTCTAAGTGCTTTACTACATTTTTTGAACACTTAGAATTTATCTATATTAATGATATTTCATGGGAGCTATCAAGTGAATTTCTTCATTTTATAAATATCTAAATATCAAGAAAGTCAGTAATTTGGTCAAAGACAGTAATCTTTATTCTGAATTAACTTTGGGTTTGTCTGAAACTCAAATCATTCTCATACCCATTAACTAGATCCTTTCCTAGCTACATGTATTAGATACTTACAGATTTTCTTCTAACCAATTAATATACTTATCTCTTATTATGAAACCTAAATGTATGTTAAATGGTGCAGTGGTAAATGATAGAGCTCCATGGAATCCATTCTCTAGATGGTCATGAGTAACTTGAACTCCAACATTTCTAAGTCTTGTGACATACATAAACCCTTCATCTCTTATTATATCATGTTCACAAGTGAGGATGTAAGTTAATGGCAAACTCTGCAACTGAGAGTCATTGACTAGCAAAGGCGAGAGCCTACTATCCACAAGCGCTGGATAAGAAACATTAAGTTTTCCAAGAATTGGCTCAGTGTATATATGATTCTTTTTATACTTCTCAGGAAGGAAGACACTCCAGTTAACAAACTTGAACAGATGTTGGGATCCTTCGGGCATGTGTTGGTTTTGCATTGCTGCCTCGACCAGAGCTTTATCTTCAGTCACATAGAGACATACCAATCTACTTAATATGTCCCTCGACAGAAGTGGACCATGTTGATACTCTCGTTGAGATGGCGTGAAGGTATCAAGAAACTGAACAGCAGGGTAAATTAAAGCCTGTGCCTTGATTTTAAGTTTGTATTCTGGATCATTCCTTAACTGAAAAAAAATATAACACACATTTATAAGTTAGTAGTTTTAAATGAAAGGACTTTTTTCACCTCATGTTATATATTATTTTAGAAACATTGAAAATTTGTCATTCCACCTTCAACAGTAACAAATTAGGTGCACAGAGAGACAAAATCACAGACACTTTACTCATATTTGATTTCAAAAAAGAAATTTAATCATGAGATTCCTAATGAAGATATGAATGGAACATTTTTTGTACATATATTGTGGAGGTTTTTTTATATATATAATGTTATTCATCCAAGGCTGGTCTGCAATATGTTGTCCTCCTTTCTCAGTCTTCCAAGGGATGAGATTGCAAATATTTGTCACTGTGACCAACCTAATTTTTTGACTGACAGCATTATAGATTAAAATAAATAATGAATATGATAAAATGCCAATTTCCTAGATTGAACAAATTCAAAAGACAATGTTCCTGGAAAAGAAAATATCTATGATGACATCCATTTTCAGCAAATTCCAGTAATTCATCATTTTGATGGCTGAGTAGTACTCCATTGTATAGATGTACCACAGTTTCCTTATCCACTCATCAACTGTTGGACATTTGGGTGGATTCCATGACTTAGCTATTGTAAACAGTGCTGCTATGAACATGGTCGCACTTGTGTTATCGAGGTGAACCTCTGCTGCATGGGGGATTATTCCCAGAAGTGGAATAGCAGGGTCATATGGCATTTCAATCTTTAATTTCTTTAAGAATCTCCAGACAGATCGCCAGAGTGGTTGTATGAGCCTGCATTCCCACCAGCAATGTAGATTTTCCCTCTCTCCACATCCTCTCCAGCATTTGTTGTTGTTTGTATTGTGGATTTTTGCCAACCTAATCGTAGTGAGATGATATCTCAGGGAAGTTTTAATTTGCATTTCCCTGATGGCTAAGGAAGTGGAGCATTTTTTAAGATATTTGTTAGACATTTTAATTTCATCTCTAGTACAAGTTAGGGCTGAAGCAATAATAATTGGACTTTGCATGCCCTGCGCAATGTCCAACACACTATTGACCCCACAAAGTCTAGCATTTGCTAAAAGCACCAAGATCCTTGGAGGTAAGGGATTGACAGCCAAAATAGTGTTCTTATGCTTAAGGAGATCAAAGGAAAGGGTTCAGGGAAATGCCACTGGGTCCTTGTAGGTCATCTCAGAGGAGAGTTTGGCATGCACATTAAAGGATTCTCGGGGATTGGGGGAGGGGAGGCACTGGAGAGTGGGGAGGGAGGAGTGAAGGGAGGGTGAACAGAGGGGTAGAGGGGAGGAGGAAGAGGAGGGAGGGAGGGAACCAGTGTACCTATTTAGTTTGTATGAGCAGAGATAATAAAAAATTTAAAAAAAAGATTTATGCAAATATAAAATCTGATTTAACCAGCTTAAAAAAAAAAGAAAATATCTATGACATATATTTGACCTTTGTGTCTAAACTGTGGTATGATGAAAAATATAGCAAATAATTTTTGAAAATGAAAAAACAAAAAAGTGGAACATTTTATGTGTAGTCTCTCTTTCTCACAAGAAATGAGAAGTGTCCTGAGGTTGTGACCACAAGAAGTTGGCTTATTCCTTTTGTCTTTAGTCTAACACACACTACAGGAGAAGAAATAGAATAAGTCTGAGGAGGACAACTAAGCCATAATCAGTTTCTGCACATGCTAAATGGCTTTATCTGCTATATTTGCTGTACTCGACAAAGAATTTTAGGATCTGCAGGTTGTTCTCAAGGTCATATGTTCATCAAAGAGGTTGATTTACACAAATGAAAGCATTTTTGGAGTCCCAACAGCACATCATAGGGGAAATCATTTGACCAATTCTAAAATACATACACAGTGGATGCGATGCTTTCTGAGTCTAAGGGGAACATGGAGAACAAATTAGTTCCCTAAAAGAATCTTTCTCAGGCCTGTGGTCCTCCCCAATGTCCTTGGATTTGTGATTTTTCTATATAACATGATTCATTTCAGAATCTTAGGCAAAGCAGCAGTGACCCCAGAAGCAAAACCTAGGCAGAGTTGAGGACCTTGTGGAAGCAGAATTGATCCCAAAGCAAATCAGCACATGCTACAAGTGTGGCATCCCTGTTCTTTATAACCCAAGACAGAGCACTATTAGTGTCTGATTGTCATAGGTCAAATCCTCACAGATACTTGGATGAAAGTCGGTTTTTTCACTTACGACAACAATTTTGCAAGACTTTGCCTTGCTGAAATCTGTCAAGGATTGTGGCAACATAAGGAGTGACAGTGGCAGTCTAATTCTTGGACTAATCAGACAGATCACAGATCTAACCTGAACAAAAGCATCTGCTCAGTTTCAGGGCTCATAAGGGGAGATCTTTCAACCAACAGTCATCTCTTCAAGTAGAAAAATTTGATCTTTCTATTAGCATATAATAAACAATATGTCTTAGATTGTTTGAATTATTTTTATATTTTCTTTTCAGTACCAACCCTAAGTCAACCCTACATGTGCTTCTGATAATCATTAGCAGTTTGGGAGCAGGCACAGAGGAATGGAGGCGACTTGCAGGCAGAAGTACTGTGGAGCTCTGTGGCAGGGCATCAGCGCACAGTTGTGCCCCAGATAACTTGAATGTAATGTTTTCTTTTTCTGTAGCCTTCCGATATATTGTTTTAATCTTCTTTGCTTATTTTTCAAGTCAGTAACTTTGTTGGTCACAAATGTGTCAGTCCTAATATCCTTAGTTCTGCCTTATTCAGTCTGCTAATCTGCCACCAAGTAATCTTATCTATCTTTTTTTCTTGAAGACATGGGTTAAATACAGCATTTTATAGTAAACTAGTTGAATAAAACTCTCCAAATCCAGCAACTCTACACTACAACATCCACTATATTATTAATCTGAAAACAATTTAGTGTATGTATATTAAGGCTTCCCTATAAGCATAGATCTGTATACTTATATATGCAAATAACTAATTGAGAGAATCGCTACTCTTCCTAGACTCAAAGAACAATTTACCTTAACTCCAGCCAGACCACTTTATGTTAAAATTACAAGACGTATTGTGTTTTCAATCCATAAAAATGTTAAGCTCAAGCTGGTCTCTCTTTATTATTTCCACTAGATTTTGAGTTGTCTCCTGACACTCTGAGCCAATACATTATATATCCATTTGTACATCCATCTGAATTTCATTATCTGACCTACTCAGCATCTTTCCATATCTAAATACCTATTTTAAACTATTTAAATATTTATTATTAAATACTATATAGGTCATATAACAGAAAATATATGATGTATTAAAGGTACATATTTTGTATCTTTTCTTATAAAGCATTTATAGAAAAAGTGGAAGGGTGAATCAGCTAATACTGTTTTCAATTTTCTATACTTTAAACAGAGTAATAGGATGCTATGATTAAAATCAGAAAAAGTCCACAGTATTTGAACTGTGGTAAGAGCCATTTGATAACTATTTTCTTACAATGAACTTTGATTAGTAAAGAAAGCATGTCTTATTTTATTTATTCTAGTGACATAAATGAGCTCATGCAAGAAATATTAGCATGCAGAGAAGCACAAAACCAGTAGTACTGAACCCAGGAAGCACTCAGGGAGGAACAGAGACTTCTGGAAAACAAGTGCACACAGTGTGACCTTTTCAACTCATGTAAAATCTCAGTAAAAGTAATGGCTTATTAAACTGAGACCGTGATTACTGTAAGAGAAAAGAAAGCAGAAATTGCCCTGAGATGCTCCTACCAGAAACTAGGGGGAATTAAGTAAACTTAGCAGTACCAGGAACATGATACCGCCTGAAGAACTGATGAATAGACAGTCTAAAACAAACTAGGGCAATTGTCCTTACTATTGGATGCCCTCCAGGACCCGATAATAAGACCTTACTGCTGAAGATGTCACACACAGTGATCATGAGACATGGATAGGGAAGCTTTCTGTAGCCTGCTAACCCCATAATGAATGAAAGCATGATTCAGGACACCAGGAAGAAAAGCAGATCAGAGAAGCACTAAGCACTCAACAGAAGTCCTTTTGCAATGGAAGAAGTGCAATGCATAGAACCTCAACTGGCCAGAGTGCAAAGAAAAAGTGACTATGGAGTGTTCAGCCCTAAACAGAACAGCAAAATCAGCCCCCATCCCAAGGCTAGGCAAACCTTATGAGAAAGGAGGGAGTAAGAATGTAAGCACCTAAGAGTGGGGAGAGGCACTGCCAGACAGTAACTTCTACTTATGTCAAAACTGCCAGACCCAAGAACTCAATGCAGCAATGTCTTTTCCACTACACATCATCAACATCTTGCCTGTCAGCAGAAGAAGGTACTGTGTCACTCTGAGAGAGAACTGGTGCCAGACAGGACACAAGGAGGTTTCACTCAATAGTTTGCCCACTGGTTGGCCAACCATGCCCCAGATAGTACCTCAGCACTTGTCATTATAGGAGTCCCAGTTGATGCTCAATAGGTCACACATGTGTGGAGCAGAAGGAGACTGGCAGAAAATGAGACTGTATGAAGTGCAATAGGAAAGGGTGTGGGGGTTGGGTTCCTAAACACACAAATTGATTATATTTGTAGATGACAGAATAAAATAATTTTTAAAAAATCAGAACAAAACTACAAGGTTAAAAAAGACAAAACATGATTGTTTGGATATCTGAAGATATTTAATACTTCTCTAGTAACTATTGATATAAAGGCATGAGTTACACTCAAGACAGTGCCTCTTAATTCTGAAATTTCTCCAAGAGGGAAATATGATATATGAATATTGTGAATTTCTACTCAGTGAAGCAACCCAGTTTTAATTTATGATTCTGTTTTACATTAATGTTTGACCATACTTTTGAAGGTTGGTGTGGACAAAAAAAATTGTTTACTGCTATTACACTAAAGATTAATATGTGTGGGAATACTTTCAAAAAGTCCTGCTTCATGACGAACCTCATGCTTGGTTGAAAGTTCAGCTATTGTAATCTTGAAGCCCTTAATAATTTTACTTTCTAACTAATACTATGTACTTGCAGTCTGAATGGACAATGGAGTATTCAGATGAGCACAGGTAGTATATGTTCTTCTGCCATGCTTGCATTTAAAAATCATAATTTACAATGTAATTTTCGCAATGTGTTTAATTTTACTGCTTTTGAGGTTTACTATGCTCCCAAAGTATTGTTTATCCATTTGAATTCTATGTCCACATGTGCATTGGTAAAATTTACAGATGCTGACTCTTCAAGAGGTACAGCTTTACTAGAATCGAGACCTGCTCAAAGACAGTTGAAGTGGAGTAACCAATGAACCCGCTGAGGTCCTTTCCTCCTCCTGTCACCTTCTGTGTCAGCCACTTACTGTGCAGTGAGAAAGACAGGCCAGTCACAGCTGCTTTTATAATCAGTCCTTCCTTAATCAGTAAACTGAATGTTGGCAATGTGTTGGAATGTGTAAAAACTGACACTTGAGTTGTGTATGCAATTTCACTCCTTTTTCAAAATAAAATGTACATGTAAGATTAAGTCACAATAACAATTCTTCACGCAAGTTAAATATATTTATATTTATGTTAAAATGGGCAGTGTAGGACTTGTGATATGGTGTTCAATAATAGAGCTTTGCCTAGTGTGTGAAAGCCGAAAGTTTGATTAATAAAAATAAAAATTGAAAGCATGTGAAGGTAAGAGTTATATATTGGAATAGGTTTGCTTTTCAAAATACTGATCACTGACCCAACTGCAAATAACCAGGGTTTGAGCATGAAGCCACTTTTCTTTTCTGTCACAGTGATTCTTCAATACAGGAATGAAATAAGGCCTGAATGTCATCTATAACACATCTATAACCACAATGGTTGCTAACATTCATTACTAACTTGCCTGGATTTTCAATCATCGAGGAGACTGTAGTACATTGGTGGGTGGTCAGTAAGAATTCACAGAGAAGACCTATCCTAAATGTGGGTGGCATTATCCAGTGACCTAGAACCTTCAGTAAAATCAAGAGGGGGAAAAAAAGAAAAATGGAGCTGAGCACCAGAAACCTTCTCTCCCTCTGTTCCCTAGTCTGCAGAGTTGTGAGCAGGCAGCTTTACATTCTAATTGTCACACTCATAAGCTGCTCAGGGTACCATGCCCTGTCTGCCACAATAGACAGTGCCCTGTTATACAAAGAACAACGATAATGAGCTTTTCTTCATTTATTTCATTTCTTGTTAGTTGTTTGGTCCTATTGACAAGAAAAATAACTATTATACATCAAGTGGAGTGATTCCAAATTCCTGGCAGGTTTTACAGATAACCTATGAAGAAACAGTATTAACAAAACTGCCTTATGAATAGTATCACCTAGACATTGCTTTATTTTCCTCTTGCAGTTAGTAGAGTAAGTGAGATGGCTCAGTGGATATAGGTGTTTGTTGTGCAGATTTGACAACCTGAGCTTAATCTTCCTATTTCCCAAAGGGAAAAAATTTTTGACTGGCAAAAGTTGTTCCCTGGCTATAACATGCATGTATTGCACATAGATGCCCACACTCTCATACACTTACACTCTCAATCAAGAGTGATGAGTAAGGGAGCAATTTAAAAATAAAATAAGATGATCTTGACAGATGGTGTCAGCCTCTCATCCTAGCCACTTGGGGCTCAAAGACAAGAGGATCACAAAGGCATGGCATAACCAAACTGTACAATTCAAAACCAGCATGGGAACCTCATTAAAACTTGTCTCAACCCTATATTAATCACCAGGAACCAGGCCAGCCTAATCTCTCCTCATTCCAAAGCTCAGGGAAATTTGCAGAAGAGGGGTCGGTAAAATTATAAGAGCTTAAAGATGGGAAGGAGTTATGACATGCAAGATACTCCACACACGATAGGGCCGAAGTAATCATAATAAGACTTTGCATGACCTGCGCAATGACCAACATACCATTGACTCCCCCAAAGTCTAGCATGGATCACAGGAACTAGGATCCTTAGAGGCAAGGGATTAACAGCCACAATCATGTTCTTATACTAAAGGGGAACACAAGAAAGAGCTCTAGACAATGCTACTGAGTCCTTACACCTCATCAGAGAGAAGGACCCAGAGGGAAGTTTGACATGCACAGGAAGGGGGGAGGGAGAGGGCGCTGGGAGAAAGGGAGAAGGGGAAAGGAAGGGGAAAAGAGTTGAGGGAATAAGGGTATCCAGGGAGGGGTGAAGGGAGGGAGGGGAATAGGGTACCTATCAAGTTTGTATGAGTGCAAAAAACCTTTTTTCAAATTTTCAAAAGGAATAGTGATGGTTGGTGATAGTTATATGTTCAGTGGCAAAGCTTTTGTCCAGTAAGTATAAGGTCTTGAATCCAATGCCTAATACAAAAGAAAGGTTATAGAAACCTCATTTAGCATTACATTACTGCATAGTTTAGTAGAAGCTAAACTTATAGAATAAATAAATTCATGTTTTTCTCATCATAGATAACACTGCAAAAGTAATACAAATATGACAACTGAAATACACATTTTTCTGTATTATAATTGCAGTGTGCACATTACAAATACACATATTACACCAAAACTTACCAGTTGAGTTACGGCTGCAGCCAACGTACCCCCTGAACTATCTCCTGTAATACAGATGCGGGTGGAATCCACTCTATACTTGGCAAGAATTTTATCTTGCAGAAAGAACTTGACCACAGAGACAGAATCATCAAGGGAAGTTGGGAATAAATACTGTGGAGCAAGTCTGTATCTTTAGAGGAAAAGCAAAATACAAACAAATAAGAAAGCATTTGAGATTAAATTTATGTATGAAAGCATCTCTCAATTTTATACAGCCATGTCCTGATAAAATGTGGCCCTACTTTGAATCTGTAATCACATCCACTAAACCTGGATTTACTAATAACTTCTGTTTCAAAATAAGAAGATTCTGGAATAAAGAGTCCCAGGTGGGGCTTCTGGAAAGAATGATGAGTGACACCCCACACACTGATCCCGTTTGTATTTTCTACATGGCCCATTGCACTCTCAATCAAGATATGCCTCCCATTGTTTGAGGCATTGGTCTACAATCCTGTATGTTCAATTCTGCTCAACAGAAGACAAGGCTAATTTCTTTATCCTCGTGTTGAGGGTCTCAGAAGATAAAGCACACTAGAATAGGTCACAAATCTATAGTGACTTACTCATCTTTACTGTATATTGCTGAAAAATATGGACAAAAGTCATGAGCCTTAAGAGCAATGCAATGAGATGTCATTGAAGAATAAGTTAAAAAATTCAAATTGTCAGACATTGATCACACAATATTACTAGAATCAAGAGTAACTCTTACATTTTTTTCTAACTCAAATAGAACCCAAATCCCAAATGTGTAATGCATATACTTTCTAAGAAAATTATCTGGAGAACAAACTAGGTGCTTCTAGAACCTGGGTTTTACGTTCCTAGACATAGCACAGTAGTGTTGGAAAAGATTCTTACCTCTCTGTGACTCGCTGGACTCCTTTGAGGCCTTATTGATATTACATTTCTAAGAAAACAATTACTTTCAACTAAAAGTCTCCAAGATCCAGCTATTTTTGAGGGTCAGGTTGCTAAATAAAGCACTTTATTCCCTAAGGACATGAATCATAGCATAAAGGTGTAGTATAAATCATTCTCTTACTCTACTCCCACAATAACAGCGTCAAGTTTGTTTGCTGTCCATCTGTTCAGAACATCATAGGCTGACAATTCTGAAAGGAAAGAAAGAAAAAAGAGTGCCTTGTAAATAACTAACATTGGAAACTCATTTTCCCTAAGCATGGGCAGATATGTGGGCTGTAATATTAACTGATGGAAGCCCCATCACCTCATTTCTCCTGCCGCTTGAGGCACACTCTGCCAGGGGAGCAAGAACTTGCTTCTCTTCCACCTGTTCAATAATTTCCAGCCAAGCTTGAAAGGGGAAATCTGGTGAGTGCCAATGTATTCTATCACTATTAATACATTTTCACAAACGAATTTGGATAACATTAATGGAAAACATGAAATTAACTTAAAGGCAATCATATCTAGCATTATAATTTTCATAGATTTACAGATTCATTGTATTTCATATTTGTAAGAGTTAGAGTCCTGGCTCTATTCAGTAAGGTTATTTTATCTATTGCTAGATATACTTCTTGGTATACTGAATACAAATATTATGCTTTTCCTTGCCAAAATTTAGATATTTATTTAAAATAATTAATATTTAATAATCTTAAAATAAACTTTAAATACCTTTCTAAACAGGTTAAAATTTGAATTAGGACATAGAATTTCTAGTTGTCTTATTAAAATTACTGACCATCTAGTTATTTTATACTTGAAAGATAAGGAGAGAAAATAAAATGAGTAAAACTTTGTGATTATACTCTTAATAGAAAACAACAGAAATTTAAAACAAGTATTTAAAAGTCATTTAAACCTATGATATAAATTAATTCTTTGAAAAGGCAGGAATTAGTATTAATCACATAGAATATATAAATACAATGACTCCTATCAAATGAATTCTGTACAGGTAAAAGTACTACTACCAGGTCATGAAATAAGATAGAATTGATAATAATTAGGGTAAATAAATACAATTGAATTAAAATTTATAGCAAAAGAAGTATAAAGTATAATAATTTAAGGAAAAAGGAATTGAGACACAGAAACTTTAATGTTATACCAAAGATTTCTTAGTCACTGTCAGAAAATATTTATTAATATTAATGGCAGTCATTTTTTTCATAACTGAGGATTAATTCAGAAATAAGGTGACAGAATGGAAGAAATGTTGGTGAAAGAGTAGAGAAGAAAGAGCAAAACAAATCTGCAAAAGGAATGATTTGGCATGGATAGAAAGAAAAAGCTATTTGGAAAACAAAGTTGAAAAAATAGATTATAAAGGATGAGAGCCAAAGGATGGCATAGAATGGACCATTTTATTACTTAAAGAGGAGCATTTTCCTTGCTTGTTTTCTTCCAGTTATTTATTTCTTTATTTTCTGAAACTATGAGAAAGTGATGAGTTTAGTTTCTGTCAAGAAGTTCATCAATCTCTGATTCATCCGGAGTTATGGCCTAGTTCATAGATGAATGTATTGATCTTAACTTCTCAACAATATTAGAGATAGTGTGACAGTTAATCTTGGTTGTCAATCTGACTACACCTGGGGTTACCTGACAGATAAATTGCCAGACCACCCAAAAATATTCTGAATCAATATATATGCAACATAAATAACCCTAAATCTGAATGGAACCTCCCAGAAGCAAAACAGATAGAAGGAATCACAAAACAGAAAAGCACAGGACTCTATTGCCCTATCTCTACTGGCAAACTCCTCTTCCCTCTGCCCTCCACTAGGACTCAGCTTCTTTGACCTTCCGTGACAGATGTGACTTAAACAGCCTCTAGACTCTGTCAAGCTACCAAGCTCTCTCCGCATCTCCCCTGTGGCACTACAAGCCAAATAAATCTCCCTTTCTCCCCTTTAGTTGCTTTTGAGTATTGTCTCATAGTAGAAGAAAGAGTAACTAGGATGGATGGAAATATAGGGTACTAAATCACCAAGACGAGTGTGGGAATTTAGGGTGAAAAGAATGGGGGATAAAATAGAAGAGCATGAAAAGCCAAGCACACTAGAAGGACGTAGGATCACAAATAGTTACTCGGTATGAAACACAATTATTTTGAAAAGGCTTTTGTACATGCAAATGAAGGGAGGAGATAAAGGAAGCAAAAGGATGTCTAAAGAAATTCCTTTCACAAGACTGGAGGAGAAAAGGGTGTCTATAAAGTACAGATCACTGCTCCTTTTCAATGGCACAGCTTGAAAAAGTAGTTAGAGGGACAAGCAGACTACAGGGTAAGCAAATGAGTCCAAGCAAAGAAAACCTGACAGGATGACAACTAGAAACCTAAAGCTTTTCCACTTCTTTTTTTGAAACACAAACACATCAGGGAGTCAAAACAATTAATATTAATAATCTAACTGTAGGTTCTCTAAAGACAAGAGTATTGTTACTGTTTCTTAGTTTTGCTTTTTGTTTTGTTTTGCTTTTTCCGTGAGTGGCCCACTGAATTTCATCTGGGTTGCTTTTGATGGCACGAGGCTGAGCACGTTAGAACTTGAATGGCGCAGGAGTGGGCAAACCACTGAGGAAAGCCTCTTCCCATCTCCCATCAGTCTTCAGGGAAGTGTGAGGCCCCTTGGGTTTTCTGCCCTTTTCTGGTGACATGTTGATGGGACAATCTCATGTAGATCTTATGGAAATACATATAACTACTGTGTGTTGATGAACAGCTCTTTCCTGTCCAGAGAGTATTATTGTCTGGCCATACTCCTTCCTCCCTTCAAGCTCTTACAATCTTACTTCTCTCTCTTCTGCAGTGTTCCCTGAGCATTGGGGTGGGTGAACAGTTTGGATGTCCTGTTTAGGGCTGAGCCATCTTTCACCCTTATTTTCCATAATTTTTAAATATTTTAAGTGTACAGTACAATATAAACTTCAGTGCTCTGAAGGGGCTCCATTAAATTCACCGAAATGTCAGTCAGAAAAGTAGTGTGTGTGTGTGTGTGTGTGTGTGTGTGTGTGTGTGTGTGTGTGTGTGTGTGTGTGACTCCTAAAGTACACATCTAAATATCAGAGAAAACTCACTTTCAAGGCGGCAACTGACAAATCAACTCTACTTCATCTTTTCATTTTGATTATCAGAGTGATACATTGGAATCTCAACCTCAACATTGCTGCTACATCACACTGTATAACTTGAATGTGTATGTTAACTATGTGGTGACTACAAATGACATCATTTTATTCCATAATTCAAACTTGGGGTTCACTTCAGTTTTCTGAGAATTTAGCCCTGAATTTTTTGTGCATTGTTTGTATTTCGTAGCCTGTGCTATCAATATGTTTACTGAGTATGAGGAACAATATATGTATAAATTACAAGTGATATATTTAATATACCTCTATTAAAATGGATATACATATACAGAACAAATACTTTATTCACAAATGTTCTATCAATTTAGTTGCACATGCCATGCATTTCAGTACAAATAATACATAATATACAGCATATATACATCCATTAAAAAAACACTTACTGCAACTCCCCAAGGAAAAGCCACCACCATGAATGAAAATCACAGCTGGTCTCATTCTTTCTGACTTCCTTTTTGGTATGTACAGCCGAACAGGAATGTCATTAAAGTCTGTGTCGATCACTGTAATATTTTCATCAGAATTTGGATTTGTAAGTTGCAGCTTCATGAATGTGGCAAGCAAATCTTTATATTTTATAAGACCTAGATTTTCAAGTAATGTAGCCTGGTAAAACAAAACAAAATTAGAAACTAATTATTAAACATTATTATTTTGCTCACACCAAAAGTAAATAATGATGCAATGGGAGGAGTAAATAATGTGGTGGAATTCTGCCACCATAGAACACAGAAATTTCCAGAATGCAGGACTTGAAAAGCAAAGAAAGGTTACTTGACACTCTAGAGTTTTGGTGCTGTATTTCTCATTGGCCTAGTTTATTCTTAAGTGCATTCTTCCTGAGAAATAGCACTTTATGTTCACTTTCTTTTTTTGTATATTCTGTGTTCATTATATTTCATTAGTCATTCAATTTGGCCTGTTTTAAATTTTTACATTACACATGTGCATGTGTGTTCTTACATATGTACATGCACATGTACGACTCACTAGTAGAGAACATCAGACGGTTTCAGTGGTCATCCTCACCTTCCATCTCGATTCAGGATCATTTTGGGTCTCTTCTTAGATCAAGCTATGTGGTCAAAGTCTTCAGGGATCTTCCTGCCTTAACTTCCCAGCTGGAATTAGTGACCAACCTTACTGCAACTCTCCAGTTTTCCATGAGATTTGGGGAGTCAAACTATGATAATCACGACTTTGCAGCAAATATTCTATCCTTCAGGCCATCTCCCCAACCCTCAATTTGGCTTAAAAAATTAAAGATCATCATAGACTTACTATATTTTATTATTCTATGCTTTAATTTTTTCAGCTGCAAATAGGCCTCTCTTTCATAAACCACACAAAAATTTTTACAAGTCAATGACTAGAAGTTAAATGATTCATATGATGATGTCTGTGTGCTAGAACATTCAAAAGCATATGGTCTGAGTATAAGATTTTTCCAAATGTTTTAAGTCATATAACCTATCTACATTAAATCAGAAACTGCAATCTGCCCATTTAGATTACAGAGGTAGTAACTAATGAAGCCCAGGTGTAACTTCAGTCTTCAAAGCCAGTGTTGTGTATGCTCCTTTCTTTATAATTAGCTTCTAAATATTTTTATTTTTTTCTGTATTGGTGAGTTTTTCAGTTTTTCTCTGCCTTCCAACCCTCTTTCTATCCTGGGACACGCTGGCCAAAGTTCAAAGAACCTAGCAGGCTCCCTTGTGGGTATATAACTAGATATTTCTGGCTGCATGTGCAACATATCAACATTTCATCTCAAAAATAAAAAGGAATGGCTGAAGGGATAGCTCATGGGTTAAGACTCTGCCTTAAAACCATAAGGACCTGAATTCAGACCTGAGTCCTACATTAAAATGCCAGATGGAAACAGCAGAGGCTTACACTTCTATTCCTGGTGGGCAGAACCTGAGAAATCCCAGAGCCAAGCAAGAAGGAAGTAGAAGCAATCCAGGATGATTCGCAAAGTCACCCTTAGTCCTCGTATGCCCTCTCTCTCTCTCTCTCTCTCACACACACATACACACACAAACTAGATGAATGAATAAATAAAGTTAAAAAAGGAAAAGACAAAATAGAATAAATACATTAAAAAGTAGCATAGCCAAATCTGCAGCAGAAAATATAATGAATTGTTGAAATACGTTCACATAATCCAATGGAAGGCAAGTACCAAGTGTTAGAGATAAAGCTTTTAGAAAGAAAACTACAAAAAATGATAGAATGACAAAGATCTTTTCAAATATGAGCACATTAGATAAAAAGTTGTTTTCAAGTAAGACTTTTAAAAGCTGAAGTGCATGAAATTGATGTTATCTCTAAGACATTTCTCTTAATATATAGATAATTGGAAAGAAAAGAAATAAAAAATAGCATACTAACAATAATAAAGAGAAAACCATAGTGACCATAAAAATAACAGGCAATGTAAACTTCATATTATAAACATCAAGGCAATTCTGAAAAAGTAAATTTCAATCATGTTTATTTCTCCCATCTAGAAGGACTCCATTATTTAATTTTTCTGAATTACTGACAGAAGCAGACCTTCTTCCCACATTGCCTGTGGAGACTGACACAAATGATAATCCAAGGAAGGGAGAAATTATACCATCCCAAAGATAAAGAGATAATGACAAGCACATAGCTTCTATGACATCTTATTGCTTATTTTCATATAGTTTTAGTTTTAAACCATTTTTCATTATTATTTACAAATATATGCATCAATTAGATTGCTGTCTTTTAACCCAGATCTCATAAGTTGACTGTCTCTTCTTTTTCTAAATGCACGATTTTTCTGCAATTTTCTACAATTCTGCATCTATAATTGATGCTGTTCTGCATCTATCTCTAACCACATACTTTTCTTCTTCATACTTATTTTATCTATCTCTATTTCCCATTCCTATATTTCATAACTTAAATATTCATATTTTCTTAAACATTATGTTCATGCAACAGTCATTGAATATATTATTCTTTTTAAGATATATACATAAAAGTATAAAGTATACATGTACATATTTTTAGAAAAAAAAGAGAGACAAAGAGAAATAATCAATTAGTATAAAAATTTCCAGACTATCTGGAACACATTCATAAGAACAAAATCCACAAATTAATAAATATTGAGATAAAGAAGACAACAATGCAATCAATAAAAAAGATGAAAATTTCTCAAATATTAAGAAAGAAAATAACATCCACACTGAAGTGGCATTTTGAACCTTGTTGTGGTTTGCATGCAGAATATGCTCTGTGAATTCCTGTGATGAACAGTTGTTCCCTAGCTGGTAGCATTAATTTGGAAAGGTAGTAGAATCTGTAGAAGGTGAAACCTTGCTGGAGAAAGTATGTCACTGGGGACGCAACTTGATGACTTTTATAATCTGGCCCCCTGTCCTCTTCTCTCTTTTTACTTCCTGAGTATGACCACAATGTGAGTCTTTCTCTGCCTGCTGTTATGTCATCCCTACCATGGGAGACACTATCCTCTGGAATAGTAAGCAAAAATAAACTTTTTCTCCCTTAACTTGTTTAGGTCAGAGCATTTTTATACCAGAAGAGTAATTAAAATAAAAAGCAAATAGACATAATAAAGAACTATGTTTCCATGACCTAACTATAGCTAAGATGTCCAAAATACAAAACAGTGGTAAAATATCTAGTAGAAGCTCACATACAAAAGTATAAAACTCAAATCTTCCATAAGGGATTTTAAAAATCAAGAAACATAGCATTACGAGATATGAAAGCAAAGATCTCACTCAAAATTATTGGAAAAACAAGATCATTTCCAAAAAAGCACAAATTAAGACAATTCTTAAAAAGCAAGCTAACAATGCATAAAATGCTTACAGTAATAGTATAAACAAAAGAAGAATAAAGTTGCATCTCTAAGGCCATGGGATTCAGATTATTTTGTGACAGGGACAGAGAATAGAAGAGAGCCAGAAAGGAATCCATTGCAATACAACACAGCATACCTCTTGTACAATAGGAGAAGAAGAAAAGAACTATCAATAATCCAACCAATGATAACATCTAATGAATTCATAGTAAATAGCAAATCTCTGTCAATAACTTCAAATGGCTTTAATTCACCAAGTAAAGGATGCAGATTAACTGAAAGGATGAAAAAACAAATTGCAACTGTATCTCACCTCCAAAACTCACAACTGACTAGCAAAAATCATCCCAAAGCAGAGTTGTAATTTGAAAGTCAACCTTTGAAACAAATGGAAGCTATAAACAATCAGGAGTAGCAATTCTCGTGTCTGATAAGATTACCAAAAAACCAAAACTAATCATAAGAAATAAAGAAAATCAAGACTTCAGATAAGATGGTGCCAGTAGTAGGTCATAGTTTCATAAATGAAGAGAGAACAGGAATCTTCTGTCCTTCTACTAACTGCTTCTTACAGTCTTCAGAACCTGGACCTAGTGATCTTTTTTCTTTTTTACCAATCAACCTGGCCATAGTACCTAGGAGGAAAATAAGTTGGCTGTTACAGATTCTGTGGATTCAGAATGTGCGATTGGAAATTTAAGACTGGACTGTTTAAGAAGCAGTGCCTGCAAGAAATTTAGAACAAGCATCCCTTGAGCACTGTAGTAGACAATGAGTGGACATACAAACTGTAGGTGGGTTCCAAGTACAAACTCCAAATAGTCCATTACATTTTAAGATATATCTAAAAAAATACATCGATCTTTCCTAGCTATCAGGGAAATTACAATTAAGATAACTTTTGATTTCATCTTACCCAGGTCAGAAAGGTAAAATTAAGAATGCAAATAACAACAAATACTGGCACTAAATGTAGAGAAAATTAACCCTTTATGGGAGTATAAACTGATGCAGCCAATCTGAAAATCAGTATGGAGGTTTCTCACAAAGCTACACCACTTCTGGACATACTTTCAAAGGATTGCATCTTCTTTCAAAAGCTCTAGTTATAGCAAAGATATGACATCAACCTAGACATCCATCAATTGATAAATGGATATTAAAATGCAGAAAATATATTCAGTGGAATACTATTCCACTAAGTAAAATTAAATTACAAAATTTTCTGGCAAAAAGATGTAACTATAAAATATATTGAGTGAAGTATTCCCAGACACAGAAAGACAAATGTTACATGTTCTCTTATATGTAGATGCTAACATTGGAGCCTTTAAATTAGTGCACTTTTTTAAGGAATACTTGTAGTAGCCAGAAAACCTGAAAGGGACAATTAAGCTGGTGTGAAGAAGACATCAAAGTAGGGGATATGAAAGACCACAGGGAAAAGTGGAATAATGGGGAAAAGTCTTCATGACAAAGGAGAAGAGGGGCTAAGAAGGGCTGGGAGAGTAACAATAGGGTTGTAAGATACAGCCAAGGAATTCTTTCTATATTAAAATTTTATTAAAGGCTGAGAAATTTCTCATGGGTAAACACTCTACCTCACAAGAAAAAAGACCTGAGTTCAGATCCTGGGCCTCACGCAAAAAAAAATGCTGGACAAGGACTCCCTTGTCTTTCATGGATTCCATGTCTATAGTCCATGAGTTCTTGCCCCTCATAGATTCACGTCTATGAGTTCCATTCTTTCTCTCCTCTAATATACTTTCCTTTAATACTCAAAGAAAAAAAAAGCTGGGCAGAAATGGCAACAGCCTGCATTTGTGTTCCTGGAAGACACAGCCTGGGAAACCCCAGAGCAAAAGAAAAAGGAAGTAGAGCAAGTGAGGATGAGTCCCTGAACCTCCATAGGCACACAGTGCCCTATGACACATACAAAACAGACACAGACACAAACATATACAGTGTGCTCGCACACACACTAAATAAAATAAAAAATGAAATTTTACCAGAATCATAATTTTCTTTGAAATGAATGTAAACAGACTCACATACCTTACACAGGAGAACACAGAGTGATTAAGGAAAAATATGATGGAAATTACCATGAGACGATCCCAGTGGAAGGCATAAGCAATTACACAAAATTCCCAGTACCTGGCTTGTGATACACCCTAATGAACTGTTGGCCAGAGAGGTCTCAGAGCCCCCAAGCCAGTATTGTCTTCTGTCATTGTTGTTGGTTGTCCTTGGAAGCTGGCAGTAAGATTCTATTGCTGAAGACATTGCACTTATTGTTCAAATGACATGAAAAACAACTGACTGATCTGGAAGCTCCTTCCTTGTTAGACAACTTTAATTATGCCAGAAATTGCCATGCAAATAATCAACAGGACAGTCTCACTCAGTTATAAGGTACAATAACAATCATCATGTCAAGAGGCGACCATCTGTATAATGGCAGCATAAATGTTATGGGAGTAATCAACTGCTTTCTGACTAAATATAAGGAAGGCCCACTTTTTTTGGCAGGGAAATAATTCTTAGGATGTTAAATCCAGTCAAGATCTAGATTTAATCCAGCCAAAACTGTGGAAGAGAATTCCCCAATGCTGGGAGGGGGGCAAATTACTAAAATTTAGCTATAAGAACATGATATTAAACTGTCAGGTAAACATCATCATTATACTGATAGATTAGCGACGCTCTTAGAACTTGGCTATCTATTGCAATGAAAGGTGTTTGCAGCACAGAGAATCACAATTGACCAAAGTACAGAGAATAAGTGACTGTGGACTTAGCTGGACCAAAACCATTCCAAATCTCAATGATCATCATAGAAGAGAGAATTTAAAGAACATGAGCACTTGAAAGGTAGGGAGGGTGCAGCCTGATGGTATCTTCTGGTTATGGCAGGGCTGTTGCATTCATGAATGCAATATAGTTATTTGTACTTCCACAAGACCTGCACTTGATTTGACCTATACCACTGATATATTGTCAGTGCTCCAGCAAGGGCCAAGGAACCAGTCCGGTGCCCCAGATGAAACTCATTTTGCCACTCATGCAGAAAAATATGAAATAGGTTGGGAAATGTAGGGAAGAAAAAGGTTTGCGGTGAGAAAAGGAGGCTGCTGTGAAATTGGGTAATAAGGGGTGAAAGTAAATTGCGTTCATTGTATTCATGAATGAAACTCTACAAGAATAAAATAAATCAGAAAAGGAATGAAGAAATATATGACAAATTAATAGCGGGAACAATTCATCAAGTTGATATAACAATTTAAATTATTAATACACTGAATTTTATGATTCCTAATTTTATAAAACAAGCACTAAAAGGTATATAAAACATGTTCTGATACAAAAATAGGGGATTTTAAAATTGGTCATATTATTTCTTCTATTCTAATGATAATGTAGTCACTAACTTCAGAAATAGATTTGTTTCAAACTCTTTTGTGTTCCTCTCTTTATAAACATGTTAATGGTTCACTGAATAAACAAATTAATATTATTTGGTAAATAGATTATTATTATTTGATTGATTTATCTTAAAGGCAAACTAAAGTATTTTCCAAAATCCTAACTTAAAGATGTTTTTACATATATTTGTAGCAAAACATACCAATTCACTAGAAAAAAATATTACCATAAGTGATGTTGTTTTCATAGCAGCATGCATGAGTACCAATTTCCAGGATTCTTCAACATTTTCTGGGATGGGCGTATAAACATAATAAGCAAAAAGAATACAGAAAAATCCAAAGCACAGAGTTTTGCACTTCATGATAAGTCTTCAAAACTTCTGTGTGATGACAGTCTATTGTCATCTCTCTCAAACACACACATATATATAGTACTGAACTGTAGGTCAAAGGCAGAAGTTAGACTCACTCAGGTGATATAATTACATAAGGAATACTTACTCAATGTTCAGCGCCAAGATCAATATTCATGCAGTTGTGTAACTCTGTGTAACTGAATTCATGCCAAGCCTAATTGAGTATTCATTAATGAATAAGATGTAAAAATGACAACTAAATATACTTTCACACTACAAAATCAGAGCAACACTCTATAAGTATCATGACACAGAACACACACACACACACACACACACACACACACACACACACGGAAATCCATTTTTTGTTGTAATTTGCAAAGAATAGTGACAAAAGTTTAACAGAAAAGATAACATGTTAGGTAACACTTAATTGACCAACCTCAAGGCTAAGGGTTATAGCCTAGATCATTGAGAAAATTTAAATGTAATTCTATCTGTTGATTTTAGACAAGAAGAAAGGAAATTCAGACTCTTGTCAAAATTAGAGTATTAATTAATCTAATACAGAATTTTCTGCAACCCTGTTTTTTTTTGTGTGTGTACCTGAACACAGAAATATAAGAAAGAAGTGCTATCTTCCAGGATGACTTGGAGAAATAAAACTACATGGATGGAAGAGGGTGGATGGATGGGGAGGTCAAACAATAAGCAAAAGTGAACAATCTAGTTTGTGCAGTTTGTAAAACTGTTGTAGTTCGTCTGCATGGTTGCTGAAAAATGACCATCAAACAGCTTAAGGGAACAAGAGGTTTATTTCCTTATGACAATCTGATTACAGTTCTCAGTCCACCTTGACAGGAGAGTCCACGCCAACACCAGGGCCAAGAGAACTGGCTACACCATCACCACATAATGACTGAGAGAGGGACAATCCCTACTTGCCAGACCAGTATGTCTGTCTGGTCAAGTGTACAAAAGGATGCCAACTCTCTCAAACAGCTGTCTGTATTTTATTCCAGGGCCTAATCCCACCCACCATAAGCTGGGCCTTCCCCATTAGCTAGACAATCTCCTGCAGGTTTGCTCTGGGCTTAACCCAACCACTAATTCTCTACAAATGTGCCCAGTGCTCAAAACCTCAACTGTTAAGTGGACACCTGTGTCCAACTATGACAAAAACTCAACCCAATTTACTAGCTTGCTTTTACTCTCCACTCTTTCCCTTTAGAACTCTCATGGATCCTGCCAATTAGGTAGACTTATTTTTTGTCAGTTTTCTAAAGATAGGACATATCAAGCAATAGGAAAATTAAATTATTTGAATTATCTGCTTTCTGAAATATCATAAATTTTATTAGTATAAATGTGTGTCAAGAACACAAAATTTGGAATTTGTAGGAAATTTGAAGGCATGAAGGGCATGCTAATGAATCACAGAAAGATGAAAAAACCATTGAAGGTAGCAAAATATCAGAGACAGATGTTTAATGTTCATTGGTTTAATATGTACATGATTTGATTCTCACAGGCAAAAGAGAAGATGAATGGAGGAGAAACAATACGGGAAGAGCTTATGGATAAGTTATTTCCAACACTGAAAAAGAAGACATGAACCAGTAATTCAAATGTTTCAGTAAACTGCAAGCAGTATAAATATAAAAGAAGCAAAATTCACACTCATATCATTGTTAACAAACAAAAAGAAAGTCACATTCAGACTCATAGCTATAACTGCTAACAAAAAAAGGCAAGGACAAGAACTTTGCAATAAGCAAAATTCCAGGATGGCCTCTGAAGATTCACAGGCACTTATAGATATGCATGCTACCCTGATTATTTTAACACTAATGTTTAGACCTCTGTGAAGAAATTTTGTATACAGAATTAAATTTACAAACTGACCCTTAGGACAGGAAACCAGATGGAGAGCCTGATTTAATCATATGATTCTTTAAAGAGTTTTCCCCAATTAGTCAAAAGTAGCGAGTCAGAGATTTTTTTTCTCCATTCCTTTATTTATTTTTTGATGGTACATACATGAATATAATGGTTTCATAATATTTTTAATTTATACTCCTTGGTCCAAAGTCCCATCCCTCCATTTTTTCCCCTTGCAATCTTTAATCTCCCCTCCCAAACTCCCTCCTATTTTCAAATCTGATCACTTCTGTGGCCATGTTTCATGTAATTTGTCTTTGATGACACATGCCTGTTAGGCTTTATGCTCTAGCAAAAATATCATAGATCAGTGTGTATTCCAATAATGAACTGTTGAGACAAAGCCCATGCAATTCTTGCTTATGTATACATATCTTCCATGAAAACCTTGTATATCACAACTTTGTCATGTCTAAGAGATAATGTTTGGTCCATCACTGTCTCACTTCAGGCTTTTATAATCTTACCAGTCCCTCTTCTGTGATGCTCTCTGAGCCCTGGGGTTAGGTTGGTTGAGGTATTTCTGAGTCTGAGATACCTTGTTCAATATGATCATCTCAATACATTCAGAAAAGGCTTTTTCAAATTCAACCTTTCATGATAAAAGCTTTGGAGCAATGGAGAGAATATAGCTCAACAAATTTAAGGCAAACATCATTCTAAATGGAGAAAACTTAGAAGTGATCCCACTTAGGGAGCAAGGCACTTGTTGAATTTTTATGTCAGTTCTGGGCATTTAGGGCTCTGTTTAGAAAACCTTTACTTAGGTCTATCAAATCAAGTGCACTCCCTACTATTTCTTTTAATGGTTTCAGGGTTTTGGTTTAATATAGAGGTCTCTGGTCCATTTGGAACTGATTTTTGTGTAAGGTGTGAGGTAGGTTTTTGTGTAGGTGAGGTGTAAGGTATCTATTCCTCTACATGTAGATGTTCAATTTTCCCAACACCATTTGTTGAAGATTCTGTCTTTTCCCCAGAGTGTGTGTTTGACTTTCTTAGTCAAAAATCAAATGATTGTATATAATGTGGGAGCTTATGTCTGGATTCTCTATTATAATCCATTGATTGATCTATCTCTTTTTGTGTCAGTACCATGCTATTTTTATTATTATGGCTCTTTAGTATAGTTTGAATCTGGTATAGGTCCAGCAGTGTTTTTATTGCTCAAGATTGTTTTGGCTAATTGAGGCCTTTTGCCATTCCATATGAATTTTGAGATTTTTTTTTCCCCATTCTGTGAAGAATTGTATTGAGATTTTGATTGGGATGGCATTGAACCTGTGTACTGCCTTTGGTAATATAGTCATTTTCACAATATTAATCCTATCGATCCATGAGCATGGAAAGTCTTTCCACCTTTTAGTATCCTCTTTCTTTTAGCATCTTGTATTTTCATTGTATATAGGTCATTTATTTCCTTGGTTAAGTTTATTCCAAGGTATTTTATTTTCTTTGAGGCTATGGTGAATGTGATTGATTCCTTTATTTCTTCCTCAGCTTCTTTGTCTCTGGTTTATAAGAAGACTGCTGGTTTTTGTATTTTGAGTTTGTGGCCTTCCACTTTATTAAAAATGCTTTTTAATTCAAGTAGTTTCGTAGTGCAATCATATGAATCTCTCAAATACAGAATCATATCATTTGCAAATAGGGACACTTTAACTTCTTCCTTTCCTATTTGTATCCCTTTTATCTCCTCCTCTTGTTTTATTGCTTTGGTTAGTACTTCAGGAACAATATTGAACAGTAGTGGTGGGACTTCATGAAATTAAAAAAGCTTCTATTCTGCAAAAGAATCTGTTAATTGTGCAAAAAGAACAACCCACTGAATGGGAGAAAATGTTTCCTAGCTATGAATCTGACAAACACTTAGTATCCAGAGTATACAAAGAACTCAAAAACTAAACACCAAGAAAGCAAACATCCTAATTAAAAAATGGATCCTGGAACTAAATAGAGACTTCTTTAAAAAGGAAATTCACATGTCATACAAATAACTGAAAATATGTCCAACTTCCCTGATTATCAGAGAATTGTAAATTAAAATGATCCTGTGATACTATCTAACCCAATAGGAATGGCTAAGATCAAGAACACAAACAACAGAGAATGCTGGTGAGGATGTGGAGAAAAGGGAACACTTATTCACTGCTGGTGGGAATGTAAACTAGTACAGCCTCTGTGGAGATCAGTGTGCAGGTTCCTCAGAAAGTTAAAAGTATAACTTCCATATGACCCAACTATACCACTTCTGGGAATATTCCCCAAAGACTCCATGTCTTTATTACAAAGACACTGGATCATCCATGTTTCTTGTAGCTCTAAGTCACAAGAGTAAGAAAATGAAATCAGCCAACATGTCCATCAATAGAGGAATATGTAATGAAAAAGTGATACATATACACAATGGAATACTATTCAGCCCTTGGGAAGATTGAGATTATGGAATTTTCTGGTAAATGGATGCCACTGGAAAGTCAGAGATTTCTTAAGATGTAAGACTGTTTAACACTTGAGAAGTTCTCAACTTCCATCTTCAATACACAGAATCACATAGCAAGGATGGCCTCTTAAAGTTGAGTGTTGCTTGCTCCCAGGTAGTACATTGAAGGAAACAGAACCAATCCAAGCATGGTAGACCCGCCTATACTTGGAAGTTGAAGCAGAAGAATTGTGACTTCAACACAAACCTGTTCTGCATGCCAATTTCCAGATCAGTTTAGCTATATGATAAACACTTTTCCAAAAATTCCAGAGAGATTGAGAAAGAGGGGAGGGGTGAGGAGAAGCAGAGGAGAAGAGAAGAAGAATGACAAGAAAAACAGAGGACAAGCAAGGGACTGGAGGGAAGAAGACTAAAAAATCCTGAAAGGGAAGTGTCTTGGCTCTATAATCACCAAAATCTACAGGAGCTCAGCATAATCTTCAAAGATCTGTCTCTAGTTATCTACGTCTATTATTTGATCTCAAAACAGTGCCTCTGGGTAGGAAGCAAGAATTTATTCAAAACAGCCTGACAGAGTGTTCTTCTCCACTGAGCCCTGAGGCCATCTCCCCCAGGAGACCAACCCTTGTTCCACCAAAACCATGTGTGATGGGAAGGCGGTGATTAAAAATGCGAATACCTCGGAGGAAATGTAACAGCACTCTGTCGAGTGTGCAACTCAGGTTTTGGAAAAATACAGTGTAGAAAAAGCTTATCGCGGCCCACATCAAGAAGGAGTTTCACAAGAAGTACAACCCCACCTGGCACTGCATTGTGGAGCAGAACTTCGGTAGTTAAAAGTATGGATCATACCACACACCCAGTGATCCATCCAAAAACAAGGACTGCAGAGTAAATTCCAAATACCAGAGACTGGAATCTTCAGCCTTGCCAAAGGAACACCTCGTGGGGAGTCTTTATTGTTTTGTACAGGGCATCCTCTGTACTAGTTTATTGTAGCTATAAAGCAATTAGTAAAACAACTTAACATTTGTATTTATTTTCTATTTCATACTTCTGTGCCCCATTTTTCACCTTAAATCCATTCCTTTAAAATAAACCTGTTGGTGATGTAAAAAAAAAAAAATCATCCTGTGTGAAACATTCAAATTCAAGCCATATATTCACTAAGTTTGTGGCAAATAATTGCACAGTAGAATTTGCACATATCTCTGAAAAACTCAGTAGGGAATGGAAAATATCATGAGAATATTGAGGGAAGCTCAATGAAAGGGTTCAATGTCAATACAAAGAAACAGACTTCAAAAGATGATGAAATGATTAGCTGAAATTATACAGAGATAATGGACAGGAAATTAGCCATAAAAATCAGCAGAATAAGCTGAAAAAGCAAGTATGTTCATTTCTACCACCTGCTAACTATATTTTGCAAAGGACTTATGCAGTGAAATGTCAAGAAAAACAAGTTTAAAAACCAAAAGCGAGGAAAAACTTGTCTTTGTTGTCAAGTGATAGTGTCTCTGGGCATAAGAAACATAAAGGTTTATTTTTACTGGAAAATGCATGCAGTTGAGGATAGTTACAGAATAAACTAAGTGAGACTGAGAGAGACAAATATTGCTTGGTTGTGTCTCCACCATGATGGGTACTCTTTCATGTACACGCATCTACATATATTATGTATAAACATGAGCATATGACATGAAAGTGGAACTGAGACTATCTGGGAGAGGAAACAGATGAGAGTAAGTAGGAGGAGAAGAATGGAAGGCCTAAGAGGTGACCCTAGTACAAGCTTAGGATATACGTGAATGTAAATGTCTTTAATAAAGTCATTACTAGACTAAGTGAATTTACACAATTAAAAATAACTAAAATAGATTTTTTTAAAAAATAAAAACGAACTTACAAATCAAAATCTTATTTTTCTGATGGCCAAAATAGAGTAATAAGTAGAATTTCTACCCAATTGCCTAAAGCAAATCAAAGTGCAAAGGCCCAAGAAACCATAATTTGCAAGACATTGACCATCAGAAGGGGAGAGTGATTCCTCAGACATGGGAACCGAGCTAGTTCCTAGTTCATGGCCTTAAGTTGGTTCCTAATTGTGCTGCTCTATGAGAGGGGAAAGCAGAGGAGCCTGGAGATTCTCAAGGGAAGAAACAGAACTTGCTCACAGAAATATGTTGTGCATTATTTAATGCTGTAAAAGCATTCATTTCTGCACACAGAGCCAGTGAGAAATGAGAAGGACAAAGGAGAACTTCTCTATCTGTCCCTTGCTATTGCCCTGAGACAAATAACGCAAACATAATCTGAGAAGCACCAGCAAATATAAACCCATGAGCTCAGGCATCTGTCTGCACTCAACCTCCCTTTTCTGGTGGTAGAGCAAAAGGAAAGATGGCTACAGATTCCAGTAAGAACATTTCACAAGATATTAACTAGAACAATATTGCATAAGCTACACAAGTGTAATTGTGTAAATCTTCATTGTCAGAGTCTCTGGATTTTGAATCACCGAGAACAGAACTCTGGATGTTTGTGGGAGTGGTTCTAGACAGGTGTAACTGAGGAAGGAAGTCCCATCTTGAATGTGGTTTCTACAGTTTCATGTATAGGGTCTAAAACTGAATAAACAGCAGAACAGCTGGACACCAGCACCCTCTGTCTCAGCTTCTGACTACAATAATCATGGGACAGGTCACCTCATACTTGCTTTAATATTTTACAGACAAAATGAGTTTCTGTCCATGCCCCTCTCATCCCTCAACTGTTCTCTCTTCTACTTCCTTCCTTTCAGCATTCCATCTCTGTCCCTCCCGCCCTTACATCTCTCTTCATGTATTCTCTCTTCAGGGTACTTCTACTAGTAAGAGACCTGGTCTCTGTGGCAATGTAAGTGGCCTCTGGTGGGTAAGCCCATAGGCAGGGATGCTCCCCTCTACTTGTTCAGCACCTACCCTTAGGGTTTACACTGCGTGTAATTGTCTGGGTTCCTCGCTGGTCCATGGCTGAGTACTGATATACCAGCCACTGTAGAGATCTGGTAGGGGTGGATCTTATTGCTGTGAGTGTCCGGATGCAGCAGCCCTGTCATGACTGGGGTGCCCTGGCTGTCAGTACAGCTCCCCATCTTTAAAAAGTTACAGTAATAAAAACACCATGGTACTGGCTCCAAAAGAGGGGTTCATAGTTCCTCATCCCCCATCATAATGAACTCCAGCTTCTAAAAATGAAAGAAAAAAGTCAACGTTTTCTCTCTTAAGGTGCATCCTTTGCACTGTTTTGTAACTGATGCTGTAAGGTGCCTTAAATTGTGAGTCAAAATGTTCGTAGATATTCCATGGGCATTAAGGCAGAGAGCTGCACAACAACAGGTGGCACCTTCCAGGCAAAGGTGGAGACCAGGACAAGTAAAAAAAGTGTCCCTCCAGCAAGTATATAAGTCAATTCTGGATGCATAGATGGGTAAGTTCCATCCATGCATCTTTTCCTGAGGTCACCATGGTTTGTTCCTGTTGTTTTTGCATAATGTCAACAACATTCCCTCTTTCACAATGTTCTTGATTTGTGTGATGAACTGAGTATCACCCTATTGAAAATGCTATTTCATATGGTCATATATCTGACTAATTCTATGGCCAGACTGAAAGGAAAGCCAGGTAGGTCAAAAGGACATTTGAATATCCATAGAAATTTGACCCTGAATTGTGTGTTCTGAAAGCCCTGATGGAGAAGCCCAGGTTTCTTCATAAACAAAAATGCCTACTCTTTGTAATGACAAAACATGACCCATGATTGATATGATATTAGTCTTCTGGGCATAGCTTCATGGCATCTTTTTTGCCCCAAGTATAACCTAAGAAGGATATTGTATAACAATTTGAAATATCCCTTTAGACTTTATGATAGTATTTCCTAACATATGCTTTATGTATTTCTGAATATGTTTCTTTTGTTACTCAGTTTTACTTTTTTAGAAAATTTATTTTGTCTCTCTTCTATGCCTCTATTATTTTAAACCATTTCTTAATTTCTGCTTTTGTCTCTGTACCACATGTACTGATGGTTTTGGTAGAACATCTTTGTATGGTATTGCTTTAATTCTGCATTGGATTTTTATGTCCCTAGCTGTACCCATTCAAGCTTCAAACCATCTATTCTCTCCATGACATTTCCTGATTATCACTTAGAGTTCTTGAAAAACATAATGACTGAATCATTGCATTTTGTTTTTTTCCTCAGGAAATGACATTGCTCCATATTGTTTCATCCTACTTTGTGACAATATTTTGAGTCAATATTATTTGGCCTTTCCAGATAACAAGGTATTCTGGTTTTTAACTCACACTAAATTATAGTCTTACATCAGTCTATTTTGTCAGTTTCCATTCTTTCAGACAGATGGCTAGACAATGGATGATAGCCCAGGAGCTGATGAAGATATAGGAAGATGAGGTAGTAGGGAAGGCTGGTGGAGTCAACACACTACTCCGCATAGTTGTGGTTCATAGACCAGAATGTCTGTATCCAGTCTTGCCAAACACTGTGAACCACTGATGAATGGTAGCCACAGTCCAATTGACCTTTGTTCCTATCTTTGCAGAGTGTTCTGGAACCATCCCATTGTATTGGTAGGCATGGAAACCATGCAGTAGGCTCTAGAAAT
Source organism: Typhlomys cinereus (assembly GCA_023101885.1). NCBI lineage: Eukaryota > Metazoa > Chordata > Mammalia > Rodentia > Platacanthomyidae > Typhlomys > Typhlomys cinereus. The sequence continues at coordinate 3,217,994 of JALPQD010000096.1, forward strand.
AATGTCATAATATCAGTAGAAATGCCCTTGTGTCCTTAACCCCAGACATAACAAGAACTATGTGGAGATTTCTGATAATCTAATATGTCTTCACAGATTCAGTGGTCCTTCAATGTTCTGGCTAGGCAAAAGTGCCCTCCAGTTTTATTTGTTTTGACAGGGTTTTGCTATGTTTTCCAGGTTGCCCTTTAACTTGCTGCTACATCTACTTCATGTGTGCTGAAATTGCATGAACACATTTCCATGTCCTACCTACATTTAATCTAGAACACACTGTATTCATTTGATAATTGAGCTTTGTTGAGTCTATCTACTTCACCAATATCCAAGTTGAAAATAGACAGTTCGGGTCATAGTATCACATGTGGCATACTGTAGTCATAATATACTCATTCTCTGGCAGTGTTCAGTAGCAAGTGAAAAATTGCTCTTCAGTGTTTTTCAAACAAGTCTTAGCAGCTGCTTTATGTCTTACATGTCCCAAGTCCAATATGCTAGTTTATTCAACTGGTCATTTCTGATACTACATTATACAAGTTGTATTCTTAAATTCTAACAGACTTGCAACTTCTAAAGGGTGTTAGGGCAGTGCCTTGGTTATGAATAATTGAAAGGTTTTCCCAGTTTGATGATGAGACAGGTGCTCTGCTGAGATGTTAGCCTTGTGCATTAACTTACATAAAGGGATCATAGCAGCCTCTGGCTAAATGTATGCTGTCTTTAGAATCTGAAGTTTCCTATCAGCTCTTGGCCTCCATATTGCTAGTGCATGCCATAAAGAGAAAAAATTTGTACTGACTAGGTCTATATTATCTTTGACTTAGAGGACATGGTCTAAGCATTTAGCCTGGAGTAGATTATCATTAGTCTCTATGTCACAAACAAATTTTTACTCACTCTGTTTGCAAATATGCTGCTGCTTTGTGATAATAGGTCACAGGAAATATTTCACTAACAACAACAAAAAAGTGTATTTCCCTCTCCTATGAGTCTTTTAAGTCTCAAGAGATAGCTTCTTCTTCCACATTTTCAAAAAGACTGGCTATCCCATATATTTTCCAAAAATATATGACATATAAGATTACTATGAAATTGGCAATTGAAAAAAGATAACATTACATAATAATATATATAACTTCTAGTACACATAGTAACAAAAAGATTCATCATTTGAATTTTGGCTGTATTAATATAATCCATATTTAACTCTGTTCTGTCATATTTTTATTTTCATGTCTCCTTGAATATGTTTAATGTTTTTATAATTTACTGCAAAATATTTGTATTTGAATCACACAGTGGTCCACGTTGCCTTCCTTTTTATCATAGCTTCTTTGAAATACTACAGAAAATGTTGAATGAAACCTTGTGAATTAATCATGAGAAAATGCATGCATAAATGCCTCATATTTTCTAGAAATTTCTTTGTGCAAAATATTGCCAATAAATATTGAGCAAACATAACCTACTCATATTATATAAATAATTAACAGTTAATTCAAACAAGTAGATTGTTGTCAGTTCCAGTTTAAGATATGTTGATCAACGTCCCTTTTCTTCCATAAATGAAACAGGATAAACAAGGCACAAGCTACTCTAACAGTACACATAGCACTAATTGAACACTAGAAGAGAAACACATTGGTCAACATTTCTGCTTTGCAGTGCAGGGACTCAGTTTCTAATTTCAGCACATATCTTATGGTGAAACTTTCTGAGGAATTGATGACTATATGACTGTGATGATGAACACAAAATAAAGGATCAAGTTGAAGACAAAAATAACTAATAATGTGTTTGAGGGTCTTAGAACTATATCATTAACTAAACTCATAGATAAGCTTGGACTTACATTTCTCAGGATTAAGAAAAAGCCCAAAACAAGGAAAGCAACAATATTCATAAAGCAGCATCACAAGTACTCAGAAAACTAGATGTTGCCTTTAATATTTCCTAGTGGCAATGTAGTGCTGTTAAATAGTGAAACTGGCCTGACAGGCATGTGAGTCCATTATAACATGGAACTGAATAGGTCTGGAGATCATTAGCATCAATATCACCTTAGTGAGGTAGTCTCCATGAGGGTGAATAATTCATTCAAAAATTGAAAATAATACAGTACACAATTCTGACTGCCACGTATAGTTGGCTAAATTTCATTTTAAGAATCAGTCCTATTCTAACAATAAAGCCAGTTCATATATGTACTTTCAATGAAGTCTGATCCTACTAAACTTTAAGGAAATTTCAAATATTAACCTGTAGTAATGATTTGAAGTTCAGATTTTAACCTTTTTGTAGCATAAGCAAAGAAAATTTTTAATTTTTTTTATTATTATTTAGTCAACTGTGCGCATGTGCGTGTGTGTGTGTGTGCGTGTGTGTGTGTGTGTGTGTGTGTGTGTGTGTGTGTGTGTGTAGAACCACGGACGAATTCATGAACCACCATGGACGCCTCCACCTCCTTCTGCCCCGGGATTCACAGGCTCCGCCCTACCAGGACCAGAAGCGCAGGCCGCCCCCGCTTCCGCCTGGCGTCTATACGTGGGATCTGGGATCCGAACTCAGGACCTTCCGCCTGCAAGGCAGGGGCTTAACCCCTGAGCCACCTCTCCAGCCCCTTGGTCTTTTTGTAATTTTATCTTTTTTTTTTTTTTTTTCGGTGCCGGGGACCGAACCCAGGGCCTCGCGCTTGCTAGGCAAGCGCTCTACCACTGAGCTAAATCCCCAACCCCAGCAAAGAAAATTTTAAAGGGTAAAATATGTAGGCTTCAATAATAAGTGGGTGAAACAAAGCCAGCCTATTTTACATTGAACAGATTCAGTGTGTGAACAGCACAGAATTCAGAACCATATGAACATACAAGGTGTTGCTCATCCCATGCAAATTTCATCACAATGTCTCTCTTTTAAACCTTCTCCTTCATTCTTACCATGTTCATGACTGCCTGGAAACTCTCCTGTAAGAATGCTCACATTTCAGTATGGCACTACAGTGATGAATCCTTAGAAACTCTCTGTCACAATAAATTATATTTAATAGAAACAATCAAATTAAATTTCTTCATCGTCACAATATATAACAACAGAAAAATCAAGTAGCTTTCTCAAAGATTAACAATATTTACTCTAACTTAAACTTTTTGCTTATCTAAAGCTGAAATCATTATATATCTGTTAAATTTAAAAATAATTTTAAATAAAATCATATTCTATTACTAAGTAAATTATTACATAAAAACATGTTAGTACATACTTATAGATTTTCTTCTAGCCAGGTAATATACTTATCTCTTATTATGAAGCCTAAATGTATGCTAAATGGAGGTGGTACAAATGATAGAGCTCCATGGAACCCATTCTCCAGATGGTCATGAGTAACTTGAACTCCAGCATTTCTGAGTCGTGTGGCATACATAAATCCATCATCTCTTAGCATATCATGTTCACAAGTGAGGATGTAAGTTAATGGCAAACTCTGCAACTGGGAGTCATTGACTAGCAAAGGCGAGAGCCTACTATCCACAAGCACTGGATATGAAGCTTTGAGTTTTCCAAAAATCGGCTCAGTGTAGACATGGTTCTTTTTATACTTCTCAGGCAGGAAGACACTCCAGTTAACAAAGTTAAACAGGTGTCTGGATCCTTCGGGCATGTGTTGATTTTGCATTACTGCCTCGACCAGAGCTTTATCTTCAGTCACATATAGGCATGCCAATTTAATTCCTGTGTCCCTTGGCAGAAGTGGACCATATTGATATTCCCGATAAGATGGCGTAGAGATATCAACAAACTGCAAAGCTGGGTAAATTAAGGCTTGTGCCTTGATTTTATCCTTGTGTCCAAGATCATTTTGTAGCTGAAAAAGTATACTAAATATTAGTCTGCAGCTTTCCAGCTCACTCAGTAAGACCATACTTTCATCATCTCAGCTAAATAAATTTGCAAAGCTTCAGCAGTATCTAGTGATCATTTTATAAGTTTATACCTTACTTTTAAGAAAGAATATCATTCTGCTTTCTTCAGTAAGAAAAAAAATGCACATTGAATACTCACTCATATTTGATTATCAAGCAGAAGAATAGTGATAAGATTCCCTGTGGTCATGGTTTGAGTGTCATGAGTTTATACTTGATCTCCAGCTGCACCCAACAGTTTGGTAAAGTTATAAAACTTTTAGAAAGTGAGGCCTCCCTGGAGAAAGTGCATCGCTTTTGGGCTAGACTTGAAGATTATGACTGGACCTATTTCCTCTCATTCTCTCTACTTCCTGAGTATGGCTACTAGGATACAGCTGACCTTCTTTCCAAGGCACATTCTTTTGCCAGCTACATTTCTCCTTCCATATGTACTTCATGCATTCTTGAACTGTACGCCTAATAATAAACCCTTTCTCACTTAACTTGCTTGTATCTGAGTATTTTATCAGAGTAACAGAAAAGTGTAAAGAGTATAGTAGAGAACAGGTGATATGAAAGTAGAGAGAGCTACACTGGGACTAAAGGGTAAGGTGTCTTAAAACTGAAATAACTAGTATAGAGAGAGGAAGCATACATTTAAGTTATTTTAAGCCCACCCTGCAACAAGTGTGAGCTGCCCCAACCGCACAGAGCCCAGGGAAGCCTGTCTCATGATAGGTGAGAACTGTGCTGAACCCACAAATCTGGCTCAAACACAACCAGCAGACCACATTTAAAATCAGGAAAACTCTCCCGAAAACAATCAAAGATAACCTCATATGACACGAAAGAACCAAAAACATCTACAAAAGGAAATAGTCACAGATTTAACAGGAAATGACCAAGTCACATCATAAAACCACAAAATACACAGAGTACCAGGAAAACAAGTTTACTACAAAAAAAAAAAAAATAAAAATAAAACTCCCATACTACAGAATTGGAACAACCTCAGGGACACCAATCAGGGAAGCAATACTGAGGATAATGTCTTTCAAAGAAATGTTATCAACTTCATCAACAAACTTCAAGAGCCAATGCCAAAGGAGGGGGAAGAATGACAAAAAAAAAAAACATGAAGAACTCAGAGAGGAAATAAGTAAGCATTTGACCTTACATGAACAGGAAAACAATAAAATATCTGAGATGAAAAAGAAAATTAAGGAAAGAAGAATAAGTTAAGAATAAGTTTAAAAACTCCAAAATGAAATTCAGCTTGAATTCAAAGCTAAAATAACTGAAAATGAAAACCCAGCAGAGAATAACACTCACAGAATAGAGCACATAGAAGATAGAATATCAGGGCTTATGAAATTAAAGATCTCACCAGAAGGGGAGGACATATAGTCTGGCAGATAATAAGTAACCATTTTGCAAATAGGTGATTAACCCCTCCCTCACTGTGGTTTCCTACTTTTATTACATCTACTTTTGAATATACTCTTATAACAAGACTCTAGTTTAATAGCTTTTTATCTCTGGCCAAGGGGTGACATCCAATACCCATCAGGATGGAGTGAAGGGCATTGCAGGAGCAGCAAAAACGCAAAAGAAAATCAACAAACCATAATCCAGAACTTCAGAGACTCTATATCAACCACCTAGAACTAGGCCAGCCTAATCTCTCCCCATCCTGAAGCTCAGGAAAATTTGCGGAAGAGGGGGCGGTAAGAGTGTAAGAGCACAAGGATGGGAAGAGTAATGATATGCAAGACACTCCACACAAGTTAGGGCCAAAGCAATCGTAATTTGACTTTGCATGCCCTGTGCAATGTCCAACACACTATTGACCTCACAAAGTCTAGCATTTGCTAAAAGCACCAAGATCCTTGGAGGCAAGGGATCGACAGCCAAAATAGTGTTCCTATGCTTAAGGGGAACACAGGAAAGGGTTCAGGGAAATGCCGCTGGGTCCTTGTACGTCATGGGAGAGGAGGACCCAGAGGAGAGTTTGGCATGCACATTAAAGGATTCTCTGGGGATTAGGGGAGAGGAGGCACTGAGGGGTGGGGAGGGAGGGGTCAGGGGGTGGAGGAGGGAGGGTGTACCTATTAAGTTTGTATGAGCAGAGATAATAAAAAATGTTAAAAAAAAAGAAAGAGTTTCTGTTCAGATAAAGAAATTGTAAACCAAACAAAAAGGCAACCTATAGAATGGGAGAAAATCTTCACTAACCACATATCTGATAGAGCTCTATTATCCAGAACACACAAAGAACTTAAAAAACTAGACACTAAGGAGATAAATAGCCCAGTTAGAAAATGGGCCTTGGATCTCAAAAGAAACTTTTCCAGGGATGAAATTGAAATGTCTAACAAATATCTTAAATGCTCCACATCCCTATCCATCAGGGAAATGCAAATCAAAATTACCCTGAGATATCATCTCATCCTGGCTCAGGATGGAGAAAATCCACAATACAAATAACACTGAGTGCTGGAGAGGATGTGGAGAGAAGGGAATTCTCATACATTGCTGGTGGGAATGAGGGCTTATACAAACACTCTCGTGATAAGTATGGCAATTTTTAAAAAATGCTAAGGATTGAAATGCCATATTACCTTGCTATACCACTTCTGGGAATAAAACCCTACAATGAGCAATTCACTACAGTGACATGAGCACACCATGTTCATTGCAGCATTATTTACAATATGAAAGTCATGGAATCAACTCAAATGCTCAACAGTTGATGAATGAATAATGAAAATGAGGTACATTTATACAATGGAATATATTCAGCTATCAAAAAAGATGGATTAATGCAATTTTCCAGGAAATGGATGGAAGAAATTATAGTGAGTAATGTATCCCAGACACAAAGTATTCCTCATAGGCGAATCCTAGTTCCAAACCCACCTAATGACATATTCAAAGAAGATGACCTTCGATACCAATCAGGATGCAGCCAAGGACAGTGTAGAAAAAAAACAGAAAACAACAAACCATAATTCAGAACACCAAAGACCCTACATTATTCACCTGGAACCAGACCAGCCAAATCACTTCCCATCCTATAGGTCAGGGAACCTTGTGGAAGAGGGGGCAGCAAGATTGCAAGAGCCTAAAGATGGGGAGGATCAACGATATGCAAGATCCATACAAGTTAGGACTGCAACAGCCAGGATATATGTATGATTGGACTTTGCCTGACTCGCACATGACTCGCGCTGACATGTCAACAACCCTCTAAAGTCTAGCATAGATTACAGGATAGAAGGCTTCAGGCAGTACGATCCTTAGAGGCAAAAGGTTAAATAATCATAATAAAGTTCCCATGCTAGCGGACAGCCCAACAAGGGGCCCTAAGTTATGCCACTGAGTCCTGAATCCTCACTAAGTTAGAGGACTCACTGGGAGGTTTAATGCCCACATAAATGTATGCTCATGAGGATGGGAGAGAGAAAGTGGTAGGCACCAGTATAGGGGGAAAGAAGGAAGGAGTGAGAAGGAGGGGAGAAGGGGAGAGAGTGCAATGAAGGACAATGGGGAAGGAAGAAGAGAGGGACAGGAGAGGGCGACCATTGAGCTTGTAAGATTAGGCAAAAATAAAATGTGTGATAATAATAAAAAAGATAGACTATCAGATCTAAGAAACAATATGACAGAACAGGAACACTCAATTAAAGAAGCTGGAAGGTCAAAAAAAATTAAAGGAATATTGAAGAACTATGGGATATCGTGAAGTTAAACCTATGCATCAATGGAATCTCAGATCAAGAAACCCAAGAAAAAACTCCAACCCAGATATTTCAGTAAATCATAAATGATAAAAACTTCCCACGCCTAAGGAAAGAGTGTCCCAGAACATACACCATCCAGATATGAACCAAAGTAGGAGTACAATAACACAAATAATAATAAACAACATCTCAAATACAGAATAAAGATATCATTCTGAGAGCTTCAAGAGAGAAAAACCAAATCACATCTAAAGGCAAGCCTATTAGAATAACAGCTGACTTCTCAGTGGAAACAATAAAAGCCATAAGAGCCTGGAAAGGTGTTCTTCAAGTCATGAAAAATCATGAATGCCAACACAGGCTATTACACACAGCCAAACTATCAGTCATGCTTAAAGGAGAAAGAGAAATATTTCCAGTCAAAAATAAATTAAAGTCCTTCTTACCTACTAAACCAGGGCTGATAGAAAATACTAGAAAAAACTCTCAAGATAGACAATACTGACCAAAACACTCAAGAAGATAACAAGGAAAAATAATGCTTATACAATTACCATGCAGAGAACAGCCAACACATAAAAACTAATAAACTCAAAAAAACTAATAAACTCAAAAAATCAAAAGAATCAACAAAAACTTCTCAATTATAACTTTAAACATAAATGAGATCAACTCCCCAATGGAGAAGCATAGATCAACAGTATGGATTAAAAGCCACAACCCATAAATATGTTTCCTCCAAGAAATACACCTAACTTTGAAATGTAGGCACAATCTCAGAGTCAAAGAATGGTCAAAGATACTCCAAGCAAATGCAACTAGGAAACAAGCAAGAGTAGCCATCCTAATATCTGACAAAATAGACTTCAAACCAAAACAAATCATATAGTACATATTTATCAAAAAAAGAACTCACAGTTCTAAACTTAAATGCTCCAAACATAGGCTCACCAACATTTATAAAACAAACACTACTATTCATAAATCAACAAATCAACCTTAACACAATAATACTAAGAGATTTCAACATCTCACTGTCATCAATAGGTAAATAAGCCAAAAACTGAATAGAGACACACTGGATCTAAACCAAACCTGAGAGATATCTACTGAACATTTCATCCTAACACCAAGTCATATAAATTCTTTGGAGTAGCCCATAGCACTTTCATCAAGATATGACACATACTAGTCCACAAAGCTAGCCTGCACACATACAAGAAAATTGAAACCATCACCTGTACTCGGTCTGACCATCAGGGAATAAAAATTGACATAACAAAGCAAAGAACAAAAAGGACACAAATTCTTGGAAACTTAACCACATGCTACTGAATGAGAAATGGGTTCAGGCAGAAGTAAAAATGGAAATTCAAAGATGTCTAAAACTCGATTCGCTCAGCTGTTAGGTGGTGATAGTACGGCCAGTTCCCTTGGCCCTGGTGTTGATGCATGCTCTCCTGTCAAGCTGGACTAAGAACTGTAACCAGTATTCATAAGAGAAAATAAGCCCCTTGTTCCCTTAAGCTGTTTGATGGTCATTTATCAGCAATCATGCAAGCAAACTGCAACATCAATAATAATGAAAATACATCATATCAAAACCACTGGGATATGATGAAGGTGGTCCAAAGAGGAAAATTCATAGCACTCAATCAACATCTAAATCCAAAAACTGGAAACATCACAAGTGAACAACCTAGCAATACAGCTTAAAGCTTTAGAGAAACAAGAACAAAAGAACTCCCCAAAAAGTAGCTGTGCAGAGATTAACACAGATCAGAAGAGAGAGAACTGAAATTGTGACTAAAAGATACAAAGAATCAATCAAACAAAAAGATGATTCTTTGAAAAACTTAACAAGATTGACAAATCCTTAGCAAAATTGACAAAATAAAAGAGAAAAAAATAAAAAATTAGAGATGAAACAATATGCAAGATGCTCCACAGAAGTTAGGGCCACAGTAGCCATAGCGGGACTTTGCATGACTTGCACAATGACTGACGTGTAGACGAACCCCCAGGGTCTAGTATGGATCACAGGCAGTAGGATCCTTAGAGGGCAAGGGATTAATATTCATAATAGTGTTTCCATACTAAAGGGGACCCGGGGGAGGGGGGACTCTGGACTAGGCCACTGAGTTCTTACATCTCACAGGAGTGGAAGACCCAGAAGGAAGTTTGCTTTTCACACAGGGGGATGCTCCAGGGAATGGGAGTGGGGGAGAAGGAGACACTGGGGGTAAGAGAGGGGAGTGAAAGGAAGGGGAAGGTGGGGAGGGTGCAAGGGGGACTGGAGAGGAGTGGAGGGAGGAAGAAGACCAGAGTACATACTGAGCTTGTATTACTGAGGAAAAATAAATTTAAAAAAAGATGGTAAACTAAAAAAACAAATTAGAGATGAAAATGGAACGACAACAGATATCAAGATAATTCAAGAAAATAATGTCATACTTTAAAAATTTATACACCAACGAGTTTGACAATCACAAAGAAACAGACTAGTTTCTAAATGCATACAACACACAAAAGTCAAACCATGAGGAATTGAATAATTTAAATAGTCCTATAATGAGACATGATGTTGAAGCAGTAATTATGAATCTCTCTAACAAGAAAACCCCAGGACCAGATGGGTTCAGTATCTACCAGATATTCAAAGAACAATTAACACCAATGCTCCTTAAACTATCCCACAAAATAGAAAAGGAACCCTTCCAAACTCCTTTTACGAAGCTAACATTACACTGACACCAAAATCAAATAAAAACACAACAAAAAAGGAAGACTGTAAGTGAAGCTCATTGATGAATACAGAAGCAAAAATCCTCAATAAAATTTTAGCAAACTTGATTCAAAAACATATCAGAAAAGATCATATACTATGACCAGGTTGGATTTATTCCAGAAACAAAAGGTTGGTTCAATATATGTAAATCTATACATGTAATTCATCACACAAACAAAAACATGAATCTCTCAATCGATGCTGAAAAAGCTCTTGACAAAATCCAACATCCCTTTTTAATAAAGACCCTAGAGAGAATAGTATTGGAAGGGACATTTATAAGCATAATAAAGGCCATATACAAGAAGCCAATGGCACAGATCATCCTAAATGGTGAAAAACTAGAAACATGCCCACTTGGAATGGGAACTAGACAAGGTTACATATTCTTACTTCTCAACATTGTACTTGAAGCCTTAGCTAGAGCCGTAAGACAAGAGAGGGAGATAAAAAGGATACAACTTGGAAAAGAAGAAATCAAGCTATTCCTTTTCACAGATGACATGATCTTATACCTCAAAGACCCTAAAAATTTTGCACAGAAACTCCTTAAACTCATAAATAAGTTTGGGAAAGTTGCAGGATACAAAATTAATGTTGAAAAATCAGTTGCTTTTCTATATACCGTGGATAAACAAAGCAAGAGAGATCTGAGAGAATACTATTCACCATTGCTCATAAAAAATATGAAATACCTAGGAGTAAACCAAGAATGTGAAAGATCTATTCAATGAAAACATTAAAAACCTAAAAAAAAGAGATTACAGAAGACACCAGAAGATGGAAAGACCTCTCATACTCCTGGATCAGCATTACTAACATTATTAAAATGATCATTCTTCAAAAAGTATTATAAGGATTCAATGCAATAACAATCAGAATTCCAACCTACTTCTTCACAGAAATCACTAAACAATCTCAAAGTTCATATTGAATTATAAGACCCAGAATAAAAATAACAATTCTGAGTAATAAAATCTCTGTGAGAGATATCATCACAGCAGACCTTAAACTATACTATAAAGACATAACAATAAAAACAGCATGATACTGGCTCCAAAAATGAGATATGGACCAATAGATTAGAATCAAAGACTCGAATATAAGTACATTTACCTACAGTAAACTGTTCATGAACATAGGTACAAAAAAATCTTTTGGAAAAAAGACAGAATCTTCAAGAAATGGTACTGGCAATATTGGATATCTACATGCAGAAGAATGAAACTGGACTTTTATTTGTTTCCCTGAGAGAAAATGAACTCCAAATGGACCAAGGATTTCAATGGTAGACCAGAGACTATATAACTCATAGAAGAAAAACTAGGGAATATCCTCAAATTGATTGGCCTTGGCCAGCATTTCCTCAACAGGACTGCAAAAAGCACAGAGAGGGGCTGGAGAGGTGGCTCAGGGATTAAGCCTCTGCCTTGCAGGTGGAAGGTCCTGAGTTTGGATCCTAGACCCCATGTATAGATGCCAGGCCGAAGCAGGGGCGGCCTGTGTGTCTGGTCCTGGTAGGGCAGAGCCTGTGAATCCCAGGGCAGAGTAAACAAGGAGGCATCCATGGTGGTTCCTGAATTCATCCGTGGTTCTACACACACACACACACACACACACAAACACACATACACATGCACACACATACATACACACGCACAATTGAATAAATAATTAAAAAAGCACAGAGAATAAGTCCTACTCTAAACATGTGGGATTATATGAAATTGAAAAGCTTTTGCTCAACAGAAAAGACTGTTAATAGAACAAAAAGGCAACCTATGGAATGAAAGAACATCTTTACTAATTAAACATTGGATAGAGGACTAACATCCAGAGTATACAAAGAACTTCTAAAATTAAATACTAAGAAGTAAGTAACCCCATTAAAAATGGGCTATAGAACTGAAATTCAAATGTGTAACAAATATCTTTAAAAATGTTCTGCCTCGATAAAGAGATTGTAACACCATCACAAAGGCAATCCACAGAATGGGAGAAAATCTTCACTAACCACATATCTGATAGAGCTCTATTATCCAGAGTGCACAAAGAACTTAGAAAACTGAACACCAAGGAAACAAATGGCCCAATTAAAAAAATGGGCCCTGGAACTTAAACTTTACCAGGGATGAAATTAAAATGTCTAACAAATATCTTAAAAAATGCTCCACATCCTTAGCCATCAGGGAAATGCATATCAAAACTTCCCTGAGATATCATCTCACCCCGGTCAGGATGGCAAAAATCCACAATACAAACAACAACAAATGCTGGACAGGATATGGAGAGAGAGGAACTCTCCTACATTGCTGGTGGGAATGCAGGCTCATGCAACCACTCTGGCGAGCCATCTGGCCATTCTTAAAGAAGTTAAAAGATTGAATGCCATATGACCCTGCTATTCCACTTTTGGGAATAATCCCCCATACAGCAAAAATTCACCTCAATAGCACAAGCATGACCATGTTCATAGCAGCACTGTTTACAACACCAAAGTCATGGAATCAACCCAAATGTCCAACAGTTGAAGAGTGGATAAGGAAACTGTGGTACATCTATACAATGGAGTACTACTCAGCCATCAAAAATGATGAATTAATGGAATTTGCCGGGAAATGGATAGAATTAGAAACAATTATGTTGAGTGAAGTATCCCAGACAGAAAATTAAGTGCTGTATGTACTCCCTAATAGGTGGATCCTAGTACCAAACCCACTTAGAGACACTTAAGGATAATTCTCTGTAATACCTACAGTAATTGCAATGATTATGAACAGGAGGGATGGGGAAGGAGGGCCACACTAGAAACAAGGAGAGAGGGGATCATGTTACAGCAGAGAAAATAGGCCACCATCAAGGACTGCAAGTAAGTAATGAGACATCTGGTTAAGTTCACAGACTATCCTTCCATTTGCGAAATGGTTACTTTCTATCTGCCAGAATATATGCCCTCCCCTTCTGGTAAGATCATACCCCATGAATTGCAAATGACCAGGAAAGATAGTCTAGTTTAACAGGTTTTTATCTCTGGCCAGGGGGTGACATCCAATACCCATCAGGATGGAGTGAAGGGCATTGCAGGAGCAGCAAAACTGAAAAAAAAAAAAATCAACAAACCATGATCCAGAACATCAGACTCTATATCAACCACCTGGAACTAGGCAAGCCTAATCTCTCCCTATCCTGAAGCTCAGGGAAATTTGCGGAACAGGGGGCGGTAAGATTGTAAGAGCATAAGGATGGGAAGAGTAATGATATGCAAGATACTCCACACAAGTTAGGGCCAAAACAATCATAATTGGACTTTGCATGCCCTGCACAATGTCCAACACACTATTGTCCCCACAAAGTCTAGCATTTGCTAAAGGCACTAGGATCCTTGGAGGCAAGAAATTGACAGCCACAATAGTGTTCCTATGCTTAAAGGGAATACAGGAAAGAGTTCTGGGAAATGCCACTGGGTCTTTGCACCTCATCAGAGAGGAGGACCCAGGGGAGAGTTTGGCATGCACATTAAAGGATGCTCTGGGGAGGGGAGGGGAGGCACTGGGGGATGGGGAGGAAGGGGGTTTGGGAGATAGGGAGGAAGGGGGTGGGGGTAGAGGTAGGGAGGGGACTGGTGTACCTATTAAGTTTGTTTGAGTGGAAATAAAAAAAAATGTTCTGCCTCCTAGTCAGGGAAATACAAATTAAAAGCACCCTGAGATATCAACAAGGAGTTTATTCTCCTTTATGATAATCCAGTTACAGTTGCCTGTCCAGTTTGGCAGGATAACTTACACCAACACCAGGAGCCAAAGGAATGAATGGGCTGCACCATAGCCACATAATGGCTGAGAGAGGGGATGATTCTTACTTGCCAGAGCAGCACATCTGACCAAGTTACAGAAGGATGACCACTTTCTCCAGCAGCCCCCTCCATTTTATTCACCTGTTGGGGACTAGTCCCACCCATCAAGGACTGAACCTTCCCCATCCACTAGACAATCTCCTGCAGGTTTGCTCTGGGCTTAAGTCAACTACTAAAATGTTCCCAGAGCTCAAATCCTCAAATATCAAGTTGACATCTTCATCATAGCAGTAAAAGGGATCAGATTTCTCAATACTAACTACAAGCACCTGAAAGTAAACTTCCATCTAAACACCTCTCATTTTACCTTTGGATAGGAGAAGATTTCAAAACTTAGGATGCAGCCAAGTGCAGTGAAATAGATAGCAATAGCCAACCAGAGTACAGAGTACCAGGGATTCTAACATGCTCACCTGTCATCAGTCAACTAAATCTCTCCCCATCCTAAGGCTTAGGGAACCTTGTGAAAGAGGGTTGGTAAGATTGTAAGAGCCTAAAGATAGGAAGGTCCACCACTGACAAGATATTCCACTCAAGGTAGGGCTGTTGCATTCAGGAACTCACTGCAATTAGGTTTGTCCTTACTAGATCTGCACAATGACTGACATATCAACATGATTCCATAGAATATGGAGGATCTCAGGAGAAATAAAATAACAGGAAGTGGAACCTTAGGGACTAGCGCTAGACAGATGAAGGGAAGTGCCCCCATCAGAGAATCTCCCCCAAAGAAAGGGCCATTTGATCTGCTACAGAGGCCTAAATCCCCACTACAGCAGATGATCCAGAGGAACTCTGGGACCCATAGAAGCAAACAGGAAAGTGAGAGGCAGTGTGATGGATTGATAAAGGAGGGGAAGGAAGAAAGAAAGGGGGAGGGAAGAAGGAATAAAGAAGAGGAGCAACTCTGAAGGGTGATGGGAGGGAGAAAGCAGGAAGAGAGGAGGAGGGAAGAAAAAGGGGTGAGAGGGAGGGGGAGAAGGAGGGGACAACAGGGGAAGGGAAAGGGAGGGAGAAGGAGGAAACCTATTGAGCTTGTATGATTTGGCAGAAAAAGGTAGAAAGAAAAAGAGGGAAGGAAGGAAGGGAGGGAGGGAGAGAGGGAGGGAGAGGGAGGGAGGGAGAGAAAGAAAAAAGAGAGAGAGTGAAACAGGAATACAGAAAGAAAGAAAGAAAGAAAGAAAGAAAGAAAGAAAGAAAGAAAGAAAGAAAGAAAGAAAGAAAGAAAGAAAGAAAGAAAGAGAAAGAAAAAGAAAGAAAGGGATCATTACTCAATATGCTTGTAAAACTAGGAAAAAATTTTAAAAATTTTTAAATATTATTTAAAATCACATTTTTTAATTGTTTCCTTCTCCAAATTAGCCTATCTCACTCTTCTCTTACTATTGAGAAGTATCTTCTTCCTCATTCCAGTAGGTGCACTCCTGATGCATAAGGGGTCTCATCTTGTGGCCAGCTTTGATCATAAATGTCACTCCTAGGTAGTTGGAGGCTCCTGAATTATTCTCTCACTCAGTGTACCTGTTGTTAGGTCCAGTCTTGCACAGGTCTCATACGAGTGGCCTTGGCTGCAGTGTGTTCACAGTATTATTGTTTTTATAATAAGAAGGTGCTGTGTGTCAGTGCTCCTCCCCTAATGGGGTCTCATCTTCTTTCTGTCCCTTCCTCTGTGAAGTGTCCAAACTTTTGGCATAGGGCAACAGGGGAACTTTTGAGTGTCCTGTTTGTGTTCAAATACTCCTCAGTTGCTTACTTCCTGCACTTAGATTATTTCTGGTTCTCTATATTGACTTATCTCAATTGAGAGAAGTCTTCAGTGGATGCAGGCTGAGAGCTGCATTATTCTATTAGCTTAAATGTAAGTGTTTGGGACATGGTGTGCTGTCATGCTTTCCTGACAAGGAAACTCTCATGGGTTCCCTTCTAGGGGGTCCTCCCCAGCCAGGGGCTCTCAACCAGGCTTACAGCAACCAGATATGGGCTTCCTCCTGATGAGCAGGTCTTAGATCTACTTATACAGTAGCTGGTTATTCCCATACCATTTGTGCCACTATTGCACCAAAATTCTTTTCTTATTGATATTACATGCTCAAGCTCATGAGATCCTAGCTGGGGAGTGGGCTGATATGGAAACTGCTGGTGTCTTTCTCTTTTTGGTATTTTGCATATTACCAAAAATAGCGTGCCAGCTAACCTGAAGAGCATTAGCTTCTTGGAATTCTTCCAGATTGATTTCTTCATGCCCTATTGCCGAAACAGATGCTGTGTTTATTAGTAGGGCATTACTGTCATGTTACGGAATGCAATCAAAAGCTGCAGCAATAACCACTATTGCTTGCTGGGTCTCTAGGACTACAATCAACAACTCCTTTAGGAGTATCTCACATCTGTTACTGCAGGTTTTGTGTAATCTACGTCTTTGGTGTTAAATATCTCTTAGGTGATTACTATCATCTCTGATTCTCCCCCTCTTGCTGTATCCCTATGTAGGATCTCTCCAGTTATACAAAGTCTTGTGTTTTGTAATTTGATTTTGCTTTGCTATTTCTTTTTTGCTCTTGTTGTGTTCTCTTGTGCCTTCGAATGGGAAATTGGTCGCTTGGGTTTCCACGTCAGTTTACTGCATTATGAGAGTTGATTGTCCTTCCCAGTTCTTTGCCCTATCTCCTTCTCTCTTTCCTTGAGCCATTTCCCCTATTGTAACCTTTTATACCAATTCATACCAATTGTTTTCTTTTACTATAGAAGAAATGTGTATTCTGATGGTAATTTTCTGAACTCAACTTCAAAAAATTAAAACTAAGAAAAAAACCAAACTTTTGAGATCACATCCATTTTATAAGGCAAGGTCAATTAGTATCCTCAGAAGATTATAATAATTTGATTCTATGAAAGTGCTTTCAAGTGTATGAATTATGTTTTTGATTGAGTTTGTCTCTCAAAGTATCATCTACTGGGTAGTAATTATATGGCTGCACACAGCAGTGTCTGGATATAAGACCATTTTTCTCTTTTGCCACCCTAGTAATTCTTCTCCATAGGAATGATATATGGCACAAATGTTATCTATGACACTCTTCTAAATATACCACACTGTCATTATTAACCTTCATGATCAATTTGTCTACATTTAGAATCACCCGAGAGACTGAAGCACACCTCTGGGTGCACTTGTGAGGGCTTTTCAGAAATAACCAAGGAGTAAAGACCCAGTGTTAGTGGGACTTTCATCAGAATTAAAAAGGAAGAAGAGAAAATTGGCACTGGACACAAGCAGCCATCTGTCTCTGTTTTGCGAATTGGAGAGATGTGAACAAGCAATTTCATGCTCTAGCTTTTAAAGCCATAAACTTCTCTGGCTTTGCCCTCCATTTTCAGACCATGAACCATTGTAACAAATTTATGTTCTTTTAAGTTGCTTCTTGACATGTATTTGATCACGATGACAAGGAAAGTAATCAGTAGTTACACTGATTATAGATACTTGGCAGATTTTACAGGTTGCCTATGAAAATTGGCAATGAAGTAATTATCACATGAATAGAAGTTCCTGGAAAGTGTTTTATTTTCTTCTTAAGGTTAGTAGGATAAAGTGAGATGGTTCAGTAGATATAAGTGCTTATTGGACATGCATGGAAACTTTAGCTTAATCTCCTTACATGGTAGAAAGAGAGAATTGGTTCCCACAAATTGTTCTCTGAAGTCCACATGCACTCTGTGGCAAATACTCACATACACACACAAATTTTAAAAATCAGGGCTGGAGAGATGGCTCAGGGGTTAAGATTTTGCCTCACAGGTGTAAGGTAGTGAGCGCAGATCCCAGGTTCCATGTAAAAACGCCAGGTGGAAGTGACAGGGGCCTACACTCTGGTCCCTGGTGGGCAGAGCCAGGGAAATCCCAGAGCAAAGCAAAAAGGAGGTAGAACAATCCAGGATGATTCCTGAAGTCACCCATGGTCCTCCATAGGGACAGACAGCGCTCTCTAGTAAACACACACACACACACACACACACACACACACACACACAATTAATGAATTAATAAATAAATAAATTTAAAAAATTATAAGATTGACAGGATATGCCAGGTCTGATGATATAGTCCTGTAATCCCAAGTACTTATAGTGTAAAACAAGAGGAATATGAATTCAAAGCCTCACCAGATTGCATGAGTGCTTCAATACCAGCATGGGAACCTTCCCAAGAGCTGGTTTCCAAAGTTTAGCAATGGGCTGGGATTGTATATCTCAGTAGTAAAGCATTTACTTAGCAAGAGTGAGCACAGGTTGCAATATTCAGAACAAAAAAAGTAGGTTAATGAAATTATTACTAAATTTTGAATTATTAACAGAACAGCTGCATCTTGAAGTAAATTCATGCAGTAAGGACAGCCCCTTGCTCATTTCTAATATTTCATGGACGACAGCATAAAAGAAGTAATATAAATGCAGCAACTAAAGTGATTATTTTGTGCGTTGAAATTGTATGCAGCTTACAAACTGTAATGTATAAAACATACCAGCTGGATCACTACTGTGGCCACCCCGCTCCCAGAACTGTCTCCTGTAACACAGATGCGGGTGGGATCCACTCTATATTTGGCAAGAATTTTATCTTGTAGAAAGAACTTGACCACACGAACAGAATCTTCAACTGCAACTGGGTATAGATGGCGGGGAGGAATCCTGAAGCTTTAGAGAAAAAAAAAAAAAAAGAAAACAATAAATACAAAGCAACAAAACATTCATAATTAAGCTCATGCTTGAAATTATTTCTCAATTTTACTAACATATCCATTGGTTAAAAAAAAATTGGCCCTAGTTTAAGTCTATAACTTCACCAATTAAACCTAATCTTACTAACATGTTTTAAAATAAGTAGATTCTGGTATGAAGAGTTTTGGTGTGGCTTCTGTGGGGGAGAAGGAGGGAGACAAGAACATGCTCTCATGCTCATAAAATCATATGCAAAATTTTCAAAGAGTAGCGAACAACAAGGAAGACCATATTCTTCAGGTTCTCTGTGCAATTAGTGACACAAGATTAATTCAGAATTATTGCTAGGATTCTCCCAGATATTATAAGAGTACATAACTGGGAGCAAATTAATAGATATTACCTTCAATTAGAAATTTTGGCCAAAAATATTCAATGTTGTAGAATTATGTATTATAAGGTAGATATTAATCAAAATAAATGTTTTAATGTGAATAATATTTAAATGAAGCACTAGAAGTTACTTAAACATTGTAAGCTCATTTATAAGACAGATATTGCACATTTTACATATATATGCATGTTATGTATACATATATTACATTCTTGAACATTTGTGTGTATGTTCTATATATTAGTATAGGAGCACACCTCAATTGGGGTTCTTAGTTTTTAACTCTTGTCTTTATTGTGCATCTTAGCATCCATTGGAATTAGTGTGCTATTCACATGAGTCAAGTAAATGATATTAGTTAGCTACATGGTATCTAAAATATTTTAATACAACATAATCAAAACAAAATAATATATCAAAAGTATAAATGTTCTTAATGCTAAAGAAAAGTAAATAAAGTTTATTTGAAGTAATAATGTGGTAAATTACAAATTACAAGGAGAAAGAAGGCTAACTTAACATTATGCTAGAAATCTCTCAAAGCATAAGGAAAGCATAAGGAAATTGCAAGCAGCAATTAAAACCAGGGCAGCACTTATCTAACATGTTCTATTTGACCTCTCAATCAAGACACTCCTTGCATTGTTTTCTGCTATTAGTCTAGAATTCTGTAAGTCTGTTTCTACAAAATAGATTTTGCAGTTGAAATGCAAATTGCTTCCTCCCAATAATGAGGGCTTCAGAACTACAGAAAACACACAAACATGTAAAAAAAAAAATGAGAATGTGCTTGCCTTTCTGGTATACTGCTGGAAATTTGGCCAAATTCCTGAGCTATTAAGATCTATCATCTATGTAATAACTTAAAATATTGAAATCATCTCAAATATTGCTCACTGCATCCACAAATAACTCTAATGTTCTTTCTCATTACCAGCTCAAATGAATCCATTTTCAAAGTCTATAATGGGTATATTTTCTATGCACATTACCTGGGCATTAAACTAGTTTCCTGAGGAACCTGTATTTTAGGAATCCAGAAGTGTCATAGTTATGTTGACTATTCTCACTCTCTTGACACTCTCTGCCAGAGAATGAGGCAAAACTGTACACTTTAATGTCACACTGACAATATAATGCTAAGCAAAAACTAACATAAACCCCAAATCCCTAGGATCCATTATTTCTGACAGTTGTGCCCATGTTCAGAGGGCCAGGGTCGTAGTACAAACACAGTCGTAATCTTACTCTACTCCCACAACAACAGCATCAAGTTTGTTTGCTGTCCATCTGTTCAGGATGTCATAGGCCAACAATTCTGGAAAAAAAATATAAAATAGAATCCTGTAAAGAGTAAACAAAGGGAACCCACCTGCACCTAAGACTGGAAAAGAATGTGAGCAAACTTAACTTTGAGCTACCCACCTTCACCTGAGAATGAGGTGAAACCCAACTACCCCTAGTTCTACCTCCACAGCATATATGTCAGAGCATTAGGACTTTCTTAACTCCCACCTGTTAAGTCATCTGAGCTAAGTGGAAGGCAAAATCTGCTTAGTTACAATGGAAGAGGCTTGTGGCCTGGTGATCTGTTCAGGTCTGTGGGGACCACTTCCTACAGCTTCGATTTGATCCCAGCTTCACAGCAGAGACCACCATGCATCAAGGAGCACACATGGAAAATGTGCTCTTCCTTCCTGGTGTCAGTTTGCTCAAGAAGAGGCTTGTGTCTGAGCAGAGCTTCTAGCTACTGTACCAGTCAATATCTAATCCACAGTGAGCCCTTAGTAAGAAGCAAAGACACTGTCCCAAGTCTCTATTGTAATAGACAGATTGTCCCTTGTATAAATCTATATTTCTAAGCAGAGAAGAAAAAATGTTACTCTTGATACTCTATTACTTATTACTAACACATACCAAAAACACTCTGGGCAGAATAGTGAGGCTACGAAGTTGAAGAAAGTATTCTATTTGACACTTAAATTTTCAGAGATTCACCATAGTTCATCTTTTCAGGGGCTACTAATTATGCTTTTCAATGCTTTTCAATGAAGGGATATTAGATTATCTAATGCCAGATATACCCTTGGTGTCATTAAAACAAATATATTTTTCCCTTGATTATGTTTCAGAAATTCACATAAAATAATTCACATTTAATAAATGTGATGTTTAAGTCGATTTTCTAAAAGATAAAATTTAAATGTTATCTAACCATTTATGAAAATTAACTATGGATAGAACCTAATTATTATAGAACTAAAAGGTGAAAAAATGGACAAAATTTTATAATTAAAATCTAGTTGAAAGCAATAACAAATATCCTTCTGATAATTCAACATATTGCTAATTATTTAAAGGAATAAATTGGCATTCATTTCATAAAAGTGGACGTGCTGGCTGCTATCAAATAAACAAAGAAAAAGTTAACCCACTTCAGGAAAAGTATAGCAGGGTCACATCACAAGGATGCATAGAGTCCAAGGAAACTGAGAGAGAAAAATACAAGTGAAAAGAAACTACTGAGACAAAGCCATGGGAAGTATGAGAACAAAAGAAGGAACCTTAGACAGATGTTGCACTAATTTCTTTGTCACCAGATTGTAAAGAATGCTAAAATTTATTGATTTTTGCATTAATGAGGATCAAATCAAAAGGATTGTAGAAATGGTGGTTAAGAAAAGAAAAACAGAAAAGAAACTAAGTGATACGTGATTTAATGTGGACAGAAAGGAGAAGATATCCACAACACAGAGTGGAGAGAATAGATTATGAAGTTTTGGAGCTGAAGGGTAATGTATAATGGACCATTGTGGTCATTTTTAAACAATTTTTACTTGTTTCCATGTGTTTTTACTAAGAAACTTTTTTTTACTTGTTTTCTTTATTTTCTGAACCTAGGAGGTAGTACTGGTAATGGCATTTATCAAAAAGGTCATATTATATTTAAAGAACTATGATTTCAGCTTATCTGGAAGTTAAGATTATTGATCTTAAACTCAATAATAACATTAGACATGAAAATACAGATTCCCAAATGAGTGTCAACATTAAGGTAGAATGGGATAGAGGACAAAACAGAAGAGCACAGAAAAAGACATTCTGAATACAGGGAACACAAATGTACACAAGAAGAGATATTAGAATATCTCTTCTAAGTGTTTGGACTTAACATGGGATGTACAAATGAAGGCAAATGAAGATCAAAGAAATTTGTGTCATAGAAATAACAAATGAAACCCATCAACAAAGATGGTGGTTATTTTCAAATTGACAACTTGAAGAGTTAATCAGAGAGGGAGACATAGACCTCTACTATGCGAAAATGCGTTTGATGAAAGAAAATGTGATAGGATAATAACTAGAAACAGTGATTAGGGTAAAGGGGAATCAATAATGGGGGCATGTATTCATGGAGATGAGTTAAGAAGAAACACTTATAAATTATATGATAAAGCAGAGAAAACATGGTCCTAGTAGAGTACAAAGGCTAATCTTGTCCAAAGAAATAAAATGTCCTTTCCTAGTATGAAAGTACAAAAATGTTAACTAAAGGAATAACGACATGCCAATAAGTTTTAAGACAGATGTGAGATGGACAGAGAGGAGAGGTGACAAGCAAGGGTGCTGCAAGTCTGCTCTTAAATCCTGTGAGAGGAGCTGGGAGCATTGGAAAGTATGCTGAAAGTTGCAGAAAAGATATTGTCTGCAAACAGAGAGGGACCATTTGCATATGAGAGGCGTGTCTTGAAATCACGTTGAGAACATGGAAAGATTTACCAGGAAAGTGACCCTGAAACCTGTGGGTCTTGCTGTTGGCCCAGGTCAGGCTGTTGCTTCTGCCCCTTACTAGATGCAAACTCTGAGGACATTCCTCAGTGTCTTTGTTTCCACACTTTAGAAACTGATAACATGCTGAGAATGTGCTGACTTAGTAAAATAAAGTTGGTGGACAGCTAAAGGCAGTGGCTTTTTTGCTTGTTTTGAAATATAAAAACATCATGGAGTCAAAACAATGGATATAACAATTAAACTGTAGGCTCTCTGGGTCAAGAGTGCTATCACTTTTTCTTAGATCATTTAAGTGCACAGTACAATAGACCCTATATTACTATCTAGTGACTTAATAAAATTCACTTGTGTTGTAAGAATGATGCCTGCATGCCTGTGTGTGTGTGTGTGGGTGTGGGTGTGGGTGTGAATGTCTCTGTCTGTCTGTATGTATGTGTATATGTGTGTCTGTGTCTTGGCTGTTCTACTGCATCTCCAAAAATCAGACAGAAACACAGATATCTAGACAGTAAGCGATTACTCAATTGTATTTCATCTTTTTATTTTGATTGTCAAGGTTATGCATTGGAATCTAAACCCCTAATTGACGTCATATTACACTCTGAAACAGGAATATATGATGTGCATAAATTACATCATTTTTGGTTTAACAATTAAAATATATAGTTCACCTCAATTTTTTTGGACCTGAGCTGAACAATATTGGTAATTTTAGCACAAATTTCAAGTCTATTTTTTCAGCTAGCAGGCTATGCTGTACTGCTTATGTACTGCATATAAAGAAATGTATAACAAAGGTGATTGATAGATTCTAATATATGCCTGCTGAAATGTACATGAAAAATTATAAAATAATGGCTATATTTGCAAATCTTGTCAATTATATGTGTATATCCCACATACTTTAATATGCATAAAACACAGAGAACACACAACTTATGCACACTAAAGATGTACTTACTACTACTTCCTAAGACAAAGACACCTCCATGAATGAAAATGACAGCTGGTCTCATTCGTTCCAACTTCCGTTTTGGCAAATACAGACGAACAGGAATGTCACTGAAGTCTGTGTCAATCACTGTAATATTTTCATCGGAAACTGGTGTTGTAAGTTGCAGATTCATTAAAATGGAAAACAATTCTTCATATTTCATAAGACCTATATTTTCAAATAATGTAGCCTAGCAAAACAAAATTTTAAGCATTGACTTTTATTATTTTCCATTACATCAAAGGCACATAAAGATGCAGTTAAAAAGAATTAATAACATGATAATATTGTGGAAGTCTACTATCCATCCTAACATGTTCATGATTTTTTGATACTATGCAAAAAAAAGGGAGAAATTTTTTTTCTCCCACATTTTATTTTTCTTCCCAATCATACAAACTCAATAGGCACCCCATCCTCTTCCTCCCCCCCACCAGTTCCTAGGAGAGAAAAATCTTAAGCATGCAGGCTTTCAAAAGAGTGAATCTCATTTAATATCATCAATTTGAGCAACCAAATAAAAATAAACAGTGTTCTAGTTTATTCTTTTTAAAAGTGATTGTATTTACTTATTTGTTTTTACTTTTTAAACTTTATCCTGGTGTGTGTGTGTGTGTGTGTGTGTGTGTGTGTGTGTGTGTGAAAGAGAGAGAGAAAGAGAGAGAAGGGAGGAAGGCACTGTGGTAGAGGACTAAGGTGACTTCAGGAATTATCCTAGATTGCTTCTACCCCTTTTTTTGGGCCTTGCCCTGGGATTTCCCAGACTCCACCCACAAGGACTCAAATGCAGGCCTCTGTCATTTTCTGCCTGGCCTTTTCACATGAGAACTGAACTCATTTGAACTCAAGACTTTCTGCTTGCAAGGCAGAGTCTTAACCCCTGAGCCATCTCTCAGCCCATTTTTTCTTTTTGCATGTGTATCCGTATGTGCATATCAGTGTATATCAAAGGGTACTGTGTGTGTTTGTGGAGGCCCAAGTGTGACTTCAGAAATCACCCTGGATTGTGTCACTTCCTCTTCGCTTTACTCTAGAATTTTCCATGTTCTGTCTTCCAGCACTGAAGTACAGGCCTCAACCATTTCCACCTGGCATTTTTACATAGATTATGCGGTCCAAACACAGGACCTTCTGTTTGTGAGGCAAAGACTTAACCCTCAAGTCCTTCGAGTCCTTCAATCTTAATTGAAAATTTATCTGAAAAAAAAGGAAAAATAAAACAGAAATAGCACTTTGTGCTCATTTTTTGTATGCATATTTCAAATTTTTTATTTCATTCTATAAGTCATTCCGTTTATTTGCTGTCTATACTGATGTGCATACAGTATATGACTACATGTGTATGCACAAAGTGTGTGTGTGTGTGTGTGTGTGTGTGTGTGTGTGTGTGTGTGTTCATTTCAGAGTGGGGCCCCTGCTTACTACCACACATGTGGTGTCAGTTCTTGCTTTTCATCTCCTTAAGTCAAGGCCTCTTATTCCTGACTGTTTGTGCAAGGATAATTGGCCCAGGAGCTTGTAGATAGTGTTCAGCCTTTGCTTCCTTTCTCACTTTAGGAATACTGGGATTAGATCCATTATGTGTGTGTTTGAAGTGAATTTGGGGTACCCGAATTCCAGTTCTCATGCTCTGCAACAAATGCTTTTCCACTGAGGCATTTCCTCAGTCCTCAATTTAGTTAGAAATTTAAAAACATCACCACTTGGTTACCAAAAGCTCTGCTTGTTGGTCACTGCCTTTAACAGCCAGCCAGTGCTTGCAAAAATCAACACTGACATACATGATCCTTAGTCACATACCTCAATGGGCTTGGACAGGCGCTGATAGCTTACTCTGCTCTGTCCTTCACCCCATCCACAAGCCCAAAGACTATAAAAACTCCAAGTCTCCCTCAGATGTTGCTTTTTCTTCCTTCAAGAATTAACCACAGCTCTATGTAATTATCAATAAACTTCTTCCATCCCTTATCTGTGCATTGGCATGTTTGGCCTCCACCTTACATCATAGTCTAAGTTCTAGTTCTTCAGATAAAAATAGACACCTTCTCTTTTTCTTAAAATAATTTAATGGGAAAATAAACTATTTTCTACTTAAACAATTGAAATAAAATTCTCATAAGTTTCACAAATTTTCCAGCATCTTAATGGCTAGTTAGTTAAATGATTTGTATAATGCTATGTAGAACTAGAACATTTCTGAGCATATCATCCTAGTCTAAGGATGCCAAGATTTTTTGCAAGTGTTCATATAATCAATCTACATTATATGAAAATACTGGTAGTAGAAACTCCAAATCACTAGGTTATAGAGAGGTTAAAATGCTCCATGACAAAAATACAGTATATGAAGAATAATGCATTAGAAGTGACAAGTGCTATTGACATTGTGTAGACTCAAAGCTGCTGTTTTCTTACAATGACAACTTTAAGTTATTTAAAAATGTTATAAATGTTTCAAATTAAAACATGCATACATATGTAGAAATAGACACATTTGCATTAAATATATCAATCAAGAATTTGCAAAGCAGCCAGTTAAATTTAGCTCTCAAGCCAAATATACCTTTGGGTTTCGAAAATAAAAATACTGTAAATACTGTTGTCTTTACAAACTTAGTGTATACAAGTGTCTCTGCTTGGCAACAGTGTGTTAGTTCACTTTAGAAAGTGGTCACTTCCTGTCCCTTGAAGTATTTTACTGACCAGTTCATCAAAGGGATGGCCATGTAGTTGATAAGAAATCATAGGTTTATTTGACCTACTTGGAAAAAAATGAGCCTTAAGTATAGATACAAAAAAAAGGAGATTTAGAGATGAGTTAAAACAAAATCACAAATATACTGATAAGCAATTATTATTTATTCCTATGCACTAATTTTATTGAATATCTTTAACAAATATACATTTATCTTACATGAATATTTCAGACAAATAAATGTATGTTTGAAATTCAGTATTTTTCAACTAGCTTATGTTTCTTGGGATGTTTAAGAATTTACATGATGAAGCTAGAAAGATGACATAGCAAAGAAGAAGAAATTGAGTTCCATTCCTAGATCCCAGGTAAAAATGCTTGGAAGAAATGGTGATGACCTGAGATTCTGGCCCTGGAAAACAGAGCCTGGGAAATACCAAAGCAAAGCAATAAGGAGGTAGAGAAATCCAGGATGATCCCGGGTTACCCTTGGATGTCCACAGGCACACACTCAAGTGCTCTCTTATATGCATGCTTATACACACATGTACATCCATCTACATATAAAACATATATATGCATATTCAAAAATATATTTAAAATATTTTGCATGATGGCTGTTGTTATTAATTATTGACTCCCCTTGGCAATGGAGTAGTTACAGATTTGTGTGGCTTTCAGTTTTACCCAAGATATAATAAGCTAAGAAAATTCTGTTTCACTGTGACTATAGCTAAAGGCTGCATATGTGATATTAGAAACCAAGGTCTCTAAAAAGCATATAAAAATGCTTTGAAAGGAAACTATACAAGGTACCAGGTGAGAGCGTGAGCTGAATCTTTTATTTTTGTCCTATTCTTTAACCTAAACACAGACTAGGCTTAGAATGACACAAGAGAGATGGGAGATGAAAGCAAATAGGCTCATGGCATAAAAATTGTCTATAACAGGGAAGTCGATAATTTTTTTTCTTTAGTTTTTTTTTTTCCCATCATAATCCAAGGCTATGTGTTCCACTGTTGTGGAGGTGAGAACATATAAAGCCTTGGTCTTAAATATTTGGTTATGGAAATTCTGAAAAGTTGTTCAAAAAGTAAAAAGATACAACATATTTTCCCTTTCTTTTCTTTCAAACTGTATTATGAAGGTACATCTAGCTGTGTGAAACTGGTGGACATTATGCATAATTAAAGAAACTCTTAAGTAAATACATTCTTGTCAAGAAAAAGAAACACAGCCAAAAAGAAGAAATAGAAATAGAAATAGAAATAGAAAAAAAGGCAAAGGAAAAAAAAAGGAAAAATAGGAAAAAGGAAAAATACAAGTCATTGTAACTTTGAAAATTTCATAAAAAACAAAAGTCTTAAATATCGTAAATGAAAAGCTGCTACTCCCCTGGTGAACGCTGAATGTCACAAGGTTAAGATGAATCAAAGGAGTACTGAGAGCAAGTGACTGTCAGTTACTCAGTCATAGATTGGACGTCTCTATCAATCCCTTCAAGGCTAAGGGAACCTAGTGGAAGATTGAAAGGAAAGAATAGAAAAACTGGAGCGAAGAGAGCAATGCTGTGAGACTCTCCTGGAATATTACCATCACTCTCATGAACTTATAGCAGCTGTGGTGAGCACACCGGATACAGCCAGTAAACACTCAGCATGGATGCAAGAAATGGTCATAAGACCCACCCCTATCTGAGGAGCTACTGGCAGTTTAAGTTGGCTTGGGGGAACAGAATCAATCACATTTTTTTTAATTGTGGCCACTGGTAGGTCACACAGGCTCCAACCAATGACTTCGCATCCATGTGGCATGTGGGCAGCACTAATAGGACTCAGTGTGCTACAAAATAAACACATGAAGTTGGGAGTGGAATCTGTTGCAGTGTGTCTGGGGGAAATGAAAGGGGAGAAGTGTGGTGGATTTAATCAAGTTTCATTGTATAGGTATGAAATTTTCAAAAAAAATAACTAAAAATATTATTTCATAAAAAAAGAAAGAATTGTAACATAAAACAGGACCCACTTTCCTGCCTAGAAGCTAGTGTCTTACTACTGGACAAACACAAACAATACAGTAAAGGTTTTCAAAACTTATCTAATAACTAAAAATTATTTTTTACAGAAAGAAAATGCAGATTTTTTAACGTAATGATAACTTGATAGATTGATTTCCAAATCAAAACAATGTTTTTCTTTTAAAAAAAAGTCAATACTCTTCCAAGGAATTTACCATAATAATGAAACTATAATAAAATAGTCAAAATATCCAAGTCATATTACAAAGAAAAAAGCAAACAAGCCTATTTCACCAGGAGCAATAAAATCAGAGATTCAGAACATGATATTTGGTCAAGTAAAATCAAAGATTTTGATGTAACTAATGTAATTATCTTTTATAATGTAAACATGAATTCTCAAAACATAAAGAGCAAGTAAAAAAATGACAATTCTAGAATAGAACTAGAAAAATGACTTAACAAAAGAAAAATATTGACTGACTGACTCAGTAAAACGGAAATGACAAAGTAAAAATTCACCAAAGTTGAGAATTGATCAAAAGTAATTGCATATTCTGATACAATAAAAATAAAAATTGAAATTAAAGCATAGACCAAAATCCATAATATTGAAATATCTGACATTTGCATGATTTGAGAAACAAGAAATGGTAGAACAGAAACAATTTTTGAGATCTGCACTTACATATTCAGTTCTCCAAAATGATGAAATCAAAGAAAATTACATTTGAGAAAATCACAATAAAACTGCTGACAATCAAAGAATTAAAAAAAAATTAAAGCAGCCGAAAGCATAAAAGAAAATGTGTTAGGTTATAAGTTCAAATAACTCTAATTTCTTCCTATAAAATATGACACCAAAAGGGAATTGAATGTATGTTGAAAGACAAGACTCAACAGGTAAAGTTGATATACATTGAAAATATGCTTGACAGTGCAAGATGGAAATACAAGAGAAAACATATATTAATATGAGAAAGAAAAGTCAAAGAATTTATTCCCAAAATGCAACTGATAACTTGATAGATTGACTTCCAAAACAATAGTTCTATTCTAGATTGTCATTTTTTACTTGCTCTTTATGTTTTGAGAATTCATGTTTACATTATAAAAGATAATTACATTAGTTACATCAAAATCTTTGATTTTACTTGACCAAGTTCTAAATGCAAACACTGAAGGAGTTCCTCAGAGAAAAGATAATTAACCCAAGGAGAAATTTATTTGGAGAAATCAAAAAAGAATAATCAAATATATCAATATCTCTTCCAAAACTATTTAATATTTATAGCAGTTGAAAGTAAAATGTGTTAGCATACATGGGAGATGAATACAGGTAATATATTGCACATTGCAACTTCAATAAAAGAATTTATGTGGTTGAAAAATATTTTCAATATAAGAGAGTCAGTAATTAAGTGCATGTAACCAGTGAAATATTGGGAAAAATACTTTAATCCTGGAATAATAAATCCATTTAAGAGTATAAAAGAATACAATCAAGTCTAGGCATAGAAATGCGTTCCTATAATAAGAGTAATTTGGGACGCTGAGAAAGGAGAATCATTTGAATCCAACATTTCAAGAAATAGACAATGTATCATAGAAAGAATTCATTTTGAAATTTTTCAAACAGAAGAAAAAATGTAGACTTTAAAAGTTGTCCAAAAATGAAACAGAAAAAATAAATGAACTGCTAAAATATATTCAAGTGCTCCAAATGAGGGCAGGAAACAAATGTCGAAGTATTGAAGTACAGAGATGTTATCTGGGGCTATCTTCAGCTCCCTTCATAGCCATTTATTACTCACTTCTGTATATAACCTAACATCCTTGTGACTACTAGTTAAACCATTTGGAATGTGCAATTCAAACACTGGTTTTCAGCATAAATGGCTAAGAATGTCATCAGACAGCATCTGAGTCTGTGACTGAGATTTTTCTCACCTTTCTGTAACCTTCTATCTTCAAGCTTATCAACAAATTAGAAATATGTCTTGATTTATGATTTCCATTGTTAGAAATAACTGTGGAACACATGAAATTTGGGGTAACCTCATTCTGTCTTCCCAGGACCATGGCCATCCATATTTGACTCCAGGATAAACTACCTCTTCTCTCCTTTGAAGCTAGAACTGTGATTTCGATCAAAACTCCACCTTAAGAGATTCCATAGCTGACTTCCATCCTACCATCAATTTCCACCTCCATGTCCCACTCTCAGCTGCTCTTCCTTGCTCAATCACTCTATGTCCCTCAGGACTGCCCTTCTGAACAGGCATCTTCTTCAACACCCCAGAATCATTCCTCCCGACAGTCAGTCATTTTCTCCTACTTTCCTAACAGCTAACACCTCCAACTCACAATCTCCCTACTTCCATACTCAGGGTAAAGAAATTTCTCAATCTCTTTCTCCAAGCAAATTTCCCTTAATTTCCCTCCATCCTCAGAAATTTGTGAAGGTGCTTTCTTACCAGATGTCCACCCTGACCACAGACTTCCCATCTTACCTCTCCTTTGGAATTTCTCAAGTTTCCCTCTTCCCCAGGGGCAACATTGATTTTAAATAACCCATTCTCCAGCCCACCCCTGCCCCTTGCTATCTCTATCAATACCCTGTTATTATTTCTTCTCTCACAGCTAAAGAGACAACTCGGACACAGTCCTCTGCTGTGGCATTGCTGGCACCTTCACATCCAAGAGCCTGACAGATCTTATTGGCAATGCAGTTCCATCCATGGACCCTAGGTGGAAGTATGAGTCTGGCTTTACTGATTTGTCAAGACTCAAAACAACAAAAATGAAAAAGGATCCAGCAAATACCTACTAATAGCATCTCTTATCCAATAAGGTCGGAAGAAGCTGCTTCTTCTGCATAGCGCAACCAGAGTCCTGCTACAAAGGTGCAGCAGAGGGACTGGACCAAATTTGCCCACTGGGAACATGTCCACTGTGCACTGAAAATCAGATTTTGCTTTTAAGTCCCAGGGCAGGAATCGGTCATCCAAACCCTGATTCTGAGCTGGTATTCTCAGTTCCTAACCTCTTGGGACTGGCTACTGATGACTTAGGGTGTCCTTGTCATTATAAAGCTGAATCTAGGGTCAGGGACTCAGAAGGCATACATTGACAATGAAGTGGTTTCATCTACAGGCTCTAAGCAAAAGTATCAGCCTGGCTCTCCTGACCTGGCACACATGCCTTGGTTTGGTTATGCAGGACTGACTCTCCCATCCTCCATCTTCACTGTAGGAGTTGCTCACACAGGTCGGGAATGACTCATCCACTCTCCTGAGTTTTAGATACACCGACTTCCATTCACTCTTTTTTTGATAACTATTCTTTCTCTCCTGTCTGGCTTCATTCTGGAGATGAGACATTTTCTCTATATTCTGTACCATTCTCTCTAGTCACTTACAGCTCAAACAACTCTCATTCTCCTCACCTCTGAACTGCCTTTCTTGGACCACTCTTTCTCCAAAGTTTTCTAACTCATGTTTATGTAATAGCTTGTGATGTTGAACGTGCACACACACTTCCTGAATTTCACCCAAAAGTTTTCCCCTCTCATTATGTTACAGGACCTGCTATATACACTAACAGCCTTAATCCTAGCCTCCTAAAACCAGCCAATTTTTTTATAATGTACCTACTTTTGCATCTGGATGGCACAGAGATTCAGCAAGACCCTTCCTCCACCACGGTATCTTTGTGGACTATCAAAACAAGGAGCTCTAAGAATTTGAAGCCTTCCTCAGGAGAGAGGCTGGTGCCAGCCAGAGTTCACAGTTCTGACAATCTTTAAAACAACCCTGGAGCCAACCAATGGTGGGCAAAACCACACCTTGACTGCATAGCCTCTGTCCCTAAAAAGCCAGATCCCACAGCAAAGCCATGATTAGGGAATTTTTAAATAAGATTAACCTCTGTCCAATATAGCCATACTGAGTAATTTTCTTTTGTCTGCTTTTTATTATTAATTAGATTTTTTTATTTATTAGGGACAGGTGACAAAACTGAGGCATACAGCACACCACAACACTGTTAACACTTTTACCGATAAGAAATAAATGGCTCATATTACATAGTCCAAGAGGTGAGGAATATTAATAATAATTATATCCATGTTTCTAAACTTTCACTCTATCCTCTCGTCCTTTCGTCTATTCATGCACAGCCTCCCACTATTTTTCTGAGGATCTGGAAAAAGGCAGTTTCAGGATGGCCTGCTTGCTGACTGCTTGACTGGCACAGCTTTGGCTATCCCAGTAGACCTCTCCTCATAGCACATTTTTTATATTTACCTGGTAGATTATCCTATTCCCAAGCAACTCAATAACTTACGTGGACAAGCTTTAGCTTGACCTCGCACAGGTGCGCCTCTCTCCCAGAACCCTTGTATAGTACGGCAGATGACATTCTTTGAAGTCTCTCCCTAGCTCTGTCTATGTTTTTGACACAAAAAGATACAGATTATCACCTTCAAAGCCACAGCTGTCTAAAACAGAAGTAACAAATGGAGCACTTTATATGTTCCCCAATAATGGAAGTGAAAACGGATCCCACAAACACGCTTTCCTCTTTCAGAAGCTGAACTTCTTTCTTTTATTTTTTTCCCAAGGTTTAGCTAATTTCTGAAACCTTTCCGCTCCTATTTTTGGACCTCAAACCAAAGCCATTATATTGTAATAGGAAACTTTCCCCAAATGGTTCATACAATTCTATTGCTTAGAGTTACAGCTGACTTCACTCTTCTGAGATACTAGCAGATATATTTACTAGTCTAATCAAAGCTGTGAAGTTTGACATGGTGAGAAGGTCTGAGTCGATTAAAAAAATAAAACCTGTGGTGTCTATGAGAGTTAAAACTATAAGGACAAAGGTTCAAACACCTTCTTGCAGAGAAACAGCTTACCCTTGTGGTTTCTACCTTCTTTAACATGCTTCTTACTAGACTCCCAAGCACCTTTAAGCATGTAAGTTTCAGAAATCACTAATACCAAAGTAGATATAGAGTGGCTTAAAATAACGTATAAAACTTGTAAGCAGCCAAATGCAATTGCTTAGAGTTTAGAAATTATTTCTGAGACCTGCTAGTGTATCTCTCAAGTGGCATACATGTTTCAGGTTTATTTCATCCCGGAAACTTAAAGGCTGGCCTGTCCAATTACATGGCTTTGATAGTTCTGTAACAATATGAACTGATAGGACTCCCTACCTTCAACAACTAATCTCTGTCTCTTCTTTGAAGTTATCAATAGGTATGCTGGTATGCCCATTGCACATTGTTGCTTCAGTGCAAACCAAATTCAACTCCCTTCTGGGATCAGGATCCTCACCAATTTGGCTTTTGGCTTATTACACCTGTCTTTGGACATTCAAAGATAGCTACTCTGACTTCTTTGTCAGTCAATATCAAAATGGTATCACCATGTGGCCTTTACTCAACATGGTGGTATGTCTTTCTCCCCTCCCGCCCCAGGCTTTGGAAGTTCTAGCTAACTTACCTTTCCCTTCACAGGCAATTTCTTTCTAGGTAACCAGCTATTCTCAAATTCTAACAACCATCTATTACAGAAAATGCTAATCTGCCTTTGGTACTGGTTTTAAAAGTTTAATCTGCTCTTGATAATGGTTTTCATAAGATGGGCTTGGTGCAGAGGAACAATGTTAAGAGGAGGTGGAACCATTTGCACTAAGTGTAGTTTGGAACCCTTTCCCTGGGCATCCCATGGAAGGGTCCATTCAAGCTGGGCATGGGACAATGGCACAGGGAAATTTCCAGAAACCTGCTCCCCATCAGCCTGGAAGGATGCCATCTTTCTAAAGCTAGAAAGTTGCCACCAAAGCCTCACCGGAGAGCTCACCTGAGACTCCCCCAGGCTCTGCCCTTAGCTGTCTTCCTCTCTTGCTAGTCCCAAGGAGAACATATGGTTTGCGGTACACTTGTAATGAATCAGATCCATTTTTTTCTTTTCTTCTTCTAGTCTAGCAATTTTGGGCAGTCTTAGAATTGTCTGTTCCGCTGTGGTGGCTCAATGAGCTCTGATAAAGTTATATTTTCTTAACATGAGACAACTAATAGGTTGATTTGCACTGTTTTTGTTCTTTAGTTTGTTTGTTTTGGTTTTAGTTTTGCTTCTGTCCTTTCTGTTTTCCCCCTCTTTACCGCTTGAGTTGTGAATTCTTACCAGAATTTAAAATATTATAGACTTTCAGGTATCTTGTGATTAAGTGCCTTCATTATTTTATCTCTCGGATAAATGATGTTTTTTCTAGTCTAAGGTACATTTGAAAAGTCAATCATTTGTTTTTTGGATCTCTGCACTAGGAAGCCTTGCTGGATTTTTCCAACCTAGTAACTACTTGGTTACCTTGTTGCTTTGCTCTTTAAATGAAGTGGGATCTAAAAACTTCCACAGGGTATCTTGTCAGTAACTCCTCACAGCTATGACATTTCTGCAGAGCACACTCAATAGTCCACATTTCCATTATTGAGTTATTCCTTTACATGCATTTTTATAAGAGTCTATATGTGTTGCATTTGCCCTTTTGGTTTCTACAAGATCAGGTACTATTAAATCTGTTAGGTGTTTTTCATGTAGATTGTAAGGAAATAGAAGAAATTTTTTTCTTTAAGACCATGTACTGCCTTTGAGAGGCTTCAATTTTTTTTCATTCTTACTGTGCACTAATATTTTGATATTTGGCATGCTCAATTAAAATACATATATGTGTTCTTTTTAATAGTATGAAAAAGGCCTAGTTAAACACTCTAATTTACATTCTAAGTTGATCACAACTGTTTCTGATAAATTATAAGCTTTCTTTTATGAAAATTATCTTGCTTGGTTTTGATTTTAATGACACTACAAATAAAGATGTCATTGCATTCCTGCCAAGGTCCTGAGACCCCTCCAGACTTCTGCTCTGCTGCTTCATCAGAATTGTGCCCTCCTGCCAGTTTGTCACTTTTATTTTCCTTGTGTTCCCAAATAGCAACTCTGTTCATTCCTCAGATTTAACACAGGTGTAAAACTTTCTGAATGTTTCTAATTTTTAAACACTGTTGAGTTCTAAAGGAAAGATTCTCCTGTAACCATATGCTGCCTATTCATTTGGTATTTCATAGTGTCTTGGGATTTACTTAGATCCCTCTGAACCCTCTGAACCAGACAAAGCAAAATTAAAAGAATTTTTACCAAGTTTTCTTTATGTTAAATTCTTTCAAAGTGGGCATTTAAAGACTTAATTCTACCAATTAACATTCAAATTCAAGGTTCTTGATTGATTCAATGTCGGGGTACTTTCAACACGGGGTAAGCCCCTCCCTCCTCTCCTCCCCACCCCTTCTGGCTCACAAATTTTCCTTGGGTTCATATACCAGCCAAACCACCATCCTTAGTTCCCCATGGACATTGGACCAGCTTTTTTGATTAGTTAGTGTGATTTGTTAAGGTCTCTCTCTCTCTCTCTCTCTCTCTCTCTCTCTCTCTCTCTCTCTCTCTGTTCTTCACCT
The DNA here is from genome assembly GCA_023101885.1 of Typhlomys cinereus. Classification (NCBI taxonomy): domain Eukaryota; kingdom Metazoa; phylum Chordata; class Mammalia; order Rodentia; family Platacanthomyidae; genus Typhlomys; species Typhlomys cinereus. The sequence continues at coordinate 3,254,410 of JALPQD010000096.1, forward strand.
TCCTGTGCTACTACCAGGAAACAAGTGTGGCCAGCCAAATCTTAGCAGATCCCACTACTTTCTCAGCCAGTTTGGCCCTGGCCTATTTCAAGGTGCACTGAGCCCCCTTCCACTTCACAGGCAGCCTCCTTTGGAAAGACTATCACTTTTTTTGCCTCAAAAGTCATCTTGGCATGCTAGTCACTTCCCTTTAGTCCTAACTGAATAGACTTGTACCCTCCAAAAAGGGACACTTTCTCCAGATCTGAATCCTCACCTTTTTGGTCTGGGCTTTTCACGTGCCTTCTGGGGATGCCTGTTCACGGCTGACAAAGCCAGAGGCTCCTGGCTCCCATGAGTTCTTTTTGTGTATCTCTCTCTCTCTCTCTCTCTCTCTCTCTCTCTCTCTCTCTCTCTCTCTCTCATATATATGCTGTATGTAAAGTATAAAATGCAACTTAGAAGATTAAAGGAAATTTTAAGTCTATCAAATATATATGTTATAAAATGAAAAAGCATTGAGATTCAGAAAATGCATGTTAAGAACTAAGCTTCCTGATTTCAAGTGTTTATCAAGTCTATCTTTATCAGAGATTTGGTTATGCCCATAAGACTCATAAAATCTTACCTCCTAAAGGATCTAATTGCTTGTTCCATGAGATTATATAACCTTCTGCTCATCCTAAACTTGACCCATCTACCCCTCCCTCCTACCCTTTTAAATCCCTTAAGCCATTTGACTTCCAAGAGGTCATAACCCAGATGGCTCATTTTTTTATTGTAATTTGATGTGCTCTCATTACCACTTAGCTCTCCCGAGTCACTGACCACAAGGTGGCACACTGAATTTTCAAATTCTTGGTGACCTTGACATGTCTTGTCACTACCATTGTAAGTGATTTGTACTCCCTTATATCCAAGCCTTTTTTGCCTTCCATGGCTTAAAAGGTTAGGTTGAAACAGATTTATGAGATGGTTATGGTTACTTAAAAGGTCATTTTGTAGGATGGTTACTTAAAAGGTTGATATATGACTTAAAATTTTGAAGTATGTTGCAGATGTTTTGTGGGATGTTACTTAGAAGTTTAAAGTATGTTGTAGGCACATGTCATGATGCAGTAAGTTTATTAGAAGGTTGATGTATGGTTACTTAGATGCTTAAAATATGCTGTATGTAAAGTACAAAATGCAACTTAGAAGATTAAAGGAAATTTTAAGTCTATCAAATATGTATGTTATAAAATAAAAAAGCATTGAGATTCAGAAACATGCATGTTAAGAACTAAGCTTCATGATTTCAAGTGTTTTTCAATTCTATCTTTATCAGAGATTTGGTTATGCCCATAAGACTCATAAAATCTTACCTCCTAAAGGATCTAATTGCTTCTTCCATGAGATTATATAATATTGCTAAAAGTCTTAATATGATGCTATGGATTTTAACTAAAGCAGGCTGTTTTGAAGGTGAATGCTATAAATATAATGCTTGTTTTCCCTCACCATTATCTTCACCTCACTAGGCCAGACAATACATTTGCTTATTTTAATTTTACATATAATATCTCTAATCTCTAATCACAGATCACATGCAAATGCAGAAGATGGACTATATATCAGATATGGATCATCATGGCTAGTACATTTAACATGACCAGGTGTTTCTTTATTAATGGCTCTGCCAATCAGCTCTCTCGAGCTCTCTTGAAGACTACTTTCTCACCTGCTATTCAGCCTCATCTACATGATGATATGAGCCTTCCTAGTTATGTGGAACACATGTGACCAATTTATGGGCCTCTACATACACAAAATTATAACATTTTGTCACCAGGGAAATGAATGTAAGAGCTAGTCTAACAAGTAAGGATCGACCCTCCCTCAGCCATTATGTAGAGATGGTATGGCCAGTTCCCTTGGCCTTGGTGTTGGTGCGTGCTCTCTTGGTCAAGCTGGACAGACTGTAACTGGACTATCTGACTATCAGACTATCATAAGAAAATAAACCCTTTGCTTCTTTAAGCTGTTTGATGGTCATTTATCAGCAACCATCTAGGCGAATTGCAACATTTAACATGCTGTGCCTCTTCAGATGCCTCCAGGACAGGATCATGGAACTCACCCTACACTCTTTCAGCCAAATGCACATAAACTCTTATCCAAATACCACCATGGATCCAGCCTGATGACAGCTATCACCCTCACCCTGGGCATTCAGGAACGCGATTACATCATTCATTCCAGCCTGTAACCTTTCCCCCACCATTCCTGTCAAGCAGGAAGTAGTTAAGAATGAAGGTGTATTGATCCCACAAGCCTCTAAATCCTAGACCTTACCAGAATACTTTTTTTATTCTTAAAAAAATTTTTTTTCTTCCTCCCTTGCACTGTGTTTTCCAGACCTCTCTAAACTATTTAACCTTTACATAGACAAGGGACATGGGTGAGTCCCATGTAACCTGGGCAACTGTATGGACCCAATATGGGAATGATTGTTTATTTTTCTTTATTATTTTCCTTTTCTTGGAGCATTGAGGACTGAATCCAGACCCTCTTTCATGCATGGCAGGTATTCAACTACCGAGATAGAAAGTCCTCCCAGTGGACTACTTTTCTAAGACCTTGGGAAAGATCTGTTTCAAGATGTCCAGCGTACCTGCCTGCTCTGTCTAGACAGCTCCACATGGCCAGGAAGGCTTAGAAGTCCCTCAGACCTTACATTCATTTATATGTTAACAGATCTCATTCTTTAAAATCACTTTTAACTCACTAGACAATCTCTGTGGATCTGTGCCACTTGCCTTCAAGCTATGCTTACAAAGGACTGATGCAGCCTTACACAATGCCATTTCTCAAATCCAGCTATTTCTCCAGTCTCCCCTCCAAGGCCAAAAGAAATTCTTTCTCAAGATTTATTTAAAATATTATATAAATTTCTTAACACTTTCCCTAATATTTTCAACTCTGTTTTAACCCTTCTAGCTCCTGTTTGCCAAAAGGCAAAAGGTCACTCAAGGAGAACTTGCAGTTTTAGAAATGAATTCTCTCCCATCTAGACTACCTGACAGTTTGTTGAGCTTGTGGCACTATCCAAGACAATTAACTCTGACCAAGGGATCATCAATAAACATCTATACTGATTCCAAATGTGCTTTCCATTTTATCCATTCCTATGCTTCCATGGGAAAGATTTATCAGTGCCAAAGGGTTGCCCATCATTACTAATATTTTATTTTAAAACAGCTATAGACTTCCTCTTTACCTCAATGGGCAGCTATCCACTAGTGCAGGGTCACCAAAATCTAAACTCCCCCAAGAAGTTGCAGTAATGAGAAAGAGATTTAATTTCTAATTGTTTCTCCCTAGTCAATTTGTGTTTTGAACCCTCTCCTTACCCTCCTAAAGAAAAAGAAAAATGACACAAAGAGAGGATAACCTTAACCAAACTGTGGCCTTGAAGAAGGAGAAAAGTAACTTTACATAAGAGAAGAAGCTTAATGTCCTAATCACCCTTCATGATTTTACAGCAGTCATTGCCCCACAGCTAACCTACTCTCACAGCTGGTTGAGGATTCTTCCTAAACTAGAAACTTCCATGAGAATATTTGATCCTGCTACATGTTTCAAAATGCCCTCTTACCTAGACACATATAGACACATATATTCTTTCAAAATGCCTCCAACTCTATCCCATCCTTATGCTCCAACCCCCAGTGGGAGCATCCATGTCAATCTTTCTCTGTATATATCTTGAAACTCACCTACAACAGGAGTTTTTGACAACCAAATATCTCCTCTTCTGTGCAACCAGTTGTTTATTGGAACAAGACACCTTTTTCCTGTGTGACTTTTTGACCCTCTCATATTCTCACTAACTCCACTGTACAATTCATTCTTGCATAGTTATCTCCAAATGTGAATATTGTTGCTAACAACCAGAGTTTTCAATTCCTTTGTGAGAGTACACACACAGAAAAAGAATTTGTATTCTACTTTCTGTGGTCCTAGGAGTAGCAACTGGATTAGTAAGCTATCTACCTCTATAACTTAACTATTACTCTTTATCTCAAGATATACAGGATACCCTTGATGAAATTTCACAAAGCCCAATCAGAATCTGGGATCAGTTGTTTTCCTTGACAACAGTTATAGGAAACAGTAGCAGCTTTGTCACCTGACTGCAGAAAACATAAGACGTTGCCTTTTCTTGGAAAAGGAGAGTTGCTATGATGCAAACAAATCTGCTTTTGATCCAGATTCAGCAAAAAAAAATCTGGAATAAGCTCATGACATTAAAGTCATGGGACAAATGATTTCACAACTTTCCTAGAATCTCCTACTTACACTTATATTTTATACTTTAACAACAATCTGAATTCTTATATTAGAATCTGCATGCTGATTCAGTTCATCATAAGAACTGAATAATATTCAAGTGGATATTAGAGATGTGCATACAGATGCTAGTTTCTGACCTAAGGATCAATAGCCAAATGATGAACACCGATAAAAAAGGAAGAGGGACCTAATACCCCTGCCCCCATACCCAATGTTTCAAAACAGCTGGAAGCAAATATATCTGAAGTTGACATTCTAGTTCTTTGGACCCCATCTCCCTCTATATACTGTCCTATAAAGTCATTGTAGATGTCGCAGATACTCTTCTGTTTTGAGAAAATACTGTAACTCAGACAGCTAAAAAGAGAAAGGATGATTTATTTATTTGGCTTATGGTCCCAGAGGGAATTAAGTCTAGTATGGCAGGATAGCAGGCATATATATAAGAGGTATAAGGAGAGAGAAGTTGGGGACAGGTAACCAAACCTGCAGGTCCATAGATCCTCCAAAAAGACTCTGCCTCTTAAAGGTCTCATTATCTCCCTAAACAGTGTCACCAGCTAAAGACCAAATATTCAAACACATGAGCCTGTAGGGCACAATTCACACTGAAACAACCACAATCCCTCCTTAGTCCCCACATTGTTATTGCTATCTCTAGATGTGAAATGCATTCAGTCCAATATTAGAAGTCCTACAATCCATATCAGGCTCAACACTGTTCAAAACTACAAAGTCCACTGTCCCCTCTGAGACTCAAGGCAATCTCACCTGCTACCTCTTATAAAATGGAAGATAAGGTTGCTTATTTCCAACATACAATGACACACATTCCACCTATGAATGGAAGAATGAATACATGTGCAGGAAAGATCAGATCAAAACAAGCCAGCAGAACAAATCATGAATTCTGCAGCTTCAAGTCCAGCAAATGAACTTCCTGATAAAAATATCTTCATTTCAGAGGGTTATGCCCTTCCAGATTTGCTACTTGCAAAACACATCTCTCTCTTGGCCTTACTCTACTGAATTCATACAGTTGTGTTTTGCAGATATGATAATGCCAGAACATTTCCAACATTTTGGCATCTCAATGACAATCTAGGCTTTAATTTCTCAACCTTATTAATGGCTTTTTAAGGTTTCCTCACAGAGAACTCGAATCTACCATACACACCGTGGCCTCAGCAGCTCTCACAAAACACAGATGAATAGTCCATGACACCTTCAGGTTTGCACCTTGCATGCCTCCAGATGTTCTATATAAAATTAACAATATAATAGCCTGCCACAAATGGAGCCTCTCTACCCCTTAAACTGCAGCTGTTCCAACTTCTTTGTTGAACACTGGGAGGAATCTCCCTAAGCAGTTACTTTACAGGAGCAGGAAAAGGCTCCAACTCTCCAACCTTGGATCATGTTCTTTTAAAATAATTTGAACTCTTATAGGTTTAAAACCTTAGACTGTGTATGTTTCTGAACTTTACCTATAGTTCTAATTCTTTGATTTTTTAAGAGTGCCAATCACTTTAACAATATTAACACTTTGTTGCCTGCATTCTCGTGATTCAACAGTTTCTTTTAAAATAATTTGAACTCTTATAGGTTTAAAACCTTAGACTGTGTATGTTTCTGAACTTTACCTATAGTTCTAATTCTTTGATTTTTTTAAGAGTGCCAATCACTTTAACAATATTAACACTTTGTTGCCTGCATTCTCGTGATTCAACAGTTTGCTTACATAGCTTTCTTCATCAAATGTTATAATTTTTATTTGTGCATGCTAGACTTATCATTTCATCATAGATATGAATAAGAGCATATGAATAAAAACATGTAGTCACACCATAGACATAATGATATATTGTCTTGAAATTTCATTTACCAAAGTTATCTGTCCATTACACTAAAATTTAACTTTAGGCACACATTTAGAATAAAGCAAAGTGCAAGACCCCATTTTCAGTATCAAATATTGTTGCAGTTTGTGGCACTATCGATTCAGGAAGGCCCTAGCCCCAGCTCCTGCATCCAGGGCTATGGACAAGCCTGGACACGTAGGGACATGTCCCCAGACATGTCCCAATAGAGGAACCATGCAGGCGGAGGAATGAACAACCAATGGGAAGCAGCCTCTGCATTGGACACATAGTAAACAGCTAAATGATTGGTGGCTGTCCCCTGGAGCAGAGAGATGGCACTACTGCTTGGATCCCTGACCCTATATAAGCTCAAACACTTCCTTAATTGAGTCTGCACCAAACTTGTCCACTGCCTGCTCTTCACCTGACTCCCAGGCTCTGTGGTAACTCCGTGCCGCTCACCCCCTCTCCTTGAGCTCTGAGGCTCCCACCGACTTTCTCCCTCCTTTCCCCGGCTGGCCCAACAGGGATTCGGCAACAGCTGCTATTCTTACTTACTGTGAGAAAATATGTGAATCTGTGTATTTAAACAACCACAGTTGGAAAAATTAGACCATGCACCTGCTGCTTTAAGACAGAGATATTTAAAAAGCCAGGGAACATCTCTCCTGAAGCCCCTGCAAGTACAACAGTGATATTCCAACAAATGTTGCTTTCTTGAAACATCTCAGTTCCACCACCACCCCAAAATTACCTTTAGTTAAAACAAGGTTTCTTATTTAGGGTCTCTCTAAGTCTTCATTTATCCAAAACATCTTATAGTATGATAATTAGATATATAGATATTACTTTGGAAATTGAAAGCTGAACTTCAGGGTAAATTTGTGAAGAACTGGTAATCAAGATAAGGATTGTCAGGAGAAAAAGAGGGGGAATGGTGTAGGGACTAAGGGGAGGAAGGGAAAAAGAGAAAAAAAATTTGTGGGATCTAGGGATCTGAAAAGAAAAGACAAGTCCTAAGCAAGCCTCTAGAAGACTATATAATTAATGTGGGAAATCCAGTCCATTGTGAATCCATTCCCTATTTCATCACAGTTTGGAAAACTCAAGAGTCTGACAAGTGATGCTTCTCTCTTTCTCAGCAATTCCTATGGGTATGGTATGGTCAGTTCCTTTGGCTCTGGGCGTTGCTATGAACTCTCCTGCCAATCTGTACTATGAACTGAAACAGAGAGTCATAAGAATGAATAAAATATCCTTGTCTCCCTAAGCTATTTAGTTATGAACTTCTCAGCAAAATGCAAAGTGCAACACTCAATAGAGCCATATATTATCATGGGGCATTAACCTCCTCGTGAAAGTTACAAAAGTAAGGCGCTCCCTTTATTTTCTACACTTGTCCATTGTCTGAAATCTGGAGCTGAGTACCTGATGTAGCAATCTGAATTATTAAAGAATGTTACCTGAAATGCATCTTAGTGTCTGTCTATATTGAGCCAGTTCTCTCTCACACATTCTTATCTAATTCTAAACAAATGAAGAAGCAAGATCCAACTATTTCTTGTTTTGAAGAATCACCCTTTACTGGAAAAAAACTTCAGAAACTGAGATTCAAGGATAGAAATCAATGTGAAAAGTAAACAATCATGCATAGCCATTCTCATATTTGACATGAAACCAGAACTAGTCAGAAGTGATGAAGAAAACCAAAATACACTAATAAAGAGAACAGTTCATTAGATGGTATAGTAATCATGAATATTTGTTCACTAAATCTTGGGGTTTTTAATTTCATAAAAAAGGAATTAAAAATATTGAAATATCAGGTTTGTCCTGGGAATATTGGAAGATTGAAATGTACCACTTTTACCTTCAGGTGGAACTTTTAAACCAAAACCAGTCAGCAAAAGAAAATATTAGCACTCTACCACAGATAGCTGAATTTAACACTTATCTTTGAAGGAATCACCCAACGGATAGGTGATACACACTTTTCTCAATGAGTTTAACACTAGACTTAAAAAACATGATTCCTAGTGTCTTATCAGATCATAATAGAACATAAAAGTAAATCAAGAGCAAGAAAAACTGCAGAAGATACATAAACACCTGAAGGCTGAATAATAAATACACTTTTGAATGAACAGTGTCACTGTAAAGATCATGGAGGGTCTTAAGAATTCCTAGACTTAACTGAAAATAACGGAATTTATATAAACCTCAAAAAATAGCAAAACCAATTGTTCTTATTACTCTGTTGCTGTGAGACAAAACTCAAATTCAAGCAACTTAAAGGAGAAAGGAGATTTATTTGGCTTACATCTCCAGAGATGCAGCCCATGATGGTGGGAAAGGCATGGCTAGTTAGAGGTGGTTTAAGTCACGTCCATCATGAAAACTAATAGTGCTCTTCAAAACTGCAAGAGGAGACTGCAAACAGAAACAGAACAGGGCTAACCAACTCAAGACCCTGTGACTTCCTTCCTCCATCAAGACGCTACTTTCAAAAAGTGCCATGACCTTCCTAAATACAACTAAGATTCAAATACATGAGTCTGTAGGGGAAAACTCACATTTCAATCCATGATGCCACCTCTATGAAGAAAGTTTATGTTTACCAATGTTAAATTTTTAAAATCTGAAAGATTAAAAGTAAATTGCCTAATGACACTCATCAAGATTTTAGAAAAACAAGGGGTTGGAGAGGTGGCTCAGGGGTTAAGCCTCTGCCTTGCAGGTGGAAGGTCCTGAGTTCGGATCCTAGATCCCACGTATAGGTGTCAGGCAGAAGTGGATGTGGCCTGCGTTTCTGGTCCTGGTAGGGCGGAGCCTGTGAAACCAGGGGCAGAGTAAACAAGGAGGAAGTGGAGGCAGTCCATAGTGGTTCCCGAATTTGCCTGTGGTTCTATACACACACACACACACACACACACACACACACACACACACACACACACACACACACGCACTATTGAATAAATAATAATAATAGAAGTTAAAAAAAAGATTTTAGAAAAACAAGAAGTAGCCAAATCTAAATGAAGTAGATGACAAAGTTAATTAAGATTAGATCAGAAATTAATAAAAATACAAACTAAAAAAAACTATGCATAGAATTAGTCACAGTTTACTTTGAAAAGATATATAAGATTTAGAAATCCCTAAGCAACTTTACCAAAGTAGGGGAGAGATCAATAGGTTTTTGTTACATAGAATCCAATAAAATCCAGAGGAAATTGAGAAATGGTTCTAAAACTTGTTTACAGAAAAGCTGAAGATCTTAGAAAAATGGAAAAAAATCCCTAAATGTATGACCTATCAAAATTATATGAAGAAGATATAGACAACTTGAATATATACATAACAAGCAGTTTATTAAAGCAGAAATAAAGAATCCTAACACAAATAGGCAAAGAACAGACATTTAATGCTAAATTCTATCAAACATTCATTGAAGATCTAACACCAATGTTCCTTAAAATGATCCATAAAGGAGAAAGGGAAGTAACACTACCAAATTAATTCAATAAATCTAAGTACCATGGTGGCCCAGCAAGGATAAAGTCATAACAAATAAAGAATATTTCCCAGAGAAACATTGCAAAATTTCTGAATGAAAAAATTGAACTAAAGGTCACATAAATAGTATATGCTCTATTATATAATATATGCTCTATTATATAATATATGCTCTACCAAGTCTAGAGCAGTAAGAAAGGGATATAATAAGAATGGAAGAAGACTAATTGTCTGTATTTACAAATTGCTTGATTCGATATCAAAATATTATAAGGACTCTATCAGAAAATAATGTACATGTAATAAGTATTGTCAGTAAAGTTACAGCATCCAAAATCAATACACGAAAATCAATGATGAATTAACCAACAAAAAAACCCTGGAAAACATATCCAATACACAATAGCTTCAAAAACTAATAAAATACCTAGGAATAAATTCACAAAAGGTGGCAAGAGATCTGTGTAATGAAAATTTGAGATGGTTTAAAAAATAAAAGACATCTGGTCTGGAAAAATGGCTCAGGCATTAAAGCCTTTGCCACACAAACAAAAGAGACTGAGTTTGGATCCCCAGTATCCACGTAAAAATGCCAGGTGGATATGGCAATTACCAGCAACTCTGGTCTTGGAAAGTGAAGTCTGGGAAATCCAAGAGCAAAGCAATAAGGTGATGCAACAATCCAGAATGATTTCCTTTGTCACACTTGGACTTCCAATGGCACCCTCTTCTGAACACACAAAACCACACACAAAAATACAAAGAGAAATATTTTAGAAGTATCAATAAAAGAACTAGCAGAAATTCCAATAACATTTCATAATAAAAAATTAAAAGTCATTACACAATAGATCATCCATGCTCCTGAGCTATCAGAAATATTGTGAAAATGGATATATTACCAATAATAATCTATACACTCAACAAAATCTACATCAAAGTCCAATGACATTCTTTTTTACATTTTATTGATTTAGGATGCTATGCTATTTACTTTTCTTTGGCATTTGTATATCTATCATATGTGGGTTGATCCTCCCCAACTCCTTCTTCTCCCACATTTCCCACTGTCATCTCTGCTTAAATTATTCTATTTTCAGTATTATCGCTTTTACTTTTTTAATGCAATTACCATGTTTATGTGTGTGGTAGGTACATACGGGTACAGACATGTCTGAATGAGCGTGAGTAGTGGGATGGGTTGCACCTCTATATGTGTATGCATGCATGTAGAGGCACAGAGTTGAAATTGAGAATTCTTCTTGCTCTTCCATAATATTCTTTTGAGATGGCATATCTAATCAAACTCCAAGCTCTTTGGTGGAGTTAGTGTGAACAGATTGTTGTTTGGATCCTCAGACTCCAATTTTGAAACTAGAACTACAGGAGGGCTACCACACCCACCCAACATTATAATCTGGGATCTAAGGAGCTGGACTACAGTCCTTTTGTTTCCTCGGTAAGTATTTTAACTGCCGAATTCTCTTGCAAAATCTCTCCCATTCACTGTCATATTACATGTATACTAATACCCTCCATACCAATCTTCCTTAAAGCTTTTTTCATTCCATCCCATAGAACCCTTTTCTGTTTCATGGCATCTGTATTATCACACTCCCATGTAGATATATACATAAAAATTAGAAGCTAAAACCCGAACATTAGAGATAACTTGGTAGTGTTTGTCTTTTTAAACTTGTTACCTCACTTAATAAAATATTTTCTGAACATATCTAATTTCCTACATTTGCAAAATTTCATTTTTATTTATGATGAATACAATTCCTTTGTGTAAATATACCTCCTTTTGATTATTCAATAATATCTAAGATATCTAAGCTGTTTTAATTTACTTGACTTATTACTTTAATATAAAGGTATTATCTGTGTTATAGTTTATCATCATTATCATTAGCATCATCACTATCATTAATTAATAGCCAATTAAATACTAATGAATGGATTCCACATAAAAAATCTCCTTAAAGTTTTCAACCACCTTAAAAAGTCCATATTTTCTAGAATATATAGTATGAAAACTGCCTTAAAAGGTAAAAGCATTAAAAGCAAAGGATGAAATGTCAAAATATTAAAACATAACTGATATATACATGTAAAGTTTAAAAGTATGTATATACTCTTAGGTTTTCTAAAAAAATCACATAGATTCAAACTTTTTAATAATACCTTAAATATTTCTTTTAGACAGTGCTATTTCTTACATTTAAATACAATATATGAACATTAACTTTAGAAATAAATTCATTGCACACAATTTTTAATCTCTCCATTTACATATTCATGTTAATACCTATTTAAATCAACATATTAATATGATTCAGTTGATTTAGCCTGAAAGAAAACCAAAGAATCCTTCAAAATACTATTGAAAGAAATTTCACTTATACTGTAAAAAGTCTTCCCAGTTCCCCCAGGAGAAAATATTACCATAAGTGAAGTAATTTTTATGACAGCATGAATAATCTGCAATTTCCAGGGTTCTTCAATGTTTTCTGGGATGGGTATATAAACATAGTAAGCTAAAAGAATACAGAAGAATGCAAAGCACAGAGTTTTGCGCTCCATGATAAGTCTTTTCCAACCGTCAGTCTGGAGATTGACTAACATTAGCACATATATAAACACTAAGTAGTAGAACAAAGGTAAAAAATAAACTTTCTCAGGTGACATTAAGTCACTGTAGCATCTGCTTATGCAATTACACTTTTTTGTGAAACTGATTTTGTAACATGTCCACAACAAGCAACTGAAGTACTAGCACAGGTAGAGGTTCTTTCACACTGTGGTGTCAGCACAGCAACATTTTTCTAATGCTACTTCACAAAGAGATTCAGTACAAAGAGGTTATAAACATTAGAAAACATAAACGAACAGCTAATCCTCAAGACTTAAAGCAAAGATTAGTAAGAAAATTGTTTTGTTTTTATTTATGTATTTACTGTATCTGTGTGTCTATGCACATGCATTCACATGCTGCAATACATACATGCAGCGAGAAGTTAAGAGAACAGTTTGTGGGAGTTGGTCCTCTTCTTCCATGTGGTGTCTGGGCTTAGGAGGCCAGGCTTGACAGAAAAGATATTTATTTACTGAATCATCCTGCAAATCCTGTTGAGAAAATTAAAATCTGCTGCATGAGGAGAGATGTAAACAATTACAGATTTAACTTGTCCAATGCAGACATTTTTAAGCAGTGTTCACAAACATTAAACTTAAGGGTTTTTGTAATATTTTATTTATATATTCATTTACTCTGTGTGTGAGTCCCTGTGGAGGGCCAAGGGTGTCATCGGGAATTACCTTGGATTGCTTCTATCTCCTCCTTGCTTCACTCTGGGATTTCCCAGACCCCGCCCAACAGAGGCAGACATGTATGTCACTGCTATTTCTGCCTGGCCTTTTTACGTGAGACCTGAGATCTAAACTCAGGATCTTCTGCTTCCAAGGAAGAGTCTTAAGAAATGTCGTCAAGAAATAGGAAAACAAAAACATTTTGATTGTCTTCTTTCTGAAATATCAGAATGTTATTAATAGCAAAGAATATCAAGAAAACAAAGTTGGGAGATTTTTAAAAATGACATAGTAAAGTCGTAAACATGAGGATGTGAAGGAAATACCAAAGATTTTTGTCTCAACTGAATTACAGAGAAATTAATTTTAAAGATATCAAAGTATTAGGTAAGTATTGAATGTTAATTGATTTAATATGTGACTAACTTGATTCTCATGAGCAAAAGGAAGAAAAGCAGAAAAGAGACCGTGGTTGAGCTATTTTTCCAAGATCAATAAAAGAGTTGAACATGTTTCAGCTTACTAGCAGTATTACAAGCCCAAAGAAACCATATTCTGATTCATAGTTATAACTACTGAAAGGAAAGATAAAGTCAAAATCTTAGAGTAAGCACAATTCCAGGATGCCCACTCAAAGTTCCCAATCATTAGATGATACACATCTTTCCCTCCTTGATCAATTCCTAATCCTAGTATTTCCATGATGAAATTTTGGAAATGAGAGCCCAAACATTGGACCATCAGGATAAAGGAACTAGGTGGGTGGTCTAAACTAATGATCTTTTAAGACAAAACCCAGCAAAACAGAGATTCCAAAAAAGGAATTCAACACCTGAGAAATTACAAGCTGCCATCTTGGAAAGGGTTATGTAACAAAAATAATAAACTTCTAAAAGTGGAGAACTGCTCCCAAAAACTGTCTGAAAGGAAATAGAATAAATACAGGCAAGTTGGAAGCACACCTGCAATCCAGAACTATGAAGCTAAAGCAGAAGAATCGTGAGTTTGAGGCTGCATAGCATGTTTCAGTTAAGTCTGAGTTACAGGGTAAGACCTTCACCCCAAAGAGTGGAAAACACAGAGAGAAGAGGCATAGGAGGGAACCTAGAAGAGAGGAAACAGAAAAGAAAATGGGTGGAGGTCCTGGGATATCAGGATGCTGCATTTCTATAACTAAGCAACTAATAAAGGCCCAATAAAATCTTAAAATGTCTGTCTTCACACTCTCATCATTCAGCTCCCAACTTCTAAACACTACACTTCATTCCAAAATGGTGCCACCAGGGAGGGAATACATTTTCAAAACACCTGCCTATGACACGCATCCAGATTCAAGCCACAGCAGTTACCAAGCTTATAGAAATTTATGCTCAAAAGAAATCAACACGATTCCTAAAACGATCATATAAGGGAGCAAAAGAAGCATCATAATATTAAAGGATGCTCAGCGAGACAATGCAATGTCAGTTCCAAGAAACAGACATCAAAAATGATGAAATGATCACCTCAACTTATTGAAAAATGATGAAACTACCAGCATGCTGCACTTTCTCCTTATATTACTGACAAATATTTGATCAACCAATTTATGCGAACAAGGAGCTTATTTCAGCTTAGATTCTATTTAAAATTCATAGCCTAGCTTATCAGAAGAGTTCAAACCAACATCAGAAGCAGGGAGCATATCCACAGAATTTGCTAAGGGAAGGACAAACTTTCTCAATTGTCAGAATGGTTACATGCCAATATGCTGAACTATACCAATATGCTGACCCAAGCTTTCTCCATCTTACTTACCTGCCCAGGAAATAGTCCACCAAGTATGGGACTGGCATTCCCACATTAATTAGATTGTTTCCCACAGGACTTGCCACAAATACTAATTCTTCACAGATTGTCCATAGCATCAACATTCAATTGTCAAGTTGACACCTATATCTAATTGGTACAAAATATAATATTGTATAGACACCTATATCTAATTGGTATATAATATAATGTTGTATTGATGCCTTTATCCAATTGGTATACAATATAATATTGTATATTCTAAAAATAGTCTCCAAGAGAAAATTAAAACAGAAAATTTAATAGGAAGCTAATGTGTTGCCTGTAAGCAGGAAAGAATATAAATAGAGTATATCAACTGTAAGCAAGTATATCCATTTCTAACATTTATTTGCTGCCTTCTAAGAAAGACTTATGCAGTGAGGAAGAAGGGAACAAAAGAGGGAGGGAGGGAGATGAGGGAGGGAACAGAGGGAGAGAAGCTTAGCTTCACCTTAACAGCATCTGGTCTGAAATCTAACAGGAAGATATGATGGAAGATGGACTTCCAACATCCATTAAGAATAAGGGACACAAGTTGCAGAAAGGAAAAATGAGACATGAGGAATTACAGTGAGAAGAGGATTACGGGAGAGGGAGGATGCTCCAGTTCTGGAATCTGAACACACAGATGGGATGTTTTGTTTCCCTACTGCAAATACCTGACATGCATCTCTCTTTATGTTGCATTTGGTTTTGAGTGTTCTCTGTCTTACAGAACAGACGAGGAAACACCATATCGTTTCATTTCTGCTTCTGGAAATTTAGGCTTTAAATCCTGGCTTTGCTTTGTGGATGAAGTAATGGAACAGGGAATTGATTATTTTGCTTCCTGTCAAGGTTTCCATGAAACAATTCCAGATCAGTTTTTTCCCTGTGTAGTTAAATGTCCTTCAGACATGCCTTCCCTGTTAGCCTGTGGTTGGAGTACAGGATGACTGTTCATGTATCAATGAGAATGTATCGATTTATCACTTTAACCAAGTTCCTAGTGAAAGTGTGGAGGTGGTGTTAACAGTGCACCACAATTGTAAGAAACAAAACAAAACTGGCTGCATTGGGCAGAGAACAGGCCACTGTATTCTTAGCGTGGCCTATCCTGTTTTCTCAAGCACAGCCCCCTCTCTGATCTCTGCTCTAGTTTAATCTTTTTTTGTTGCTGCTGTTGTTTTTCTTTTTTTAGTTTGATTTTTGTTTGGTGGAGTTTTTTTTTGTAAGAGTTGTTTCCTTTTTTTATGTGTTCACACACACACACAAATAAAGTTTCCATAATCATTAGCAGTTGAATATTTCAGAATGTTCAAAGTTCCTTGACTGTGATTGCCTGTAAAATCAAGATGAGGGGCATATTGTTCTGTAGCAAAGCTGCCTTGTGGGGAAAATGTGGACGAGTTTGAAATTTTGGTCTAGAAAAGCCTTTGAATGCTAGACATCTTTTTTGTTCTAATGCTCTCTCATATCAATGCTACACCATCCCCCAAGTATCCTCAAGGTTTTCGTTGATCAATGAACATCTCTCTTTTTCCTCACATTTGGTGCTGAAATCCAGGACAGGTTTTTGGAGCAATGATAGCTAGCCTAAAGAGAGAGAAAATAGAAGAGATAATCCACAATAGTAATATTGCAGGGCAATCTGCAGAGTATTTCCAGAGTGTGGTGGGAAGTTCATGGTGGATCTATCCAGATTAGGGGTAGGCATCAGAGTTGTTTACTTGGAGTGGCAGAGATAAGAAAGCACATTTGTTTACAAGCTCATCAGGAGGTGTAAACTAGAAAACTACAGAGATGCAAGGACAGATTTCTGTGAGATGCAGATATGGATCTGTGATCTAGAATTATGAAGTGGCCTAGATAGCACCTGTTGGCACTACGTAGATGCGCTAACATAGAGGAACTCCAGATTAGTTTCACCTTGATTTCTCTATGTCCTGAGATCAATGTGGGTTGGACATCTCCAGCAATGAGGTCTAGCCATCTAGTTTGTCCGATGAGTAGCCTGTATTGATTTGGGGCCCTTGGCACAATTTCTGACAAAATACTTCATAGTAAAGTATCACATGCTTAGCACCAAGATTTTCATTTGATAATCTATGGGTTTTGGGATCTGCGTTATCCATATCTTCAGGATATATGTATTCAATTGCCTTTATAAACTCATACTTTTTAGTTAGGCTGAAAACTTGCAGATTCACACATCCTAAGTTTTGGCTACTCCCACCAAGCCTCACTGCTATGAGCAACATGTGAGAAAAAACACAGCATTAACTCTAGTCCTGTGTTACCTCATTCAGTAAATACTTTCCACTCCCATCCATTTTTCTAAAAATTTAATAATTTCATTTTTATAGCTATCCATTATTTATATGAGCTATATTTTAATATCCATTCATTTGTTTATGGACATTCAATTTGATTCCATTTACTAGGTATTGGAAATAGAGCAGCAATGAGCATAGATAATACAGTATTTCTGTAATACGGTGCAAAGTCCTTTGATAATATGCCCAGGGATGGTGGAGCTGGGTCTATAGTACTTTTAGCTTTCTGAGAAACATCCACATTGATTTTCATAGCAATTGCACCAATTTACACATCTACCAGCAGTGAATAAAGCGTACTCTTCTCCCCACACCTGTGCCAGAAATTATTGTGATTTATTTACATGATGACAGGTATTCTTAATGAGGTGACATGGAATATCAAAATAGCTTTAATTTTAATTTCCCTGATGCTTCAGAATATTGAACATTTTTATGATGTTTATTAACCACATATATTTCTTCTTTTAAGCTCTCTCTGTTTAGTTCCATAGATTGTTTTTTAATTGTTTAGTTTCTTGAGTTCTGTGTGTGTTCTAGGTATGAGACCTCTGTGAGATGTGTAACTGGTAAAGATTTTCTCCATCTGTAGACTGCCTATTCAATCTGCCCATGGTTTATTCTGCTATATAGTGCTTTTTCATTTCATGAGGTTCCAATTTTTTTTATTTCTGGCCTTATTTCCTGAGTGACCAGAATCTTGTTCATACAGTCCTTGCCTATGCACATAACATACTCTCTATTTTTTCCATCCAGCGTTGTTGCTTCAGGTCTTACACATATGTTCATGATTCATTTGGAGTTGATTCCTTTGCAAAGATGAGAAAGAAGAGTTTAGATTCAGTATCTTCATGTAGATATCTAGTTTTTTCAATACCACTTTTGGAAAAAAAATTTCCATATGTATTTTTGGCATCTTTATAAAAAGAATCAATCTGCCATATTTCCATGGAATTACATCTGTTCTACATTCCATTTAATTATTCCATGTGTCTGCTTTTGTACAATTATCATACTGTTTTTAGTACTGTAGCTCTGATTTCTTAAATGTTTCTTTCACTGAAGTTTTTGCATGTTATGCTCTCATTCCTCATTAAATTCTGTGTTGTTTAATCTCCATGATTATGTCCTAGAAGTTTGCTTGCTGCTTGTTTGTATTATTATTGTACAAAGAATTACTGTATTGTGAATTATATTTTTGTACAAGGCATTATTTCAATTTTTGGCATTTATTAGGACTTACCTAATGTTCTTACATATGGTCTATTTTAGAGAAAGTTTCAAAGATTGCTGAGAAAATCTTTTTCTATGGTTTGGATCAAATATTACAAAGGTGCCATTAATTCCATTTGTCTATTATGACTTTTAATTCAGATTTTTCTGATTTCAGTGGGTGAATGGAATGGTGTAGCAATCGGTAAGAATGAGGAATTGAAGCTAGCCACTACTATTTTGACTGGGTTTTCTGTGACTTTGCATCTACTATATTTGCTTTTGGGAATGGGCTATACTCTGTCATTAGAAAGTATTATATGGACTTTCAGAAAAATCATGTGAGAAAAGTAATTGGGAAGTAAACCGTTAATGTCCCCAAATTTTAGAGATTGTTAAAGCTTTGGAAGAGTATAATTAAGAAATAAAAACTAAAAGAGTAAAGAAGAGGGGAAGAGTAAAAGCTGTGGGAATAAGAGGGGAATTATGAGACGGAAATGAACAGTATATTAGAGAGCCTCTGAAAGCAGTCTTAAATAATAAATATACAAAATAGTTCTAAAATACAACTTAGCAATATACAAAGAAAAGCAAAACCATTATAAGGCATAAATGCAATAGTGGAGAATAAATAACAGAATGTAGCAATGAAAAAGAATACTTATGCAGTGAGTTTCTCTCTCGATAGCCCTGAATTGAAAGGGCATCCCCAGGTCCCCTTGCAAGCTTCACTGCCTGCTGCGTCAGGGACAGATGGCAGCCCTGTCTCTGTGGTCTCTTCATTTTTGTTCCTGGCACGTGTGGTAGAGACAGTGAGTCCTTTGCCTCCCTCCACCCCCACACTCCATCATGTCCTTTTTCTGAACCTGCAATTTTGATGTTTGTGAGGGACAAAACTTGACCAGAAATTCAGTTGTTCTCCTTAAGGCAGCTTGATTCAGCCAGAATTGTGCCTACTGGGGAGTGTGTCTCTTCCTTGAAAAGACCCTCTCTTGGTTTAATACATACCTTTATGGATTTTATCTCTTATGAAAAAGAGCTCATTTTGTAGTAATGTGACTTTTTATCACTGAGTAGCTGTGAAAAGACTTCTAAACTCACATCTTACCTTGAAGTCAGGCATCTTTTTACCATAATGATTTCATACTCTTTCCCTACATATTCAAATGTGAGGTTTTTTTTATATCATTTGGTACTTCTATATCTAATTACATTTGTTGAATTTTCAAACCATTTTCTTTGATGACTTTATTTACCTTTCCATCAAAAGAAAACAAAATTTACATTTTCTTCACAGTTTACAACACTTTTTATCTTTACTCTTTTAGACACTAACTATTCTTACTTCTGTTAATATCCAAAGGTTTTATTTTCATGTCTCCTATAAATGATTTCTTTCTCTGCCTGGTAACTATTTGAGTGTCTCCTGCAAGAAAAATATATTGACATCATTTTTTTATTGTTAAAAGCACATAGGTGCTTTAGCTCTTAAGTTGTTTAAGCTCCTTATATGTTTTAAATATCATGTTCATATGACATAGGAATATGCTTAGGCATATTGACAATATAATGGTTGTAAACTTGTTCAACTCTCATGAAATTGATCTACAAAGCAAATACATTAAGCAAAAGTGTCACAGATATGCAGCAATGAAAAATAGAGGCCTAAAATTCATAGAGTCATTATTCTCTAGGGAATTAAGATGTTCTGGACAGCAGTACTGAAGATATGATGTTTATAAAGAGAATAATAATGAAAACAGCCTTATATGACCAAGTTTGCCTTACCTAAATTTATATTAAATTCTATAATTATATTTGAAATATTTCAAATAAGAAGGATGTGGAAGGTTGTGCTTATAGCTCAGAAATGTTCTTCACCAGTACTCGCAATCCTGGATTCAATTCACAGTACCACAATGAGTAAATAATTAAATAATATGTGGAAATTGGATTTTTCCAAGGCAATGCAGCCCTTCTGCAGCCCAAGTTCTTAAATATGCAATTGACCATTACAGATTTGGAAGTGATAGATTGTCTCATCAGATTAACAAAACACCTTGACTGGCACAATCTCAGTAAGATAACATTGATCTATGAACAGAATATTCTTTACTAGGTTTTGGAGATTTAGTGTTGCAAGCATGAAGATTATGCCTGCATCAGCCAGAGACTTAACCCTAGATCCAAGAACCCCATGTAAACAGTTGCCAAACTCCTTTGGATAGTTCAACTATTCAACCAACAGGCCTGTATCCAGATATCTTCTTTCAGAGTTTCAACAATACTTGATGTACTGATTCAGATACATAGAAGGTTTGGGCAACAGTGTATCTCTTACAATCATGTTAAAAAACATTTAGAGCAAATCTCTTGTCTAAAAACAACAATCCTTAGACAAGAGATTTGCTCTAAATGTTTTTTAACATGATTGGCTAAAAACAACATTCCTCTAACAGTTGACGAGTGGATAAGGAAACCGTGGTACATCTATACAATGGAGTACTACTCAGCCATCAAAAATGATGAATTACTGGAATTTGCTGGGAAATGGATGTCATTAGAAACAATTATATTAAGTGAAGTATCCCAAACCCAGAAAATTAAGCGCCGTATGTACTCCCTAATAGGTGGCTCCTAGTACCAAACTCACCCAGCCCACATTGAGACACTCAAAAGTAAACCTATGTAACACAGTAATTGCAAGGATTATGAACAAGAGAGATGGGGTAGGAGGGCCACACCAGAAACAAGGAGAGAGGGGACCATGTTACAGCAGAGAAAATAGGCCTCCATCAAGGTCTGCAAGTAAGTAATGAGAAACCTGGTTAAGTTCACAGACGTTCTTTCCTGATCTCACCAGAAGGGGAGGGCATATAGTCTGGCAGATAAAAAGTAATCATTTTGCAAATGGGTGATGGACCCCTCCCTCACTGAGGTTTCCTACTTTTATTACATCTACCCTTGAATGTGCTATTATAACAAGACTCCAGTTTAACAGCTTTTTGTCTCTGGCCAGGGGGTGACATACAGTGCCCACCAGGATGGAGTGAAGGGCATTGCAGGAGCAGCAAAACTGCAAAAGAAAATCAACAGACCACAATCCAGAATTTCAGAGACTCTATATCAATCACATAGAACTAGGCCAGCCTAATATCTCCCCATCCTGAAGCTCAGGGACATTTGCGGAAGAGGGGGCGGTAAGATTGTAAGAGCAAAAGGATGGGAGGAACAACGATTTGCAAGATTCTCAACAATAGTTGGGGCCAAAGCAATCATAATGGGACTTTGCATGCCCTGCGCAATGTCCAGCGCACTGTTGCCCTCATAAAGTCTAGCATCTGTTAAGGGCACCGAGATCCCTGGAGGCAAGGGATTGACAGCCATAGTAGTGCTCCTATGCTTAAGGGAAACAAGAGAAAGGGCTTATGGAAATGCCACTGGGTCCTTATATGTCATTGGAGAGGAGGACCCAGTGGAGAGTCAGGCGTACACAATAAAGGACTCTCTGGGAATTGGGGGGGAGGCGCTAGGGGATGGGGAGGGAGAGAAGGGGGAGGAGGAGGTTCAGGGGGAGGAGGGGGGAGGGAGGGAACTGGTAAAAAAATTTTAAAATGTATGATTACATTTTTAATTAAAAAAAGAAAAGAAACATGGCCAAAAAAAAAAAAAAAATCCTGAGAGAAAAGAAAGTCTCTGGCCTTCCAAGGCAATGAGGTTGATGGAAGTCAACTTGGTCAGGAATGGGCTTAAAATTCTTCATGAGGCCTGACTTTTCTGTCTTTTCTGTATGGAGACAAAAGTCTCAGATGATATAAACCAAGAACCAGTGATATTTATTGAAGGTACCTAAAACCCAGTAAACATCTTTGGACTACTTGCCCAATAGTGTATCCATTTAGGAACTGTTGATCTAGCTCAATCATCTCGAGGGAGTTCCCTACCCTTTCACCTATGGTTTTTATAGTCTCTGGCTTTATATCAAGGTCTTTGATCCACTTGGAATTAAGTCTTGTACATGGTGACA
This sequence comes from Typhlomys cinereus, assembly GCA_023101885.1. Lineage (NCBI taxonomy): Eukaryota > Metazoa > Chordata > Mammalia > Rodentia > Platacanthomyidae > Typhlomys > Typhlomys cinereus. The sequence goes on from JALPQD010000096.1 coordinate 3,276,801, forward strand.
AGTTCGGGTCCAGCTTTAATCTTCTGCATGTGGAGATCCAGTTTTGCCAGCACCATTTGTTGAAGATATTGTTCTTTTTCATTGGATTTTTGGGCCCCTTTGTCAAATATCAAATGGCTGTAATTTTGCGGGCTTATATCTGGGTCTTCAACCCTTATCCATTGATCTGTGTGTCTATTTTGGAGCCAGTACCAGGCTGTTTTTATAACTATGGATTTGCAGTACACACTAAGGTTTGGTATGGTGATACCTCCAGCAGTGTTTTTGTTACTGAGGATTGTCTTTGCTATCCTGGGTCTTTTGTGCCTCCATATGAATTTTAAGATTGTTTGGTCAACTTCTTTAAAGAATTGCTTTGGGATTTTAATTGGTATAGCATTGAATTTGTATATTGCCTTTGGTAGGATGGTCACAAAGAGCTTAGAAAACTAATCACTAAGGAAACATATGGCCCAATCAAAAAATGGGCCCTGGAACTTAAAAGAAACTTTACCAGGGATGAAATTAAAATGTCTAACAAATATCTTTAAAAATGCTCCACATTCTTAGCCATCAGGGAAATACAAATCAAAACTTCCCTGAGATATTATCTCACCCCGGTCAGGATGGCAAAAATCCACAATACAAACAACAACAAATGCTGGAGAGGATGTGGAGAGAGGGGAACTCTCCTACATTGCTGGTGGGAATGCAGGCTCATGCAGCCACTCTGGCGAGCCGTCTGGGATTCTTAAAGAAATTAAAGATTGAAATGCCATATGACCCTGCGATTCCACTTTTGGGAATAACCCCACATACAGCAAAAATTCATCTCGATAACACAAGCACGACAATATTCATAGCAGCACTGTTTACAATAGCAAAGACATGGAATGAACCCAAATGTCCAACAGTTGATGAGTGGAAAAGGAAACTGTGGTACATCTATACAATGGAGTACTACTCAGGCATCAAAAACGATGAATTAATGGAATTTGCCGGGAAATGGATGTCATTAGAAACAATTATATTAACTGAAGTATCCCAGACACAGAAAATTAAGTGCTTTATGTACTCCCTAACAGGTGGCTCCTAGTACAAAACCCACTTAGAGACACTCAAAGATAAATCTCTGTAATAACCACAGTAATTGCTAAGATTATAACAGGAGGGATGAGGAAGGAAGGCCATACCAGTAACGAGAGAGGGGACCATGTTACAGCAGAGAAAATAGGCCACCTTCGAAGGACTGCAAGTAAATAATGAGACATCTGGTTAAGTTCACAGACTTTCCTTCTTGATCATTTACAACTGATGGGGTATGGTCTTACCAGAAGGAGAGGGCATATAGTCTGGCAGATAGAAAGTAACCATTTCGCAGATGGGTGATTGACCCCTCCCTCACCGTGGTTTTCTACTTTTATTACATCTACCTTTAAATATACTCTTATAACAAGACTCAAATTTAACAGGTTTTTATCTCTGGCCAGAAGGTGACTTCCAATACCCATCAGGATGGAGCCAAGGGCATTGCGGGAGCAGCAAAACTGAAAAAAAAATCAACAAAGCATAATCCAGAACATCAGAGACTCTATATCAACCACCTGAAATCAGGCCTACCTAATCTCTCCCCATCCTGAAGCTCAGGGAAATTTGCGGAAGAGGGGGCGGTAAGATTGTAAGAGCACAAGGATGGGAGGAGCAATGATATGCAAGATACTCCACATAAATTAGGGCCAAAGCAATCATAATTTGACTTTGCATGCCCTGCGTAATGTCCAATACACTATTGACCTCACAAAGTCTAGCATTTGCTAAAGGCACTAGTATCCTTGGAGGCAAGGGCTTGACAGCCACAGTAGTGTTATGCTACTGGAACACAGGGAAGGGTTCTGGGAAATGCTACTGGGTCCTGGCACCTCATCAGAGAGGAGGACCCAGAAGAGACTTTGGCATGCACATTAAAGGATGCTCCGGGGATGGGAGGGGGAGGCATTGGGGGATGGGAAGGGAAGGGAGAGGGGAGGGGAGCACAGGGGGATAGAGGGTTGGAGGGAGGGGGGACCGGTGTACTTGTTAAGTTTGTATGAGTGGAAATAAAAAAATTTAAAAAAAAAGATGATATCTAAAAACATCCTCAGTGTATACTGCAAGGAGAATCCTATCATCCATCAGATTTCCAACACAGAAATACCAGTCCAATATCTGAGTAACTCCTGAAACTCTCACAAGGAAACATATAAATCATGGGTATAGAATGTATGTCTTCCCCAATTGATTATTTAATGACAAGTGTCCATGAACGTAGTGGTATTGGGATTTGACAGCCACATTTTAGATCAATTATATGAATTTGATTTTTCCTCATGCAATATTTTCATTAATTCTTCATGAGCAAGTACAATCCTTGTTTCTCTCATTTATACTTGGAAAATCCTTTTAGCTCAATGTTTCCATACACCAGTCTATCATGACTTTGCTGTGATATGTCATGAGTTACTTAAATAAGAAAAGGCCCCCTCTCTCATTTCTATATGATAAATGCCAGATCTGCCTAGGTAATCTAAATATAAAGATTTACTTTGAATTTGTAGTTTTAGAGAAGCACTGTCAGGATGAGAAAGACTCCATATCTCATGGCAGAAGAGGAATGGGATGTTCAGTCCAACAATTTGTCAAATTGACTGTAGGAGCCACAGGTGATCAACTATTATATTTAGGGTCCCCATTACCACATCCTTATAAAGAAAGCATTTGGAAGGTTAGTGCCTCACCTTAGGCACAGGTATTCCTTATCTATAGATTGAGTTGCTTAAATAATGTGATAGTTCTGTAACAGTCCTATACTAGTACATCAATGAGTACCCATAGCTTCTGTTGCTTGAACCATACTTTATAGCTTCCTGGATCAAGCTATGTACTGTATTAGCAAGATATGTGTTCTAGCATTGTTCACTCAATTGCAAAGGTGAGATATCCCTAACATAACTAGAGGGATATTAGTACCCTAGTAATCCTTCATCTCTTACCCAGTGAATTAATAATAGGGTAACGTATAGAAATGTTGCCTTAAGATTAGAGGTTGTGATTCTTTTACAGATTCCATATCTATGTGAGCACAGACTAACCCCAGGATGTCACCAAAGGAAAAAGATGGACATAAATGACCAGGTGAAGTGAGATTTGGATTCCTAAGAATAGCCAAATCAGTTGGGTATCTGACTTGTTAGTACCCATATTCACTCTGTGTTTCTCTACAAGTATTTTTCCATATTTTGCTTGTGATAGGGTGCACCATCATAGTGTCCAGGGAAAAGGACACCATTGCACTATCATGTTTACTTTTTTCATACTTGCGGTTTGAATCAACTGTTCCATTGTTGTGGGACTCTGTCCTCTGGGTGTAACATGCCCATGGTTACATCAGAGAAGCTGTGATTGCACATGTAAGAGTCTTGCAAGGTTGACCCTAGTAACACTCCCTCACAAGTTCATGATGCAGCATGTGGATGACATTTCAAGGTCTTAGGAGGTACATAGGTCTTCTGTTTTCTAGCCTACATAAGCAGTAAACCATTTCTGTGGGTGGATATTCTTCTTAGGGGAAGTTCTCCTTGCCTCTGCAAGTAACTTCTCACCCATAATCTCAAAGGAACCCAGATTAAACACATTTGTTCAGCAAGGTTTGCTTGATTAGATTTGTTTCTTTGCACTGCTTTAGGTGACCTGTCTAGGTGAATAACTGTTGCTCCAGAAAAACTTAGACAATACTCCTCATTCAATGCTTCGATTGCCTGAAAGCAGAAAGAATGATGGTAAGCTTTTTGTACTATATGGAGATATGTTTCTTGTTCTGATTTTGGAGTAGTTAAAAAGATGTTTTTGGTAACAGTGTATTATTTTGCAATTTTCATGAAGAATAATGTAAGTTGTTTCAAACTGTGGCTATGATAGAGCTAGCGTTCCTATGAGTGAAATACATTTATCACTTCCAGAAATACTGCACTGGGCATTTCCCTCATAATTAAGATCTATTATTAGTCTTGTTAGTCAGTTGCCATTTCTATGCATAGATAGTTAGTGAGATCATCCTTATGAATGAACTTGGGTTTGATTTGAGACTGTCCTCAAAAGTATGAGGTGAAGATTAGTCAAGGATGATTATCCATATCAACTCTGAATATATTTCTGCATTCACATATATATTCATATCCATATGCAAGTGACCATACACACACATTAAAATTAATAAAGAAAAAACAGTCAACTATACATTTATGATGAAACTCTTATCAAACTAGATAGAGAAAGATTGTGTATCATCATAATAAAGCAAAGAAAATGGAATAAAGCGAAAACTTGCATTCAAGTTTTCTTTAACACTATTGACCCCACAAAGTCCAGCATTTGCTAAAGGTACCAAGATCCTTGGAGACAAGGGATTGACAGCCACAGTAGTATTCCTATGCTTAAGGGGAACACAGGAAAGGGTTCAGGGAAATGCCACTGGGTCCTTGTACGTCATGGGAGAGGAGGGCCAAGAGGAGAGTCAGGCATGCACATTGAAGGATGCTCCGGGAATTGGGGTGGGGAAGGCACTGGGGGATGGGGAGGTAGGGATGAAGGGAGGGGGAGTAGGGGGGTCGGGAGGAGGAGAGGGAGGGAGGGAACCGGTGCACCTATTAAGTTTGTATGAGCGGAAATAATAATAAAAAATGTTAAAAAAAGTTTTCTTTAACACATTTCAAGATTTCTTTAACACATTGCTAGAAGTACTAGACAAGTAAATTAAGCAAAAAAATAAAGTTTCATAATTTAGGTAGGAAATAAGAAAATATCTATGATTATAATGGTACTATTTTATAAAGAAACAACTATAAAGACCACTAAGAAAATTCAGTATAAAATATCAGCATACAAAAATAAGTTATATATCTTTTTATTAACAGAAAAATATGTTAAAATTTTAAAAACAATGCTACTTATAACATTAAAATATTAATATTTAATCCTTTGGAAGAAGTTTAGCCAAAGAAAAGAAAGCATGAACGAAGCTGAAGATGAAACAAACAAATGAAAACACCCTAAACTGAAGGATTGGAAAAATAATACTGTGAAAATTTCCATACTACAATCAACACTTTTTATTGATTTCTAGCAAAATACTAATGTTCTTTTCACAAAAACTTAAAAATATTGTGGAATCACAAATATTCAAAGCAATCTTGATCAAAAGGAACACTGGAGCTTTAACACGATACGAATTCAAAAATATACAGCAAAAACTACAGTCAGCAAAACAATTGTAATGTTGCCCTAAAAATAGAAAAGAAATTCAAAGAATAGAACAGAGGCAGGAATGTATCTACAACTTTATGGTCAATTTACCCTCAATAAACACACTAGGCATATGTAGTATCATTGTCATTACCTCAGGTTATCCTAATCTAAGTAGTCCCAAGAACTCACTCAGTGACTCAAGACAGGACCTTTCAAGTTGACAATCAACACTGACCATCTGGTACCCTTATCAAATAACACAGCTAAAAAACTTGAATAGAGTAGCCAAAACTGTAAAATAGATCAGAAATTGTATATACCAGAATCAGTTATTCCTCTTTAATGTGCCAGGCAGCCTTATTTACAAATATACTGACCCAAAGTTGTACCTCATTCATGGAATGAAGCTCTGTGAGCACACAAAATTAGAAAGATCCCATCAACTCTCAGATTTCCAAACACGGTATGCAGTCTCATGTCAGAGTTGCTCTGGACTTTCCACAAGAAAAGTAGTTCTTGGGTGCACATCATAAATCTTTCAAAATGTATTGTTCATTGAAAGTGTTAGTACTGGTATGTGCCAGCCAAAATTCCATCAGTTATATGCATTTAGTTTTCACACAAAAATCTTCATTAACTCTTAAGAATGAATAAAATTTCCATTTTTATTAGTGACTTTCCAGCAATATAAGCAAAGGATCTTGGTACTTCAGTGCAAGTTTGGTGATTTCTTTATGATACTTGCTATGAGCCAAGTGAATTAGAGTTCCTCTAGTCTATGTGGGAAGTATCATGTCTTCCTTAGTAATACAAAGCTTATGGTTGTATTGAAATGCTGGTCTAGTTAACTGCTAATAGGATTAGAGTCTGTGTCCTATCACAGAAGGCGGTATAGGATGATAGTTCTATCATTATAAGTTTGTATGTTGATAGTCTCATAAGAAGTGATTAAGGAATATGTAATTCTTCCAGTCCCTCATGCCTCACCCCAAGTTGAAATATTACCTTTTAATTAGTAAAAATAGACTTAGTTGTTTTACATAACCCAGTATTTCTTCCATGCTCTGAAGCTACTGTATGTCAGTAAGTGTTTACAGCACCCAGACCTTTAAACCTCAAAGGTCCAGTCACATACTGTATAAGCAGGGCATGCTTGATAACACTGTCTACCTAGTGGAAAGATGAGATTCCCCTAACTATAGAGAGACCTTCGTATCCTGGAAATCCTTGATCTTACTAAGAATACTTCTTTGGGATCCATAGGAGAAGGATAACTAGAAGCATCAGCTTAGAATCAGTGGGTCTACATGAAATTCCATTGTCTGCCTGATCCTCAAACTAAGCCCAGGATGTGCGTGCCTGTTGCAGTTAGCTTGCATTGTTGCCTCTAAATTTATGATTAAGCGCTTATGGGTGAATAAGGGGCTTTTTTCTTTTATGATTGTCTGGTTACATTTCCTTGTACAGCTTTGTAGGAGAGTCCACACCAATACCAAGGGTTGAAGGAACTGGCCACACCATATTCACATAATGACTGAGAGAGGGACAATCCTTACTTGCCAGACCAGTAGGTCTGACCAAGTATACAGAAAGATGTCAACTTCCCCAACCAGTTCCCTCCATCTTATTCACCCAACGAGGGACTAGTCCCACCCACCATGGGCTAGGTCTTCCCCTTCAAGTAGACAATCTCCTAGACAATCTCCTGCAAGCCTGCTCAGGGCCTACCTCAACCATTAATGGTGCACAAATTCGCTCAGAGCACTAACCCTCAACTATTAAGTTGATAACTGCATATATCTATAAAACTTTAGACAGAAAAATCATGGTTAGGAAAATATTGGAACTAGTCAGGTCAAGAACATCCAGTAATTCTTCTTCATATACTTCTCCATATTCCCTTGTGCAAGAATACTACTTATCATCCAAGATGTTCTAGACCGACAGAAGAACTACCATTCATTCTTGATAATTCCTCATTAACTTTGTGAGGCAGTTGTTCCACGGCTGTGAACTCAGTCTCATGACTCATTTACTTCCTGACATCACAACAATGTGGAGGACCTGAGTCCTTCCTGACACTAGGCTCGCTAACATTCCCTCATGGAAGGTGGTAGGTTCACACAGCTTATGATGTGGCCCATGTGGCAGCATCATGGTCCCAGGAGGGACCCCTTTCTTACACTAGTTTATGTAAGTTGAGAAAGGACATTTTTCTGTGTAAATTTCTCCTACATGTCCTTCCTGAGTGCTGATACTATAAGCACATAATACCATGCACATTTGTTGCCCATACTACTGTAAGTAACCACAATTAAGCTCATTGGTTTACAAGACTACAGTTGGGCAAAATAATTTCTTGAGTCTATTTTAGATGTTCACTCTTTTTTTTAACATTTTTTATTATCTCTGCTCATACAAACTTAATAGGTACACGGGTTCCCTCCCTCCCTCCTCCTCCTCCCGACCCCTCTGCTCACCCTCTCCTCACCCCTCCCTCCCTACCCTCCAGTGCCTCCCCTCCCCCAATCCCTGGAGAATCCTTTAATGTGCATGCCAAACTCTCCTCTGGGTCCTCCTCTTCGATGACGTACAAGGACTCAGCGGCATTTCCCTGAACCCTTTCCTTTGTTCCCCTTAAGCATAGGAACACTATTTTGGCTGTCAATCCCTTGCCTCCAAAGATCTTGGTGCTTTTAGCAAATGCTAGACTTTGTGGGGTCAATAGTGTGTTGGACATTGTGCAGGGCATGCAAAGTGCAATTATGATTGCTTTGGCCCTAACTTGTGTGGAGTGTCTTGAATATCATTGCTCCTCCCATCCTTTTGCTCTTACACTCTTACCGCCCCCTCTTCCGCAAATTTCCCTGAACTTCAGGATGAGGAGAGATTAGGCTGGCCTAGTTCTAAGTGGTTGATATAGAGTCTCTAAAGTTCTGGATTGTGGTTTGTTGATTTTCTTTTGTTGCTGCTCCTGAAATGCCCTTCATTCCATCCTGATGGGCATTGTATGTCACCCCCTGGCCAGAGACAAAAAGCTGTTAAACTGGAGTCTTGTTATAAGAGCACATTCAAGGGTAGATGTAATAAAAGTAGGAAACCTCAGTGAGGGAGGGGTCAATCACCCATTTGCAAAATGGTTACTTTTTTTCTGCCAGACTATATGCCCTCCCCTTCTGGTGAGAGATCATACCCCCTCAGTTGTAAATGATCAGGAACGAACGTCTGTGAACTTATGGATGTTCATTGTTTATGAGAAAGTATTTGCTTATGTTTCCCCAGGAAAATCAGGCAGTAGACCTCATTCACAGCTTCCAATATTGGCAGATGGAAAGATGTAGCTCACTAAGCTACATGGAAAATTTTCTTTTGTTGTGTTTCTTTTTTTTTTCAGTAAAAGCTTTATTGAGGACTTCTGATTGCAAAGAGAAACTCTGATAAGTATTTTTTTAGGTTGTTAAATAGGAAAAAAGGTTCAGAACTTTCATATCAGCTTTGTAAGTAGTACTAGGTACACTTGGAAAAGTAGCTTCCAGGTAAGAAAATTATTTCCAAAAATGCTATTTCAGACCCCAAAGATTCTTGGGTATCAGAGACTGGATTCCAAAAGTTCCTAAATCTGAAGGAAGGTTGGTTTAAATGATGAAACAGACCCAAGTCAAGCAATTGAAGAGGAATACAATGGTTCACTATAGAAGGCAGTTAACAGAAATGATTTTTATTCAACCTAAGAGCTAAAGACTATTATCCATACTGTCTGGCATTATATCCTTTAATCAGGGTTTGCAAAAAATACTCATTGATTTTACTTTATAAGCATAAAACAACTATCTATAAGCACAAATAATATTGAGTAACTTCATTTTATATCTTTTTTTATTTCTTCCACTCATACAAAGTTGATAAGTACCCCATTCCCCTCCCTTCCTCCACCCTTCCCTGGACCTTCTTACTCCCTCCCCCCTTTTCCCTTCCCTCCCTTTCTCCCAGTGCCCTCCCCCCCCATTCTGGAGCATTCTTTAGTGTGAATGATAGGAAACATGATTTTATTTTTTTCATAGGAGTGAGTGAAGTTCTATGGACTACTTAAGAAAAAGAACAAGCTGTTTCAATTGTAACTTTGGTTGTCCCAGGATTCCCATGAGTCATATGTATTTGTCTCTTTCCAAAAACAAGATACAAGATGTTCTAGGACTTCATTTTTTAACAAGGATCCTTTATTAGTCTAGCTAGTTGCTAATTCCTGGATGAAAGGCTAGGTTTCTGGCAATGGCTTAGGAGTTGATGAAAACAGAAATGTGTGGTAGTAGGAGATGTTCGTATGGCCAACACCATGTTGTGTAGTTTGATTGATTTCTCAGAATGTCTTTGTTCAGTTGTCAAAAGATAATGATTCACCGGATGAATGATAGCCACAGCTCAATGGAACGTACATGTTTATAACTGTGCAGAGCTTTGTAGAAATCCTGTAGGCATGTCTCTGAGTTCTTTATCTCAGGTAATAATGGGGTCATGAAGAGTCCAGTAAGCTAATCATTGCATCATGTATTCTAATGATGCCTTGGGATTTTGACTGGACTTCTGGCTGAACATATACACTTTTCTGTACTTGACAGGGTCTTGTTGTACATCCCAATTGGCCTTGAACTCATAAATTTCTTTTACATGTCCTTCCTGAATGCTGATATTACAGGCACATACTACCATGCCCAGCCTCATTCCAGAATGCAAAGAACCATTTTCATTTTATAACTGAGCTCTGTTGAATTTGACTAGTTTGCAAACATCAAAGCAAAGAATGGGCAGTTCAACTCAGTGTCACATGTATGGGTCTATCTGGAAGGTGCCTCAGTAACTTCCATGGGGAAAATTCTAAAAGCTAGTGTTTTCAAGTGCTGATTTTCTGTCAACACTAATTCCATTAAGCACAAGTTGCATGTCTGAAATTCTACCTCACCTGCAAACTCTAAGTGTTTCGAAGATAGTATCTTGTCATGGATATCTGAAAGCCTTAATTATGGAAAGACGACATTCCAAGATGGAAGCTTTCTTTGTTGAATTGCCTAAGAAACAATTGTTTGTCTTCATGTTACTGATATTACATGAACAAACAACTTAATGAAATAAGCTTATGATTCTCATTACAGTTTTTAGTCTAGCTCAGGAAGAGAGTTCCTTAAGAGCTGAGGGAACTGGCATAACATGTCACAACAATTGAGAGAGGGGAAAACTTCACTTGTCAGTTTACAAGTCTGCCAAAGTATGTTAAACTACTGAACCAGTTCTTTCATCTCGTCTATCTGCCCAAAGAATATTCTCATCTACCACGGACTGATTCTTTGTACATCAGTAAGATGCTCTCTCACATGCTTGCTTAGGGCTCGCCTTAACTATCAATTCTTCACAGATGTGCCTAAGACCCAGCCTTCACTTGCCAATTTGACACCTGTATCTAACTAACATGGGGACTAAGAGTGAAGTATATGTTGTCTCTAGTACCTGAAGTACTCATGTAATCTCCCTTCTTCCATGATTAAATGTCAAGAGGCCAAATTCTGAGCAGGTCTTGTTGAGGAAAACACACCGGCATGAACTCATTGGTGCAACAACCCTGCCATAGCCAGAAGACAATATATTCGTAATATCAGTCCCAATTCTCTGGCTTTTGCATTCTTTCTATGCTTTTCCACAATGTTCTCTGAGACTTGAATGTGTGTAGTGATGCAGATGACCTGCACAAGGCTGAGTATTTCACTCACTTATTCTGCATTTTGAATAAATGTGATTCATTGTATAAAACATTTTTACAAAACATGGTTTCTCACTCAAAGTCTGAGAACTCCACTGATCTATGTGTATAAGGATAAGTATTTAGATGGCTGTTTCATAAGATGTTCCGACATTAGCAGAACAGTAGTTTGCTCTCCCCTATGACCTATGATCTTCCCATGCACAGCTTCTTAAATTGGGTTGCAGTACCAGACATAAGTTCCTTCCTGAAGAAGGGGCCTTAAATCTAATCAGAAAACAGTTGATAACTCCCATAACATTCTTCATGTTTTATACCAAATGGATGTATATGGTCAGGTTAGTCATAGCCAGGTACAATTATTGGTACATTTTCTCTCCTAACATCTTGCATGGTAACTTTTCTTACTATGAAAGCTACACAGGAGAGAGGAGGCTTCTAAGTCACTCCCAATTTCTCCATATCATATGATCACAGTCTGTTGCATTTTCAACATAGGCAGAAAGAACCTTCATGTTCTGCCATTGCCTTTCTTTTTGCTGCCTAGACACTGTCCTATAAGCATACTCACAGTAATATTACACTTGGTGAATACTTAGAGACTATCTACCACAGCAAATGATACTCAACAATTTTGTTATTATTAAACAATAAAGGGAATATCTTCATTTTAGGGATATTTAAGTTTAGGGAAAACATGCTCAAAACATACTCAAAAATACATATAATCTTTCTTATAGTTTAAACTTAACTTTACCTAAAACTCAAGTCATTATTCCATCCATTAAACTTATAAGACTTCAAACTGTTGCATTTGTTACTAAATAATTTTCTAACTAGAAGTTCTGTAGATTTTCTTCTAACTAACTAGCATACTTACCTTTTATCTTCAATCCTAAATATAAGTTAAATGGTAATGTTGTAAGTGATATTGCATCTTCTATGTGGTTGGAGTTGCGAGAACTCCAACATTTCTAAGTTATGTGACATACATAAATCCATCCTCTCTTACAATATTATGCTGACAAGTGAAAAGTTAACAGCAAACTCTGAACCTGTGACTCATTCACTAGCAAAGGTGAGAGGCTGCTATGAATAAACACTGGATATGAAGCACTGAATTATCCAAGAATTGGCTCAATGTAGACATGATTCTTTTTTTATTTCTCAGGAAAGAAGACATTCCAGTTACCAAACTTGAACAGATGTCTGGATCCTTTAGGCATGTGGTGGTCTTTCTTCATAGCCAGGGGCAGTGCTTCATCTTCAGTCAAGTATAGGGTTGCTAACTTCATTAACATCTTGCTTGACAACATTGGCCATATTCATACTCTTTATGAAATGGGGTAGAACCATCAGTAAACTGTAAAGCAGGGTGCATCAAGGCTTGAGCCTTAATTTTACCCTTGAACGATGGATCATTCTGTAGCTGAAGTGATAATAATATATGCACACTAATCAGTGTCAATGAGTCAATGACTCAAATTCTAGGAATGTAAGCCTTATTTTAATCATTTAAGGGAAATAAAACTTAGATTTCTGAAGCAGTTGTTACTGATTATCTCATAGTATCTGTATTTCATTTTTAAGATGTGACAGTGCATCATTCCATTTTCATCAGAAAGAGACGTACACTGACATTCTGACACAAATTTATTCACATATGACTATCATTGAGAAATCCAATCATAATATTCCTAATCAGGATGACAAGACAACCAAGTTCAGATCATTTTCTAATGATTTCATTGATTTAAATTTCATTACACTGGGTTTAAGGATTCAACTCAGCAGTAGAATGCTTTTCAATAAAGCACAAGGCCCTAAGTTCAGTCTCCAGCACTGAGAAACATTGAATTAGAAGTAACAAGTTTCATTTTAACATTTTAATAGGTATTCTCTCCTTCTCTCTTATTCTCCCTATTCTCCCTGAAAACCTCCCACCTAAGGATTAACCTACCCTTGATCAGATCACATGTGTTCTACCAAACTCCCCAAATCCATTCTCCAAAGCCTCCTTATGTCTTCTCAGGAGTCCTTTCTAGTTACTTCACCTTTATCCTTACACTGACGCCTACATAAGTACAACAATAGGAAAACTAGAAATAAAAAGCTCAGATCCACATGAGAGAAAACAAAGTATCTTTACAAGTCTGGATTTCCATCCAATTTCCTGATATTACATAAATTTAGTTTACTTTACCCATCAATAAAATCCTATTGTTTCATTATCCATTTATCAGTTGATACACATACACACACACGTACACATATAAATATATATGTGCAGAGTTAATTAATTGCTATTAAGACTAGATTAGCAAAAAAAGGTGGTTCAAAAAGTATGTATGGTAGTGTATAAAATTCTTTGGGTATAGTTTTAGAAATCATTTATTTTAGATACATGGCAATTCTATTTCTAGACTTTGAGAAACCTTCACACTGATTTCCATAGAAGCTGTACCAGTTTATATTGCAAAGATAAAAGTTCCTCTTTCTCCATATCCTTGTCACCACTTGCTCTCAGTTGCTTTCTTGATGATAATCATTCTGACTGGTTGAAATTGAATATGAAATTGTTTTAATTGCATTTAAAATATTAATTATCCATTCACATTTCTTTATTGAACTCCCTGTTTGGTTCTTTAGCCTATTTTTTAAGCTGGTTGGTTTTTTGGGTTGTTTTTTTTTTTTGTCGTTTAGTCTTCAATGTTTTTTATATTCCACACAGTAATGCTCTTCCATATGTCAGCTGGCAAAGATTTTCTTCCATTCTTAGGGCTCTTTTGACTCACTTAGTAGTTTTCTTCACTATGTAGAAGGATTTTAATTTCATTAAGTTCTATTGATTGGTTATTGCCCTTATTTTCTGAGCGATTTGGTCTTACCCAAAATGTCCTTATGTATTCCTATTTATTGAAGTGTTTCAGAGTTTCAGGTCTTGGGATTAGGTTTTTGATGCATTTGGAATTGCTTTCACAGGTGAGAGACAAGCACCTAGCTTTTACTCTGGTACATATAGACATCCAGTTTTTGTAGCACCATTTGCGAAAGTGGCTATCTTTTTTTAATGACTGTTTATAACTCAAAATATGTGTTTCTGGAACATTATAAATTTAAGTATAGAACTCGAAAAAAATTATTGCTAAATTTTCAAATACATTCATGTGTCAACTTTTATTATAACAGCTCACTTCGGTTGGGCTGTCTTATTTTTAATGTTATCTCTAGTGGTCATATGAATGCTTATTAGAATTCATAAATTATTCACCTGCATTTATTAAACAATATTAACTACATGGTACTTGCAAGTTTTTCATATTAATCAGTTTTTGAAATATTTGGAAAAAATCATGATCTTAATGAAGCAGCATGTAAAAATTATAAATATTCTTCAGAACAAAGAACAACAATCACTACTTAACTTAGAACTCTTAACATGGTTCAGGTCATTATATCACTCAAAAAAACTTACTTAAGTTGTTATTTAATAAAATAGGTTAAAGTTATAGGAGGAAAAGAGAGCCATTCTTACTCTTATAAATTAAAGGGCCACTATGGGCCAAACAAACAAGAAGAAATGAAAGCAGGAGGAAGTCTGGTTGGGATAAGAAGCTTCTCATTGGGATAAGGATGAGAGAATGGGTGATAGGAGAGGAAATTATTTAACTTTTTTGTATTCATATAAGAACCTTTCAAAGCCCTTTCCCCAACCCGCCGCTCCCCGGAAGCGCGCAGTCCAGCCGGGACTCACCACGACCTAGGTAAGCTCCGCCCCCAGCCAACCCCAAAACTTCAGGCCAAATAATTCAATTCAGTGAAAAACACACAGAAATTGAAAGAAGGTCTCAAGAGTTAAAATGACAATGCCCAAGTCTTAGGTGAAGCCATAAGACAAGAAAGGGACATAAAAGGGATTCCAATCGGCAAGGAAGAAGCCAAGTTATCTCTATTTGCAGATGACATGATCCTCTACTTGAGTGATCCCAAAAACTCCACCAGGAAGCTCCTGGAACTAATACAGAAGTTCAGCAGGGTGGCAGGAAACAAAATAAATGTACAAAAATCAGTGGCTTTCCTATATGCCCAGAATGAAGGAAGTGAAAAAGCCCTGAGAGAAACAATTCCATTTACTATAGCCCCTAAAAAAAAATGAAATACCTTGGTATAAACCTAACCAAGGAAGTAAGAGTCCTCTATAATGAAAACTTTAAAACCCTAAAGAAAGAAATAGCAGAAGACACCAGAAGGTGAAAAGACCTCCCGTGTTCCTGGATTGGCAGAATCAACATCGTAAAAATGACCATCTTACCAAAGGCAATATACAGATTCAATGCTATACCAATTAAAATCCCTAAGCAATTCTTTAAAGAAGTTGACCAAACAATCTCAAAATTCATATGGAGGCACAAAAGACCCAGGATAGCAAAAACAATCCTGAGTAACAAAAACACAGCTGGAGGTATCACCATACCAAACATTAGTGTGTACTGCAAATCCATTGTAATGGTTACTCTTAATTATTGCTGTGAGATAATACTCAAAGTCGATCAACTTAAGGGAGAAAGGGAGGTTTATTCAGCTTACGGTTCCAGAGGGAAGGTACAGTCTCTCAAAGCAGAAGTAGCATGGCTGGCTGGCTAAAGCTGGAGGAAGCTAAGTCACCGCAGACATCTTGGAAGCTGAGAGCTGCAGACTGTTTGCTGCAAAGGTTGACTTCTCCTGGAGGTAAGGTGGGACTAATCCACCTCAAGGCCCACCCCTTGTGACTGCCTTCCTCCAGCAAGGCTCCACCTCTCAAGGTGACATGACCTTGCCAAACACATGAGACTATGGGGGACACATTTCAAACCATGACATCCATAATTGTAAAAACAGCCTGGTATTGGCTCCAAAATAGATACACAGATCAGTGGATAAGGGTTGAAAACCCAGGTATATGCCCACACAACTACAGCCATTTGATCTTTGACTAAGAGGCCCAAAAAATTCAATGGAAAAAGAACAGCATCTTCAACAAATGGTGCTGGTAAAACTGGATCTCCACATGCAGAAAATTAAAACTGCACCCATACTTGTCACCGTGTATAAGAATTAACTCCAAATGGATCAAGGACCTCGAATAAGGCCAGAGACTATAAAAATCATAGTTGAAAGGGTAGATAACTCCCTCGAGCTGATTGGGCTAGGTCAACAGTTCCTGAACAGACATCCAATAGCACAGTCACTACAACCAACACTAAACAGATGCGATCTTGTGAAATTAAAAAGCTTCTGTTCAGATAAAGAGATTGTAACTCGAGCACATAGGCAACCCACAGAATGGGAGAAAATCTTCACTAACCACATATCTAATAGAGCTCTATTATCCAGAGTGCACAAAGAACTTAGAAAACTAAACAACAAGGAAACAAATGGCCCAATTAAAAAATGGGCCTTGGAACTTAAAAGAAACTTTACCAAGGACGAAATTAAAATGTCTAACAAATATCTTAAAAAATGCTCCACATCCTTAGCCATCAGGGAAATACAAATCAAAACCTCCCTGAGATATTGTCACCCCTGTCAGGATGGCAAAAATCCACAATACAAACAATACCAAATGCTGGAGAGGATGTGGAGAGAGGGGAACTCTCTTACGTTGCTGGTGGGAATGCAGGCTCATACAACCACTCTGGCGAGCCATCTGGTGATTCTTAAAGAAGTTAAAGATTGAAATGCCATATGACCCTGCTATACCACTTTTGGGAATAACCCCACATACAGCAAAAATTCACCTCGATAGCACAAGCACGACCATGTTCATAGCAGCACTGTTTACAAGAGCAAAGTCATGGAGTCAGCCCAAATGTCCAACAGTTGACGAGTGCATAAGGAAATGTGGTACATTTATACAATGGAATACTACTCAGCCATCAAAAATGATGATTTAATGCAATTTGCCAGGAAATGGATAGAATTAGAAACAATTGTATTGAGTGAAGTATCCCAGATATTGAAAATTAAGCACCGTATGTACTCCCTAATAGGTGGATCCTAGTACCAAACTCACTGAGAGACACTCAAAGACAAATCTCTGTAACACCTACAGTAATTGTAAAGATTATAAACAAGAGGGATGGGGAAGAAGGGCCCCCCAGAAACAAGGAGAGAGGGGACCAAGTTACAGCAAAGAAAATAGGCCACCATCAAGGACTGCACATAAGTAATGAGACATCTGGTTAAGTTCACAGACTTTCCTTACTGATCATTTACAACTGATGGGGTATAATCTTACTCGAAGGAGAGAGCATATAGGCTGCCAAATAGAAGGTAACCATTTTGCAAATGGGTGATTGACCTTCTCTCACCGCAGTCTCCTACTTCTATTCCATCTGTCTTTGAATAGACTCTTACAACAAGACTCTAATTTAACAGGTTTTTATCTCTGGCCAGGGGGTGACATCCAATACCCATCAAGATGGAACCAAGGGCATTGCAGGAACAGCAAAACTGAAAAAAATAAATCAACGAACCATAATCCAGAACATCAGAGACTCTATAACAACCACCTGAAATCAGGCCTGCCTAATCTCTCCCCATCCTGAAACTCAGGGAAATTTGCAGAAGAGGGGGTGGTAAGATTGTAAGAGCACAAGGATGGGAGGAGTCATGATATGCAAGATACTCCACACAAGTTAGGGCTGAAGCAGTTATAATAGGACTCTGCATGATCTGTGCAATGACCAACATATCATTGACCCATTCAAATTCTAGCATGGACTAAAGGCCCCAGGATTCTTAGAAGCAAGGGATTAACAGTCACAATAGTGTTCCTATACTTAAGGGTAACACAAGAAAGAGTTCTCGGAAATGCCACTGAGTCCTTACACCTCATCAGAGAGGAGTACCCAGAGGAAAGTTTGATATACTCATTAAAGGATGCTTCAGAGATGGGGGGAGGGGGCACTGGGAGAAAGGGAGGGAGGGGGGAAAGAAAGGAACAAAGCGGGGAGGGAATAGGGAGGTCCAGGGAGGGGTAGAGGGAGGGAGGGAGGGACAAGGGTTCCTATTATGTTTGTATGAGCAGAAAAAATAAAAATAAAAAAGAACCTTTCAAAGAATAAAAATAAATGAAATGGAAATATCTCAATATGAATAATACCTTTAGGTGCATTAAAGTGATTATTATGAGTCCATCACTGATCCTACTAGTACTCTCTATTTTACATATTATAATCTCAATCAAGAAATTCCTAATATTGTTTAAATATCATTCTATGATAATTAAGAAATGTCATTTGGAGAATATCTGGAAACATTCAGGTTGTTACATCATTGGTCACCTAATATTACTAGATCTAAGATATAGTAATTTTATAGGTTACAGAAGTTCTTGCCACTGGTGAACTATACTAGCGTTCCAATTTTTAAATTTATTTTGTGGTGTGTGTGTGTGTGTGAGAGAGAGAGAGAGAGAGAGAGAGAGAGAGAGAGCACCGTGATACATGGAGTCCCAAAGATGACTTTGGAAATCATTCTGCGTTTGCTTCTACTTGCTTTTTTGTTTTGTTCTAGGATTTCCCATGCTCTGCCTTTCTGAGCCAGAAGTACAGGACACCACCATTTCCTCCTGGTATTTTTACATAGAATTCAGGATCTGAATTCAGGTCCTTCCACCTTCAAGGCAGAGTCTTAATCCCTGACGCATTTCTCCAGCCTCCTACACCAGTATTCTTAACACCACAGTCACACAAGAGAAACAGCCCTGGCTTACCAAAGAAGATCACATACTAACCCCAAGGGAGGAAGATGTTAAATCCCTAGTTTTAACTTAGTACTACTTAACTAACAAAGCTTAACTTAACTAAGTAAAACATAATGGGCTGCTATTTTAATTGATCAAGTTCCTTCAATTTTATGAACAATGAGAAAAAACTGAGTGCTGTCAATCAAGCAAGGAGTAGACCAATATAATAATAATCTCTTTGTGCAATAATCTCATGATCAACCTCATATAGGAAAATAACTCATGCAAATGTGCTATCTTTAAGAAAACTCCCTAAGCAAAAGTGGATATCTAAGCAATGAAACAGGGAAGGACCACCAAGCATCCCTAATGACCATGATTTAAACTACAGCAATTCAATTATAAAATGGATAATTCCCTCTGGAAGGATAGCAAGAACTTGAGTTACACCATTTACAAGATCTTTGGTGCCATGCAGACTCAGAGCTGATGACAGATGTCCCTGCCTGTGACACACATTGCTTCTGTGTTTCTACTATCCTGCCACTCTCAGAAAAGTTGTCACTTTCGAGAATGATATTCCTCTAGGCTTTGTTCTTACCCATCTGGGAAAACTATATGGATGTCCACACCTTCTGATATGACTGGATAAGCATGTCAGGAACTATGGACACCAAGGTGCAGGGACCAGAAAAAGATCTATTGGCTAAGAGTAGGTGCAGTTGAAGGACCTAGACAGACTTGCCCAATCTCCTGGCACAGTAAGACTTTGTCCTGGCTGCGGTTCCATGATGATGCACTGAGATTGATTGCGCAATCAAGATGTTGCATTAACTTGATGAAATGCAGCGCTGGAGCCCGTGCACTTCGGCTGTTTCTACTTTCTATTGAACCACTTTGATTTGTGGAGAGAGAGAAAAATAAAACTTTTTGATAGTGTGTTAAGACGTTGATTTACTATTTTAGTATGGGAGTAACAAATACGATTGTGACGGTGTATACTTTGAGCTAGATAAATAAAGGCCTCTTGGCAAGCCTCTGGGAAAAAAAAAAAACTTGATGAAATTAACTTCCACCTTCAGGTGTGTGAAAGTCAGTAGGCATATGAAAGGGACCAGTTTTGCTATGAAAAAATGGGAAAATGTCTACGTTGAAATGGGGACTGCACAGTCCCCAGGTGGACTTGGATTGACCCAATTAATCTAAGTAATCTCTTGGATTAATCCATTAATTAACCTACTAATTTCTTGTAATTCTCAAAAATAAGTACAAATTATGCTGGGAATATATCATCCTGAGATGAAGGGAGAAACAATGATTTAACACTCCCACCAGTGTGTCCCGTCACTTTGCATGTCCTTTCAGGGTCCTTCAGCTGGGATATTAA
The DNA here is from genome assembly GCA_023101885.1 of Typhlomys cinereus. NCBI lineage: Eukaryota > Metazoa > Chordata > Mammalia > Rodentia > Platacanthomyidae > Typhlomys > Typhlomys cinereus. Next base: position 3,296,925 of record JALPQD010000096.1, read on the forward strand.
TAGGGGCATTGAGCAGGTCCCTTGGTGGACCTGCTTGTAGTGAATTCTAAATTTTTCTTGTCCCTAAATATCTGCCTACAAGTAATAGGTTCAATTTAACCTGCATATGGACTCATCTGATTCAGTTTATTAATCAGTTGATGGTAAATCAGCTGCCCAGCCAAATTAATTAAGTAGTCCAAATATAAATATAATAAATTCACACACACACACAGAGATAGAGAGAGAAAGAGAGAGAGAGAGAATCCAAGTAAGCTTAAATAGATAAATAACCCATGTATAGAATAATTGGTGTTGTTAAAGTGGCATCTTAACTCTGTCAAAGCCTCATTCGGTAAATCCTGTTCTTGAACTTTCTCACTATAAATCTGATACATAATACAAAAACAATATTGACAGTCATATACTAGCTTAAGAAAGATTCTCATCAAGAATTTGTATGGAAGATTCTCCAGGACATTTGCATATCTACACTCTTGCTGTAAGATAATTGACTTAGAGGAAAAATACTAACTTAGAAAAGGAAATATTCAGCCTCTAAAATGTTTCCTTGTGCAGGAAAAACTTATCCACGTACCTGACTGCCCATAGAAACATAAAATATACACCACTGCCTGCTAACTTGAGCACATTTAACTCTACTCTGACCCCAAATTAACACAAGGATTTGCAAGAGAATATAATCCACTTCCACATAGCTGCACTCCTAGGATTTCCATATTAGCCTAGTCCCAGATCACCCATTGCCACCCTTGCCACTTTCTGACAAAGAATGATAATTTCATTTCTTCAACTACTATAATCAGTCTGCTAAGGATATTGGATTAGGTTCAGATGGGATTCAATACACTGCACTCAGAAACTCAGAGAAAGGAGGGAGATGGCTCATAGGTTAAGTCTCTGCCTCACAAGCAGAAGGTCCTGAGTTTGGATCCTAGATCCCATATAGAAATGCAAGAGAGAGCCTGGGAAACTTCAGAGTAAAGAAAAGAGGAGGTATAATAATCCAGGGTAATTCCCAAAATCACTCTTGGGCCTCCATAGGCATAAGCAGGCCTTCTGATTCACACAGACGCAAAAGGAAAAAAAGAAAGGAAGAAAGAAAGGAAGAAAAAGAAAGAAAGAAAGAAAGAAAGAAAGAAAGAAAGAAAGAAAGAAAGAAAGAAAGAAAGAAAAGAAAGAAAGAAAGAAAGAAAGAAAGAAAGAAAGAAAGAAAGAAAGAAAGAAAGAAAGAAAGAAAGAAAGAAAGAAAGAAAGAAAACCAGAGAAAAACCAATTTTTATTCAATAGTGGTCGTCCTTGCGTGGAATTCCTGGCTCAATCTTCTGACCATTTGCATCTTTCACAGGACCCAGCAGATGGGTTAGATTAAAGTCTAGAATTTGCATTTTATTCCAGCTGGATTGGGATCTTTTTCAGAAGTTATTCGTAGCTAAAACCAACTCGTTTTAGTGAAACAGGCAGCTTCTTCTGTGTTGTGCTCTTGTGGTTTTGCTTCTTCCAGGGCAAAAGTAGTCTCATTTCTAAATACAAGTGGAGCAAAACCACAAGGTTCTTCTGCTCAGAAATCATCTTGCTGAGCAAGCAGTATCTACAAAAGCAGAAGGCTCAATCAGGGATTGATTAGGAATCTTCCTAATATAGAAAATTCAATCAGGAACTCTCCATAAAGAATCTAATTGAGAAAAGCAAAATTTTATGTTATGAATTTAATGTTCATTTATATAGGAAGAATAAAAGATCGGAGAATAATGGATGACTTTCCCAAGGAAAACAACAATTATAATCCTAATTAAAACATCATTTGATTGTCACTCATTCCATCATCTTTATTGTATACAAAACAATTACATTGAATTACAGTCTATTACATGTGTATATCATATACTCATAAATTTTCATCTCATCTATTAGTTTATTTATCTTCTGTCTCATGCCTAGGTGTAAATAAAGTAATAATATTATGAAATTTAAGACACCTTGGAATCATTCTCCTATGGTCATGTCCAACTCAAATGCCTACATTTAAAGCAAGCCTCTACATACACAGAGACAAAATTACATCCTGTACTTTTTCTGACCACAATGCAGTGAAGTTAGGCATCCACGGCAAGACCAATGACAGCAAATATACAAATTTAGGGAAATTAAACACCATGATACTGAATGAGGGATGAGTCCAGGCAGAAATCAAAATGGAAATTCAAAAATTCCTAGAAATGAATGGTAATGAAAACACAGCATATCAAAATCTTTGGGACGCAATGAAAGCAGTCCTAAGAGGCAAGTTTGTAGTATGCAATCTTTACAAAAAAATAGAAAACATCACAAGTAAATAATTTAACAATGCAACTTAAAGTGTTAGAGAAAGAAGAGCAATCTAATCCCAAAGCAATATATGAACAGAGATTAGTAAAATCAGGGGAAAATTAACTAAGCAAAGAGCTAGTTCTTTGAAAAAAATTCAGCAAGATTAATAAACCCTTAGCCAAGTTAAACAAAAGCAAAAGAGAGAAAACCCAAATTAATAAAATTAGAGATGAAATTGCAATAAAAGCCAAAGAAATTCAGGGGATTATAAGGTCATCCTTCAAAAACCTATATACCAAAAAACTTTATCAATTAGAAAGAAATGGGTTTCTTTTTTTTTATTTCCACTCATACAAACTTAACAGGTATATCAGTCCCCCCCTTCCTTCAACCCCCCATCCCCTTGTGCCTCCCACCACCCCTTCCCTCCCCATCCCCCAGTGCCTCCCCTTCCCATCACCGGAGCATCCTCTAATGAGCATGCCAAACTCTCCTCTGGGTCCTCCTCTCCGATGAGGTGCAAGGACCCAGTGGTATTTCCCAGAAACATTTCCTGTATTCCCTTTAAGCATAGGAACACTACTGTGGCTGTCAATCCCTTGCCTCCAAGGATCCTAGTGCCTTTAGCAAGCGCTAGACCTTGTGGGGTCAATAGTGTGTTAAACATTGGGCAGGGCATGCAAAGTCCAATTATGATTGCTTCCTGGCCCTAACTTGTGTGGAGAATCTTGCATATCATTACCCCTCCCATCCTTGTGCTCTTAACAATCTTACTGCCCCCTCTTCCGCAAATTTCCCTGAGCTTCTGGATGGGGAGAGATTAGGGTGGCCTAGGTGGTTGATATAGAGTCTCTGATGTTCTGGATTATGGTTCGTTGATTTATTTTTTTCAGTTTTGCTGCTCCTGCAATGCCCTTCACTCCATCCTGATGGGTATTGGCTATCACCCCCTGGCCAGAGATAAAAACCTGTTAAATTAGAGTCTTGTTATAAGAGTATATTCAAAGGTAGATGTAATAAAAGTAGGAAACCGCAGTGAGGGTGGGGTCAATCACCCATTTGCAAAATGGTTACTTTCTATCTGCCAGACTATATGCCCTCCCCTTCTGGCAAGATCATACCCCATCAGTTGTAAATGATCAGGAAGGAAAGTCTGTGAACTTAACCAGATGTCTCATTACTTATTTGCAGTCCTTGATGGTGGCCTATTTTCTCTACTGTGACATGGTCCCCTCTCTCCTTGTTACTGGTGTGTCCCTCTTTCCCCATCCCTCCTGTTCATAATCTTTACAATTACTGTAAGTATTACAGAGATTTATCTTTGAGTGTCTCTAAGTGGGTTTGGTACTAGGATCCACCTATTAGGGAGTACATACGGCACTTAATTTTCTATGTCTGGGATACTTCACTCAATATAATTGTTTCTAATCCCATCCATTTCCTGGCAAATTCCATTAATTTATCATTTTTAATGGCTGAGTAGTACTCCATTGTATAGATGTAGCACATTTTCCTTATCCACTCGTCAACTGTTGGACATTTGGGTTGATTCCATGACTTTGCTGTTGTAAACAGTGCTGCTATGAACATCGTCGTGCTTATGCTATCAAGGTGAATTTTTGCTGAATGGGGGGTTATTCCCAAAAGTGGAATCGCAGGGTCATATGGCAAAAAATGGGTTTCTTAAGTAAGCACAACTTACCAAGACTGAATCAGAATGAACTGAATTATTTAAGTAGTTCTCTATCAAGTAAGAAAGTTAAAGAACTCATTACAAATCTTCCCACAAAAAAGCCCAGGTCCAGATAGATTCAATGGAGAATTCTACTTTGTAGTGTTTGTTTAATGAATGTGGATGAGCCTGTATTAGGTGCATGTATGTTCAGAATTGTGAAGTCTTCATGGATTGTTCCTTTGACTAACATGTAATATCCCTTTGTGTTTCTTATGATTTCTTTTGATTTAAAGTCTATTTTGTTGGAAATTAAAATTAAAACACTCCTGAGTGTTTCCTTGTTTCATTAGCTTAGATTATCTTTAACCAATCTTTTGTTCTGAGATTGTGTTTATTTTTCATGGAGAGATGTGTTTCCTGAAAGTAGCAGATTGATGGGTTGTGAGGTTTAATCTATGTGTGTGGCCTTTGTCTATTGATTGGAGAGTTAAGTCCATTGATGTTTAAGGTTATAACTGCAAAATGTTTGTTAACTCCAGTCATTTTTTTTTGCTTTGAGTTTTTTATATGAGTGATTCTTTGCTTAGTAGTTATGTTGGCATTATTTTTCCATTCTAACATCTTGGGTATGTTCACCTTTTCTTCACGCTTGAGTATTTTTTCTAGTATTTCCTGCAGGCCTGGTTTTGTGGTCATGTAGGCTTTCAGTTTATTCTTATAGTGGAAAAATTTTGTTTCACTTTCAATCATGACTGATAGTTTTGATAAGCATAGCAACCTGGGTTGAGAAACAATTCCACTAAAAAAAATGAAATACCTTGATATAAATCTAACCAAAGAATTGAGAGACTTGTACAATGAAAACTTTAAAACCCTAAAGAAAGAAATTTCAGAAAACACCAGAAGGTGGAAAGACTTCCCATGCTTCTGGATCAATAGAATTAATGTAAAAAAAATGACCGAAAGCAATACACAGATTTAATGCAATATCAATCAAAATTCCAAGGCAATTCTTCACAGAAATTGACAGTCTCAAATTTCATATGGAAGCACAAGAGGCCTAGGATAGAAAAACTATCTGAGTAATAAAAACACTGCTGGCAGTATCATCATACCAGACTTTAATCTATACTACAAATCCATAGTAATAAAGACACCATGGTACTGGCTCCAAAACAGACACATAGATCAACAGATAAGAATTGAAGACACAGAAGAAAGCTTGTACACCTACAATCAACTGTTGTTTTTTGTTTTTTGTTTTTTTTTTTCATAGGTGTCTAGAAAAAACGTTGGGAAAAGGACAGCATCTTCAATAAATGGTGTCGGCAAAAAACTGTGTATCTGCAGGCAGAAGATTGAAACTGGACCCTTAACTGTCACCTTGTACAAAAATCAATTCCAAATGGACAAGGACCTTAATGTTGGACCAGAGAGTATAAAAACCCTAGAAGAAAGAGTTGGGAATTCTCTGGAACTGATTGGCCTAGATAAACATTCTCTAAACAAAGTCCCAGTTGCACAGGAAATAAAACCAATGCTTGTTGCCATAGGAGTTGGCTAAATTGCCTTTATTGTGATTCTTACCTTGCTCATCTCTGCACTTTGAAATCTATAAATTGGTATTTTTAAGGTCTCTCTTTTTAATAAAAAATAAAGGGGGTACCGTGAGGGGGGACCAAAGGCCTAGGCCTATTCCCTAGACCTTGTCATATATCTGAGACATAATTGCAGGCAGAGACCTCTCCCCATTAGTGGAAGAAAAATACCTCCTGTTTTGTTTTGCTCATTTGTGAGGCCATGCTGACCTTGTATTGCTCAGGACTGGTGGGACCAAGGTGTTCTTTCTGCTAGTTTTTTCCATGTTTATCTTGAGAACACTACAGAATGTTATCTACGTATCACAAGGCTACTGTCATAAGTCACAATGTGTAATTAACTCTTCTTGGAGACACCATGACTATCCACATAAAGTAACTACATATCACATCTGTTTTTTCTGTGCTAGCCTAGATAAGTTTTACAATGTCTATGTTTAACAACTTCCTGTAAAGAATTTAGCTATGCCTTTCCCTGATTTGGGGTTGTAAGTATTGTGTTTGTTACAAATAAAGTTAGTTTGGATGACTTGGATCAAAGATATCCTTGTTTCCTCTGACCCAGTCTGATTTTCATTCCTACTGCTCCCACTCATGATTCCCACATATCACATGGGTCCAAGCTGGAGTGGGCCTGCACATCTTAGAAGAAACAACTTGCTCTCAGAGAATGTCTCAGGGGCAGGTTCTAGACACAGGACAAGTCTGCCCACTTACCACTTTACCCACTGAAAGCCACATAAAATTCAATAGAAATCTGAAAAAGTCCTGTGATATACACAAGCAAAGAGACTGGGTGAAGGAAGGTTAGAATAGGATGGATGAAAGAAGAGAAGGAAGGGAGAGGAGGTTAAGAGAAGAGTATGTGTGTGGATGGAGAGGTTGGGAGCATAGGGAAATGGATGGGAAGAGAATCAGGGCAAAGACGTAAACCCAATTTGTTTGTAAATAAAAAAGAATAAGATTAAGAGAGAAACAGTTCCCAGAATGAAATCAAAATGTCTAACAAATACCTTTAAAAAAGTTCCACTTCCATAGCCATTAGGGAAATGTAAATCAAAACCACTCAGGAATATCATCTGATCCTGGTCAGAATGGCCAAAATCCAAAACACATACAAAAACAAATGCTGGAAAAGATGCAGGGAGAAGGGAACCCTCATATGTTGCTGGTGGGAATGCAAACGTGTGCAGCTGCTTTGGAAATCAGCATGACAGTTTCTAAAAAAGCTAAAAATTGAAATGTCATATAACATAGCTATATCACTTCTGGGAATATTCCCAAAGAATGTTTCATGTACTGTAGAAACACATGTACATCCATGTTCATTGAAACTTTATTCATAATAGCAAAATCATGGATTAGCTTTAAAGCCCAATGGTAGACAAATGGATAATGTAAATGTGGTGAATATGCACAATGTGATACTATTCAGTTTTCAAGAAAAATAAATTAATGAAATTCACTGATAAATAGATGGAGTTGGAAGTTATACTAAATGAAGTTTATCCTAGACACAGATGTTCTCCACTTATAAGGGAGAACCTAGTACTAAGTGACTAAGTACTAAGAACTAGTATAAGTGGAACCTAGTACTAATCCTGCAAAATGATATACCCAAGGGGAAATTTCTAATATCCACTATAACTGTAAGTGAAAGAAGACCCTTAGGGTGTGTAGATAAAGGAACACAGACAAGAAAAGCTCTCAGATTGCACACAGATCAAGTTGCACACGCTTAGAATGGAAGACTAGAGAAGGAGAAAACCACATCAGGCCAGAGTGAAGAATATTAGGATATTCAGCTTTAATCAGCCCATCAAAATCTAATCCCACACCAAGGCTCAGAGAACTTCCCAGAAAAGGGGTGTAGTAAGTTTTAAGAGCCTCAAGGTGAGATAGATGAGTTACTCCTGACCAAGACACTCCAGCCAAGACAGGGCTGATATACCCAGAAGGTCACAAAGATGAGGACTTCTACACCAGATCTACACAGTGCCCCACTTATCAACATTTCCCCAAGAACTAACTAGGAACTTAGAAGAAACGGCTGCTCTCAGAGAGTGTCTCAAGGACAGGTTCTGGATAAGGGAAGAGGAACCTCCCCACTTAAAACTTTAACTACTGAAGAGCCACATAAAATTCAACAGAAATCTGCCTCCTAAGAATACAGGCTCCTCCACAGAGGGAGTTATATAACAGACATATGCAAAAAGACAGGGGGAAGAGAGAGAAGAGACAAAGTAGGATGGATAAAAGGAGGGGAGGGTGAGAGTAGGGTGTGTGGATGGAGAGGGTGGGAGAAGAGGGAATTGCAGGGAAGGGAATCAGGACAAAGACATAAATCCATGGATTGTCTACTTCCAAGTTTCATCAAAATCCATATAATTACCAGATAAAACCTTTAGGAATGTATTAACTTCATAGACCACCAGCTTTCCAAACCAAGCTCTAATGGCATCAGGTAGCATTTGAGACTCTCAGCAGAGTGTCTCCTATTTTGGTGTACTTTGCCAGTCTGATTTTCCCACATATCTATCTAGAAAATGCATTGATTTATGACTTTCTTTTGTTTTATCTACATAAATCGAGAAGAGCATTAGAACATGTTAGGTGATCTGAATTTATTTTCTTGATCCATGATGTTCATGATTCAAGAACGACCTCTCTCCTTGCCTTTAAGGTGAGAGTTTTTTGGGGGTTGTTTCTACAAAACTGATTATAGTAATATGAACTGACAAGAAACATGTCTGGTCCATAATACACTTACTCTTTCTCCTTTTCTTCATAGATTCCTATTTTTGGAAAGTTGGGAACTTTTCTAAAAATAAAATTGTACCAGCTTAAGTTAAATTTTTTTCATTACCATTACAAGTTTCAAGTTCACATAAATGTGCTTCAGAGTTTCTGAACATAAACAGTCTTGATAGATTAATGGTGCCTACAAGATAGATCAATAAGCCATTCTGAAGAACTTCATCCAGACAACAGATAACTAATGTAAGTCCTTGTACTATGAAAAGTAATTACATAAATCTTAGAAACCCATTTTTGTACTTGTTCATCACTATTTTTGACATATCTGAGTAAATTATGAAGATTATTCAATAAAGAGGAGAATCCATTGAAAGTTTTGATTACACAAATAGTGCCAACTGAGTCAGAAGAAGTGAACCATTCCCTTTTGATATTAATGAATTCACTAACGATTAAAATTAAATTTTAATCACTTTGTCTTCCTAGAAGTTCCTGTAACCGTTTCTGGTTCTATCTTTCCCCCTTTCTTTCTTATTGGATTAAAGAAATTTAACAAGCAAAAGTTTCAAGTTTCTGTTCTCTAATGTATAATATTTATTTTCAGAATAACAAGATATAAGTCAAAAAGCATCCTGGAGATACCATGACTTACAGCAATGAGTGTTAATAGAAATGAGTTTCTCTTCTCCCACCCCAATCCCTAGGCTAATCAGACTCTCACTCAACCTGGTTTGGCTTCTTCTTCTTCAGATGTTGGTGCAACTGACTTTGGAGCTTTTTATAACACAGAATGGCTTCTGAGGGTTTGGTCAATGAGGTTATGTAAACAGGTAACAAAAATTAATTCATATCGCTGCCACTCTTAGGAACTCACTGAAGTAAAAATGCTGAAAAAAATCTGTCATTGGAAAATTTCAGCTTTGTTTTATTTCACAAACATTTTATAAGTGAACTAACATCATATGAACCACTGAGAGGCAGTGTCTGCCCAAAAATTATCCTTTCTTCCAAAGATGCTTTGACTATAGACCAGAGAATCTTTGAATCCAGAACATACTGCTCTAAAGTATGCATATTATTCTGAAGTCACAGGAGTTGCAAAATCATCTGCCATATATACCTTCATAATGGCTTCATTACTGCACAAAAAGAACACTAGCCATGTAATAGTGAAAACTTTATTTCACAGAAAGAGGATGAAGTAAATGTTGATTATTATAAATAATAAAAAAGAATGGATGCAACATTCACCAAGGGTCTTATTGACAATAACAACTATTTTTAGCAGATAACATTACTAAAAAGTTAAGCAGAGAAATTCAGAAGTAAGTAAGTTATCCACTGTGAGTGCATAGGATAAGTTTACAAAATTAAACAAAAGCAAATTAATAGAGAAGCATCTTAACTGTAGGTTTGCCGGTCTGTTTATATTCAGTATTTATTGTTACCTAGCACATGGGCTTTGTGGATGAGAAACACAAAAAAGATGCATGCAATACAAGAATAAATAAATATTTTTGCAATGCTTTTAAAAATGTCAAGATTTCATAATAACTAGCCTTTTAAAATTATAACAGGTACTTCAAGTGAAAAACAAATAAGGAATAAGAAATGTTATCAAATTACAGTTTTGTTCAGATGAGAGGACAATTTGCTCACTTGATTTTCATATCTGTATTCACCAGTTATATCCTGAACAGAAAAAATAGAGATTCTGTGGAAAGCATGCAGGTATCTACACTGTAATTAAAAGTAACAGGATATATTAAAGATAGTTTGTCTAACATTTATACATTTCTCTAAGCAATTGTGTAAATACCACCAATAATATGCTTTTGATTTTTATAAAATCATGTTTTCTTAAACATTTTGTGATTTCTTATTTTGGATATTGCCATTTTGTGACTGAATTCTGAGATCAATTTCAAAATGTTGTGATTTCAGTCTATAAAGCTTGCTCTTCCCTTGTCCTGTGCCGATTTCCTGTGGAATCCACTTTGCAAGCATCGTGCACTTTTAGAGCATCATGGCCTTCTTTATTGTTGCTGCTGCCGCCTCTGTCCTCGGCTGACTCAGAGCTTTGTCTTTTCCATCACGTTGTAGCTGTTCCCACTGCCTTTGGAACCTTGCCTCTGGACCTTGCTGCTGTTGGCTGTTCATCGCTGAAGTCGAAGCCCAGCTGTTCTTCACAGACGTCAGAGCCCAGCATCTTGGACCCTCCAAAGAAGTGAAGGCTTGAGACTTTGGAATTTTTTGGCTTGTGGAACATTCCGCGGCTGGGGGTGGCTACTTTGAAGGACACTATCTTTTATTGTGATTTCTTTTAATAAACATATATATATAGGTTTATTAAACATATTCTATAGATTCTGTTTCTTCAGAGAACCCTGACTAATAAAAACAACCTCTGAAAATTGAGGAATTAAGTAAGAAGCAGCTTATATTTTCATTAAAATGTAAGACAATTATTTGCATAGGGTTATTGAGTATGAGGAATTACATCATAGCTACTCAGTTTTTCATTTTCTGGTCACCTATACCAAATGTGAGAAGCATCTCTCTGACAATCATATATGTATGTATGTATAAAACTGTGTACTGTTCAGCCTTTAAAAAAAAAAATCTAAACCATCCTGTCCCTGACCCTAGGGCTCAGGGACATCTAGGAAGAGGGAGTGGTAAGATTGTAAGAACTCAAAACAGGGAGCACCATAGCCAGAAACTATCTTCCAGACATGACAGAGTTGTTGTATCCATAAGTTACTGAAGCAATATATATATAGCTTCAGTAACTTATATATATGTATGTATATATATATATATGTATGTATATATATATATATATATAATCTCCAGAAGATTTATATGTGAATTGTTTTATCAACACTCCACCACAAAATGAAGAAAACCCCAAGAGACCCCACACCTCCCTAAGAGACCAAGGAGACTAATGTTAATGGGGGAGGAAGGATGTACTCACGGATGTGGGATACATCCCCAGCAGGTCCTTGGACACATGCTATTTGGATGAAATGTAACTTCTCTCCAAAATGAATACAATAGGATTATTTTCCTGCTTTAATCCCACAAATATCAGTGTGTTAGGCTTGGTCTCCAGAAAGGTGTTATTAGAGGTGGCAGTGGTTTTAATAAGTAAAATCTGGAATGAGACTCTGCTCCCTAGGGATGGTCCTTCCAAAAGGATCATGGGACCCCATCTGCTCTTACGTTAGGTCCCAGCCACAAGGAATACTTTGCTCTGCCAGTCGTCTCCCTGATGTGGTATTTTGCTCTTCACTGGTCTCAAAGTGACAAAGCAAAACCAGCAACAGGTTGAAGCCTCCAACCTGTGACCTGAAAGAAAGTTTGCTTTATTTTGGTCTGATTCCCTGAGGTATGCTATTATCGAGTTGAATCTGAGTACTGAAATTCTTTAGAGTGAAAAAAATCAATAAAAGAAGGTAAGTGCCACAGTACAGGTTTCTAAACATTGAAGATTAAAATGTTGAGAATCAGAATTATACAAAAGTATCTAGTAACGATCCTTTATTTAACAAATTGACAAACTATTTTATTAAAAATCTCTTACGACATACAGTGCCCATCAGGATGGAGTGAAGGGCATTGCAGGAGCAGCAAAACTGCAAAAGAAAATCAACAAAATGCAATCCAGAACTTCAGAGACTCTATATCAACCACATAGAATTAAGCCAGCCTAATCTCCCCCCATCCTGAAGCTCAGAGACATTTGCGGAAGAGGGAGCGGTAAGATTGTAAGAGCACAAGGATGGGAGGAGCAATGATTTGAAGATTCTCCACACTAGTTAGGGCTGAAGCAATCATAATAGGACTTTGCATGCCCTGCGCAATGTCCAACACACTATTGACCTCTCAAAGTCTAGCATCGGCTAAAGGCACCAAGATCCTTGGAGGCAAGGGATTGACAGCCACAGTAGTATTCCTATGCTTAAGGGGAACACGAGAAAAGGTTCAGGGAAATGCCACTGGGTCCTTGTACGTCATCGGAGAGGAGGACCAAGAGGAGAGTTAGGCATACACAGTAAAGGACTCTCTGGGAATTGGGGGGGAGGCACTGGGAGATGGGGAGGGAGGGAGGGGGAGCAGGGGGTTCGGGGGGGGGGGAGGGGGGGAGGGAACTGGTCTACCTATTACGGGAACTGGGGGGGAGGCACTGGGGGAAGGGGAGGGGGAGGAGGGGGGAGGGAGGGAACTGGTAAAAAATTTTAAAATGTATAATTAAATTTTTAATTAAAAAAAAAAGAACATCAAACATGGAAGTTTCCAGCTTGCTCTTTGTATACTGCGTGCTGTGCTGACAAGAGGATAGACAGTCTCCTGGAAGTGTCACTTCCATGCTGCTGTTGTCCTTTGCATGTTCTGCCACCAAATATGAAGATTTTTTTCCCCTCATTTCTGTGGCAAAATACTTGACAAGAAACAGTCCAAGGATGGAAGGGTTTGCTCTGGCTTACAGTTTGGGTAACTAATTCCCTCCGTGGCAGGGAAGGCACTCAACAAGGGCAATAGGCTAGCTGGTCGCACTGAGCTGTGGTCTGGAACAGAGAAAGATAAACGCTAGTGCTCAGCTACCTTTTTCCTTTTTAGTTAGTCTAGCAGTTAAGATGCATCATCCCATCTCAATTAACTTCATCTTGATAATCTCGCATAAACATGCTCAGAGAATTATCTCCAAAGTGACCTTACACCCTGTCAAGTTGACAATCAATACAAAAACGCCATGACGTTTAAAAAGAAAGAGAAAACTTGCATAAATATTTGTGGACAACTGGATATATCCAGTACACATTTCAATTACTGCACATTCACACCAGCATAGTATCCATTAACTATAAAAAGTATTCCTAGCGGAGTGCAATGGTGCATAACTGAATTGCCAGCACTTCAGAGATGTCGAAGGATGGTCATGATTTCAAGGCCATCCAAGGTCATCCCCAGCTATTATATATATCAAGATTAAGACAAGGTTGAGCTACATGAAGCACTGTCTCAAAAATAATATATATTCATGTGTGTAATGCATATTCATGGAGTGTGTGTGTGTGCATTTCTAGGAATTTCAGCAAATCATTCAATTTTCCCTATATTACATTGCATATGTAACCAGTTGGTGGCAATTTGTAGGATTTTAAAACCATTCTAACTCTTTCAGGCAGAGCAGAGCTCTTTGCCATATACTACTTACTGAAAAGATGGTTATTCTTCAGAGGTGTTCAGCATGACTTGTTTTAATTGAGACTATTTAAATTAGATAAAAATATTGAAAGGACTACTTGAGAAATTTTAAAGCCATGGAGAAGGTTTGTGTCTTCTTTTGATAAAATCTGTTAGCAATGACCAATTTATGGCTTGGACAGATGGGAACAAGTTGCCTCATTGCATTACCCATCTTCTGAGTAAACACAGAACTCAGAAAAGGACAGTGAGTCCAGATGGAACATCTCACACACTGGACATGACACATCTCACACACTGGAGACATGTCTTTTGTTAGCAGCTGAGGAGAACTACATGAAAAAGCATAAACAGCCGGCCAGATAGAAGAGAATATTTTCTTGGACAAGCATCTGCCCAGCTTTCTTGCAAGTAAAGTTACTGTGGATTTAAAAAATATTTTATACTTGTTGTTATCGATGATTATATATCCACATTGAGATATTCTAAAATACAGGAAGTACTGTAGGGAAAGGAAACAAAGCTGGAATCCCTCAAAAAAGCAATTAAATCCTCAATAAAAAGTAAGTAGCTGGACTCCTCACACGTTACTTATCAATAGGTCTATTTTCTCATAAGTACAGCCAGAAGATTTCTTCAATCTCTGAATAGACTAAAATATACCTACACAGGCTGTGATATCTGGGTAATAAATATATTCTAATGGACCACCTTTGGATACGCAGCGCAAAGTTGACTGAAATTTCATTACAAGATACATGTTTATATTCATGTGCAATGTTTTGAATTCTAACTTAAGTAAAGTTTACTTCTAACTTAAGTAAAAAGTTTTCTTGTATAGATGGTTAATTTTCCTGAAATTTTCTACTTCATGGTTTTATCTTTTTATTTTTAATTACTTGAAAACTCAAGAGAAATCTTAATACAACTCTTTCAAGACCGTAAATAAAGCAGGAGGCCAGAGAATACAGAAAGGATATGATCAGAGATAGGTGTGGAAGATAAGAAATGTTCAACTGTCCTTTTCAAAAGAAGCACTTTCCAAGGGGAATTTATTAAATGAAATAATTTAATCTTTAAATAAAACTATGTGTGAACTTAGTTTAATAACAGGGAAATGGTAAAGGAAGGTCAAACAGAACAGCTTTCACCAAGTTTAGTGCTTGGAGAATTTTTAGGTTAAAAAGTCAAGTGAAAAAAGTGTGAATAAAAATACCTTTAAAATATACTCTATGTGGGCTGGGAGAGATGATTCAGAAGTTAAGACTTCAAAAGCAGAAGGTCCTGAGTTTAGACCCCAGGTCCCATATTAAAAAAAAAAAAAGAAAGAAAAAATCCAGGCAAAAAAATGGCATTGGTCTGCACTTCTGGGCCTGGTAGGCAGAGCCTGAAAAATCCCAGAGCAAAGTAAAAAGAAGGTAGAAACAATCCAGGATGATTCCCAAGGTCACCCTTGGTCCTCCAGGTACACACAGTGTTCTCTGATACACACACACACAGATGCTCATGCAAAATTAATTAATTAATTAATTAAATTATAAAAGAAAGTGTACTCTATGAAAAGTTTAAAGGAGGAGATATAAAAGACCACAGATAGTAAGATGAAAAAGACACAATGGGGGGAAACGGCTAAGGGAGATGAAAGGATGGGGTACAGGAAGGGCTTGAGGTAGTAACAAGTGGCACTAAAGTTATAAGATATAACCAGACAGAATCCTCCTATATTAAGAATATATATTAAAAAGAGAGAGAAAAGGAAAAAACCTTTTTATTTTCAAAAATGAATGTGAACAGTAATCCTACACAGGGGAACATAGAGAAAGGAATATAGGACAAAATAGAATGACCTATGATGTTCTTACCAGAAGCCATAAGCATTTAAACAAAATTCCCAGTACCAAGTATATGACACCTCCTAATAAGTTAATAGCTGGTTATAGATGTCTCAATGGCACTCTCACAAATAGTATACATATTTGCCATTGCTCTTGTTGCCCCTTAAAAACTAACAGTAAGACCCTATTGCTGAAGATACTTTACACATTGAACTCATGACATGGAAAATAAAAAGCTGTAACTGGTCTGGAAGCTTCCTCCTTGCTGGCCAGTTCTCACAGTACCAGAAAGTACTATGCAAGCTTCATCAATCTGTGAAAAACTGCAAGCTACAGTAACAACCACCCTAAAAGAAGTGACCATAAATGCAATGAATGCATGAATGTCAGAGGAGCACTAACTAGTTTTCAATTGGATATAAAGTTCACTTTCAGCAGGAACCACATTCCTGGTACATTAAAACAGGCCAAGAAACTATGAAAGGGGAGGACAGGCCTTGAGTGGGAGTATAAGCTGCTAAGGTTTCACTATAAGACCTCTATCAAACACCATTTTCCAGACAATATCTTTGAAAACTGGAAACTTAAATATTGAATGAGGTATCTCAGAACATGCACCACATGTTCTCTCTTATATGCAGAAGACTGAACATATATCCTTGTCAATGTATTTGGATTAGAAGAGCCAGAAAATTTAAAAAAGATCTGTGAGTGGGAAGGTAAGAAGGGATGGTTAAGGTAAAACCTTTTAAAGGGAGATTTAGGATACCAGGACAAGGAGGAGGGAGGGAATGGATGAGAAAAAATACATAGCAGGGAATGAGAGGATAAGAGTTAGGAAGGACATGGGAGACAGGAGGAACAGAGGGAATTATAGAAAATCCCAAAGATTGTGGGAAGTAACCCCAAAGGAATATCTTATACTAGTAATATATAAAAAATGTCTTTTAAAGAAAGGAACAAGGATGGGAAGTGAGGAAAAACAAAGGGGGAAAAAGCCTTGATCTGATCCATTCAAACCCAGGGACAAAATTTTACTAGAAGAAATAGGAATGTGGCACTTCCTGATAAAATGTTGGTCAGAGAGGTCGTAAAGGCCCCCAAACATGGGGCAAAATGGTTTTTGCCATTACTCTTGGTTGCTCTCCAAAACTGTCAGTAAGACCCTATTACTGAAGACGCAACACAAATGGATTACAGAACGTGGACTAAATAACTGGAACTGGTCTGATGACTTTCTTTTTGCTGGAGAGCTTACACACTACCAAGGAATACTGTATAGCTTCTGGGGAGGGAGATAATCACAAGCCCCATCAATGGCATAAGATCTTTAAATTGTAATATAAATCATCATGACAACAGGTGACCACCAGTGTAATGTGTCATAAATGTCAAGGAAGCAACCAACAGCTTTTTTTGATTGGACTCAGGATCTGCTTGTCAGAATGGTACACATTCCTGTTACTAGAAACTAAAACAAAAACCTAAAAAAAAGAGTGGGGGGATAGGGAAGATAGCAAGTAAACCTATAGGTAGGAAGATAGTACAACAAACTGCCCTGTACATGGCTGTTATTATACCCTTAGAATGGGAGCTTACAACGGAAACCTTTGGGTCTAAAGCTGGATCAGTGTAGGGAAATTAACATATCAGTGGGGTGGCAACTTGATATACCACAGTTGCCTGAGCCCCCACAAGAATAGACAACTCAGAGTGAACCCTTGGGTCCATAGAAGCATACAGGAGCAAGGGTGGAGGGAATGTTGAAGAGAAGGGAGAGAATGGGAGGGAGGGGGAAGGAAGGAAAGGTGGGATGAATGCTCAGTATGTGTGTAATAGTAGAAAAAAAAGTGGACATAGAGAGAGCCATAAAGGACCAGACTCTGACACCTGGCGACACGTGGTTCCACAAATTCACCAGCCCTCCAGGATGCACGGGGTCCCAGAACACTCGGAGGAACTGGTGGAGCTAGGAAAGAGGCGAGAGCCACCTGAGAATACAGCATCTGGATGCACACTGCAGCACAACACTAGAGGAGTCAGAGCTGACTGATGGAAGGTTGCCCAGGACCCCACAGTCACACGACTGCTGAGGCAGCCAGGGGGAGGAGGATCGCGAGCTGACTGGGCAGGGAGCCCACACTTGAGAGTTCACACCGACCTGGTTCAAGGCAGGGTACCACATACAGTCCTGCTACACATCACAGAGGCTTCAGAGTCAGGAAGTGGACCAGAGCTGACTGAGGATCGGGCATGGAGAGTTGGAGGGGTGGAAAAGCCCAGCGGTTCTTGACGCTTGAACAATGTCTGTTATTTCAGACTGTAGCTGACTCTCAAGGGAAGAATATGGATACAACCAGAAGAGAGCCAGAAGTCCTGAACACCAGTCCCACAGAGAAAGTGAGCCATCAAACCTCTACAACTTAGTCGTCTCCTGAGTTACAAACACCCCACTGAAATGAAGATGACCTGAATGAGAGAGAGAGAGAGAGAGTCTACAATCTAATACACAAGTCATATGGCATATTAACCAAAATAAAGGAAGACTCAATCAAAATTAAAAATGAAAAAGGAGATATCATGAAACATACCAATAAAATTCAGAAAATCATAAGAATATTTTTTAAAAATTTATTTCCACTGAATTTAAAAACTTAAAAGAAATGAATGAATTTGTAGTATATGACCTTCCAAGGTTCAACAAGAAATAACCAGTTGAAACTTAACTGTAATCATCAATGATACTGAAGCAATAACAAAATACTTCCCTGCTTAAAAAAAAAAACAAGTCCAGAGCCAGATGAATTTACTGAAAAATTCTGTCAGACCTTCAATAACTTAATGCCAATACTGCTCAAAATGGTTCTATAAAGTATAAAATTGAGTAACACTTCAAAACTATTCTTATAAAATTAGTATTACCCTGATACCAAAACTAGATAAAAATGCAACAAAAATAAAGTATGATGAATCACCTTGATCAGCATAGATCCAAATCTTTTCAATAAAATAAGGGCAAATTGAATCCAATATCACATCCAAAAGATAACTTACATAGTCAAGTTAGATTCATTCCAGACATGCAGAGATTATTCAGGATACATAAATCAATAATTAATCATAAATATGGGTCAAAGGCAGAAATCAAAGACAGATATACAATCATATCAATAGATATAGAAAGGCTTCGATAAAATATAACATCCTTCTATGATAAGATCTATGGGGAAGCTTGGCATGGAGGGGTCATACTTGAACATAATGAATGTTATGTATAATAAACCTGTAATCAAGATGATGCTAAAGGGAAAAACACCTCAAAGCAATCCTATCAAGAACATGAACAAAATGATTTCTACTCTCCCCACTTCTATTCAATGTAGTGTTTGAAGTTTTAAATAGATCAGTAATAAAAGAGTTGATAGATAGGGGTGACAAAGACAAAAAATGTCAGAGTATTTCTGTTTTCATGATATGTGACAGACATATAAGAGACCCTAAAGATTCCCATGAAAATCTCCTAGAGCTGACAAACACTTTCAGCAAAGTAGAAGGGTATAAAATTAACACACAAATCATTACTATATACTAATGACAAAATTACAGGAAAATATACCAGGATAACAATTCTTTTCACAAAATTATCTATGAATAGCAAAGGAAATGAAAGACTTCTACAATTAAATTTTTAAAGTAC
The DNA here is from genome assembly GCA_023101885.1 of Typhlomys cinereus. Lineage (NCBI taxonomy): Eukaryota > Metazoa > Chordata > Mammalia > Rodentia > Platacanthomyidae > Typhlomys > Typhlomys cinereus. Next base: position 3,316,011 of record JALPQD010000096.1, read on the forward strand.
TGAAGAAATTGACAATCATAAAAAATAATACTGTGGAAAACCGCCATCCTGCCAAAATCAATCTATAAATCCAATGCAAGCCCAATAAAATTATAGGGGCATCCTTCACAGACATAGATAAAGAAACCTTAAACTTTACATTAAAGCACAAAAGATCAAGAGACTCCAAAACAAACCTCAATAAAAAGAATACTGTGGGAATTATTGCTGCAACTCTTTCAAGATTTACTACTGACCCACCGTAAAAAAGAAAAAAACAGCAGTAAGTGTGGCACAAAACAGACACACAGATCAACGGAACAGAACAGAGGACCTAAATACAAGGCCTCACAACTGCAGCTACACTTTTTTGACAAAGATGTCAAAAATATTCATTGGACAGCAAATAGTACTGTGAATTCGGGTATAAATTTATAGAAAAAAAAAGCCTAGATCCTGCTTTTTTACCACTAAAAGTTCAACTCTAAATGTATCAAGGACCGTAACATAACAACTGATGTTTCAAAACCACTAGAGTGGAAGTCAGGAAATTTTTTAGTTGGAATTTGGTTATTTTATTTATTTTATTTTATTTTATTTTATTTTATTTTACTTTATTTTCTTTTTTCCCCACTCATACAAACTTAATAGGTACTGTGGTGCCCTCTCTCCCTCCACCCATCTCCTGTCCCCTTTGCTCCTTCCCCCCTTTTACCCTTCCTTTTACCCTCCCTCTCTCTTCCCCCTCCCAATCCCTGGAGCATCCTTTAGTGTGAATGTCAAACTTCCTTTTGCATGCTCCACTCTAATGAGGTGTAAGGACTCAGCAGCATTGTCTAGAGCCCTTTCTTGTGTTCCCCTTTAGTATGACAACACTACTGTGACTGTTAATCCCTTGCCTCTGAGGATCCTAGTACCTGTGATCCATGTTAGACTTTCGGGGGGTCATTGATATGTCAGTCATTGAGCAGGTCATGCAAAGTCCTATTATGGCTACTTCAGCCCTAATTTGTGTGGAGTATCTTGTGTATCATTGCTCCTCTCCATCTTTTGGTTCTTACAATCTTGCTGCCCCCTCTTCCACAAATTTCCCTGAGCTTTAGGATGGGGAGAGATTTGAGTGGTCTGATTCCAGGTGATTAATGTAGGGTCTCTGATGCTGTGAATTATGGTTTGTTGTTATTTTCAGTTTTGTTGTTCCTGTACCGCCCTTGGCTCCATCCTGATTGGTATTAGAGGTTACCTCCTAGCCAGAGATAAAAAGCTATTAAAATGGAGTCTTACTATAAGAGTAGATTCAAAGGTAGGTGGAGTAAGAGTAGAAGACCACAGTAAGGGGGTCAGTCTCCCATTTGCAGGATGGTTACCATCTATCTGCCAGACTCTATGCCCTCCCTGACTGGTGAGATCAAACCTCCTCAGTTGCAAGTGACCAAGAAGGAAAGTGAGAGAGCTTAACCAGATGTCTCACTACTTACTTGCAGTACTTGATGGAATTATATATAGTTATTAAAAATTTTATATATATATGCTGTAACATATATTTTTATTATTTATATATATATGCTGTAACAGTTACTCTTTACTATGGTTGTGAGAGAACACCCAAAGTCAATCAACTTAAGGGAGAAAGGGAGATTTATTCAGCTTATGGTTCCAGAGGGAAGGTACAGTCTCTCAAAGCAGAGGCAGCATGGCTGGCTGGCCAAAGCTGGAGGAGGCTAAGTAACCACAGACATCTTGGAAACTGAGAGCTGCAGTCTGCTTGCTACAAAGGCCACCTTCTCCTAGAGGTAGGGTGGGACTAATCTACCTCAAGGCCCACTCCTTGTGGCTGCCTTCTTCCAGCAGGGCTCCACTTCTCAAGGTACCATGACCTGGCCAAACACATGAGACTGTGGGGGACACATTTCAAACCATGACATATGCAGAAGTAAAGACTTTCTAAATAAGATTCTAGTAGCATGAGAATTAAGATCATCATTTGGAAATGGGACCTCCTAAAATTAAAAAACAAAGGAAGTCATCAATGAAGTGAAGATACAATCTTTTTCAGATATGCATTCAACAGATGATTGGTATCTAGAGTATACAAAGAATTTAAAAAACTAAAACACAAGAAAGCAAACAAATTAAAAATGAATTTTGGAACTGAACAGAGAATTCAAATATATTATACATGTGAATGTGTGTGCTTGTGTGTGCTAATAAACATTTTTTAAAGTCTTCAATACCATTAGCCATTAGGGATATGTATATTTAAAATGTTTTCAAATTCTATTACATCCCATTCAGAATTGCTCTCATTAAGAAAACAAATGATTGCAATGCTTGCATGGATGCAAAGAAATGGGGTCCTCTTACACTGCTGGTAAAGTGTAAAGTAATTCAATCACTTTGGAAATAAGTCTAGATGCTCTCAACAAACTTGAAATAGGATTATCATATGAACCAGCTATAGTATTCTTAAATAGTTACCCAAAGGAATCCATATTCTACTACAGAGAGTGATTGAAGGCTAAAGCTCCGTGTTTATTGCAGCTCTATTCACAATACCAAGGAGCATTTCTAGCATTTATATTTTCAGGAATTGGAAGAAAGTTTTGCAGTACATAATTTGGTTTAATCTCACCAATATACCAGAAGTCAGGATGATACTGAGGCATACTGATTATAATTTAAAGTCGTCTTGATCTTGGTCTGTGGGGCTCATTACAGCTGCAAGTGGAAGAGAAGTGCCAGGGAAAAGGAATGAAACATAGGAGAGCACAGCCTGATTTGTGGGAGGGGGACCTAGAGGGTCTGTGATCTAATATTCCAGCCCTTCGTTTATATTTTTACAAGAAATAAAGGATTTTGCAGAAAGAGAGGTAAAGGAAGAGACCCAAGGGATGATGAGTCCTATAATGGTTACTCTTTACTATTGCTGTGAGAGATCACCCAAAGTCAAACAACTTATGGGAGAAAGGGAGATTTATTCAACTTACAGTTCCAGAGGGGAAATAGAAATATCTTTCAAGGCAATGGAAGCGTCATTGCTGAAGCTGGCAAGCAGGCAGTCTGCTGTGGAGGTCTGCTGTGACTTAGCCTGCCTCTAGGGAGCAAAGGGGCCAATTCACGAATCTGAACACATGGTTCGCTTCTATGGGCACATGTTGCTTGAGGAGCATGGCTTTTTCCAAAGATTGGTCATTAGTAAAGTATTCGCTCCAGAACCTGACCATTGATCTGCTTAAAGCTGGTGAGTTTTCTAGATAAGAGGGTAAGTCCATATCAAGAGCTACAAGGATGAGGTACACCAAGGCCAGAAGCTGAAATTTGATCTTGACATCCAGGTCTTCTATGAGCTGAAAAGCAGTCAAAAATTAAACTTTTCAATGAAAAATATAATGCATGTTTTCATTTCAAAATAATATAAATAAGACAAATTCAGACTCTGAAAAAAGATGATCAGATACAACAAATGTTTTCCATGGAATTTTCCAGTTTTCTGTACTGTAAATGTCTACTGCTTAAGATGACAGTTCCCATTATTAAAATGGTTTTATTATTTTTCTTATGAAAACAGAAGAAATCAGACAAACTATGATTAAAAATTAAAGCACTCTCAAAGTCAAAATGTGTCACCTGCAGTCCAAACACTAGGAAGGTGACAGAAAAAGCATTACAATAGAAAGTCAGTCTGGATTATGGTATGAAACACTGTTTCTTTAAAGATGGGATAAAAAGATATTCCAAGGAAGCTGATTTGTTAAATAAATAAAAATGAACTCACAGGCTGGAGAGATGACTTAAGGGTTAAAACCTTTGCTTCACAAGGAAAAGAACTTAAGTTTGGAACCCAAATCTCATGTAAAAATGCCAGTCAGAAGTGGCATGTCCTGCAATATCAGGATGATTCAGAAGTCACCCTTGGGCCTCCACAGGTACAGACAAGAGTTCTCTGATACACACACACACACACACACACACACACACATACACACACACACACACACACACACACACACACACACACCCCAATACACAAAATGAACTCACATATAATGCACACCAGTAAACATGTAAGACAAGAACAATGTAAGCAAAATAATCCAGTTATGACAGTGAGCAGATGCATGCTAGCTATGACTCAGCATTACTCTGTGAAATATGTGGGCTAAATTGCCTTTGTTTTTTATTTAAATCAGTGTTTTGTGAGTCTTGTTCCCTTTGTACCGTAGTACTATCTCATCATTAGTTTCATATCAGAAAATAACTTTCCCAGGGTAGAGTAATTAAAAGACACAAATGTAAGACTATTTATTAAAGTTAAATGAATATATTAGAATTGTCACTCTCATTGTAAAAACCCATTTCATTTTAATTTTATGCATTTTGAACACATGAAATTCAGGCAACATTATCCATAAGTCCATTTGTATATAGCCAGTAAATACTATAAGCTTCCTGCTAAAGGTGTGTGTGATGAAATTAAGTGAAGACTAATAATATAGAACATTACAGGCCACAGATGCATTAAAGGATTATTAGTTGGTCCTGAAAGATGAAATGGCCTTTTATAGTTCATAGACGAGGCTCTGAGGCTCCTGATAAAGAAGCTCACTGGGGGACTGTTCAAGTCCAAGCTCAGATTCAATGAATCAGATGCTTACAAACCAACAATGTTTTTAGCTCAGAAATATTCCTCAGTTCAAGAAAAACTGAAAATAACAGCAATCCATAATTCAGAACACCAAAAATCCTACATTATTCACCTGGAACCAGACCAGTCAAATCTCTCCCATCCTAAAGCTCAGGGAACCTTGTAGAAGAGGGGGTGGCAAGATTATAAGAGCCTAAAGATGGGGAGGCCCAACAATATGCAAGATACTCCACACAAGTCAGGGCTACAGCAGCCAGGATATAGCCACAATGTGATTGGACCTTGTTGGCCTGCACAATGGCTGACATGTCAGTGACCCCCCAAAGTCTAGCATGGATCACAGGGGAGAAGGTTTCAGGCAGTAGGATCCTTAGAGGCAAGGGATTGAACAGTCATAATAGAGTTCCCATACTAGCAGGCAGCCCAAGAAGGGGTCCCAAGCTATACCACTGACTCCTGAACCCTCATTAGTGTAGACCACATAAATAGATGTTCTGAGGAATAGGTGGGAAGAAGTAGGAAGGGACAGCAGAGGGGAAAGGGAGGGAGTAAGAGAGAGGGAGAAGGGAGGAGGGGAGGGAGGACGGAGAGGAAAGAGGTACCTATTGAGCTTGTATGATTAGACAAAAAGACGTGTACTAAATAAATAAATGAAAAAAATAAATATTCCTCAGTTCAAACATCATAAGTAATGATATGTACATAATATGCCTTTTGTACCCTGACGCTCCTTAGATCAAACTTATAATACTTTCTAATGAATTAACCAGAAGTCTGTGGAAACTTATAATAACCTTTGTATACAATGGTGAGCACAGCACCCTGACATTTTTTTCCCTTGGGACATGTGTAATACAATATTTACCAAGAATTTAAGTGTCAAATATGCACATGGGACAGTGAAAGCAAGTGGCAGCATTATTTACATACAGTATTTAAAATACAGCTAATAGTCACAGCTAGCTAGTAAACTAAAATATTTATGTCTCTAAGTATATAGTTTTATGAAAAATCTGTCCAAATTTAGATCCGTTTGGTGTTATGTCTCAGGTAAGATAACCACACTGCATTTGGCTCATTGTAAAGTATAAAGGCTGTTCTATGTATTAGTTGAGATGTGTAAATAATTAAATGGATATTAGGTAGTTAATTTTTTTAGATTAAGAGGAAAAGTAAAAATACTTAAATTTGCAAAAAAAAAACCCTTAGGTTTATAGGAAGTTAAAACCTTTGTATCTGGTAATTTTGTGGGTTATTTGAGACAGTGGCTCCTGTACTTCAGACTGGACTGTCATGATAGGGGGATTGCAGGGTTAATGTTAGGCTGAGAGTGGACTCTAAGAGTTTACATGTGCTACGCAAGCTTCCACCAAATAAGCTGCATCAAGCCAAATTATGTTGTAAACTTCTTTTAGCAATAAATTAAATATTAAATAAGGTATATAGCCCCAAAAGCAGAAATGCAAAATGCAAGATTTTTATTTGCTGACATATTTCCTATGTACACTGTCAATATTCTGACAGCAAGTTTTGATATCCTCCTTCAATCAATACTACAGTCATCTAGTTCTATGATTACAGTGATTGACCTTAGCGATAAATTTTGCTGAACATCTCCTACAAAGAAGGATAGTATCTAACTGAACCTAACAAATATACTGATAGCAACAAACTGATAAATAAATATACTGATAGCAAAACATAATATTCCATTGATGCAGACTGCATTTAAGAAACAAAACCTTGTCATAGGATAAGGATAGGAACACTATGTGGAAAAATGTTTCCTAATATTGATTTATGTATAACTCTACTATTTTAACAAAACCGTAGTAAAATAGCATATTTTCATTAATCTTTCTGATGTCTAAATAAGTAAATTTAAGTGTTATGTGTTTTGAGTATATTCTGGTCCACTCAAAGTTCAATTTCTCTACACTCAACCTTTAAATTTCATTTGAAACATTCCAGGCACAAACAAGAAATGATCAAGAGAGCTGAGTTCTGGTACAAGGTACATGACTGAAACCTAATAGTCTAATCGACATTTTACTTGGTTGACAGGGCACCAGCTAAGTCTGTCAGTGTCTGCCTTGACAGAAAACCATAAGGAAAAATAGCTGAAATGAAAGAAAACAGAATTAGAGACTGGCAAAAGAGTGATGGATGTCTGCCTCAGCCAAAAACATGTACAATGTGTTCTATACATTGTACATCATGAGGTGTCCTAAGAAATCATCATCTTCACAGTAGAGCATGAATTCTACTGAGGACCTTTTCCCATAGTTGGTGCCAGTTTCCTTGTTCTTCCCTACATTTTCACACGCCTAATCTAAACCAGTTTCATTCTACTTAGGAATTATACATATATATACATATATATAATATTCATTTAGCAGATATCAGGGGCTGAAAGTTCAATCCTGCAACACCCCAAATTTAAGGAACATGCTGTCCAATGACAATAGTATTAGGGAAGGTTAAGTATATAATCCATAATACAGACTAGTAGATTTACATTATACATTTATATAATAATGTAAAATTATAATATATGTAAAATAAAATTATATAGATATAGGTTTACATAAATATAAAACATATCAAATACAATAAAATCTTCAACTCTGCTTCTCCCTTTTAGCAACTTCCTTCTCATTTCTTTCAGATCTAATAAAACAATCAGTCATCTTCTCTACGTCCCCCTATTTTACCCATTTCTTAACTTACCTCATTTTGGTTTATCTGTCACATTCCATCAAATGCACAATAATAAATTTCTATTTTGTGAAACCCTTTCTCTTCCTGAGATTTGCTCAAGCATTTAATATTCATCATTCCTTCCCTTAGAAAATTGATTTAGTGTAGTTCCTTTACATTAACACTGTTACAAAGGAATAAGTGTCACACCTGAAATATTATCTAACACACCTGAGATTTTACATTGAATTAATATCTCAATAATGCATTTCATGAGAGAAACTAAGTAAATCACTTGACAAAGAGCATGAACCAGCACTCACTCAACATCAGCTCCTCCCGAAAGTCTCTGACTTTCCTTTGGGAAGGTATTAGCCAGCATGGTTGCTGATAAAATTACCATCAACCACCTAGAATTAGGCCAGACTAATCTCTCCCCATCCTGAAGCTCAGGGAAATTTGCGGAAGAGGGGGCGGTAAGAGTGTAAGAGCAAAAGATGGGAGGAGCAATGATTTGCAAGATACTCCACACAAGTTAGGGCCGAAGCAATCATAATTGGACATTGCATGCCCGGCACATTGTCCAACACACTATTGACCTCACAAAGTCTAGCATCGGCTAAAGGCACCAAGATCCTTGGAGGCAAGGGATTGACAGCCACAGTAGTGTTCCTATGCTTAAGGGGAACACAGGAAAGGGTTCAGGGAAATGCCGCTGGGTCCTTGTACGTCATCGGAGAGGAGGGCCCAGAGGAGAGTCAGGCATGCACAAGAAAGGACTCTGGGAATTGGGTCGGGAGGCACTGGGGGATAGAGAGGGAGGGGTGAGGGGAGGGGGAGCAGGGGATTCGGGGCGGAGGAGGGAGGAAGGGAACTGGTGTACCTATTAAGTTTGTATGAGCTGAAATAATAAAAAATGTATTAAAAAAAAGAAAAAGAAAAAAAATCACCATCAAACAGCTTAAGAGAACAAGGAGTTTAATTTCTTGTAATAATCCAGCCACAGTTCTGAGTCTAGCTTGGCAGGAAAGCAGCTAAGGGAGGAATAATTGTTACCTGCCAGACCAGCATGTCTGGCCAAGTGTCCACAAGGATGCCAACTTCCTCAACAAGCTCTTTGTATTTTATTCTTCTGTCCAGGGCCTAGTCCCACCTACCATGGGCTGGGTCTGCTCCAGCAACTAGACAATCTGCTGCAGGTTCATTCTGGGCTTAACTCAACTATCAATTATCTACAAATGTGCCCAGAGCTTGAACCTTCAACCATTAAGTTGACACCTGTATCTAACTATGCCAGAAAGTGCATGGATAGGAATGCTGTTAAAAGTTGTCTTCATAATGGTAACATTTTCATCAGAAGTGGGTGGGACTTGAAAGCTCATAAAGAACATTACAATATTCATGAAATGGTTGATCATGAAAAGTTCAGAAAACCAAGCCTGAAAGAGTGAAAGGTGGAGGAGGGGATAAAACCACTGATTAAAAATATCCAATGTTAATGCTGTTTAGAAAAATAGAGGTTCCTATATGTGCTTCCAATGGTCTTGGGTGACTCTCAATCACCCACAAGTACAGAAGGGTTTCGTCTGTAGCTGAATCAGGAGATGTATGGGGAAGTTAAGTATTGGTTCAGCTTAGGGTGGTCTCCTGAACTTCCCTGACCAGGGTAAGTGCCCCCTCTTAACTTTTGTTAGCAAGTTTCTTCCTTTTTTCTCTTCTTTCTAGTTAAGAAGAAAGTTTTAATCAATGTTCTCATTAGAGAGAGTAATAGAAAAGTGGGTTCAGCAATCCCAACTTTGTCTTTGGGGTACTCACATCAATTTAAAGTTTAAATAGAGAATCAGGGTAGGTAAGCAAGTGGTAATAATAATTAGGCAGTCATTGAAAAGACTTGCTTTGGTTGATCATTATCCGAGTTCTGGTGTTGGGAAAAGTGGTCCCCAGAAGTTGTTATTGCTATCACAGTTGGAACAACATGGACCTATAAGATGGTTTCCCCTGATCCAGGTTATAGCTATAATGTCATCAAAGATAATTATCCGCTAATGGAGGGTGGTCTTTACTGACTGTGCTTGCTTTTCTTGAGACCCCTGAATAGCTGCTAGTTTAGGACAATGATCATTATCTTTTTTTTTCTCATTTCTTTTTATTTTATTTTATTTTATTTATTTTTTTCCACTCATACAAACTTGATAGGTACCACACTCCTCTCCCTTCCTCCACCCCTTCCTGGATCCCCTTGCTTCCTCCACCCTTTTCCCTTTCCTTTCCCCCCTGCCTCCCTTTCTCCCATTGTCCCCCCCCCCAATCCCTGAAGCATCTTTTAGTGCATGTCAAACTTCCCTCTGGATTCTCCTCTCTGATGAGGTATAAGGACTCAGTACCATTGCCTAGAGCTCTTTTTTGTGTTCCCCTTTAGTATAGGAACACTATTGTGGCTGTTAATCCCTTGCCTCTAAGGATCCTAGTGCCTGTGATTCATGCTAGACTTTGGGGCAGGTCAATGATATGTGACAATGACCATTATCTTTGTGCTTTCTACCTGGAGTCCATTTTCAAGTTCAGCTTTACATCTGCTATGAATGACAGATAGGCAATATCCAACCCTTTTAGTGAATAGAATTCCTGGGAATGCTTACTTATCTTTGCTTAGAGACAATCATCACGATTCAGTTAGGAGCATATGACTACAAGTCAAGAAGAGCTAATGTCACGAACCAAACCAGCTTGGAGGAAACCAGCTTAGTAAAATGTTCACTTTGCACTTTATAAGGCATGCATACCCAAGGATATGCTTAACACACAAAGGATGCAATGATGATTAGCGCCACAGCTATATGGAAATCCTTAGTCATTTAATTTCTACTTTTGATGCAAAACTCAAAAAATCTGTTTCAATGTTGCCATGGTCTACAACACTGACAAAAATAAAAGTTTTGGAGCTTTTACATGTTTACATGGCTGAATGCATTCTTTAGTCTACATGCTCATTAAAATATCCAATGTTAATGCTGTTTAGAAAAATAGAGGTAAACATATGTGCTCCCAATGATCTTGGTTGACTCTCAAGCTCATAAACGCACTAATAAAACTCTAAGTCAAGGCAAATGCATGCAGACCAGACAGCAAATAGCTGGATTGTCCCAGTGGAAAGTTTTTTGTATGAACAATACTAATTACGAGTAGCAAAAATGTTAAAATTCCATTGTTCACCTTATATGCGGAATATCTCCATTCAAGACTTATTGTATAAAAGAGAGCACTCATTGTTCAGTCTCCATGTATTGTTTATATGCTTCCAATTGCAAAATTTTGTATGACATTTATACATAAATACACAGCTCTTTAATAGCTGACACAGAGGATATTAAATGTCCTAGAATTGTCTTAAAATAATAATTGTTTACAAAATAGTCACATAAAAGACTAATGAGCATACATACTTAAATAAATCTTAACTTTGTTAATACTCAGTTCTTGAAGTATTAACAAAATCATGACAAATTAGCAGAGTATGAAGAATAATTTTGATTAAAGAGATGTTCTTCAACCAGTTTTTTGCAGACATTGCTAAAAACAGAACATTTTCACTAAAGCCGCCACTTTTGCCACAGAGCATTAAGTTTTCATTAGTTTGTTGAATTGAATTTGGATCACAGAAGATCCTGTAAATAAATTTACATTTTGAAATACCTTTGATAAAAAATTTTAGTTTAGACACATTTTTTTCTTTAAAGCAAAATATTTGGTGGTTATTCTGGCGAGGGTGAGGTAGAATGTCAAGGTAGTTTTGATCTTCATTCCCCTAAAGGCTAGGAATGTCGAACACTGTATGTGTGTGTGCGTGTGCGTATGCGTGTGCGTGTGCAGTGTGTGTGTGTTATTGGCCATTTGCATTCTTTCTGTTGGGAACTCTTTGCTTAGTTCCATGACCCATTTTTTAATCAGGTTGCTCATTTTCTTACTGTTTAGTCCCTTGTAGTTCTTTGTATATTTACTAGACATTCATCCTCTGTCAAATGCAAGACTAGTTAAACCTGGTGGGTCACCAAGAACAAATAAAAGACAAAAGTGGGATAAAGACCTGGTGGGAAAACGGTTTAATGGGAGTGGGGAGATTACAAGACAGAATGAGGGTGAGTGCAACCAAAAATATGATAAATATGTGTATGAAAGTATCAAAGAAAAAATTAATTATAAAGACTATTTACATCTTATAGCCTTTTCATCAAAATGTAGAAAAATTCTTTTTGTACCCTCCCCATATAGAACTGTATGTGTTAATTAGAATGTTTATTGCTAATATTACTCTTAGCAAAAACTCAGGAAGAAATCAAACTATTTCTCTGTACACTGTCAGCTTGATTAGCACATCTGTTAATGAACCAAAATGAATATTATTAAAGAGTGCACAAGCATTAGATCAGAGTTCAGATCATCAGAAGCCATGCAAATGACAGGTGAGTGTGGCATCCAGTTTGTAATTTCAGCCTTGAAAAGTAGAAACATAGAACCCAGAGCAAATTGACTAGTAGGACTAACCACATCAGCAAGCTCTGGATTCGATTGAGACACATTGTGTCAAGGAATAAAGTAGAAGAGCAATTGCAGATGACTGACTCCCTACATTAACCTCAGTCCTAGACACAGACACAGACACAGACACACACACACACACACACACACACACACACACACACACAATAAATAAGTTTAAAATAATCAGTTGATGAATTTTAACCTGTCAAGTAGTATTATCTAACTTACCCATTACAAATTTCACTGAGTGATCTCTTATTTCATAGGAATTCAAAAGCTTTCTGTGTACTTAGCATATACACAAAAGCAGGTTTTGAAAAAACACCACCACTCTTTCCAAGTTCCTTCCAATCTAGAGGGTTTAATCTTGACACTAGGCAGTTTGTAAGGGAATCTTATAAAATAATTACATGCAGAATATTTTATATGTACGTAAAGGCCATTAGGAAATACGGGAAACCTATTATACAAATCATACATCAAATAAACCCTGTCATTAAAAGGACACTCGTTATATTTGTAACACTAGAAAAATAAACCAAAAAAATGAGAAGGACCAACAGCAATTCTACAGTATTGTGAGCTTTTTACAAAAAGTACATGGTCATAAGTATTATACATTCCTAGATTATATATGCATTATATACTAATAGTTCTCTAGGGCTATATATGTCACTGATTAATATGAATTATAGTAAGTTGTACAATTACCATGGACTTGGCTAAATGTCTTTGAAGAATGAACTCCAGACAGTGTATCAAATTAATTAAAATATAAATCCTCTAAGGTTGATGGGATAGCTAAACACCCAAGCATTAGCTGGTTCAATTCCCATTTTCTTGAGCAGCAAGAATGTTTCATGCCAAATTTAAATTATTAGCATATCTCAATAAGCACATTAAATTAATGTACATAGTGATATGGGAATGGAAATACTAATATTATAGAAGTCTATTATTTCCAGAGTCGCATCATCATATATTCCCAAAATTAACATTTTACCTTGTTGCCATTCTGAAAACTAATGGGAATTCAGTCTAGTTTTGTTCTTGTACTGTGTTACTAATGTGTGTAGCCTGTGATTAGAATTTGTGTCTTCGTATTATGAGATCATTGTTGATGGTGTGATTGTATTACTGGGGTTTGCCCTGGGAAGTTATTAGTTAGTGAAAGCAAAGCCCACAAGAAATAGCTTCTCTCCACCCTGTGAGAACATACAGATCCAAGGCAGGAGATGAGCCATCACAGAATCCCAAATCTGCTGTGACTTTGATCTTGGACCCCCGTAGGTTCTAGAATGTGATAAATAAATATTTATTGTTTTAACTACTCGCCCTGTAGCATTGGTATAAAGACTTTATACTTAGCATCTTTCTAAAAACAAAAAAAGTCAACATGAGGGATTCTATTCCCCTCATTTTGTATTACTATGTATAGAAAACAAGATTTTTTTTCCTGAGAATTGTCTCACATGTTTATGAATAGTAAGTAATCCCACTCTTGTCATCTCAGAAAACTCAGGAAAGTTAGTATCAAATTTGTTTAAATTCAAAGGTTTTAGTATGAGGGGTAGAAATAATAATCCCTAATTGGCATTAAAAAGCCTAAGAACTGGACAAGTGGTGCTATCAAGAGCTCAAAGTCTGAAATTTTGCTGACTAGGAGCTTCCTTGACAAAGGCAAGAGAAAGTCAATATTCTAGCTCAAGACTTTTCCTCTGTCATATTCGCATCTTCAATGAGTTAGATTATATTAGGTCACAGTGTATTTAATAAGTACATTGATTTCCTTGCTGTTCTTTTCTGAGGACATAGCCACACACACACCTGACTTTGATCTCCTCTGTTACCTGGTCCCCACAACTAAGGTAAAGTGGTCCTGAGTCTTGCCTATTTGTCAGCATTCTAATATCCCCCATCTCAGATTCCCCTCTACTCAACTAATCTCTCATTCTCTCTCTCATACACACACACACACACACACACACACACACACACACACACACACACACACACACAGGAAGAAGATTCCATACAACACCAAACTTCAGGAATAAAGACAGAAAAGGTCTCTGAAAGACAGGATTGTAGTCACTTTAGAAAACTCACATAAGTTAGGGCTAAAGCAATCATAATTGGACTTTGCATGCCCTCCGCAATGTCCCACACACTATTGACCCCACAAAGTCTAGCATTTGCTAAAGGCACCAAGATCCTTGGAGGCAAGGAATTGACAGTCATAGTAGTGTTCCTGCTTAAGAGGAACACAGGAAAGGGTTCAGGGAAATGCCAATGGGTCTTTGTACGTCATCGGAGAGGAGGGCCCAGAGGAGAGTCAGGCATGCACAATAAAGGATTCTCCGGGGATTGGAGGGGGAGGCACTGAGGGATGGGGAGGGAGGGGTGAGGGGAGGGGGAACAGGGGGGTCGGGGGGAGGAGGAAGGAGGAAGGGAACCGGTGTACCTATTAAGTTTGTATGAGCGGAAATAATAATAAAAAATGTTAAAAAAGAAAAAGAAAAAGAAAAAGAAAACTCATCTGAGAAGCATTTTCTTTTTTTTAATTGTTATTATTTATTCAATTGTGCGTGTGTGCGTGTGTGTATGTATGTGTGTGTGTGCACGTGTATGTATGTATGCGTGTGTGCGTGTGTGTGGAACCACGGACGAATTCAGGAACCACCATGGACGCCTCCACCTCCTCGTTTACTCTGCCCCGGGATTCACAGGCTCCGCCCTACTAGGACCAGAAATGCAGGCCACCCCGCTTCCGCCCTGCTTCTATACGCGGGGTCTAGGATCTGAACTCAGGACCTTCCGCCTGCAAAGCAGAGGCTTAACCCCTGACCCACCTCTCCAGCCCCCTGAGAAGCATTTTCTACAGACAAAGAACATGGAATCTTCTACAGACAAAGAACATGAACATTACCTTTTGTTTCAAGTGATTTGATAAGTAACACAAAGCAAAACATAGATGCTACAACTATCATTCAAGTGCTGAAAAATAGCATCCCTGATAAAAGACAATCATCCCACCAAAGATTCAGTACCCAGTGACTTCAACTACAATTATAATCAACATCTACCTATCCTAAAAGCAGTATACACAAATAACTCAAGCAATAGACATAAGTAAAATAACAATATAAATCAAATAATTTGACAACCTAATTCCTAATGCCAACAGCACAAAGGAAAAATAGAAGAAACACAAGAAGCCAACAAAACATATCTTTCTCCTCCCAAGATTACCAACCCCAAGGTTTCATCTCCACAGAAGATGAATTTCAAAGATCAGTTATAAATATTTTCAAGTAGTTCCAGGAGAATATACATAAAAGTGTAAATAGATTTGAAGAAGAACACAAACTAGGAAAGAAAACCAAGAAAACACAGACAAATAAGACATGCCTAGAATGAAAGTAGAGAAACTGAAAAAAAATCTAGAAACACTGAAAAAAATAACCAAATCCATAAATATGATTCATCGTATTAACAGACTCAAAAATAAAAGTCATATGATCTTCTCCATAGATGCAGAAAAGTCCTTTGACAAAATTTAGCATCCCTTCATGATAAAAAGCTTTGGGGAATATAGGAATAGAGGGGACATATTTCAAAACAATAAAGGCTATATATGACAAGCCTAAAGCAATGATCAGTATAAGACTAATAACATGTGGGACTTCATGAAATTAAAAAGCTTCTGTTCTGCAAAAGAAACAATTGGGCAAAAATAAAACCCACATAATGGGAGAAAATCTTTGCTAGCTATGAATCCAACAAAGGATTAATTTCCACAGTATACAAAGAGCTCATAAAACTAAACATTAAGAAAGCAAACATCCAAATTAAAAAATGGACCCTAGAACTAAACAGGAACTTCACACAAAAAGAAACTGAAATGTCAAGCAAGTATCTTAAAAGATGCTCAACTTCCCTGGAGTCATAGTTAATCACAGGTGTCAACTTGACTATTGAGGGTTTGAGCTCTGGGCACAGTTGTAGAGAGTTGATGGTTGAGTTAAGCCCAGAGCAAACCTGAAGGAGATTGTCTAGCTGATGGGGAAGACCCAGCCCATGGTGGGTGGGATTAGGCCCTGGATAAATCACAGAGAGCTGGTTGAGAGAGTTGGCATCCTTCTGTTCACTTGGCCAGACATGCTGGTCTGGCAAGTAAGGATCGTCCATCTTTGAGCTGTTATGTAGGTGATGGTGTGGCCAGTTCCCTCAGCCCTGGTGTTGGTGCATGCTCTCCCATCAAGCTGGACTGAAAACTGTAACCAGACTGTTGTAAGCAAATAAACCTCTTGTTCCCTTAAGCCATTTGATGGTCATTTATCAGCAACAATGCAGGCAAACTGCAACACTTGGTCATCAAAAAAATTCAAATTAAAACTACCTGCAATACTATTTTACCCGGGTCAGAATGGCTATGATGAAGAACACAAATAACAAAGATTGCTGGCAAGGCTGTGGAGAAAAGGGAACATTTATTCACTGCTGGTGGGATTGAAAACTTGTACAGCCTCTTTGGAGATCAGTGCGGATGTTCCTCAGAAAATTAAAAATTTCTGGAACTACTATATGACCCAGATATACCACCTCTAGTAATATTCCTCAAAGACTCTACATCTTATTACAAAGACACTTGTTCTTCTATGCTAATTTTAGCTCTATTCACAATAGCAAGAAAATGGAGTCAGTCAATATGCCCTTTAACAGAGAAATGGGTAATGAAAATGTGGTACATATACACAATAGAATATTAGCCATCAGAAAAGATGAGATTATGAAATTTGCTGGCAATGGATGGAACTAGAAAATTTGATATTGAGCTAGGTATCTCAGACATGGAAGGATGAATATCTTGTGTTTTCTTTTGTATGTGGATGCAAGCATTAATCTCCTTATCCAACTAATTGGTTTATAATTACTGTAAAAGTCAGAAAATTCAAAAGGATCAATGAATGAATGAGAAGTTGGGAAGGGACAGTGAGGGTGATTTCTTTCAGGGAGAGATGGAGGATACCCCTGCAAGTAGGGTCAAGGAGAGAATAATGGGAAAAATACCTAGAGGGGGAAGAAGGGATGGGATATAGGAGGGGCAGGGGTCCTATAGAAAAACCCTGAGATCAGGATGCAACTACATAGGAATTTCCTATAATATTACACATCAAACAATTAAAAAAAGGAATAAGAATGACAGATTCTATGCAGAGAAGCACAGAGAGATGAAAACAGGGCAAAACAAACAAACAAACAAACAAAAAATGCCCTGAGCTGGTCCATTTAGAATCCAGTGGCAATTACAACTGTACTAAAAGTGGCAGGAATGTGACACTTTCTGATCAGTTGTATGGTAAGAGAAGTCTCAAAGACTCCCAAACATTATAGGATTTTGCCATTGCTCTCGGTTGCCCTCCAAAAAATGAATAGCAACACCCTATTTATGAAGATGCAACACGTATGGCTCACAGGACATGAGCAAAATCCATCAACGGGAACAGCTTTGAGAACTTTCTTCTTGCTGGATTATTTACAAAATACAAGCGAATACTATATAAGGTATATTGGAGGAGAAAAATGACCAAAGACCTTATCAACCTGTGAGCTCTGCAAGTTGTAATAAAAATCATGGCAACAGGTAACCACCAGTGTAATAGTGACATGAGTATCAAGGACACAACCAATAACTTTCTGATTGTACTCAAAGTCAGTTTGTCAGAATGGAACACATTCCTGTTACTGTTAACTACAACAAGAACCTATAAAAGGGAAGGAAATAAATCATTAGGGAAGGACAAACTATAAATCTATAGGCAAGAAGACAGTACACTAAACTGCTCTGTTAATTAATTTATTATTAACAATTTATTAATAAATACCTGTTATGATGCCCACAGGTTGGAAAAGCAGTCAGCAATCAAACTCGAAACCTTCTTCTGCAACAGAGGCAGAGGATTTCAACACCCAGACAGGACCCAGCCTAGTGCAGTAGAACAAACAACTAACAACCAGAATGTAGAGTACTTGTTACCCCGAATTGCTCGCTTGGAATTAAGTCGACAAAATCTTTCAGCATTCTACAGCTCAAGGAATCTTGTAGAAGGGGAAGCAAGATTTTAAGAGCTTAAAGATGGGAAGATCCACCTGTTATAGTTAGGCATAGGTGTCAACTTGATAGTTGAGAGTTTGAGCTCTGGGCACATTTGTAGAGAATTGATGGTTGAGTTAAGCCCAGAGCAAACCTGCAGGAGATTATCTAGCTGATGGGGAAGACCCAGACCAGGGTGGGTGGGACTAAGCCCTGGAATAAATACACAGAGATGATTGAGGAAGTTGGCATCCTTGTGTATTCTTGGCCAGACATGCTGGTCTGACAAGTAAGGATCATCCCTCTCTCAGCCATTATCTAGAGATGGTGTGGACAGTTCCTTGGCCCTGGTGTTGTTACATGCTCTCCCATCAAGCTGTACTACAGACTGTAACTGGACTATCAGTAAGAAAATAAATCCCTTGTTTCCTTAAACCGTTTGATGGTCATTTATCAGCAACCATGCAGGCTGATTGCAACACAACCTCTGGACAAGGCATTCCATGCAAGGCAGGACTGCTATATCCAGGAACTCACTGCAATGAGATTTATCCTTACCAGACCTACATAATAACTGACATATCAGCATGCCTCCATAGACCAGTGAGGATCTCAGATAAATTATTAAATGCAGTGGGAACCTGAGGAGCTAGGGATAGACAGGTGAAGGGGAGTGCCCCTGTAAGTGGATCTGCCCAGGAAAAGGCCACTTGGTCTGCCACAGAGACCTGAAACCACATCAGATGATCTAGAGGGAACCCTGGGACTCATAAAAGTAGACATACAGGAAGTGGGAGGGGGATGAAAGGAGGGGAGAGAGAGGGAAAGGAAGGAAGAAAGAAAAAAGGGAAGGAAAGGGGCAGGGATAATTACTCAATATATTTCTGAAACTAGGAAAAAATTAGAAAATTCAAAAAAATAAAAAAAACATGTCTCAAAATGAATCATACATCAAGGACAATCCATATCTAATTTAGATAATATTTAATTAAGATAAAATTATTTTGCTTTACAATTGATGCCATTATAATGAGTGAAGAGTTTGAAGGATAGTGGTATCGACTATAAGTATTTTTCACATGAAGACATGGCTCTTGGCACTCCAGGAGTGGAATTTATATAACCAAGTCCCCACTGTAACTGTCTTGTGTGGTTGGAAATTTAGAATGGAGTCCTCATTATGGAATTAGTGCCACTGTCAAATGAAAAGCTCCCATCTCTTTATACCATCTCATGGCAGCCAAGAGGAAGGCCTTGACCAGAACCTAACCACATTGGTGTTCTGATTTCTAATTTTCATCCTCAAGCCTGTAAGAGGGAAAACACTGCCTTGTTTGTAAGTCAATGGCATATAGTACTCTATTAACACAGCTGGAATGACAGAAAGGGCAGCATATTCAATGAGAATTCAGACAAGTGGGCAAAACAGCAAACCTTTTATGGTGAAAGTGGGAAAGGAGGATTTGAATATTAAAAATTAACCTAAGTGATTCCAAACACAAAGTCAATTCCTCTTACGTCAGGAATCATCACTTTATATATAGTCTCTAGAAAACATTCTTGTTTTAAGTGTTGACTTGGACCTATCTGGAAAAGGATGGTGAAATTTCACTAGATTATGTTTTGAAAAGAAACCTTTATATTGTTCAAGGCCGAAATAAGTAGATGTAGGTCCTCTTACTTCATAAGTGGTTTAAAAAATCTGAAACCTGGCTACTTTGTGTACCTATGTCTTTAAGTTTTACACTGGATTGGCAGGTGATGATGCCTGACCCAGAGTGGGAAAGTCTCTAAGAACTCCTTTAGAATGAGAATAGCTACCTTTATGTTGGTAACGGCAACAGTGAATGGACTTAGGTTTGACCCAGGTGGAAAGCTCAATATGACACCCCTGTTTACTAGGGACCATGGATCCTGTTCCAGGAAAGAAATTCACCTTGTGTATATGTTTTTATTTTTTTCTTCTTTTTTTCTTTTTTCCTCTTCCTTTTAGGTATGCAAGAAAAAATTAGAACAACACAAAGCAATGTGCAAGCAAACCTTTGCTCCTGAGAACTCACCTTTAGACTGTTATTCCCATAATTTAGGCCACATTAAAACAGAAGACAAAAAAAAAGAAGAAAAAAATCTCCTTTATAACTTAATTAGCTCAAATGCAAGCTAGAACATAGAGGGATCTGTCCTGAATATAGAACTTTGAACTATAATACAATTTTGTAGGAAAAAAAGAGACAGATGATCTGAGATATTTCTGTTTGGACATTTATGTCACTATACCAGAACACAAAGCTGCAAGCAATGTGTAAGAGCTGTCAAGATTGTGTGCCCCTAGAAAACAAAGAGAATGCTTTTAAAATTTTTATTGAATCCCTAGAAGGCAGGCAAAAGAATTCCCTAAACAGGCAGAGTCCCAAGGAAATGACCATAGCCCTCAATCTTTCATCCCCAACAGCTTAACAACTCCCTAACTCTCTCCTTTAACCCCTGCACTTCTGTATCTCTCTTCAAGGAATAATCAGGAGCAGGATTTCATTATCTCTTCGAAGGTCATAGATCAATAAATATTCATTCTCTCACAAACAGAGAACAAGCAAATGGGGAAGGGATCAATAACACATAGAACTCAATAAAGACAAACTAACAGGGTACTTTTCAGAAGATCCTGATGAGTTTATTGATAAATTCCAGTCCTTTTCCATTTCCCTTGCTCTGAGGCAGACTTCCTTGTAATCGTGTCTATCTGCATCACTCTAGAAGAAAAGGGACTAATTTGAGAAGCTGCATAGGTTCATGGGAATGAACTTTGCACTAGAGATCTGGGATGGATAACTGGTTCTACAGCTCCTTCCAAGACAGGAGCTAACTGTCAGTTTCAGCCAAATATAGAACAATGGTCTGGCTCTACATTATCACAAGATTACTGCTTGATTGAAGGAATGTACAAATCAGTGAAGAAATCTGTTAACCATAAGACTGAGGAAATTACCCAACAAAGAGATGAGAATCTGGCCTTGCTCTTAGGACTAAAATTCTAACTTAACACATTGCTGTTATCTAAATTTCTGTGAAGGTCACAGTTTTCTGGGCACTCATGTCCTTAATCATTCTGCTTAAGAAACTAGCAGAAAGCTTCAGAAGCAGAATATGTTTTAACCTGAGAGTTTCTCTCCAGCTTTCTTAGTTCTTCCTGAACTCCTAAACTCCTACTGGGAAGGGAATTGTTTTTAACCTCTGCAGCCAAAAAGCAATTCTTCCACTGGCCTTCCTTTTGTACTAGACAAAGGAGCAGTAGAGAAAAAGATACAAAACATTCCTTCAGAAATACAAGTCCAAGCTCAGGGACATTTGCGGAGAGGGGCGGTAAGATGTCAAAAGGATGGAGGAGCAACGATTTGCAGAGTTCCAACAATGTGGGGCAAAGCATCATAATGGACGTTATACCTGCGCAATGTCCAGCGCTTTTGCCCTTAAATATAGCAGCATTGTAATGGCACGAGACCCTGGACAAGGGATTACCCTAGTAGTGACTATGCTTAAGGGAACAAGGGGGCTATGAATGCACTGGGTCCTTATATGACGGAGAGGAGGACCAGTGAGGTTAGGCGTACACATAAAGGACTCTCTGGGAATTGCGAGGGGAGGTGGGGGAAGGGGGGGGGAGGAGGGGGTTTCGCGGCGGGAGGAGGGGGGGGGAGGACTGTAAAATTTAAAAGTATAATTAAATTTTTAATAAAAAAAAAAAAAAACAAAAAAATACATCTTCCTCAGTCCGACTATAGAAATTCCAGGAAGTGAAATTAATTTTATACCTGCTGTCATTTCTCTTAAATATTCCCATATTTGTTCTCACAGAGACAATCCAATTAGACACGACATGCAGATACGCTCAAAACTCAGTCATAGTGTCTGCCATCCCCACCAGATCTCATTTTTAAAACCCAGTGGCAAATATTTATTAGTCCAAGATCCAATACTAATTATGCATAACAGAAAACCTCTTCATAGTTGACTATCATATTCCAAATGAAACTTCTTTCATTGCCCATGATGTGAAGAATGCTTTCTTTCACATCCCAGTGCATACTAAATCACTGTATTCATTAACCTTTGACTGAACTAAGATGAACAGTATAGCTGTTCACTACATTTGAACAGTGTAGCCACAAGGGTTTGGGGATAGTCCTCACCTGCTTGGAAATGTGCTAGTCAAAGAATTTAGGGCTCTACCTTTAGGAAACAGTAGGAAACAATATGTACATGATCTTTTCATTTATAGTTGTACAAAGTCAGACTCTGATAACAGCATTGTTGAGGTTGTAGATCTCCTAGCAGCTGCAGAATACTGAATAGCCCCACAAAAGGCTTAAGGTAAACAGAAGGTAAAATATTTAGAACATATCTTAATCCCAGGAAAATGGGCTTTAGCCCTTGAAAGAAAAGAAGCCTTAGGTTCAGGATCACCAAAACTGAAAGTTCAACTTTTTTAAGCGTGGCTACTTCTGTCATATTTAAATTCCAAATTTTAGGAGCTAAGCCATTTTATGAGCCTGTCTGGAGGCCAAACTCTAAGACCTACAATGGTTACGGAAACAATGGGCTTCCCAAAAACTATAGGAGTTGCCACAGTCACTACAGGGAAACTGTAGTTCCTTTTTCTTGGCTCTCAGTCTTATTTATGAAATAATTTAAGAAACAGACTTCAAAGCACAATATTATTTTATTAGAGTTTGAAAGAAAAATGACAAGTCTCCATTTTTAAAAAATATATTTTTATAAGGTCCAGCTTTGGGTATTCCTTATCTTAAAAAATAAACCTGTGTCTCATATTCACAGAAGGATCAAGTGTGGCATATGGAGTTTTTCTTAATAGCTGGATTCCATAAGATACTACTGGTCGGGATATTTATAAACTGTACCGGCTGTAGTAAGGCTAGTGGATGAGGCAGCCAAATTCATTCTGGGACACTGGTCAGATTCAAAGCATCATTAATAGCAAAAGACATGAATGTCCAACTGGGAGACATTTATCAAAACTGTAAGATCTCTTATTGGAGTCATGAGAACTTATCCTTAAAGTCTGCAACACATAGGAAAGAATCTGAATTGGTCACAGATTTGAGATCAGAATTATAAATTTAAATCCAGTTGTAGAAGTTATAAAAAATAGAGAGATCTAAGCACTTGAATGGATTGAAAAATAGCAAGTCCAAACAGGTAAGCAGGCAAATAGTGAATACAAAGCAATTGAATAGGCTGCATAGATAGCAAGGACTGAGCCAAGTGCAAGTCAGAGGGACACTGAGGGTGTCAGTCCTTAATGTATGTGCTGGATGTCTGATTACAAGTCAGGGAGGATACATCAGCAGGTAGAAGTGGTGTCCACCTCTGTATGTATGCATTTCACTTTCATCAGTCTGTTATATCTGCTAAGTTCTCAGGCCTGATTTCCCTAACATAATTTATTATGTCTAAGTGCTCCTGAAGTCTCAATTTTCCCTAATAAATTTGTGACATGTGTCTGTTTATCTGCATGTTGATAAATTCACTACCAAATGGCAAATGAGAATAAGCGATTTTATTCTCCCTTACAATTCTTGGGTACAATTCCTTATTCATCTTGCCAGGAGAGCTCATACCAACACCAAGAACCTTGGGAACTGGCCATATCATAGCCATTGCTCACAAACGGACAATCCTCACTTGCCAGACCAGCATGACTGGCCAGGTATACAGATGAACGCCAACTTCCTTAACCAGCTTCCTCCATCTTATTCACCTGCTCAGAGACTAGTCAATAGTTCCTGAGGTGGGCCTTACTGCCAATTAGACATTTTCCCACGGGTTTGCTCAGGGTTTCACTGAACTACTAATTCTTCACAACTGTGCCCATAACTTGATTCTTTGGTTGTAACATTGACACCTATAGTTAATTTGACAGAGTAGTACCTATTTACTCCCAGGAACACATCATTTTTCGATCTGTATTTCATGGTTAGTGCCAGACAGATGGTGCTGCGTACATATCCACTCAGGTGCACATTCATCCTTTATCCTTAAACTGGAGTCTAAGGCTACTTTAAAATGAACCTTCACCTGGCAACACACCATCTGGGAAAACACTGTTTTGCACATCCTGATCTCAACATAATTAAAATCAAAATTGACCAAGTCACCGGGTTGTGTCTGCATAGCAACTCAAGAGAAGAATTCAAACTGCCACCTTTACTAAACCCCTTTCGGAGAAGAAGTACATTCTCAGGAGAAGCTTAGCAAATAAGTTTTAATCATATGCCTCCCTGCCAAGGATATGAAAACCTAACATTTATTGAAAACTTTTATAATTTGGGTAGAAGCCAACCCTACCCAACAGAAAAAGCTCAAAAGGCTGTCAGACCTTATTAAAAAGGGACACACCTTCCTTTAGACACTCTCAAATTTCATCACAAGTAACAATGAGATTTTCTGTATTTCAAAAATCAGTAAAGAAGTTTAATAGGCATAGGATATAACTGCCTCCATACATCTTGGCAATTTCAGTCCTCAGAAAAAATAGAGAACAAGCCTACACATTAAGATCACTTTGAAAAAGATATGTCAGGATGCCTCAGAGATCTGCTTGTGTTGATTTTCTCATGCCTGCTAAGAATTGCTGGATTGCCCCTGAGATCCCCTGATAGCTTGGCCTTTATGTAGTACGTCTCTTTCTAACCTCTGATCTGATAAGTAATCTAGAAACAAAAAAAAATCAAGTACATAATTAATTTTGGACTAGTACAAGAAACCTTGTTAAAATATGGAAATGAGATCCTCCGAGCTCCTCATAACAAAGCCCAGAGTCACAAATTCAGCAAGGATATGATGTGCTGTTAAAGTCTTGGAGAAGAGAATTGTATCTACTCAACAATTCCCCACACAATAAAAGCTCTTCTTAAGCACATGCACTAGAATTAAACTACATGGATTCACATCTCAAGGATAAAATCTGCTCCTTCCGAGTTCCTACAACCTCAATCACACCCTTAAGACAAGGCTATTTGCATCTGTTCACCATCAGGAGACTTAAGGTTTCTCTGAAGCCTAACTTCTTATCAACAATGGCACTGTTGTGGGTGTTTTTGTGGAGAAGTGGGAGACAGTGTTGTTATTTTTGTCAAGGCCAATTGTTGGGGCTTTTCATTTAGAACCCTTGACTCCTTACCTTAGCCTTTCTATAGTTGTGCCCCTGTAGTGGGTGAGTCAAGGTCACTGTGACAATGCAACTTCCTTTGGAAACATGGAGTGATCTCCACTTTGCAGCATGTACACTGGTCAGATTCTAGCACATGGATCTCCATGGCATCTCTGAACAAGAAGATAAAAGAAAGGAAAGAGCTGTTGGACCATGTTGAGAGATATGGACTATATTTGTCCTTCTATAAAAATTGGCATACACCTGGCTATCAAATACCCAGAACTCTGGTTCCATTGATCTGGAACTTAAACTGTTTTGTAAGAGCTAGATAATAGCCACAATATGGCATAGTATCCTTTAGATCAGCTGTTTAGACCAATATGCCTGACTAATGTTATTTTGTGGGCTCTGTCCTGATTGTTTTACATGTATTCCTGTGGAGGTCCAAGGGTAACTTTGAGAATCATCCTTTTTGCTTTGTTCTGGAATTTCTCAAGCTCCATCTTCCAAGGCCAGAAGGACAGGCTGCTGCTATTTCTGCCCAGCATTTATAATGTGGGATCTGGAATGTGAACCCAGGTCCATCTCCTAAAGTATATTTTTAAAGAAAATGCATATGGCAAGAACACATTTTAAAGCACATCTGTCTTATCTATGTAAGTTATCATGAGAAACTTGGACCTTTGAGAATGGGGTCAAAGGAGAATAATAAAACACATTATCACTCTCATAGTTTGAAATGTGAGTTGCCCCACACACACACACTCCCCATAAGCTCAAGTATTTGAATCTAGTTGTTTGGAACCTTTAGGAGGTGGAGCCTTGCTGGCGTAATGCAACCACAGGGGGCAGGCCTTGAGGTTAGTTGGCCCCACCCTGCTTGCGTGAGTGAGTCTACTCTTGAGCTTGCAGCAGCAGCTCAGCCTCCATTATGTCTGCAGTGACTTAGGCCTTCTCCAGCTTCTGGCAGCCAGCCATGTCTTTCCCACCATACTAGAGTACATCACTACTTGGGAAATTTTGTTTGTAGTAAACCAGTTTATCCCCATGGTGAGTTAAGGATGTACTTAACATAGAGTGGTTCTGGTCCCTGAAGAGACACTCAGGGTCATGCATTTATCCTTCACTGTCTCTTTGGCCCCCAACAACATGATGTTTAGAGAGCAATCCCATGTTTCTGAGGGTGAACATTTGTAAGTGCTCAACCAAATCCACAGTTTGTTTGGATTTGCTTAAAGGTTCTTTTGTATACCTCTTTTATGAAATGCCTGAATTAGAAAATATTTTAGCAAAATACAGACAAGAGAGCAGACCAATGACTCTGGAAAGTTAGCCTAGAAAGTAAGAAAAATAATTATTCAGAAATAAGAAAAAGTTACCAATAAGCCAAATGATTCTGATGTATTCCCTCTGACATTTTAAATTTTATAATTTTCCAAAAGTGTTAGATCTTAGGCCTCTGATTATTTCTCCAGAAATCAGACCATAATCCCTTAGCCTTTCTCAGTCTTCTTTCTTGACCTTTTCTCTCCTTGCCTCTCACTTGTGGCTAGAAACAAGTCCAACTTTTTAGTTTTTCATTAGGACCTAGATAACTTAAGTTACAGGCATTGTATCAATATCATCCAGAATCCCAGCACCCGGGCAAGGACTGGTTTCATGTGATGCGAAATTTTATGTCACACTCTAGAAAGGAACGTCTTCTTTGTTCTGGGGGTCCTGTGGATTTGGAGGTTGTGGGAAAACTTTTCTGTATTCTTTAGATTTATTTTCTCCAGGCTTTTCTTATGTCAATGAACCTCTCTTTTGCACTTTTTCATATGGCCCAGTTCACACTTAATTTTATCATCAAACAGAATTAATCCAATGACAAGTATACAAGAAGCAAAACAGACCTATTCATACGAACAAACCATTCAAATTGGGGCCTCATTTAAATATCCCTAAAGACTGGAATTGTCCTTCAAGAGGAAAAAAACTGAACATAGGGCATTCTTCCCAACTGTAGAATAAATTTAGTTCACATTTTCATGCTACCTCTTCTTTGAATCTAAAGTTTTGCTTCTTTCTCTCATTATTAACTTTAATCGTATATATATTTTATCATTATTATTATTATTTCCTTCTATAACTTACTCCAACCTATTGTGCCATGCTTCCTGGCTTTGAACTCCCCCACCCCGTAATTCTGTATAAGACAAAGTTTCCAAATACAGAAATAATTCCACTTTATAAACCTCTTAAAACCTTTTGATATTTCCTTACAAGTGATATAACCAATGCTTTCTTTTGTTTTACAACATTTATGTTACTTCTCTTGATTAGGGGCTGATAGCTCACGTAGCCCTGTGACTACACCCCCAAGAATTTAACAATCCACAGAAAACACAAGCCACAACCATTTGACCAACACCCTACAATTGAGAACCCCCGAAAACTTTCCATCAAACAGAAGGGAATCTTTCCATCCAACCCTAAGCTAAGTAGCCCTTTTCATTTTCCTTTTAGTCTCAATTGATTCCCACCACTGTTTCAGACATCTACACAGCACACCCAAAGTCCTCCCCCCCCCCACACACAGGGTATTAACCATTCACCCTCACACACGTCTAAGGAAATAAAAGCTGCCATCTCACACTTACCGCTAGCCCCTGGTTACTAAGTTCATCTTTTTTCACAATAATATAACCCAAACCACACGTAACAGACCTTGACACCCAATCTTAAACTTCTCAGTCAAATCTAGACCTAATAAACTGTCACCCAAAGAACCAGAGCAGGGCTTACAAACACTTTTTGGTAATGTATTATTTACCAATAAAAATAACACCAAGGAACCCTAGACTGACACTTTTAACACCTAGGTAAACAGTAGCAATAATGGTCCAAGTGCAGTAATTCTTTTTTTTTTTTAACATTTTTTATTATTATTTCCGCTCATACAAACTTAATAGGTAGACCAGTTCCCTCCCCCCTCCTCTTCCCCCCGAACCCCCTGCTCCCCCTCTCTCCCTCCCCATCTCCCAGTGCCTCCCCCCCAATTCCCAGAGAGTCCTTTATTGTGTATGCCTAACTCTCCTCTTGGTCCTCCTTTCCGATGACATAAAAGGACCTAGTGGCATTTCCCTGAACCCTTTCTCATGTTCCCCTTAAGCATAGGAACACTTCTGTGGCCATCAATCCCTTGCCTCCAAGGATCATGGAGCCTTTAGCCGATGTTAGACTTTGTGAGGTCAGTAATGTGAAGGACATGGCACAGGGCATGCAAAATCCTATTATGATTGCTTCAGCCCTATCTAGTGTGGAGACTCTTCAAATCATTGCTCCCCTCATCCTTTTGCTCTTACAATCTTACCGCCCTCTCTTCCGCAGATGTCCCTGAGTTTCAGGATGGGGGGAGATTAGGCTGGCTTAGTTCTATGTGGATGATATAGAGTCTCTGAAGTTCTGGATTGTGGTTTGTTGATTTTCTTTTGCAGTTTTGCTGCTCCTGCAATGCCCTTCACTCCATCCTGATGGGCACTGTATGTCACCCCCTGGTCAGAGACAAAAAACTGTTAAACTGGAGTCTTGTTATAATAGCACATTCAAGGGTAGATGTAATAAAAGCAGGAAACCTCGGTGAGGGAGGGATCAGTCACCCATTTGCAAAATGATCTCTTTTCATCTGCCAGACTATATGCCCTC